>OX371223.1:242309715-243661864 GCA_947310385.1 Nephrotoma appendiculata | reverse complement strand
TTCGTAATGTACATGCACAACAGTTTGGCGCTCAATTTTCGCCAAATGTAAAACTAATTTTTATCGACACTAATCAAGATCACGGTCCACCATAAAACAATATATATATTTTATATTTTAAGTTATCACCCATCAACTAATTTTACGTCTGCGCTTTAAAAATAATTCAAAAAAACTGATCCCGCGTATCCAAATTTTGTCCCTTATATACAAAAAAAATTTGCAGAAAAAAAACACCACGCCTAACAATTTTGAACGGGATAGCCCGGTAGATGTACTAATCATCTTGTTTTACCCGGGCTTTTTGTATTATCTTGTCCAGTTATCCAATCAATCGATTCAAGTCAGGGGTATTAAACCAACACTTTTTTGGAACGATGGCTGCGCGGTCAATCGTTACACATTCGTAGTCCTTTGTTTTGTGTGTGTTTATTGTGTGTGTGTGGCTAAAATCATCAACTAACGCACAAAAAAAGGCGTGTCATGATCTGTGTCTTGTTTGATGTTCATTGAATTTTCACTCAAGATGTGTAAGGCCTCCACCAAGGCCTCCATGATTTTTTAGCCTTTTTTCCAGATACTGTTTTGTTTGTCCGACATAGGAAAGTTGACAAGTTGAACCATCATTCAAAGCGCCTAGGCATATCGAAGTAGTAGTATATCGAATCGTATGCCTAGGCGCTTTGAATGATTATTCAACTTGTCAACTTTTCTATGTCGGACAAACAAAACAGTATCTGGAAAAAAGGCTAAAAAATCATAAACGTTATTTGGACAGCCCTAGAAGAGCACTGCTTCAAAGAGGGACATAAACCTGATTTGGATTCAACAGGATTTTTGACTAAATCTCATCATCTTGGTCGTAGGTGGAGGCCTTACACATCTTGAGTGAAAATTCAATGAACATCAAACAAGACACAGATCATATCGCGCCGTTTTTTGTGCGTTAGTTGATGATTTTAGCCACACACACACACACACACACAATAAACACACACAAAACAAACGACTACGAATGGTTTAAATAAATTTCATATTCTAATCACAATCAGTTATGTTTTTGACACCCGATTACCAACAGGTCGGAAGGTATATGCATTTTTAAGCCACGTGTTGTTTACGTGAAACAAGAATTGTGATTAATTTTTATGTTCATAATGTGAGAGTACTCTTGTTGTTTCAAAACAAATATTATTTTTGTAGAAATAAACTACACTACACCCCCAGAAGATGGCACATGAAATTCGAAACGTGTCGGTTTAACATTTTAAAAAAATATTAAAATACACTGGATGGTTTGAAAAATTACAAAAAGCTTGACCTCTATTGAAAGCTCATGAATCTGACGGCTTTTACATTACGGAGGCTCTGCTACTATACTATACTTTATTCCACTTTGTAAAAAAAAGAAATGCGAAATAATTATAACTCAAACATTTTCAATAATCTCCTTTTTTTATCGACCCTTCTAATACTCTCACCTTTTCAAAACTTTTGATTTTAATCTCGATTTAAAAACTTTATTAATTTACACCTAACAGTGGTGGCCTTGTGAGGTCAAAGTTTTGTTTGTTTTCATACCTAACACCGATGTGGATTGTTATACTCATTGTTGGGATTACGATAAGCTGTATGACTGCAAATTAATTATCAACCTGTTGATTTAGTTTTTATACGATGCGGGTGGGTACATATTGGCAAATTGAAATGATTTTGCAACTCCCACACATAAATGGAATAGAAAACCGCGTGGCATTTCCACCGCCACCACATTCATTAATTTGTCACAAAACAAAAATTAAAATTTATTGATTTCTGTTGGTTTATGCTAGATTGAAACAGCAACAATTTTCTTTTATGATTTATGTAACCCCAAAAGTGGTTAGTACATATTTTTATGTATGTACAAATGTATGTAGCGATTTTATTTTTTCCGTAAATCAAGGCATTAAGGAACTGTCTGAAATCCCCAAAAAAAATTTACATCGTACGTGTATGTTATATATGTTTGTATGTGTATGTTTATATAAAAAAAAATCCAACTACATAGTGCGACTGAGAAATTTCCAATGGAAATATAAATTTTGCACACCCAGAAAGGCTAAAACGCAAAAGCTTTTAGGGTGTTGGTGAATGGGTGATATGGTAACACGAACATTTTCATTAAATTTAATACACGTTTCGTTGTTCGGTTGGTAACAATAATAAAAGTTTTTATCTTGCTTCGTTCTGATGAAGGAAGCAACAAGCTTTTTTTTTGTTACAATAAAAGAAATACAAAAAAAAAAAGGAAATGAAAATGAAATGGAAAACGAAAAGTGGAAATTTTTTATTTGATTTTGGTTATTTTTTTTGTAATGTGTGCATATATACTCGTAGATCTATATTCTAATACGAATATAATAAAAAATTTGATAACAGGAAATCATTATCATAAAAAAATGTTCACAATGAAAATTCAAATGGATATAAAACAATAGAGATATAGATTAGGATAACTCAAGGTAAAGTGAATTTTAGCTGGATTACGGTTATTACTTTTGCCTTAGCTCGACATTATAGAATAATCTGATTATCTGTCAGCTGCCTACATATTTTCGTTTTAACGAAATAGACATAGAAAATGTTGCGTGCTCGTCGCAATTTGATAGAGTGCTGGTGGTCTTTTTAATTTTAGTTATCTTTTGTTGAATATTCCACGTTGATTGACATTCCAAAAATTGATTTTATTCTTCAAAATTGTCTGCTATCTTTTATTTGAATTTCATTCGAAATCAAAGAGGGTTGTTGAATTTGTAAGAAGAAGGTCTAACTAAACTGGCTCAGGAAATTTTTCGCTCTAAGAAGTTTTAGTGGAAAATTTATCGATAACTGTTTTTGATTGAGATAAAGTCTCTGTTACATAAAAATTCCTTTAAGTTTCGTCTAAGCGCAGGTTTTGCCATTCCTTGAAACTAGATCTTATGGACAGGAAATTGATTGTTTCATAAAATTACAATTAAATCTATTTAAATTTCAAAGTTTGGCTTTGCAACTCTCAGATTTTAATCGATGGAAATTCTCTATTCATTCTTCAGCTTATGAAATTCTCTATAATACGAAACAAAAGTTCATTTTGAAAAAATCAAGTTTTTGTTGAAATTTTACAAATCTTGATTCCAACAAAACATTTGACTATAATTTGCTTATTTAATTATGAGTACAAAACAATTAAATAATATTTTGGTAACTTACCAGCATTTAATAAAAAATGGAGGGGTGTATGTTATGGCAAACACCAGACTTTCTTGTGAAATTTGATTCTCATCAAAAATATGGAAGTCTACATATTTTTGATATCGCGTCGTTCTCTTTGTACTCTTTAAATATGGAGAAAAAACCTTAAGCGTCTTTCTGTTAGTTGATTCCAAAAATCAAAGTGTTACGTGTTGCATCGGTGTGTTTATGTTTCGTAACCTTATCATCTGAAACCATCGCACAGTGGATAACGATAACGATCGGTGATGGAAATGAACACAAAAGCTGTGATCCCCTGTCGGAGTGCAAAACTTATGGGCCGACCCATCTTCCATGCCATATAGGCTGATATGGAGCAATGCAATGTGCAGGTAGGGCCTGAAAAGCAAACCGCGAAAGAATTGGGGTGCTTCGGCTTCAAAACATATTGCAGTGATGAAATCATCTCAAACCGTAGTGGTGGATTGTGTAGGAAATGTGTCCGAAAACAAATTATTCTAAAAATAAAACCAAAACATAGCCGAATTTTGGTAAAGAAATCGATTGTTTTAAATCGTCATTTCGATTAAATTGTAGTAAATGATGAACAAATTTGTTGCCATTTACAAAAAAATTGCAAAAAATTAAAAGACCTTATAAAAACGTAGCAAAATTTGTCAACCTGTCTGGGCTGTAGAGTGATCGAATTATGGTCAAATAACAGATTATTGTCAAAAATCATTATTAAGCTTAAATTTTGGAGAAATGATTTAAACCATAGTTTTGTTACAAATTAATTTAGAATCCTTTTATTCTTACTTGATTTTTTTGCAGGTGCTATATTTTTAAAAATATTTGCAATAAACGTCAAAAAACAAAAAAGTTGTATTTTCTGTGGACCGATTTCCGCCAAATTTCATTAGAAGCTCCCAATTTAGGAAAACAAGTAAGTATGAAGTTCTAAATCAGTAAATCCGTCTGGGCTGTAGAGGGAACACAAACGGATAAACAGACAGAACACTAAATTGAAATCAACGTTGTCGGACTTCTGTATTTTAGCGAATGGTAAATCTGCAAAAATATGAAGGTCAACAATATCCATCATTACTATACTTACTTTTGTTTTGTAAAAGAAAATAATAAGTCAATTCACTATTTTCATAGTAAGAACCGAGTTCCTTATATTCGTTTGGTGAAGTTCTTCATTCCATCCAATTTAATCATTTTTCAAAATCACATCCAAAACTCATTTTGGAATCTTGTGCTTTGTTTACGTACACAGAAAGTTGTATTTTGTTAATTTTCCAGATGTCCAAAATTTATATTAGATACGTATTTTGCCGAGTTCCATCCTCTTTGATTAAGTTGAAATAGTTCTATTGTGGAACGGCCTATTGGTGTCATTGGCCTATTGAAGTCATTTTCTGGTATGCGAAAATATCCTCTCATATTTTTTATCAAAATCGTTAGAATCGATTTTTTTTTAAACGACACGGATTGCATTTGAGAACCCCTTAAACAAATTTTCCCGAAATTGCAACTCATTATATGTATTGTATTTTTAGCATTTGAGCAAAAAAAAAAACAATTAAACAAAGAAAACCAGTCGGCACTGGATGAGATCAAAACCGTTTGAGGCGGAAAAATATCTGAAAAAGGGGCCAATGTCAAAATATTAATTAGATAGCGAATAAATATTGTTACTCATAACCACCAACATATCCAAAAGACGCGATTAGTGCAACCATAAAATATAACCGTAAAGCAACCAACATAACTTTGTGGCACATTCCGTAATATCTTACAATATATATAGCAACATCCCACAACAAGATGCAACATGGTGCTACATACGGCGCAACATGATTCAACATTCACAATATGGTTAAAACACAAAATGGCTTAATATGTCCAGCAAGGAATCAATATTCATGCGACATAAATTAAAAAGTGGAACGAGTCAAGGGAATCAAGAACTTTTTAGCTGATGTTGGTGTAAAGTCAGAACCAAAAATAGTTTTAAAAACTGGTGACTTAATCATAGTAGAGAAAATTTAAGTTGCAGAAGACTTGAATCAATATTTTGTTAGGGTTGCAGCATCACTTACGATGATAGTTGATACCATCATAGTAGGCGCGAGTTCTTGCCATTCACTTACTATATTTTTGATTACTTGTAAAAAATTGTAACTCGGACAAAACTCTTTTAATGTTGTCGATTTTTCAAGAGATTCAATTGCTTGGCCCAGGTGCATTATCAAGTAGTAAAAGTATTTTAAATCGAATATCCAGGGAAAACACTTTCATTAATCAATCCTCAAAAAGTAATTGTGTCATCCAAGCCTTTTTGTTAAAGCGATAATGCACTGGTAACGTATTGATATTTACTCCTTTAAAGCTCTTGGATTTTTCGATCGATATTAACGACAATATTTGCACCTAATAAAATGTTTCTCGTTAAATACCTTAAACCCTGGCATAGACTTCGCTTCCTTACCCTCCAGTAAAGTCAAATTTCATCCACATTAAATATCTGTTCCTTTAAACAATTCTCGTTTTTTTTAACCAGTCGTTGAATCACAACAAAATCTTCCGCAGCTTTGTAATCAGAACTTACTGCCTCTCCACATATTCTCGCATTTTGTAAATTCGATAGTTTCTTAAAATTTTGAAACCATACATGCGGCTTGCAGTAAAAGTCTGATCATAGTCGTCACCTTCCTTTAATTTTAACATTTTGCAAAAACTGAGTGTTTTTGTTTGGATGATTGCGAGGCTCATATAGGAATTGGGTTTTTAACCAAATCTTTCAAACAAAACTAGGTCAGATAAATTTTAACATATTTTAGGGGAATAACAAGTTTAAAATAAAAAACTAATTTCACCGAAATTAAGCATCTAAAATAAATTTAAATATTTATGAAAAAAAGCTTACAACTATACGTTTTGAGATATTTAGAAACGCATACATATAATACATGACACGTTAAAAACACCCAGTCATATATTTTTGTCGGGCCACCACCGCGAATTAAACCCGGAACTCTCGAATAACAGAGCAAGCGCTTTACTTATCTTGCTATTGACGGCGACAATATCGCTACGAATATTCGGAACCAAACTTCATACTTGAACTAGTTCCATTAGTTGGGAGATCCTTGCAAAATTGTGAATCTGTGTACCGGAAGTGGCAGCGTGAATGAAAGCTTTTAACTTTTGCAATGATGGTGAAAAGTTTAGCAATTACATAAAACAAGATTTAAATAAATTTAAAGTTTAAATTTTTGACCAAAGGTAAACCTTTTTGGTTTTTGGAAATTAAAAAGAATATTATTTTTGATTTTACAGGACAGTTTTACCAACGTCGTTCTGTAACATTATTTTTTTCGCTTCATAAATCAAGAATGGTGTATTCAAGATCAATGTATACATTTGGAGTAAATAAAATTGGTTGGAGAGGGCCACGCAGCGTAGAAACGTAATGTGACAAATCATTACCATCGACGTCAAGCAAATGTTGTTTGCATTTTAGTATGACTTAGAAGAAAAAGCTAGATCGTGCATACCCTGAGCCCCGACATCCACCCAGTATCATTTTTTCATGGTCTTTCGAGCCGGATTAATGAAAAATTCAATAGTGAATTACTTAATCACTTATTTTTTATAATTTATCACAAAACTAGTAAATGAAACAAAAATTCGATATAAGATCCGGCTCGAAAGACCATGAAAAAATGATACTTGTAAATCAATTTCGTGGATATACGAACCACTTAATAAATAAAAGAAATAATTCAAAATTTATATTGATTCCTTCTGTGGACTGTAGATCCATAGGTCGCTAGTTCAGATCAGGCTCGAAGGACCGCTCGATTGTTGGATTCCAGTTCAGAAGCTTCATTCATTGATGAAACGACATTGAGAAACTGAATCTGCGTAGGATGGCTGCTGGAGTAGTAGTAAGTAGGCTTGCAACTGCCACAAAAAACATCACTGCCCTTACATTGTTCTCTAGAGACGAGGATAAAGTTAAGTCCAAAAACGCATTTATTTTAGTGAAATTGTCAATTGAACTACAAACGATATATGTATTCTACTCCTGATAAGCTCAAAACAATAAAGAAATTAGAATTAGCCGAACCTTCCGTTCAGTGAAGGTGGAAAAATTTAAATTTTGCTGGGAGCAGATGCATTCTTAAAAAGTTTGCAAGATGGTCGGACGGATTTTCCAACTTTGTATACATTCTAGCTGATAGCGGTAACCGAGGATGTAAACTTTGAAATATGAATGTAACTCTTGCTGAAAATATTTATTCACTACCCAAGAAATTTTGTGAGCTCGTAACGTAGGGAAATACCATATTTCGGATGAAGAAACCAAAATTGAACGCTATTTTCAAGATACATTGCAGAGCCCATGCATAAAGTTAAGCCCAATTTTGGATAATTCGTATGCATTTTATTTGCCTCATCACGCTATGGTAAATGAAAGCGTAGTACCACTACGATGGTTCGTGTGGTCTTCGATGGATCATGTACTAACTCGAGTGGAGTTTCATTAAACAACATATTGATAGTAGGGCCTACCATTCAACCAACACTGTGGGAGACACTACTCCGGTTCCGATTACAAACAGTTTTCGACTCAGTTAAGAGATCACCCACATAAAAATCCTTCGATCCTTCGGCCATAGCTAATTTATATGGTTGGATAGTTTTAGTTTTATGATCCCGCCAAACAGTACGCTGATACCTCCTATCTTCCTGGTCCACTAAAATCTGTCGATACATCTTCTCGATTTCGACGGCCATTGCATACTTTACGCAATGACCATCGAAATCGAGAAGATGTATCGACAGATTTTAGTGGACCAGGAAGATAGGAGGTATCAGTGTACTGTTTGGCAAGATCATAGAACTAAAACTATCCAAACCATATAAATTAGCTCATCAGAAAATCGGTTCATCAGATCAAATAATTAAAATCTTAGGAATACAGCGGAATCCAGTGCCAGTTCCAGAAGTCATCAAATGGAAAATGCTATCAGAAATAGCTGGAATATTTGATTCACTGGAATGGTTAGCTCCTTCAATGATTATGTAAAATTTTGTTACAAAAATTATGGCTGCAAAAACTATCATAATACGATTCAGCAACGTCAGATATATCAAATATATGGAACAAATAGAGAACTGAACTACAGTTATTTGAAGAATTAAACATTTCAGGTTGGATTCGTCATGAAGGAGTTTTGGAACTTCATGGTTTTGCGGACGCCAGTGAACAAGCATACTCAGCAATTGTTTATATAAAATCAACCATCAATGCGCAACATTGCACCTATTAAGCAAGTCTCGCTTCCGAGATTGGAATTATGTGCAACACAATTACTTGCGAAATTATTAATTAAGATCTCAACATCCACGGGCTACTCAACACACTATTTATTTGCCTGGGCACATTCGAGAATAGTTGTGTCATGGTTAAACAGCCCGCCAAGAAAATGGAAAACTTTTGTTGGTAACAGAATCTCGGCAATTTTAATTTTAGTACCTCGGGAAAGGTGGAACCATGTAACATCACTACCAAAACTATTGTACAAAAACTTGTGGAGGAATGGACCAAGATCGTTACACTTACCTGAATCAGATTGGCCAGCTCAACTGAACTAAACAACGATAACTGAAGAAGCTAGAAGAAAAACTAATCACCTTTATCAAATAAGCTTCAACACGGAGTGTTTTATAGACAGTGACAACCTAGGTACCAGTTTGATAAATAAATATTCTAGCTAATAAATTAGTCAGGGTGAGATAGAATATATAAGACGATTCATAAACAACATAACAATAAGCGGAACGAAAAAATACACACTGTGAAATTACAAAAATCATGGCAGCTTTGCAGCAACACGGGACGGCACGTATTCTTGAAATCGGTGGATATTTCCATCTGCGGACAATATCGGTGTATATTTCAATTTTTCGCCGGCTACTTTAATCGTGTTTTCAAATTTGCTTGCAAGTCTTCTATTATTTATTTCACTACTAAATAAAAAGCCGTGGAAATTTCCGACGAGGTAAATCAATGCGGATTTATTCCCCCAAATAATATAAAACTTGCAAGCAAATTTGAAAAAACGATTAAAGTAGCCAGCAAAAAATTCGAATAATATAAAGAATTTTAATGCAAATTATAATCCGCAAACGAAAATATCCACCGATTTCAAGAATACGCGGCCAGGAACGGTACTTTGTTGACAAGCTGAACTGATTGAAAAGCAAATGCCCTGTGTCGATCCGTAGTAAATTGAAAAAAATAAGACCATTTGTTGATGATGACGGTTTACTCAGGGGGGGGGGGGGGGTGGATGATTAACAAATACTGATTGTGCTTACAACGTACTAAGCATACTTATATTTTGTCAAAAATCTCTCCAATTGGCAAAAATAATCCTGTGTATACACAAAAGATTCCTAAATCCCGGTCCTTCCTTAACTTTATTTTTAGTGTGACAGACATTTTGGATCATAGACAGCAGCACCTCTATCAAGAAGCTTGTAAATTAATGCACGGTATGTGTCAGATGCAAAACTAAATATAATAATTACAAGATAAGAGTTCTTCCTACGGAGTGAGTTTATGCATCCAGACCATTCTCAAATGATGGGATTGATGAAGAAGATTAATTACTTACCGACAGAAACCG
Organism: Nephrotoma appendiculata; assembly: GCA_947310385.1. Taxonomy (NCBI): domain Eukaryota; kingdom Metazoa; phylum Arthropoda; class Insecta; order Diptera; family Tipulidae; genus Nephrotoma; species Nephrotoma appendiculata. The sequence continues at coordinate 243,651,938 of OX371223.1, read as the reverse complement.
GTAAAATCCATCTTGCATAGAAGAATTGTTGACGCTTTTGTGCCAAATAGAAGGTACCTTAAACTGACAAGCACTAGGCCAGCAGACGTTTCATAATATTTGGCCCTGACCTCAGATAATTTCTTAGTTGGAGAACCAATCTTAAGTATTCCTGATGAACAGCACTTCATCGAAGTTGAAGATCCAGTCATTGGGAAAAAATTCAACAACGGGTTAACATGTTTTGGAGAAGATACTTTATTGAGTATCTTAACAATTTGAAGCAATGACACAAACACAAAGCACAAGCAACTAAAGACAATTTCAAAATCGGTGAAGTTGTTTTATTGAAGAATGACAACCCACTTCCGTGTCTTCTGAGTGATAGCCAGATAATTGTTTTGTACGAGGTCAGACTACCAATTTTTTGGTAGAACGAACCCAAGCATACAAAACAGATTTACTCGTATTTTTAAATTAAAAATTTAAGTCACGAATCTGCAAAAAAAAAATTGAATACTTTAAGTAAGTAAATAAAGTAAACACCAGTTGACTTAGCGAATTATATTTAATTGTTTAATTTACCAATAATTGTCAAACACTTCATAATCTCGGGTGACGCATACATGCATTTATTTACATATTTTTTATTAATTTGATAAATGTTAGGTTCCTTCATGTAAAAGCTTGGAAAAAAATGGATATCTAAACAAACTGAAGTATTAACTTTTTTTTGAGCTGAATCTTATGTCATTCTATTAATTAAAGTTAGATAGATATAGGTTAGAGAAAGACTGCAGGTCCCAATAAGTTCCAAATAAGATTTTGATCCAATCCTCGAGTTATGATCTACTATCTTTCTCTAGTAAAATCTATCCAGGTTTAATGAACGAGCGAAGGAATTGCTAAATAGGTAAACCGTAATGAATCTTCAACTATCTGTAAGAAGACAATAGCGGACAATTATATAATGCGCAACTTGTTGTTCTAATGCGAATTGATGGAAGCTAACTTTGTTTAAGAGAGCACTTAATTAACATTTAATTCTCTTTGGTTTGCAATGTTCCTCTTAATTTTGAACTGTCTTAAATTTATATACATAATTCCTCACACAATGCTGAAGTTAAATAAAGTCAGAAAAATTTCGATTTGAAAAATTTCATTTCTTTCTTCTACTATAAATAAACTTTAAAAACTTTGTTCATGAATGTTTTCTTTGTCCGATCCTCTATTAAATATATGGCATTGAAGTAGTTTTTATTTGAATCGACACATATTTTTGTTTACGTTCATGCTTTTTCCAAATACTTCAAGTATATTTTCCAATGGCTACACACAATAAGCTTGCCATTTTCCACATGATATTCTACTAAACAAAATCCTTTACTTATTGATTTTCATTCATCTTGAAGAAACCTTACCGGGGTATATGGACGGTGTGTGCGGTATATATGTATACAAACTAAATATTTTATTGGGGTTTATTTTTCATGGTATCTGGAAAATATTGAGGGACATGTGAAGCATAACAAAATAAAAAATTAATTTTTTATAAATTTTTTACAAACATATTTCTTCCTACCTACACATACATCTTTAATCACTCGCACTTGGAAATTTTTAGGCACAAATTTATTGATTTTATTTTCCCTGGGAAATAGAAATCTGACAGCATATAACAATAAAAATGAGAAATTTTAAAGATTTAAGCCTTTTTCAAATCTTTCGTATATTGTATAGAGCGTATTATAAAGGCGATTTTCCTAGCTCAGCCTAATCGTACAAAATACCAGAATAGAACGATTTTTTCTTGTATTGAGATGTGCAGCATGAGTTGAGTGTCTGTTTATAGAGAGATTTAATGCCGATCCTAAAATTCATTCTGAACTTCGAATAAATTGTGTTGAGCTAAGATTCTGGGAAAGATTTCCCCTTGAGCGAAAGGAACAATAAACTTCGATATAAAATTAAATTTATTGAATGAAATATAATCGGATATTGTAAATAAAGAAACTTTTGTGATTCCAATCCATTTACTGATTTGATCATACATTTGGGATTTCTGGATTTGTCTGTTACTGTTATCGATGAATTGTAATTTTTATATCACCAGGTGTTTCGAAATCGCTTCCAAGTTGTATGTATTAGAATTCAGCGGATTAAAATATAATTCACTAGACTATCTAGAGAGTACAAGCCGCTGTGAATTTTCAAAAAATTACTCGAGTACTGGTGATGAATGGGTTTACAAAAATTCTTCTTCCTAAAACTTCATCAATTTTATATTGTGAGTCATCCATTTGTCAGGATAGCTTCCATACACAAATTGTAAAATTCCATCTTTCCCTTCTAAATAAAATTTTCATCCAGATCTACATCATTTGCTAATATTGAATAGGGGGCTGCATGCAGCAATCTTCAAATTACTTTTGAATATAGTCAAGCGTGAAAATAATTTATTGAAGATTGGTTTAGAATATTATGGAAAATTAATATCAAAAATATAAATTTAAATATTTTTATATTCCAGATTTTAAAGCACACCCCCTTTCAATCGCACGAACCATTAATAACCAGCAATATAATAAATAAATCATAAGCAATTACCAGTTAAAAATTATTAACCGTAAAATATTTTGTAAGCTGTAATTTAATCATTGTATGTATTGTTTTGTGAACCAAAAAGCACCCTGTAAGTAATAGGTAATAATCAAAAATCATCTAGTTGATTAAAATCTCAAATCTAGAAGGTCCTTATATTATATTCTTTTACGAAGTAAAATGCTGAGCAATGTCATAGACATGGTCATTCGATAGAGCTAAAAATATAGTTAGATCGCTGGTTGCCTCGCAAACTCTCTCAATACCTAGTATTCTGTATTGAAAAAATGTTTTGAACAATCGCATATAGAATGATGGATTGAATAAAAATAAATATTTAAGTTACTAAAATGGCGCAGTAATTAAAAATTTCGCATTTGGATCGGGAGGTACTTGGTTCAAATCCTCATAGGGGCAGGATACAAAATGAATTTATCATGTGTTTCAAAAATTCAAGAGCTAAATATTATCCATGTCAGTACTATGTCAGTAGATTGTTCTCATAAATTCGAGCCGTAGCCGTACGTCCTCTATTTGGCTACTTAACAAATATGTTGTTTACATTTAGGCCAGTGAAATTTTCGGTTTGAGGATTAGACATTTTAAATTAATTCTTCATTATTATGTATTTTTATTGGACATTTTTATTCGATAACAATTTCACATTAATTGTAAATCTTATTTTAAATTCATACAACACATACACTTTTAGTATAAGAAGCTTAACTCTTAATATATTCTTTCTTATGTACTAAAATTTAAAGGAAATGAAAATGTATTTAAGATATTATGAGCAACACTGACTATTATAGGCAAATACACAAAACCAGCCCTGTAACTGCAATCAAATACATACATGATAATATGCTGATTAAATTTATTAAATAGAAATTACAAAGAAAATAACGAAGCAATGGTCACCAAGGCGGTCAAGAGAAACACAGCAGTAATTATATACATAGAAGAATACAATAAAAAAATAAAAAATTTCATTGATAGTAAAAATATCGTCGAAATCGATGGAAACCCGACCTGTGGCCCTATTCTCGAAATCGGTGGAAAATTCCTCAATCGGAAGATTCATTAGACCCAAATTACTGTATATGCCGGGTAAAATAAGACGGAAAAATAACGAACTAATATCATTCATAACGGGAACTCTACCAAACATTGAAGAATTTAGCGAGGCCTCGAATACCAGCATCTCCTTACCAGATAGTGAGAACGCAAATACTCAGGACGTACCAATTGTACAAAAAAGAAAGAAACTAACCGTTCAAGAAAAATTGGGTAGGGAATGTTTGGAGATGAGGCAAAAGGAAGTCTATAAAAAGCTTGAGGAGAAACAACAAATAACAGAAAAAAACGCCAGATAAACTGGACATGTTCCGAAAGAATAAAGGAAGAAAATAAAAACGAATGGGCTGACCTTAAAATAAAAAAACCCGACGAAATCTTAAACAATTAAATTAATTTTTTTTTATTTATTATTTAACAAAAAATGAATTAATAAAATATGAAAAGGAATTTTATGTATAACTAAAATAAACTTAAATAAAATATATAACTATACATATAAACATTTAATTATTTATGAACAACATCGGAGAGGTAGTTGCACGATGCGTTCCAAATAAATGGCTCCAAAAATTCCAAATAAATGGCTCACCAAAAACATCATCTTCCAAAAGACGTTCTCTATAAAAAAAACAATTGTGAGCTAGTCAATAACATCAAGTCACTGTTAACATCCCACATAATAAAAAACTGGCGTCCTTTGATGCTACTTACATGTATACCAATATTCCAGTTACGGAAACCATAAATATTGCTAAAACACTTTTACAGAAGAATGCTTTAAACACTGTAAACCTCAACGAAATGATTAATCTAGCATATTGGCAAATTCTATGAATAGAAGGATTGCTTGACCATGGGAAAACCTTTGTCTGGAAAAATTATTTATTGGAATCGCTACGTTGATGACATCAGCTACACAGTCTACACAATTTTCTAAATTTCATCCATCAAAAAATAAAATTCACAATTGCACTCGAAGAAGATGACAAACTATTTTTTTTTGGATTTGACAATAACAGGAGAACACAACCACCACCACACATTTGACATAATTCGTAAGCCCACAAACACCGACCACACGATTCACAACTAAGCAGCGCACCAACGCATTATGTCGACTAAACTCAATTCCATTATCACAAGAAAATTATGTATCTCAAATAAATAAGAGAAAACGTGTGAGTCATGAAAGAAATGCTATTTTGGAAATCCCACAGTTTTCTTATTTTGTCGAGTTGTATTTGATTGTGCAATTTTGTGTGTCTAGCGGTAAAATTTGAGCTTAATTTTATTTTGGGGAATAAAGTGTTATTTGTAACATGATTATCACACCAGAAATCCCATAGATCCGTTTAATCATTAAAGTGTGTATTTCACTTTAGTTTAATTGTGCCAAACTATGCATTCCAAAAAGAATTATCCTCCAGAATTGGTCAGGACTTTTCCTAGAACGACTATATCTGCCCATGTACATGCGTTATGTACAAATTCTGTTGAAGTACAACAAATATGTAAGAAAATGTCATAGTTTTTAAGCCATATTGTTTAAACTAGATGTATCTAACGTGATAAGACCAGAATTCAATGCGGCGGTATTCTCTATCAGCTAAATTTGGCAATAGAAAAACCTTAATTCAACCCTATTTTAACAAGTTAAATTCTGAAATATACTTTTTATTGATGATTTTTGGAAATCCTACCTGTTATTAATGAAATTACTTCAACTGTGCCTTCTCCTCATCAGCCAGAATCACCCGTAAGAGTGATCCCATTTCAACCCAAATTTCAAAAGATCACTTTTAAAAAATTTTGTATGGGCGATATCTGGAAATCCCACCTTTAATTATTAAAATTACTTGAATAATTATTCACTTGAATGAATATTCTCGTCAAATTTCATGATTGTGTTTACCTACCCCCATCAGACAAAAATCAACCCTTACTTCAACCCTAATTTCAAAAGTCATTTCTGAAAAATTTTACGTAGGTGATTGCTGGAAATCAAACTTTTTATTAATGAAATCACTTAAAGCGCTCATATTGAATACACTGGCCTATGGAAAATGTCAGGGACCATAGGAATCTAGACGGAACCATTGCAGCCGGATACAAAACTATTTTTACGTTACACAATGAGCACTTTGCGTCTTAGATAGTTGTGAAACATATAAACTTCCAGCATGAACCCCAACCATGCCAGCCGAAACCTTAACTATGTCACTCAGAAACATCAGTCAGCCGGAACCAAACCAACTATAACACAAGTAGCACAATGTATTGCGATATCATTCTGATTTTCCAGACAGAACCTGAACTTTATCAGCCGGAACTATTAAATGCTTACTCAATGTATTTTAGATGGTTGTCCAACATATAAACTTTCAGCCAAAACCTTAACAATGTCGGCCTGAACCACTACAATATCAGCTGGAACCATATATGAAGCCAGCCGGAATCATATAAAGCCAGCCAGAACCAACCCAACTGTGGTTCAAATGAAATTAATAAAAATGGGTGAGAGGGGCCGCCGGAAGTTCGGTTTTCGAACTTTGTGCTTTTTTGTTTCTATAAAATTAGTTATAGATGAAAGGATTCCAAATTAACACAAGAACGCTCTTCGGGAGAAATTTCCCCCATTAATGATTTTAAAGTTATTTTATCTTTTTATTATGAAACTCTGGATGGTTAAAATTTTTGAATTCGTTTGTATTATTCGTTTGTATTACAAATCAAATATTGAAATATGTTATATATGGATGGATATGTATATAGATTTTATATAATATATATTCGGGTGAAATATCACCCGAGCCATGCATGTGTAATTTTTTTTTGAGAGTCGTATGAGGGTTAAATTTGCAACAAATTTGGCTCAGGTTTTTTATCGAAATTTAAAAGAATTTCTCTCACCCCAACCAGATTGACTGATTAAACTGATGATGATTAAACTTCATACTTAAGTTTTGCCCGTAAATTAGTGGATTCCGATGAAATTTTCTGGAAACGTTGTATCGAAAATAACAGTTTTCACGAAACTTTTCGTTTTTTGTAAAAATATTAATTAGTCAAGCATTTTTGAGAAACTCGAGTAAGATCAAAATGGTTCTTTTAAATGACAAGTTTAGAGAAAATCCAAACCATCTTGAGTTTATAAAATTATAAAATATATATACAGTGAGTCACTGTGAAAATGGTCTACCCTTGAAAAAAAAAAAAAAAAAAAATCGTGCCAAAAAATCAAACAATACACAAAACGAAAAAAATCTGCTGTCTGCTGTCTGTTGTGTACGAAACAAAAAATGTTGTCAGTAAAATTTTACTGAGAGAATAGTTGTGATGAGGTTAGTGTGCTGCCATAATGTGGTATAAAAAAATGTCATCTCAAGTATTTTGTATGGCAGCATTGTTCACACATCTACAAAAAATGTATGTAAAGATAAGAAATTTTTTTCACACTCATTCAGCTTAAACTGTTCGTCATTTTTATAGTTAAATGTCCCTTTTTTTTTTGTTCGAGTTTAAATTTGTTAACGTTAGTTGGTTTTTGTGGTACATATATAAAAATTAAAATATTAGAACATATAAAAAAATCGAAATGTACGAAAATGTATAAACTAAAACTTTTATGAAATTTTTAGGTTATGCCAAAATGTAATTGTCGAAATGAAACCATACAATTTTACTATAAAAATGAAATTAAAAATAATTCTTTTCTTTGTCACTCTTATGAAATTTTAAGATTGAACAAAAACAGACAAAATTTAATCTCACAATGAAAACAGCCCACCTAACAAAACTTTCTCAGATAACGGTCCCTTTTCAAAATTTTGTTTTGTTCTCTCCTTATTTGTTTTTTATGTTCTCCTGCACTTCAGTACAAATGAATTAGTTGTCGATAGGTTTTTGTTAAGTTTAGTTGTGAAAAATGGAACCAAACACGTCAATTGAGTTGCAAAAATTAATTATTGTGCATTATAAAATTGGAAAAAATCAGAGGTCGGCGATTGAACGTCGTAGAGGAAAGACGTGTTATTGTCTCTCCTCTATATTAATAAGTAATTAATTTAAATGTGTTAAAATTAAATAATTAATTAATAATATGTGCATATATAAATAATAATAATAATATTAATAATAATTTGTGTGTTTTAAACGTAGTGAAAGTGTAAAGTAAAAAGTTATTCATATTGAATAGTAATTGTAACAATTTGTGTGTGATGCGCTTGCAATGGCACAGAATATGTATAAAACAATTTCGTTTATATGTACATATTTCGATACCGTTGTTGAATGCATCATACCAAATATAATCATACGCATTATGTGTAATTTTTCAATATGTCTAGGACTTTTTTGATTCCAAAGGATGCTCAAGATAAGTGTTTTTCCATTTATAACCCATATTATATTCTTACATATTAAACATAATTTTTATAAGAAAAATTTAAATACATATATAAACGCTAGGTAACTGTATTTTATAACACGTAAAGGTGTAAAATACTAGGTTTTTCATGAGGTGGGTTATTGTGAGTATTTGTTTGGGCGAGAAAGGGTTATTTCATTTTTGTTTTGCTACACTCGTTAAACCTTTTTGTTGTTGTTTTTGCGAGTAAACATGTTTGATGACCGACGATTTTCGTTTTTTCTTGTTATCGTATAATTTTGTAACTACGTTGTCTTTTATTTACATATTTACTTGCAAATTTAATGTAAAAATGTGTTTCTATGCATATGTGTGTGTGTGTAATGAACGTGCATGAATGAAGAGTATTTACAAAACCGAACACAATCATATTCTATAAGCCGTACAATAATCGGCTATACACGCGGATAATGCCACTTTTTAACTCCTATTTGATAGTATTTGTACACGGCCAATAGAAATCAAATATGACACATTTGTTCTAGATTTCTCGTTTTTGTTTTTACAAACAACAAAAAACAAAATAGATTTGAAGATCAAATATGTGTAGCCACGCCTCGTTCATGCATAAAAAGACTAAAACAATAATGAAAAATAAAAATTAAAAACAAAATCGTGATCGAAATGCACTTTTGAATTATATAATAACAAACAAAACACACCCCCTAGTTTTTGTTTTTTTCTAATTTTCCATTTAAACATTTTTTTACGTAAATGTATTGTATTTCCGAAACATATGCACACTTGGAGTAAATAGAGAGTAAAATTTCATGTTCGTATACGCACAATACAATTAAACAGAAGTGAAAAATTACATGCGTGTCGCAACAGTACGGCTTATAGAATATGATTGTGTTCGGTTTTGTAAATACTCTTCATCAAAACCGAACACAATCATATTCTATAAGCCGTACTGTTGCGACACGCATGTAATTTTTCACTTCTGTTTAATTGTATTGTGCGTATACGAACATGAAATTTTACTCTCTATTTACTCCAAGTGTGCATATGTTTCGGAAATACATTTACGTAAAAAAATGTTTAAATGGAAAATTAGAAAAAAACAAAAACTAGGGGGTGTGTTTTGTTTGTTATTATATAATTCAAAAGTGCATTTCGATCACGATTTTGTTTTTAATTTTTATTTTTCATTATTGTTTTAGTCTTTTTATGCATGAACGAGGCGTGGCTACACATATTTGATCTTCAAATCTATTTTGTTTTTTGTTGTTTGTAAAAACAAAAACGAGAAATCTAGAACAAATGTGTCATACTTGATTTCTATTGGCCGTGTACAAATACTATCAAATAGGAGTTAAAAAGTGGCATTATCCGCGTGTACAGCCGATTATTGTACGGCTTATAGAATATGATTGTGTTCGGTTTTGGTATTTAATAAATCAGATAACTGGTTAATCAGTGTCTATGCATGTGTATGTGGCCGTTTCGAAATGTAGGGACTTTATTTGTACGTATGTGGAACGCAAACACGGAGAGAAGCTTTCGTGCAAATGCTATGAATTTTTTTGGAATTTTTTTTGGTTTTATTGGTTTGTATCTTGTAGCAGGTGCGGCGGACAAATGAATTTTCATTCTACTGAGCATTGACTTTGTTTGTATATCATATATTTGGTGAATTGGTTTTTGTTTTTGGGGTGGTTTTCGTTTTGAGATTTGCCATTTTCTGTGGTGGTGTCTTTTTTAGTCTGGTTAGATTGTATCGTATGAAGAGTGGTAATTTCGTTCGTTTTTCTTCTCTATTGTACGGTAGTCATCGGATTAGGGACGTCGCCGTAGCGGAGAATGGTGAAGTTCTGGGTGAAGATTTGCTTGAGGGTAAGGGATACTTTATCAGAATTGGGGATGGATGGACGGAGTTTGTGCTCGGGTGACTGGGGGGTTTGTTTCTCCGTCACATGTGCGAGATGTGGATGGGTGGGATCTGCATTCGTGCAATGTGGGCCTGCGTACGGGCAAGCAGTGTATTTTGTCCGACTTCTACTTGGTCGTATTTTGACTTATTAATAATAATGCATTTCAAAGTGTTAACATTTCTAAATATTTTAAGATTCTTAAGCCGTCTGAGATAATGAACATTAATACTATATTTTATTTATAGTTTCCTGATTGGACAGCTATCAATACTGAGTTTTATTATTAGAAATTAATAAATTATAATTTGTACATAAACGTTTTAATCCCGGGTTAAGTTGGTTTAGATATATATATTTTGTAATTAAAAATTTCCTTCCTTATAAGCTCTTTCAATAGGTTTTACTGGGTATAAAGCTCCCAAATTGATCGTGTTTGTTAACCGCCATTTATGGTTTCAGATCGAAGTTAGTTTGCTTCAAGAACTGCATTGAAGTAACAATTGCCGTCGCTAGGAATATAATAGATTTTCACTATTAACCAGATAATAAATTGTTAATTATAGGTCGAATTGTAATTACAATTTAATTGTAATTTTTCTTATTTTAATTTAATTTAATTGTATGTTTAAGATTTAATTTGTCTCACGACAATTGGTTTACTAATATTATTTGTATAGATTAAATGACTATGGTTATATGTAACATTGAAGTGTCGGTGGAGGGAAACTTTATGATTTTTGGCTTGGAGGCTACACAATAAAATTTATAATCAGACAAATATTGATACATAGATGTTTTTTTTTTGTATTTTTGGGATCATGACACTTCTTTAATTAGATTATTTTCTAAGAGCTACTATTACTAATTCTGTCATTTTAAAGATTCCTGATTAGCTTAATAGTTTTATTTAATTCTGATTGGGAATAAATTGTAATGGGTTAATTTGTTTAGGTATTGGGGATTCTTAACCTGTGACACATTCATTATTGATATATTACCTTCCAGATTAGCTATTTTTGAAACCAGATGTCTTTGTTTCATTTTTATTTTTATTAATAAACATATTGGTTTATTAGGGATGGTAAGGTTATCCGTTGAAGAGCTGATCCATCCGTTTGATACTACAATATTTGGATTTGATTTATTTTATTTTATTTGTTTTACGACAATCAAATTATAATTAATTTAGTTATATAATCATTACATTACATTTATTCTATTCAAGAATAATTTAATTATATCGTACAAAATGATGATTCTCTAACGCATAATAATGACATTTTATTTCAGGAAATTTACCATTAAGATGCCAACATTATTGATTATCAATTTTTTTAAGATGCTATAATAAAGGTGTGTGGCGGGCTTGGCGTCTCGTTATTGTAAATTGATATGAGGAAATGGTATTAAATAAAATTTCATCACTCATAATAATGAAATTCTATTTCAGGACATTTACTAATTAATCAATTACTTTTTAGGATGTTGATTGCTGATTATTTATATCCCGAAGAACAAAAATAATTGTGCCGTCTTGTGCTTTACTAACTATTGACTACTTAGGTGTCTGTAACCGGGTCAAGTCTATCATACCTAACAACCTTTCCTATCCCTCCATCTTGTTATATGTAAAAGGGGTGTACGGTTGGCCCGGCGTATCCGCGATCTTTGCTTAGTCTTGGCCGTACATTCTAATCAATCAATCAATCAATCAATTATAAAATTGGAAAAAATCAGAAAAATCGCAAAAATTGACCGTGATGAACGTCGGATTGCAAACAAATCTAAGAATAACCCAAGACTGAGCGCACCGAGACTTCGAAATATGGTGGAGCAACATCTAAAAATTAATTCCAATGCTGAAACGGTTTAAAGAACGCTACGCAAAAGTGGTTTACATGGTAGAATTGCCAGGAAGAAGCCCTTCGTTAGTGAGAAAAATATAAGAAGGTAAGGTTGGAGCTCATCCATAACTATGAAATGAAAAAATTTTCGTTCTGGAAACATGTCATGTTTACGGATGAGAGTAAATTTAACCTTTCTGGGTCTGATGGCAGGATAAACTTTTGGCTAAAACCAAACCAAGAAATGAATGTTTGCGATCCACAGTTACACATGGTGGCGGCCATGTTATGGTTTGAAGTGCGTTTTCAGCGGCTGGAGTTGGGAAACTTTATTTTATTGACGGAAACATGGTTATTTTAGTGTATTTTAAAATTACGCTCATTGTAAACTATTAAAATACAGATTTTGAATAAAAATATTTTAAAATTAACCTTGAAAATAAATAAATATTAACATAGCTGTCAACTTAACTCGGTTTCATGGAAACGGTACGAGGTAACACCAACAAATTTCCAACTCAACGAAACCTAAATCTGTTTCAACTCGCTACATGGAAACATGTACTACTTTACAATGGACTTGGATAAGCCGAACTAACATCCTCTATTATATCTATTAACATCCTCTATTATATCGAATAATATTTCGACAGATTGAATCTCATTTAATTCAACTACTTTCGTTGAGTTAAGGAGGATTAAGAAATTTAGCGAAAACTCTAAATTCGACTCGTTTCCATGATGAGATGATCCGAGATAAAACCTTTTTAACTGGTTGATTTCACAAGACAAACTGTACAAAAAATTTAAAAATTATTGCCAATTTTAGTACCTCAAATAAAAATATAAAATGTTACCTCATCCCACACACGCTCTAAGTTAAGTGATCAACATTTTTAAAGGATTTTGATTGTCATCCACTCAACAAGTACTACATAAGTTTAGAATTGTGTCTAGGGTGTTACGGACCAAATTAATGGTATAAACTCGGTCTTGAGTGATACTGATAATGATTAATTTAAAGTAAAATTAAAGTCTCGAATTTAATGCTTCAACAAAATTCAATTCATTTTATTCTTCAATAAAATTTTGTTGATCGTACCGCCCCCCCTGTTAGTGGTCCAAATGGCGCGCAAATTAAGTTCTTAAGTGTTCACTGGTTAAAGTGTTAAGCTTAATAACTGATCGAAATCCAATAAATGACTGATCTTTCGGTTAATTCACTTTACAAAATTACAAATTGTTTGTCGGAAAACCGTCTTAGATGTTCCTTCCATTAGACAAAAATGCTATCGGTTGTATTTAACCGACTATAATGGGCTGACTCAAACGCTTAAGTAGCCCCATTCTCATTTTCTAAATTTCATAACTTTTAAGTCAACCTAAACACTATAAACATAACCTCATTTTCGTAACATAGGGTTGAGTAATTGAACTGTATCAAACGTGATATATTTTAGTTTTAATCAACGGCATAAAATCTTTATAAATACTCGCACCTTTCGACCTTTTTTTTCATTTAACTTAGTTCTTTATATATACCCAGACCCAGAAACCTTTTATATACCGAATAACAACTTAAGACATATTCGTATATTTCAAACATCTTGTTTATTTTAAATCCTAATAAATAAGTTTCGTATTCATTACGTATATGGTATAGTTTTGTAGGGGGGTATGTTAATTTTGGTTCGAGGCCGGAATGGGAAAATTTTAAATTCTACAAATTCATAAATTAATTTGTTGAAAAATATATTTGGATAACATAAATGGTTTCGGTGAAATCAAATCTAAATGTTATATGTTACAAAAACCGAAATTAACATAAAATACATTTATTTTTCCTGGTTTCGACGTTTTAAATTTGCTAGATGTAATCACCTCATTCCAAAAAAAACTATTCCCCTAAATATTTGGGATTTGCTACTCGTATATTATCTGTTCTGTTGATATAGGTTATTAATGTTAGGCCGATATAATATGTGGTCGGATAGATTTTCACAAATTTGTTTATTCATTTTATATTTGTGTACATAACAAAAAATGAAAGTTAAGTAATAAATATGTTTGGAAAGACTTACCCAGATCAAGAGACTGGTAGTTTTTCTTATTTATGTAGAGATATGATTCATTATATGTATTTTAAGTCATGTTGATGGGGTGGGTGAACTTTATGCGATTTTTATAAGCTCCCTCATAAGTTATAATATTGCGTCTATTTTTCATATCAACGCGAGCAGACAGTGCACTTCAAAAAATACTCTTTATTGTTTTATTGAACCTGAGTAATTTTACTCTGCACAGTGCGTTTTATTTATAAACTGTGCTTACATCCTGTATATTCGGTTCATTAAATTTTACACTGGAATTAATGTCAGTGTAGAAAGAGTGTTTAACGTAAAAAAACAGTTTATTACTCTACATGCACACCGGATCATTTGGCTCGGTACAACCTTTGCTTGGTGCACAATACACAGCGTAAGCCTGCTTTCTCTGATTAAATTAAAAAATAGGCCCAATGGTTTGTCTGGTGTGCCCGGGTTTATTTCTAATTTTTTTGACCAGCTTAAACTATTTCCATGAACATTTCTGGAAGGAGATTTTCAAATACAAGGAACCGATGGCGATGGATCCTGATTTCGAGAAAACTAGTATAAGGGCTTGTCTGGTGGGCACCGGGTTTATTTTTAATTTTTTCTTAGCTAAAACGTTAAATAAAATTTAGCAACAACATAGCACAGCAACAGAAAAATTATTGATGATGCGCAAATAAACCATTAGCGACACCGAAGCATAACATAAAGACTTGTACCAGCAAATGGGAAGTTGTCACCTTACAAATATAATAATAATTCTTTTCACATTTACCATGTATGGTCCCACAAATTAGAAAGGAATTTCAGTATTTTAACTTTCAAGATTTGTGCGTTCAAATATTTTTTTACGGTTCAAAACCTGAAACTCCCGAAATCGAATAAATCTATATAAAAAAATTAAAACGTAAAATCTCAACGAAAGAATTGTTTCATCCACACATTTTCTATTGGGGAAAGCAACAAAGACTTCCTATTCAATTAAACTAAACGGGGTGATACTGATCTGAAATATCTAAATTGACATTTAATTTGGCCTGACGTTATAAACAACAATTCTTCACTCGTAAGCCGAGTTTTTAATTCCTTAGTAATATCGTAAAATGACAAATTTTTGGAAATATCGTATCGTATGTTTATTTTTGAGCATCAGAAAGGAGGGTTACCTCATGCACACTGTTTATTTATTTATATATTTATATTTATTTATTTATTTATTATACAATTTTAATTAAAATCATACACTCCATTTTGAGCATGCTATGCTCATTCATTATGTTGTGCATAATCAAATCATCAAAAATTTTCAAACACAATACTTTCCTCCTGCATGGTTCACTCAGTGTTCAGCCAAGTGTAAAATGAATTCAAATTCGTAGCAGCAATCGATTGACCAAAATATCTGCCCAATCGCTGGATCCGCTTCTTATCTAAATTGCGATCTGTAACGCCTTCTTTAATTAAC
The DNA here is from genome assembly GCA_947310385.1 of Nephrotoma appendiculata. Taxonomy (NCBI): domain Eukaryota; kingdom Metazoa; phylum Arthropoda; class Insecta; order Diptera; family Tipulidae; genus Nephrotoma; species Nephrotoma appendiculata. Next base: position 243,636,576 of record OX371223.1, on the reverse strand, counting down.
GATTTATTATTTCCAAAATGATATAGAAATTTGGCGCCAGTTTGAGTCGAAGCTCTCGTCTAACTTTATTATTTTAGTATTCAACGTTCCCCTTAAAACTACAGAAACGACGTTGCTATCCGATGTTCTAATATGTAAATTAGTTTTACGTAAGTATATCAGAAGACAGCAAATCTTATTCGTGCACTCCGACAATATTGAAAATCCCAGTACCACTATTATGAACGATATCTTATGAAGAAACTATAAAACAGTGTCCAAATGTAACAATTACAAATGGTCGTCATATCAAGTACAAAAAAAATTATTAAACTATTAAACTGAATTAAAAATAAATTTAATTTACACTCGGTAAGGAAGACAAATTCGATCGGAGACGATATAAAATAATTTCAGCAGAAATTCCTAATTTAAATAATAAGATAATTTCACGAGTTGATTCTTAACCACAATGTACACGATCAATGTGGAGAATTTAATCGTAATTTTGTTTGTGTGGTCGTCAAAAAATGTTCAAAACAATTTCGTAAAGAATTTAGTTTTGAGACAGATATGGAATTGGAAAGTTATCCCAAATATAGAAGGCACCCTCCTTCTAATTCACCTGACCATTTTCCTCAAACGCGATCAAATATTCTTATTGATAACCGTTTTATAGTTACATACAATGACTATTTAAGCTTGAAATATAACGCACACATACTTAAATGTCGAACTTTGTTCTACTGTCAAAGCAATTAAATATATCCATAAATAAATAATTAAAGAAGATGATTTCGCAAGAGTTGAAGTTCAAATAATAACTCAAATGGAGCTGAATATGATAAAATATCACAATATCTAGACTGTGGCTTTATAAACTCACAAGAAGCAGCTTGGAATGTACAAGAATTTCCCATTCATGGTCAATCTAATAATACCGAAATGTTATCTGTTCACTTAAAAGATTGATTAAGAAGACAATCTGCCGCGTTCATCACTTTGACGGCATTTTTTCAGCTTAATCTCATAGACACCGTCATCATCAATTTTTTTATAGCGACATCCCGAATCATTATGTATTCATTCAGGTGGAAATACTATTAACAGAATAACAGCAGTTTCACCAGCGTTACCATCTTCGACTAATTCCTCTCTCTGTTAAAAGTTTTGAAAATTTTATTCATCAATGCATAACCCATAGTAGGGCTTTTAGTAGTTGTATACTAGTAGTTGTAGTTACGGGAATTAGTGGAAGAGAGATAGCATTAATGTTTTATGAATACCAATATAAGAAAAGCCATATTCGTTATAAATGAGGTATTGTAGGTAAGTACAATAAAAATGTATGGAATAATTTTTTTATTTGTAATAAATAAATCTTTAATATCTCCTAAAATCAGAGAAAATGAGAGAAAGATTAGAAAGGTTATCTCGAAGTTTACCATAAATAACCCTCATGTGAGTGAAGAAAAAATATTAAAATTTGAGTGATTAACTTATTTTTTCCACGTTCATCCAAGTTGAACCATTTCTCATTTTTAAGTATGATCGTAATCTACACCAATTGAACTAGAAATTCTGATAAAATTTTTATTGGCAGTAAAACATACAAAACTAGACGTATAAAAGTGCAAAAGGTACCCGGGTACCCACGTCACTCACATTAGGGATAATGATATTTTGGTATTAATTATCGTCAAAAAAAAATTGTTATATGGAAACTTTTTATTTATTAAACATCGAATTCTTATTCGACCAATTTATTATTAAGACCAATTTTCTGTCAAAGTACTACAGTTTACATACACCACTAAAATTTTCGAAATCGAGATAAATGAAACGAACTAAATGTTGTAATATTAATTAAATAATATTTTTAAATTATTATTGAATAAAAAAATTAAATAATAAAATAATAATTTTCAGAAAATTCATAAAATTTATATCACAAAAGTCTACATACCGTTGCACGTTTCTATTTATTCTTGAATTATTGCAACGTACTGTACCAACCGTACCGTATCTCTTTTTATATAAATACCTACGCACGTCTATCGACACTTTTTCAGTATTAACTTTGCATTCGTCTTGAGTGAGAAACATTTTTCGTCTTTGGCATTAGAAAACGGTGGCGCGAGCGCAAGTGTCAATCGAAATACGAAATTTAATAATAAAGCTACGGGAACAGAATGAGAGTTATAATGATAATCTAAAATTAATGGTAAAGGTCGAGAACCATATACAAACAATAAATAGTGCAAAATTTTGATAACAAGCATAATTAAAAAAGTTACGTCCAATCCAAGGATTAGTGCTTTAAAAATAGCGGATGGATTTGGAATAGCACTGGTAAGCATCCCGAAACAGGTCCTCGAATTTTACGAAATGAAGGGTTTAATGGAAGAGTGCCAAGGAAAAACCATTTATAAGCCTAGTAAATAAGCAGAAAAGGTTTGAATTTGCAAAAACATACGTTAACGAGGGCACTTTGGAGCGAATTGCTGTGCGCTTAAGAAAGTAAATTCATTATATTCAGTTGCGATGGAAAAGGAAAAATATGGGGAAAGTTAGCTAAGATATAGCACCAAAAAAATTGCTTCCCACTGTTAAACATGGCCAGCTGGTATCAGAAAATTGGTATTTATAGAAGGTAATATGGATAACCGAATGCATTTGAATAAATTGCGTAGCAATTTACAATCGCCGGTCGAATGCTTAGGACTAGGCAACCAGGGGATCTCATATCAAGAAAATCATTTAAAATATAAATAGAGCAATAGAGCATATCTGGTATGAACTGGAACAAAGGGTTCGAAAATATAGGATTAACAATAGGGGTTCATTGAAATGTGCACTTTCGAAGGAAACTCGGGGCTGAAATTTCTCCAGCGATTACTGAGACCCTGGTCTTATCAATGCCCAGGCCAACTAAATAATAATCTTAGTTCTTAAGTGTGTCTAATGACATGATCCTTTTGGTTTTATTTACTGTATGTAGACTTTTGCGAGATATAAATTTTATGAATTTGTTTAATTTTTTTTTAAATCTTTTTGTTCAATAATATTTTTTTTTTGTCTAAAAATATTATTTATTTAATATTACAACTTTTAGTTCGTTTCATTTATCTCGATTTTACAAATTTTAGTGGTATATGTAGTCTTCTGTGACTGACTGTACGTGTAAGCGCGTGATTGTTATAAAATCTTGAGTTAATAATTTAAAACTAACAACGCGTACACCCGTATTCAGAGTAGGCCAATTATTATATATGTAATTTATTCATAATTTCCTTAAATCACTGTCCTTTCAAAAGGCCACTTCAGTAAATTACATCGGACAAAATTAATATAAGTCAGTAATTTTTCTAAACTATTTATTTTTAAAGTGGCATAAGTTTACAGGATACTTATACAGGAGTGGCATAAGTATCCTGAGATACGAGTACCAAATTCAAGTAAATCTTCTCGAAAGTTGGGATCAATATTTTTAAACGTGTTAAAGCGCAAACCCTTAAATATCTCGATTTGAAAAAAAAGTTACTTATGCCGTTCCAAAATAAACGGCTCCTATTTGCAAAGGAATATGAGAGCTATTTCTGATCCTGAATTCAATCAATATTTGTTAAATGTCGGCAATGGTAACCAAGTATCTGCCGAATTAATACATCTCACAGGATTTAATTGTAGAAGTTTTTGGGAAATCGTTCACAGCCAATGATATTTTTTTAATATCGCAGTACGCTATATTGTGTCCAACAAATAATGAAGTCCGAGAGCTCAATGAAGAGGTTCGTAATTTGGTTTCCAAAAAAGCATCCTCCTCTTTCATTGACACAGTAAAAACTGATGATGGGACACGTGAGTCTGACTTGCAAGTTGCCAGTTGAATATCTAAATTCTTTGAACCGTTCTGGTCTGAAAGATTTTAAATATAAAGAAAGGTTGCATAGTTATGCTCCTAAAAAATCTTTCTATAAAAAAGCACTATGTAATGGTGTTAGAATAGTCGTAAAGGATTTTAGTTGAAATTGTATTAAAGCGGAATTATTACTCGGGCACATTCTGGCACTTTTCACTTTATCCCAAGAATTTCACTAAGCACAGCTTATTTATTTCTACCCTTCAATTTTGAAAGTCATCAGTTTTTTGTTAGGTTTCTTACGCTATGGCTATAATTAAATCACAGGGTCAAACTTTAAAAAAGTCGGATATTTTCATCCTCAGCCATGTTTTATTCATGCACAAGTATAAACAGCATTATCCAGAGTGACTGATTCTGGTGCACTCCGGGGTAAAGTTTCGGAAACTCCAAGACAAGGAAAAACATCGACGGGGGTAGTTGTGACGGATATGTTGTATATAGTGAAGCGTTCCAAAAAGTTCTGATTGTTTACAATTTTAAAATACTCAAAAAAAACTAAAAATTATAAAAAAATATACAAAATGCAGAAAAAAAATGAAATTGTAATCATGAGCCAGAATAGGATTGATGATGGCGAGGAACAAATCTATGACCTTTTGTTCGAATGCAGAATTCATGTGTCGACGTACCTTTCATGCGTCAGTACTATAGGTTGACATGGAGCTATACAATGTGCAGACGGTCTACGTAAATCAGACCTATAGTCATAAGTCTTCGCTTAGGCTACTGGGTAAGGTAGTATGTCAAAAGAAAACTGCGAAAGAGTTTGGAGTGCCTCTCAAGATCAATACCTGAAAATTGTAAGATATTAATTCATACGAATGCATCTACAGTGGGTCATAGCCAAAATGATGCAATCATTTTTTATTTTTTTAAAAGTAAACGGCGCATCCACAATAGAATTCCTTTTATTTTTTCTTTATAGAAAAGTATGAAAAAAAACTTGAGAAAAATTTTTTATTTTTGTTTTCTCAATTTTTTTTTCATAGGTACTTCTCTGTAAGGAAAAAGTAAAGGAATTCAATTGTGGATCAATATAGACAAATAAGTGAAATTTTGTAATAATTAAAAAATAAAAATTGCTTGCATCATTTTGGCTGTGACCCACTGTATATAAATCATATAACCATGCTTTCGCTTGCAGTTTGCATTACCTCATCCCAAGAGTATAAAATTCAATCGGAAAACATAAAAGAGCTAATTCATAAAATTGGTTATGAGTATTCAATATCATTGGTTTATTATTTGAAATGAAAATCGTACTGTTTTGTAGACTAATGGTACACAGTACGGTTAATATATTCGTCTAGACGCAATCATCACAAACGGAAAAATGGTTTTCTACATTACGTCAATTTAAAGTTTTCCCATTCGTTTGGTTTTTCATATGTTGAGTATGTGTGTGCAATTGTGTATGTAACTATGAGGATGGATAGAAAAATGAATTCATGAAATATACACAACAACTGTAGATTACATCTGGGTATGAAGTTCTTTATTATGGCAGAGCTATAGTACAATAAAATGTTTGTTTGTTTTTATTTAATAAATGTCCTAATTGATTTATGAGACAGTTTTATGTATTTCATGTTTAATGTAATTTATACATGTATGTATTTATTATTGATACAGCAATTTTGTGATTTACAAAATATGGGATGATAGCATTTATAGCAATCGTCAGATACTTTTGTAATCAACAATCGAACCAAGTGGATAGTAGAACTATAGTGTAAGTGAAATAGGAAGACGTTTGTATTAACAAATAAAGGTAGAAAACTACGTATAATTTCTCCACAACGATAAAACGTAATCTAAGGTAGCAATGTACAAAGTTTACTAATCTGATGACTCAAACAATTCCCAAAAACTAAAGCGTTTGTAGTTTCTAATGCATCCGGATATTTTAAATTCTTATTAACTTTACTGAAACAGCTGTTTATAAACCTTTTTTAGTAGTTTTAGAGTATCACTATTCGACAACTATTTAAAAAGCCAAACATTTCTTTCTATTGATAATTTTTCAGTAATATGGGAAGAATCGTCTATAATCTTGTAAGAAGGGTGAATGGTTGCAAAAGTCAAACTATTCTGCATTCCTAAACTCTTTGAAAATATTGCATTTAAAAAATATTTTATATTTTTATTGTTAATCATTTTTTCCACCATGAAAAAGTAACTTTCGTGCTTACCTCTACATATATCAAAGAAAGGTATTTGTTCGTAGGCGATAAACTCAAGAACTACAGCATCGATTTTGATAAAAATTTAAATATGTGTTCTATGAGTCGTTAGCATGGTTTTTGTAATGTTTTGTCAAAATCGGCCTACCGAAAGTAGTAGCTTCCATAAGGGATTTCCGATCGATTAACTCAAAAACTATGGCTATATTGCAAAAACTCTGTGATGGAGTATTAATTGGGTGTGTAGGATCAGCTCCCTTTTACAATTTTTATCAAAATATGACAATTTTTCAGAGGAGCTCAACTTTTTTATATGTACGGGCTATACCGATTTGAATAGGATCGAATGTCTATTATTCGATAATAGTAAAGGCTATGTTGCGAAAACTCTAGGATAGAGTGTTAATTGGGTCTGCAACACTCAGCTCTGCTATCGAATCTGGTGCGGGATTTCTAGCTCTAATACGGCATTTTAGAATGTCCCGTTCGATCGGATTTAGTTCCGGGCTCATTGGTGGCCATTTAAGTGCATGAATGCCGATGTCTTGGAGATATTGATGTACTGTTGCAGCCACGTGTACTGGAGCGTTACATTTTGCACTATATTACATGGTGCGTAGCGTTCTCCAACTCTTCTGTATGCAAGATTACTTCCATATAGTTTCTATAATTGGATTCTGGTCTCATCTGAAAAGAGAACAGTATCCCATTGACCAGTTCCCCAATTTGCTTGAGTATGAGTAAATTATAAAAGGCTGGTTTTGTAACGGAGAAGAAGCCGTCGAACTTTTACTGGCCGTTTTGGAGTTAGGTTCACTTCTTTTAATATTCGTGTAATTGTTCTGACACTAATATTTATTTGACGGGCACTAAGAAACTCATTTTTCGGTTGAGTAGCAGTACGCTTTCGATCTCATAACACATACCTTTTACGTTCTTGTCCAAAGCCTGGACATTCTCCGATCTCTCCTTATCGCTTAAGTATTCGTGAAACCGAATACTGGTTCATTCCTAATTTTTGTGCGATTTGTACTTGAGTATAATCTTCCTAATACAATGTGATGACTTTAACCACCTCCAGTTCATGAAAAGGTGCCATATTACAATAGATCTTATATAAGGTGTTCTCTTTAGAATACATTTACAAGAACTAGTGGTCCGCATTTACAAATAATTGATATGCAATGGTACAAAAGCCGATCGTTGCGTTGAATTTCAAACAACATGCACTCTTGATTAAGCATTTTTGAAAAATTTAATTGATTGAGACTTTATTCAAGGTCGTTTCTGATAAAAATATAAAGGTGTTATTATTTGGCACTTGACTTGAAAATTGACCAGCGGGATTTTTTTGAATTACAAAAAAAAAAAAAAAAAAGTGTGTTAATTTTGTCCACGAGTGAATGTTGTGACCAACATCCAACTTTTTTGCCACGAATTACACCACAATTTTGGTAAAATTTAGTATTTAAACTTCTATAAATCTTTTAATACTTTGTCATTTTTTTTACAATACTTTTAAAATACATTGCAAAAGTTGAAAAGCTCTCATTGATGTGCCTATTCCGGGTATACAGATTTTCACCAAATTACGTAAGATTTTCATCAAAAATACATTAAGCTTGAAGACCTATTCCACTTAATAAATCCGTCTGTATTAAAGGCCATACTTTTGTGGAGAAACAGTTTTTAATTGTGAAAAAACGTCATTATCGTTAAAAAAATTTCAACCTTATCTACATAGACCGATATTGTTGCAAAATTAATTTAAAACCTTTTAGTGTTTAATCAATTTTTTTGTAAATGATATAGTTTTCAAAATATTTACAAAGATCGAAAAAGCTCCTATGAAACCTACCACTTCCCGTAGGACTGATTTCGTTCAAAAACCACTGGGATCTGGAATTTATGGAAAACGCTTAAGTGTGAAGTTTCACCCCGATCAGTCAATCCATCTTAACTGAGATAGCACATAGACCTTTAGAATTCATGGCACTACACACAGCCATGCAGACACACACAAACAGATAATTTTTTAAAACCCAATTTTTCGGGCTCCGAGGAGCTATTGCGAATGGTAAGATAAATCTGCAAAAACCTCTGACCATCAACATTTTTCCTGAATATTAACTACATTTTATTTTACTATGTAAAAGAAAGTAAAATGAACATCTTATAATTGCTACGGTCTCGCCTATAGATTTGGTTGACATGGATTTCGTCTGGATTGGTTATTTGGGCGATATCGTAATCCAGCGTAGATTGGTCAATTAAGGGTTAAAATTTTAAGAATATTTATAAAAAACAGTGACATCTAGGCTTAAATACTAGCAAAAGTTTTATAACAGCATTGTGTTATATAACAGATTAATCTAGAACTGAACCACTATGGATCGCATTGTTTAAATCGTAATCGATCGTTTCGTATATGTTTTGAAAATCATTTAGATCCATATCGGTTCGTTACTTAAATTTCTAGTGTAAGTACTCGAGAATCTTTATACACGTTCTAAATTAATATTATATTTGTTCAATCGAAAGTAAAATGCATCACAGTACTCGGTGTCCGCCAAAATGAAGAATTTTACGCCCAAGGGCCAAAATTGGATTGTTTGTTAATAAAATTAAACTAAACACAACAAATTTAAATAGTTTGAAAAATATATTCGGCGTAAGTGTCAATTATTTCTTTCCTTCAGTTACCATCGTTGGGCGTTTGACCTCTGTGGCACTATTCTGGTAATTCCACGGGAATAGGGAACTGGGGAAAGATTTTACATAGCTTTTATCTATATAAATCAGTTTTTTCTGGCCTACTAAGAAAAAATGTTTGAATATTTGTAAATTGGGAATAATTTTTCCATACCGAAATTATCAGGGAAAGTTATTCCCAATTTTATTTTGTTTTCAAAAAAATTGCCACTAACTTTTTACCTTAGTATGCCAGAAAAAAATTATTTAAATAGAATTTATATGTAAATTCTTTCCCCAGTTCTCTATTCCCGGGGAATAGTGCCACTGGTGATTATTTTCTTCACTCGGACAATAATGTTCTGTTCCACTGATGCCTAAACTACCGATTTTGTTTAAAAATATTTATTTTCGTATCTAGGGCCTAAAATGATTGTTTTTTGCAAGAATGTAATCATTCAAATGCAAAAGGTCGTTAAGGGACGGGATGAGAACAGGATTTTTCTACTACAATCATCTAGTGATGTACTGAAAGAATGAATCACGTTCGCATTACCTTTTCTGTCTAAAAAGTTTGTACATAGTTTACCTTTTTTTCGATCGAGTATGCGGTTTGCGTTTAGCTCAGGTATATTTATCTACTCCTGCGACCAAAAGCATGACTTTATTTGTTAGGCTGAAAACAGATGTGTATAATTTAAACATACAAATTAGAATGTACTAGTATGATGTATTCTGTATGAAATGCATAATTATGCAAGTTGTTTCCATTTCTAAATTTGATACGTTTTAGCAGTGTTAACAACAAAAAAAAACCAAAAAAACTAAATTACTTCTAACTTCACGGTTTATTATTTACTGTTTTGTGTATTACCCGAAAGAAACGTCACATATTCGCTCGTATCAATGCATACATAAATTATGCACATCTGTTTTCAGCCTAAAAATTGAAACTAAAATGCAATTCGATAGGAATATACAAGTTCCCATCGTTTATGCAAGAAACATGAATTTATTATAAAATCCTAGATAAAAACATAATATTTTTACTAAAATTGAAGTTGCAGCCGAAATACGTCCCTTAAGCTAGCAGAACCCATACAGCAGAACATTACAAAATAGTATGGATAATTATAGGCTAATTATAGGCTAATTAAATGCCCCATTAAAAAATTTTGGGCTCTACCCCTTCCAACTAAAACGTGGGTTCTGCTAGCTTTAGAAAAAGTTAGCAGAACCGATTTCAAAAACGGATTTAAAAACATTTGAAAAATTAAAGGTTAATTTTAGACTAATTAAATGCCCTATTTAAATTTGTTTATTCTGCTCGATCTAGGAAATGCAAAAGGCTTTATCATTTCGAAGCTAGCAAAACCCAAATCGAAAATCGGACCAAAATCGAAATTAGAATGCAAAACAAGATCTATTGATAAGGAAATAATTTTAGGCTCACTATGGGCTAATCAAATGCCCTATTAAAAAATTTTGGGCTCCACCCGTTTTTCACCAGACTTCAAGTAATTTAATCTAAAGCTAGCAGAACCCAAATCGAAAATTGGACCAAAACTGAAATTATAATGCAAAACAAGATCTATTGATAAGCAAATAATTTTAGGCTCATAATAGGCTATTCAAATGCCCCATTAAAAAATTATTTCCTTATCAATAGATCTTGTTTTGCATTCTAAATTCAGTTTTGGTCCAATTTTCGATTTGGGTTCTGCTAGCTTTAGATTAAATTACTTGAAGTCTGGTGAAAAACGGGTGGAGCCCAAAAATGTTAAATAGGGCATTTGATTAGCCCATAGTGAGCCTAAAATTATTTACTTATAAACAGATCTTGTTTTGCATTCTAATTTCAGTTTTGGTCCGATTTTCAATTTGGGTTCTGCTAGCTTTAGATTAAATGACTTGAAGTCGGGTAAAAACGAGTGGAGTCCAAAATTGTTTAATGGGGCATATGATTAGCCTATAGTAAGCCTAAAATTATTTGCTTATCAATAGATCTTGTTTTGCGTTCTAGTTTCAGTTTTGGTCCGATTTTCGATTTGGGTTCTGCTAGCTTTAGATTAAATAACCTGAAGTCTGGTCAAAAACGGGTGGAGCCCAAAATTTTTTAATAGGGCATTTGATTAGCCCATAGTGAGCCTAAAATTATTTGCTTATCAATAGATCTTGTTTTGTATTCTAATTTCAGTTTTGGTCCGATTTTCGATTTGGGTTCTGCTAGCTTTAGATTAAATGACTTTAAGTCGGGTAAAAACGAGTGGAGCCCAAAATTGTTTAATGGGGCATTTGATTAGCCTATAGTAAGCCTAAAATTATTTGCTTATCAATAGATCTTGTTTTGCGTTCTAGTTTCAGTTTTGGTCCGATTTTCGATTTGGGTTCTGCTAGCTTTAGATTAAATAACCTGAAGTCTGGTCAAAAACGGGTGGAGCCCAACATTTTTTAATAGGGCATTTGATTAGCCCATAGTGAGCCTAAAATTATTTCCTTATCAATAGATCTTGGTTTGTATTCTAATTTCAGTTTTGGTCCGATTTTCGATTTGGGTTCTACTAGCTTTAGATTAAATGACTTGAAGTCGGATAAAAACGGGTGGAGCCCAAAATTTTTTAATGAAGCATTTGATTAGCCTATAGTAAGCCTAAAATTATTTGCTTATCAATAGATCTTGTTTTGCGTTCTAATTTCAGTTTTGGTCCGATTTTCGATTTGGGTTCTGCTAGCTTTAGATTAAATAACCTGAAGTGTGGTCAAAAACGGGTGGATCCTAAAATTTTTTAATAGGGCATTTGATTAGCCTATAGTGAGCCTAAAATTATTTCCTTATCAATAGATCTTGTTTTGTATTCTAATTTCAGTTTTGGTCCGATTTTCGATTTGTGTTCTGCTAGCTTTGAAATGATAAAGCCTTTTGCATTTTCTAGATCGAGCAGAGTAAAAAAAATTTAAATAGGGCATTTAATTAGCCTAAAATTAACCTTTAATTTTCCAATTGTTTTTAAATCAGTTTTTGATATGGGTTCTGCTAACTTTTTCTAAAGCTAGCAGAACCCACGTTTTAGTTGGAAGGGGTGGAGCCCAAAATTTTTTAATGGGGCATTTAATTAGCCTATAATTATCCATACTATTTTGTAATGTTCTGCTGTATGGGTTCTGCTAGCTTAAGGGACGTGCCGAAATGTCGTATGCAACTCGGGAGTAAACGTTGATTATGGATTTCGTTCAGTTACTACGCGTGAAATTCGGCCTCGGGTGGTAATTTCTTCATTCAAACAATAATCTCCTATTTTACTCCTCCCCCCCCCCCCCCATCTACTTTTAGGTACTCTGTCAATGGAAACCAATGCAAATAAATTTCAGTGTCAAATAGGGATGCCTGCATTGCGACAAGTTAAAAAAACAGCGTCGTTATGAATGCTTTGGATTTAGAAAAAATTGTTTTCTCGACGAGTTGAATTTTTAACTAATGGATGAAGTATTTTTTTAATTTTGAAATACATACAATGTATACGTGTGTTTTAGTTCTACTCAATACACAAATATCAAGTTAATGCCATGAGACGCCATTTACCCTAATTCATTTTCAAATTCTGTTGTATTTTTCAATTATCGGTTCTTTTCAAGACGACACACATTTTCCATTGATGTACCAAATTCTATAACCTGTAAAAAAAATAGCGAGCATTGCTCAGCAAAATAAGTATCTACGATTGCGATGACTACCTTGTATGAAGAAAACCTATAATCGAGCCACATCATATCTTTAAGATTTAAAAACAATCCATAAATTGTGGCAATGGGGACATCCGAAGTGAGAATGGTTCGTCCACCTTATTTTCAAAACCCCAAATGCTAGCTCAGCACCACATAAAAATCGTAACAATATTGTTAGGGAAATTTAGCATCATACGATTTCAAAAGAATTGTAACGTTTGTTGTTTTGCCAAAAAGACGTTAAAATAACAAAGAAATAAAATTTAGGTTAAGTTAATATTAATTTACATATAATTTAGACACGTGCCGATAAAATAAAAGTACTCTATAATTCGGTAATCATGAAAATATTTGAGTTTGGTTTATATCGCCAATCTCAAATATTAATATCAATTCTAATGGCATATAATCTAAAACTCATGTTTATATACCCTTCTGCAGAGACCATATAGGTTGTCATCTAAATATAAGCCTATCGATGAAATTTTCGAACAAAACAATCTTTTTTAATCCAACCTGAATTATCGGGTTGTAATCAGATTTTTCAAACCAAAATAAATTCTAAAAAACTAATCGAATACTTTTTTTAAAATTCGAACGTGACTTATTTTTATACTTTTTAACATTTCCAAATTATTTTAAAAATTTTCTTCGAATTATGTGTACGAGTACACGAGTATGTGATGAATATTTGATTTGGTATAGCAAACAACATTTTTTTTACTTTTCTGATGAAATTGATTAAAGCATGAGGAAGTTTTTGTAATAAAATTGCTTTACATATCTATTACTACGTATATATTAGAGGTTCAATCCGGATCGAATCAACTTAGAGTTAACGTTAGATTGAAACCGAGTTATCTTTTTTAGCGTATATATTGGCGACTTATGTTTGGATCGAATCGAAACCGAGTTGAGATAAACTTCAAAAAAATTATTCTAAATACATATTTCTAAATTTATTTAAATTTAAATAACAATTAAAATACTTGAAAACAAATTATACATTCGCAAATAATCGTAAATGAAATAAAAATGGCGTTGTTTTATTATTAACATTTTTATAAAAAATTGTTGTTGTTGTTTTTCGACTCGATTCCGTATACATTGATGTTTTTAAGGATTGAGTTAACTCGATTCTACAAATTTGGTGGATCGAATCGAGTTAACGCGAAGTTGACTCGATCCCGTATATATTGAAATTTCGATCCGGGTTCAATTCAGATTGAATTCTCAATATATACGTAGTATATATGTAAATGTGTTTATATACTGGTATAGCGGAAATGTGATCGAAAATGTTAAAAATCTACACTATGCGAAATAGTTATATGGAACAGCAATCTGCACTGTTTTCTGCAAAACCATTTTGTCGATTTTATTTTACATTGAGCCTCTCCACATTTTGATTCTGCCATATTTGATGTACTTTGTTTATGTCTGTGTGAAAAATTATGTTTTTGGATTTATTCGTACAGTAAACAAAAGTTTATTATTTGCTGTGAAAACAGCTTCCTTAATTGAAAAAATATATTTTAGACTCGAAACAAAAATTAACCCAAAAACGACAAATAATCAAGGTGGCCTTGATATATTTTATCATTGCAGCAGTGCGAGAATCAGTTGCATCAAAACAAAATTTAGCGGAAAAAGAATTAAAAATTTCCCCGCGACAAAATTAGTTTGTAGGTGAAGGGGAAGGAAATGACGAAAGAATCACGACGAAACAATCACGACGAACGAATCAAAGTGTGGAACGGCGGATTGTATGGACAAATTTGTCAATACATACTCAACAAACTGAAATATTTTTTTTTCAAGTATGATGTCACTGTTGTGATTGATAGTGATGATTCTTTTTCGCTTAGTTTATTGAAGTTGTTTCCAGCATCGGTTTTATTTGTAAATCATAATATGTTATATTGCGATCACGTCCTATTTGCTTGCTATCGACTGTGTAAATGTACACATTTTTTTTTCTCAAATGATGATTTTCCCTTCAGTTGTAAATATCCAAGTTTCTGTTTTTTGTTCTGTTAGGATCTCCTGAAGGTCTTTATTTCCTAGTACCATATATTTGCCTTTTAGGTCTTCGTATCTTACGCATTTCACTATCGCGTGTCTTGCGTCTCCCAGCAATTTTAGGTATTTGATGTCGAACGTATGATTTGGTCGCAACCTCGTCAATGTTTTCACAAGACCTGCTTGTAGCCCCCCTTTTATAAAACCAGGGTTTGTCTCTAATAATTCCATTTGTGTTCTCTCGGTGTATTCGCTTTGAATATTCTGTTTGCTCCTTCCACGGATATATTGATTTTGTAGATTCTGTTTGATTGTGTTGCTTGTTTAGCTGCCTTGTCCGCTTCTTCGTTTCCCGTAGTCACCGTATGACTTGGAATCCATACGATCGTCGTTTTTATCTGTCGCTTTTATGGCGTTGATTATTTTGGTGTCGTAGTAATATACATTCGTTTTGATGTTATGCACAGCTTTGCAGGTGTAAAGCGAGTTGGTAAAGATTGTTAATTCTGCAAATTTATTTCTGCTTGCATTTTTTATTGCCTCGTAAATTGCAGACGATTCAAAGGCTTTTATTGATACCTCTTCCATTATCTTGTAGCTTAATACATCTTCTACGTACCCGTTGTAGATCCCAATCCACCTGTTGTTCTCCGCGATGGAACCATCCGTGTATGCCTTGTTCAGAGCCTTGACCTTGTCCATAAATTCTTTATTTTTGCTATCCATTTGTGAGTTGTTGGTATGTTTTTGGTTATTCAAAATCTCGTTGAGTTCTATGTTTATCTTTATGTTGCCTTTTTGAGTTCAATAAGGCTTTTATGAAGGTTGAATAGAGCCGATGGGTATGCTCCTCCTTTTGTGTTCGCGGCGATTTTATTATGTAAAAAAAACATAAATTTTTTGATGATGTGGTCAAATCGATCTAGTATAGCCAAACAAAGAAGGCAAATAAAAAAAAAAAAAAAAATCTTTTCTTCTCCTTTTCGTATTACTGTTATGTTGGAGTGTAAGGAAATAGCTATACATGGGAAGAGTGCGTTTTTAAAATGGTTTTATTGTTAACTTTAATATTGTGTAGTAAAAAAATATAATAATATATTTGGCAGCATAAGTTAGTTAGTTTTTACAATAAAAATATAATTTTTTGCCACTCAAAAGTGGTCTTTAAAAATTATGCCGCGACGAACGCAACTATCGTCCGATGAACGAGCAATATGGCTCAATAAAAACGCAAGGAACAAAGTCTAAATTTGACACTAGAAGTAAAAGGGAAATAAGGCGTTTTGCAGTTAGGAAAAATATGACGCGATCCCAAATAAAGCGTAACTTGCATCTGAACGTCACTAAACGAAGAATACGATTAAAAGAGAATGTTAATCTGAAATATCAAAAACGGGTACGTAAAGAGACGAGAATGGAATTTGGAGAAATTAAAATTTTGAGATGAAATGTGGCGATCAATAATTTTTTCGGATGAAAAAAAAAATTCATTTTGACGGACTAGATGGATGCCAGAATTGTTGTCGATGAGTCATATGAAACACATCATCCGTGCAACTTTCAAGCAGGGTCATTTATAACATCGGGGTCGGGTGGTTTCTCCAATCGAGGCAAGACCCCAGTTTGTTTTGTTTCTCATGAAATGAAGTAGACGACGTTTTAGTCAATTTTGGGGAGGAAATGTACGGTGAAAGTTGAACATTTCAGTGACGCCGATTTGCTACGTTAAAGGAATTTAAGAAACTCATTCAAGAGGAATGGGCAAAAATTGATGTTTCTGTTCTCCCAAGGTTAGTAATTCAATGTGCCAAACTACTAAATTGCACTTTTTGTTGATATTTTAGTTATTAATGAATTCTAAGCTTTGTCCTATATGCATATAACTATTTCCTTCGACCAATCAGAATAAATTGCTATACATAACGATGTAGGTACAACGAAAACTAACCTAATTGAAATTTAAATGCAATCTGTATTGCCAAATGTTCTGACGTAAATGAAAATAAAAAAAGAGTTTGTTTATAAAAAAAAACGAAAAACAATTTTATTGTCCCGTATAGCTATTTCGCACAGTGTATTTCTAAAATAAATTGATAAGTTTTTATGCGATCAATATTTGTATTTGATTTTTGTTAGAAAAACGAATTCAGTAGTGCAAAGTTTAAGCTGATTTTAATGACACAAATTTTAATAAAGTTTGACATGTAATATTACAACTGCATTATTAATACAAAATATTGGTTATATGAGTAGAGTTAAATTTGCTCTTGTCATGTACAAGTTTTTGATAACTATAAATATATCTATATTGTGTGATATTGTATAACATCACATTTACTATACTATTGAAATTTACCCGGTACCTCCCGATCCAAACGCAATAGCTTTAACCACTGTGCCGTTTGGTTGGTTACAGTTCTACTCTTATTTTGTCAACTGTGCCAGTGTATGCATTCTTTAAAATCATAAACTATTTATTTTTTTATGTATGCAGGCTTATAATACGTATACGCACGCAAAATAGTCCCACACAAGTGATATGCAACTATTTTTTGAAGTGTCAACTTCGAATTTTGCCGAATTTTGTCAATCAGTGTATTGGCATTGCGGATCATAAACGGTAATTGACTGTACAATTTTGGAGCATGGTATAATTTTTTTTGAAGTGTTTCTTATTTGGATGTGGTATTCTGATCCTGTTTTTATTGCAAAACTGATACGGTTCATGAGTATAGATATTCTTCCAACAGTTATCACTCACCATATCGAAGAATTTCAAGACTTATATTTCACAAATACAAGAAATGAAGATTTGATACTCTTTTGAATCATTATAAATGGTTTCAAATTAGATAAATAGATACCACCCTAACAAGATAAACCATACTGGAGGTGGGAATCGAAAAGAGCGAAATACAGAATTCTTAAGAAATCAAAAAAGCAGAAGTTGCAAGTTTTCCTTTCAATTTGTTCAACATGAACTTTAAACTTGAGTTGCCTGTCCATAAATAAACCTAAATATTTAATCGTGTTTACGCAATCAATTAATACACACCAATTATTACAAGAAACAGAGCACAGAATGATAAATTAATTGATTTTCCTGATGAAAACATTGAAATTTAACGGTTTGGATTTGCAGCTCAATGCCATTCCATGAATATAAAACCAATTCTTTAGTAAACTAACATCTTCTTTGATGTCACTTTTCAATAAAAGCACTTTCTTATTAGAGTATAGAAACGTCATGTCATCCGGAAAAGTGACAATCTTTCCATGTAATTTCAGATCGAAAATTGAATTACAGTAGACCAAAAGCAGTACCTAAAAGTTAGCCTTGAGGAACACCAACATTAGCAACTTGTTGAGCACGGAAAGAATAGCTCACAAAAACAGGTAACAGTTAACATTTTAACAGTCTTGCATAATCATCATCATCGTCATTTCCGTTTACATTTCAGAAAATTTACAACCCAACAAGACTATTTTGCTCGTTCAAATTTTAATCCTTAAATGTATGAAATTCTTTTAATTGTTACTCGATTTCTTGTAGATGCTACACTTTTCAATCTTATTGCCATTTTGATTAAAGTGAATTTACACTCCCATTGTTTTAATAGTTTTTTTCGTAAATGCTAATCTGTTTATTGTATTTTTGTTGTATAAGCAATTTTAATATGGAAAATTCTTATGTGGACTGTGTCTTGGACTCTTATGTGCGGTTAGCTCGTATAAATCATCTCGAAGGAAAAATCCGGAGAGAAAATTTTAAATGTTTCCATCAGACCATGGCATGTGTAAAGTGTGGCTTAACAAATGTGGATTAAGTGAACGGAATGTACCAAAACGATTCCATATTTGCGAAAAACATTTTAATCCTGACTGTATAGGCAAAAGAAGATTGAACCGAAATTCGTTTCCTGAGCTTTATTTAACGTATCCGGATTTTAAGTTAGACCAAGAAACTCTATTAAGATACCAATATATTAAAACGTATAGCAATATTATTGTTCCTGTAAATGAAGACATGTCTCTAGTCGATTGTACTGAGCAATGTAATGACTTAGATAGAGTTGCCACTTTAAAATAATAATAGTGATAGTCCATCTTGCATTAGTTGCGAAACTCTGAAGATAGTGTCTGTGTCTAAACCAATATATCTTTTTAAGCTTATCGATAAATTATCCCTAATAAAATCAGAAGCCAAAGAGTTCATAAAAATGTTGATCAACGTATCAAAGAAACGGCTCTTAAAGCACAAAAATATAGCACAAAAAATTAATTTTAAGTCACCTAACTGTTACAATTTTCTCAGAGAAAATTTTAAAATTGCACCTACCCTCAAAATCCTCACGTTGTCGATGGACTTTAATAAAAAATCTGAAACCCGGCTTAAATAGTTTTGTACTCAATAGTTTAAAAGATGAAGTTTGTGAAATGAGTGAAACTGTTAAAAATATCGCGTTATTGTTTGATGAAATATATATACGGTCTGATTTGGAGTATGATCAAGTAAATGACGTAATTGAATACTTTTCACAAATTAACAAAAATAGAAACTCAACAATTGCTCAGTACATTAACGTGTTTATGATTCCAAGTTTCTTTAGGCAATATAAATACGCATTTGCTCATCACGCAACTGAAAAAAGTATGGATGGTGCGGTTACCAAAGAGGTTTTGATGGAAGCCATTAAAGCTTTAGTGATGTTGGATTCAAAGTTCAAGCAGTAGTGTGCGATCAAGGGCCTAATAATCGTAAATGCTTTCGTTTACTTAACGTGTAAAAAGAAAATCCATTCCTTTTTTATGAAAATCATAAATTTTTTGCTTTAAATGATTCGCCTCACTTGTTCAAATCAGCCAGGAATTATTTACTTTCCTGTAATTTAGATACTGGAACTGGTAACTTGGAAAGTTAATACTGAAATATTTAAAAGTGAAAAATTCAAAACCACTGAACTTTGTCCGGAAATAAGGGCGCAAAATATTTATCCCAACAATTTTCAAAAAATGAGAATAAAATATGCAACTCAAATATTTAGCAGAACTGATGGATTTTAACATATTTTCGGATGAAGCTAAATCAAATGCAGAATCAACAGCCATTTTTTTCGAAAAATTAGACCACTTGTTTGACAATTTAAACAGCAAACTACTCTACGATCCAAATCCTCAGACATCTGCTTTAAAGAAATGTAATGTTGTTCATGTGAACTTAAATTTCATGCTAGATCTTGACACAATTAAATCCAAACCTAAAAAACTATGTATTGTTTTAATGGTTTGATTCAAACAATTAGAGGCATTTTATTGTTATTGGATTTTATTCAGGAGCAAAATTCAAAAATGGATTTTATTCTAACATCAAAGGCTTAACCCGTTGGAATTTTTTTTTTCGATTATCAGACAAAGTGGTGGAAATAACCATAATCCATCTGTGCATGAATTTTCCAAGACAATTTCAAAATTAATGACAATGAGATTTTTGAACAACTCAACTAATTTTTGAGCAACTCAACCAAACAACTCAACAAATTGTGAAATTGACAATGATGAATTATTAATGTTGACTATTTCAACATACTCGCCTAGTGAAGCTGATAGCAATAATCAGGAAAACATTTCTACTTAATAAGAATGATATTGCAAAGACAGAACAAGACTATGATGAATCTTTAGATGATGCTTCCATTAGGTATTTCACAGGCTACGTCGCTCATAAAATTTTAAAAACTTATAACAAGTTGTTGTAGAAACAATTAAAACAATTGAAATGAAAAGTGAAAACTTTCTATTTTACAAAAATTATACGAAAAATTGCCAGTTCGGTTCACTTCACGCACCAACTGATTTTTTTTTTTAAATTTCAAAATTATATATTGATATTTTCTCCAATATATTTAAAAAACAACCAGTTATTTATAGCATCAAACAATACTTAAGTGAAGTGTGTATAATGCGCACAAATGCATGTAAATCATTTAACTCGCGGTTTAACAAGGATAATCGTTGCTATGAACATAATTGCAAAATGTTCGATTTTACAATTTTAGTACTTTAAGAAAACAATGTAAATGGCGTACTAAAAAATTTCTTGGTTTGAAAAAGCCGTATGTTAAAAAGTAAGTTTAATATATGTTTATGTACTATACCTCTCCTGTACATCGATTTTTGTATTATGTATAAATTTAGAATTTTTCTGATTTGAGAATTTAATTGAAATTTGAATTAATAATTATATTCTTAATTGCTGAATAATTAAAAAAAAAAATTAAATAAAAATTGAATAAAAAAATATAAAAATCCAAATTAAAAAAAAAAATTCACTGGGATCTACGATTTTTATTTTATTTTATATTTTGTTTTAATTGGGCGCAGGCCAG
Organism: Nephrotoma appendiculata; assembly: GCA_947310385.1. Taxonomy (NCBI): domain Eukaryota; kingdom Metazoa; phylum Arthropoda; class Insecta; order Diptera; family Tipulidae; genus Nephrotoma; species Nephrotoma appendiculata. Next base: position 243,615,667 of record OX371223.1, on the reverse strand, counting down.
ACTTTTAGACTGTCCTATCTTCTTGTCTGAACTGTTAGAGCTCCTGTACCCAATGCGCAATCCTTCAAGTAACGATTGATAGCTATCTTAAATTTGTGGATTTTATAATCCAACGCAAATTCGAAACCTGTTAGTGAATTCCACTTCTTCGTCGTTAGATAGATAAATTCGCGCTTGACTTTCTCAGTTCGGGGTTTTGGCAGCTACACCGTCAACCTATGGTCATTGGCCGTTCCTCTCGTTACTCTTCCTTGCGTAATGAATGGTGATATTTTCTCCTTTATTTCTTCAGAACATTTACCATGCATTAATTTGTAGAACACGCAGAGTTCTGCGACATTTCTGCGGTGTTGTACAGCCGTCTAGATCTTTTGTGAGTTTGAAGTTGCGTATTATTTGGATGGCACGGCACTGAATCTTATCCAGCCACTGGGGGCATTACCATATACTCCGCCTCAAACTTGGTAGCAATACTCAATAACAATTATATGGAGAACTTGATGCGACTTAAAGAACCTTCTGCATCTATTGACGAACCCCAGTTTTCGTGAAGCTGACTTGGCCAATGAAAGAATGTGTTCATTCCGTTTTAAGCTCTTGCTAATTTGGTCACCAAGCAGACGAATTGAATCATAACTCAGGAGCACATGGTCTTTTACCACAAAAGAGTATTTGTTGTGACTTCTTTTACGCGAGAAATTAATCAAAAACCCTTAAGTATGAAATTTCATACCGATCGGTCAATCTGTCTGGGCTGTGGAGAAGCCACACGCTTTTTGACGAAACTGAACAGCCAAAAATACAGCTTCCCGTGGACCAATTTCGGCCAAAATTCACTGGGATCTTCGGAATTACGGGAAGAGCTTAAATATGAAATTTCATCCCGATCAGTATATTCGCCCGTGCGGGGGAGATGCTACAAAACTTCATATTAAAAGTTTTTAAGAGATGTATACGAAATGTGGTGGCCATCCATATACTAGAAGTGGCACCTTCCGTAGAATCCGGGTTTCTTCTAGACACATTGGCGAGAAGATTCCTTCAATAGGAAATTGCACAATCGCACGTGTAAATTATTGTAATTCGTATTGAAGTGTTGATGACTTTTTGCCAAATTGCTTCTCGCAAACTGGGAAACATCTCAGTCGACACGTTCCTTCCGCTTTCCACTTTTTGCGATGCAGATTGAATTTTTAACATGGGTTGACCTTATTCGTTTTCTGAAATTTTAGCTGGAATAATGATTTTAAATTATACAAGGCAATTTTGATCACAAATTCGATAGGGTAAATAATAATTTAGAAATTAAGAGTGTGGTGTATTCGATATATATATCTATATTTGTCGTAAAAGAAAGTCGATTCTTATGCCACAACAATACACCTCTCCATTTTTGTGTTATACTTAGAAGACTATTTGATCTAACTTATTCGATTTAAAACAAATATAAATTTATTTTAAATTGGCTCAAAAAGCTATCGCGAACTCGACGTTATTGTTTTTCAGAAAAACGAAAAAAAAAAAATGAACAGACAAATATATACCATTCTTAAAATATGTTATATGAAATTTCTGGCGATATAGGCCCCTATTACGATTTTACCCTCACCTAAAATCATTATGCAAATGTGACTATAGATCGTTAGAAATTTATAGATTTGTATGAAGTTACGAGAAAACCTACACCAATTCTCATAATAAAATTCGATATGCATAAAAGCGTATTTTATTTGCCAATGAATTGGCCTTGGAATCAAAATTAATATTTTGTCAAATAAAATTTGCAAGGAATTGAATTTGGATATTTGAGATATTTACTAAAAACTAAAACTAAATCGCGCTTCGTGGTGAACACAACTTATTTTTGAAATTTGATTTTCAATTCCATCAATATAGCAGGAATTCGTCCAATTTCTACTAAGGAATTCAACAATGCAATTGGCAAATAAAATTCAACTAAACATTTTACTTAAAAGCTCAAAATACCACTTTGTTATTATAAAATATAAAGAAAACGTCAAAATTTTAAAATTTAAATTCTGGCGTGACAAACACAAAATTTAAAAATTATCATATGACCGATTTTTTTCTATATGGACAAATTACAAATAAAATATGAATAGAAAAATAAAAAATCTATAGGCTGATGACACACGAGAGTTTTTTGTATTTTGGCATTTTTTTTCTACCAATGTTTTGTTCTGCTCTCTCTTAAATAAAATTTTAACTAAAATGAGTCAAAAATGTCCTTGAAATATTTTTTATTTCATTTATCTTTGAGTTGTGTGGTTGAACAGAAAATTTGTTTAAGTCGCAATTAAAACTTGTATCATAGGTAAACGGGGAAAGAAACGAAGCAAAATGCGACATTTTTTTTACGTGTGGCATGGGCCATAGATTGGATTTTAAATGCTTGCATATGTGTATTGTATGTGAATGCGATAGTTGGCTGAGAGAAAATAAAAATGTGGAAAGAAAAATCAAAATACGTATCTACTCGTATATTATATTAACAAAGTTATAATTATTGAAGTTTTGCTGTACAGACAAGGAATTCTACCACATACCGATTTTGTGCCATATGCAATTTCTATGTAGCTCTATATTCTTTGGTTAAAATATGAACATTGCCATCTATCGGCATTTGTTCTTGACAAAAAAAAAAACGACAACTTTTTGCTACGAAGAAAACAACAACGAGTTACTCATCGATAGTGGATAGACGCCCAATACACCATCGCAATAAAAAAATAAAAATAATTAATTAAAAAAGTGAGGTGTGTTTTCATTTAATAGCCACTAGCCCACAATTGGTGAACTACGATGCGAATAAATACGTAAAGTGTTAGTGCAACTTCAATCAATTTTTCGATAAAATCCATTTTTGAGGTTAAACACATTTTATTTTTGTCGTGTTCTTGTGTATTTATGCGAAATAAAAAATACAATGACAAGCGAAGACAATAAAAGTAACGTGATACATCGAATATCGGTGAAATTGCCACCATTATTGAAGAACGAAGTCGATATTTGGTTCCAGCAAGTCGAAGTGTAATTCGTACTTGGCGGTATCACACAGGATGATACCAAATTTTATACTTTATTGATAGCGGTCGACACTAGTATTTTATCACAAGTAAACGCGGCTGTTCTCAGTCCACCGACAGAACAAAAATACGACAACCTTAAAAAAGCATTGGTGAAACGCTACGCAGTTTCCGAGCATACGAAATTCAAAACGTTGCTCGAAGTTATACAGTTGGGTGATAAAAAACCCATCATCTCTAGGTGGAAATAAATTAATCGATGTATTATTGAAGCAAATGTGGTTCCAACGGTTGCCGTGCTACGAAGTGTCGCCAGCCGTATAGTTTCAACGCATCAAAAAACTGGGGAAGCACACTTGGGGAAGCAAAAGTGATTGAAAAAAATCAATTAAATCGATTATACGTTTCATATCGTTCGACAAACATAAAATTTTTAATCGACACCGGTGCAGATTTGTCCGTTATGCCTCCTAGCGGAAAAGCAAATTTGTGTCCCAATTCTAATAAACTGTTGTATAGTATGCTGCCAATGGTTCCCAAATTAATACAAACGGGAAAAAAGTTATCATTAAATTTCTGACTTCGCAGACAGTTCACATGGAACTATATCATAGCCGATGTAAACAAACCAATCATCGGTGTAGATTTCATCAAGCATTACAACCTACTAATCGACATGGGCAATAACAAATTGATAGATATGGTAACGAAATTATCTATAAAAGTCTCACTTCAATGGAAGATACAAGTGGTATCAGGACATTCTACAAACAATCCACAGCCAGTGAAGGGAAATATATTCCATCACATCGTCACGAAAGGCCCACCAGTATTTTCCCGACCGAGAAGACTCTTACGACATCGAGAGCAGAGTTCGAGTTCTTGATGAAACAATGCATATGCCTTGTTTCATCAAGGCATGACGGTGCCCGACAGGTATCCAATAGCATTCATCCAGGACTTTGCAAGTATCTTGTATGGCAAAACCATATTTTCGACAGTTGATTTGCGAAGAGCATTTCATCAAGCCCCGGTCATACCAGCCGACATACCCAAGACGGCAATAATAACACCCTTTTGAATGTTTGAGTTAATATTTATACCATTTGGTCTACGAAATGCCGCACAAACACAACTGCGTTTAATGAACGAAGTACTGTATGGATTAAATTTCGTGTTTCCATACATTGACGACATCGCAATAGCGTCAACATCCGTGGATGAACACCAACAACACCTACAGATTGTATTTCAACGACTTCGGGAATACCAGCTGAGCATCAACATTGCGAAATTTAATTTCTTCAAAAGAGAATTGAAATTTTTAGGAGACCTCATCACAGTAACGGGAATCGAACCATTGCCAGAAAAGGTTGAAGTTATAGGACAGTACGAACAACCAAAAACAGCTCAGCAGGTTAAACGATTATTGGCAATGATTAATTTCTATCGGAGATTTATCCCACATGCGGTAGACAATCAAATGGTCCTCCAAAAAATAACCAAAGGCAACGTCAAAAATGACAAAATACTAATCAAATGGTCTGACGAGTGCAGTGCAGCATTGTAAGGATGGTTTAGCAAATGCTACCTTCTTAGTATATCCAGCAAAAGATGCTGAAATTCAGCAATTCGTGGAATCTTCAGATGTGGCCATAGGAGATGTAATTCTCCAAATAAACAAAAATGGTCAATCAGAGCCTCTTGCGTTCTTTTCCATAGCTCTTTCAGCATCGAAACAATGCTACAGCACATACGATCGAGAGCTAGAAGCAATTTATCGAGCAGTAGTTCATTTTTGACACATGCTGGAAGGTCAACAATTTTGCATCTATACGGATCACAAGCCATTGACATTTGCATTTTCAAAAAAAAAAAAAAAACGACAAATCACCTCCACGACAAGTCCGATATCTAGACTATATCAGTCAATTTTCTACAGATATACGGCATATTACTGGATGAGATAACAACGTGGCACATTTTTTATCAAGAATTAATGCCAAAAAACGAAATAGATTTCGAATGTATCGCTAAATCGCAAAATGTCGATACTGAATTAAAGTGTACCATCGACGGTAAAGCAACTGGGGTGACATTGTCCCTTAATTCAATCGAAATACCATGTTCACCTTTGCATATTTATTGTGATACGTCGAATAATCGTATACGACCATTCATCACGTCAGAACATACACGTCATATAGTCAGTAAATTACATAATTTGACGCATCCAGGTGTTCGAGGAACTACGAAGCTGATTGCGGAACGATTCGTTTGGCCATCTATGAAGTGTGATTGTAAATAATTCATACAAACGTGTCTACAGTGCCAACGAACGAAAGTGCACCGACACAATAAAACACAGGTTTCATCGTATGTCATGCCAACCGAACGTTTTCAACACATAACAATCGATTTAATAGGTCCATTACCTCCATCAGAAAATAATCGCTATAGCTTAACAATAATAGACAGATTCACGCGATGGCCTACTGCAATACCGATTCCTGACATTTTAGCTGAAACCATAACCACCAATTTGATATCTGTGGCCCTATTCTGGCTTTCCCTGGGAATAGGGAATTGGGAAAAATATTTTCATAGCATTTTTGTCCAAATTGTATTTTTCTGGCCTACTGAGGGAACACGTTTGGTGTTAATATTTTTGAAACAAAGTAAAATGGGAAAATATTTTTCCCAATAAAAATTTTATGGAACAAAAGTTTCCCAATTCACTTAGTTTTGAAAATTTTTGCACTAAACTTTTTCTTTTAGTAGGCCAGAAAAATACAATTTACACAAAAATGCTATGAAAATATTTTTCCCAATTTCCTATTCCCAGGGAAAGATAGAATAGGGCGACTGGATGGATACAGAATTTTGGTGTACCCGCGAAAATATCAAGTGACCTCCTCGCTAGACAATTTGAATTCCAAATTTTCAAAGAATTAAACCAAAAATTGGGAGTAAAGCATCTAAAAACGACACCGTATCATCCACAGGCCAATGGGTTACTAGAGAGATGGCATAGAACACTTTAATTGGCAATTAAATGTCAACAGACTTACGATTGGGTGAAACTTTTGCCAACGATTTTGTTGGGCCTGCGAGTAACATTCAAGGAAGATATTAGTGCTTCACCTGCCGAGCTCGTATATGGAACAACGCTAAAGATACCAGGGGAGTTCTTCATTCCCAGCAAAGAAAAAGTTAACGAAACCGAATTCATAAAGGAGTTTCGTCGTCATATGAATCAAATACGTCCAACTAGTACAGCATACCACGATACAAGGAAGGTATTCGTCCAGAAACACCTTAATGATTATATCCATGTATTCATCAGGGTAGACAGCGTATGAACACCGTTACAAAGCCCGTACAATGAACCAATCGAAATGATAGAACGATGCGATAAATATTTCGTTCTCAAAATCAACGAGAAATCATCAAAGGTATCCATCGACAGGTTGAAGGCTGCATTTACAAATATCAACGAGCATGATCAATCACCCGCAGCAATAACGTACACGGAAGATAAGTTGCAATCAGCCGTTCCGGTAACAACCGAGCCAACCATCACACAACCACCGACGTCGACATTTAGCAGATTGGGAAGAAATGTGCATTTCCGCACGTTTTCTCTAGAGGCGGAGTGATGTGGCGACACCACAAAACCATGTAAAATTAATAAATCAAAATTTATTACAGCGAAAGGTTAAGGTTTGAACATTGCCATCAATCGGCATTTGTTCTTGACAAAAAAATACCGACAACTTTTTGCTACGAAGAAAACACCAACCAGTTACTCATCGAGAGTGAATAGACGCTATTACGCCATCGCAATAAAAAAATAAAAATAATTAATTAAAAAAGTAAGCTGTGTTTTCATTTAATAACCACTAGCCAACTTATCGATTTTTAAACTTAAACTTTAACTCTTGTCGAAAGAACGATGCATGCCTTTGTCTGGAATCGCACAGGACATAACCGATTATATGATCAAAGCGAAAATTTGATTGGAAATGGTTTTAAAGAACGCGCGAAATAATAAAAAATAAAATCGTCCTTTTATTTCACAGTTTTTTTCATAGATATTAATTACTGCGTGCCTCATAACCGCAGATTGTTAAATATATGTATTGACATTATTTTTTTTTTTGCTAATTTATAAATTGTATTTATGAAAATGTGATACTGTGTACTACTCTTTAAATGAAATGTTTTGAAAATCCAAGCTAAAAAATTGTGAACAATTCTATATTATCAAATAAAATCGTTAAATCAATTTCCCAGTTTATTTACCAATCTCTTCGTATAAACAACTGTCTTCGATTTAAAATTTTATGGCCATATTCAGCTTGTTCGTACGATTCATACACGAAAAAATATGTTACAATGCAAAAGCTTTTTTATCTTTACATATACGAGTAAATTTCTATACACTATAGAAGCTCCATCATAAAAAATAAAAACCAATCAACATAAAAAACAACAACTAGGGAAGAGTCAATAAAATTCACTTACTTTACGACAAGATGTTGTTTCAGATATCAGTATTTTTTACAAGTAATTCTAGTGATAAAACAGTTTTCTTCTAATGTATGTATAGGACGCACTCGCCTAACAACGCCTCGGGCAACTTTTGTATTTCATCCATCACTAAGGCTGCGTACCAATCCAAGGGTAAATCGTTTACTACGGTAAAAATTGATTTTAGTACAAATTTTTGAATCAGTTTACCATAGAGTTTTTCAAAAATAATTGAATTTACCGAAAAATTTACCGAATCGTGACGCTTGACGAAAAGTGGCACAATATGCCATTAGACATGATACAGTGATCTTTCAGCCAAACAACGCCTGCCTACATGTTGTAAGAGTCATGAAGGAAACTTTGGATGCGCTTCAATGGGTTGTGCTGCTCCACCTGCCGTATTCACCAGACATTACACCTTCCGACTATCACTTGTTCCGGTCGGTGACTCATGGCCTGGCCCAGCAGCACTTCACTGTTTACGAAGAATCTATGAACTAGTTCGATTCTTGGATCGCCTTAAAACATGAGGAATTTCAAAGCGGAATCCGTATGCGGCCTCAAACATGGGAAAAAGTCGTAGCTAACAATGGACAATCAAAGTATAAAATCCAGTGTACCAATTTCTCTGAATAAAGCTTCGAAGTTAAAAAAAAAATTATTATTATTATTTGTACCCCCAATATAACAATTATAGACTGTTGCGTAAATCAACGGGCGCTTTCAAGGCATCCTACAGTTGGAAACATGTTGAGTAAAATCGCGGCCAATGGGCGCTTTCAGGGCATCCAACAGTTGGGAACATGTTGAGTAAAATCAAAGCCAACGTTATGAAAATGTTTACAACTATGAAATGTTCAAATCAAATTGGCGATGATTTCACTGATCATGATAGGGTACCTGAAAGCGCCCAATGCTATGAAAATATTTAACTCTATGAAATTTTCAAATCAAAGTGGCGATGATATTACTAATCATGATAGGGAAGCTGAAAGTGCCCAGTGTTTGCAGGAATTGTATCTGTCAAATGTTGGGCATAATTCGTTTTATTGGTGTTTTCTGAATTTTGTTTATACAGGGTGCCTCTAAAGTGGCTGACAGGAATGGTACCGTTTGATTCATTGATCAAAACCAAGGTGATTTTACTGCTGTCACTTTGCTCGTTAAATCTCCCGTTTGAAGTTATAGACATTTAAAGAAGAGCCTTTCAACACAGCAACTTGTATTAAAGAAACTTCAGTGTCTTGAAAAACAACCATTTTAATTTTCAAGTACTAATTTGATAACTTTTTCTTTTAAATAAGGCATAATAATTAAAACGAAGAAAATCAGGTAAAGAATATAAATTTTTAAAATTTTTATATGCAGGATTGTTTATCAACAGTTTTTAGGAGGAGGAAACTAAATTTTTCCGGAAAATTACTCCATTTTCCGAGAAAATTTTCGCATTAAAAAAAATTGCTTATTATTTTATTCAAAAAACGTACAAATGTGTAATTTGTATAAAAATTTTGATATTAGGATTGTATCTTAACAGTTTTTCGTCAGTACAAGTAATTTCTTCGCGATTATTTTGCAATTTTTCCAGAAATTTTTTGAAAATTTTTCAATTTTTTTTTTTACTTAGTTTAAAATTATAAATAAAATTTTATACTTGAAGAATTGTATAAATTTTGGAAAAGTGGGGATTTTGGGGCAGCCCCCACCCTCTAAGGTATACAACGAATTAAAATTACATTAAAAAAAAAATTATATTTACAAAAGTTCATTGACATTTGTGGCACTATCTGGAGAAGCGATAAGAGAGATAGAAACTCTTTAATGTGTGTCTGCAAGGTTGACGAAGCAATTATTATTAATAAAAAAAAAAAAAAAAAAAATATTGAAAAAATAAAAAAATTGAAAATTTTGCCGGAAAATCAAAAAATTTTCCGGAAAATTTTAGCTTCCTCCCCCTCCCCCCCGTTTAATAATAAACGATCCTGCATTTAAAAATTTTAAAAATGTATACTCCTTCCCTGATTTTCTCGATGTGTACTTAAAGTAAAATTACGCCAAAAAATATTTCAAATTTAAACAAAACTTTTAGAATTCTAAAAAATGAGGTGGAACCGCATCATGCATAAACCACATACAATGCAAATTTATCAATGGAATTTCTTCCACGAGTTCTTCAAATGGATTTAAATATTTTAAAACTTCTAATCCGGAAGTATGATCGGCCCTAGTAATTCATCTCCCAAAATACTTCACCATACATTTACTGTGAATTTATGTAGATAATGGTCTTTTATTAATACAGTGGTACCCCGGTATACGACCTTAATTCATTGCGTCGTATACCGAATTGGTCGTATACCGAAGCAACCTTCCCCATTTGAAGCCATGAAAAAAGAATTAATCAGTTCCCATGTGAAAAATTTATCTATATGTGACCTGGTCTATGAAGAGGAGGCTTAGGTGTCAAAAAATCATTTTCCACTTTTTTGCCGATTCGGATAGAGTATGATCCGCTCTTTCACTTGATGATAATAACTTGTTTTCGCACGTAACCACAAAACCCACCCTTCCCCTCCCTTTTCAAATTAATTGTCATTAATTTCAAATTATTGCCTATAATTTCATGGGGAAGGGGGGGGGGGGGCTTTAACGTGCCGTAAATATTTTTAAAAGTATAACATACACGAGAAAAACAATTGTGCATTAAAAGATTCTAAACTTAATTTGAAATAATTTCGCCCCAATTCATTATTCCAAAATTTAACCGAAAATGACGATTTTTGGTACGATTCCACCTGAAAACAGAAAAATTTTACAAAATTTTTGCAGAAAATGTGACAAAGACAAGTACTGAAATTTACATTAGAGCGACTGAGATACAACATTTTTATTTTATGGGACAAAAAGTTGGGGAAATTTTGACATCAACAAAAACTAACCTATAAATTATTTAAAAAATATGAAAAATCTTTATTATTAATGTTTGACAATAATTTATATCCTAAAAATTACTAAAAAAAATAAAGATTATTGTTGCGATGAAAAATTAATATGATGTTTGATTAATTTGGATAATTTACGAAACTATCTAAAAGTTGTTTTGCTATAAATTATGTGAGGGGAAAACATAAAAAAATCATTCAGCAGGCGAAAAAAAATAAAAAAGCGTGTTGTGTCAACGCACAAGGCGCAAAATGTTACTACACACCATAAAACTATCAAAAAAATAAAACTTTGCTGGGAGTGGGGAAATTTTTTCTGTTTTGTTGCCATAAAAAATAGTTTGCTTGATATTTTTTATTTATAACTATGGCAACAAAACAAAAATAAAAAAAAAAATAATACTGATGTGCGGGTCATACACAGAGAGAATCTATATTTTTATCTCGTTCTAGTTTTCTGCAAAATAAAACGCTGTGTAGTGGAATAGCCCCATTTTGACAAAAAACGGATTTTCAGCAAAAACTTGACCATAGACAGCCAGCCCATACAGATTAATTTTTGATAAAATAGATCGGTATAACTTAATAAAGACATTTTTATTAATCACTTGTTTTTTGTTTCGCAGTTATTTTGAATAATTTTCAAAAAGTTTAAAAAATCACTCAAGAGTGATTTTTTAAACTTTTTGAAAATTATTCAAAATAACTGCGAAACAAAAAACAAGTGATTAATAAAAATGTCTTTATTAAGTATTAGTGTGTTTCGCCAAGTGCCTACGGCTAATAGCGTAAAAAGTAGATCGGTATAACATTTATCAGAAAAACGACTATGAACTAAAAGATTCTAAATAAAATTTGCAAAAACACCGTTCCAGGATGCTGTATAAGATAGCAGAAAATTTCCAGCAGAAAAAATGTGTTTGATATTCACCACTATAGGCATCACGATCACAAAAATATAATATTTAATTGTGTTAAACAACACAATTTTGTTTAAATTGTGGAAACATTATTTTTTTTTAAATTAAATACATTTTGGAAGGGGCCCGGGTGCATCGCACTCTCTACATCCCCCATAGCCCCGGCACTGGACCTAGGCTATCATAAAAACATACATTCTGTTCAAATATATTGTTCAAATATACATTCGCAAATCGTTTTTAAAAGAAAATTAACTTTCTTCGCTTCAAAACGTTTAAACATATATTTTCTCTTTTTTTCATAAACACTTTGATTTTTCATAAACCTTTCAGCTGCATTTATTTTTTGCATATAAATTATCAGCAGAAAATATATCATTTTTGTGATCGTGATGCCTCTAGCGGTGAATAGCTTTCCAAAATTTTGCGGAAACTACGATTTCTGAAACAAAAACGTCCTTGAACAAAAATTCGGTCCCTGCCCTGCCCCAAGCGATCGGGATGAAACTTTACACTTAAGCTTTTTCGACTAATTTGTAGATCCCAGTGAATTTTGACCAAAATAAATTCATTGGAAGTGACAACTTCCATAGGAGGTTTTTCGTTTAGCTTTCTTAACTTTATCTTTCTGAACTAAAAGATTATAAGTTAAATTTGAAAAGCTGTCTTTCAACAAAATTTCGGCCCTATACAGCGCAGACGGATTGTTTGATCGGAATGAAACTTGATACTGAAACTTTTTCCATACATTTTGAGATCCCAGTGATAGTTGGCCAAAATCGGTCCACCGCAAGTGGTACCTTCCATAGGAGCTTTTCCGTTTTTGTAAATATTTTGAAAAATATATCAATATGAGAAAATCGTCTATGAACTGAAATATTCTGAATTAAATTTAAATTTCCAAAATTTAAGCGGAAAGGTTGATATTTGAGAAAAACTACTGCATTTACTTTCCTTTTTATGATCAAGTTGAAGCTAAATTTTTTCGATGAAGTTTTGTAACAGAGGTAATATCCAGTTTCAATCTGATAAGATCATGAAAAAATTCAATCATTTAAAGATTAAATTTTCAACCAATAAGGAATGACCTTGTTGTTTTTCTGAAATTTGAGCGGGGGTTACTTTTTTTTGATTACAAAAGACAGTTTTACCAAAAGTTCGCTTAATTTTTTGCTTTAGAAATCAAGAGTGGTGTATTCAATATCTATGTATAGTCGTGGTAAAAGAAAGTCGTGTATTGGCCACAACATATTTGTTTTTTTATTTTTTTAATCCATTAAATTTATGTTTCGTTTCCACCCTTTCATAAAAATGAAACTTTCAAATCCATCTGTATTTAAGTGACGGATTTAGGAAAACGATTAGAGTTTGTATGTCCATCGCCTAAATTGCAGCCATATTTGAAAGCTAAATGAATACTTTGAAGATCACTTCAGAAGACTTTTGGGTGGCTATAATGATATGATTCTTAAAGTCTGCATTAAAAAACACCTTTTTATGAAATTTAAGGACAACTCACTTTTCTGCAGTTGATCTTGGAACTGGCTGAATTTTGTAGGTAAATTCCATAATTTTACTGACAGTCTAATTGTGTCAATGATATCAATAATTTTTATATGAAGATTGAAAATTTTCTTAATAAGGTTATAAGTTATGTGGTAAGCGTATTCAAGGTATACGAAGTACACCTGTACAAAATATTCGAAACGATAGAGTAAATTTTATTTTCATTACAATGCTTTCAATTATTTGAATCATATCCAAAAAAATACAATTTTCAGTTTTTGTGTGTTCATTTTGGACCATTTACGTACGAATTTTTTATTTCAGAAAATTAAATTTAATCGAGTTGAATAAACGTTGGTACTCTACTAGCAAGAACATGTAATCCACGTACATGAAAAACTTATTGTAAATAATCTCGATGATCTTAAAGGTCATCACACCAGTGCAAAGCACATATGTGTACGACTAACGTCGCTTCACGTTGTTTAATTAGAATTTGATTTATTCGTTGTTCAAAAAATAATCTCGAAATGCACACGGTATTTTACATTATACGAAACCCAAATAATACAAGATACGATGATGGCAAATTTCTTGGAAAATTAGATTATTAATTTGTAATATCTAATATCATGTACGTATCATATGTGGAGTGTATGCATGGTATATCGTTTTTGCTTGTTAAAATTTTCAGTCGATTTGATTAACATCGTTAACCTTTTATGTAAGTCTCGTATACGCTGTATAGGAGTAAAATATAGCCGTGATGCTGGTATACAAGAAAGATACGTTTTATTCACGATAAAATGAACAGGAAACTAAAATTTTTTGTATCATGTCGGGATTCTTTATTTGGTTATGTTACCTCGTACGGTCGGCCATAAAAGAAAGCAAACAAAAAATATTTGGGTAATTTTATATTTTCTTATAATCTTCAAGTTTTGGGTTAACCTGAATATAAGTAAATTATAAGTCGGTTTAAGATTAGTAGACAAAACTGTAAAAGCAGCCGTGTACTCGTACCTTATCGAATTCTGTATGATTTTGTACCAAACGTAAAATAATAAATATTGGTGTCATTTTCGGTGTCAAAGTGACAAACTTTTGCAAAACGAAATACGATATTTAAATATAGAATTTACTTGAATCGTTATCGACCTATATAGATTAAGGGGTTGTCGATTCTATACGAGTTTATCAATTTTTCGTTCCAAATAGAATTTAAAAATACACGTTTATATAAATTCGATATGTTTGGGCGTACAATTTAATAAAGTGAATTAAATTTGGTATTTTTAGCTGTAATTTTTTATACACGGATACACACCCTTCCGCTTTGGTAGATAGGTACCAATATAAATTATAATACCGATATATGGGCGAAGTTAATATCTATTTAATGTTGATAGAAATATCATATTCAGGTATTAATTTGATAAAAAAAGCGTGACTACTGAATATTCAGAAGATTCCGAGTTCACTATTTTTGATAGATTTTTAAACATCATTAATCAGTTTTAGCCAATTTGCATATAGAAGAACAAAAAATAATTATAAATTTTGCCAATATAAAAAATAGAGGGGTGAGTATATGTTAACGGCAACAATCGACTTGCTTTTACAAGGTCAATCCTTGTTGGTTGAAAATTAAATATTTAAATTTATGTAAATCTTTTGATTTTTGTTGATTTTTCTAAATGCAAAACTCTTAATGGCTCTCCCAAATATTGGAAAAAGGTCTAGTATGAGTTTTTTCCCGTAATACCCTCAAAACTCGACATTTTCGGTAAAATTTCAAAAATGATCTAAACTAATTTTGGTAGAAATTTAATTTACAATATTTTTTCGAAGCTATTTACTTCAAATAGGCCGAAGTCGGACAAAAAACACTGAGATCCCCTAATTTATGCAAAAGTATAAGCTTCATCCTGATCAATCAATCCGGATTTTTTATCAAAATAAATAATTTCCGCTTAATTTTTCGAAAACTGATCTTGACCAGTATTGTTCTAAATTTAATTTGGAATCTTTCAGTTCTTAGTTGGTTTTTGTCATAAATGATATAATTTCCAAAATATTTGCAAAAAACGAAAAGCTTCTATGGCACTTGTCACTTCCGATGGCTCAATTTCAGCCAAAAATCATTGGAATCTTCAAATTTATAGAAAACCTTAATATGAAATTTTATCCCGATCAACCCAGATAGGCCGAATTTTTGTTGAAAAATAGTTTTGTATCAAAACCCCTTATGTCCGCTTAAATTTTGGGAAACTGAATTGGACAGGTGTTGCTGTAAATTTAATTTAGATTCTTGCAATTCATTTTACATTAAATTTAATTTACATTGCAAGAATCTAAATTAAATTTACAGCAACACCTGTCCAATTCAGTTTTCAAAAATTTAAGCGGAAATAAGGGGGTTTGACACAAAACTATTTTCCAACACAAATTCGGCCTATCTGGGTTGATCGGGATAAAATTTGATATTAAGTTTTTCTATAAATTTTGAGATTCCAATGATTTTTAGCTGAAATCGCTCCATCGGAAGTGACAGGTGGCATAGGAGCTTTACGTTTTTACAGTCTTAGTAAATGATATATTACGCTTCTCGTAAATGATATATTAAAATATTTACAAAAAACGAAAAAGTTGGTGTAAAAACTGACACTCCCTTGGACTGATTTTGGTCAAAAACCACTTTGATCTTCCAATTTATTCAAAAAGATTACGGATGAAGTTTCGGCACAATCAGTCTGGATTATATAGAAC
This sequence comes from Nephrotoma appendiculata, assembly GCA_947310385.1. Classification (NCBI taxonomy): domain Eukaryota; kingdom Metazoa; phylum Arthropoda; class Insecta; order Diptera; family Tipulidae; genus Nephrotoma; species Nephrotoma appendiculata. Next base: position 243,599,947 of record OX371223.1, on the reverse strand, counting down.
CAACAACATCCGGTCTCCACGGCACTACACACAGACATAAGATGGTCGAAACTAAAGAAACATGTTTGCTTAGTCCCGTCCTATACACTTAAACTAGGAACCTCTGGGAAACTTTTGTCCCACACAATTTTTATAGTAAAAATATCTTCCCATTTACGTTACCTCTATTTCAAAAATATTTGCATCAAACTTATTCCCTCAGTGGGCCAATTTAGACAAAAATGCTTTGAAAATATTTTTCCAAACCCTTGACTATTCGGGATCAAACTACATATTTGGTGGAAATTTGTGTACCGGGAGTGCAGCATTGATTTTCTGAAATCTAAGCAGAGGTAATGGTTTTTATAATCATAAAGACAGTTTTAGCGAAAATTCGGTAAGTTTAATTTTTCGCTTTACAGATAAAGTGTGGTGTACTCGAAATCTATGTATGCATTCGTGGTAAAAGAATCTCGGGCGTTGAGCAAAACATAGCACACCTCAATTTTTGGTATTTATTTTTACAATCTGTTTAAACATTGTAAACATGCACCAATGATAGGTTAAAACGTCGTTGCCGTTAACATATTTTATGAATATGAAATAATAGATCTTCTTTCTATAACACCAAAATCACGACAATTGTAAACACAATTTTGTGTAAATTATCATAAATACTGAGCAAGCACATTGATTTTATAATTTGTTAGTGTAAACAACCATGTAATTTTGTATATAAACCGAATAGTTAAAATAAATGATTCAGATTTTTAGAACCAGTCAAAGTCTCTACATAAAAGATTAATGGCCAAGCTCTGACCTACGGGAAGCGCATTAATCTCAAAATAAAGTTTAATACACATCTACTTGAACCACATTCAACTAACATATAAGTTGAATAATCAGTGTGCGATTTCGGCAGTACACTTCAAGACCGGACACAAACACAATCAGAACACAATTTTACCAATGAACCGGAACATAGGAATGTTACTACGTGAAGGACCAGATCTACTCATACGAGGAATTTCCAGACTGTCTATAAATTCGAGGAAATAAAATGTTTCAGGCCGGATTAATATTTAAGGACATTTTTCTTCAACTTTACTTTCGTCTGCTTCCTTTTATTCAATCTTATTGGACTCTTGAGACTATTGGCTTCTAACAAAGTAAGAGATTAGTGTTTAATAATAATTCAAGAAATGACTCAATTGATGTTCTTGTTGCTGCATATTGTATGTTGTAGATCCTCCCCAGAAGAAGAGCTACTGAAATAACTTTGGCTTGCTTGAATTTGATTCATCAACCTTTGCACTGTACTCACTATAGCAGAGAGAGCGCCGTAAGAGTACAGTAGTACACCCCTTTTGTTGAACCGATTATTTTCCTCCAATTACGAATTCATCTGCCCTGGTCTGTGCAGATTCGCCCAATGCAAAAAATGTTTTATTTAAATAGATCATTGTCCAGAAGTACACCTAAATCTCATATTGGAATTCCGCATTCCAATTCCAAGCGGATTATAAACGGCTTTATTCAAGTTTTATTCGAATAGATCATATCAGGAACTTGACTCGTATTGGAAACCCATTTTCTAATAAAATTATTAAATGAAATCCGATTTTCATAATGCCTAATAGTTCAAGATCCCTTGAAAAGATCCCTTAAGAAATATTCCTTGCTGTTTAGGACGTTTTCCAAACATCGACTTATTACAGACTTATATCATAGACACACTGTTAATTTCGTAATTACGATTAACTGGAAATCATGATTTCGTACTATGTCATGTTTAACCATGGCATAGTTTCTAACTAAATTTGAACTATTTGAATATTTTTTCTCATTTCAATAAATGTTAGTGCTCCCAACGCTGAATACATGAAAATTGGATATTCCGAACAATAATAGTTTACCTACCAAATCTAGTTTCCTTTGAATTTTCTATTTATCATTGAGATATTTAATTGGTGGGAACAACATTTCTGACAATTTAAAAGTCAATTAAGTGTCAATCTCGATATTTTTATCAATGCCTACTCCATTACTATTTAAAACCAGACGAGAAGACATAGGAAACTGTAGAGTGTCTTGAGTTCTCATTTAGAAAATTAACAAAGTTTTGGATACATTTCTGTGTAGATGTACTTATTCAAATATGTTTCCTCTCGAGGTGACTTATTTGAATAAGTTGGTGTCCACAAATGAGCCGGTGTTAGGAAAACAGCCTTAGCCATGAAATGCATAATCGTATAGGAAATATTTTCAATTAGGGTCAATATGAGTGACAACAACTATGATATCATCGATGCTTACTTATACTTAATCAACTTACCAACCACTTCACATTACATTGCTCTAGTTCCTGGACCGAGGATAACTTTCATTTGAATTTGACTCTACTGCACAACTCTTGAGGAACCACAACATTCACGTTCGATCTGATAAGATTATTGATTTGAAAAAATCAGCCCATCATGCCTTTGATAAAAATAATATTCGATTGAAAAATATCGCAGTAATAAAATTGTTGTTCTGTATAGTTCTGTATATAACGCCGGAGTAGTTCAGAACTATACAGAACAACGATATTACAAAAAAACCATACAACTGTTATGGTGGATTTTTTTAGTTATACATAGATTCCTATTAAATCTAAATTATTTACAAATTTGAAAATAACGATCGCGAAATCTACTCGATTGTTTTAAAAAAAAACGCACTTTATATTAAAATTGCCCGAAGCGAAGAGCGATGGGTTAGATCATTCATATCCGGGATTGATGTCAATGCCGAAAATTGCATCGCCTGCCATGTATGTGAGCCCAAAAGTAAAACTTTTGTGATACTGTCATGAAAGTTGAAATTTCATTTATAAGTTTAACTCCGAATTCAACGTATTAATTGAAAAACAATATACAATACGCTTTGTAATAAAATGTATTTAATTAAATATTCATTTTGTTCGTGTGCCATCCAACGGCAACTGTTATTGATTTTTATTTATATTAAAGGGTGCAATGTCAAAGGAATCCCGTTTAAATTCGCGCACAAAATCCACACTCTTTCTATGGAAAGAACCACGTAAAGTACACGGGAATCCATGCTACTCGCCAAAAAAGTATCACAAAAAATGTACGTGGTTCCCAACTAAAAGGAGAAAAAATCATAATAGAACGAAGGTGGAATTTCGCCGGAAACTCGGGTTTTTTCCATACACTTTTTTATACTAATTTCCAATGCGTTCGTGCGTGAAAAGAGCATATTTCGTTAGTATTTTTCACATGATATTTATTTTCGAAATAAAAGAAAATTTTTCCAGCCCAGAATGCAATTTTTCCAATGTGTGGAAAAAACAGCTCCAATTACCCACTAAATTCCGCATTACAAAATATCAAAAACACAAAAAACCTGATTTTGAGTAAAAATAATTTTCTTTTTCTTTCTGATTTGTAATTTTTTAATATTTTATTGGCCCGTTCAGGCCCATACACGGCTTCAGCTTCTGGCTTCAAACTAAGTCGGAATCTATTACTGTATCTATTATTGTTATTGCTAATTTAAACCCATATTTTATATTAAAACAATAAATTTTTTGTATTGTTTGTTCTGCTCTCTCAAAAATAAAATTTAACAAAAATCTAGATCTCTAAAATAAATCCGTGAAGTTAGCTCAAAAATCCATCCCGGTGTATTTCTTGCCTAAAGTGTAGTCAACCCGATAAAAGTGTAGTCGTTACAAAAATGTAGTGCTCTCCTGAAACCCCGAATTTTTAGTATTTCTTGCATAAAAGCAATTGTTACATAAAAATGTAGGATTATCCCGAAATTAAAATTTAATAAAAATTTAATTTTAATTAAGACATTTTTAATAAAAAAAAAAATTAAAGCTGTCAAAAATTGTTGCAACCTCTTATTGTGGACTAACTGTGGAATATTATAATTTTATAAAATATGTTCTTAAAACTTTAAAAAGCTCAAAGCCTATTGGAATAAAACATACACACAAAATTAAAATTAGAAAATTAAGCTAAATCGAAAAGTACAGTGGCAATTCATGACAATAAATCAAGAAAACCATAATACCAGAGATAAATTGCACTAGCGGTATATACGGCTATTTAGGTGTTGGCTGTTTATTTATTTTAAAGTTTGCTAGAAATTCTCACTCGAGAAATCTTTATCCACACAAATTCACATAAACATTTCATCATTTTTCCACCTGATATGAAAATGAAATTCGCATGGTTTATTGGGCACAGGGAAGACCTAATAGCCGTACATACCGCTAGTGCAATTTAGCTCTGATATTATGGGTTGCTTATTTTATTGTCATGAATTACCACTGTACTTTTCGATTTAGCTTAATTTTCTAATTTTAATTTTGTGTGTATGTTTTATTCCAATAGGCTTTGAGCTTTTTAAAGTTTTAAGAACATATTTTATAAAATTATAATATTCCACAGTTAGTCCACAATAAGAGGTTGCAACAATTTTTGACAGCTTTAATTTTTTTTTTTATTAAAAATGTCTTAATTAAAATTAAATTTTTATTAAATTTTAATTTCGGGATAATCCTACATTTTTATGCAACAATTGATTTTATGCAAGAAAAGCTAAAAATTCGGAGTTTCAGGAGAGCACTACATTTTTGTAACGACTACACTTTTTTCGGGGTGACTAGCCAAGAAATACACCAATAAATTCGGGGTGGATTTTCGGGCTAACTTCACCGACTTGAAAAATGGCCTTAATTTTTGATTATTTTCATTTCTATAAAATTAGAAAATAAATTAAATCGATAAATAGAAAGAGAAAGAAAATAATTTTTGCTCATAATTGATATTTTAGTGACTTTGATATTTATTATAGTACGGAATTTAGTATACAATCAAAACTATATTTTCCACAAAGTGGAAAAGTTGCATACACTGGGTAAGCATCGAACTAGAAATTACAATGCATAAACAATTATGTATGTTTATAATTTTTATCTTTATCTCTGTCATTCGGCGAATATAATAATTTGCACTGTAAAGTTTAGTGGTAAAAGAATAGAGTAAGTGGGGAAAATGTTGCCAGAAAAAGTATAAAACTCAATACTTTTTAGAAGAATGAGAAAAATGAAACGCGGGATAATTTTTTATGTGCCACTGCGTCCAACACGTTCATTGTACATAGTTTGTAAGGTAAAATAAATTTTAAAATTTTTTTGTTTCGTTAACATCGTTTATTTTCAAATTTATTAGGTTATGTTGCCCCCAACTTGTCACTATTTTGACTATAAATATTGCTATAACAAAAAACATACAAAAGTTGCTGTCTTTGTTGCTCTAACGTAGTTTAAATATACTTTTCTCTTTTTCGGTTTCCCAGTATTTTTTACTGAAAAAAACTGTTTCACTGTGGAATCGATGCATTACTTACATAAACATTTGAAATCTTACTCAAAACCATCTAACTTTTACAAAATTATTCTAATGACTTTTTTATAGCACTTGCTGCTTTTTTCAATTGTTCTCTGATAGCAAGATCGGTTCGCTATCGCGAATAACCTGGATTTACATTAAACATTAACCCATTTTATGGATTTGTTAATACATGCTAGCACATTACAGAATATATACATTTTCAATTTTGACACGCAAAAATTCAGTAAAACATTGTTGGTTATGAGTCTGGCAAATATAAACAAAATGTTCGTGTTATTTGGTAAATAATAAGGCAAATAACATCAAATTTGGGTCTTATTTGTATAAGGACGTAAAACACCTGTACTAAAAGCCAATTTAAATTTCATTTCTTCTTATTAGTGGCCCACATTTTGTTTACTACCGGGGCAGTAGTAAACGGAGTATGGCGTAGTATCATTTACGGATAAAATTTAATATTTGCGGCCGAACAAATAAATAAAGGCTCATCACCTCTATATAACCTTCTTGCTACCGAAAAATTTACTGCAGTTTAATTTGTTTCCTCCAATAAAAATATTGTGGTTGTGTTTATTCAGTATCAACCTACCTTAAAGAATGTATACCTGTGCTACTAATAGTCTAAAAATTAAGTTTGCCTTGTGTTTGATAGTTTGAAAAGGTGTTAACAATAAAATGTTATGTCAACATTTGTCTTTTAGTTGTATGTGTTATATTTATATGCGATGATGTGTGTTTACTTTTGGCATTTACCTGGGAAAACCCAAAAAATATGTACACATATGAGGTATATGGGGGAAACATTAACCCTAACTAAAAAAAATTAAATTATCAAATATATCACACCGAGAAATTTACAACAATAGTAAAGCTGCCTTGTAACTTTCTTTTATGTAAGTAATTTGGTAGTTTTTTTATGTTTTGGTTTATTATTTTGGTAATAAATTAAATTTTCCGAAATTTATACGTTCTGGTGAAAATTTAAGTTTGCTATAAATTTCCATTAAAATATAATTGTATCTATTACATGAATAGACTCGTAAATCTAGACTCTATAAGCAAAAAATATTACGTTTAGTGGTTTATTGAAAAACTTATTTTTGTTCTGTGTGCCCAGCAATTATTGCTTAATTTCATAACCTAGTATAACGCATAACGATATTTTAATGGCTTTCCGTGTATTGTGCGTATTACAATAAAATACTTTATTATATTTTCAATATTAGGCCTAAAGGAAAAATCATTAATTATGACATATACAATCAACATATTACTACGCCTACGCTTTCCATTATATGGGTTTTTATGTGCTGTCAATCTTTCAAGAACAATAAATATATGTTAAGATTATAGTGGAGGAAATGCCATATTCGAAAACCTCCACTAAAATTGTAAATCGTTGCGCTGGTATGATTTATAACTATGGAATTAGGGGAAATATAAGGTTCGGCTCCCATCATGGATAGGATGTAAAGTAAATGTTTTGACATAATTTATCTTGAATAGCTAAAGTTGTCAATTTAGAATTATTCTTTAATATTTCGTGCTCGAGCAAATTTTTGCCAATACCAATTATTAAAATCGTTAAAAACTAAAAAGTGTACTACTTTTTCAGGTATTCGTCGCTTTAATAACATGGTTTGCTCACTTATTTCAATGATACTTGAAGTTTGGCAAAATATTCATTTGTTTGTCTATTATTTGGGGTTGATTAAAGCAATAGTAAAACTCATAAAAATAGAAGGGTGTATATAAATCGCCAACACCTTTACATGAATACGACGTCAATTAAAAGGCGATTAAAGAATTTAATGATTCCTGCATTTGATTCTTGAAGCTGTTCTATAAAACATATTCATATCAACCTCTTTAATTTTGATATCCCTCCCAACAAAAAAGTGTAAACGATAAATTCTTCACGAAAACGTAAACTTTACGTACAGAACTTTACGCACAAAACACTGATCTTTTTCTTCGTTTTTGTCTTCGATTCATTACAAAATTTGTAAATTAAATAATTAAAAGTTGCCAGGTGTTAATTAAATCTCAAGACTATCTCATGAGATTTCTTTTCATCTCAGGGATTAGGTTTTGCCTCACCCTGAAATGGAATTCAATTGTTTTGTGTGTCATGTGGTGAATTTTTAAACGTATACATAAAATGTATGACACATGATAATATACGTTATTTGATCAGACCTGCAAATGTTTTATTCGATTGAGAGAGAACTTTTAATTTCTGTTCTTAACATGTTAATTTCCCCGCACTCAGTTGATCAATTAATTTCACATAAATATCGGGCAAATTTTAAGAAGTCATCAAACAATACTAACAATAGGTGGTTGAGCATTATAATCTATAATCAAAAAGGTCTTTCAATAGAGACGCTCAAAAATTGTTAAAGCAACCGTGGAAGGTTATAGCGTTGAACAACGTCTGCAAATCATCAAATTGTATTTTCAAAAACAATGCTCCGTTCGAACAACTTTACTGATTTTTATCCCCGCCACAACCGTCCTGCCGAATCGACTATTCGATGTTTGGTGGCCAAATATCTAAACAACTGGTTCTATAAATAATCAGCTAACACCTCTACGTCACCGAAACGCAAGGTCTACTAAAAACACCACTTTTGTCTGTGAAAGTGTAAGGGAACCCCTAGAAAATCAATTTCTCGCTGTCCACCTGAACTTATTGTTTCTGCGATTTCAACTTGGCGAATTTTGCGTCTGCAAACGAGTCTGCATGCGTATATAGTCTAACTGACTCAGGAACTTAAGATAAATGACCATAGACAACGCCGTGTGTTCTCTGATTGACCCAAACGTGAATTCGACCCAAATTTCGCCCAAAAAATCATCTTTAGCGACGAGACCCATTATGCATCCTGCGAAAGTAACTGTTTCATGCGGATTTTGGCCTGGCGGAATCATCGGTTCAATCCATCAGTTCCTTCCAAAACGAATCTGGCATTGTCCTAACCGTCAATGACGAGCGCTATAGATCGTACATAACCAGCTTCTTGTGGTCTAAACTGGACGATATGGATTTCCCGCACAATGGCGACACTGGCCACCGGGATCGTGTAATGTAACACCTTTAGACTTCTTCCTTTACGACTATCTTAAATAGCGACAAAGTCATCAAAAATTAGACCTCCTAAATACGTGCTACCAAGCAAAGCTGTCAGTGATTTGAACACGTTATGTTCTATACTTATTGCCTTATACTATTCTTTCAAATAAAACAAAAATTGAGTGGATATCTCCCACGTGACTTGTTTTATTTACAGTTAAAATCGAGCGTCCTCATTGAAAGGCCATTTAGTTACTTATATTTAGTTAACATAAAAAGTAAAGTAAGAGTTCAGAAAATTGTTGTAAATTTTTTTGCTTTGATAAAAATAATTGTTGGCGAGTTTAATAGTAGATTTAAAAGTGTTTTCGGTTTTACAATTAATTATCATATCACGATTTCATGGGAATTTGACTGTTTATTGTTACGACTTACAAACCACGAAATCAATTCAGAACGACAGGCCGAATTTACAATTAAAACTTTAACATTATGTGTCATGAAACTCCTAAATTCACAACTACAGTTGATTCATCCACGGAATGGGTTGTTGATACCAATCCGCTACTTCGGTGTCCTCTCCGATTTTTACATTTTTTGTTGTAAATAACGTAAAATACGTAAAAATGTGTGTAATATACCAAAAATATGTAAAAAACGTGAAAACTCTGGAAAATAACTAAAAATATTGTATAACTGACCCAAATTTTGTTTATAAGGTTAAAATACATTATAAATATCAAACAGTTCATTTAAACGGTCAATCTTTTAGGTACACTGAAAAAAATACCCAACAAAATTTCAAACAAACTCAAGAATACTGCTGTATGGTTCTCATCCAAGAAGAGATCCCTTTTTATTTAATGAGACTTATCGAAATTATTTTCAATAGAAAACCAATAAAATTGAACAGGTCACATATTAAAAGTGTAATTAGAACGCATTTTTGAGAACAAAAAGAAGTCTCCATATTTTTAGTTCCCTCAAACTGTTCAAGTCAAATAGATTTCAATTTGAGTATTTTATTAGAAACCATATTAAATCAAATCGAAGTTCTTCTTCAAGCCAATATAACATACCATTTTAATTTAATTAGAAATTACAAATTGATTTAATACATTTTATTAAGCAAAAAGAAAAATACGTATTAATAATATATTATCAATCTACCAGTACATTTTTAAACGAATAACTTTCATTACATTGCCTAATAAATAAAAATGTATTGGTGGACCATCGAAATTAGGAAAGTTGACTAATTTAATGTCGTTTGTGGCATCTCCCGCTATTATTGCTTGAAAATGTTCAGATAATTCCATATTTTACCATTTACTGCAAACAGCAACAGATTGTTTTGCATCGAATAAAATAATATCAATTATTTCAAATATTTCAGTAATGTTACATTCATTAGTAATTTTAAATATGTGACCAATCTTACAGATAGTACCTCTGAAAACAACCGATGTAAAATCGTTGAGATATAATAATTTTTTCAGTCTATCGAAATAGATACAGTTTTCAAAATGAAGCGGAACCATACCACAATTTTTTTCGAATTATTTTTGGAAAAAAATTTCTGCTAATAATTGACTTGAAAATCTGAGGGAGCCTTTAATGGCTAACGTGAGTGGAATATCTCGAAATGAAATTCCTGGCATATAGTTTATGACATTGATTTTCTGCCTCGAACCAGAAACACCGTAAACATTTTATTGGTCCCAGTTATCGAATCACGGTCGAATAGTGAACTAAATTATGGAATTTTGGTTTCAATTTCTGTGCAGATAATTTTTGATACATATTATTATGAATTTCCACCAACGAGTCAAGTTATTTTGAAGAGACTTCCGCGAATCACGCCCGTAGTAAAATGTCAGTAAGCGCCACTGGAACAATTAGAAATTTATAAACTTCATCTTCAGTATTAACTAGGTACCCGATCATCAAAAGATTAAATTTATAAACGTATCATTTCCCGAGCATTTGTTTTAAACGACGCATTTTGAATATGAGACTTGTCTACCGGCAAACTAATATTTTTAATTTCCCTTTCTCCGTATGCAAACATTAGCTTAATTGAAGGTGTATTAAGTAAAATATTTCTTCTGGTACATAAAATAATTTAAAATGAATGAAATATCATATTTGCATACTCCTTGAAATATATGTATTATGTCGCAAGATATATTGTTGGTACGAAGGTATATCAAAAAGTCTTGCAATATCATATGAAAAAGAGTGAGTGAGACAACAATATATTTTTCAAAAACATTTTTTGTCGCGATGAAACTTCTAGAAGAACATTTCGATGTAAATTTTAAAGTTCGTTTGTTTTTGTCAATTTAGTAACACGTGTTTTGAATTTTTCTTAAAATGAATGAAATTGAATATCGCGCCGTAATTAAATTTTTCTGTAAAGATGGACGAAATGCAATTTATATATTCAACTATATATCAAAAGTTTACGGCAAATCTGCACCATCATATGCTATAGTAACACGGTGGGTAAAATTATTCAAAAGTGGTCGGGAGTCATTAGAAGACGACAACCGCTCGGGTCGGCCAGCAGAAGCTATTAGCCATTAAAACGTAATTTTGGCCGAATCTATTGTATTGGAGGACCGGCGTATTTCTGTTCCGCGGTTAGCGTGGAAACTTTCACTTTCATACGGTACCACATATACTATATTACATGACCACCTTCACATGTCGAAAGTAAGTGCGCGATGGGTTCCCCGTTTGTTGAATGCAGAACAAAAAAAAATGCGTGTTAAAACTTCAAAGTCGATTTTAGATATGTACAAAGAAGGTCTAGAAAATTTCTTGGATAACATAATAACAGGCGATGAAACATGGCTTCATCACTGGGATCCGGAATCCAAACAAACGTAGCGATCCGGGAAAAACGGCCAAGGAAAGTTAGGAAAAAATTCCTGCTTCTTCACGACAATGCACCAGTGCACAAGGCTAATATTGCTCAAGCTGCATTAAAGGACTGCGGCCTCGTGGAAATTCCGCATCCACCGTACAGTCCAGACTTGGCACCCAGTGACTACTTTCTGTTTCCCAATTTGAAAAAAACACTAAGAAGCCGGGAATTTTTCAGTGACTATGAAGTACAGTCTGTGTAAATTAATATTTTATGGAGCAAAAGAAATCTTTTTTTAGAGGGTTTAGGCAAGTTAATTGATCGATGTGACAAATGTATAAACCTTAAAGGAGATTATGTCGAAAAATAAAAATATTGCTGTCTCACTCACTCTTTTTTTTCATATGATATTGCAAGACTTTTTGATTTGCCCTCGTAGCATGAAAGTCAGGCAGTGAATTAAATAAGCAATCTTCTTTTATACCAGCTTCCCTAGAGTCGCCTTTTAATTTATCTCTTTCATAGTTTCTTTAATTCGTAAGAAGTCGATGAATTGAACACAGTCTTTACTTGTTTGCGTTTTATTTCCTTTGTAAATTCTATAAAACGAATAGGCAAAAAATGATTGAACCTAAAATTGTATTTGAACCTTAATTATCCCCTAGCACTTGAGCTAATTTGAAACGTAATATTTGGGGTCCCGGTTCTGTTTGAATTGTTATTCCAATTGTTTTATCTACTTCAAGCGATTTAAAACTAATCAAGCTTGTAAAGAGAGTTTTTTTCCATGTTCATGAAAGTCTGAAGATTTAATAAAATCCGCAACGAAAATGTTTTTTAATTTTCCAATTTGATAATTAGGAATCATTGGGAAACTGTAATATAATCCACATATTTTATGCCTACCTGATTTTGATCCTAATAGAGATCGTTTATTTCGAAATCGTCAGTAAATAAGAGAACCGAAAGTACTATTTTACCCTTTTCAAATTGTAATCTTGACCACTAGTTACCATTTACAAAATTGCTAATTATCTTGTCTACTTCGTTTTTATAATTTTCCTTTGTCTCATTAAATACGGATTGAGATTCAAAATAGGATTTAATTTGAAACTTGATATCAGTAAAACAACCTTCTGTCTTACACGGTTGTAAGCTCGGTGTATTTTTGTTTACAACTTCCGATAACATATAGTCAATTATGAAGCCAATTGGGGGTTTATAAAAATTACATTCTCCCAAATATTTAAGCAATTTATTTTCTGATTCTATTTCGGAAAAGGGATTTAAAATTAGTTTCGAAATATTTTCATGATCTTTATGATAATCAGGAAATGATTGCTCAATTAAAGCGTGAATTGGTTTTATAATGAACTCTACTACTAAATCTTGTATTTCACCAAAAGCTTTTCGTGAAAATTCTGCGTGCTCGTGCAATTTTAATAAAAATTTAATAGTAGACTGCTTTACTTCAACAGTAAGATTTCTTGTTTCGTTAATTTCTTGTATTAAAGGCTCACTAATAACACAAGCTTCTAGTTGAGTATATATTTTAAAGGATGATCTGAACAATTGATTGAGTAATTCATGTTTCTTTTAAACTATTTTTTATATTGAAAGTTATTAATTAAATTTGCAACGACAGTACTGTTCAAGGAACATCCATGCTAGTTTGCTTTTATCGGAATATTAAATATTAAAAATGTATGATAACTTAATAATAACATCCACACACCGGATGAAGTGGTCACTTTTATATCGAATCCCGTCACAATATATATAAAAATCTCTCAGGTTTTGCAAATCTTCACTTAAAGCAACAATTGTTGGTTGTATATTACCAGTGAGTGATGATATAGTAGGCATTGGACCGTTAATTGTTTTAATATGAATGAGGAAATCTTTCTGTGCATCAATTATATTTAAATGGCTTATGATTTCGATTCATTCTTAAAGGATGAAGTATCGCGTGGTGTGATAAAACAATACAGCAGTTGATCGGTTCTGGAATATAATAATGATTAAACTACCTTAATAATATAATAGTTCTACAAAAAAAGTGCGTTCACAACTATCTTTAATAAATTTATTAGCTTTAATATCATTAAGGTGCTCAATTGCTCGCTTGTCTTTCAATTCATCCTCATAATACATTAGAATTTTCGAAGCTAAGCTTTCACTCACTTTTCACTAATTTTCACACTAATCACTTTTCACTAATATCACTATGCAATAACTACTATATGTATGATTAAATTAATTAATTATGCAATATGTAATGTGCAATCTTCATCTAAACCATATTCGCATTGAATAGCACTCGTGAATATCGATTACTGTTTAACCAAAACTCTACGAATGAGAATTTATTTCTAGTTCATTTTCAACCATATTACTCTTTAATACAAGTAGATATCCGCTTATTTTTAGTTTAGATTCAATTATACATCGAATTAAATTCATAAGGAATTCATTTTATACAATTAGTTGTGACGTAAAAGGTAATTTAGTCATTGGGTTTCTTTTTAACAAAGAAATGATAATACAATTAAATCAAAGGATCAAATAGGAAACCACTTTTTCAAACGTGAAAACTTTAAAGCACAATGATTGTTTTTTTTCTAATAAAATTAATAGGATTGTACAATTGAATCAAAGTGTTTTTCATATAATTCACACCCAATAATAAGGGACATCATATTTATCGTTTCATATGAATAACTTATTAATTAAATGTAAATTAATTTTGTCAGTGTATTTACAGTCCCAAGAAAAAATTCATTTATGCATACAAAATTCCATCTGTTTTCGTTTTAAACAAGCTCTAAATAAACGTTTACTGACACTAGCTACATTGGAGGAAGAAAATAATTTAAAAGTGTAAATCATTTTTGCAGCGGAATCATCTTGTGCCATATTATCAAATCTGTGGCATTACACGGTTTAATCGTAAATGTCACTTACTTTCGAAGATCAAAAATCTTTGATAGCTCGGTATCTGCAGGAATTGCTAAACGAGCATAAACTCATTGCAATCCTCATAGAGCGAGATATTATTGTATGCTGGGGCACTGCTACCACGGGGAAGCCACACATAACTTTGTACCGATTTTGTACCGATGAGTAAACTCGCCATTTTTTCTCAAAGTAGAATGTGAGGTTAGATTAGCCAATGAACGATTTCATCTGAAATCAACTTTAACACCGACCTATTCGTTAATCTAGATAATATGAAAGCTCTGTAGGATTACTTGGCTTTCGTGTCAAATACTATGAGGCTGTGATCAAAGCAATTTTAAAATGATTGTAGCGCCAATGGATAAAATAAAATTGCTTAAAAGGACCGATTATCAAATCTAAGCCATATACACTGGATGTATATAAACCAACATGAATGATGGCGCAGCTAGCATGATGTTTAGTTGGCACTAAAGATTTGAAGCAAACCGAGTTTCAGTTCTCTCGGGACTATTGCATCCTGCATCCTACAGACTTTATTTACATGATGACTATCAAAAGGCAAAATTTGGTGGTGTTAATCAACGTAAAATATTTACGTTGTTGTTAGTATACGAGAAAAGGATTCATTTCATTAGTCTCATGATACCCGGCTAACTGAGCGCAAGAATCGATTTAATCGACACCACAACCAAAATGAAGCAAACATTTAAGTGCGCTTTCTGTAAATCCGGCAATATCACGACAAAACACGTATTATTTCCACTATTTAAACAACAGCGGCAGGCGATTCGAGATGACATGAAAAGTGATAATGTTACTTAACTTAATATGAAGATTTAGAATCGGCTATCGCCAAAGTGGAACTACAGTAAAAAAGAATAAAAATAAAATGTCCAATCATTTAAAAATTAAAAAAATATTTAATTTCTTTATTCCATTTAGATCAGTCATGATTCGAATCTTGTAGTAGTTGCCTGAACACCCCAAGTCAAAAAAACCATTTTGGAATTTAAGTCACGCACACCAAGCGGTTTTAATCCTCAAATGCATTATGTAGCCGACGAATCTCCGTGCTTATGTTTTGAGTCAATCTAAGCGTTGACCTCCGGTAGATAATTGAATCGCCACTACTTCGGGCACTACCATTAAAGTCTCGGTAAAATCATATTGATCACCAGCTAGAACAGTTTAAACCATTTCATTTCACAAAATAATATTTACCGAACATATAGTATAGGGCCGCTAACTAAACTGTTTATGTAAATCATAATTTCCCTTGATAATCAAGATACACAAATTTGTCGTAAACAAGTTCTGGATGTTCAGGATGAGTGCAAACCACTTGCCCGAAATATGAATCAGGGTACCAATTTTCGAAGTTTTTAGTTCACGTACTCGATACCTTATTGGGACCATCTGTGATTTCACTGGAAAAAATTTTGGTTTGTAAAATTTAAAAACGAAGTTTTTAATTTCTCAAAGTTATAAATTTTTTTGAATTTCAAAAGTATTTTTTTGGAATTAAGTGAAATTTTTGCAAACTAATAAAAAGTTTTTTTATTTTAAAAACATATTTTGTAAAATGATTTATAAAATACTTTTTAAATTTAAAAAGTTTTTTTATTTAAACATAATAATTTATTTCAAAAGAAGAGTTTTAGCATTTAAAAACAATTTTTTTGATAATAATGACAACTTATGAAAATGTTTATTTTTATTGTTTTGCCAGTAATCCCGTTGTATTATTTTTCAATTCGTCTATATTTTATTTTTTAATGAGTACTGATTGAGTAGAACAACTTTTTATCAGTACGAAACGAAACCAATCTGAATTTGAGGAGGTTCTCATTATATTTATTTAATGGTTGTGTGTATTTTTACACAATGGCCCTGGGGGTTAAAAATTGGGGAGGGGGGAGTTAATTTTCTACTTTTCGTGGTAGATATGTTATGTTCTTATGAGTAGATGATCCTTTGGTTTTGCTGACTTGAACATTCGCAAACATTGATTACTTTGATTTAAAAATATTGTGACATTTGTTAAAAAATAATTATTTAAAAATTAAAATAAATCTTTTAAAATTAACCAATAGTTTTTTTTATTCTTAAAAAACAATCTCTTAAAATTTAAAAAAAACTACTCGTATTTGACATAAGTAAGGAAAGTATTTTTGAAAATAAAAACAAATTTTTTATTTTTATAAACAAATTTAGCGAAAACATTTATTTTAAAAATAAAAAGATTATCCTTTTGATTTTAAAAACGAGACTTTTCGCCTAAAAAATATATGTATATTTTTTTGATTTTATATGTATATTTTTTTATTTTTACTGGTTTTTTTTCTCAGTGATATAACATTCATGGGCTTTCTTGAAAATTGTTTGGTCGGTTTATCTCGAGATTGGCCGGTCAAGATTAACCCATTCCCGCAAATGACAGCTATAGCCGTCATATTTTTGGTGATATATAGGCAAATGACGGCTATAGCCGTCGAGAGTTTTCATGGGAAAACTGTAAGAAAATGTGATAATTTTCACTTCCAAACATATAAATGACGCTCAATTTCATATGGCAGTCATAAACAATTGAAAAACAAAAAGTGTGTTTCTGAGCACGGTCGTCAATTAAAAAGTGTGCGGGGGGAGGGGGGGGGGGGTTAATTAAATCTTCAATTGGTTACATAAAATCGGTTATGGTAAATATAACTTTTAATCTAGTTAAAACTGTTAGGTCTCGTTTAAGTGCTGCATCAACCAGAATTATACGTCGAATTATATATTATACAGGTTAGATCGATGACAATTTAAGATTACACTGACATCTACTTTGATTTTATTTTTTTATAATTTAAGGTTACTTTTTCTTAAATTTTTTTAGATTCACAATTGAACCCGGTAGGTGGAAATGCGATCGGGTTCTAGGAAATATTTGTTTTGTATTTTGATGATTCTTTTTTGATTTTTTTAGATTGTTCGCATATCAGAACACAACCATATAACCCCAAAATTTCCTCCACCCCCCCTCTCCACCACCCATCAATCTTTATATATATATATATATATATATATATATATATATATATATATATATATATATATTTATATATAAAGGGTGATTTTTTTGTGGTTAGGATTTTCATGCATTAGTATTTGACAGATCACGCGGGATTTCAGACAAGGTGTCAAAGAGAAAGATGCTCAGTATGCTTTGACATTTCATAATGAATAGACTTACTAACGAGCAACGCTTGCAAATAATTGAATTATATTACAAAAATCAGTGTTCGGATCGAAAAGTGTTTCGCGATTTACGTCCGATTTATGGTCTACATAATCGACCAAGTGAGCAAACAATTAATGCGATTGTGACCAAGTTTCGCACTCAGTTTACTTTATTGGACATTAAACCAACCACACGAATGCGTACAGTGCGTACAGAAGAGAATATTGCGTCTGTTTCTGAGAGTGTTGCTGAAGACCGTGAAATGTCGATTCGTCGCCGTTCGCAGCAATTGGGTTTGTGTTATTCGACGACATGGAAGATTTTACGCAAAGATCTTGGTGTAAAACCGTATAAAATACAGCTCCTGCAAGAACTGAAGCCGAACGATCTGCCACAACGTCGAATTTTCAGTGAATGGGCCCTAGAAAAGTTGGCAGAAAATCCGCTTTTTTATCGACAAATTTTGTTCAGCGATGAGGCTCATTTCTGGTTGAATGGCTACGTAAATAAGCAAAATTGCCGCATTTGGAGTGAAGAGCAACCAGAAGCCGTTCAAGAACTGCCCATGCATCCCGAAAAATGCACTGTTTGGTGTGGTTTGTACGCTGGTGGAATCATTGGACCGTATTTTTTCAAAGATGCTGTTGGACGCAACGTTACGGTGAATGGCGATCGCTATCGTTCGATGCTAACAAACTTTTTGTTGCCAAAAATGGAAGAACTGAACTTAGTTGACATGTGGTTTCAACAAGATGGCGCTACATGCCACACAGCTCGCGATTCTATGGCCATTTTGAGGGAAAACTTCGGAGAACAATTCATCTCAAGAAATGGCCCGGTAAGTTGGCCACCAAGATCATGCGATTTGACGCCTTTAGACTATTTTTTGTGGGGCTACGTCAAGTCTAAAGTCTACAGAAATAAGCCAGCAACTATTCCAGTTTTGGAAGACAACATTTCTGAAGAAATTCGGGCTATTCCGGCCGAAATGCTCGAAAAAGTTGCCCAAAATTGGACTTTCCGAATGGACCACCTAAGACGCAGCCGCGGTCAACATTTAAATGAAATTATCTTCAAAAAGTAAATGTCATGGACCAATCTAACGTTTCAAATAAAGAACCGATGAGATTTTGCAAATTTTATGCGTTTTTTTTTTAAAAAAAGTTCTCAAGCTCTTAAAAAATCACCCGTTATATATATATATATATATATATATATATATATATATATATATATATATATATATATATATATATATATATATATATATAATTCTTCTGTACTTGTGTATGTAATTGAACTCCTAAACGGCTGGACCGAATTTAATGAAGTTTTTGGTGTGTTTGAGTGAGTTCCTCGATGGTTTACATTCACAATTGAACCCGGGAGGTGGCACTGCGATCGGGTCCTAGGAAATTTGTTTTTTAGATTTTTTTTAGATTTTTGCTTATCAGAACATATAACCCCAAAATTTCACCACACCAGAAAAGTTCATCCCCCAACCCTCAATCTATATATATGTAATTCTTCTGTACGTATATATATGTAATTGAACTCCTAAACGGCTGGAGCAATTTTAATTAAATTTCGTGTGGGTGTTTGAGTAGATTCATGGATAGTTTAGATGCACAATTGGACCCTGTAGGCACTGTGATTTGGTTGCTAGGAAATTTGGTTTTTGATGAATTTTTTCTTTAGATTTTTGCTTATCAGAACATATAGCAACCACTGAAACTACCTGTGTATGTAATTGAACTCCTCCTAAACGGCTGGACCGATTTTAATGAAATTTTGAGTGTTTGAGTGGGTTCCTGGATGGTTCAGATTCACAATTGGACCCGGAAGGTGGCACTGCGATCAGGTTCTACTAATTTTTTAATTTTGCTTTGACGAATCTTTTTTTGGATTTTTTGCATATCGGAACATATAACCCCAAATTTGCACCACCCCCACCACTCACAATCTTTAACTCTTCCATACGTGTGTATGTAATTGAACTCCTCCTAAACGGCTCAACCGATTTAAATGAAATTTCGTGTGTGTGTTTGAGTGGATTTCTGGATGGTTTAGATTCAAAATTGAAACCGGTTGCTAACACTACTATTGGGTTCTATGATTATTTTTGTTTTTCGACAAAGATTTTTATTTTCTTTAGATTTTTCACATTTCAGAACACATAAACCCAAAGTTTAACCACCCCCTCACCCCTTAATCTTTATATGTATATATAATTCTTCTGTACGTGTGTATTTAATTGAACTCCTTCTAAACGGCTGGACCGATTTAAATGAAATTTCGTGTGTGTGTGTTTGTGTGGGCCCCTGGATGATTGAGATGCGATTGGGTTCTATATAACCCCAAAATTTCACCGCCACTTCCCCTCCCCTTCACACCACCTTCAACCTTTATATATATTTCTTCTGTACGTATGTATGTAATTGAACTCCTCCCAAATGGCTGGACCGATTTAAAAGAAATTTCATGTATGTGTTTGAGTGGGTTCCTGGTTGGTTTAGATTTAGAATTGGCCCCGGTAGGTGGCACTGTGATCGAGTTCGATGAATTTTGTTTTTTGACGAATTTTTTTAATTTTTTTTAGATTTACACTTATCAGAACATATGTATATCCCCAAAATGTCACCACTTCCCCACCACCCTCAATCTTTATATATATAATTTTTCGATACGTGTACATATAACTGAACTCCTCTTTATCGGCTGATCGGGTTCTAGGAATTTTTATTTTGTGATGATTTTTTTTATTTATTTTTTAAGATTTTCCCATATTAGAACATATAACCCCAAAATGTCACCCCCACCACCCCCAAATATTTAAAAAAAGGAAAAAAGAAAAAATATAAGTTCAAGAATAATTGATCGTTAAAATATTCTGAGAATTTCATGAATAATTGAGCTCCTGTGAATAATTCATATCGTTATGTTCCTAGCTTACTGTTGCTCTGCCAATCGTATCTATCTTGCCAATCATACCAATTACTGAAGCCAAGTGGTGGAACGGCTGTGGTTCAGTATTCGCTATTGCTGTGCAAAACCGACAAAGCACACATAATGTCGAGTTGTGCAGTTCGGCATAGTCCATCAAATACATTTGAATACATTCATAAGAGCAGCGATATGGCTGTATTTGCTATTCAAAATTTAAATGATAACGACGTAATCATACGTTATCAAATGGGCCGATTCATTAGCAGCAATGAAGTAGTTTGGCGCATTATCAGTTTTCCCATAAACGAGGGACTCTGCTGTTATACATTTGGCCGTGCAAATTGAAAATGGGCAGCGTGTTTATTTCACTGAAGAGACTGCCCTACAACAAGCATTATTTGCCCCAAAAACACACTAACTGAATTTTTTGAACTGTGCAACCAACCAGGCTTTTTCCATCAATTTGAAAAGACGTTAATGTATAATGATGTGGCACGATTTTTCACGTGGAACAAACAGTAAAAAATGTGAGGCCACCCACGAGAGCAAAACGTTCCAACCCAAGGATACGACGGCATATTCATGGAAAATACATTAGGCCGATTATACACATTCCATCTGAAGCAACGAGAATGCTTCTTTTTGCATTTGTTGTTGGTTGACGTTCCTGGATCGATTTTCTTCCAATCTTGAGAACAGTCCTTGATATATTATACGACACGTACTACGATGCGTTGTAACGGAATTGTTTCATGGTCGGGGTGGGGTTTTTCGAAGTTCAATATATGCTGGTTAGACCACTAACAAAATAATGAAAAGAGGTTTTTTGATATTATTCTATTAAAAGGAAACAAGAGACGAACCTACTTACCTAACAACCACGTTTGGGATCACACTTACCCCCCATCCTGTAATTAAAGCTCTTAGCTCCTCATACTGAAAGCTACGAAAAATGTTGGAACGGAATCAAGCAAAATTACGAACATTAAATAACCCAAAAAAAAAATTATAAGAAAAAAACATTTGCATTGAGTAATTCTAACAATAGCATTATAAATTTTATTTTACTAAGAAAAATATCAATAATGGGTGCAAATAAAGAAAATCCAATTTTCCAATGCACTAACACTAACTAAACCTAGAATTTGACGTCAGGAAAAACTAAATTTCTATATAAACTTACAATAATTAAAATAATATTATATATTTACTACCACAACCAAATTTATATAAAAAGTTAATGAAATCAAAATTAAAGCATAAAATTTCTTAATTTAAAATATACATAAAAAACCTTAATTAAAGTTGATTGGTCACAGCCGATGTCCCACGATGTTAACAAGTTATAACGTAGCATTATTTATAGCGGAGTAATTATTTATTGCACTATTATGATTTACTGTTAATATTTTATACATGAACATATATTTTATTTTTATAATAGAAAGTTCAGCGTATCATTTTATAGATTTTATTAACATTTTATATTATTAACATTATTAATTAATAAAATTATTATAAGTTTTAATTCGTAAATCGTTCGTACGGTTTAAATATTAATACATAGGCTTTTTTCGATCAACGTTTTCTTTTATTTACACCGCACAATAATTTTTATATTTCGGAACAACTGGTCACCTTTTTTTTGTTAATTATGACGTATACAACGACTATCATTTCACGTTATTTATTATAATAAGCGACCACATGTTAATTTATTTGTTTGCGTGGCGCTGTGTTTTTCACTTTCGTTTGGAAATTTTGTTTTTGAAACTATTTTGAAGTTTGTTGGTAGCTGTTCATTCATAACTATAATTTACTGAGTTTAACACTTAAACTATATAGTGTAGTTTGTAAGTACTTAATTATTTGGTAAATTTAATTTAACTCAAATAACATGTTAATAATTCTTAATTTTATTATACCATTTTATAATTTGATTTAAACTTAAATATTAATCTAAACTTTAAATATAATCATAGCACAATTTAGATTTTGTTTACTTTTCACACTATCACTGGTCAATATAGAACCTTTCCCGTCCGTTTTATTAATTTTCTTTTTTTTATATATATAGTACCTGACAACGATTTTCTACATAACTTTTCACGAGTTAAATATGCATAGTCTTTAATTTATTTCCACTAACTAGTTCAACTATTGCTTAACGAAAATTTTGGTTTAAAAAAATTATAGGTAAACCAAACATAATTTTTTATCACTTTCAGCAAAACTAAACCCGAATAACCGGCAACGCGTTCGAGAACTTTTGTGGTATCGCACGATATTGCTATTTTCATAATAAAAATTAATTACCAACTGACTTTTGCATCCAGAATTGTGTTTTCTTTTATACTCAATCAAAACAAATTGATACGGGATAATCGAGTTGTATTCATTTACACCTATACAGCCATACCAAGAAACAAAATTTTCCCGCGTATTCTAAATGACTTTGCTTGTAGAAATGGTATATCAGGAGAGTTAAACCAACCCAACTTGGAACGCTACACATTCGTAGACGGTGCTTGACGTTACAGCGTGTCGCGAATTGCATTTGCTGGAACACAACAACCTTTAGGATCTCACACTTGCTGATGCAGTACTGAGTTCTTCTCCTCATCAAATTCGCTAATTATTCGTTAGATTGTTGACGACAACTTTTCCGCCGCAATACTTTGTTCTCTACAAATATAAAGATTCAATGAGCGACGACACTCTGCATTGCATTCAGAAAACTGTTCAAGATCTCAATATTGATTTTTTGCCGGAAATATACAACGAGGCGTTAATAAAGATTGAGCACATTTGCATTCTCATTAAGAATATGCCACTCAATCATTTCGGTACGCCATTTCCTAACTTAACTTATTTTTTGATTTTGTTTTATAGGTAACAACAAATCGCACAATGACGAAACGAAAACATTGAAATGTCAAACCTAATGTCAAATTCAACTATATACTTAGTATATAGTTAATCAAAAATTCGAATTTTGAAAAAACGTTTGCTGAACCCGCTAATAGCAGGCAAGCCAACGTTCGGGCAGGACAACGTTTGTCGGGTCCGCTAGTTTACTTATAAAAAACAGTAAATTGCATCGTGCAATTTGCGAGCCCAAATGTGGCGGTTATCAAGACTACTTCAATGACGCTTCCTCTCTATATTACTGGGTTGCGTGAATCAATGTCGCGATGGATGCAAATCTATGAAACAGCCTTGACTGGTAAGTAAAGGTTAACACGTTTCATCTTTTGATAGGATAAACCACTAAAATGTAATTTAGACAACAATAGTCTATTTCAATAACTTCGGATCAATTTTTTTTTATGTTAAGTGATACTAAATTTGTCATAATCTCTTTCTAATGTCGGATGTTCTGTTTTGATAATATCCATGGTTATTATACAATAATAAAAATTTTATAAAAGCTAATCGCTACACATGACACTCTGTTGTATATTATGTAAGAATATTCTCTATTGCCAAAGACTTCCTTAATGACATTTTTTCTTGTTGTATATCGAAAACTTGCCAGTTGAGGATAAAAGTATGGTAACTACTTATCGTATTATTCCATTTTCCAAATCTAGAATAACAAAAAATTTCCACACGTTTACTGGTATCGAATTCCAACAATAGTATGGAATAAATCTATCTCCTCTAAGATATACACGAGATTGAGAGACCAAAAAAATATTCTATATGTGTTATATAATGATGTTAGATTTCAATTTTTATTCCTTTTTCAAACCTTAAGTGGTAAATCTAGATGTTGTCAAGAACGATTTTGAACTGTAAAAATATAAAACGATGCGGTATAATGTTACGTTTAGAATTTGGTATACGAGGTGAGGTGGTTTGACTATTAAACTAAAATCTTCCATTTTATGGATAAATTCGTTGTTGTTTCAAATAACATTTTTATAGCTATATTTGATAAAATGTGTATATTATTATATAATGTATTCCATGAAGATGATATACATTACAAAAAAAAAAATTTAGCAAACGACGTGAGAATCATCATAATATTTTACATCTTTTTAACACACATAAGCACAAGGAACATGTAATGGGGAGGCTGCATAATATAACTAAAATGTTTTGTTTTATTTCGCACTTACCTTAATTTTCGGTGTCTCATAACAGAGACGATAACAAGTAAATTACCCAAAATTGCCGCTAAAATTATAAAACCCATAACAAAGCATTTGATTAGGAGCACAATTGAGGATGGCGTTTCCATCACAATCATTGTCATGTTCACATTATAGTAATTATTCGATTGTTCTATGAAATATATTAGATTGGTTGTTGTTGTTGTCAAGTTTATCATATCATCAGTTTGATTGTCATCGTTCGGATCCATATTGATTTTTCTCCTTGTTTTTGGATAAAAATCGTTCGTTTTTTTTTGTTATTATTGTTGTGCTATTGTTAAGTGGTTATCACTTTTCCAACTGAATGGTTTTTTTCTCTTATTTTTCGATATTTTTTGTTCTGTAAAATCTATTTTGGGGTTATCCTCTTGTGCTATGAATTATTTTAATATTTTTATTTTAAATTTAATTAAATTAATAAATTTAATCAAATATTTCATTATGCAGGTTATGTGGGTTTTTTATGTTGTTGCTGCTTTCTCTCAATATTTGTTTTTTTTTTCACTTTACGAACGATTTATTTATTTAAAATTTGTACCAGTATTGAGGGTATGGGACGCATCGGGGGATCTGTAATGAAATAAAAAAGCAGAAAAATGTTAATAAACAATAAAAAGTTATTTAATTTTATATAATTAATACATTTTACGGAAATATTGTATTAATTGCTATTTAATATTTTTGCAGGTGTATATATCGCGCTTTGTCTAAGTACTTGGGATGAAGGGGCAAATCAAACATGTCAAATCGTAGAAAAAAAAACAGAATTTTTTGTATCTATGTGTACTGTGTCGTCGTGCCGAAAAGATAAATTTTGGTCATGTCTTCACCGTGCCGAAAATTCTGATTGGTTGAATGTGTCACGTGATGTTCGGCGCAGAAAAATCGTCCGATATGTAAATCCACCTTAATAGGATTAGCGACTGAGACAAAAAAAACTGGTTCGGGAAGTACAATTAGAGTAGTTGTCCGATTGGTTTTCGATACGTGAAAAAAATGGGTTTGTATTGTGTCATTAGATTAGTCAAAAAAATGTCTTCAATTTTCAAAAGGAAAAATGATGTTCTCAAAAATGAATTCGTTTTTTTCACATATTCTGGTTTCTAATAATTAATAGAACCCCCATGGTTATGGAAATAACATCCAAAAACGATTAGTCATAGAATCATTGAGTGCGGGTTAGTTCTCTGGCTTGAAACTGTGCTCTGTTTGCCTAGACCTCTCTCACTATACATACACAAGCGTTCTTCATAATGTTTGAGTCCGGAGAGTACGGTGACCATGGCAAGAGTTACACGTTTTGGGCTTAGATGCAGAATGTTACTATTTTTATGGTGTGCGTCGAGGTATTATCATGCTTATAGATCCACCGAACTGGTCCAAAAATATTTTTGAACTCGACAATTCCATCCGCAAGTTCCACAAATTTTTATATGATTTTCTAAAAATCATAACCGCCACAATCGTCCATATTGAATTTGTTCTCATCACAGAACGCAACTTTGCTCCATTCGCTCGTCCAATACAGTTTTTCCTTTCCAAATTGTAGCCGTCCTTGTTTGAGTTGTGTGTAAGGGTTGCTTGTGCTAACCCCGGCTTGAGCTTTAATTTTAGCTGGCGATTTGCCTGAATTTGATGCTGATGGCAATACTTAACACCGTTCTTTCGCTGAAGAGACAAATCGGACTACTCTTGCAAAAGAATTTATCTTAGTAGCCTCGTTAGAAATCCTCTCAATGATTTTGAGCGATAATATGTTATTTACAGCAACAAGAAATGAAATGAGCAAAATGTAAAAAATAGTTGGCTAGTTGGCCAAACAGGATTTGTAATTTAACAGTGAACAATCAATTCACGAAATAAATAAGTGAGCACAGTGTAAAGTAAACATGAACAGTGTGGCATAGCAAACAGTGATAGATTATGATGAATTTCTTCAAGAAATTAATAATGTTCGGAAATAAAGTTTGCAACTTTAAAACGCTTTTTCTTTTGCAAACTGATCCATTATGAAAAAATATCGAACACTCGATATTCATAACATTTGGCGTCAGAAGTGGGATTTTGCAAATACCAGTAGAATTATGGAAAATTATGCTGCAAAACGAAGGCGGTCGCGAGCGATACGAAGGCAATCATAGATGACGCTTGTTACTCTAAACGAGGAGCAGAAACTCCTGGCTTACGGGTGAAAGTAAAAAATTAGTCGATGGATCAAACAGAATCACCAATATCACTACACCCGAACAGAAATCAACCTTGAACATAGCAGAAATGTCCAACTTGAAATTGTATGAGCTGAGCAAGGTGATAAATTTGTTAAAGTAAATAACAAAGCGTCCAACTGGCAGAAGTACGAGCAGAACAAGGTAGACGTGTTGCCAACTTAGACCAGAAACTCAACGGAATTCAGTACACCCAAGATCTTTCAGTTAAAGAGGTAAGAAAAACTATTGGCGTCACAGAAAATAACAACATGGTGATTCTATAAGGTAGCCTGATTTCCGAAGAACTTCAACAAGAAAACTGGCAAAAGCGGAACGGAAAAATAGATCATTTAGGAAAAAACTAAGACCAAGAACAAACGCTCAGTACAAGATCGGATAATGCCAGACTGAGTGAATACAGTTTACGGCCTTAAGAGGTAAGAGCCTTGGGGATAGCCGAGCAGAAGATTCAGAGATTTCGCTGATCCCAAATACGATTGTTGAAGGTGAGTCCGGCAGTGGAAATGATCGCTTAAAGAGACCTATTCAAAAGGCCGCGACAGAGAGACGTGCTTAGGTGGGACGTGTTGGAGTTGAGAAGGAGTGCTGAAATGTGACGAGCAGAACAGGTTGAAGAAGACGAACATAACAACGGATTAGTCACAAAGCAAGAGGCCGAAAATACAACGTAGCCAGTCTAGCGTCGCCCCTATAAAATTGTTAAAAGTATCAGCGACGATGTGTATCGAATATAAGTAAATCTTGGAGGTGATCGAAAATAAGTGTACTCCGAAATCCCGGTTTGTAAAAATTGCTTTTTTTTTTTAAATCCCAGTTTTCAAAATGCCCCTCTCCAAATAATTAATAAAGTTTTGTAATTGCAAGATTTGGTATACTTGCAACATTTTGTAATTGCTACGTTTTGTAGTTGCAAGATTAATAATAAAAGCAATATTTTGTTAATGCAACATTTTGAAATGCTATAATTGTAGAGGCTGACGGATTCGATAACTCTAACGAGTACTTAGTCCTCCATCCAGATTCCATACCTATTAGCCATTTTCTAGAACTTTATCGCAAACTCATTTTTGAATTTTGTCAAAAAATCATTTAAGAGTCCCCTTTTCCCACATGCCAAATTTTAAAAATTCAAACCGCGAATTTTGAATCGTTTTACTTTCATCATTTTTTATAAAAAATGTATGTAAAATTTTCGATAATTTAAGGTATTTTCTGAGAATGACGAAATATGTCATCAAAGCGTTGGGTTTGTTTAGTAAAATATTAATAAAACGGTATTAAGCTTTAATCCAGTAAAAAAAACTTTAATAACACATAGCTTATTAAATTAAAATATTGACAATTTATAAACAAATAAATTTGGCGTTATCCGACATTTTTGCTCTTACTGCTTGGCCGTGCTCTCAAAATTAATCAATCAATCAATTCGGTATACTTTTGTAAGATTTAATTCTTCTTCACAATTTCCTCTTTTAGCGTTGCTTAAAAGTTTTTCATAACACAAAAAATGAAACATAAAGTTTTGGAATATATCGTGTATTTTTCACTTAATTATTAATGTTTATTAATAAAATATAAATTACATAATTAAAGGTGCACACCATCCTAATTAGTAAAGTTTTTTTATTACTCGATACAGTATTTTTCCAATTAGCAAAATTAATTTTCACCTTCATATTGTGCTTGCACGAGACTCTGAGTCGATAATAAAATGTGTAGCAAATTTACAAATTTAGAACTTCACTCTGCTAAATACCAAAATAACTTTATTCCAAGAAAATTTATAAAATAAACAAATCGAAACTACAAAAAATAATGTTTAATTATAGAAAAAGCTTGTTAGGCAGGAGAGATGAGATGAAAACTACAAAAAAAACGAATGGATGAATAAAAGTTTATCTTCTGTATGTTTCAAACTTAAACCCTATAAGATCTGATTTTGTTACGCTTACACAATTTACATGTAAACTGGAACTGACTCAAATGAATCACTTTGTATATTGGTTTACCAACTGTAGATGTTTATCGTCTGGTGTAGTTGCAGAAAGAGAAACATGGAAAATAAAGCTTTTTTGTGCCTTTTTCAAAACAAAAATAAATGAATGATATAGGTAGCAGCTATGTGTATGAGAAACATTAAACTTTGGAAAGTAGATAAAAAAGGAAACTAAAACGTGTATTTCAATATATCGTACAGTAATTTAGTGTTGTATTGTTATGGACCGATAAATAAGATTTCTTGCTTATTGTCTTAATCTGTACATCTGTACCTGTACAGATTAGAAGAAAAGAAAACCCAATTAAAATGTAAAAAGTGATTTAGACAAATTAATATCGGTTTTTAGGGTTACTTAAATATGTACAAAAATAGAGAACAGAACTTTAAAAAAGGTGTTCTGGTAGCAAGCAAACATCGATTAATCTTAAATTATCATTTCGGGTGTTAAGTTTGTGTAATCTATGTTCCCTTATGTAATATAATATGTATTTGATGTATGTATACCAGATGGGCTGTGACACAAAATCGATAACACGCTCTACCGTTTTTCACAACAAAGTAAAATTCATTTTTACCTGCCATACACAAACCAAACAAATCTGTCTGTTCTTTATAATATTTCCGTAACGGGATATGAAGTAAAATATATGTATGGATTACCACCTCCCGGCGTTGCTCTCTGTATATAAGGTAAATAGAATTCAATTGAAATAAACACAAAAATGGCAAACATCAAAATATTATTACTAATGGTATTGTGTTAAATTCCATCTCAAATTATTTCTAACATGTTACACTTACTAACTTTAAACAAAAAATAGCACGAACAATGGTTATTCTTTTCACCTTCGGATAGGACCTGAAACTATATACTTAATAATTTAGATAAGAATGGGAAAAAGTACGATAAAAGAAAATTAAACAAGAATAGTATAATACGTGATTGTGTTCGGAAAGTTTTTCAACTAAAATTTTCTTTCGGAAAAAACGGACAAAAAATAAAAAATTTTCATTTTCATTTCTGAAGTTTTATTGATCTTTTTATTATTTTCATGACACTTTTGTATATTAGAAGAATTTAGAAGAATGCCTTTACAATTCTATTACGTTATACAATCTCTCTTTATTTGGTTTCGTGTTTGGTGTTTTCAAATTAGAAATTAAATTTTTCAATTAGAAATTGTTCACGATAAATTGATCAAGATACTTTTGTTCCGGCCGAATAGAAATACGTAAAATAGTTTAAAGGGCCCGGGAATATTTACGCTTCAATGAATTCCTTCTTTGTATGCCAGTGATGCCAATTATGAGTTTTCATCATTTTCCGTTATTAGTAACACAATAGAAAGGTTGAAATATGTAATTTTGGAATTTGATAATTAATTGTTCAGAAAGTTTATTTGGTAAGGCCTAATATTGTGTTAAAATCTAATTCCTATTTAGCACCAATTAACATCAAATTTTTAATAAAATATTAATTTAGAATTTCATCCTCTCATCATTTCTGGTGTAATAAAATGCAATTAAAGAACAGTAGTGTTTTTTAATGAATGTTTCAAAATATAAAAAACAAGTTTGTGGTTAGCTAAGAATTGTCTAAACATTTTCTCAAATTATCGTGTTTTAACTGACACAAAAGGCATGATAACCAAACACATAGATATAATCATAAATAATGTTTTCTCCACTGACCCACTACCAATTTCACTGGTTAAGTTGATATCTGCATCAATATCCAGAACTTAAAGCAATGAGTTCACAACAAAAGGGATTTTTTACCACAGATGGCCCTCTGCATGCCCATCCATTCGGAGTTGAGAAATATCAGATATTCAAAATGGCGATAGCTGAGTAGACGTGTATTTTTGTTCGTCTCCAATAACATTTTTTTTTTCCTTTATTTATATACGAGTTCAAGTCTATTTGTTAAATATGTTAAAGTGACGCCTAATAATACTTTCACTAGTGATATTGTGTATAATATTATAATACCTAATATAATATATTAACTAGAAATCACAAAAAGTTATCATTCATAATAATAAGAAGTTACGCATTACGTATAGTATCCAAAGTATTAACTGTAATTAATTTACGGGTACATTCTCGATACCATGTTGCAAGCAAAATTGCATATTTGCAGGCTGAAAATGTATTTTCAGAGTCTCGATCGTTTTTGCAACCGAGTAGTAAGCAAAGTAGCAAATAAAATTGCAACCAAGTTTTTGAGGTGGCAATTGTAAATATCATCATTCGTGACAGTTTGTTAGTTATTAAAAGTTGTAAAAATAACAAATTTCATCTAAAATTTATTATTGTTTTATTTATCTTTAATGATATGGAGTGGATTATACATCGGAAAAGAAATCAAGTTCCTAGAAAAGTATTCTGGGATAGGATAAATCCTTTCGAATGTATCGATGAAATATTTTTTAAAAGATACCGGTTTATAAAGGATGCCGCTAAATTCATTGTTGAATTGTGTTCTACACAGCTTGTAAGGACAACATTTCGAAGCAAATCCATTCCACCTTATTTAACGGTAAATATTTATTTTATTTCCCCTTTGGAAATTCTACGAGAAAACTTATTACAACGTTTTATTTACTTAGGTTCATTTAAGTTTAAATGTTTTAGAATCTGGGATCCATTCATTTATTAATCCCTCGCCGTACAACTCAAAATCATCTGAACAAAATCGAAAAATAACCAAATTGTTTTTTAACACACAGCATGCAAAATACAATACTTATTGTTTATTATGTAGTTCTCGTCGTTTGTCTAAATTTTTTTATAATAAATTAATTTCCTCATTACCGAAATTGGGCTTTCTTTTTTTATCCATGGTGTTTCTAGATCATGGAAAGCTCTACACCAGGTAAGTATAAATATGTTATAACATTAAAAATTTCAATTATGAAATGTCAGAATTTAATTCAGCGCGCTGAATAATAAAAAATATGTCCGATTTGCTACACTTATCGAGAATGCAGTTGCAGAGTTGCAATATCGCTGGTCGCAAATCAGCCATACTTGCTACGCGCAAGTTCAATATTTGCAACACGTACGAGAATATACCCGTTACACTTGACATTGCGTTGTCTATGTTCGAGAATCAGCTGTTATCAAATTTGTATAATTTTTGGTTGGTTGATGTTACGGCTGATTAAAAATAAAATAGAGGAAAAATTAAAATAAACAAACAAGACAGTTTGGCATCTATATACACTGCTCGTCAAAAAAACCCGGACACTACATTTTTTCAGTAAATATTTGTGTTAACGATAACTATTCGCATTATTCGCGTTATGGTTGTACGAAATAATATAATGTGCGCCAAAAGACACTAACGGATCAAGTTTTCGTTTAATAAAAGTAATCACAGGGTCAAAACATTTGAAATAACAAAATTACCGAAAAATGGATATTGATATATCTTTATCTTTATTTAAATAAAAACCAACAATCAATCTAAGTGGTCGGTACTCTAGTATCGAGTATTTCCGCCACGAGCTCTGATCACATCTAGCATTCTTTTTAGAATACTGTGCACAAGGTTTGCAACTACTCCTGAGGTATCATTTCCCATTCTTCCTGCAGAGCTGATTGAAGATGATCCAAGGTTTCTGGAACGACTTCCCATTGGCTTAAACGACGCCCTAGCATATCCCACATGTGCTCAATGGGATTAAGGTCAGGGCTGCGAGCGGGCCAAACAATTCGATCAATTCCCACCTCATCCAAATAATTGTTGACCACGTTTGCAACGTGGGGCCTGGCGTTATCATGCATTAGTTTAAATTGCTGTCCAATAAATGGGGCGTATGGAACCACAAATTCTTCTAGACATTCCACGATATACCTTTGGGCAGTTATAGGGCGGCCGCGTAGAAATACAAGGTCCGTACGGGCGTCTATAGAAATGCCTGCCCACACCATTAGTGAGCGGCCATGAAATGGGACTCTTGGGGATATGGCACATTGTGAATATCGCTCTCCGGATCTCCACCATACTCTTTCC
This sequence comes from Nephrotoma appendiculata, assembly GCA_947310385.1. Classification (NCBI taxonomy): domain Eukaryota; kingdom Metazoa; phylum Arthropoda; class Insecta; order Diptera; family Tipulidae; genus Nephrotoma; species Nephrotoma appendiculata. The sequence continues at coordinate 243,567,047 of OX371223.1, read as the reverse complement.
CGTCTATCCGGTGATCGCAGACTGAAGCCGGATTCATCAGTGAACAACACGGACTTCCAGTCGTCCGTAGTCCAACTAACGTGGTTACGAGCAAAAATCAAACAGTTTCTTCGATGAGCTGGGAGAAGCTCTGGCCCTATAGCAGCCCTCCTGGACTGCAATCTATGTTCATTTAATCTTTGCGATGCTGTGCTAACTGAAATATTGACACCACGTACCTGTGCCAATCGACCAGCGACGATTCTAGCTGTTTGGAAACGATCTCGCAGTACCAATGATACCATAAACCGATCGTCCCGCTCGTTTGTTGCTCTTTTACGACCTGATCCAACCGTTCGCTCATACTGACCAGTTTCACGATATCGTTTAATAGCGTCTTGAACTGTACTTCAAGGGAAATTTAGGTGAGCAGCAATATAACGCACGCTATGACCATCCTCACTCAAAGCGATTACTTTTGCGATATTTTCTGGTTTCATAATTATAATATTTGCTAATAATCATGTCGATTCAATGAATACTTCTATTCTTCTTGAAAAATCTTCTTCACTCAAACAGAAGAAATCAATAATAGAAGAATCTTCTATTTTGCTATTCAGTATAGCAGTGGGATCCTAATCTTCTATTTTTATTATTGAAAGTTCCAAATCGAATTTTTTTCTTCTATTTGCTTTTGCTATAATGTCAAAAATGTATTATCCCAATATGCAATGCCGACGGAATTCCATTTACATTCGCGTTCTAAAACCATACTGCTTCTATGGAAAGAACCATGTGTATCACGTGGAAATTCGTACTCCCCGCCAAAGAAAAGTGTCACAAAAATTCCAGTGTCGGTGTGAATCCCAACTAAAAAGAGAAAAAACCACAGAAACAAAAAGCACGTGTTTGTATATATTTTCCAATTGGAATAAATAATAATTCTTATTTGAAATAAAACAAAATTTTCCATTTATAATAAAATAAATATTAATTTTTTATTCACATTATTTTTATTTGTGTACAAAAAAACATAGAAAATTTATTTACATATTTAAATTTCATAAATTGAGTTTTGTATTGCATCCGCCACGTTGTATTGCATCCGCCAGCATATTGAGATCTTGAAAAAAAAAATCATTGAAAATTTACTACGTAAATGTATTTCGCGACGACGCCATTGTGAGACAGATCTCTATTACCTTTTTAGTCCAAATTTGCACATCGCGATCACTAAATAAGTTAATAATAATTATTATATATTTAAATTTAAAATTATTTACTTTAACAAATCGAAAAACATTATAATGAAACACAACACTTTAAAGTAAAAAAACTAATTATGTAGTGCAACCGTGCACGTCGACTTGTCAGAAGAAACTGAAAATAAAAGATACAATCGAAATTTATAAAACGAAAATAATATTACCGCGAAATAGAAAGAGAAAAACAATTATTTTTCTCCAAAATCAATATTTTTGTGTCTTTGATATTTTGTAGTACGGAATTTTGTACGACATTTGAGCAGTTTTTTCCACACAGTGGAATAATTGCATACTGGGATTACACAAAACCAAAACTGTGCCCTAATTCTCTAAGCAGTAAGATAATTTGTAAACGTGTAAACGATAATTTATCTTGCCTTTTTTTGCAATATTCGCATTCTCTAATTGCACTCCAAGATAAAATTTAAAACGGTTACGATAAATAAATGTCAAAACTTCACACTCTTCGTGGGTTCATATTTAGACTTTGATGGCCCATATCTTGTGTTCCCATTTAAATTTCAACATTAATCTTATGAATATAAGTTATTCTAAATAGCATCTGTTCCCAAACTATATTTCAACTTGTTATGGGTTGTGGTAAGGGTAATTTTAAAGGTACAAATTTTATACAAAATATTTAATTTGATTCAATATAGATCTTCTATTTTCAATATCTTCTATTCTTTTATACTTGTGTATGAAAATTATTAAATGTCGAAATAGAAGGAAAAAATAGAAGAATTGCTATTCCATATTAAAAATAAACAATTATTTTGATTTTTTCGTTTGAAGGTTTTGACTAAAACTAGAAGATATAAAAATGAGACTTTTATGACAAGAAGAAATAGATTTTTTTCGATTGTTATCAAAAGCGGGTTGTGTTCTGATTAAATCGTCACAATTTAAAAATGAATTTTTGTTTAATGCGAAGTGAAAGAATCCGCCAAAACGGTATTGGTTCGTAAGTAAATTTATTAATTATTTAATAAAAATTAATTATATAATTTTTTGTAGACAAAAACCAAAAAGAAACTGAAGGATATAAGAATAAACAAGGATCCGTTTCAGCTTATTGATAGTGTATTCCACAAGTACTTTTGATTGCAAAAGGGAATTGTTGTGATATTTGTAACCGATTTAGTAGCAAAATCCAGCTTCAACTCAATACCATTTAAATTACAAGTATGTATTAATTATTTGGAAATGCAATTAGGGTACATAAATGAGTCTTATTACTTAGGTGCTTGCTACTTTGCATTTTTTGTGGGCAAGCTTCCGTTGGTAGCAACAATGTGTTGGGCCTGTAACAACCTAGTGTGTCAAGATGTATTCACAATGTAACTTGCCTTATAAACAAATATTTGGTGCCAAAGCACAGAACATTGCCTACAACTATTTTAGAAAAAACTAGAAACAAATCAAGGTATGAAAAAAATGTATCATATTTATTAATTTATAAAATTTTGAAATGTTCCATTAACAGGTTTCAGGATAAATATGGAATGAGGAATATAATCAGTGCTATTGACGGTGTCCAAATAACCATCGCCCCACCAGAAAATTCTGTTGAGATACCTGGCAATTTATACATTTGCAGAACAGCATAAATGCGCTGGTAAAGTTGGGGATGTGACATCTACTAGCGCATTAAAAATAAGCTCATTGTGCATATCCTTACTTCGGTAACTTGAATCCGGTAACTACTTCGTTTCTTTCCCCTTTACCTATAAAATAAAAAACATTTATAGATAAAGGGGAAAGAAACGAAGTAGTTACCGGATTCAAGTTACCGTAGTATGGATATGCACATTGAGTTTTTTTCATGAAATTTTAGCACGGCATACTTTATGAAAATAAAAATAGAAGAAAACAATTCGATTTGGAACTTTCAATAATAAAAATAGAAGATTACAATCCCACTGCTACACTGAATAGCAAAATAGAAGATTCTTCTATTTTTGATTTCTTCTGTTTTAGTGAAGAAGATTTTTCAAGAAGAATAGAAGAATTCATTGTATCGACGTGAACATTAAACGTCAAAACGAAATTTTAATTATTTTTTATCCTTAACAACTCAAAAAATATAATTGCTAGAAACGTAAATTGTTGCATATACATCAAAGCCATCTAGAATCACACATAGCCCTCAAAATCATATTGAAAAATATTCGGAGTCGGTAGTTATTTGAAATTCAAATCAAGATACGGTTAGATAACTTATAAAACAAACCAAATGTTTGAAAAGAACATTACAACAGTCAAAAATTTCTTTATTTCGTATGGTCGCATTATTTTTAGTAAAAACCTTCTAAGCGAAAAAATCCAAAAAATTTGTTTATTTTTAATATGAACAGCAATTCTTCTATTTTTCCTTCTATTTCAACATTTAATAATTTTCATATACAAATATAGAAGAATAGAAGATATTGAGAATAGAAGATCTATATTGAATCGACCTGAATAATAAATAAGCACTGTTAACGTTAACTGTAATAATAATACTAACAATAAATGCTACTTTAAATGTTTCAAAACAACTGATAGATGCCCATTTATTTAGAAACGTAACAATCGAAATTTTGAATATTTTTCATTTATTACACTTTGTTGCTGTGATTTGATTTTAAATAAAAAAAATACAGTTTTTGTTACACCTATTTTTAGGATATGTACTATTTATTTTTAGGATATGTACTATTTATATGACAGTGTCTTTAAAATAGCGTAATTGCTCTAGAAATTGAAGATTTACGAAGAAATTCAAGTGTCCGGGTTTTTTTGACGAGCAGTGTAGTTATTCGAGTTCAAGTTTAACGTTTATTTCTATATACTACTCATGTTATAATTGTACTTTACATATTTTCTATATTTTCATCGAACATTAAAATAGTGTTTAAATTAGTTTGGGTGACATTTGATAAATTTTTAACTAATTTTGGTGCTGTGTGTGGTGTAAATTACAGTACATATTACATTGTTTCCGTGTGAAAAATTAGCGTTGCAAAAACTTGTATCAGCTATATGTGGTTGGTGATTGTGTGTGATTTTTAAAGTTTTTATGTACTTGTAATTAGAGATTGCTCATCATGCCACAAGAAAGTAACAGCTTAGATACTACCAAATTAATAGACATTGTGGCTCATTTCGATGGTTTTGCTGAGAGAGTCAAGCAAGACCTGATGTCATGTATGGATACCCATCTAGGTGATCTAAAGGTTCAAATTAATTCGCTTATCGATAAAATCACCCAGCAAGAAAAGAAAATTACTGAGCTAAATGATCGGATCAACATCCTTGAATTTGATAAGAGAGCTTGTGACTTAGTAATCACTCATGTTCCTGCTGAAATCAACGAGGGCGTTACTGACGTGGTATTAAGAATCTCAAATGCTATCAATTTCAACGGTAAACATTGCTGTTTCTCTGCATTTCGTGTTAAACCAAATAAAATGTCTTCAAAGAACGCAGCACCGCCAATCATTGTTAGATTTGCACTTAAGTCAGCTGCTATTGAGTATTTTAATCAGTACAGAATTAAACAAACATTATCACTAAAGGATATTGGCATCAATTCTTCATCACGCACATATATCAATCGTGGTTTATCTACTAATATTCATTTGTTATTCGTCGAGGCTAAAAAAATCCAACAAACTGGAATCATATTCAAAGCCTACGTCAAGGCTGGTTTGGTACACATTTTAAAAACCAAAACATCCCAAGCAGTTGTTGTGAAAAATATTCAACAGTTAAACCATTATGTCGAGTCTGAAACTCCATTGGGCCCTACTGACGCAAATCCGGATATATCTAAACGAGTGACCAGGTCTAAAGCGGCATCTACATCTACTGCTTAACCAGTGTTGATAATAGGTATATCGTATGTATTATGTATTAATAAGTATATTTCAGTTGTCCAGTATGAGGTGATGGTGATTTGGCATAAATAATCAACAATAAATAACATGCCCGCATTTCCTGGTGGCATTGTTGACTTGCCTTCACGTGGGAATATAATTCTAACAAACTGGCCCTGCAGTATATAACTTCATGAAGCAAATACTCGTGTGTTCTTATTGCAACAGTGTATTGGGGACTTAATATGATAGATTGTAATAAATATGTATACTAAAAAATATTTTAGGTTTTATAGATTAAATAATATGTTTTATGTTAAGTATAGATCAATTAACCCTGTTTTGTGTAGTTTTGTGTGGAATGATGTTAATGGCATTGTTAAATGTCCAGTAATTTAGGAGTTTTAACAGCTGATTCCCCTTCGATCTTAAATAACAATATCGTTCTGAAATCGTCCATTAATAGATTTCAGGGATTGAGCTTTTCATTTTTAAATGTGCGTAGTATCTATCCGAAGTTTGATGAAATTATTAGCCTTATTTCTGGAGTTCATTTAGATATTGTCTGCTTCGTAGAGACCTGGCTAAAAGACCACATACTTGATACTGTAATAAATATACCAGGATATACACTTCTTAGAATGGATCGTGAGTTGGATAATGTTGGTAGAGGTGGAGGCATTTGTATTTATGTTAGATCGATAATAAAATCTAAAATAATTTATAGGCATTGTGCCCCTTCCACGGAATTTGCCATAATTGAAGTGAAATTGGGAGTGGTGAATATATTGGTAATTGTAGTTTATTTTCCGAATGCATTGATTTATGATGATATCGAAGCGATTTTTGTTGAATTCACTATCCAATACAATGATGTGATCATTTGTGGTGACTTTAATTGTGACCTCAGTGCTAATAGTTCTAACTCAATTAGATTTAAACGACTGTTGGACAGATTTGGTTGTAAATGTCAAAATACTGAACCTACGCATTTTACCAGTACTTCATCCACACTGCTTGATTTGATAATTACGAATACTGATAAGATACAATTTCATAATCAAATTTCGGTTGGATTCTCCGATCATGACTTAATCTATTTCTCCTATAATGTCGACTTCAGTAGGAGTGACTCTTTATTTAGCTTTCGGGATCATAGAAATACCAATGTATCAGCCCTTCTTGAAGAATGCAGAGGCCTACAATGGGATACACTATACACCATTGTTGATCCCAATGACAAGGTAAATTTTTTTTCCAATTTAATACGATATTTATTTGATAAATTTGTTCCGTCTAAAACTGAAATTAAGAAAGCATCACACCCGCCCTGGCTTCATGCAAGCATTCTAAATTTGATAAATCTTTGGAACTTTATCTATAATCGGTGGAAAAGAACAAAGAATGAAGAACTTTATATGGAATATAAAGCAATTCGGAATAAGGTCACCAATGCTATTAAAAGTGCTAAAGCGAAATATTTTTCTAATAGTACAAACCACAAACTACCATCCAATATTTTCTGGAAAAATCTTAAATCGATCAGTGGATTTTCAAATAATACAAAGAAAGCTAATTTAGACTTCTCAGCTGATGAATTCAATAATTATTTCTGCAATCGTCTCACCGATGATCGCAGGAATGTGGAGGATTTTCAGTTTTCTGGTTTTAATGACTCAGGGTTTAGCTTCAGAAATATTGACATCATTGACTTAAGTGTGGTCTTTAAATCAATTAAATCAAACGCGGCTGGGTTTGATGAGATTCCTTTAAAGTTCATTAAGCTTCTTTTACCATGTATCGATTGCTTTATACTTCACATTTTTAATAGCATAATAACTTGCTCCTGTTTTCCATCAAAATGGAAACATTCGAGGATTATCCCTATTCCCAAAAAGTCCAATACATCTGAGCTGGCTTTCAAAAGTTCTGGAAAAAATTTTGCAAAATCAGATCTTGCATCACATTGAGTCTAATAAACTACTTTCTAAATACCAATCTGCTTATAGATCTAAGCATAGCACCACTGCAGCTTTGTTAGAAATCAGTGACGACATCAGAAGAGCGATTGATAAGCGAAAAGCCTGTATCTTGTGCTTCTTGACTTCAGTAAAGCTTTCGATTTGATGGATCATCACTTGTTACTCATGAAATTGCGTGAAAAATTTTTATTTTCGTTATCGGCATCTCGCTTGATTTTACCATATCTTCACAATCGCTGTCAAACTGTCGCATTTCAGTCATCTATTTCGGGAACTTGTTAGTGAATTGCGGAGTTCCTCAAGGCTCAATACTGGGGCCATTCTTATTCATGATGTTTATTAATGACCTGACTGCGGTAATTCAGGATAGTAAATATCATCATTTTTGCAGATGACTTGCAAATATACAATTTCAGCGGAATTGGTAATATTGCTAGTTGTATTGAGAAGATGAATAATGACATTCAATTAATATCTGAATGGTCCTCTACTAATAAACTACATTTAAATAGCAGTAAAACACAATGTATCTTAATGTCTTCATCCAAATATTGTACTGACAACCTGCCCAAAATTATTGTAGGCGTTGTTTTTGACAATACCTTATGTTGGAGTAGTCATATTCAGGGAATTTACAAAAGAGTTGTCTTTCTATTAAGAATTTTGTGGACCACCACTAAACACCTTAGTTATACCCTGCGTCTTCATTTGGTAAAAATGTATATTGCACCTCATCTTTTATATGGAGATGTAGTTATTTTTGAGTCAGGCCAAATTCTTGGATATGCAGATGATATCGTGCTTCTTGGCCGAAGACCTAGCGATATCAAAGACAGTTTCATACCGCTCGATCGCTGTGCAAGAAGACTTGGTTTGGAGGTGAACAGCAGTAAAACCAAATATTTAGTAACACCTAGGAACATCTCTACGGCAAATCTCGGAATTGGCGACCACAACTTTGATAGCATCGAAAACTTTAAATACCTCGGGTCAGTTATAACATCGTCGAATGATATACAGGCAGAAATAAAAGCCCGAATCGCTGCCGGACAAGAGTTTTCTACGCCAAATCAAAATTATTGCGATCGAAACATCTATCGCAGTCGTGCAAGCTCGCACTTTATAAAGCACTTATAAGACCTCTGCTGGCTTTCGGAAGTGAGAGCTGGACCATGACCACTAACTATTGTAGACTATTATCTACCTTCGAAAGGAAGGTTGTCCGTTCAATCGTTGGTCCAATTAAAGTTGGGAACAACGAATATCGGATTCGTATGAATCACGAAATAAAGCAACTCCTCGGAGGCTGCGATATTTTCGGATTCATCAAATCCAATCGAGTGAGATGGCTCGGCCACGTTACAAGGTCTCCCCAACAACGGATGATAAATAAAGTGTTCCACCAGCAACCAGCCGGAGTACGTCGTAGAGGTAGACCCCGACTACGCTGGCGCGACGACATTGAACAAAATCTACGAACATTAGGATGTCGAAACTGGAGGACGAGATCGGTGGATCGAGATGGATGGAGGGCCTTAGTGCAGGCGGCGAAATTCGGCGAGAGAGAGAGAGAGTTATTTTTGATCTACAAAAGCAATACCTTCATCAGTTACAAATGGTTTTTAATTCATGCATTAGATACATTTTTCAGTTAAGAAAATATGATCATATCTCACAGTACTCTAATATACTATTTGGCTGCTCTCTCTATGAGATGTATAAGTTTAGGGTATGTCTGTCGATCTACAAATTTCTTAGGTATCGTCTGCCCGATTACATTTTTGTTAAACTTGAAAAGTCTGAATCAAATCGGTTACAGGGTTACAGTTTTTAAAAATAATAAAAAACCGTACAGAATTATTAAACTCATCGTTCTTTGTAAGTGGAATCAGTCTGTGGACCGATTATCTATTGATATAAGAAACTCCGGGTCAGTGACATCATTTCGCAAAAAATATTTCGACAAGCTGCACGAAAGGAACACATAAACAGGGGAAATCTAAATTTAATTTAATTTAAATTATTAATTACAAAAATAAAAATAATAATGTTAAACGGTTATTATATTATTATTATTATTGCTACTCAGTTATTATTATTACATATTGTTATTGTAACATTATTTTATGTATGTTCTTTTACTATTACTATATTATTTATGTACCAGTAATGTTATCATTCTAATGAAATAAGTTGTACAACTTCCAAACATTGAAATAAACAAATAAATAAATAAATATGTAGATCACCATCGCTAAGTTAAAGAAAAAATGAAGCGCTGAAAAAGATCATACTGATTGGAGTTTTGGAAACTGCTCTTACTAGTTATAATTAAAACAGCACAATAGAACGTAGTCTTAAAGACCACCGTTATATAAAGAGTCTTTCAATAAGGAGGGCACAATAAATTGTGTGTGAGATATACACTAAATTTTTTTTTTTATTGAAAGAATGTTGACACTTAATGTCAGTGTAGTCTCAACGGAAGAAGTCTAAAGGTGTCAAATCGCACGATCTAGGTGGCAATTTCACGTCTCCGCCGCACGAAATAACCATGCCCTCAAATCGTTCGTGCAGAATGTCGGTTATAGCAATGCTAGTTTCGTTTTGGAAGAAGTGCAGACCGATGATTCCACTAGACCAAAACCCGTACCAAACAGAGACTCTTTTGGGATGCATTTGGTGCTGGTCTATCTTGTGTGGATTGGTATCGCTCCAAATCAGACATTTTTTCTTGTTCACATATCCACTGGCTCATTCTTAAGCACAAAATTTGGAAAGTTGAAGTCGCAGATAGACCAAGTTGTTGTGCACGACGAAAAATTGACTGCTTCGGGTTTTCTTGAACACCCTCACGTGGAACAGCGATGTTCTCTTGGCTGATTTTTTATCGAACCGGTTGATTCTATATATGGCCACCAAACGTCAAATAGGCAATCTGACAGGACGGTTGGGGAGGATCAAAATCACGTAATGAGCAGAACATTTCTCAAACGGAGCACTGATTTTGAAAATAATAGTGATGATTTGCACACGTTATTCAACGCTATAATTTTCCATGGTAATTTGCGATACACTACTGAACAACTCACAACAAATTTGACAGATGTTGCTTTAACAACATATGGCTGCTATAACTTAACATATTTCGAGCATCCCTATTGACAAACCCTTTATAAACGAGTAGAAAGACAAGAAGCTATACGAATGAGCTAACTTCAATGCTATACTAATCATACACTGAGAAAAAGTTGTAAATTTGTTAACAAACCATTTTAAATCAAAAATTTTCAAATATGAAAATGCGCTATTAGCGATTCTTATTAAATTATGTTTAAAAATAGTAATGCATTGTAAAATAAATCGTAGTTAATTCAACAATTTATATAGTTAAATCATAAATGAAACGTTGTTAATCTATCAGTGGGCATAGTAAATTCATCGATGTTTCGTTCTTAACTCTACAATTTGTAGAACAAAAATGGTATACAAAATGGTCACTTGGTGGGGTATTATAGTTATAGGTATTTATGTTTCGATACTAATGCGTCATCATTTTATATTTGCTGTAAATTGTAATCATTAATATTCGGGATTTATTTTCTCCGTCGTGCGTGATCACCGAAAGTTTGGTTTTTCACTATCAGTATCATCTCAAACTTTTATTATATAACATTTGTTATAAAATATTCGGTAATCGCATTAGACTGTATTACACTTGCCATGAAGCTACAAAGTAGAAGGAGGATATTTAGTGTTTATATACGAATTAATCTCTTATTAATATAGCGAATTTTTTATAAATACACTAAAAATTATTAATCAGTCAATAATCACAGAATAAGCATAGTAAATTCATCGATGCTCCGTTGTTAACTCTACAATTTGTGTAGTTAGGGGTTCAACAATTATAAATTTTATTTAACACTAGTTTTTTTTGTTTAACACCGTTTCACGATAACTTCATCAACAAACGTGATTGATTTTTTTAATCAGAAACAATGCTGAATTAAAAGTTTTCGCCTATAATTTTACTACTCAACATTTTTCTCAGTGATATGAATTTAGAATTGTCATTTGTAACGCGAATGGATTACCGCAGCAAGTTCAAGCAGCAGATAGATCAGCAATAGATATACAATCAATGGTGTTCAAGGTCGAACCTAACACCCGAAATTAACAAAGGTCTCATTAGTGCTTTGTAAAGTGCGAGTTTATACGACTGAGTGTCATATCTATGTAGACCAAAATGTGTAAATCCATCTGTTCGAAGTCTGTTCGTCCCGAAAAGATACATCCAATTTGGTATCGTTTCAACGTATCGCCGTGCATGACTTTTCGACGGGTGTCTAACGAAATCCCGGTTTTCAAAATTCCGGTTTTGTATGAAAAAACCCGATTTTTAGGAAATCCCGGTTTGAATTTTTAAAATTTGGCATGTGGGAAAAGGGCACTCTTTAATGATGTTTTGATAAAATACAAAAATGAGTTTGCGATAAAGTTCTAGAAAATGGCTAATTGGGATGGAATCTGGATGGAGGACTAAGTACCCGTGAGAGTTATTGAATACGTCAGCTTCTACAATTATAGCATTTCAGAATATATCAATTCAATCAAAGCGGATCTTTAAATCTTTCTGCATTACGAGAACATAAGACTAGTGCTCTTTACCATAATATTCTCTCTACTATCTATGAAGAAGCCGTTTCAAAAGATTACAATTCTATGAAACATTCAAAAACAAAGGGTGCCCAACAAAGGGTTCCTCTTCATCCGTAAAGTAGTCATTGGTTATTGTGTTGTGGTGTTTCGATATTGTTAAAAAACTAAAAACTTAAAACTAAATTTAACTAAAAATTTATAAATTTTTATTCTATTTATTTTTTTTTATTACTATTTAAAATTTGTTAGAATTCACTTGACAAAGTCGACAAAACCCACACCGGAGAGATTCCTCAGGCCCTCCAATACCATGTCCAGTAAGGCAAAAAACTAGTGAATATTCAAGCATTTGACCGCATCTTCGATGCTACCAAAGACATCAGCAAAGTTGATACAGTGAAGCTCATCTCAAAAGACTACAACAAAGGTAATGCTATGATATAACATCGATAACACCAGAGACCCCGTGAATAGCGCGATGGGTAAGGTTGCCGAAACCATTTTGCTCGAGTGAATTCGACTCGAATTTAATTACAAGACTGAATAAAACAATCTTCCATATTTTCCTTAAATGACTTCATTTTCATTATTTGTTATTTTTAAGCTTACTAGAGAATTTACTTGAAATTTTTTAATTTTTATTGGTTTGGTTGGTTTTTGTTAACTAAACCCAAAACGATCAATATCGTTTTATATTTGTTATAGCAAGACACTTACGTGCAAATTCGAAACTTATTTTGAATTTCGATAAACAACAAAAATATTCTATCTGTTTACTAAAAGCTTGAGTGAGTTTAGTTTACCTCGAAATCAAATATTCGTGAAAATTTGAAATTCTGTTGGAGACTGGGGCCAAGTCAAAAACACAAATTAGTTATATTGTGAGATTATAATGCGTATTATTTTAAAGCCTTCATTGTTGTTTGATTGTCAAAACAATCTAAAAACAATTATTTATTTTACAATTAGAAAGAAAGCTAATAAAAATGTTTTAGTATTTGGTTGCGTTAAAATAATTTGATAGCATACAGGCATACTAGGAGGCACACACAACTTTAATAATAATAAAACGGTGTTCGATCTCCAAAGGTCACTTACTTCAATTATTTTATCTTCATCAATGTCTGATGTATTAACGAACACAATAAACGGTAATGTACACACAAACACAGTCGCACACAAATTTATATCACTCGCAAACATCAAAATTTTAGAACCAATACAGCTGGTGTAGAACAATTTAAAAATCATTGAAGCGTTTTGCGTAAAGTGGCTAATTAAGAACATTTAAATCGTTCTATACTCGGATATATACGAGCATTTTATAAGAACAAAACATTTGCATAAACTAAAACACTGTCACAATCACTATTATTAACACACCGTAGTCTAAACTGATCTTATCACTCACTGGCTTAGATGCGATTTTTATTCTACACTTTGAAATCTTGATTTATGCCACTTTAATTAATTGAAATAATTTTTGTGTTCGAGTATCTCTGACAATTGCGTTTTTTTTTCTGTTTTGTTCGGTTTATTCGTTAGCCAGACGTAAACATACATGAACTCGAATTAAAAAATAACTGAAAATATTTTTTACATTTTGGTACTTTTTCGTGAGACAAGCAACGATAATATGTAATTATCTAAACAAGAAGATTGTTGAAGGTCATCCGGTGTAGTTCGTGTAAATTGGTTTTATCTCGCGATCAGTTAAAGATGCATTAAGCATGGTGACGACTTAGTTGAGATGCTGCGACCGTGTATGTTCACTGTATATGTAATAATGTCTACTGTATATGTAATTGAATAAATACTGTAAGCAGTATCAAATTCACAAAAGTAGTTTTTTACGTACTATTTCCTGATTGTCAACCAATTTATGGCCCCCATGAAACAAATTTCAATTTGAAATCGATTACTAAAAATAAATTTACTTTTTTAAGTGTATAAATGTTGGATATGACATTTGACATACGATTGATCCTACTTGTTTCATCTGTTTTCAATCATTTTTTATATCTAACGAATTATGTGTAGTGTGGAACTGTTTATTGGAAAATATTTAGTTCACCAATTATTAAGAATGTGTTTATTGGACGTGTGAATGCTCCTCAAATTTTATTATTATTCGTTGGGGACGAATTCCTTAAATTTAGGTTTTATATTAGGTTAAAGATTTGGCGTTTGCAAACAAAAGCAAAGTGAATTTTTCATCATCAGATTACGATCATACAACTATGAGTTTGTATGACTCGTATACTTCTTTGTACTTCCTCGAATTGGGTGACGAAAGAGTTGGGAGTGCTTCGGCCCCGAACAGGTGCAAGGAAAAATAAAAATAATTATGTTTAATTAAATTTTAGGTCGTTGGTAATTGCTTAGAACAGTGGTTAACTGTTTCAGAAGTGGTTCAAGCTGAGCCATGTTTCGAGTGACGATTACAACATAACCTGCTTAGGCAAGAACGAGAGGGATTTGGAATATTTCACACAGTTCGAACTTAGGATTGGGATATTGATCGGTCACAGTTTCCAGCACCTAATTTAGAATAAAATTAAAAAGTTGTGGTAAGGCATTTCTGTTTTACTCTTTTATTCTTGTGAATGTTCTCAAAAAACGCGGTTAGATATGTCGAAGCAGAAATAAGAATAAGGAGATAAATCATTGCGAACAATTGCGTGATCCGCGATACTAACGCCACTTTTAGTAATGCAATATTTTATTAAAGCTTGTTTCTGTAACCCATGAGTGCACCATCTATTTTCAAATAGTCAAAACTACAGAACACCAAAATAATGTTACGATTTTGCCTTGTCAATCAAGGTTCGAATCACTGGATTGTGAATAAATACACTGCTTCAAATTTTAACTCACACAATTTATTTACACAACACAATTTATTATACAACACGAAATTCACAATTAATTATTACACTTATAACACACTTTTTAATTATCACTTTAATAATCGCTTTAATAATCACTTTAATAATCTTTCTATTTAACCTTCACTGTATCACGTTTAAAATAATACTCAGCATTCCACGTCAACGCGCGCCTTTATATACCAAAATATTTGTTTCTAGAATAATCCTAAATGCGCAGCAAATATGTTAGTATAGAAATACGCCTAAATGTTGAGTATAAATTATAAATGTAATTGAACAATTAATGAAATTAACTTATTCTATTCTATTCTAGGTGTCACCGTAACACTACCCCCCACCTAAGCCTGTTCGTCCCGAACAGGATCCAGATCACCCCCTCTGTAGAGCGCCAAACGCTCCAAATTCACCACCTTTGGTTTACCTTTCCGTCCTTTCTGTATGCGATAAACCACGTCGTTCAACCTTTTAATGACAGTGTAAGGGCCTTCCCATGTGGGTTGCAACTTTGGTGATAATCCCTTCTGCCGTTGCGGGTTGTGAAGCCATACCAACTGCCCTTCCTCGAAGCCTTGATTATTTGCTCGTATGTCATATCGAGCTTTCATTCGATCACTTGATATCCGAATTTTCTCCCGTACAAATTGATGTATTTCATTAAGTTCCTCTTTCATCCGGTCGACGTAATCCTGTCCGCATAGAGCTGCTGATGGAATAGCCCCAAACTTTAAATCTCCTGGTAATCGCAGATTGTTTCCAAATATGATTTTCGCTGGTGTCACTCCTGTTGTGTCATGTACCGCTGATCGGTAGGCCATCAGGAACATTGGTATATGTCGATCCCAGTTACGTTGGTTCCTTTCCACAACCTTTGCTAGATATTCCTCCAATGTGCCATTGAATCTTTCCACCATACCGTCCGACTGTGGGTGTAAAGGCGTCGTTCTCGTTTTATAGATTCCAAGCATCTGACATATCTCCTGAAATACCACCGATTCGAAATTCCTTCCTTGATCCGTGTGAATTTCCATCGGTACACCAAATCTGCTAATCCAATTGTTGACCACGGCATCAGCTATTGTAGTTGTCTCCTGATTGGGTATGGGGTACACTTCCGGCCATTTGCTGAAATAATCCATTATTACTAGCACATATTTATTTCCGCTCTCGGTGGTCGGATTGCAATTCTCTCAAATGGTGCCCCGACATTATATTGTTTCATGGTCCCACGGCTTTTTCGTGCTGGTCCCTTTACTGCCGCACATTGGTAACATCTTCGACACCATTCTACTACTGATTGTCTACATCCGGACCAGTAGAAACGTTGACGAATTTTGGTTAATGTTTTATTAATCCCTAGGTGACCTCCACTTGCTCCTCCATGATACTCCTTGAGGATTTCCGCTATCCGATCTTTTGGCACCACTACCAACAATTGTTTTACTTTACCATCCGTGCTTTCCCACTTTCGTTTTAAACATCCATTTTCTATGTGGAGGCTTTCCCATTGAGCCCAATATGCTTTTACAATGGGAGTTTTGTCAGCTATCTCACTCCATGTGGGCCGGTGTTCCTTTTCCTTATGTTCCATGATGAATGACAGGTCAGCATCCCGTAATTGCTCCTTCTTGATCATTTCATCAGTCCATTCCTCATCAGGTAGCACTTGCATAAGCCGAATATCAATGATGTTTTCCTTACCCTCCACACGCCCACAATGCTTGCATTCCACGGGACATGGCCTTCTTGACAATGCGTCGGCATTTCCATGTGCGTTTCCCTTCCGATGTTCAATTTGGAAATCGTAGCTTTGCAAACGTTCGATCCAACGTGCTACTTGTCCCTCTGGATTTTTGAATTGTAACAACCAGCGCAAAGCCCCATGATCCGTCCGTAGAAGAAATTTTTGGCCATAGAGGTACTTATGGAAGTGCTTAACACATTCCACTATAGCCAACAACTCTTTCCGTGTTACACAATAATTCCGTTCCGGTTTTGATAACATCTTGGAGTAATATGCAATAACTCGCTCCTCACCATTTGTTGCCTGTGATAATACTCCTCCTATACCATCATTACTTGCATCGGTGTCCAAAATGAATTTAACGTTGGGTATAGGGTATGCGAGGATTGGTGCTTCGCATAATCGTCGTCTTAGTTCCACAAATGCCTCTTCTTGATCATCCTTCCATTCGAATGCCTTGTTCTTCCTGGTTAACTCGTGTAAACTCTTTGCAATATTGGCGAATCCTGGCACGAATCGTCTATAATAGGTACACAATCCAAGGAAGCTCCGTAATTCATGTAAGTTTTTAGGTCGTGGCCATTCCTTCACTGCTGCGATCTTGTCTTCATCGGTATGGATTCCATTGGTTGTTACCTTATGACCCAAATATTTTACTTCCGTTCTAAATAGTTTGCATTTCTTTGGGCTTAGCTTCAATCCGGCAGCTTGTATCCGATCCAAAACCTCTGCCAAATTCCTTAAATGCTCGTCGAAATCCTTGCCCATAACGACGATGTCGTCCAAATATACGAGGCACGTCCTCCAATGTAATCCCTTTAGCACGCGCTCCATTAGCCGTTCAAAAGTTGCAGGGGCGTTACATAATCCGAATGGCATAACGTTAAATTGCCATAATCCGTTACCCACACTGAATGCCGTTTTCTCGCGATCTTCTGCCTGGACTTCCACTTGCCAATAGCCGCTTTGCAGATCTAATGTCGAAAATATTCGAGCACCCGATAATGTGTCTAACGTGTCATCGATCCTTGGCATTGGGTAACTATCCTTTTTCGTCACAGCATTTAATTTTCGATAATCCACGCAGAATCTCATGCTTCCATCCTTTTTCTCGACTAACACCACTGGTGAACTCCATGGACTGCTTGATGTTTCGATTACCCCTGCTGCTTGCATATCTTTTACCATTCGATCCACTTCTCCTTGCTTTGCCAATGGTAATCTCCTGGGTGGTTGGTGAATCGGCATTTCTGCTCCTGTATCTATTCGATGTTTTACCATTGTGGTTCTCCCATTATTATCCGATGTACTGCAGAATATTGGCATGTACCGCTCGAGCAATTGTTTTGCCAAATTTTTCTGTTCCTTAGTAAGATCTTCGGTCCATTTCTCCATGAGTTGTTCTATAACCTCTTTCTGCACTTGCGAGTTAGTCGTATTAATCGGATTTTTCTGCTCGCACTTCACAATCGCAGATATTTCTTCGCATTTTCCGATTATTGTCCCTTTCTTGATGGTTTTCGTCTTATCCGAGAGATTTAGAGTCCTAACTGGTACTCTATTATCGCTGTCTGGTTTCACTAAAACTTTCCCGATCATAATTTCTCTGGCTCCGCTCTCCGCTTCATTGGCTTCCACAACCCACAACCTGGGTGACCCAGAACCTCCCTCCAATCTTGCCCATACTATTGTTTCCGAGTTCGGTGGCAGCTTCTCCCGATGATCCATTATAATTTGCCTGGTCGTTTCTCCTATAACGGCGCTAACGTGAAGTGGCAACTCGATATTATCGTAGGTTAATACACCCCGTCCAACATCCACCACGAAGCCATTCGTTCTCATGAAGTCCATTCCCAAGATGACTTCGTCTACAACATCTGCAACCAGCACCTCGTGTTGAAAGTGATTTCGTCCAATCCTTATTTTTACGACCTTTTTCCCTTTTATTGCTGAATTTTCTCCAGTCGCCGTTCGTAATTTAATGCCATTAGCTGGTTCCATAATTCCATCAATAATATCCTCACGAACAATCGTATGTGTTGCTCCCGTATCCAGCGTGATCATGCATTTCTTCCCATCAATATCGGCTTCAATTGTTAAGCTGTCACCGCTCCTTGCTATTCTCGAAACATGGATGGAGGTTGTGGGGCAATCGGTTATGGGAGTCAGCTTCTGCCCCTGCAAACTGACTCTTTTTAGTTTAACGACTCCGCTGTCGTCTGACCCTCCTTTCTGGATTCTATCTGCTCCTCGTTTGATCTACGCTTCATAGGAGATGGCGACCTTGCTCGTTTCTTCTTAATCTCCCAACAGTCCCGTGAGATGTGACCCATTCTATCACATACCCAGCATTTAATCCTGCCACTTCCATCTCTGAACCTTGGCGTAGCCCGCGCAGTATCTATTCTGGAATCAATCTCCACTCGACGAATTTTCATTGCTGGTTTGATGATGGTTTGCGCAGTTTCGTTTGTTAACGCACAAGCGATGGTTTCCGTGAAAGTTGCCTTAGGTGACAACATCACCGCTCTGCGCGTCTCAGGATCTCGAATACCGTCAATGAATGCATCCATTTTAATTCGCTCCATGTAATCGGCCGACATATTTGAATGTACTAAATGCGCGAGCCGCTCAATTGCCGATGAAAATTCCTGTAGCGATTCTCCTGCTCTTTGGTATCGACCCTTCAATTCCATGCGATAGATTTCTCGTTTGTGGTCGCTTCCGTATTTTCGATCTAACGCCTTCATAATTCCCATGTAAACGTTCCGTTCTTGCTCGGGAATGATTTGAAGTGTTTCTGCCGCTTCGCCTTTAAGAGCCACAATTAACGCTGCAACACATTGTTCTTCAGTCCACTGATTTTGCTTAATCGCCGTTTCGAATTGGAACTTAAAAATACTGAAGGAAGTTGTTCCATCGAATGTTGGTGGTTTTATCTTAACTGCGTTAACTGTCTGGATCACTTGATGTGTCGTTCCATTGGAGCTCCTTCTCGAGACGTTTAACTTCCGTTTGAAAATCTTGTTTAACCGATTCAAATTTCTGTTGAAGCGTCCCTTTAACATTTTGAATTTCTGCGTGTACTTCTGTTTGCAGTTTTTCCACTTTACCGTGTAGTGTAGAAGATAACTCCAGAAACTTCTCGTCCATTTTCTTTTGACCAACTTCTATTTGGTTTTTAATGTCCGCTCCTTGTTGCTCCATTTGTACCATCTTCTGTTTAATGTCCGCTCCTTGTTGCTCCACTTGTAACATCTGTTGTTTCATATCCTGGTTCGATTGTTTAATGTCCGCCCCTTGTTGCTCCACTTGTAACATCTGTTGTTTCATATCCTGGTTCGATTGTTTAATGTCCGCCCCTTGTTGCTTCAACTGTTGTCCCATCATATTCATAGCAGCCATCAACTGCGAAAAATCGAAACTTCCAGATGGGTTTTGCGTTGTTTCGACCACCGTTTGTACGTCCTTTTCTTTCTTATCCATACTGATTTCATCCGTTTTTTCCTCCTCGAAATCATACACATCTGGATTTAAACCGTCCTTCTCCATGGCCTGACATAGTCGCTCCACCAAACTAGCTTTTGTGCCTTCACTAGCCAAACCTCGCTGCTTCAGTTGCTCCTTTAATTGCGCAAGCTTTAATTCGTAGAGAATCATTTTTCTTATTATTCACAATCCCACCGCTGTCACCAATTGTTACGATTTTGCCTTGTCAATCAAGGTTCGAATCACTGGATTGTGAATAAATACACTGCTTCAAATTTTAACTCACACAATTTATTTACACAACACAATTTATTCTACAACACGAAATTCACAATTAATTATTACACTTATAACACACTTTTTAATTATCACTTTAATAATCGCTTTAATAATCACTTTAATAATCACTTTAATAATCTTTCTATTTAACCTTCACTGTATCACGTTTAAAATAATACTCAGCATTCCACGTCAACGCGCGCCTTTATATACCAAAATATTTGTTTCTAGAATAATCCTAAATGCGCAGCAAATATGTTAGTATAGAAATACGCCTAAATGTTGAGTATAAATTATAAATGTAATTGAACAATTAATGAAATTAACTTATTCTATTCTATTCTAGGTGTCACCGTAACAATAACATAGTTACAAACATAGAGCCATGTTTTGGCTCTGAGTCAAAATATACCCTCATTTTCACGTTGATAGCTCTTGAACCATTAAGAATTAAGATTTTCGTTATGCTTTCTTCAGCAAAGTTGTTGCGCAAGTCAAGACCAACAACTTTGCAGAACATATCGAAACCGAAAAACCACATCTAATTTTTTTTTTGCTTCTCTTTTCGACGAAAAACACTGTTTTTATCATTTTTTATCATTTTGTTGAATTTAAATCGAGTAGAATCGATCGAATAAACATTGCATCGACAAATATAGATACAATAGAAACTATTTAAAAGAAGTTAAATCGATTCAGTGGATTTTATGGTGATTTTTCCTAAAAAATAAAATTCCTAAAAAATTAACATTTTTCTTCTCTTTGACAAAACACGGACGTACCGTTGCGATAGTGTATAAAAATCCTGGATTTTCCATCCCATCGTTTTAACCAATTACATCACGTAAATTAAGAAACATCTGCATCAATATATCAACCATCAAATGTCACTGCGCCATTCTATCACAGAAACATACGACGGAACGGATAAAAATCTCGGATTTTTCTATCCCAGATTATTTTTCAATTTTTTTCAACTTTTTAGTATGCAAAGTGGCGTGTCTGTTGTACGAGGTAAATGTTCGAGTGATGAAAGCCGAATTCAATTCACAAAATTTCTGATGTGCCGAAAAAAACAATTGCATTCGATTTGTCAACGATTTTTCGGAATGTAAGTGCATTCAGCGCGTTGTTGTTGAACGTTCCGTAAAATCGTTGACAAATTGTTGTTTTTGACAGCTAAAAATAAAAATGTAAACAAACGCGCCGAATGCACTAACATTCCGAAAAATCGTTGACAAATCGGATGCAATTGTTTTTTTCGACACAAATTTGATATCAGAAATTTTGTGAATTAAATTCGGCTTTCGTCACTCGAACATTTACCTCGTTAAGAGGTTTTTTATTTGATATCAATAATTTTGGCACGGCAAATTGAATTGCAATTCGTTTTATTGTTGTCAGTCAAAACAGTTCACACACACTCGATAGCAATTCATTTTTGATTCCTTAAACAATACAATAAAATAAATATATTTTAGTGTGTTAGTTGGAAACAAAAATTAATGGTAGCTACCCTCTCGCTGATAATCCATCTTCATGCGATGGGAGGGGAGATAAGATCTTTTTTTTAAAGAAATCATCATAAAGGTTAAAAAAATATCGATGTTATGCAAGGAGACTGTCGGGGGGATGGTACATTTAAGCCAAAAAATGAAATTTTGCAAAAAATTAAGGTGGCTTTTAAGTTATGGAGGTCAATATCTAAAATATACGAGTTTTCTGGGACAAACGGTTGATGTCATATTGTAGGTGAGGTTTGTGGCTAATAATCCTGAAAATATGAATCAAAAGTCTTGGGCTAATTTTTCAGCAATTTGGCTGAATGTGGCCGTCCGATTTGGCATTTTTCAGTTTTTTGGCCAAAATGACCCTCGACCTTAATTTTTTGAAATTTTTTTATATGCTATTTGATAGTTGTCTATACCTTTCTAACGATATGCATATGTCCAGGGTATGTCAAATAAGTTCAGCGCTGTGGGCGTGGCTAAAATGGCTAAAACTGGCCTTTCAGAGGCTGGACACGGCCAATGCGGCTAAATCAAAAAGTTGTAGAACAAAAGTTGCTTAGTTTTTCAAGTACTAGAAACCCTGAAAATATGAGATCAAATGAAAGAAGTACGGACAAACAAACAAACAAACAAACATATATACCAAAGCAAGATTATATGGTGACGTCACAGAAAATTTTTCAAATGTCCTAACTTTGGTTAAAATCATCCGTTTTGGACGTTTGAGGTGTCGTTGTATTGGTATTGACGTCTACAATCATAATTTGCTAGTTAAAAAATAATTGGGACACTTTTTGGGGCAGTTGTACCTGAAAAACTAATTTTTTAGAAGTCGAACTCGTATATACGAGTTCGACTTCCAGCACAGTAGGTGCTTTCGTCACTCGTTTGGACTGCCGCCCAAAGTGACAATTTACGTGATGTAATTGGTTAAAACGATGGGATGGAAAAATCCAGGATTTTTATCCACTATCGCAACGGCACGCCATTGTTTTGTCAAAGAGAAGAAAAATGTTAATTTTTTAGGAATTTGTTTTTAGGAAAAATCACCATAAAATCAACTGAATCGATTTAACTTCTTTTAAATAGTTTCTATTGTATCTATATTTGTCGATGCAATGTTTATTTGATCGATTCTACTCGATTTAAATTCAACAAAATGATTAAATATGATAAAAACAGTGTTTTTCGTCGAAAAGAGAAGCAAAAAAAAATTAGATGTGGTTTTTCGGTTTTGATATGTTCTGCAAAGTTGTTGGTCTTGACTTGCGCAACAACTTTGCTGAAGAAAGCATAACGAAAATCTTAATTCTTAATGGTTCAAGAGCTATCAACGTGAAAATGAGGGTATATTTTGACTCAGAGCCAAAACATGTTGAAACCGATATCTCAAAAATGGGGACTAACTTTAAAATGGGACTAGCACCATTGAACTCAGCGTACTCGAATTAGGTTTACCCCCCGGGTGCCCAGCTTGTCACATTTTTCAACTAGCACAGTGTTATTGGTATAATTGGTTAAATTAAATATCGTTCGATAGAGCGTGATGATCGTGGGCTGACAATGATTTTTTTGTGTTTTTCTTATTTTTTTATAATACCAACAAAGATTAAGATAAATCAACATTTGTGTCAACAAACTGCTTTATCCGTCATTTCAGTGGAAGTGATAGTAATTTGTTATTAATCAATAACAAATATTAAATTAATTACTTAATTAAATCGAGAATTTCTCCAGTTATAAAATCTATCGAAGAGGTATTGTAAAACAGGTATGTCCATATAAAGTTTTAAAGTGTATTTCCATTTTCCTATTGGGGTGGGGATGAGATCAATTGTTGTTTGAACGTCTGTGTGCTATTCTCAGACAGTTTTGTTAAAGCTTTTCCGTTTTCTTTTACTTTCAATACAGGTGGTGGATAGTGGACGGTCTATCGATAGGTAGGTTGGCGGTGAATTAAATAAGCCGCCCCCAACCGGAGCTGTGCTGGGAGGAGAGTCTCAGGGAACTGGGAAGTGGTTAACCTCAGTTCACTAAATTCTGAGTACCTATATGATACCCAGCATGGAAGTGCGAACTGATGGCGCCATAAAATCATCGACTACCAACCACGGCGTACTGAGCGTCACGTTTTCCTGAGTTCCCGGGGCTCCAAGGAGTGAGTTGGGAACCCTATAAACGGATCATCCCTTGAATGGAGGTGGGACCCATTGGTGTGGGATATCCACATGAAAGGCTGAATGAGTGGGTGAATGTAAGAGCGGGCGGAAGTGCTTAGGAAGCCAAGGGGCTGGATTAAGGTGTTATCCGACCCGTGCTGATGATCGACTAGGCTGGGGGCCCTTTTAACAAAACCCATTCATGAACGGAGCCCTCTGGATACCTGGTGACCTCCAGTTGTGTCTAGCCATCCCCGTGTATACGGATCTCTGCAGGGGGTGACCATCATTTTCTCCGATATTCGTAAGAACACAATATGGATTTAAAAAATAAAAAACAAAAAGAAGTAGCCAGCACTTCTCAAATGCTGGTGGGGACGGCGGGGTCTGTGACTCCAGCCGTCAGTGGGGCTAAAACTGGTTCCGAGGCATGTAAGTCAGGAACTAGTGGCAGGGGTAAGAAGGAGAAGGTTATTGCTCCTTCGGTTCGGAGGTATCGGACTAGGCGTTCGGCCTTCCGTACCTCGGATAGACTGACCTGAGGAGCAATGAACCGGCCTAGAACAGAGACAAAATGTTGAGTGGGCGAAGAGCTGCATTGTCGATGTTATTAAAGCTCGGAAGGAGGTTCTTGGATCGAAAAGACAGAGGTCTGGCGAGGAGGAGTTGGATTCCGAAGCGAAATGGTCCAAGTTTCAGGTGGAACAGTCGGGGAAGGTGCCTAAGCTCTTCAGGGACGTGGTGAAGGAGGGTGAGGTGGTGCTAGCCGTCGTGGACAAGAGCCGCGAAGATGGGAGCATCACCGGGAAAAAATGGAGGTCGGTATTCAATGCACTTAACCTTGTTTTCCTCAAGGTTCTTGGACAACATCCGGGACCACCACTAATATGCAAGGACGCGGATTGGCATTAGCGACGGCTGAAGCTGACTGCGTGCGCTAATCAACGATCGGTCTTCTTGTATGGGAAGGCGATCGAAGAGGTAGGCGAGCAGACCGAGGGCAATCGTATGGTTCCCCACGGAGCCGGCTAACCTGGATCAACCCTCGAGGATTACCCAGGTTTGCAATCCGGATCTCCCGAGAGGGAACTGGAAAATTGTCAAGCAGGAGGAGCCTAATGGCAATGCCAGATCATCAACTGACTCCCCTGTCAAAAACCAAAAGGGTTATCAACTTCGGCTTCGGCTCCGTTACACTGAATGTGTTCAGGAACGACGAGGTTGGAGCAAAACGAACTATTGCACAGCCTGATAAGGGGTATGAAGAAGTCCAACCTGCTGTGGGAAGCGCGAGGAGTAGTATCTCTCCAGGAGATACACTGCAGCTAGTGGCGAACCCGAGTGAGGGTTTGACTGGCGACGTTAGGGACCGATTATCCCTTGACAGGGGCATACATCGGATTACGATGGGGGAGAGGCTAACCTCCTTAATTTCAGGGACTGTGGAGTGAGTGGGACGGAGGATACCGTGACTCCGTCGAGTCCAATTAAGCGATGTAGCACTGCTGTCGCAATTAAGGTAAGTGAAGACTGTTATCAATGATAAGGTTACAGATAAACTGACATCACACCAAGGCTGGTTCGGCGGCACTACTTCTCAGACTGGCTAAGTCAGGCAAGTAAATAGTTCTGATCCAAGAACCATGGATCAAGAATAACAAGATCTGCGGTTTGGGACTGAAAAGAGCAGATCGTGTATATTGGTGGGAAATAACATAAATGTTTTTCTACTTCCACAGTATAGCAATGGGGACATTACTGCGGTCTGTCTAGAGATGGAGGGGAGAAGATTCTGGCTAGCAGCCGCATACATAGACCGGGAGATGCCAGTACCGCCAGATATACAGGGAGCACTGGTTTCTGATACAGAAAGAAAGAAGGTGGGAGTTATCCTGGGGTGCGACGCCAACGCGCACCATACCATCTGGGGTAGCTCGGATATAAATGACAGGGATGAGTTACTTTTTGAATTTATCTTAAGAACTAACCTCACTATTACTAATATAGGCCAGGAATCCACCTTTATTATTAGTAATAGACATGAGGTTCTGGATATCACTCTGGTCTCCGAATTTATCTCACCGATGATCACGAAATGGAGGGTGGCGATGTAGCATTCGTTCTCCGACCATCGTTACATAAAGTTTAAGCTTAATCTCAATATTACAAAACAGTACGTGTACAGAAATCCCAGGAGGACAGCATGGCATGTATATAGGGAGTATTGGAGGGCATTATTCCATCCAGAGTTCCAGGACTCCCCGACACGGGTAGTGAACTGGATTCAATGGTGGATACTCTGACCACGGCTTGCAATACCTCTATGAGGGTAGCCTGTCCTTTAATAAAGCTGAGGGGGAAGCGAAAACTTGCTTGGTGGAATCCAGCACTTGGGGAGCGTCAGAAAGTTCGTGGGTCCGCTTTCAATAGAGCGAAAAGATCTAAAGATAGACAGGACTGGGACGTCTATAAAGAATGCCTCAGAGTATAAAAAAGGGAGTTAAGGAAGACGCAGAGGAATTCGTGGAGGCGCTTCTGTTATAGGATGAAGGGGGTCTCGGAAACCTCGCACTTAAGGAAAATTCTCTCTACCAATCCAGCTGTTCTAGGCTATCTGTTAAAAATGGATGACGAATGGATGGTTTTTAGTGAAGAGACTCTTGATCTCTTGATGGAAACTCACTTCTCGGGTAGTGAGGACGTGTCGACTGCAGAGCCTTTGGATGGTTGTGGGTCTAGAGATGACTGCGGGGTCCAAATAATGTGTACAGAGAATACTCTTAACACACGGAGAATCAAGTGGGCTATTAAAGGGTTCAATCCTTTTAAGTCGTCTGGTCTGGATCGGATTGTACCAGCAGAAATTCATAAGAACCTGGAGGTTTTAATTCTGGAGGGAGACTAGGGTGATCTTCATCCCGAAGGCGGGAAACAGCAACCCTAAGGATTTTAGACCAATATCTTTGTCATCTTTTCTACTGAAAACCATGGAAAGGATGCTGGATGACTAAGTCACTGGATGTCACTGGATTTTTAGGAATTATCGTTGGTGGCGTTTCTCGAT
The DNA here is from genome assembly GCA_947310385.1 of Nephrotoma appendiculata. Lineage (NCBI taxonomy): Eukaryota > Metazoa > Arthropoda > Insecta > Diptera > Tipulidae > Nephrotoma > Nephrotoma appendiculata. The sequence continues at coordinate 243,540,165 of OX371223.1, read as the reverse complement.
ATCGAGGGCGCGTTCAATAACGTGAAGGTGGAAGCAATTATGGAAGGATTGGTACTTTTTGAGATCAAAAACCCAGTAATCAAGCTAATTATTAATTTGCTAGGTAGCAGAACGGTCATAGCGGGGATGGTGGAAACTTCCGTCAGAAGACGGGTTGTTCAGGGAACACCCCAGGGAGGTGTCTTCTCGCCCCTCCTCTGTAATGTAATAATCAGTAGACAACTATTGGAACTGGAGGGGGAAGGAATAGGTGTGGTTGCTTACGCCGATGACGTGGCGATAGCTGTCTCCGGTAAGCACCTGGGTACAATCAGGAATATGATGTAAAATGCGTTATTAATAACTACGGGGTGGGCCAACAGATGTGGATTGGGGATTAACCCATCTAAAACAGAACTGCTCCCTTTCACTAGGAAGTATAAAATTCCGACAATGGTTTTACCAAGCCTGAATGGTACTACGCTGGTCCTTACTGATAAAGCGAGATTCCTAGGGATTCTTCTTGACAGTAAGCATTAGTAGGAAATGGGGCTTGAAACTGGAGCTAGTGCACTGGCTTTACACGGCAGTTGTAAGGCCCATACTGCTGTATGGTGTGAGTGTATGGTGGCCTGCTCTGAAGAAAGTATCATATAGGAACATGATGGCGAAGGTGCAGAGGACAGCCTGTTTGCTCATTATTGGGGCGCTGAAAACGACCACCACTAGTGCTCTAGCGATTTTGGTGTACCTTCTCCCGTTGGATATTATCGGCAAACAAATGGCGGTTAACACGGCCGCCCGACTATCAGCGACTTCGGGTTGGAAGTGCCTGCAAAAAGGGCACTCAACTATAGTTAATTTAGTGATGCATGAACTGGTGAATCTTGACTACAAGACACCTCGTTTGTGCTTCGACAAGTTTTTCAAGGTGATTATCCCCTCTAGGGAGGATTAGAATAGTGGTCTCGTTATGGAGACCGGGATAGTTAAATTCTTTACGACATCTATTAACGAGATGAGTGAGTTTTTCAATATTCAGTAGGTCTGGGTTTCGGGCCATTCTGACGTTGAGGGAAATTGCAGGGCAGACGAGTTAGCAAGGTGCGGTACAACTCTCCAACTGGAATCAGGGAGAAAACGTGTAAGAGGGCATATGTCTGTGCTGAAAGCAGCAAGCCATAGAGAAGCAGTTGCCTTGGCAAATGCCAGTCCAACTGGCAGGGTAGCGAAACAAGTATGGCCTGAGCTGAACTTGAATCGATCCAAGATCCTTATCAAACTGAGTAAGCAAGAAAAAGTATAATTGTAAGGATAATTCCAAGGACAATGTCTATAAAACGTGATGATAATTACCGGGCCTGCCTTTTCGGAGATCATGCAAGAAGGCTGGGTCTGGATGCAAATGAGCTGGGAGGGACAAGGAGGAGGAGAAGACTTTTGTTCACTTCCTCTGCTCGTGTCCCGCGCTGGCTGACAGAAGACATGATCACTTTAGCAAAAACAACATGGACGGCCTCTGTGTCTTGGTAACTGTAATGTGCGAGATCTTTTACGCTATATTAATAGTACTAAATGGGTTTACGTGTGTTTATGATGTCGGATCATGTGGTATCACAATGGGCTATAATTGGTTTAAGTGTGCGATAGCAGCCCCTGAAACCTAACCTAACCTAACCTACAATATTATTCTATTGTTGTTAATATAAAAATTATATTAAGTAACCTAAGTCATATTGTTATACATTTTGTGTCTCCTCTTAATAAATTAATCAATTATATTGTAAACTTTTAGAAAAATGTACCAAGTCTAACAAATTTCTAAAGACCTTTCATTATTATTTTTCTTACTAACCTGTCTTGATCTTAACATTCAACTTTTTTGCTTGCTTGAATATCACAATGCGTGAATAAATCTATCTGCCTGGTATGGGCTAATCCATCATTGTACACATGGGGCATATCGAGATTACGCCATCGGGAGGGAGGAGTGTACACGTGGTTTACCAAATCGACCATCTAGAAAAAAATGGCCATGACGTATTTAGTGTTATATTATTATTTATTTATTTATTCATCAAGTTAAGTTTCTGAACGATAATATTATGTAAGACATAATAACGTTTTGAACGCGTTCCTAAGTAGGTATGCTACACCCACCTTCTTTTCCTAATCGACAAACGTGCTGCCCGTCACCGATGTGTAGGACTACAGAGAAATTCTGTGAACAATACGATAAACTCCCAACTAAATTGTTGTGTTACAATTCCACATTAGTTGGCACTTAGTCGTACTGTTAATTTTACTGCAACGTTCACAATGGAAGGTGGAGAATGCCTTAGCCGCCACTTTCCTAAAAATTATGAGAGAACCTCGACTTGCTCCGACTTATCGGAATAAAGGGTGAAACTGAAACTGTGTCAAGTTGAAATATTGTGCTGCCAACGAGTATGTAGGTAAAAAGCGTAAATGAGGTTTGGCCTGGTGCTAGACTAGAAGTAGTCGCTAGAGAGAAAGTCCCCTGCAGAAAAATAAATTCTAAAAATACTACATACTAGCAATCTTGAACTGCCGACCGCCGACTGGTGAGCGGGTAAGTTGGAATAACCAGAGGTTGATGTTGACCATCGCAAACCATTTAATTTCAATCTTTCACATAGCTTTGCATTTTTTATATATTTCATATAAACTGGTAAGACAGCTATTAATTTTGTATAAAAAAAACCTTTTTGGTAATTATAAAGGTAGAATGAAGTTGTATTTGTGGTTTTATCAGGAACCATTTTGGTCGTAGTTGTAGTCTCCGAAGAGGACAGATATCCAACATATACAGTGGCGTAACTCACCAGCCGAGAAACTTCAGAAATATCAACCAAAAACGATAACCTACGGCACAGCTGCTGCCACATATTTAGCGGTCAGGCTCTGCAGCAATTGGCAGAAGACGAGAAAAACGCGTTTGCTCTTGCTTTCGAGGTATTATGCTTTGTTCTTAGCATCGGGAAATAGTATGGTATTGATACCATGGTATTGAAGTAAGAAATTTTTCAACTCGAGTATGGAAAAAGTAGGCGGAGTTTTTATATTTTAAATCGATTTCATTGGTGACAAAGCTTTAGCGAATCACTTCTACGTTTAGGCAAGCATTAGATATTCGAAATCAATTAACTAAAATGAACCGACGTGGCGGTTTTAATCTAAGGATGTGATATAACAGGTGATTTTTCCTGATGAGAAAAAAATTTAGTCTGGATCGTGAACATTATCTTTTTGTCCTTGTGCTTGCGCTCAACGACCTGCCATGTTACTACTGTATATAATAAATAACGAGTGCAAATTAAAAATCGTATTTATTAAAGTATGAGATACACAAAAAAAAATAAATAAACATATGGAGGTAAACTGTTATGTCGAAGAGGTGGCAACCCTAATTTTATCCAACCCTTTATTTAAACTTTTTTTAATCTAAACCGTTCAAAATTATGCTAAATACTTGTGTTGCTATAATTTTGATCTTCTTCTTATTTTTATTATTAGTCGTCATTTACGTCCCGAGATTGTTTTTAGCCCAAAAAAAATTCAAACCTTTATTTTTCATGATTACCCAACATTTAGATTTTTTTTAAACCAATTTAAAAATAATTAAATTAAATTTAAATAATTACCAAATGACCATTTTTTTGGTGTGTACTTGTGTTTTAATGTCCCCGTTATTAATTTAATAATCACAAAAAACAAAATGAGAGAAAATGTACCGACGATTAAAATAATTTTCTATCGCCCGTAAACAAAATTTAAAATGGGAAATTCGTCCTTTTCACATATTTTTTGTCTAAGCAATGCCATTGCTCTAGTATCTAGTGGTAATGGCTTTTTTTAATTTCTTAATGCCAACATAATGGGGATTTATGGCATGTTACTCGTATATGTATCTAGGTGATTTAGAAGAAATTTGACATGTTTGATATATGCGAATACAGTTTCGGTGAATAAAAAGGATTTTCCTAGGCCGTCGTATTTAGGGTCCTTTTGTGAGGTAAATGTTGTGATTTCACATAAGCAATCTAATGCAAAACCGATTGATAAAAACCCGAGTATTGAAGTGGCATGACGACGAAATTAAAAAAAATTTATACTGCAATATAATTAATCATTTAATTAAATTGATTTTAAATATTTAGAAGAAATTTCTAAACCATCTCGCCGAAGGCTGAAGTAACACAAAACAAAATATTAAAAATTTCAAACTCAAATCTGAATACAAATGCAACAAAATGGACGAATTTAGATACTGTTAAAGTTAACCGAAAGTTGCCGAAGTGAAAACAAATCGATAATCCAGATAGTGTTTCAACTACTTCAGCCGAAAGTTAAAAAATTATATATTAAATTGAAATATCCCAGCTGAAAGTAACAAACCGACAAAATCGGCCGAAAATTTATAAAGGGTGTTCCATCTGTTGGGTTTTGTTTAAGCCCAAACAAAATATTTATTGTGCGGTGGCAACATGATCATTTTTTGACAAATGAAAAGTCAAAACTATGCCAATTTTAGCCATGTGTTCGTTTAAAATACAAAAACACGTTTTGTGATGATTTGGTTAACATGGGCGTCCTGCATAGCCTGGGATTCGCAAAATTGTTAATCGTTTTGAAGAAACTGGATTGGTCGTAGAGCATATAACACAATCGTCCAAGTAAAAATGTTCGTGAAGAGCCAAGCATCTCTATCGTGGCATGTTAACTGGATTTTTGTGGTGAAACACTTAACTTTCGAGAAATTCTGAGATCAATTGGCCACCATGATCATACGATTGGACACCAATAATTTTTTTTTCTTTTGGGTTTTCGGAAAAGTAAAGTGTACAGCAAAGATTGACAAAATTTTTTATTCCTAACCTTTCAAATAGCATCAACGCGAATTAAGGTTATCCTAGAGCGCTGTCGGATAATTAAATGAATCTGCAGGAATTTAAACTATGAAACACTTATAAAAATACACCCCCGTCGCCACATCATAATTTCTATACATTTGGATAGAGTTAATGGCATTAAAACCTAGCAAATGGCTATAAATGCATAGCCGGAACAGTCAATGTATATGCAAAAAATTTAACTATCGACATTTTTTCAAATTACATCCCCGTATCCCCATCAGAATATCTTCACAATTAAGATAGAGGTAACAGGGCACTAAGACCTAGAAAGTGGCCATAGGTTTTAGGTTAACCTAGAATGTCGGACCATCCAATAAATTTGCAAGAATTAGGGTATTTAGTTCAATAGATGCAAGCAGTCGATTTTTAAAATCGCTGCATTTTTATGCAGATCGGTAGAGTGCTCCATTTTTGCCCGTTCAATTTTCATAATTATAACGAAAAGTCCGTAAATGGAAGCGTTCATCTATAGCACTACGTACGTAGCTGTATGCAAAAATCTCCAGGATTTGCGCCACAGAATTTTCATTTACGGACTTTTTCATTATGATTTTGAAAAATGAATGAGCCAAAATGGGGCACCCTGACAATCTGAATAGATATCTGGCATAACTTTTTAAAATAGATTGGTTTTTTCCATTTTACTATTATGTTGGTGGCTATGTACCAAAATCACGAAGATTCGCTTCGGTGAATTTTAATTTTCGGACTTATGCATTATAATTATGAAAAGGGAACAAACCGAGGTGGAGCACCTTGACGATGCGCAATGAATTCATTATTGCACTAGGTAGGATATGTGCCTAAATCTCCAGAATACGTTCCACTGATTTTCAATTTACGGACTCTCTCTCTCTCTCTCTTTCTCTAGCTTTCACAACTCATAAAAATGGGCCACCCTGATTATCCACATAGAAATGTTGGTAATTTTTTCGAAACTAGACTGCTTTATCTATAGCACTATGTGGTTGGTGACTATGTGCCAACATTTCCACGATTTTGTTTTTTCTTTATAATTATGACCCATTCCCCAACACGCCAGCCCGTAGTGAAGGATACAATCAACTAGAGCATAATAAACTAATCTCCGTAGATATAAAGGACAAAAGAGGCGTAAGACATACATCTTTTTCGATACTAATAACAATTTATGTTTCAAGCCTTCAATGTGGGTCTTCCAATTTAGATTTGCATCAATCAAAATACCTAAATATCTAATTTCATTAGATATTTAGGTATTTGGATTTTGGATTTTCTTTTTTACAAAAAAAAAAGATAATGTTAAAAGTAATCTTAAAACAGCCAGTCAAAGTACAAGTCTGTGTTTTGTTACAGCCAAAAACATGGAAAGAAAGAGCATCAGGTAGCTCCTGGCTGTCCCTAAAATGTACTATTTTAGTTTTTTCACTTTCAGAGTACACAAGTGAAAGTTAAAAGTCCTCAGCAAAAGTGGTGAGAGAGCCAGCAAAGACGCGTTGGAAAATTCCATTCACGGAAACAAGGAATAACAAGGGTCCCAATTCTGATCCCTCAGAAACTCCTGTCGTAATTTGCAATTCTCCTCTTAGTTGGTGATTAATACGCGATACTTGTGATCGAACGGATACGTAACTACAAAGCCAGCTATAGATCATTCCACGAAAGTCACAACAGTAAAGCTTCCTCAGGATAATTGCATGGTCTACTCTATCAAAAGCTTTATAGTCATATCGACAAACAGACCAAATGACTTTAGACCTGAATCAATGCTCCCACTTATTTGTTACAGAACTGTCAAAATAGCTTGTTCCGTGTTCTTATTTTTCCTAAACCCATGTCGGAGCTGGGACAGAAAATTATTTTTATTCAGAAAATGTACCATCCTACTTTTCATGGCCTTTCATAGCATTATTTTAAAGATTGGGATAACCACAACTCGCTTTAGGGATACCGCAAAAATCCCTGTATTGACACTTAAATTCACGATGAAACTTAAGACATCCTCAAGATAAGAAGCAATCTTCTCAACTGATACATTCAAAACACCATCTAATCCAGGCGATGAATTATTTTTAAGCAAATTGATAATAGAATATAATTCACCCGGGAAGATCTCTCTCTCTCTCTCTTTCTCTCTCTCTCTCTAGCTTCACATCCCATGAAAGGATTTTGCCGCCCACACTATGACCTGCCATCCGCCTAGGTCCATTGCTCTCGTCCACCAGTTTCGACATCCTAAAAATTTAGATGTTGTTCAAGGTCGTCACGCCAGCGCAGTCGGGGTCTTCCTCTACGACGCACACCGGCTGGTTGTTGATGAAACACTTTATTGGTTATCCGTTGTTGATGGGGACCTTGTAACGTGACCGAGCCATCTAACTCGATTAGGTTTGATAAAGCCGATAATATCGCAATTTCCAAGAAATTGCTTTATCTAGTGGTTCATGCGAACCCGATATTCGTTGTTCGCGACTTTAATTGTACCAAAGATTGAACGAATGGCCTTTCTTTCAAAGATATATAACAATCTACAATCTTTAGGTGTCATGGTCCAGCTTTCGCTTCCGAAAGTCAGCACAGGTCTTATACAGGTGCTATAGGTCTTCGGCAAAGAAGCACGATATCATCTGCATATCCAAGAATTTGGCCTGATGTATTAAATATACAGCGTGAAGTTTCGAAGTTGCTTTTCCTCACTACGTACTCAAGCGCCAAATTGAACAGCAAAGGCGAGAGTGCATCTCCCTGTCGAACACAAGATGTTATTTCAAAGGAATCTTACACAGTTCCTTCGATTACGATTCTACAGACCCAGAGGTTTTTAATTTACACAGAAAAACGAGTTTCTCTGGAATTCCTAGGCATATGAGCGCAGCCCATAGGTTGTCGCGGTTTATACTTTCATATGCCTATTGGAAGTTTATATATAGTTGATGTATGGTTTTGTTGTACTCCCTAAATTTTTCTAAGATCATCCTCATTGTGAAACACTGGTCAGTGGTCGATTGGTTGGGACAAAAACCACACTGATAGTGTACCAATGATGTTTTCGGCGAGAGAGTCTGGCAAGTACAACATTAGCCAACACTTTGTAAGCAGTATTCAGTAGAGCTCTATCTCGATTGTTTTCACATTTAAGACGCCCGTTAAGATCGGGGAAGAATAAAAGCTTCTCGACGTATCGTAGTTTTCTATGTTTTACCAACTCATCCAAAGTAACAGTTGAACAACTGGATTCACCTACTCGCACAAAAAAATTATTAAACTCATAGGAAAGGCACTTGAATCAGAGATAATCCCACCTGACTTACAATTTAATTCTTTAATTTCAGCAGACTCTGCTTGCCCTTGTATCAATTCGTTTACTGACTACCAGTTTTTCCGGGCATTAGTGCCATTGGAATTAAACTGTTCAACGTATTACTGCTTTTTATTCTGACTTATTTTGGTATTAACGTTGTCACATGTGGTTGTTACGATTACATGATCGTAACAAGCGCTGTTTGTATGTATTTTATTCCCCTCGGTTTGTGTCCTCACTTTCGGAGTTGTTTAATGTTTGTACACGTCGTGGTGATGGTGCGAGGGTGATCAAGATGATGGGAGAGAGAACAATGTGCATCGGGTGTGTGCAAAGTAAAACGTTTTGGAAAAAATGTTTTTCTTATATGTCTCTCTTTTTTATCAACGAAAATTTGATATAAAGGAGAGACAGAGAAGAGAGATTAATTTCTTCTAGAATGTTTTGCTAGCCGTGCGGCGCAAGAATTTTTTTCTTGTTGTCATTCAAGTGGTGATTTTTGAGTTTAGAGTTTTGATTTTTTTTTTTTTAAAAAGTTAAGTTTTGATTGTCAAGGAGTGGATAGCGCTCTAGTTTTTTTGGTTAAGACTTCTAGTTTTTGTTATTAATGTTAACTATTATTGCTAAAATATAAAATTTTTGATATGTAATTACGAATATAAGACTGAATAATGTCTTGGTAATAAAAATGTCATTAAATTGAAAGTCTTACCAAATAGTTTGATTAAATAATAAAGTGAAGTGTCCATTTTGAAAACATTTCGATTGGATGATGCAAGTGGAAAAAAATAATAATACAGTGAAGGGAAAAAAATATAGAGCCGGAAAAATAATCCGCAAGTGATAAAGAAATTTAGTTTTTGAAAAGAAATTTTAACAAGACAAGTAGTTTACACGCTTGTAAAGTCGAATAAATTGAATTTATTTTGTTGGTGGATAAAATTATTTAACGCGTGCCGCGTGTTCTTCGAGTGCGCACCGCACCTAACGGGCGGCCAGTTGAGGCCAGTCTAATTCATCGGCAAGGCAACGCCCGACAATAAAAATTGTTTACGGTATTCGACGTGCCAACGCATAATAAATTTTGGGCACGTTTTGGGCGAACGGACACCGCGGCTATAACGGGTGTCGTGCGTACGGTTATTTACGGGTGGCCAGTTGAGGCCACTCTGCTATCAACGGATCCGGCGGCCAGTTGAGGTCAGCTGTATGGTTATTTGGTTATTAGAGTTTATCGGCAGAAGAATCCGGCAACGGGGTAGTCAACAAGGGACCCCGCAACGGTTGGTTATTAGAGTTTATCGGCAGAAGAATCCGGCAACGGGGTAGTCAACAAGGGACACCGCAACGGTTGGTTATTACAGTTTATCGGCAGAAGAATCCGGCAACGGGGTAGTCAACAAGGGACCCCGCAACGGTTTTAGTGGCCAACCGGTCATTGTTATTTTATTTTGGTATCGGTGGTCTGCCGCAACATTACGGTAGCCAACCAGCTATTGATAGTTTTATACCGTGGTATCGGGGAAAGGCCTCGCAACGGCTTATTTATTTTGGTGGCCAGTCAAGGCCAAAATACTTAACGGCACCAAAGCCGCAACGGTCCGGGGCGGCGCCCCTGAGGCATGACGGCTGCGCAAGGCCGCAACAATTTATTTGATAGTTATTTAAGGTACGATTTTTTTTTTGATTTTTGTTTATTTTATTTTATATTTTTACAATTTTATTTTTTTTTTCTTAAATTTTTTAAATATAATTTTCTGGATTTTGTAATCGAGCGCCGCACAGCGGGTGCGCGCTCGGTGCGCATTGATCTTTCTCTCTCTCGTTTTCTTCTGGTGCGGGTGGAGGGGAAGTTATTTCGCTTCGTTTTTGTTTTTTTTTATAAAATGAATTACTAAATTTTCCGGTCGGTATGATGGGAGCGGCGACTCCCTCTGTGTCGGTTTAGTGTTTGCGGTCCCTTGGTGCCCGCATCCAATTCCGTAACCAGGGCTCGACCCCGTTTGAATTCGGATGGATGCGCGCACCAAGGCACCTCTTCCGTTATCATTTTTTTTTTTTATTTATTTATTATTTTGATTATCTGCTGTTCGTTCCTCAGGTTCCGGCCGACGAGTTTCGGCGGATCCGGGTGTTTTATTATTATTTGCGTTCCCTAACTCTCTGTAATCATCACGGTGTAAGCCAGGAGCGTCATGCAAGCCTCAAACCCCACGACCTTAGCACTTCTCCCTGAGAACGTAGCCGGCAAAAATCACCGTGGAGGCCTCTGCATGCGCTTAGTGATAATCTGCAGGTTGGCAGTAGCCAGCCTGTAACATGGTTTGCGACTATAGCTAGCAAGCCTTTTGTCAGTTGGATTTTTACATGCAAGCTGGCATATTTTATTTCTCTGCGTATACTATTTAATAGGTGATCAGACACCCAATGCTTAAACTTAACTGATTTTCCAGTTTTAGGGATAGCTTTTGTGCAGCTTATAAGATGACCATTTAGAATATTTAGAAAATAATTAAAAGCAAGTGACCCACTGGATTGGCTATAAACATCGCGCCAATTCTCATACAGAAGCATTTCTTGCAGTTAATAATAGTCAATGCGGGCAATCTCAACAGGGTTTCTAATGACTGGTCTAGAAATGGGAACACCAAAGAAATAAGTTTCTATTAAACAATGATCTGATATGCCCAAGTCTAAAACATTGCATGAGAGCCCTCAGAAGTATCTCTGATCAAATCTACTGAGTACGTTATCGCTACAGGTTGCTGAAGATTTAAGAATCCTGGTAGGTTCAGACGTAAGAATATCAAGCCCATTTCCTGACAGCACATCTAGTAAATTGTCGACATCAGTATCTTTTCGCTCAAAATTATTATATTAGAGTTAGTTAAATCAGCCAAAAACATATTGAATTCCGCAATGAAATTAGAAACGTTGAAGGAATTTAATCTGTAGATGCAAAAGGTACATTATACGATGATAATGATCTTTTCTGTTTAATTCGATACTTCATACCAAAATATAATACCATTTCGAGTTTATTTCATTTTTCGTCTTATATGGTAATAACATCGGTAATAACATTAATACATAAACAATTAAAAAATCGCAAACGATTCGTAAAAACTTGCAATACGTGTCTAGTTTGATTACATATCTGTATTCAACTATAGATTGCAATATTGGCCATATCAATGCGTTTAGAGTAAAATTTATTTCAGTGATTGACGATTTCAATATTTACGTAAAATGCAGCAAATATACAGGGGTCGGCACCCGAAGTGTTACAAATTAAAAATGCTGTAAATTTGTCAATTTTTAATTCTTTTATTTCAAAACTTTATTATATCGTAAAAACATTTCAACTTTAACAAAAACTATGTTATTGTTCCTTGAAGCCACCTTTAGCGCAAATAATAGCATCGAGTCTGTCTGAGAAGGCTTCACACACTGCTCGAATGTGGTTTGATGGTATTTTGTCTTATTCTCAGTGAAGAGCGACCTTAAAGGCGTCGACCGTCTCATATTTTTTAGTTAATACTTTAGCCTCCGGAATGAACCATAAGAAAAAAAACATTGGTTTTAAGTCAGAAGAATATGGTGGACATTGTTGTAGAACTTTTCCTTGTAAAAAACGATGGGTTTCGCGAGCTGTATGGGATGGTGCCGAGTCTTATTGAAACGTTCAACGGTTTCTACCGAATTGTTTACGTGCTCAAGGTAAAAAAGCATCGTTTAAAATCTTTTCGCGGTAGATTTGTTGATTTACCTTTACGCCCTGTTCAATGAAAACGAGTGTTGAGCGCCCTGTGGTAGTTACTGCGGCCCAAACCATCACTGATGCAGACGCTTGCTTTCGCAGAGCAATTCGCTGGTCTATATTGAATTTTGAATTGCACTCTAACCCAACACGATCGTTTTGTTTGTTTATATATTGCTGAACGGTAAAATTTTTTTCAACAGAGACGAATTTTGTTCGAAAACCGCGACTTTGTTGTTGACAGTTTTTCTGTTGTTTCATCAGCAGACTAGCTATAGATGTAAATATAAAATTTAATTATTATTTACATCAATCAACAATAATATTAATTTTTTGCATCTAGTAAGTTAGTGAAACAGTATCAAAACTCCCACTACTCAATTTTCGTATAAAATTGAGGGCCCAACTATTGAATTCGACGTTAATTTTCAATGGTTATCGTTCTCCTATAATAGCAAGCGTAGAAACAAAAAGAAAGGAGTAGTAAATTTTTTTTGAAATTTTACCTTTTTCTTCTTTTGTCATAGTACAACGATAGCGTTCGAAAATGAAAGTCGAATTCAATAGTTAGGCCCCTGTACTAAGATTTTGCTCAAAAACTGAGACTTGAGATTTTTGCTGCACAAAAATAACATTATTGTTGATACATCAGTTATTAATAATTAAATTTTATATTTGGCGAAAAATACGTGAAATCACAAATTTTTGTAAGTCATGTTTTAATTTTATGATTTTTATGTTTTGAATGTGAAGCCTTGTTTAAAAAAAAATTTGAAATACTTTATTTTGTTGTTGTTGTTGTTGTTATTGTCAAAGGTATAGGGTGTCAAATTTTAAGTAAAACGATAATCATGATGTTGTATATATGTCAATAAAAAGAAATATAATTGTCCGATAATTATGATTTTGAGCTCATTTTAAAGGTAAGTTAATAAGGATTTATAAAAAATATAAAAATAGTATATTGTTTAATTCCTTCTTCTCTAATAAATTTCCCGCCAAAATGTTCCTTTTAAATTTTCTCAAAAATCTATTTTTTTTTTTTTCTAGAATTCGTCAATTAATATTTTACAACATATCAAAAAACTAGAGTACCGTTATTTTTTGTTTTCTTCCAAAATTTGTTTTAGTAAGAGCAGTATTTCATTTTCATATGGAAAGCTATATAGATATTTCTCAGTGTTTTGAAATTGTTTACAAAAAGATTCAAAAGAATTGTTTACAAAAAGATTAGTTGAGCTGTTGCATGGAAATGCCATTCACAATCAACTCCAAAATCCTCTTTGTGTTTTTAAATGTTCTTAAAAATGTTCTTATTTTTATAATGCGTAACTGCGCTATCGGTAATAAAATAAATTTTAGATAAACTGGATATTTTAGTTTTCAAGAACTGCATCAATTATTCATTGAATAAGTGAATCGCTACAGTATCATGGTGAAGACAATTCGATATTATAATGAAGGTGTGGTGAAGTAGTTTGCCTCCCAAATTTTGGTAAATTACAAATGGATGAATAGCCGCTTGCTTATTATTCCAATGAAATCCTTGTGCGTCATTTTGCATTATAAATGCATAATTTTCTGCAAAATCACATAAAACTATCACCTCCGTAGACTTCAGCGCCATTTTTTTATTTTTTAAGAAAGCTGGTCTGCTGAAGTGGAATGAAGCAATGAGGTAGCAGATTCTTCAGCTTATTTATGAAATAATCCAGAAATTCATCCAACGGTTGAGAAAAGGTCTCCAGATTGCACCTATCGGTAGAAACCCACTGATTAAATTTTAACTCAGCATCCTCGCAGCCATGTTCCCGAAATGCGTTTTTCAAATATTCTTTAAAGTTATCCAGTCCTGGGCAGCTTTCGCATTGTAGAAGGTAACATATTGTTGTAGGCTCATCACATAAAATAGTTGAAATACAATCACGGTAGTATCTTTCCGTTGGGATTAGTTTCCATTTTGGTGCCATAAATAATTAATTTTACATTTTGATGTATGGTACACACGCAGATTGTGTGCGTTCCACTACTACCTGGTTGTACACAGTATTTTCGACGAAGTAGTGAAAATTTAGAAAATCCAATTTTTTTTTTGATTCGTCATCCTGATCCATCGTCTTATATCCTTCGTAGCACTCTTTCAATGTACACATCATTAGACGCTTTTGAACCTTAGCTTTATCGACTGTTAAACAATCGTTTTTGCCTGGCATTATCCGACCAGCATCATCATCAGTATAATAAGATAAATCATCAGTATAATAAGACACTTATTCGCTTTTATATTTTACCAGCTGGACGACTTAGTGGACCATTCTTGTTTCGTAGATCTTTAGCGGTTCGCACCATATGTTGCGTTGTCTTGAACTCCTTCTGGATTTCTTAAATGGTTAATGATTTTGGCAATACAGTAAATAACTGAATCTTATCACTGGTTTTCTCTAGTTCTCGAATTTAGCTTTTAGATCACCAATCAGTTAATCATATAGTGCAACCTTCCTTTGATCTTAGGGTGACTGATGCAAAAGCGGCACGTTTGCCGGAACCAAAGATGTTGATGGTGTTATTGAAGCTAAATCTATTACTTTTTGCTGCTGCTGTTTTGGCCTGGCTTCTAACGTGCTCGGATATATAGGAGACTTTCCAAGAAAGGGTAACACTTCATTCATTTTTTCCAAATCAGACACATTTATTAAAGAACACTCTTCACTATCACTGCTGTTATCGTTATCGGCTATTTGAGGTGTTAGAGGTGATCTTGTTGCGATGATCCCGCAATTGGTGACAACTCTGGTTCTATTTTTCGTCGTTTGCAGGTAATATTTATATAGCACGTTGAATAGAGATACAAATTATTTTGATTCTCAACTGATTGTGGCATAAATTGCTTAACATAATCCATAACTCGTTTTAGTTTACTCGAACACTTTGAATCGCGATATGGTTTACAACACAGTTAAATTTTCACTCTTATTTATATCAACAATGTTCATTTTTTGTTTTCAAAAGAAATACTCATCGTTTAACAGGTACGCCTGCGTCAAGTAAAAATAATTAGCCCACAATAAAAAAGGGGAAAACAACATAGTCTTTTATAAAATTAAAAAGAAAGAAAAGGAATTTATGGTACTAACGGCTAACCAAACGAACTAACCAGGAGGTGGCACCTCATCATTCTGTGACTCATACTAAAATATGACGCAAAATTGTACAATAAATAATAAACAAAACACACAAATTAAGTGAACTACCTCTTTTTTAAACAATTTCAAAACACTGAGAAATATCTATATAGCTTTCCATATGAAAATGAAATACTGCTCTTACTAAAACAAATTTTGGAAGAAAACAAAAAATAACGGTACTCTAGTTTTTTGATATGTTGTAAAATATTAATTGTCGAATTCTATAAAAAAAATTAGAGAAGAAGGAATTAAACAATATACTATTTTTATATTTTTTTATAAATCCTTATTAACTTATCTTTAAAATGAGCCCAAAATCATAATTATCGGACAATTATATTTCTTTTTATTGACATATATACAACATCATGATTATCGTTTTACTCAAAATTTGACACCCTATATCTTTGACAACAACAACAACAACAAAAAATAAAGTATTTCAAATTTTTTTTAATCGAGGCTTCACATTCAAAACATAAAAATCATAAAATTAAAACATGACTTATGGCTCCATAGAGTGAATTTGTGAGTTGAAATTTTTTTCACCATTTACATTACATCTAGCGTGCTGATGAAACAATAGAAAAACTCCCAACTCTTAACTTAAGCTAGAAACAGAACAAGAGCGACGACGGCGAGCGTCGACGAATAAATAAAAAATATCGCCGCGATATCGCTGTAGCTAACAGAACAAAAGCGTCAGCGTATGGCGATAAAAAAACAACCAAACGGCATAACCTTCTGTGTGTTTGACACATGACGTTGTGGCATTAGGCTACTAAATTGAAAAAAAATGGTTAATAATATGACGGTTAATTGATGCCAACTTATACATATATAAAAAACAGTTGGCAACATTGTTTCGTCGGCAACAAAAATAGAAATAGACTCTAAATTTTTTTCAACGAAAAAATCGTCGTCGCCTGCGTTGATGGTTGTGTTAGTTTTGCATGATTTCGGTGTTTTCTAATATGACAGGCGATTTCGCTCTTGTTCTGTTTTGAGCTTTAAGTCACGATTTTCAAACAAAACTCGTATACAGAAAAAAGCAAATTCTTAAGCTCGCCACCAACGTGCAAGTGTTTTAACCCCTTTGCCCTTGCTAGGCGAACTGCCTTTCCTGCAGGTGTTAAATCTTGCACTTTTTGTATTTTGTAGGGCTTCAATCGTACTTCATTTTTTTATTATGCGTCCCATGCTACGAGCAGATACTTTGCAATTTTTCGCCAATTGAACTGCGCTTTGTCGTGTATTACGTTGAATTCTGGCCTTCACCTTTCGAACCACTTCTTTTCGATACACAAACATTTTGTTCACGTGTAAACGTCTTAGCTCATTAACAATGGCTATTTGCTATTTTCCAGCCAAATACAAAACAATAACACTGTTGCGTTTGAATTCCATTTCGATAACGTTTTTTAACTGGGACGCAAAACGATATGCTTCCGCAGGCTTTCAAACAAAATAATGGACTGACTACCCGTTTGGTTGCTACAGCAGCGTGAAATTGGTAACACTTCAGTGTTGAACTGTGTATTTAGCTGTTGGTCTAGCTAGAGGACAATCTGTTGGTAGGTTTCTTTCTAGAATAGGCTGAATTTATTTTGGAAGTTTGATATTACGGCCATTAGAACAGAATTAAACAAAATTTATTTTGGTTGTGTTACTAATTTTGTGAATACGTAGTTGATTTCATTATTTCACTGGTCTACTGGCATGTCAGGAGGAGAAGAGGTTTGTTTTCTTTTGATACCATTTGCCATTTCGTTTTACAGTACCCAAATTTCTACTAACCCAAGCTATAGTTGCCTTAAGTTGTTGGTGAAAACTGCGTTTGATAAATTTAAATTTCGATGAATTTATTATCGAAAAAAATATCACAGACCAACATAAAGAAAATTTCTATTCATCCAATTATAAACATTTCCCACTTTTCTATATTATACATCTACATAATAACTTGTTGACACGATGTAGTTTTAATTTTATGAAAATCAAATTAAATTTCTAGTTTACCTAACAGAATACAAAATCAATGTTTATACAGGTTGGGGAAAACACATTAGACATACAACGGATACATTGGATTTGATTAATTTTGGTATCGACTAATCTGGAACATAAACAAACACAAAATCGATAACCTCCATAGAAGGCAACAGTTTCGTTTTATTCAAAATATCAGTAAAACTACATGTTGTCGATGTTTTCTTTTTGTAATGTACGAGGGGTTTTTGAAAAATTTCTGACCCAACAAAGATGCAAAACGTCTAAATCTAAAGTATGTAACTTTATACACTTTTCCTAGCGATGCTCCCATCTCTTTAATTTGTTCAAATATTGCTCGGTGTCTTTCTTTGCAAAATAGTTTATACGAAAGTGATGGCCTCCTCATTCGACGTAAATCTCTCTCCTCCGAGCGCAACTTTTAGCTTAGGGAACAAAAAAATGTTGCTTGGGGTTGGATCTGGTGAGAAAGGTGGTCAAACAGTTCAAACCGTAATTCGCGGAATTTCGCAATGACAACCGCTGAGGTGTGAGAAGGCGCATATGGCTTGGTGGAGCAAGATTTTTTTTATGCAAATGTGGCCGTTTTTCCGTAATTTCAGCTTTCAGCTTGTCAAGTAAGGAAGCGTACTATACTCCTTTAATGATTTTCGGTTTTTATAAGATTTTGGAAGTTTTTGGCAGTCCTGAACTTTCATCAGCACCCAAGCTGATAAGGTCAGTTTAAATTCAGCTGTTTGAAATTGCATGGTGGTAAATGGTGCAGAGTTCCCGTTACAGTGTCCAACTTATAAATATTTATTGGCAGCTCGATACTCGATTTTTCCATTCCGCAAACACACTTCCCCACTTTTATAGGTGAGAGCTGCCATCTTTATGTAGAGTTTGGAAACTTTTCAGACAACCCTCGTAGTTTATCTTAATGAATTTCACATTACATATTAGTATTTTAGTAAAACATGTTTTGATTTATTAAAGTGGAAGCTAAGAAAATATTTAACGTCGGTTATTTCTTATAGCAGTTTTACTTTCAGTTATTGCTTTCAAAATACTTTCAAAACTTACTACTTCAAAAATTTTCATGTTTGGCTGCAGTATGAAGGAAATTATGACCGAGCAAAAATACGTTTTAAAAATATCGAGAGGATATAAAAAATTTTATCATAATGTTCCGAAACTTTTTTAAACAGCAACTATATTGGTTAGTGTGACAGAAAATAATCAATATTGGTAGGTTTTCCTCAATTTTCTTTTATGCCCATATTTTAAGAGGATACGTATACACCATAAATAATTTTAAAGGCACTTTTCTATATTATAAATTAATAGAGCGCATCTTTATTTATGTGCTACCATTACAACTGAAATGGGATATACTCATGTGGATACGTATTTTCAAATTTTTTGGATAATGGAATTTTGGCTAAAAAATTTACCAATTACCTACTTGAACTTATGTTTTGTCAGAAGATAGATAACATTTCATATTCTATGTGTGTGTATCCATCCGTAAAGCAAACGATTTTTCCTGGTATGAAATCGGTTGAGTATATAGATCTGACGTTGTCTGTCTTTATTTTAAGATAAGATGTTTTGTGTTCTAAATTGTAAAATGTATTGTTTTACTTTTCATTTTCCCCCATCCTTATTTCGTTATTTATATTTATTTTGGGCTTAAACTAAATGGTAATCCGTATGTAAGCAGATATTTAGAAGTTTTAAATCTGAAAATTCGGTAATCATTCATATGTTGCATAACAAAATTGAATATGTAATACTTGACAGACATTTAGCTGAATTTTTTACTGTATTATCAGGTACCTGGTGGTAGTCAATGCCTTAGATTAGTAGGTCTGTTATTACTTTTTTCTGTTGATCAATTATTTTAGTAATTAATTAATTCTGTATTCAAGTTGGGAAAAATATTAAATGCTTTTTAACATACTTCGTTTGCAAATCGTTATATCAGAAATGTTTACCAGTCACCACTTTCTATCGTTTGGTCATCAACAACAATATTTAGAAGTTCATCTATTCGGCGGAACTTCTCCATGCCCGTGAACTATTTCCTAAACTATCCTAAAAATCAAAATTAGGAAGGTTTAGGAAAAATTTCACGCTTGTGTACACAGTTGTGAATATTTTGCTAAATCCTAAATATCTGTATACATATTATATCTAAGTGAGTGTAATATACTTTCTTCGTATAAAACGATAAAGATAAAATTTAACTCGTTTATGTGGATTTCCTGTAACCTTCCTTACTTTATTTTTGTATTTTCCTTTTATTCGATAACTTTAAAAAATGGAAATTATAATGCTAGTAGTACGTACTATTAATAATAATAAATCAAATCAATTATTCAGTATATGATTTGGGTTCATATAGAACCAAACTAATAGAAAATTTATACCCCTAGAATAGATGTAAGAAATAAGGTGGTTTAGTACGCACAATTTGTAACGAGATAATAAGTTATCGTTGTAAGCGATTTTCCATAAAAATTTTCCATGTCCTAGAAAAATCCCCACCAAATAGTAAGTGTACATTCGAGATAATAAGAATCCAATAGAACCGAAAATCGTCATCATTTGAAAAGTTATAGAGGCTAAGGGTGTTTAGTATGCTCAATTCGCATTCAACATCCCGTTTTCCTGGGATATGGGAAAATTTTATGGAAAATCGCTTACAACGTAAATTCATCGAATTCAGAATTGAGCAGACTAAACACCCTTAGTCCCTATAACTTTTCAAGGGATGATGATTTTCGGTTACATTGGATCCATATTAACCCGAACGTACATTTAGTATTTGGCGGGGTTTAAAGGATTTTCTGCATTATAAAAATCATGTAAAGCATTAATGTAAACTTATTTAAATAATTTTATAATTTACTCGTTTATACGAAGTTTTACGCATACATTAAAACAAAAAATGACTGATTTAAATATTTAGGAATGTTTAGGAAATACTTCGCTATCATACTTCTCCAAACTGCTTACCTCTGAGACTATTATTTTTTGTTTAAATTGCAATGAAACGAGCATGTTTAATGTTCTCTTATTTTTTATTATTTGTTTTATAAGAACAGCTGATTTCGATAGAATCTTATTTATGTTTTATGAAAACATGTCATGTCAGCTATATAAAATTTTATAATTATTTATACATTTTAATTAAATGTTAAAAATTAAATTTTATTCGATATTTCAAGCCAAATGCCCATTTATAAACAAAATAAATTAAAAGTTAGGGATAAATATTTATAAAAATAGTATCACAAATTTAAATAAACTTACACTAGATAAATTAGAAATTTTAGAAGCTAATTAATTATAACAGTGCCTATGTATGTGTATACGGCCGTCTTTCATTATATACGCTTTGTATGTATGCAGGCCCAAATAATGTAAACACGAAAAAACACTTTGATACGAATGCTATGAAAATTTTCTGTTCAATATTTTTTTTTTGACTTTATTTATCTATATCTCGTAATTACGGCAATAAATTAAATTTTCATTCGCCTGAGCACGAACTTTGTTTCTTTTTCATTATTTTTGGTAAATTGTTTTTTAATTTCAAGGTAGATTTCATTTACAATTTTACCATTTTCCGGCATGTTGCCTTTTATTTGTTGAACGTCATATAACACACGATTCAAAGTTTGTGTGTATGCAAGAAGAGTTTTCAACAATCAACCATAGTACCTATGTTTGTACATAAACGCAGTGATTGTTGAATACTCTTCTTCCATACACACAAACTTTGAATCGTGTGTTATACGACGTTCAACAAATAAAAGGCAGCATGCCGGAAAATGGTAAAATTGTAAATGAAAACTACCTTAAAATTAAAAAACAATTTACCAAAAATAATGAAAAAGAAACAAAGTTCGTGCTCAGGCGAATGAAAATTTAATTTATTGCCGTAATTACGAGATATAGATAAATAAAGTCAAAAAAAAATATTGAACAGAAAATTTTCATAGCATTCGTATCAAAGTGTTTTTTCGTGTTTACATTATTTGGGCCTGCATACATATAAACCGTATTTTTTATATTTTTCTTCTACTTGGCCGTATACATACATACACGCAGTGATTATAAATAAAGGCAAATTCGGCACAATAATCTTATTTTATTTGTATGCATATTGCACGAAACATAATAAAATTTTGTTCTTCTTTCACAAAAATATAAACATAAACTGTAAACTGCACCATGCAGTGTTGCCAGGTTTCTTTTTTGCCAGGAATCAAATTTCCTGTCATCGTACCTAAAAATCCCGATTTATCCCGTTCGTATTAATTCCATTTCCCAGGAAAAATCCCGTAACCGTAACCATTTATATAAAAAAAATTATTTAGTTCAAATATTTTACTGAATTTTTTTTTAAAACTATTTAATAAAAATAAAAATTACAATAATTCAATTTTATTTTAAATAAAAGTAACATAAATATTATTATTTATCACAAATTAGAAACGTCAGACATACACAACGTACTTATGACCGTACGAAATTAAATAATATACCTATAGTATACTTTAATTTTGATATAAGATTGATGATGTTATCAACGAAAAGTGTTTATCATCAGGGTCAAATGAAACGGCATTTATGTTTTTATTTTGCATAGAAGATTTGAACACGCACAGCGCATTTAAAAAATCTTCCCCAATACGATTCCGTTTTTTAGTTTTGATGTCAGTCATCATTGAAAAAATTCTCACCGCATCTGCTTTTGAATGAGGGAGAGTTAATATAAATTTAGCTGCTTTAGATAAATTGGGAAAAACGCAATCACCATTTAAGACTTTTATTCCCGATATTCCTTTCCAAAACTCCTCAACTGACAGAACTTGTATAGTCTTTGTTTCTCATTATCAGCTTTTTCGAATGGCACATCATTCTATTCATCTTCCAGACGATACGTATCACAGACATGTTCCTAATATGCGTGTAGACCAGAAAGCGTTTTTGAAAATTTTCTTTTAAAAATATTTAGAGCAACTGCTGGATTTAAAAATTCGGCGGTTTTAAAAAATTCCTCATTTAGGGGAAATTTCTGTATAATCTTCTGTATAATATTTCGTACGTTAAATTTTTGTTCATTAGAAAAGCAACCAGAATTGTTTATCGATTTTTTGGTGTTTAAGTACTCGGTAATTTCTGTTCTACCATTAAACTCATCCGCTGATAGTTTTGTTTGGTTATTGACTAAGTTTTCGAAAATTGTAATATTGCCAGACAATATTTCGTGAAGAACTTCCGGCCTTAAAATCGTACTAGCAACTACAAGCAAAATCATTTTTGAATTCTTCATATAATTTGTGCACTAATACACTGCTACTTTGGAAAAGTGCATTGAATCTGTAGAAATAGTTTAAGATGTTCTTTAAAAACAATAAGTATGCTTTCATTTCAATATTTTCAAAATGATGCAAAATCTGAGCCGCTTTCTTCGGTTTTGTAAAAGTGTATTCATAAATAAAAAAGTGCTGTAAGGTTGCCTAATTTGTTAAAATATTTATCGTGCATGGTTGCATAGAAAGCCATCTAGTTGAGCCTGGTGATATAATTTTGCATGGCACGTTCTCAAAATACTCCTGAAACTCGCATAACACTGCTGCGTTTTTTGGACTTTCTGATACATAAGTTCCTATGTCTCTCAAGAAAATTTCTATATCTGATGGTAAAAGCTCCATCGCCGATTTCACTACTAATGATGCTGAATTGCATATGCATTTGAATAACACTACTGGATGGTTAACATCGTCTTGAAGCAATTTGTAAAATGAATTGTTACGACCAATCATTACTGCCGCAGTATCAGACGCCATTCCCACTATATTTTCAAACGCAATATTGCGAATGTTTTAGATGTACAATCAGTGGCATTTATATTAATTTATTGGAGAAATTGGGTATTCACTTTATTATTTTCCACATAACGAACAAGAACACACAAATTCTTTTTATTGCTTAAGTCGGTAGATTCATCCACAAAAATTAAAAAATTGTTTTTGCTTAAGACGTTATTTAACTGGTCGTTTTCCACTCTACATAACACATTTTCGATATGTTTTGTACACCAGGTACGCCCTACATGAATATCTTTGGCGATTTTCGATTCAATGAATACATTTTTTAAAAGTGGGACCAGTGAATCAACTATTTGTATTGACAGCCATAAAAGCGGCAAGTTTAATTTCACCTAGGGTGTCGAATTGTCATTTTCGGTGAATTGTTTTTTCGAAAAATTGTACTTTTCGGTGAATTGTTTTTCAGTGTAAGTTGTAGTGGAACCCGTTTAAATATAATTTCGGTTTGTCTGCAAATATAATTTCCGATATCCTATTTGGACAGAATAAAACAAAACTTCAAAAAAGTCATTTACCTACCTATGGTTACGTATACATAAAATTTTGATTTTTGATAATTTTGTTGTATTTTGCCCAGAACGAACAAGAAACTTTGGTTTTATTTCTGTTCTAAATTGAAAGAAAAAGTAATAGAAAAATATCCTGTTTGGCGTGAATTTGAGTCAAAATTATAATCACATTTTCATATTTTTCTACTTTTATTTGTCTTACTCGTGTGCACACAAAGAGAAGTATCTGCTAAATAAATAAGTATGCAATGTATAGCTATATCTTATACTATAATACCAAGGGAGACACAAACAAGCTAGAAAATTGAAAATTAAATGAGAGTATAAAATGTAAGCCAACAAGATGAATAACAATATAATACTTGTATTTAATTCCATCTGTGATCTGAATTTGTATAATTTTTTGTATGTGATACTGAAGTAGACGTAGTAGACAAATATTTGTTGTAATAGCTTAAGAAATTTTAAGCATTTAAACTTGTTTGTTTTGTATCGATGGACTTTTAGATTTGTTATAATCCATTTAATTGAGACTTGGCATAGAAATGTCTATTTATATTATGTATCAGGTGAAATTCAAACTGAATATTGATAGAAGGATAACGAAACTACGACAAATTTAATATATGTATGTATAGAAGATGTGTTCTTTAGAGTGTCGTACAGAATAAAGCCTCAACCAGCGAAATTTTAAGAGCTTAAGTTGTGCTCCATTTGGTGGACTTAGGGGAGCTGTACAACCACCAAAATTGTAGAAGTTGTTTTTTATTTGTGACGAAAAACCTATAAAATTCTGGTGATTGTATTACTAAATTGGTACAAACAGCGTGCAATTTAAGCTCCAATACAATCAGGAAATTGCTCAGCCGACAAAATAAAACTCATTAAATTTTCAAAACGGTTAAAATTTTACAAAAAACATTAAACGTATTAATTAGCGTTATTTCGTTTTTATTGCTAAATTTTAATGTGTCACGATGTTCACCCCGGGATTAAATAATTGCACAAATTTATACATTTTTATGTTTGTTGAATTTGAAATTGTCATGATCCCAAAAACAAAAACTAATTAATTTTAACAAATAATTAATGATGTAATTTAAATAATTTAAACCAATTTAAAAGTTAAATGAGTTTTTCAACATTGGACAATTCCAATTTATTTCGAATCCGGTAATAGATGGGTTTTTGTAATCGTAAAATAATTATAAATTAATATCAATTATAATTATAAAGTTTTACTTAACCGGTGGCAGAGGCGAATCGTGAATTTTTGAGTGAGGGAAGCTGCGATCCATAAAAGTAGTATGATTTATTGTAAACAAAAGTCAAATGTAAAAATTAATGTTCATTTATTTAAAATTCAATTCAATTCTTCGATTTTTTTGCTTGAATTCATTAATAACTAAATTATAAAATTCTGGCGACCCTTTCATTTCAGCTAAGAGTTTCTTTTCTATGGAAATTAAAGAAACGAATGTTAACCTTTCATCACCTATAGTACTTCTCAAATACGTTTTTATCCTGCGTAAAGCCGAGAAACTTCTTTCGGATGATACGCTTGTTGACGGTATAGTTAGAAACAGGCAGCATAGATTTGTTACTTCAGTGAAACAAGTTGTTAAATCATTGTCCATTAGATAATGTAATATCGCGAATATTGATTTCTCCAAAAAATCCTTATCGCTATAAATTACAATTAACTTCGACTTTAATTTTGAAAAATCAAAATGTTTACCATAAACGTTCTGCAGTTTTTTAAATTGTTGGTCTGGAAAATTAGTTTTGAATTTGGAAAAAAAAATTGAATTTAGCAGCTCCAAGAATGTGAATTCAGCAATGTTTTCGAATCTCGTAGTCAATTCATTTGAAATATTGTCTATTATTTCAAAAAATAATTTTCGATAAGACGTTTTAATGTCTTGCACGAAATCTATTTTTAATCGACTAGTATGAGATTCATCAATTTCGATGATTTCGGTAGTTTCTTTTCATACTTTGTCAAATTTATTTCTAAAATCCTTAATTATTTGCAGGTAATCATTTAGTTTTTTATTTGATGTGGTTATATCGGTGTTTTGTTTTTGCAAGCATTCAAAAAGAATATCTGAAAACGGAAAAATTTCTGAAAAAATAAACAGTATAAAATTGAACTTAAAATCTCGCAGATATGTTGCAAAACCGCGTGCTAAAGTAACGGTTTCGGTGTCCCAATCAGAAGAACCCTCGGACTCGGACATATTCTTGAAAAGTTCAAGTAGTTCCTGCTTGAATTCAAAAATTACACTAACAATTCGTGCATTAAACTGCCATCTTGTTGGGGCAGAAGCAGGAATGCGTTTTTTGATTAAAAAATCTAAAGCGCTCGTTCGTTTCGATGATTTTTTGAAGAAAGTGCTCATTCCCGATAGTGCCATAAAAAATGATTTGCATTCCTTTATGTTGGTCATTGATTGAGATAAAACTAAATTCAGTCTGTGAGCATAGCAATGAATAAAGATGGCATCTTTACATAATTGTTTAATCCGAGCTTGTAGGCCCGTGAGATGTCCGGCCATAACAGCTGCTCCATCATAACTCTGTGCAACAACTTTTTCGGTGCACTGGTATTCTTGAAATACGTCTTTGGCTACTTCGAATAAATTTGATGCAGACCGATCATCAGAAACATTCCAAAACCCCAAAAACCTTTCTTGGATAACGTCTTTCATGTCAATGTGTCGTAGAATTAAAGAAAGCTGTGATTTATTGGATATATCCGTAGTTTCGTCTATTATTACTGCTACAAATTTGCTGATTTTAATTTCATTTTTAATTTGATTTTTCATAACTACTGCAATGCTTTTAATTAGGTCGTTTTGAATTTCGCTGGAAGCACCCGTAAAAATATTGGAGTGTTCTAACTGATTTTTTAGAGCCGGAAAATATTTAGCAATCAATGCTAATAATTCCAAATATTTTCATTTATTAATTGATGACTCACTTTCATTATGCCCTCGAAATGGCAAATCTTGTTCACACAAATAACACGTTGCGTCAATTAAGCTTTCCAGGACCTTCAAATTTTCTCGAACCTTTTCGTTGTGCTTAGCTGTACTCAATGCAAACGCCTGCGATAAACAATTTTCGATTCTTTCGATTTTGCCAAATTGTTTTAGTTCTAAAACAGCTCTTAAATGGTCTGAGGAAAGTTCGTGCCTTTTAATGGCCTTATGAATGTTATTCAAATCACTGAATCCGGTTGTGCGCCATACGCCAGTGTCTTTACAAAAGAGTAAACACGGCCAACAAAATGTTTTGTTTAAAAAATCGCAACCTGTTAACCAGTTATGTTTCTCATACAGATCTATAGAGAAATGTCGCGTAAAATTTTTAGCACTTGAACACATTCTTTGCAATTCTGGCTGTAGTCTCCCCATTGAGACTATTTCCTGTTTTATTGCAAACGGTTTCGACGCAAATCCAATTTCTAGTAAATTTTCTATGACACAGTTGCATCGATTTTCATTATCCATATTAATTTTTTTCTTATGAATTAAATTAATAAAAAACCAATAGAAAATATTCAATAGTTACAGTTAATAATATGCACTGCTTAAGACTCTACGAATCAATAGGAATAATAAAAATTCACGTTACATGAGCATATATTGACTGCGTTATTTCACATCAAACACACTAACTACACTACACTTGTAATCATGTATATAAAATCCAACGAAAAGCGACAGCATCTACGACAACGAATAATAAAATATTGTTATTGCTTGGTGGTTTTGTATAAAGTAAATGAGAACCGAAAATCCTATTAGACATATCCCTTTTCCTGCCTGGTAACACAATTGTGTGTGTACGGCAAAAGTACCAATGTAAAATTTCATATAGAATAAGCTAATATTTTTTAGCATCAATGAAAAAATTTTGATTTTTCCGTGTTTGCGGATGGAACAAAAATATTTTTTTTAAACAAACATTTTATTAAGCATATAAACTAAATAATAACTAATAATTTGACTGCTTTTGACTGCTTGGCTGAAAGGGAAGCAGTGCTTCCCTAGCATCCAAAGACGCTTCGCCTCTGACCGGTGGAGTGGTAGTGAATCGAACGTTTTACTTGTGAATTTGTATAGGCAGAGAGGGGACATGGTACTTCATCTGTTAATGCTATCTAACAAGTTTTAAGGCTAGTTAAATTAAAATTTAAATATGAAAGTTTTACTTTCATAATATTTTTTATTTCTGATAACATTTACCTTGTATTAATCAAGTTAAGAGTAACTGAAAAATCCTTAATATAAGCAGAGTCCTTACCTTGTTGCTTCCTGCAAAGAAAGAAAAATAAATGGATTAGAAAATACGTTTTATATTTAT
Source organism: Nephrotoma appendiculata (assembly GCA_947310385.1). NCBI lineage: Eukaryota > Metazoa > Arthropoda > Insecta > Diptera > Tipulidae > Nephrotoma > Nephrotoma appendiculata. The sequence goes on along the minus strand of OX371223.1, from coordinate 243,512,246 downwards.
TATTTATTCAATTCAGCGAAGAAATTATAATGGTAATGTTCCATATACAGTACAAATTAACTCAATCAGCGGTCTTCGGTATTGTTTACACCGCGTGGGTAATTAATAATCTACATATGAGAGAATGTATGTAGACAATTAAAGAAATGACGTCGACAATAGAATGAACACAATGACGAAAATTATTGATTATGCTAAAAATCAGCAAAATTCTATGATTTCTTTGCTAATGCCACCATTTCAACTCCATGGAGCTTGATTTCTAAATCACATTTAGAAATCAACATTTAATCACATCAACAAATTGCTGATAAAAAATATTCCTTCGTCCAAAATCTTAAGAGCGATATGTTACATAATAATATCAGAATGAGAAAAAATGTATCTGTAATTAGCGCTGCAATAGAAATTTGGAGTACTACAGATAATTTGTGACATTCTTGTAATTTTTTTATTTCATTTGTTTTGATCCTGTGGTTACTTTCATTACACAAAAATTTGTTCCGTTAGTACCTTTTGGCGCATATTATATTATTTCGTACACACAAATATTTACTGAAAAAATGTAGGGTTTGTAATTTTTTGACGAGCCGTGCAGTTCTGGGGCGATATTCTGGAAATCGGTGGATATTTCTGCATTCTGAATATAATTTGTTCTAAAATTCTTTATATTATTCGAATTTTTTTGCTTTTTTTTTTTTTTTAAATGACGTTTTTTTTTCTTGTGAATTGTTTTTGACAACTTGGATTGATTTAAAAAAAAACGAAGGAAGGAACGAAAGAACACAGCACTAAATCCGCCTTTAATGATAAAACAAGTACGTATTTATATTTCTGGCTTCCTAGTTAAAACACTCTATTTCTGTCGGAAATTGAGGAATCGGGGTTCGTGATGTTTTCACATTGAAATTTTGGATGCAACTGATAATTTAAACGTTTTTTTTTCATTTTAATGATGCCATATGAACTGTAATCTTCACTAATACATAAATAAAACATTTTTATTTATTAGCTAAAAGAATAAGTGTTATGATTGGTAGTTGTCCCAATAATTACATCAAATTTAATGCCAATGACTGTAGCCGTTACGCTACTTTTCAAAGTATTTGAAAAAACGTAAAGGCTCCTATGGAATCTGCCACTTCCGGTGGACCGATTTCGGCCAAAAATCACAGAGATCTCCCAATTTATGGGAAAAGCTTAAATATGAAGTCTCATCCCGATCAGTCAATCCGTTTGGGCCGTTTTTTCATTTTTTTACTAAAGTAGTTTTTGGACAAAAATCATGATTTCCGCTTAAATTTTGGAAAACTGATCTGGATCGGTATTGTATAATTAGAATTAACTTAGAATCTGTTAGTTCATAACCGTCTTTTTAAACTGATTTGCTTTCCAAAATACGCGCGCAAAAAATTAAAAGCTTCTATTGTAGCTGTCACTTCCGGTGGAAAAACGAAAAAGCTCTTTTGGCGGCTGTCGCTTCCTGTGGACCGATTTCGACCAAAATCCACAGGGATCTTTCAATTTGTCAAGAAAGCTTATGTACGAAGTTACATCCCGACCAATTAGTTCATCTAGGCTGTACGGGCGGAATTTTTGTTGAAAACGGTTCATTTCCGCGTAATTTTAGAAAACTGATTTAGAACGGTATTATCGCAAAACTAATTTAGAATCTTTTAGTTTAAAATTACTTTTCTAGTAAATGATACACTTTTCAGAACATTGGCAAAAAAATGGAAAAGCTTTTATGGAAGCTATCACTTCCTTCTCCCAATTTATGAAAATTACTTATCAATGTATTTACTTCGATCAGGAAAATCGCCTGAGCAGTTGACAGGATACAGACATTTAGTCTGCACGCACACACACACACACAGATTTTTCAAAGTACCTTTGTAACTTCTCGAGATGAAAATTTTTCATAAATTCTCGCTAATCGCAAAAGTGGACCCAGTGATTTTTCCCGAATACGATCCACCGGAAGTGTCAGTTTGCATAAAAGCTTTTTCGGTTTTACACCGGAAGTGACAGCTTCGATAGGAGCATTTTTTCTCTCGACAATGCTATACTTTTCAAAATAAATCGAAAACTATATCATCTACGAGGAAAACGGTTATGAACTATCAGATTTTAAATGAATTTCCAAACCATTTTTCAATATATAAGCGGAAATGAAGATTTTTGTCAAAAAACTGTTTTCTGACTTTATACTTAAACTTTGAGAGATCCCAGTGATTTATCGTTGAGATCAGTCCACCGGAAGTGGTAGCTTCCATAGAAGTTTTTACGATTTTTGTAAATATTTTGAAAAGTATATAGCATTTATGAAAAAACGATTAAGGCAAAAAGATGGTAAATCAAATTTCAAACAAATTTAGTTCAGATCTTAGTTTAAATTTCACCGGAACTGGTGAGTTTTGAAAAAAAAAATTGATAAAAGTTCGGTATCTTTACTGGCCAGACTAGGCTGATTAACTATTTGGAATAAAACTTCATATTAAAGCTGTTTGCTATAAATTGGGAGATCCACTTGAAATATGGTGGATATCTGTATACCCTGGGGGCCAATTTAGGTCGAAAATTGACTAAAGCAACATGAAATACTCGTATACGTACAAGGCGGATAATATACTAATTGCTGTTGTGTGCTGTCATTTAACTTTGTTATGTTAGTGTGACATTTTATGTTGGTTAGTACAAAAAATAATTGAATCGGGTGAATCGGTTCAAATTTTTGGTGCGTTGGGTTCTTACATGAGACATTTCCCCTTGTTACTGCGAAGGAGAAATTCGTATTTTTAGTTAGTTCATAGTTTATTTTATATTGATAGTCATCGAGCAACATGGTAAGTAAAACTCAAAATTATATTACCGTTTTTTAATGTGCATATAATAATAAAAATTAAATTTTATAATTATTTTTTTTTTTCAAAACAAAATTATGATTATACGAGTAATAATAAATAATAAAGATAAGAAAATAATTTAATTAGCAGAATTTTTTTGAAATATTTCTATTTTTATGGGATTTTGGGGAAGTCCCTTTTTCTAGTATATTTTGTTTTAAGTATTTTTAAACGTTATAATTTTTATAATTAATTTTTATTTTAAAAATTTGATTACAGAATAGAATAACCTTAGAGCAGAAAAGGATTTTGATCGATTTTGTCGAAATAAATTTTGCATAACTATTCGGAGTTGGTGCCGCTAATGTGGAGCGAAATAAGCGCTTAATTAAATAATGGATCGACTTATCCTTAAAGTGTGGAGCAGTGAAAACGGGTAAGATAATTAAATACAAAATTTTTTTACAAAATCAATAAATAATAATTTTTTTATTTTTAGGCATGGCAAGATTTAAAAAAGGGCGTTAAGCGGAAGTTAAATAGAGCCATAGCGGCCAGAAATGAAACCGGAGGTGGAGAATTCGAAGTGATTCCAAACCTCACGCAAGAGGATGAACAAATTATTAATATTTGTGGAAGGGAAAATTAAGACGGGGCTCGCAATATTGTTGAAGTTGGATTGTTAAATTAAATTAACCTATTATTTATGTACCTATATAAAATTTATTTCTTATTTTATTTAATAGCCTGAGTCCGAAAACTCCATACCACCTTCTCCTGCATTTTCTCCCATTGCGTCATCCACATCCTGCCAAAACCAAACTGTCTCATCTTTTATTTTATCACCACAATATACTTCTTCATTACTCAATCCCTCCCCTCCTATATTTTTTCCACTATCTCAGACCTCATCATCAGTAATAGAACCCCACCAAAATACGACGCAATCCACTTCTTCCACATTACCACATTCCACAGTACCACCGCCATCACACCCTGGATGTTCCACTGCAAATGGACCTCAAAGACTGAATGAAGGAGGCCTGTCAGTTAGTGCTCGACGAGCAAGACTACGGCGCCAAAGAATTGCTGAAGTTTTGCCTACCAGAGCACTACGGCAAAGAGATGGTCCACGAAATGTAAGTATTGTCTATGAAACGTACTATATTCCTACGTGATTTAAAATTTGTTTTTTTTAAACAAGATAGTGTAGCTGTAACCTCGGTTATCCGGTCCCTTCAATTACAGCAAGAGTCAGTGGATTTATTGAGGCAAATTTTAAATAAATTAAACGAGAGGAGGCCTTAAATTACAATTTTTATTTATTTTATTTTTATTAATACCTTTATTTGTTGTCAATACCATTGATTTGAATTAAAAGCATCGTGAAATTAGAAGAAAAATAATGTTTTATTTATTTAAAAAAAAAATACATTAAAATTCGAGGCCCATCTCCTTCTTCTCCAGAATCTTCGTCGTCTGCATTATTAACTAGCACGAAGTCTTCTTCGGCTGCCTCATCAGTTTCCCCGATGGGATAATTATTTTCAATTAAAATATTGTGTAGTGCTTGCTCCACATGAATATATAATGTGAGCAGCTCTTTCTTGCGAATAGTGTAAATGTCCAGAAGCAGTTTTAAGGCAGCGAAATCTATTTTTTAGGACGTGAGCTACATTGAACTTATGTTCTTCGTTGGAATTGGGCCTACGGTATGGAACCATCATATGGGGTTTCAATGCATACCCACTGTCACTTGCAATAGAATTATGTTCCACTAAGTTCCACACATAAATTAAATTATTATTATTATATTACCAAAAGACCATGACTTGTGGTCTTGTCCATTGATCCATTGCATTACTGTTTTTATTTTACTCCCATCCCATATGTGGGAGTCCTGTGTCGATTCAAGGTACCTCGCATTCACAGTAAGGATTTTTAAATTTAAATCACAAATCTGTAAATAAAACGTTTTATAAATTATAGCTCCAAGTAAACAAGAATAAAAAAGATCTATTTACGGCTTGAACGTTTAATGAATGGAATCCTTTCCTATTAACGTAAGCATATTCAGTTATTTTATTAATATTGGCGATCGCAATATGCGTTTTTTGATGTTTGTTGCAGCTAAATTCAACAAACATTTCGACATTTCGAAAGAAAACATTTTTCACATTCAACAAACTTTATAATTTTTATGTTTTTAATCATACACATGAAACTTATTACACACTCTATATTATATATGTATATGAGCAAATTGAACTAAATGCCAATACAAAACAAATGTTAAAAATAAAAAATGGCGTGGATTCGCATACACATACATTTACACAATACTAATATCTTCCGGTTATTTTTGACTCGATGAGTCAATTTTCGACCAAAATTGGCCCCCAGAAGTGGCAGCTTTTTCAATTTTTGCAATAAAGACTAAATTTTTAACCAGGATAAGCCTGGTGAGTTAGTTTTCTGAAATTCAAACAAAAATAGTGATTTTTAATTTTACAAGGCGATAAAAATTACCATAAACCTGGTAGGTTCAATATTTCGGTTTACAAATTAATTATGGTGTGTTCGAAATCTATGTACATTTGTCGTAAAAAATGTCAGGTGTTGTCCACAACAATTACATACTTCCATTTTTTTTACTATGTAAAACATAGTAAACACAGTTAATCTCCTCTCCTCCAGCGTTTCACCTTTTTACGATGAGTGATCAGTGTTCATCATTTTAAGGGCCGTACAGAATGGAGTTAGTAGCGCTAATCTCAGCATACGGATTAACATGGGATTTTTGGAAGGATAAGGAACAATGATTTTTGTATGCTGGTTCTTGGGAACCAGAAATTAAAATTTGTTATACTTGGGTCTTACAACCATAAAATACTGGGTCATACACAAATAGTCGAATAGCACCAAACTCAACATAAAGGTCGACTTGGTATTTTTATGGTGATTAGTGGTCATCATTACAAGTCGATAGAAGTAAAATATTCTTAGGAATTGAAGTCATCCATAATAATTTAGAGTATTTATCGATCTCGGGTCTCGGGTATCCTTTATAGCTCGGGTATCCTGAGGTTGCCAGGAAAATAATATACAGAGTACAGGAACACATGTAGAACAGGAGAAATTAAACATGGGATATCAGACCAACGACTAAAAATATGCGGATGCCATTTTAATACAATTCCTCACTTTTCTTGTATGTGTTAGTTTCACACTGTTAAATAAAAAGCTAATTAGAAAACTGGCCATTCCAATTGGAATTTTAGTTCTAAAAGATAATCTAACTGTGGTTTTGTACATGTTTAACTTAATTTTTTTTAGTACGATCAAACAAATTAAATTAAATTTATATTTGGAGGAGCGAAAATTATTGTAATTATAAAGTATATTTAGATTAATTCAAGATTTATTATATTTTATTTTACTGAAATAAGTATTTGTCATACTTAACTGATATAATATTTAATATACTTTAAATTTATTGATAGATTCACGCCAAATTATAAATTTATTTGGTCTTGTAATATAATACATAATTGTTATTATGTTGGCCATTGATCATTGTCGCTCCAACTCTCAATAGGAATTTAAAAATTCGTTGTAAATTTGCTGATCTGGGTAGAAAGTGGCAATCAGGCTGGCTGCACGAGCAATTTAGTAGCCTATAAGAAATGGGTGTTAATGGGTGAGAATGGGTGTTAATGGTCGTTTACCATTTTCGCCCAAACTCCAATTATAAATACAAAAATTGGTTGCAAATTTGTTGATCTGGTTTGAAAGTGTTAAACAGGCTGGCTGAATTGGCAATTTAGGCTGTATGCCAAACTTAAGGTAAAAGTCGATTTTAGGTACATTTTTCGGTAAATTCAATTATTTTCAAAAACTCTATGGTAAACTGATCGAAAAATCTGTCCTAAAACCAGTTTTTACTGTAATAAACGATTTACCTTAAGTTTGGCACACAGCCTTAGTAGTTTATAGCCTATTGGAAGTGTTCACGGAACCTGAGTCTAAATCTGTGGGAAGGGGTGTTGCCATTTACGATTTTTGTCCAAACTAAAATTATAAATACAAAAATTCGTTACAAATTTGCTGATCTGGTTTGAAAGTTGCAATCAGGCTGACTGGATGTGCAATTTAGTAGCCTATTAGAAGTGCTCACGAAACCTGAGTCCAAATCTCTGAAAAAAGGTATAATTATAGTTTACCATTTTCGTCCAAATTCAAATTATAAATATAAAAATTCGTTGCAAACTTGCTGATCTGGTTAGGAAAAAGCAATCAATTCCTAACCATATCAGCAAATTTGTAACGGAGTTTTGTATTTATAATTTGAATTTGGACGAAAATGGTAAACGGTCATTATCACCCCTTCTCAGAGATTTGGACTCAAGTTTCGTGAACACTTTTATTAGGTGGCTAAGTTAATCATCCAGTCAACCTGATTTCCACTTCCTTACCAGATCAGCAAATTTGTAATGAATTTTTATATTTATAATTTGAATTTGGACGAAAATGGTAAACGGTCATTATCACCCCTTCTCAGAGATTTGGACTCAGGTTCCGGGAGCACTTCTATTAGGTGGCTAAATTGCTCGTTCAGCCAGCATGATTGCCACTCCCTAACCAGATCAGCAAATTTGAAAAAAAAAAATTATATTTCTGTTATGATTTTGATGCGAAAATGTTAAAGTAGAAAAGAAATAATAGATCTAATCAGAATTCGCATGACAATATTAACCTTTATACGCTCTTCGGGTGAAATTTCACCCATTAATGATTTTAAAGTTATTTTACTTTTTTATTATGAAACTCAGGATGGTTAAAATTTTTGAATTCGTTTGTATTATTCGTTTGTATTACAAATAAAATATTGAAATATGTGATATATAGATGGATATGTATATAGATTTTATATAATATATATTCGGGTGAAATTTCACCCGAGCAATGCATGTGAAATTTTTTTTGAGAGTCGTATGAGGGTTAATTAATTATTGTACTAAAATGGTTGTAGTATAGACTATCCATTAAAAGGTTTGCAACTTTGAAAACTTATGTAAGTAAAATTATTCTTAGTGTACGTTTCGACCAAAGAATTCGTAGCTATTTTAGCAAAGGGAAATTTGTGTTGCTATGTTTGTGTGAGTACGTTGATTTGATATCCCTCTGCAAGTATTAGAATCAGTTTGACGTTTCATACATTTTTTTGTGGTTCACAAATATTCAAAAATTCCATACAATATCTGTATATATTACATATTTAATTATTTAAAAAAAAAATCCGTCTATTTCAAAACAAGAAAGTTACAATTCAACTTTAACAGCTATAAAAGTGCGAAGTGAGCTAGCTGAATATTTTATGACCGATGGGTCGATACCGGTGGCAATGGGGAGCTGTCTAAAACTTTATATAAATAAAAATAAAACACAGAAATCACAAAATTATTTTTGAAATATTTATTTGGAATCACTTCATTTATATAACTCATAAAATATATGTAGTTGGGCTTGGCACTTCTTTTTTTCATCAAGTTCCCGTAAAAATATGGCCACGATCACCAAAATGTTGTTCCATGTCATTCGCCACCACATGCCTGTTACCTATATCTTATCCATTAATTTTTTAAGGGGTTCTAAGAAATCTAATTAATTTAAAATTATTAATTATTGTATTAATATATATGTATTCTATATTAATATTTTTAATTAACAAACGATTTTTGTGTGCAAAATTATGTACACAACACGAGACCTGTCATTCATGAGTGAAGGGATGTACAAATATTAAATTTCCAATAGGAAATTCTATATTTTAGTACTAATGTAAAAATAGCAACCAAAAAACATCTCGGTATTAGTACTTTTTGGTTGCTATTCTCTTTGTTTTTTCAATATGTGTGTATAAAAAATTTGTGTTTGAACACAACTTTTTTGGTATGTATACTATCCGTGTGAGCTGCTTTGCTAAAATAGCTACGAATTCTTTGGGTGAAACGTACACTTATACCTTATCAATACAAGTTTTATTAATTTATATCTCTTTTTTAAATATTTAATTCGTCAAAATTAAATGAAAATGATGAAATGGTATGATTTTGTACTCTTATCTAATTTGTTAATTCATAACTGAGTGCTCCATTCACGAACACAAGCAAATTCAATCAGAATCTCATAGGAATATAAATATTCCAATAGGATTTGTATACGTACACGGGTGGGAAAACAAATTAAAAACGGCATACGCATACTAAAAATCCTTATCGTAATTAGATTCGCCTCAGAATTCTGATTGGAGTTTTATCCAATATATCAAATAACAGTACATTAAAATATCGGACACTTGATAGCACTGATAAAACAAAATTACAAAAAATGTCACCAAAATACTGCCATATTCGCCGCGGAGACCACTTAAATATAATTCCCAGACAAATTTACCGAACGCCAATAAATTTCACTCAATTTTTTTACCGCAATCAATTCAATTGAAGATTTCATATTCACCACTAATCACCATAAAAATCACTAGTCGACTTATACATTGTGTTTGGCGCTATAGGCCTATATGTGTGGCGCAGTATATTAGAGACAATTTTTAATTTATGATTCCCAGTAACAATGAGGTCCGAAGACCGAACCACCTATAGGAGTATTTGTGTTCCATGCGTTCCGGAATCCGATCCAGTTGATATCGGCTTGCCATAAACGTTGTCGTTCATCCTAAAAATCCCAATTAGAGACGTACTCGTATGTTTAGATTAGCGCCAGAGGCTCTTATCTGTATTGTCCAACTATGACAGATTTAAAGTTGTGGTTCCCAAGAACTATGAGTTCCATAAACCGAACCAAGCGTTATCCATTTGTATTGTAACGAAGATCACTAATCACCATAAAAATCCTAAGTCGAACCGATGTTGAGATTGATGCTATAAGGTTAGGCAAATTGCAAAGTTTTAAAATTTTTATTTTGATTTACGGATACATATTTTGTAAAGTGCAATTTTCTATAATTTTTCATTTTTTTCAGATAAGTGTTCACAACATATTATTTTTTGGCATGCAGTAAGTAGTTTACCATATTTAATAAAAAATATAAACTAATCCTTGTCCGGGATGTTAATGCAGCTTTCGTGTTGACATTTTTATATTTTTCTGATCGTAACTTAAGCCATCCATTGTGGACGTATTATTTTCGTATGATTTTCAGGCGGTGCTGTAGGGCTTTTGGTAAATATTCTAGCTGCCCCCTATACAGTTTTGGTTTAGCGTCAAATCGAAATTACTCTATTGATGCTACTGTCTGTTTATGGTTTCATAACTACAATTTCGAGATCATGATTTCTTAAATGAGAACTGAAGACACACTACAATTTCTTTTGTCTTCTCGTTTAGTTTTAAACAGCAATGCTGTAGGCATTGACAAAAATGTCAAGATTGGCATTTAATTGATTTTTAAATCGTTAGAAATAACTTCCATTGACAGAACAGAAACAAATTTGGTCCTGCCAACCAAATATCTCATTGGCAAATAAAAAACTCAAAGGAAACTAGATTTGCTTTGTAAACTATTAGTGTCTGGAATCTCCATTTTTGAAACATTCGGCGTTGTGAGCACTAAAATGTATGGAAATGAGAAAAAATATCTCATTTCGAAACGGAGTTCAAATTTAGTTGGAGACTATGATTTAACATGACACGCTAGTACGAAATCATGATTTCGAGTTAATCATAATTACGAAACTAACAGTGTGTCTATGACGTAACTTACGTATTTGTAATTTGGTCACCGGTAGTTGATCAGCAGTGCGCAATTAAAGCAACATAGTCTGAAAACTATCGCAGTACTAATACTTATTAGAAAAATTACAATCGGTGGTTTTCCTATAAGAATGTGCAACGGGGCATCCCGAATTACTCATTGATGCAGTAATATAAAATATCGGTAGCAATGGAAAGCAGATTATTTTAATAATGTGCACTAATTATATTTCGCGGAACCCGTTGATGTGTGCCTGTAACGCAGCGTGGAACATATCGTATGCTTATTATACGAACTATTCAGCTATAAAAATTTGTATCCAATAAAAGTCACCACCTTTCAAATCTAGTCAAAACATAAAAATATTTTAAACGCTTCTCACTCCAATCAAACACTACGGTAGATTAGATAATACGGTTATAACGTTTACATAATAAACTCGGCAAATGTGCACCGTTCAGATGTTTATGGCGTTAGATGTAAAATTTATACCGACAGTAATTTAATGAAATGCATAAAAATTACAGGGAATGGATTTTTAATTTTGGTTCTATATATCGCTGCCTCGGAAAAATACCGTCATAACAAAAAAAATAGAAATTTTGGGAAAATGAAAATAAAAATCCTAATGGAAATTACCTTTTCCTATGTGTGACACTTCTGAACTCTACGTTTGAACCAGAACTGTGGCATCCTAGAACATAAAAATTTGACGGTATTGCAAAATAGTCGAAATCCAATTTTTTTAATTGTGTCAGTATTCTTCCAAGGCAGCGATATGTACTCGCGTAATATGTGCTCGCTAAGTAATTCTTTTTTTTTGCGTTATCTCGCATTTTTTATGATAAATAGTTTTTTTATGGTTTTTGTTGCACCAGCACTAGCTTTTATCAACATTTTATTTATGGATGTATACACCGAAATTATGACTGTTAAATTTAATACAATTTTGTTTACGAGCATCGCTAAATTTCTCGTAATTTGTGAAATAAAAAATTTTATAGTTTTATTTTTGCCGGTGGATTGAAGTGGAAATGTTTTTTTTTTGTTTTATATCGTAATTCGGGACATTGTCGCAACATGTTGAAAAGATAAAAGTTTTGAAATGAACGAGGTTGTTGAGTTCATATTTATTTTAAACTGTTTTAAACACCGCATTTTTGAAAATCTCGTCAAGTGTATCTCGTCTATTTTCATCTGGTGGCTCTTTAATAAAACGTACCGGACTGTCATAAATATCTTCAACAACCATTTGGTCCGTGGTATGCCCAAGTGGTACTGTCCCAATTGTTATTGGTATAAACATACTGGGTGATGTATGAAACCAATTTGTGTTAAACTTTAGCTTTATGCAATACGTGACATGAATAATTTTACTGCTCTCTTCATCAGTGGGTGGAACAGATGGAACAGTTAACGCAATTTCATAAATTTTTGTTTGATTAGCTGGTACGCCGGCTATTAACGATAAAGTTACTTTTTTTAATTGAACCCATTTGCCGTCTCGCGGTGCTACACTAAAATACTCAATGATTTGACAAAGGGACGTTTTAATCGAATTAATTGTAACATTACTTCCATTGTTGATTTCAATCTTCACTTTTATGTGTTGGCCTGGTACAAATCCGGTTTGGGTCACACTAGCAACAACATTAAGTGGCGCTGATCTGCATGAATAACAACAAAATGTATGGTTTAATTTAATTTCTGATGGAATGCCGAGTTCTCCAATTCGACCGTTTAAATTAAGTGGCCTTATTAGAATAAAATCCTGTTTAAAATTGTCGTCTAATAGTGGAAATGGTCGATTTATTGTAACACGTACATCATACCGAATATGCCCTTTTTCTCCTACAATCGACGACGGTAAATTTGATGGTATATCGTACACAAAACTGTACGTATGTATACCAGCTGGTAACTCAGATACATCACTGGTTGTGCTTCCCACTAGGTATGTTACCGAATCAATGTAACCCTCTTGACCGGCGTAATGGGTGGTAACACTTATATCACCATAAGTATGCTGTTCACTCCAATTACATTTTCCCCAGCCGGATATGGTCACAAAAACACCTATTTATAAACAAAGAGACATTAAACAGCTTAATGATTTCAAAAAATACTCTCTCAGCTCAAAATCTAAAATACCTTTCATTATCCGCGGTTTATCCAAATTTAATGTAATGTTACATCTTAGCCTATCGCCACACAAAAATACTTTATAGGCGGGATTTTCGCTTTCAAACTTAATTAGACACATTGGGGCCATATTTTATTGCAGCTTTAATCAAGCGACGCCCAACCACTAAATCGTAATGATCGATGCTGTGTTCAAAGCAAGATGATTAACTAATTGCTTCTATGTAGAAACTCCTGTTATCAGCTTATAAAAAAAATTACACACCACGGTTCAATGATAAATCATATATAGTGAGTAATTGATTACGTCACAATTTGGTTTAAAATAGAAGTCTGTAATTCGTATAAGCTGTGACAATTAAAATTATTCTGCTATTGATTATCTAGTAAATTGAAAATGTCAAAAAGCACTACTCGTGGGGAGTCTGTTGAATATAATAATTAACACATTGTCATTTAGTTGATTGAGTTGACAAATTTTTATAGTCGTGTTTTATGTCTACATGTACGTACATATGCCGCATAATATGCTACATTGGGGTTATTAAATATTTATGTTCAACCAATATAATTTTATAGTTATCGCTTATTTAACGATTTATTTTAATTTATACGTATATTGGCAAATTATTAAACTTGTGTGTGTAGACGAGTAAAATTGCATTTATTTGAACGGTAATTAGTTTGATATTTGTGTTTTAGAAAAAATTTGTAGCTAGACCTCTTTAGGAGTTAGGAATGTGTCTATAATTGGGCTTTGAACTATTTCATAGCCAGAAGAAATTAAAAATATTTACCCTGCAACGTCCCAAGATCATTTTATTCACATAAATAGTAGATTTGGTCCAAAAAATCATGATGATGGCTAAAACATATTAGGTGGCAGTATGGCAGAGTTAGATTAGAAGACAGCAACTTCATCACCAAACATTTAACATTCCCTCAGTGGTTCGATGATTGACCAAAATGTTGAAAAGCAGGTCAGAAGCCGGACAAAACTACGTTTCTACAACATAGTAATGAGTTTGAAATTTATTCAAATCAAAATACAGGTCGTATCTCGATCAAATTCAAGAAATAATCAAAATAGCAGTAGCACTCTATAAATTTTTGAAATCATACATAAATAAATAAAAAACAAAAAACAAATTTACTGTAGACATTTCACATTAAAATGCCTTCAAAATTTGTGGAATGCTACCAACGTAGGCGTTGTTTTTTGTTTTGTCCTGTATTTGTATTATGATGATATCGTAATTTTATTATATTTTGAGAGTCTTAAAGGATAACCAGTATTGTGCAATTGTATGTAAAAAACTGTTTTATAAATTTTTTACGTAAAAAAATGGTAATATACTTAAATTACTGTATAAAACGTATAATATTGTATAAACTCAAACGCGTATTTAAAAACCTTAGTAAAGCCGCAAACCTTAATATACGAAACGTAAATTTGTATCATAGTAATACATTTAATTTTATTCGATAAATACTATATTAATAAAAGATGCTAAGTTAAATTAATATAAAATACGACCTAAGCATAACTACAGAAGTCGTTATCCAAATATACACTTCGCAAATGCAATTACTGCGAGCAACACTGCGTAAAATATTCGTAACTAATTCAAAAACATCAATTCTTACGTATATGAAAAAAAAAATTGGATATATGATGTAAAATGAGAAATGGATTTGAAATGTTTGAATTTATTTATATTACTTCTAATTTATTAATTATAATTAAAAGTAAAATATTTGTAGAAAAATATAAATAAAATTATTTTTTTTTTTTCAAAGAAAATATGGTTTGTTTCTCAGCTACTAACTTATTTTATAGAATAGATAAACAAAATCCACAACAGTATGGGATTGAAGTGTAAAACGATTAATCATCGAACTCATTCAATATTAATGCTATAACATTTTAATGTTATCTGTTACAAAAAATGTTTAGATGATTACGAGAAATCATTACCATCTTTCGACAAGATTATTTAACTTGACACAGACAGAGATATCTACATCAACATCTGTAGTGCAATTTGTTCTCTATCGATTATTGCTTAAAATAAGAATTACATTGCTTAAAATAAACAACTTCATACTGCTCAAATATTGTAGCAAAACGAAATAAAAAAATTGTTGCGCTATGTGACGTGAGGAGAAAAAATCCAAAAATTTAGGTGTCATTTGTTATTGTCAAATGTCAACACAAAAAAATAAAAATCGAAATACTAATATCGATTCATATTACGGAGTTTTCAGATAGGTTTGCACGAATTACTTTAAGACAGCTATCGTAGTTCATTCCTAAGAGTCTGTTTGATAAAAATTTTCGACTAGGGAGGGACAAGTTTCGAATGTGATCGAAGATTTAATAATTTCAGTGCAAAGTTGGATAAGTTTGGGTGGCTTATCACTGCAGTGCTCCTCAAAGTGATTGGTGCGATAAAGAAAAAACTACGTGACCATGACCTAATAGCGTGTAAAGCGGATAAAGGCAATACAATTACCGTGCTCACAAAAGTCGATTACTGCAATAAAATTTCTGATTTTATTACAGAAAGCAAAGCAATAGAGCTTGGCAGAGATCCAACTAAGTCTTTCAAGACTTCGGTTAGTAAGTGTATCAACCAATGCCAGAAGTTATTTGATGGAACTGGTTGGAAGTACTCTGTCATGAATCCATCTGCCTCGATCCTTTATGGTTTACCAAAAATCCATAAGGAAGGTATTCCGATTAGACCAATAGTATAGCGTATTGCAATGCTCCTGCCTACAAGCTATGTAAGGGTTTCATGAATTTCAATTGTCATACTAATTTTTTTTCGGCTTACTCGGTTAAGAACTCGGTAGAATTGATTAACAAAATTCAAGACGTCGACATTCCGTTACATTCAAAACTAGTTTCATTTGACGTTGCCAGTCTTTTCACTTCTATTCCAATTAATACTTTGTCCCAAATAGTTTGTAATTACTTAGATAGGGATGTTGTAGATGAGAGCTTACGTCGTGAACTGAAGTTAGTTTTTGAGACTTGTATTAAACAAAATTATTTCTGTTTTGATAATACATATTTCAAATTCGCTGATGGTCTACCCATGGGCTCTCCTCTGTCACCTTTGTTGGCTGAAACTTTCATGAATTTCTTAGAATAAATGATCATATCAAATAACAATCCTTATTTTCGTCATATAATCTTTTGGTATAGATATGTTGATGACATATTATGTCTATGGAATGGAACTGATAGACTGTTAGACTCTTTCCTTACTTGGTTAAATTCTCAATATCCCACCATTGATTTTACGTCAGAAAAAGAAGAAAATAAATGTATTAATTTTCTAGATATAACAATAACCAGGATTAATTCTACTTTAGACTTCAAAATTTATTGGAAACCCACGTATACAGACGCTGTTATCCCTAGTTCTTCAAACCATCCCCATAATATTAAAATGTCAGCTTTCCACTCACTCAAAAATAGACTAATAAACATCCCTCTGTCAAATTCAAATTATAACACTGAGCTTAACATAGTTCTTCAAATAGCAACGAATAACGGATATGCAACTAGGACTATATTAAAGTTATTAAATAAAAAGCTAAAGCGTAAAACTCTAACGGGTATTTATCCACCGGATAGTCCAACGCGGGAAAATTGGCGTCGTTTAGAGTATATAGGAAAAACGAGCCAACGGTTTAGCAACATCGTGTCCAATTATAATAATAACACAATAAAGAAAATGATTTTTAACCATAAACCTAGAGTTGATCGCCTTTCCAAATCTGGTGTCTATAGGATCAATTGCAATGATTGTAGTTTCTCTTATATTGGTCAGACTGGGAGCAATTTTGGAGTTAGAGCTAAAGAACATTTATCTGGTTGCAATCAATTCAGAAAATCATACAGCTAGCTTGAACAATTTAGACATATTACATATACAACCCAAAGGCAGACGTTTAGATACCTTATAATCTTACGAAATTAGAAAATCAATATTTCTTAACCAAAATATCCTTAACGAACAGAGAGAAATCCGGTTCTCACCAATTACAGACCCCGCCCTTTTCTATTCTCACGTACGCAATAATATACCTTGAATTTTGTTACTCAACCTATGACTCATCGCCTACCTGCGCGATCCATAGATTAATTTTTATTGCTTATTTGTTGTCCCTCCTTCTTTTATTTATATTTTGCTTTTTTCTACTATATAACAAAATTTTTACTAATACAAATCAGTAGATACTCCTGATGATGACCTAACAAGTCGAAATCGATCGAGTGATTTTTTAAACATTTTGAAAAATATTCAAAATATTCTACGAAACAAAAAACAAGTGATTAATTAAAACGTGTTTATTAAGTAGAAGTGTTTTTGATTTTATATTAATTAATATATTTTATTGTATGTTTTGAGTATTTGCCTTTTTCCAAAAGTATTTGCCTGAGAGTGAGAATGTATACACAGATTATATGAATAAATTTTGAATGCACAAGTTTATAGAGTAGACTCGCGATAACGTGAACAAGATACAACCAAGCAAATGCATGTTTACGAGATTGTTAATGTTTACGGGAGTTGATTTTTTACCTATGGAAAAAGGACAAATTGGGAATCCCCGAATCGCATATTCAACTTTACGTGATTCAAATTATGAAAAGAAAAAAACCAATTGGGAATCCCCGAATCATGCGAGAATGTACAAATTTAGTTCACGTCGTTGAGCTTTCTAATTGTTCATGTAATTGAGTAGTACATATAATTTAAAAAATTTCACGGTACCCGGAGTTCACGGTATCGTATACGGCATTTATGTTACCGCGAGCCTACTGTTTTCGATTTGAGCCTGATTATACACGCTCGGTGCTATGTAAAGTATGGTTGTGTGTGTTTGGTGTTACATTTCTATTTTGCTTCTGTTTTATTTTCTCAAAATTCTTCTACGATCACAAATTTATTGTTGTGATCTTCAAATACAGTCAAAATAATAATATGTTTGAGTTAGAGAAAATTCGAGTAAAGGAAATGAAAACCCAATTTTCCTCGAAGTATTGGAGTATGTGTACATATCGTATATACATATTATATATACATACAATTTGCCAAAAATGTTCCTGCCATAAATTGAAATTCGATTTAAGGAATAGTTTGATTTATGGAATTTTGGCTGTAATATCTCATCTCATAATATTGTTCGTGTTGCATTCTTACGTAAATTTTACTGTATGTTGACGTGTGTATATGTATATATATATGCGTATGAATGTGTGTATATGAGTATATATGTATGTAGGTATAAGTATATATGTATATGTGTGTATTTATGTTATACAGGAAACCCTGCGATAATAGAGGAGCGATGACTGGAAAAACATAAAAAGCTGACCCTCCTACAAAAAACAAAACGAAACTTCTTATGTCTTCTTCATTTTCAACAAAATTTCTTATGTCTTCTTCATTTTCATGGGGATAAAAAGAGACCAAACAAGAAATTTGCTTATCCATACTAACAAATTATTTTTTTCACAAACTATGAATGGTAAAAAAAATATTAACGGGGATTAGTAAACTGGTAACTGGTAATTATAGAAGAAGAAAAAATCGAACTGGGGTACGTTGTATAACGGCAGTTTGCTCTTGTAGTTCTTCTATTATTAGAACCTATAACATATCCTTGCCATGCCTAGTCAGTTTGGTCACCGAATCTTGTCTCAGGTTGATACAATTCTTGGGCGATTGAGTGATAATCGAGTGCAGTGTAGTAGTGGTGCATGTTCTCGAGTCATTCAGTTACTGCGTCATCAAAAGAATGTATCAACTATGGACTTGGACATACTTAATTGCATGTAGTATGTTATAGGATACCAGCATAACAGCTGCCCTGCATTGTAAAATATCATATCATTATTATTACTGCATCCAGTGCGTGGTATTTAATTAATTTTAATTTTTTACTATTTTTGATCTTTCTGTTAGATTTTATTAAAAATAGGTATTAACGGAATTTAAAGAAGATAACTTCGCAGATGTGGAGCCAATTAAATAAAAAAAATTAATTTTCAGATGATGGTGTAGTTTTTCAGTTACATTATTAATAATTATTTCGTAATTAGAATTGTGTCATTGTGTTACTAACTATCGACTACTTAGGTGTCTGTAACCGGGTCGAGTCTATCCTTACTAACATAACCTTTCCTATCACTCGATTTTGTTATGTGTAATAAAGGTGTACGGTGGGACCCGGCCATATCTGGGATTACTTGTCTAATGACTTGGCCGTACATCTCAATCAAATCAAAATCAAATCAAATAAATATGTGTATGTACATATTAGTGAAAATGGAAGGAAAAATCTACATTTCTAATTTTTGATGTACATCAAATTTTTTTGCTATTTTTTTCGCTAAAAGAATGCGAAAATGTGATTTACATCAAAAAATGTTGTTGCACATCAACATTTTTTGACTCTTTTTTTGTAAAAATAAAATGCGATTAATAAGCACATTTTTATTAACCACTTGTTTTTATTTCGCAAAATTATATTTTTTGAATATTTTCAAAAGGTGATTTTTTAAACTTTTTAAAAATATTCAAAGAATTTAATTTTGCGAAATAAAAAACGAGTGGTTAATAAAAATGTGTTTATTAAATATTTACATGCATACTCGTTACGCCTAGTATAGCTGGAATGACATTAGAAATTAGTGTCGTAAAAATATAATTTTTTTTTTAAATTTTATAATTTTTTTATGGTTGGCCCTTTATATATACGCAAATCGTTTTTTAAATAAAAATTCACTTTTTCCGTTACAAAACGTTTAAACATATCACTCACTTACGAGAAGGACGTCATAATCCAAAAAACACGTTTTTTCAATATAGCCATGAAAATTCAATTAACCCTAAAGCTCTTAACAAGAGCCTGTGAACCTCTAATTTTTTTGTTTTTAAACTGTTATTTTTTTAGTTTAAGTTATGTTTTTTAATATGTATATGAATTAATTTTTTAAAATAATTAAACGTTTATTTTCAATGAAATTAAAAATATACAAACAGTTCCATGTCAGAGACTGAAAGGCTCTTGCTAAGAAAATTTGTTATAAAATTATGTTAAGAGCTTTAGGATTAAATATAACTTTGCACTCTGTGGTGAAAAATATACGAATAGACTCTGAAAAGATAGGTTAGATGTTTTAGAATGTATTTATTTCTCGTTTTTTAAGAAAAGCTGTTATTTTTGAGCCAATATTTTCTTTTAAAATAAAGCTTTCCGTCTTTGGACTTTTTTCTTGCAAGGTACCAAATATATAAATTAACACACTTTGAGCGGGTAGCCAAATAGACCAAACTGATATGCGTAGCGGGTGAACTTTCTATGATACTGGCTGAATGAATTGGAGATATCATCCGAACGGGGAAAGAAGTCTTCATCACTTTCACACTCGCTATCAAATTCAGCAATATTGGCATCACTTGAAATTTGCGATAAATTATCTACGTAAACTTCACTATCACTATCAGAAGCCATTATTATTATAATAAAAAAAAAATTAAAAAAAGAAATTTTCAACCGTCTAAAGCCAACCAAATACTGAATTATTTTTAACAACATATGTTTAACACCTTTTTGACAAAACTCTGAATATTTATTTAAAAAAAATCCTTGAAAGATTCGAGTTTGCTTTGTATTTATATACATTTAAATGATGAGTGGTCTGCATAAAAATAACTTGAAGGCGAAATACATTTATTATGTATTTATTATGTAAACAAACGTTGAACAAGTAAAGTTGTTGAATCTAAACAAAAAATAGAAGATAACACTTTCAGTTCCGTATGTAAACCGATGAGTAAAAATAGATTGCCCCGCTTTTAAAGTAAGTGCATTCAAATAGGTAAAAATACCCGGCCCGCTCTTAAACAACACTTCTCGAGACAGGTATTTTTACCCGCCCCACTTATAGTGTGTTAACTATTTAGTGTTATGTCAGTATTTCAAATTTTCGTTTTCGCAATAGTGCTTTTTGGGTACGTAATATTAACATTTATGTCAGCTCAGCTTTCAATTGTCTACTAAGCCTATTTTCATCTATGAATATTTTCATAAGTGTACAAAAAGAGACGCAGTACAGAAAAAGTTTTAATTCCAGTTATTATAGCATATTTTTCAATATTACAATATTAAAACATGGTCAGGATGATATTCTCATAATCTTCTTAGTTCGGAAAATCCAGCATTGCAAATCTGAGCAACAAAATATAGAAAATAAAAACAAAACTGTTTTCAAATTCATTTATTTCAAAAAATCAAATACGAGTACTTAACAAATAGTTCGCATCACAAAAATTAATCAAATAAAAAATATAGTTATGCCGATAATAAAAAAAAAATTTATAATGATTTAAATAACGAAGCATAATAATGTGAACGGTACACATTTCCTTTCTACTAAATTCAGTAAATTCGCTTTTTTCTTTTCCGTTATTCCTGGTTTACGATCGTACGCATTTTTTAAATCCACTTCAATAGATTTTATTTTCTTTATTATAATGGCTTCTTTAAAATTTAGGTAAGCGTACGAATATTTGTAATATAATAATCGAGATGAACTTTTATTTATTTTCAATTTTTTAATGTCCCTTAGTTTGACAGCTTCTTTATCCATATTCGTGGTTAAATTAACCCCCATTTGAACACGGTTGTTTTTCTAATATTTTAGGTCATACTGAGACTATTTGGAAAATTTGGAGAAAATTCATGGACTAGAATTTTCACTAGAATTTTTTAAGTTTAGAACTTTCACTAGCTTTTTTTTTATTTTCTGCGGCAATACAAGTTATTTTCAGTTTTTGGTCAATATCTCAAAAACTTCCACTGAGACTTCCAGTATGACCTAAGCTAAAATAAAAACAACCGAAAGTATTGGTTACTAGTGGAAGAAATATGCCGGAAAGACGGAATATTGTTAAATTTTAAGATTTCATATACCGAGTTCCTTTACTTCGGAGATCAATCAGTTTGTCATTTTAGAGTATACTTTTAATATTTTATTCCACTGGGATGTTTTATTTAGTGAAAATAGTGATACATAATGAATAAAAAATTTCGGCAGGTAATTACATAACAAAATAAATTATCTTTACTGATAGTGCTGCCACTTGTGGTGAGTAGTACAATCTCTTATTTTCCGCTGTCAAATCTTCGCTAGCTTATACGGCATTAATTTATCGCTGTTTGTGTCTCGCTTCTCTATAATAAATTGGGACACTGTTTCATTTTTTATAACATTTTCCACCCTGCTAAATTTAAAAATTATGATATTTTTACTCCATTTCTATCATCAAATAATTTGTTTTCGATACTTGAACATAATTGGAGAGGAAGATACTACTGATATTTATTCTAATCGTTTGGGATAGCAACAGAACAGAAATAATTCTTAAACGAAACAGTCGGCAATTTCAGTTTAGAGAAAAAAGACATAACGTTCGATAAAGTATCGAAACTGTGATGTTATAACAGTTCACCCCAGGAAAACAATCGTACATATTAGCAACCTATGGGAGTGTTTGAGATATTAGCAGAGCCATATATGATTTTAAAGAGCCGTAATATTAAAAAGAGAATTTTAAATAGAGGGGAAGCTTTTATTGAGTTACAATACGAAACCGTGGTAATTGGAAATTTTTTGAACATAAATTTCTGAATAAAAAATTAAACAAATCAACAAAATTTTAATTTTATATTTTTAATTTTATTATTCAACAACCACATATTTGAAAATCAACCATCATAATTATTAAATTAATTAATTTAATTTAACTATTAAATGTAAACTAAATCGGGGCATAATTTTATTAATCTATATATATAAAACAAAGTCGGGTTAGTTACACCATTTATAACTGAAGAACGGCTGGACCGATTTTTATGATCTTTGTTTTGTTGGATTTGACTCCGTTCCGAATAGCATAATAACTATTAAAACATTGGAAAAATTCACAAAAAAAACAGTTATCAAGAAAATTCATTTTCTCATATATTTAGTACATTTTGTTTTTTTTTATTTTGTTCGTCTCAATACAGTGGTGGTTTAGGAAAAAAGAAAAGTCGGAAAAACTCAAAAGGGAAGCCCCAAAAATCTAATAAAAAAAACCTTTTTTTGTATGAATTTTTTAGGTGTAGTTTCTATGTGACGAGTGGTGCAGTGGTTATAGCTTCGGCGCTTGCACCGCAAGGTACTGGCTACGAATCCGACTGGAGGCTGCATGCAAATTTACCATTTTATTTTTTATCCAATTTTTTTTATTTTATCTACTTAGCTATATAATTCATGATGGAAATGGTGGATTATTTTTCTTCGATGCGCCCGGTGGAACTGGCAAGGCATTCCTCATATCATTGATTTTGGCCACTGTTCGTGCGAGATCCAATATTGCTGTAGCAGTTGCGCAGCGTTGAAATTGTCGTTAGAACTTTAATCGGCTGAAAACCCGACTTGCAACATTGCGAAACATTCAGCAATGGCGAAAGTTTTGGTAGCAAGTAAAATCATCATCGATTATGAATGTACAATGGCGCATTTGAAGCATTCAATTGAACTATGAAAGATCTACGCAATGACTCAAGATGTTTTGGAGGCGCAATGATTCAACTGTCTGGCGATTTCCGTCAAAAAATACAAGTGATTCCAAGATTGACCGCTGTCGATGAAATAAACGCTTACCTCAAATCATCGACTCTGCGTGGCGCTATGTGATGAAACTTTAGCTGACGACAAACATGCGAGTTGCATTGTTAAACCAGAGGCAACCTAACAGAGATATATCATTCTATGTAAACGTAAAAATTTAAACTGCGAGTTCATTTTCTGTAAATAGCCGCAAACAACCAAAAATATTTTGTTTTTTTACGTAAACGTATACGCAGTTTAACGAAAAATAACAGATACAACGATGACATTGGAATTGTCAGAAATATATTTTGTTTTCATTTTTTAGCTCGAACGAAAAATTTAATTTGATTATCTGTGGTTAAACGATCCATCTGGCGAAGATTTCTCCAAGCAATTGCTGACTATCGGTAATGGCCGTGTTCCGGTCGACGAATCGAACAGATTGATTTCGTTTCCTCAGAACTTTTGCAATTTTGTCTCAACGAAGGTCGAGCTCATCAACAAAGTGTTCCCGAACAATATTACTAACCACAAAAATCACAATTGGGTGAGTGAACGAGTAATTAACTTCATTCCTTCAAATCTATCGATTGTGTGACAAACAAAGACGAAGCAACCACTGTCCAACTGAATTTTTAAACTCATTGGATCTGGCTGGCTTGCCCCCGCACAATTTACAACTGAAAGTTGGTGTGTTGCCGGTAATCATCATGCTACGAAACCTGAATCAACCAAAACTATATAACGGAACGCGTTTTATTTTGAGAAATCTCAAATAAAGTTCAAAGGTGAGGAAGTTCTCATTCCGAGAATTCTGATGATCCCAACCGATATGTCATTCGAGTTTAAACGAATTCAATTTCCGATTCGTCTTGCATTCACCATGATGATCAACAAATCACAAGGCCCATACTTGAGTGTTTGTGGCCTGAATCTAGAAAATGAATGTTTCTCTCACGGCCAATTGTACATAGCATGTTCACGCGTCGGCAAACGATCCGCTTTGATCGTTCTCGCACCTGACAATAAAACAAAAAATGTCGTATATCACAAGATGTTTAACTGAAGAGAATCGACCCTATTGCAACCTACTCAGGAAATAGTTTAAAAGAAAGTAGTGCAACAATGCTACGCGAATCATTTCGAATCAATTCAATAAAACGAAATCCTTGCTGCCACGTGAATTACATTCATTTCAATGTAATTAAAATATATTTCATTTTGATTGAATTTAATTAATTTGGAGTATTCATTTTATCCGCCCCGGAGGTCTCGGGTTCAATTCCCGGTAGTGACAAGGAAAAAATTGCACGGCGCGTTTAGGATCAATGAATTAATCACTCATTAGTCATTATCCGAAATGAAACTATGATTATTAAACCTCATTTAAGGCGGCCAAATCTCTTGATGGGATATAGTGTCAGAGAGAGGGAGAGAGAGAGAGAGAGAGAGAGAGAGAGAGAGAGAGAGAGAGAGAGAGAGAGAGAGAGAGAGAGAGAGAGAGAGAGAGAGAGAAATTCATTTTATCTTAATAAAAAACTCAATTTAATTAAGCTATAATAACTTTAAACAACATTTATTGATTTTGAGGCGGTACGAAGTTCGCCGGGTCAGCTAGTTTTCTATAAAAATGAGCTTTCCGTTTAGTAGTGTAGGTTAGTAAAGTAATTGAATAAAGGGTGATCCGCAGATTCCTCTTAGATCCCATTTAAAATTTAACTTTATGAAAATTTAACTTCTTTAGTAAATTCTGGTCCCATACACATCAGAATTTTCGAGATGAATGGTGGATTTAATAGCAATCTTAACGATCACATTTATAACAAAATTAAAGAGAGAAAACGTGAGCTAATACGAAATTTTATGAATCACCATGTAGAACTAATAATTATTATTCAGATAATAAATTTTTTTCATCAAATTTTATTTATTAGAACTGTAACAACATCGTTGATTTTCTTAATTAAATATTCTTACAAAAAACAACAAAACGTCAATTTTATTCGATTGCAAAACCGAGCTTTCTGTTATTTCAAAATCTTTTTACAGATGTCTCTATAATAAATTTACTTGAAATTACAGAAAAGAATAAAATAATTAAATAACTACATACGTATTAGCGAAATAAATCATTATTAAGCGCGAAACATAATTAATAAAATTCAAAACAATTATAATTTTTATTTATAATACGGTTGGCGTAAATAAAACTTTTCATCGTAAAATATTCACCATCATAATTGCTGCGCGCTGTAAAATAGTAATAGAAAAATGTCACAATTTTTCCAAACTTATTCTATTTTCATTTGAATCCAATTCGCTCGTGTTGGGTTATTTTCAGTTCCAAGAGATCTCCATAATCTATTGAACCACATAATAAATTTTTAGATTTTCTAAACAAACATTTGGGATTTAATACTTAGCTTTAATTTATACTTAGCAAAATCTTTTGATTGGTTTAGTAATTTCGAAAAGCTGTTTCAAATTAAAATAATTTTATTTTATGAAGCTCTATTTTGTTGAAAAAGTGCAAAAAGCTTCCCCTCTATGGAAATGTTATGAAACAAACTGCGGAATCTTACGGCTCTTATATTTAGGAGGCTCTGATATTAGTCATAATAACTTAATTAGTTGGCCGTGAAAAATAAAAATATTAATACGCGAATTGTTAACGATTTTTATATTTACTTGAAAAGAAGTGAACGAGAGGGACCCATACAAATTTCATAAGGTTTGGTTATGAAATGGCCAACTTGAAAGCTTTAGCTCAACTTGAAAAGATCCTACAAAACTCACTTTAAAATCTCTAACCAATACTATACTAACCAAAATTCATCATAATTCGTAAAACAACTTGACGTCGGAGATCAATCAGTTGGTCAATTTAAGGAACACTTTTAAGATTTTATTCTGCTTGAATATTTTGTTTTGGAGAAAAAGACGTACAAAATGAAAAAAGTGTCCGCTGGTTATAAAATAACAACAGAAATTTTCTGTTGTGATAGTGCTACCACTTGTGGCGGCTAGTGTAATCTCTTATATATGTCTTATAAACCAAATGATCGTGTTAATTTTGTGGGAGAAAATAAATATTTTATAAAATACATATTTGATTTTTAAAGGCATTTTAACCCGCCCACCATATAGGAAGTAACAATTACGTCCGCTTAACCCATCTTATAAATTTGTTAATTAATTTGAGTTTTTAAGTGCAATAAACCAACACGTGACGTGATCCGTTCACCATGAATATACAAATCCAAATATCAAAAATTGTAAAACCCAAGTGTACACAAACTTATTCGCGAATGATCGACTTTACCTGAATGACATGGCTACAAAATTATACGGTAAATATTGTTTATCGGGCCAAGAGATTGAAAATAAATACAAAACACCAAAATCCAATTAGTAGTAAATGTGTGCTTTATTTAATTTGAAAAGAAAAATAATTTATAACAATCCGACTATCTATAATATCGTAAACGAGCACAGAGACACAAAATCAAAATGTGGTTAGCTTATTTGTTTGTCAAAGTTCAAAAGTGTGTCGTGCGGTGAAAACCACCTTTACCAATGTTTTATATAATATGTACATAGTTGGAAATTTATTCTTTTCTGTTTATCATAAAATTAGGTCAAACAACAAAATTATAGTAATTTTAGTTATTGCTGTGGTTGGTCATGTCCTTTCCCAAGTTTGGACTTTTCTGGTCTATATAATTTCGTCTATTTATTTTTTTCCAATTTTTTCTTTTATTTTGGAAGAGTGGGATGGAAAATTATTTCCAAAAAATTGAAAACCAACCCATAAATACATACTGTAAAATGGGACAAGCGACCAAAATCATTAAGTTGTTGTTGTTGCTGACAGTTTTAAATGTAAATAATAATTGAATATGTCAATTATATTTCGATGCGGATTTTGTTGTTGTCGTTATGTTATCTTAAGAGATTTTTTTTTGTAAATTAATTATTTACTTTTTTTATTTAATTAATTATTTTATAATTAGTTTATTTAATGTTTTTATCTGATATTCATGATCGTATTAATTTTCTTTTATTCAATTTTTTCTTATTTCTTAAATGAATACTTTATACCATAAAAATATTTGTAAAAATTTAATTACTTTTGAAAATTTGGTTTTCCATAGGTGGGATGATTGAAAGGAGATCAATATAAATTTATTTATAATTTGAATATTTTTTACGTAGCTTATTAATAAAATTATTTTTATCAGGTCGATTTAATTTTAAGAGAATTTATAATGTCATTTTATTATAATTGCAATTTCTTGATTGACACAACAAACACAAACTTCAAGTCTAGCTGATTGCACAGTGTTGTTAATAAATTACTACGAGCAGCTCAAGGAGAAAATGTTCTTTTCAATTAATTGATAACACAATTCGTTCCGTATAATATTTCATAGTATATTATCTTCCGTTCGCTCTAGCGATTACATTTACAATTGCAGGCATTTAATTTATGGACATCATTTATTTTATGAACTTAGGAATTACGATTCCTCAATTGGAATATTCCATTATGGATCGTCCCTCAGCCTAGGGTACTCAGAGGGCTTTAACTGTCTCCGTGTGTACCTAGGTAACAACAAAACAGCCGCGTTCTCGTCGCGGGGGGCGGGTACGGCTTCGGCAGTAGCAAAGTGCTATCGGGGACGAAATTCCAGTGGTATAAATTGGGTAAAACAGAAAATGAGTACAACAAATACGGAATGTAATACTCCAGATATGCTGACAAATCCACACTTTTCGAAGGTATCCCCAATAGATTCTGGGGTGGGCCAATCATTGTTTAACCCATTTGGACGAAGTTCCAAATCACCAAGATCAGATCTTCCACTGAAAACATATTTCAGTACGAGAAGGAAAATGCCGAACTCCGTGAATAACTAAGAGACATAAAAGAATTTACAACTAAATTGAAAGAAGAATTAACAATTTTAATGAAGAATTACTAGAAAGGGAAACAAATTGGATGTTGAAACGGAGTAAAAGACCAAGTAAGAAAAGGAAAGCTCAACATTCACCAGAAATGGCAGAAACTTTACCATCAACTTCAAAAGAGGTTTCTAGAAAACAGATAATCACCAAGAAACCTCTAGCTCTAGAACAACAACCAACTAAACCAAAAGAGAAATCACCTCCAACAATACGCAACGATATTGCGCGCGCGATCCAAGATATGTGAAATGTGCTGAAAAGCACCCAGCACAAACTTGCAAACTATCTAAAGAAGAACCAGCAAAATGTATAAATTGTTATGGGCAACATCCAGCAAGCTACCGAGGATGTGAGGTTGCCAAGCAGCTACAGAAAATGAGGGATCAGGTACGCAAACCCCCTCTAAGTCATCCAAACAAGGATCGAGCAAGAAATGAAGCATCTATGCGTAGGGAGAATTACACATATACCAAGGCCGCTAAAAAAATTCGAAAGAAAATGAGACGAATACAGTACCGAAAATTTCAAAAACACTGTCCAAGCAATTTTAAAGCCTTGAGGAACAGAATTAACTAAATAAGTTAATTTGACTTAATCTGCTGGAAATACCAATTTCCAAAATAGTTAAACATAAATAATGTATGCAATACATAGTTCAATTCATAATTCCGGAGCAGAAACTAGACATCAAAAATACTCATTAAGAATAGCCATATGGAATGCAAACGGATTAACACAACACCTAGAAGAACTAGAACTATTTTTAAAAACCAATTAAATTGATATACATATGCTTAGTATCAGGAGCACATTTTACCAGCAGACATACTTCTTACCATACCACACATCCTGCAGAACGAGCAAGAGGAGGGTCAGGTCAACTATAGTTATTAGGGATATATCAATCATCATGAAGAATTAAAAATAGAAAAAGAATCCATGCAAGTGACGGTTAATTTTGGTTATCACAACACCTGTAAAATATCTGCGATATATTGCCCCCACTGTATAACCTAAAGAAAGAAGAGTACATTAACTTGTTCCAGAAATTAGGAAGTAACTTCATTATTGGAGGTGACTTTAATGCAAAAGATTCCTTATGGGGTTCAAGATTAACCTCTCCAAAAGGCAAAGAAATACTTGCAGCTGGCCAATACTCAAACTGTGAATTTTACTCAGGAGGGAAACCAACGCACTGGCCAACTAATCCAAACAAAATCCCAGATCTTATAGATTTGTACATCACTAAAAGCATATCGGAACGCTACATCTTCTTACAAAAGGAAGAAAATGTAACATCTGATCATTTTCCTGTTATTATGACGGTTAGTGAAAATGAAATAGAAAAAAAAATTCACCACAGCTCACAAACAACAAAACAAATTGGGAATTGTTTAAGCAACTAGTAGAGGAAAAAATAGAACCAATCAAGTGCCAATCAAAAAAGAAAATGAAATAGAAGAGGAACTAGACTTGATATCATACAATGGTCGGCTTGGGAATGCACCCCCAAATTATCATCCAGGAAAGAAAACTCCGTTATTTACCCAATAGAAGTAAGAGAACTAGTGCAGAAATAACAAAAAACCCGAAAGAAATGGCAGAATACGCATGCGCCACAAAATAAAACCACCGTAAACAACTTGTGCATCAAGACACTCATAAAAAAAATGAAACGATAGGAAAATACCTTTTGTTCTCTTGCTCCAACTAAAGATACCGACTATTCCCTCTGGAAAGGGTTAAAACGACCAAAAACTCAAATTCCCCCAATCAAAACAAACGATATGAAATGGGCTAGAAGTGCAAAAGATAAAGCTGACCTGTTTGCTGATCTTGAAGAAACATTTCAACTTCTAGGTCGGTCTACCTTTGACGAAAACACTGCTGATACGCCCAGAATATCTGATTTCGAAGATATCAGGCCTGTAACATTGAAAAAACTAAAAGCTAAAATTAAGAAATAAAAGTAAATAAAGCTCCTGGTTACGATCTGATAACAGGGCAAATAATAAAGGAGCTGCCTGAAAAAGGTACCCGTAAATTACTGCACATAATCAATGCGATCCTCAGAAAAAAACATGTGTAAATGCAGTGGCAAGTAGCAGAAGTAATAATGATTCTGAATCTGGGCAAGCCACCAAATGATAAAAAATCTTAACGGCCAATTTCTCTTCTACCAACACTAGAAACAAATTGTTTGAGAGGCTGTTGCTCAAAAGATTGAAAAAAATACCAAAGAAACCTTATCTCAAAATATCAGTTTGGTTTCAGAAAGAAACACACAACTATTGAGCGGGTTCATAGACTTACAGATGTCATTGAGAATACATTAGAGAGGAAAAGGGTGTGTTCTAGTATCTTCTTAGATGTGGCACAGGCCTTCGATAAGGTGTGGCACAGAGGTTTACTCTTCAAACTACATAGAGATTTACCAAAACAATATTATATGATTTGAAAATCATACATAGACAATCGCTATTTTAGGGTGAAATATGAAGATGAATATTCCGAGCTAAAAAAGATTTCGGCAGGAGTCGAGCAGGGTAGTGTTTTGGGACATATTTTTTACCTGCTCTACATTAGATTTACCTCAATTAAACCATGTTACCGTTGCAACATTTGCTGATGATACTGCAGTTCCCTCAGTATTAGACACTATCGAAGAATTGACAACGAAACTTCAAGAAGCATAAAATGGACAAAAATGTGGCGAATCAAGGTCAATGAATTGAAATCCACGCATGTGAGTTTGACTATTCTAAAAGTCAGTTACAAACCTGTAATCATTAACGGTCAGCAGATTCCGTATGCAAATAGTGCTAAATATCTAGGGATGACCTTAGACACCAAGCGCAGATGGAAAGAGCACGTTAAAAAAAAAGATGAGCTTAATATCAAATATCGAAAAATGTATTGGCTGCTCCGGAAAAATTTGGAATTGTCAACCGAAAATAGATTGCTATTATATCAACAGGTGCTAAAGCCTGTATGGACTTACGGAATACAGCTCTGGGGTTGTACAAAGAAAACCAACACCAAAATAATACAAACTTTTCAAAACAACGTGCTACGTGGTATAGTTAACGCTCCGTGGTACATTAGGAATGATGACCTTCATAGGGACCTAAATATCCCGACGGTTCAAGAAGAAATAAAAAAAGTTCCACTAATTCATGGGCAACGTATTTATCAACATGTAAATGAAGAGCTTCATGTTATGTTGAACCATGCACATGCAGTAAGACTATTGCAGAGAACGAAACCAATAAATTTAATGGATTAAGGACACCAGAGCAAAGACTACTTCAGTAAATAACCTATAAATGGAGCTAGCCAATGGGATTCTTCTCATTCACAAGTGACTAAATCAAGACAGAAAAATTACTAGATGAATTGTATTCAGTTGTAATAATTTAAATAAACAAAAAAAAAACAAAAGAAAAAAAATGGATTCATCATAGTGAAATGAATGAGACGTGATTTATTCCTCCTCTTTGCTATTAGTATAAGCTGCTCCGTTTGTGCAACGAGAATACATCACCCATTCCACATAAAGAAGAGTTCCTTAGTCCAGGGCTTGAAAGTAAAAATGAAGAGTAAATAACTGCAAATAAAAATTATCAGGCTTAAAATATTAAAAATATTATCGAGAGAGAGTTGGGTCATACAAAAAATAAAAATGCAAACAATAAAAAAATAAAAATAAATGAGAACACAAAAAAAAATGCACACCCAAACAAGTTATAAAGGTCGCAAAACAATAGGATTAAAAGGACACAATTATTGAAAAAGTCTTTAGTTCATGTTTATACATGTTTAGACTTTTGTTTAGAAGTTTATCAGCTACTAATTGACGACTGACATCTAGCGCATTAAAAAATAAGCTCATTGCGGGTTTTTTCCATGAAATTTTACCACGGCATACATACTTTATGGAAATAAAAAATTAACATACAAAAATATCCCCAACAAGCTTAATTTTTTTGCCGTCAGATCCACTTATGGTTGTCTATAGACAACTATAAGTGGATCTGACGGCAAAAAAATAAGCTTGTTCCGGATATTTTTGTATGTTAATTTTTATTTTCATAAAGTATGCCGTGCTAAAATTTCATAGAAAAAACCCGCAATGAGCTTATTTTTAATGCCATCCCAACTTTAACAGTCGTCAATATTAAAAAAAATTATTTTAGTTAAATTGATGTTTGATTGGTGTTACCGACGACGTATAATTTATAAGTGGATCTGACGGCAAAAAAAATTAAGCTTGTTGGGTATATTCATCGAGCAATAATTGTATAAGAGAAGCCAAGTAGTGCAATTTTATAAGCCAGTTTTTCCGAGGTTGATCTTATTTTATAGCTTTAATATATTTATATACACAAATTAATCCATCACATCTATATTTAAACCATATATTCAAATCTTATAAACACATCGGCATAGTTATTTTATAATTCATTGTTCTTGTTAGGCTTATACAGATTGCCAATAGTAAAATAGATTAACCTCGGAATCTCTACATGAGTCCTCTATATATATTTTGCTTTATGGTATATTTTTGTATGTTAGTTTTTATTTCCATCTAGTGACATACTACTAGATGTCACATTCTTTAACATCAATAACTTTAACAGTCGTCAATAAGTCAAAAGTTCTAATTTAATTTTAGTTCGTAAAACTTATTAATAGATGGCGTAAAGCACAATACACAATTTTTTTTCTAATTCGCAAATTTAACTTGAGCTTTTTTAATTTTCGAAGTATTTATTATCGATGATGGATATAATTAACAGTTTTTGTTCGGAACTGAATAGGTAATAATTATAACTTGTAATAAATAAAATGTCCAGAAAGGTGTTCAAAATATGTAGATCATTCGGCGGTGTGAAAGTGTGTGCAAGTGATGCGCATACGAAAACAAAAAACTTCTGGAACTTTTTGGTGCGAGAAAATTTTAGTTAATGTTCAAACAGAATAGATCCGCTCCGGTCCGCTTATTTTATTTCTGCTCCGTCCGTTCGATTTCCTTAAACATAATACATCCGCACCGGTTGTCAAAAATAGATATTAATTATACCCTATTAAAGTTAGCCGACTCCAGCCGGAAATGTCGATAATGCAGTTTCAAACTAATCAAACGAAAAAGACAGCCGATTTTTTGTCGGTAACATCCCAGCTGGAAAATGTCGACAATGCAGATACGAATTTTATGCCAAAATGTAATTATTTTTATTGCAAATTTTTATATTGTTCTTCCTAAAAACCAACCAAAAAATTTAAAATAACAAATTTTCATTCGAAACAAAATTTGAAAATTTCTAAAAATTGACCGCTTAAAGTGTCATGGCTGGAAATAGATTCAAATGAAAGGTCTTATTGATGCTCACACCTGGAAAAAAATTCAGGTCGATTTCTATGTTGGAAGTCCGGGAAACTTGATTGAATATATCGCAAACACAAAATTTGAAAATTTCTAAAAATTGACCGTTTAAAATGTAATGGCTGGAAATAGATTCAAATGAAAGGTCTTATTGATGCTCACACCTGGAAAAAATTTCAGGTCGATTTCTATGTTGGAAGTCTGGGAAACTTGATTGAATATATCGCACACACAAAATTTGAAAATTTCTAAAAATTGACCGTTTAAAGTGTCTTGGCTGAAAATAGATTCAAATACAAGGTCTTATTGATGCTCACATCTGGAAAAAATTTCAGGTCGATTTCTATGTTGGAAGTCCGGGAAACTTGATTGAATATATCGCACACACAAAATTTGAAAATTTCTAAAAATTGACCGTTTAAAGTGTCATGGCTGGAAATAGATTCAAATGAAAGGTCTTATTGATGCTCACACCTAGAAAAAATTTCAGGTCGATTTGTATGTTGGAAGTCCGGGAAAACTTGATTGAATATATCGCACACACAAAATTTGAAAATTTCTAAATATTGACCGTTTAAAGCTTGTTGACCGTTTGAACGGTCAAATTAACACTTTTTGTTCGGAATTGAATAGGTAATAATTATAGCTTGTAATAAATCAAATGTCCGGAAAGGTGTTCAAAATATGTAGATCATTCGATAACAAATAGCGTGAATCACATTAATCGTTGACTTTGGCTACGTGTTGTTACGACTCCATGGTCATAGGTTTTCTTCTTTTCGTCGTTTTCAGTTTTTGGTCTCATGGTAATAGAGTGTGTTATGCCCTTTATTTACGGCATTGCCATCTGTTCTATGACATTGTTGCTAAAGTGGTTTGTTTTTTGGAAATTACCCGCTTTATTCACACGAATTGTCGTGTAAATTTATAATTAATAAAGTCCGATACCAATGTGTGTACCATGTGCGCCGTGTGCGACTAATAAGTAAGTTTCTCGTTTTGATTAGTCGGATATGAGATTGAGGCGCGGTGTGAACGTGTGTGCAAGTGATGCGCATACGAAAACAGAAAATATTCTTCTAGAACTTTTTGGTGCGAGAAAATTTTAGTTAATGTTCAAACAGAATAGATCTGCTCCGGTCCGCTTATTTTATTTCCGCTCCGTCCGTTCGATTTCCTTATACATAATACATCCGCACCGGTTGTCAAAAATAGATATTAATTATACCCTATTAAAGTTAGCCGACTCCAGCCGAAAAATGTCGATAATGCAGTTTCAAACTAATCAAATGAAAAAGACAGCCGATTTTTTGTCGGTAACACCCTAGCTGAAAAATGTCGATAATGCAGATACGAATTTTATGCAGAAATGTAATTATTTTTATTGCAAATTTTTATATTGTTCTTCCTAAAAACCAACCAAAAAATTAAAAATAAGAAATTTTAATTCGAAACAAAATATGAAAATTTCTAAAAATTGACCGTTTAAAGTGTAATGGCTGAAAATAGATTCAAATGAAAGGTCTTATTGATGCTCACACCTGGAAAAATTTTCAGGTCAATTTCTATGTTGGAAGTCTGAGAAACTTGATTGAATATATCGCACACACAAAATTTGAAAATTTCTAAAAATTAACCGTTTAAAGTGTCATGGCTGGAAATAGATTCAAATGAAAGGTCTTATTGATGCTCACACTTGGAAAAAATTTCAGGTCGATTTCTAAGTTGGAAGTCCGGGAAAACTTGATTGAATAAATTGCACACTCAAAATTTGAAAATTTCTAAAAATTAACCGTTTAAAGTGTCATGGCTGAAAATAGATTCAAATGAAAGGTCTTATTGATGCTCACACCTGGAAAAAATTTCAGGTCGATTTCTATGTTGGAAGTCCGGAAAAACTTAATTGAATATATCGCACACTCAAAATTTGAAAATTTCTAAAAATTAACCGTTTACAGTGTCATGGCTGGAAATAGATTCAAATGAAAGGTCTTATTGATGCTCACATTTTGAAAAAATTTCAGGTCGATTTGTATGTTGGAAGTCCGGGGAAACTTGATTGAATATATCGCACGCTCAAAATTTGAAAATTTCTAAAAATTGACCGTTTAAAGTGTCATGGCTGAAAATAGATTCAAATGAAAGGTCTTATTGATGCTCACACTTGGAAAAAATTTCAGATCGATTTCTATGTTGGAAGTCCGGGAAAACTTGATTGAATATATCGCACACTCAAAATTTGAAAATTTCTAAAAATTGACCGTTTAAAGTGTAATGGCTAGAAATAGATTCAAATGAAAGGTCTTATTGATGCTCACACCTGGAAAAAATTTCAAGTCGATTTCTATGTTGGAAGTCCGTGAAACTTGATTGAATATATCGCACACACAAAATTTGAAAATTTCTAAAAATTGACCGTTTAAATTGTAAAGGCTGGAAATAGATTCAAATAAAAGGTCTTATTGATGCTCACACTTGGAAAAAATTTCAGGTCGATTTCCATGTTGGAAGTCCGGAAAACTTGATTGAATATATCGCACACTCAAAATTTGAAAATGTCTAAAAATTGACCGTTTAAAGTGTAATGGCTGGAAATAGATTCAAATGAAAGGTCTTATTGATGCTCACACCTGGAAAAATTTTCAGGTCGGTTTCTATGTTGGAAGTCCGGAAAACTTGATTGAATATATCGCACACACAAAATTTGAAAATTTCTTAAAATTGACCGTTTAAAGTGAAATGGCTGGAAATAGATTCAAATGAAAGGTCTTATTGATGCTCACACCTGGAATAAATTTCAGGTCGATTTCTATGTTGGAAGTCCGGGAAAACTTGATTGAATATATCGCACACTCAAAATTTGAAAATTTCTAAAAATTGACCGTTTAAAGTGTAATGGCTGGAAATAGATTCAAATGAAAGATCTTATTGATGCTCACACCT
This sequence comes from Nephrotoma appendiculata, assembly GCA_947310385.1. Taxonomy (NCBI): domain Eukaryota; kingdom Metazoa; phylum Arthropoda; class Insecta; order Diptera; family Tipulidae; genus Nephrotoma; species Nephrotoma appendiculata. The sequence continues at coordinate 243,475,497 of OX371223.1, read as the reverse complement.
GGAAAAAATTTCAGGTCGATTTCTATGTTGGAAGTCCGGGAAACTTGATTGAATATATCGCACACTCAAAATTTGAAAATTTCTAAAAATTGACCGTTTAAAGTGTAATGGCTGGAAATAGATTCAAATGAAAGGTCTTATTGATGCTCACACCTGGAAAAAATTTCAGGTCGATTTCTATGTTGGAAGTCCGGGAAACTTGATTGAATATATCGCACACACAAAATTTGATAAATTTCTAAAAATTGACCGTTTAAAGTGTCATGGCTGAAAATAGATTCAAATAAAAGGTCTTATTGATGCTCACACTTTAAAAAAATTTCAGGTCGATTTCTGTGTTGGAAGTCTGGGAAACTCGATTGAGTATATCGCACACACAAAATTTGAAAATTTCTATAATTTGATCGTTTAAAGTGTCATGGCTGGAAATAGATTCAAATGAAAGGTCTTATTGATGCTCACACCTGGAAAAAATTTCAGGTCGATTTGACTGTTGAAAGTCCGGGAAAACTTGATTGAATATATCGCACACACAAAATTTGAAAATTTCTAAAAATTGACCGTTTTTGAATTGAATTTTTTCCAGGTGTGAGCATCAATAAGACCTTTCATTTGAATCTATTTCCAGCCATGACACTTTAAACGGTCAATTTATAAAAAATTTCAAATTTTGTGTGTGCGATATATTCAATCAAGTTTCCCGGACTTCCAACATAGAAATCGACCTGAAATTTTTTCCAAGTGTGACCATCAATAACACTTTTTATTTGAACTTGTTTCCAGCCATGACACTTTAAACGGTAAATTTTTAGAAGTTTTCAAATTTTGAGTGTGCGATTTATTTATCGTAATTTTCTGACTCTTCGCATGAAAATTGTCCTGAAATTTTTGAAGTTTTGCTTGGTATATACCATTGAGTTTTCTCGTCTTACGTTGATGAACCGAAATAAACATTTTTGATTTAAAAAGTAATTAATGTTTAACACCAAAATTACGAATCTGCATTACCGACATTGACTGGCGAATAATAATATACTGTTAAAGTTAGCCGACATTTCCAGCCGACTGATAATGCAGATAGTGTCTTGAATACAGCAAAAATTAGCCATGAACTTAAGAATTTACAAATTTAGGATCGGGTTGTATCTTTCGGGTGAAGGGAAAATTATTTCAGTTTATAGGAATTTAAAAATCGATAGGAGCGAGAGATAAAAGCGAGTTTAACAAATAGTTAAGACACTATCTGCATTATCTTTCGGGTGGAAATGTCGGCTAGCTTTAATAGGGTCGAATAATACAAAATGTTTTTGATTCTGCATTTTCGACTTTTTTCGGCTGATATGTTTTGTTATTACACCCGAATCTGCATTATCGCCATTTTTCGGGTGACCCATTTTTGTTATTACAACTGAATCTACATTATCGACATTTTTCGGATGCCCATTTCTGTTATTACAACCGAATCTGTATTATCGACATTTTTCGGCTGATGCATTTTAGTTATTACAGCCGATTCTGCATTATCGATATTTTTCGGCTGAAGCGAGTCGGCTAACTTTAACAGTATATTAATTATATAATAATAATACTAATATATTAAGTCAAAGCGGAGAAGATTGTGGATGAGACCTCTAAATTTGGACCGTGATATAAGTGGCTATTATACAAATTCGTTTCAACAAGTGAAACGTTTAGATGCAAAGGAATTTTTTACCAACACAAGGATGTCGAGGCAACTTTATGACATGTTACTAAATTTAGTAAAGTATGACATTACTAAGCACTCATTGCGACTACCTTTCGAAGCAGAATGTCGTCTTAACTTAACACTTTCGTAAGTAGCATATTAAATATCATTCAAAAGCTGTTTCTGATAATATTCATTCAAATATTTTAGTTATCTATCGCAAGGGGTTTCAATCAAAATGCTGGCCTGATCATTTAAAATTGGAAAATCGATAGTGCGGGAGATTATTTTAGAGACATGCACAATTTTGAGGAAAATTCTCTCGCCGTTATATGTGGCTGTACGAGGAGATTTACCAGTTTTGGTAAATCTCCTCGTACAGGCTCAGATTTTTTTAACAATAAAATTTTTTTAGTATAGTGTCACTGGCAACATGTGATGCTAACTATACTCTTACTCACGTTGCGGTAAGAGCTCGCGGAAGCCAAAGTGATGGGGGCATTTTAAAGTCCTCAATTTTTGGACAACAACTTATGCGTAATGGGCGCGTTTATTCCGCCAGGTCGTCAGCTACCTCACAGTTTCCACACTATGTTGGAGACACTGCGTTTCCGCTTCAAAGAAATTTGTTGCGACCATATTAGACTTTCAAGAGCACGACGTATCATCCAAAATGCGTTTGGAATATTGGTGAATAGGTGGAGAGCTCTTCGCAACCCTATCAATATGCTGCCCCAAAACTCGGAAACAATTTGTTTTGGCCACCATATCGTTGCATAATTTCATCAAACTTAATGAATCTTCCCACACATATATACCACACAACTTCGTAGACTGGGAAGGTTCAGAACATGTCGTACTCGGTGAAGATTGGTGCAACAACACCGAGCCACTAATATCTATTAGGGGACGCTCAACTAATTTCACAAGAAGCGCTTTTACTTTGAGGGAACAATTAAAAGATTAAGCCATAAAAAATCTGGCTTTTTTACCAACTTTTGCTCAACAAATTTGTCTACGGTTGTCATATAAGTCATATAACACATCCTCTAAAAAAATGTCATAACACAAAAAACCAGTTTTGAGTTAAATGCATTTTAAATTGCTAACGCTGCTGTGATGCTTATGCTACTGTGATGCATCACAATAGCGTTAGCAATTAAAAAAAAAATTAAAATGCATTCATGATCTCAAACGTTTTTTTTGTGTTGACAATTTTTAAAAGGATGTGCGATATGTTTTCTGTTGTTTTGTATTTTTTTTTGTTTACGATTAGTTGGGGCTTTATTTTAATTTAATCGAATAAACGTCTGTCTGGGGATTACAAATACACAATATTCGGTTTTATACACACATCACAATTTACAAATTATCAAATAATTTATAGCTCAACAGTTGTAGGAAAATAAAAGTTGTGGTTCTCATCTTAATTGTTTTGCTTTAAATGCATCTCGCACATTTATTTTATATATTAACTTTAAATTAAATTATTTAACCCTCATGTGAGTGAAGAAAAAATATCTTAATTTGAGTGACTAAGGTACCCGGGTACCCTACATGCAACTTTTCTTGAAACTAATTTTTTTTAAATTTTTTTTTGCAATTATGAAATTTATAACAGATTTTGATAAAATTACATATATTGAAAATAATTTTGCATTAGCTGCAACATGTCAGTTTTCGAAAAACATTCTGTAAAAAAACGTAAATTATCCAACATATCACATCAGTGAAAAAAATGATCGATAGTAATAAAAAAATGTTGGTTATTTTTTTTGAAATAAATAAAAATATAAACATAAATTAAATGAAATAAATAAACAGAAATACAAACAATGAAATACAATGACATATAACACAAAACTATAAAATATTTGCACACTTTTTCTTTCAAATTTAGTGTAAAATATGTAAAGGTACCCGGGTACCTTTGTTGCTCTAATTCGTATAACTAAACTACTTTTTGCTCTCACGTGCGTCCAAGTTGTAAAATTTCTCATTTTTAAGTCTGATCGTAATCTATCAATTGATCTAGAAGTTCTCATAAAATTAAAACTTTTTATTATGACTGGAACATACAAAGCTAGACGTTTAAAAGTGCAAAAGGTACCCGGGTACCTCGTCACTCACATAAGGGTTAAGGCGATAAACTAACAAATGCATTCCAAAAATGTCATAAATAAACAACAACAACAAATATTTGAGCAAAATTGTTGCTCATACTTCCGGTTATTTTTGTTACTATGTTGGTACGACTTAGATTATTTGCTCATAAGCTGGAAATATTTCAACTAAACCGCGATAAAATTAGGCGGGACTTAGTTGAATATAAAGATTAGATTGGCTAAAAAGTTGGATCAAAAATAATTCCGTTCCGTGAATTCAGCATTAGGGGACTATTTTAGGTTCATGTTACACGCTGCGTTAAATACTGTTTTGTTAAATGTTGCGTTAAATTGTTGCGTTGATTACGTGACATTTTAACATAAAATGTTATACAGAAAAATCTCGTCTAATTGGGGAATCCGTTAAATCTAAATGTTTTTAAATTTAATCTATTCGATCGAATTTAATCTGGGACGGAACTCAGACATTTATTAGCCGATTATTTGTTACATACCCAATGTTGGATGGAAATGGTATTCTTAAATGATTTTGGGACGGAATTCTGGAATATGACCTCCTGAGACGGAACTAGATCAATTCCTAACCGATTATGATGGGATAGGGTATGTTGGGTGGATGTGGGATTCTCACATTTTGAAAAAAGTTCTGGAATATAGCCATCTGAGCGTCCGTTAAATCGAGGTCCGTTAAATCGAGTGCGGTTCAGGTGGAGCTTAAACCCCATTCGTTGTTTTTATAATATTGTAGTTTAAAAGAAAAGGGCAGTGTGAATCGAGTTCTTCCACCAAAAGTCAGCGAAATTATTATTGTGTTATTTATTGGAAGTTATGGGTGTGGTCCCTGTATAACGGCAAATACAGAATACCGCATCGGTACAGGGTGGTCCACCACTGGGCAAGCCACTTATATTTACGGGTGACCAGTTGAGACTACTTAATTTATTTTGTGGTTTGCTGCGAGACAAAGTCCCACAATTGTGTTCGGCAAATGCGTGGGTTTTTTTGGTGTGGGTGGGTTTTTTTTTATTGAGACCACGCCCAACAGTATTTACGGCGGCCAGTCGAGGTCAATTATATTTACCGGCGGACGTGCCGCCCTGTTGGATTCATGTACGGGTGGCCAGTTGAGGCCTTTTGTTTTATTACCGAAATGCGGAAGACACCCGAACTTACAGGGGGCGAACCGACCATAGGGCGGAACATACCAATTTTTTTTTTATTTATAGTTTTATTTAAATTTTTATTGTTTTTTATTTTGCTGCTTAAAATCCAAATTTCAATTCTTTTTTTTTATTATTCTGTTTTACTAACTTTTTATATTGTAATTGAGCGTAATAACTGTTGTTTGGCACGCGTGCTGGAAACATTGGTCTCGCGAGTAAAATTACTCTTTTTTCTGTCGGACAAAATTCATTTTCTAATAAAAACTCTTACGGCGTTCAATTCCTTTCTGCATTCGGTTTTCTTTTTTTATTCATAGACTAATTCTGATCCGTTACGTTATAAAATGAATTACTAAATTTTATACAGGTCGGTATGTTGGAAGGAGGATTTGCATTTCGTGTCGGTACCATATTTACAGGCTTGTCACTTCACTTCATAACCTTGGCAGGACATCCACAGGGTCGGAGTAGCGAGTCCACCATATGTGTCGCCTATTTGGGGGCGACTGTAAAACTCACTTGGTCTCCCCGTGGCATTCCGATAGTTTGGAGCTGTAGGAGTATGGATTGTGTGAGATTCTAGAAAATGAGATCCTCCGCTAGAGGTCTGTCTGGGTGAAAAGGGGCCTGTTTTGTTGAAAAGACGTTCCTACCCTATTATGCTGCTTCGTTGTGACTGGACATCGGCCTTCCGGAGTCGATGGGTTATTCGGGGGGTACCTACAGCAGACTGGGTACTTGTCACTTGGGGAGATTCCAGTCGTCACTGGATGGACACACCCGGTTATTATTAAATGTATGGTGTCTTCCACGGTGTAGGCCAGGAGCACGTAAGCCTCAACTTCCCCACGACCCAAAACCCAGAGATCTAGCAAGCAAAATCACCATGAGTGAGGCCCCTGCGTGCTTAGTTGCGGGTTGGCTGCGAGCCATCCTGCGAGTCCTTACGGATGGCTCGCGGCCAACCCGCAACAGAGTATTTAACTACTCGTAAACAAATAGTCGACGTTCTCAACGAGTTGTCGCCGAGTTGTCTACCCGATCATTAACAAATTAGTAGATGTCGTTTAAACGGTCATCTGTGTTTGTATCTTGTAAAAACCAGGCCATGTAAAAACAGCTTTTGATATTTATGTGCGACCGTGATATTAAAAATCGTAGTTCAATGACATTCGTACTCGAGCTCTTTGACACCGTGGACCACAACTTACCCACTGCGCTACTGTCTCATATGCATATTTAGTTTTTTTCTAAATACTACTTATCATGACACACAAATGTACACAATTAAAAAATATACAGTTTAGAAATCAAATAATTAAACAAGCTGCCTTCATAATTTAATGTAAGATGAACAACAATACTACTTTTATAACAATAAAATAAGAATATTTTTGAAATTTTCATGTGCACGGTAAATAATTTTATCGATCAGATAAAATAAAATCAATAGAATTTTATTCCGGCTCAGTAATTTTATCCATTTACAATGCAAGATATGTGTACTTAAATTTAATTTTCCATTACATACTTTTAATTATAGTTTGAACTATTTTAATTTTCTACCAAATTAAAATCATTCTACCAATTTAACAACATACAAGATAGTTGTTAGTTTAATTGCCTCGATAAAATGTTATCGTCATATAAATAAACATAATTATCGTTGTTCACATGTCTTTCTGTACCTAGTTAGTTATGGTTGGTGTTATGCCAACATATCACACAAACCTCGTACATATGTTTATGTAAATAAAACTACAGGAGGTAATTCTATATGGTTAGTTGAATATATGTATATATAATTCAACTAGGGAATGATTCGTCGTAAATAAAGCTACCAAAAAAGCTCTTTTATATATTTTTTTAGTCTCGAAGGTGTCAATAAACTTTATCCATGTAACGTTATTTTTACAGTTTTGTCGGTCTGTCAACTATCAAAAATAATTTATATTTCACCAGTCACCAACATGAACATTTAAAACCCAACAAAAATGTTGGTCCTTTAATCTTTTTTACGTAGATAAATTTCCAAACTATATATGTAATATGAAGTGAAATATTAAAAAGTTTTTAAACTAGAAAAGTTAAAAAAAAACAAAGTTTCAAAATTAAATTTTCATCACACATTAGAATACAGAAAACTAATGTTAAAGTTTTATATATTTTCTTAAAGCTTCCTTCTTCCGTGCATAATTTAATTAAATTATTTAGAAAAAAAGTGTACACAAAAGCTTTGTACAAAAGTTGAAAAATTTTGGGTAAGAAAATCGTTTTGTTTTATATATTTTCCGATTAAATCAATTTAAATAATGAAACAAACGATAATGTGCAAAATGAGCTCTAGGGAACTTAAATTCACGGCCTCTTGGTTATTTAAAATGTACAGTAGTGCTTTTTACAGCTTAAAAACTAATTTGTTTGGCATTTTGATGGTAAAAATAATAATATTATAATCCAACTAACTTTTTATGAATTTTACGGTATATGCAAAAGTTTTTCTTATAACAAAATTCCTATATAAATCCCAAGCTCGTCTATGTAAATAATTAATTAAATGTTTTCCATGAATTAGAACAAAAATAATGTGAGGAAAATATTTTAAATAATGTATTAAATCAAGTATATGGATAAGCATAATAAAATAAATTAATTCTTAACACAAAACTCTTCTAATATAGAAAGAAAAAGTTATATTACGCGGAATTTCTTAAAAATTCTTTCGAATTGTGGCTTCAGGCATTTAATTTGATATTTACATATCTAGATATACCTGTTGCAAGAAGAGGTTTACACCCACTAAGATAATTTGAATAAATCTAATCAGATTCTAAATTTAGCTGGTAATTTAAAATCTGAAACATTTTTGTGAGGAACAACAATACTTGTAGATAATATATTAGATGTACTCAAAGAAAAAAAAATTTTAAATTATGAAAGTATCATGAGATAAGAAATAAGAAATTATCATGAGATAAAAAATATGATAGAAAGAGTTAACTTCCCAACCTCTCCATACTTTTTCTTCAAAATTCAAATAGAAAAAGTCATTTTGTTCATAAACAGAAAATGTGTATGAAAAACAAAAGCTCATTTTCAATTTTGTTTTCAGTTTAATAGAGAGACACATATAAAAATCGCATACATTTCTATATTTGCCTCTCTTCTCTATTACACTTAAAGTTATACAGAAGTAAATATTTTCATACACATTTTCAGTTCATGCAAAATAACTCTCTCTAGGTCATATTCTCTTTGGATTTACTAAAAACTTAAGCTCTAAAATTAGTATCCAGATATTTCAAATATCCAAAGCATCCTATTCTGTGTAATTTCACTTATTCAGATTGAAATACATTTTCTTAGGATAGTACACGATAAAATAATCAAATTCGGAGAAACGTATACAGAGTATACTAACTTCGAATCTGAAAAAGCTGTTAAAAAAAATAAAATCGTAAATTTCAACGATTTGATGGAACAAATATATATATATATATATATATATATATATATATATATATATATATATATATATATATATATAAATATATATATATATATATATATATATATATATATATATATATATATATTTATTTATTTATTTATTTATTTATTTATTTATTTATTTATTTGTTCATTGACATTACAATTTTGGTAAAGGAAAAGCACATATGGAAGCAATATAAATGAAGAACAACAACCACAAAAAAAAAAAATACTTCCATTAGGCATAAAAACCTCCGATTTTTTCAAAAAACAAATCCACTCCATGCTAGTACCCTCCGTAGTCCGTATTGAGCTCAAGCTCATTTGTTACAGAGAACACTGCAAGAAGTGAATACTTACATACTACATACAAAAATTAAACAAATGAAAAAAATTATTACAAAAATAGTACTACATGTATTATCATTCAAGCGCACCACGCTAAATAATCCGCTTTAAAAGATTTAGGCGACGCTGACCTCTTAATTTCTAGTGGAATAGAATTCCAAAGAGAAATACCCCTAACAGAAAAGGATGTATTTAAAGACCTACACAGATTTATAGGGGGAAGTAAACGTAAATTTGAAGAATGGGACCTACTGAACAATAACTTGTTAAATAAATAGGGAGGTTGCTTCGATCTGAGAAGCTTAAAAATAAAAAGACACACACGAAGTTCATAGAAGTTAACCAAACTACAGCCAAGAGTCAAATTTAAGAAAGGAGAAATGTGATCATATTTCCTAATACTAAAAATGAAACGAGTACAAGCATTGAAACATCTTTGGAGAACATTCATATTATCCTGAAGCATTCCAAACAAAACAACGTCACCATAAAGAAAATGTGGAAGAAAATGCGAGAGGAACATACGCTTTTTAAAACTACTATCGGCGAGCCCTATAACCTTATATAAACAACTAAGCATTCCAAAAATCCTTTTACTAACCTTAACTAAATGATCACCCCAAGTAAGAGTTTTATTAAAAATTAACCCTAAATTTCTAACTGTATTAGAGAATGGAATTAAACAATCACCGAGAAAAATTCCAGGAAAAGAGGAAGTATTTAAAGATTTTTTATAGATTATAATAGACTGGGATTTACTAGCATTAAGAGCGAGTCGGTTAGATGATGACCAACTATAAATTCTTTCCAAATCATCGTTAATTAAAGAAATATTAGAGTGAATGGAATCATTATCTAAGCGACTACTCCTATATACGAGGGCAAATCAAAAAGTCTTGCAATATCATATGAAAAAAAAGAGTGAGTGAGACAGCAATATTTTTATTTTTCGACATAATCTCCTTTAAGGTTTATACATTTGTCACATCGATCAATTAACTTGCCTAAACCCTCTAAAAAAAAAGATTTCTTTTGCTCCATAAAATATTCATTTACAACAGACTGTACTTCATAGTCACTGGAAAATTTCCGGCCCCTTAGTGTTTTTTTCAAATTGGGAAACAGAAAGTAGTCACTGGGTGCCAAGTCTGGATTTTACGGTGGATGCGGAATTTCCACGAAGCCGCAGTCCTTTAATGCAGCTTGAGCAATATTAGCCTTGTGCACGGGTGCATTGTCGTGAAGAAGCAAGATTTTTTCCTAACTTTCCTTGGCCGTTTTTTCCGGATCGCTTTTTTGAATTTTCGCAAAATCTCTGCGTAATATATGCCTGTGATTGTGGTTTTCGTTGGCATATAATCGATTACCAAAATTCCTTCAGCATCCCAAAAAATTGTTGCCAAAACCTTACCAGCAGACGGTTGAGTTTTGAATTTCTTTGGTGGTGGTTCACTACGTTTAATCCATTGCATCGATTCTTGTTTGGATTCCGGATCCCAGTGATGAAGCCATGTTTCATCGCCTGTTATTATGTTATCCAAGAAATTTTCTGGATCTTCTTTGTACATATCTAAAATCGCCTTTGAAGTTTGAACGCGCATTTTTTTTTGTTCTGCATTCAACAAACGGGGAACCCATCGCGCACTTACTTTCGACATGTGAAGGTGGTCATGTAATATAGTGTATGTGGTACCGTATGAAAGAGAAAGTCTCCACGCTAACTGCGGAACAGAAATACGCCGGTCCTCCAATACAATAGATTCGGCCAAAATTACGTTTTCATGGCTAATGGCATCTGCTGACTGACCCGAGCGGTTGTCGTCTTCTAATGACTCCCGACCACTTTTGAATAATTTTACCCACCTTGTTACTGTGGCATATGATGGTGCAGATTCGCAGTAAACTTTTGATATATAGTTGAATATATAAATTGCATTTCGTCCATCTTTATAGAAAAATTTAATAAGGGCGCGATATTCAATTTCATTCATTTTAAGAAAAATTCAAAACACGTGTTACTAAATTGACAAAAACAAACGAACTGTAAAATTTACATCGAAATGTTCTTCTAGAAGTTTCATCGCGACAAAAAATGGTTTTGAAAAATATATTGTTGTCTCACTTACTCTTTTTTTTCATATGATATTGCAAGACTTTTTGATATACCCTCGTATTTGGACATCATCAGCAAATATATGAAAAGAAGAATGACGAATGGAACATGCAATGTCATTAATGTACATTGAGAATAGTAAAGGGCCAAGAACCGACCCCTGAGGAACGCCAGAAGAGACAGGTAAAAAGTCAGAAAAAGAATTGTCATAAAAGACTGCCTGAAAGCGACCCGAAATATAGTCTAAAATCAATTTAGCAGCAGAGAGAGAAAAATTAAAGTTTGAAATAAGCTTATTAAACAAAATTTGATGATTAATCGAATCAAACGCTTTAGAAAAATCTAACAGAGTAAGGCAAGTCATTTCTCTTTTACTCATACTACGACGAATATCATCACAAACATTCAGTAAAGCAGTGGTAGTACCGTGAAACCTTCTAAAACCTGATTGAAAAAGGCTAAGCAAATTAAAGCTATCAATATGAGATTGAATTTGGTTTTTTACTACCAATTCAAATGCCTTGGACAGAGAACTTAAAATGCTAATAGGGCGGAAATGGGAAACCTCAGAAGGATTACTAATTTTAGGAATAGGAATAATTTTACTCATCTTCCACTGAGCGGGATATGAAGAGGTCGTTAAAATAAAATTGAAAATATGTAACAAATACCTTGATACAATAGGAAAAATGCGCTTAACTAATTTCAAACTAACCATATCTAAGCCAGTGGATTGCGATTTAACTTCCCAAATAGCAGAATGCAAATCAACAGTAGATATATTTGTAAACGAAAAAGAATTAAGGGGTTCGACGGACACTAAATCAATAATGGAAATATCATGAGTGTGACTAGAGTTAATTAGATAAAGGTTAAAATCATTTGCTTTGAAATCTACAGAAGCAGCCCCTTTGCAACTACCAAGGCCCAAGTTGCGTACGTTGCGCCAAAAAATCTTAGAGGGAAGTGAGGGATCTAACTTATCCTTGAAAAAATTTTGCTTAGCGATACGAATTAAACCTACCACTCTATTTCGAGATTCCTTATAAGCTAGATAAGACAAAGAATTAGGGCTAATTTTCCAAAGACGATATTTGGAAAAACGAACAGAAATAGCACTCAAAATCTCTTGAGTCATCCAAAGGGGGGATCTAGGCCTAAAATAAATAGTAGTGAGAGGAACGCAATTATAAAATACATAGTTAATAGAGGAATTAAAATAGTCAATTTGGTCAGTAGAAATAGAGAGAGAAAAAATATTATCCCAACAAATAGAGCCACAAGTTGATGAAAGGTGAGATTCATCAATTTTAGAAAAATCCCTAAAGCTGAAACTTTTAGGTCTAGGTCGAGAGTAATAATTAACAGAAAAAACAAGAAGATCATGGTGAGAACCAATACCAAGAGACAATTGATTGAAAAAACAAATGGAATTATCAGCAGAAGCAACGACGTGATCAATGAGCGAAAAAGAACCACCACTTGCAGTAGCGCAAGAGTAAGTAGGCTCTACAGTATTATAAACCGAAAAGTTAATGCTATTTAAGATATTCAAATAGCTACGAGAAAATAAAGACTCTTGAGAAATATCAAAATTAAAATCACCCGAAATGAAAACCTCATCATACCGACAGGAAAAATAACTAAAAAGACACTCAATGTCTAAAAGGGATTTTTTGAAAAAAAAAAATATGAATATATATATATATATATATATATATATATATATATATATATATATTTATATATATACATATACATGTATATATATATATATATATATATATATATATATATATATATGTATATATATATATATATATATATATATATATATATATATATATATATATATATATATATATATATATATATATATATATATCAAAGCCAGACATACCTGTAGCATTCACACTACCCAACACCCCGACTATTACCGTAGTCCCAGATAATGAAAATACGCAGCAACAGTAAAAATAAAGTAAATTTAATAATAAAGGGTGTTTTTTAAGCATGATAAAACTTGAAATTGTGAAAAATAAAACAAAAAATTAAATTTTTATGAAAATACGCTACAAAATTATTAAAATTTACTTTGAAAATCAGTCATCGATTCGCGCAACCTATAGACTTCGTGATTTTTATGGGGCACATAATCATCCATATGAGCAAACCATCCGTCGAACTGTGGATAGATTTCGTACAACATACTCTCTAGAAGATGCACTAACATCAACACGTTGATCCGGATGAGATGAGGGTACAACACAATTGCGCTACATGCCATATGGTGACCGCAACCATCGATTTATTAAAATCAAAGTTTATTTCGCGAAATGAACCTGTCAATTGGCCTCCAAGGTCGTTCGATTTGACACCTCTCGATTATTTCCTGTGGGGCTACGTGAAGTCACTGGTTTAAGCTGATAAACCGGCAACAATTGATGAAAAAGATTGTCGAAAAAGTGGCCCAAAATTGGAAGCCCAGAATTAGGTTCACCAAGAACAGACGCGGTTCGCGCATATGCCCAAATTCATTTTGAAATATTAATGCCATGCATTGATCTTGCGAATAAAAAAAATTTTTGATTACAATTTAATTCTTTGTGTTATTTTTTACAATTTCAAGTTCTATCGGGCTTAAAAAACACCCCTTCTGGTAAACCGATACTACAAACAAAATATAAATTAATAAACCATTAAGCTAGCTATTAGTACCAACTAATGTTCTCATAAACTACATAATTAATTCTTTTAATTTTAAATTGTTTAGATTCAGATAATGAGATTAGAATATTCCGGTAAATGAAGCAATAAAGTTAAGAAAAATTTAAAAAGCAAACTTGACGTAGACGTTTGTCTAAAATCTATATAGGGTGCAGGCCAATAGTCGGGTAAATCGTTTACTATAGTAAAAATCGGATTTAGAACAGATTTTTCGATCAGTTTGCCATAGAGTTACCGAATTTACCGAAAAATTTACTTAAAATTGACTTTTACCCGACTATTGGCCCGCAGCCATAATAGCGGAAACGCCGCTGAAGCTTGTTACGATTTATCGTTATAGTGATAAAGTGTTGTTTCGGTGTTTACTGCATCTTACGAAATTCAGTTGGTCAGCCCTGACTAGTCCGCGGAATTGTCGAAGAAAATAATTATTAAAGGAATAATCGGATACCGGGGTCGTCAACTATTTCATTAATGTTGTTATATTAATACATTTTTATTATTATTAGTATTTTTTTTCAAAATTTTTGATATATAATTTTTTTTTTTTTTTGGTTTGCGATCGATCGTCGGAGGAGAAGGATGTGTTTTTGTTTTTCTCCGTGTAGTGTAGAAAAATAATATAAAATAAATGAAATGTGGATAAACAGCTTGAATTATAATTATTACTATAATAAATTAAAGTGCTGTGTTTATTTTATTTTGTTTTAATAATTTATTTATAACTAATTAGGAGTGTAGTTTAAAATATTCGTGTAGTGTAGTGATAATAATCATAGTTTTAGCTTTATTAATTAGTGCGCAAATAAAACAAATACGCTGTGTTATTTTTTTTTTTAGTGATGTGTTGGTGCTAGTGTTGCATTTTATGTGTGTCTATTTACTTTGTTGTATTATAAATGTTCGTATACGGACGTGATAAACCTGATCACAAGACCCTTCAAGGTAGGAATGGAAGGCTCTAGATTGTGAGGATCCTGTATATAATTGATCACTTCGGCCTGGATATTATAATTAATTTGTGGCAATTGATGTTAATAATGCGAAATCCTTTTACATCAGGTTTTATAAAACAACATTTGGTAATAACAGTAATTTAAAACGTGTTGCAAAACACTCTAATGTCTATTATAATCAAAATAATCTCGATTACTGGTAGAAGAATTAAATAACGATATAACAGATAAGTGTACATCTCCTTTGGTTATTATGATTGGTTATTATCGATTTTTGAGCGGAATAATTTAACGTGGTATTGAATCATATCTGTACATTTCCATTAGTTAATATGCAATGACAGTGAATAATAGGATACACTTGGTAGTACGAATGGCACAAAACATTCACTCAATTTCACAACACATTTTAAATATTGTTGCAAGATATGTACCTGTTGGTTTTTAGTGTTGTTTTATATAGAAGTTTTAGTTCAATCTTTGTGGTAGAAACCGTGTCCGGTTATGGAGCCCAATTTCTAATATAGTCCAATTTCTCATGGTAGTTGAAATTGGTGTCCAGGTATTTAGCAGGGGGTCAATATTAAACTTTATGTCACGTATTCCAATCTCATTTCCTTAGGTAGTTGTTTTAATAAAGCGGTATAGTTTTGGATCAAATGATTAAGGTGTCAATAGTATTTGTGGTTTATAAATTACACAGTTGAAGATTAATTTTACTTTCGCTTTACTTAAATTCGTCATTGACTAGTTTGAGGATTATTTTATTTGATTTTAATTCTCTCAATCAAACTATTTCGTTCTGCATTCTTCTAAGTGCTCTGAAAACACATATTCTTTTTTCATTTCGGATTTTGACTTGGGTAATATTCCGATAGATGGCAAACCAGTGGAAGAAGTGCATATTGAGTCTTCGTTTTTTCAAACGAATGCATGTTATTTTGAATTGCTATTTTAAGTGCATTTATTCACTATTCTAATTTCAAAATATCCTTTCTAGGTATAATCTATGTTAATTTTATTATTAAATAATTAATTTATTAATTTATGGAATATTATTAGATATGTGTATATTTATAAAATTTGTATGTGTCATATGATTGTGTATTGTGTATAATACAAATTTTAATATTTGTATTATGAATAAATGTTCATCAATGGCTCATATGGTGTATAATATTTATATTTATGTATTATATGAATTATTATTTATTTATAATTAGTTAATGTAATTATATTATTATTTAATTATTAGTTGGGTGTGGCTGAACCAAATTATTAAAGTGTTTCTTGGATTTTATAGAACATATTATTCTTGGTGGTCTTAATCATCACAATATATTTAAAATATGAAATTTTATAATGTGTTGACTAAGTTATTTTACAGAATTGTTTTTGAATATAAAATAAATTAATATTTTTGATTGAATAATAAATTTGGCATTTCAGTGTGAATCTTCAACGAAAAAGTTTATCATCTAATTCCATTTATATTAATGTTACTGATCATTTAATTTGAATTAACTGATCAAAATGATTAGATTTTGAGCAGAGATTTACATAGTATTTGCAATTAGTTTATATTATATTTGGGATCAACAATTTGTTTTGCTATGAGGGTGGTTTGGGCTTAAATCGTGATTATGGTAGGATCTAACTATCTTGACTAATTTCAAATATTTGGATTTTTAAATACAACCGTTCAAGATAAATTGTTTGTTTTTGGAGACAGTGTAACGCGTTGGTGTTGTGGTGCACATGCTTGCTTTTACTTTATTTCCTGAGTGTTCAGGGATATAAGGATTCAACTAATAACATAACACCAACCACATCACTAATAAACCGTCATGTGCACAAATTCATATTTCTGTCGTCACCACATTCGCAAACGCAACCATCGTTCGTTATGATACTTCCCCACTGTGATTACACGCTTAAGCACGCATTTTGATTAGCAAACGCACAAATTTTCAATATTTATACCATACATATTTATTATAATAAATTAAACTTTTAGTAACATTAACAAATAATTTTTGAGTTACATTTTATCATTTTAACTCTGGCGTGAACGATTTTAGTCAACAACAAAAAAACAAATAATAGCACAAACACATATGTAAAACACATATGTAAAAACTTGGGCCTTATCCAACACGGTTATAAAATGTGGTCACAATCCACGGTTATATTTTGACGTGGTTGTTTGGCGGCCCCAATGTATGTATTTATATGCTTCCGTTTATTAATACGGCCTTGCCAATCGCAATTCTACAGAAGGAAACACATTTTTTTTTTAAAGTTTGATTAAAAGAAAGTGTTAAAAAAACAACGGACCTATGCCGGTCGTTATATTCCGATTAGTAATAAAGCTGGACTACACTTAATTGTCAGTCCCTAACTGATTTAATCTATGGCACCTTATTTTTCTTTAATTTAATTGATTAATGAAACCACTTCCTAAACAACAATATCACTATAGTAGACAAATACTCCACCGCGTGCAATTACCAAATGAATTATAAAGTTGGTGTTTTTTTTTTTTTCAAGCAAATACATAATCGGGCGGCGACAGCTAGTTAAGACGAACGAGACAACCATATTCGATGTAAGCAAACGAACATGAACATTATACGCACTGAACGTTTTTTTTTTGTCACTATAGTCGATCAAACAACATTTCACGTTGAAATACTTTTATATAGCCTTCTTTTAGGGGCATCATGACAAACCGGTAAGAATGATGTAACCGCTTTTCTCTGCGCGAGCATTTAGGAATTGCACGTAAAGAGAGCCGTTTGTTACAGCGGGCTTTACGGTCATGTTTTTGTTCTTTGAGTGGGGAACGTGGTTGGATTGTTATAAGCCCTAACAATGGAACTACGTTTTTTATTTGGGGAGTGGAGGTGGGGCCGTGGTGCCCTAAAAGTCTCTGAAAACGGATAGTTTGTCTTGACTATCTTTACTGTACTCAATAAAACGTATCATATAATGTATTTAACACAAAAATGGTTTGCAAAATTGATTATTAAGGAATTTTTATTTCAGCTTAAAACATTTACGACGACTGCTAATAAAATTAAATTTATACTAACGGTTTTGAGTATTTTTATACTATGGGTTCACGTACTCTCTATTAATACAATTAGTTTAAATCCTAACATTTAGCTTAGAATAGTAATATTTTCTACTAATGGTGAACTAATTATTTTAGTATTCGTAATGATAAAATATATGCGATAAATTATTATATTAATAAGGACTCTTTTTGCTCTAGGTGACTTTTAATGGTTGATTATTTAGAAGCCGAATACAAAATAAGTTTTTATTGTAAAATGGCTGAATATTGGAATAACCGATTCAAGAATTCATTTAGACATCAACTATATATTAATTTTAGGTAATTGAAAAGTACTGTTGAAGTCAAAGTACTAACTAAAAGTTAAATTTCAGTAAGTTCATATCCAAATTCATGCCATTTAATTAATACAAAATCTAATTTTAAATTTTATTACTAAAGGTAGGGTGTCAGTCATGGAAGTAGACGGAAACGGAATATTAATTACTGATTATGTAGATTAGAATTGTGTTGTCATTGTGCTACTAACTATCGATTTTACCTAGGTGTCTGTGATAGGGCCGATTCATTCAATCAATTTCGTTTAAGAAGCCGAAAAGTATTAATTTAGAATTAAATTTCAGGAAATTTCCAGATGTACGTGAAATACTAGTATTTTTTTCTCAGGTTGCTGATTTAGAGAAGCAATATTTGAAGACCAATACCATCGTTATCCTTAAACCTATTAAGCCTTTATCCTTCCTAGTAGATTAGAAGTAGATTAGAATTGTGTTGTGCCGTACGATCGCTAGGTGTCTGAAACCGCGTCGTTCCGTCCCAAAAAAAAAAATACCTTTCCTATCCTTCCTATTGTTATATGTAAACAGGCTGTAGGAATAGGCCCGGCGTTATCCGGGACACTCGTCAAGTACTTGGTCTTACAGTCCAATCAATCAATCAATCAATCAAAATTTTTGATATATAATTTTATAGCTTAATAATTATTAATAGTAAGCAAGTAGTACGCGTACTTTCTCAGTTAGGTTTAGATTATTCTGAAGAATTCTTGTTTTTATTTCAATTTCGTGTATTTTTTATAAATAAAATATTTTATAAAAATGTTACACTCACATGAAATCTTTTAATAAGATTTATTAAATTTAAATGATCAGATAATTCTTACAAACAATGGCTGTGATAGGGCGTGTCAATGGTAGGTATATGAACATTACATAGGTAAAATTTGTCAATTATGTCAATTTATCTCTGTAAATTAACATATTTAGTAATGCGGTTTAGCAAGGTTATTTACTGCCTGACAAACCCAACGACCAACCGCGAGCTTAAGCCGCAACTCACAGTAAACATGGTGGCTTAGTTTTATTTTAAGAAAATCCCGAACCCTCAACCCAAAGCTCTATAAAAAATCAATAAAATGTTTCAGGCCTGTAATCTCTTGCAATATTACTGAAACAGTTATTTGAAAAATAACAATATACTAGAAAAAGACCACACATTTGTAATGCCTGAACTACCTATAAGAGTGGTCATATTCCAGAACCTTCCAAAAATCTCTGTTAAATCCTATTACCAAACAACATATCCAATCCTCTCAAGATCGGTTAAGATGTAACCGAGTTCCGCCATAAGTGGCCGTATTTCAGAACTTCTTCCAAAAATCATTTTAGAATCCCATTTCTATCCAAAATTCCAAATCTTATCATTGTATAAATCCCTTTCCAACAAACATATACAATCCCGTCACGATCGGTTAAGAAATGCCCGAGTTCCACCTCTCGAGGGCATATTCTAGAACTTATTTCAAAAATAATTTTAGAATCCCATTTCCACCCAACATGCCTAATTTCATCATTGGTTAAGAAATGACCAAATTCCACTTCAAGTGTCTGTATTTCAGAACTTCTTCCAAAAATCCAATATACTCAATCCCGTTATTATCGGTTAAGAAATCCATGTAGCCATATTCCAGAACTTTCCAAACATTTATTTTATAATCCCATTTGCATCCAAAATACCCAATCCCATCATCCGATTTCCATTCAACATATCAAATCACATCTTGTTTGGTTAAGAATTAGACGAGATTTGCCCCTCCCTGAAGGCCATAATCCAGAACATCTTCCTAAAATCATTGAGAATAAAATTTCGATTCAAAAATTCCTAATTCCATTATAAAACGATTATGAAGTTGCCGAGTTCCGTTCAAAAATTTATTTTATCATCTCATTTCAGTCAAACATTCATAATTTTATCAAAAAACTAAGAAATGGCCGAATTCCGTTCGAGGTGGCCATATTGCAAAATTACTTTCAGAAATCTTTTTAAAATCCATTATTCCAAATGCCTTCATAATCGGTTAAGAAATGGCCAAGGTCCGACCCATGTGATCATATTTCAGAACTGCTTCCAAATGAATTTCCATTTTAGAATCTCATTTTAATCCAACATTCCAAATCTTATCATGATCGGTTAAATTGGCCGAGTTCTGTCGCAGGTGGCCAAATTCCACAACTTCTACTAAAAATCATTTTATAGTCCCAGCTCCCTCCAACATACTCAATCCCATCATTATTATTTTAGAATCCAATTTATATTCAACGTATACCAAATCGCATCAAGATCCATTAAGAATTAGTCAAGTTCTTTCCCTCCCTGGAAGCCATATTCCAGAACTTCTCCTAAAAATCATTTTGTAATCCCATTTCCATCCAACACACCCAATCCCATCGTAATCGGTTAGAAATGGCCGAGTTTCATCCGAGGTGGTGAAATCCCAGAACTTTCAAAATTCATGTTAGAATAGTAAGGCGATCGGAAGCTAAGTAGCAACTAATGCAACTGTTTGTCCATGCCCAACTCAAGTGAATATTGGTGAGTGTTATATAGGGTATGCCATCTTAATTTTAGTTCTAAAAATATGCCATTCATCATCATGGAGTCGTTAACAATCGGTCCAAAAGAACAACATTTCGTAAATAACGTGAAAGTTTTGGTCGACATGGACGCCCTACTGAGCGTGCGATTGGCACAATTATTGCTTGTTTTGAATAAACTGTGTTACGACTCTCTGGTCATAACATTAACCGAATTGTTAGTTTTGTGTGTGATTTTTCTGTATGTGATACTTAACAAGAAATATTTCAGGTCCTAAATATATTAATAATCATCACGAAGCAAAACTTTTTTCAACACAACAACCAATGGGGAATCCTCTATCAAGAACACTAGCGGAAATATTCATATCAAACTTCGAGCAAGAACAGGTATTCAACGAAAAGAAAAGCTTCAAAAGAACATCTTTTTTCTAAAAGAAAAAAAAGTACTAATTATCCAATGGATTTAATGTTCTTTGAAGGTCAATTAATACCCTCCTTTTTCATTCACGCACACATCACCCATTCACCTACTCATACAGTTACAGAACCACCTGCACATTGCAAGCTCCTTGTCAACCTGTAAATAGGACATGGAAGGTGGGTCGGCGCTGTATTCTGCACTCCAACAGAAGGTCATAGTTTTGTTTATTAACATCACTGATCGTAATCAATGATGAAAATTCGTTTTACATCCTGCCTCTGATGGGATTCAAGCCCAGTACCTCCCGGTCTAAGTGCCGAAGCTTGGTGCCGGTTAACTGGTATCAATATGTCATTGACATCATCACACATCCATCACAGTCTAATGTAACAGTGGTATATCAAAAGCAATATATGTGCAAGGTACTCAAAAACTATAACTACACATAAAATTGAAAATCGCCTAAATAATAAAAAAGGAAACAATATAATGGATACAGGCATATACCAACTAAAATGTAACGAGTGAAAGGCGTTCTACATTGCACAAACAGTCAGAGTTTAATTACACGCTTTAAACAACACGTAAAAGATGTGGGAAAACCATAACACAGTCGAAATACACAGAACATTTGAATCACCAACAGCACAGGTACACAGGATATGACAGCAATTTAGAAATGAAAATGTTGAAAAAATTAATAGAATATATGAGTATAAAATATATCAACACAGGAACAACCCCCAATTTTTGAACGATAGGATGCCGTACAACTAAATTTACCAATATATAAAGGAAAATTTGTTAACAAAAATTAGAATATCGCAATAGTTGACGAATAGCAAAAACATAAAGAGAAAACTTCATTTTTTATTTAAATTTAAAAATTCAATTTATAGAGCTTAGTTGTAACTGAAAAAATGATTGAAAGTAAAATTTTGAATGGTATTATTTTAACGGTAGAGGTGAGAAATATGTTTTTATTATTTGTCAAAATTATTATGAAAAATAAAATTTTGTTTATTTTCCCTAGTTATGGCTGCAAACAAAATAACTGATTCTGAAATAAATGGAGCGATGGAAGCAGTACATCTGAACCATTTTTTGACACAGGCAGTGAATATTATTGTTCAAATCTGGGAAGTACTAGTAATGAATCAATATCAATTGAGGTAGGAGGCTTAGAAATAGTTGAAGAAGATAATGGAGAACCAATAAATACCGATGACTCAGAAAATGATGAATATTTGACTGATTTAGAATTTGAACCAAAGCTTTTCGAATTTATCGGTCTAGAAGGAATTAAAGTACAATTAGAGAGTAATGTGTCACCAGAAAAAAATTTCTCTCTATTTTTTGATGAAAATTTGGTTTTAAAAATAACAGAATGGATAAACTTACGGGCTACAACCAATTTACAATCTGGAAATTTAAAGCCCAAATCAAATTTATGGAAATGGAAAACTATATGTATTTATGGGAAATGTGCGTATGCCAAATTTACGACAATATTGGAGCAAAAACGAAATGTATCATCATCCAGTTTTTGGAAAAATTATGAGCAGAAATCGGTTTAAAAATATTCTGCGGTGTTTGTGTTTTTACAATAGCGAGACAAATGACGGGGGGCAAAGTCCTAGATTCATACCTCCTCGCCGGTGCTCCCTGGGTAACGCTAAATGAATCAGGCGGTGTAGTGGAGACGAGCAGACTAAATCCTGTTTATAGTCATGGACACTACATGTCAAGGCGGGCCATTGGCGCCTCAAAACCAATACAAAACCAGCGTCTGATCTCCAGGTTAGGAGCGGCTGAAGCGGGCGTCTGTCTTGTATCAAGCGGCTCGCTATATAAATGTGTTTCAACGTAGGACTGGATGCCTTAAGATTCTCACCAGTACGTGACCCACACACGTAATAAGCGGGTTGAGCGGCAGGCCAACAACCTTCTCTCATAAAAACATTTAAGTTATGAACCCTAAACAAAGGCCTCGGATTACCATATCGGATTCATTACAAACTCGACCTCGGAAATTGTACACGGACAACGCTTTAAAAATGGGAACATGGAACGTGCTTAGCCTCTTAAGACCTGGAGATCTCCGGAACCTTTCGAACCAAGCAAAGAGTTACACATTAGACGTACTTGCATTACAAGAGCTTAGATGGTCTGGGAGTGGGATCCATGACACCACCAATGGTTACACACTTCACTACAGCGGCCATCAGAACGGAGGAGAATTTGGAGTTGGCTTCCTCATCCATCGGCGCGTGAAGCACCATATCATCGATTTCCGCCCTATCAACATGCGGATATGCACGGTCAGACTTCGCACTAAGAAATTTAACATCACAATCGTTAATGTGCATGCACCCACCGAAGATA
Organism: Nephrotoma appendiculata; assembly: GCA_947310385.1. Classification (NCBI taxonomy): domain Eukaryota; kingdom Metazoa; phylum Arthropoda; class Insecta; order Diptera; family Tipulidae; genus Nephrotoma; species Nephrotoma appendiculata. The sequence continues at coordinate 243,452,124 of OX371223.1, read as the reverse complement.
AATCAGATGACATCAAAGATCTCTTCTTTGTCGAGCTCGAGGAAGTCATCAACAACATACCGCACCTCGACAATAAAATCATCGTGGGCGACTTTAATGCAAAAATCGGTAAGAGTGCAGAAAATACATCGCACATCGGTCCCAACAGCCTGCATCTAACTAGTAACAACAACGGCCAACGCGTCACCGACCTGGCAATAACGTACAACTTAGTTGTATCAAGTACGTTTTTCCCACATAAGAGAATCCACAAAGTAACGTGGAGATCGAATGATGGAAGAACTGAAAACCAAATCGATCACGTTATGGTGTCCAAGAGACACTCCACCAGCATATCTGACGTTAGATCCTACAGAGGTGCAGACATGAACAGCGATCACATGCTTGTCATATTTAAGAATAAGTGCAAACTGTCATCTACGTTTAACAGACAAGCACAAAAGACCGTTCGATGGAATATCGATGCTCTAAAAGACCAAGCGTCACTGCAGAGTTACCAATCAGCTGTCACTAATTATTAAGACCGGCCCCATAACAATGAAGAAGCTCCTCCTAACATCCAGGAGCAGTAGCACGCTATACAGTCAGCCATAACAACCGCGGCGCAAAACACCATCGAAAGAAGACCTCCGAGGCCCCGCAACGATTGGTTCGATGATCAATGCCGAAGGGTCGTCGAAAATAAACGAACGCTTCGTGAAAAATGGTTGGCTCGCAATACCAGAAGCACTCTAGCAGAATATCTCCGGGCTAGGAAAGCCACGATTAAATTCCTTCGACAAAAGAAGCGCGAACATATGAGATTATGCATCGAAAACATCAGCTTCCAAGCGGAAGTAGGAAACTCAAGGGACTGTTTTGCCAACGCCAGGAATCTCACTAAAGACTTCCATCCAAGAAGTACAGCCATCAAAGACGGGAATGGAGAGCTGAGAACAAACGTGGCTGATGTTCTCTCAGTATGGCAAACCTACTTTCAAAATCTGCTAAATCGGAATGACGAAGTTACCCCCATTAGAGCAATAGCCCCGCCAGGTGAAGAGTTCTTTGTCGAATATCCCACAGTAGAGGAAGTAGACGCAGCTATTAGTCGATTGAAAAACGGTAAGGCACCCGGTCTCGATGGAATCCCCGCAGAACTAATTAAACTCGGAGGCGCTACTCTTGCAACAAGTTTATACGATCTCGTCGTTTGTATTTGGGACCAAGAAGAGTTGCCGGAGAATTGGAAGACCGCACTCATATGTCCGTTGTATAAAAAAGGCGACCGTCTTAAATGTGAAAACTTTCGTGGCATAGCTCTATTGAACACTGCTTACAAAGTGTTGGCTAATGTTGTACTTGCCAGACTCATCCCTTTCGCCGAAAACATCATTGGCGACTATCAGTGTGGTTTTCGTCCCAACCGATCGACCACTGACCAGTGTTTCACCATGAGAATGATCTTGGAAAAATGTTGGGAGTACAACATAACCATACATCAGCTATATATAGACTTCAGACAGGCGTATGACAGTATAAACCACGACAACCTATGGGCCGTGCTCATATGCCTGGGAATCCCAGAGAAACTCGTTTCTCTGTGTAAGTTAACAACATCCGGATCTGTATGTAGAATCGTAATTGAAGGATCTGTGTCAGACCCCTTTGAAATAACATCTGGTGTTCGACAGGGTGATGCACTCGCGCCTTTGCTGTTCAATCTGGCGCTTGAGTACGTAGTGAGGAAAAGCAACATCGAAACCTCGCGCTGTATATTCAATAAATCAGGCCAAATTCTTGGATATTCAGATGATATCGTGCTTCTTGGCCGAAGACCTAGCGATATCAAAGACAGTTTCATACCGCTCGATCGCTGCGCAAGAAGACTTGGTTTGGAGGTGAACAGCAGTAAAACCAAATATTTAGTAACACCTAGGAACATCTCTACGGCAAATCTCGGAATTGGCGACCATAACTTTGATAGCGTCGAAAACTTTAAATACCTCGGGTCAGTTATAACATCGTCGAATGATATGCAGGCAGAAATAAAAGCCCGAATCGCTGCCGGACAACGAGTTTTCTACGCCAAATCAAAATTATTGCGATCGAAACATCTATCGCAGTCGTGCAAGCTCGCACTTTATAAAGCACTTATAAGACCTGTGCTGGCTTTCGGAAGCGAGAGCTGGACCATGACCACTAACAATTGTAGATTATTATCTACCTTCGAAAGGAGGGTTGCCCGTTCAATCTTTGGTACAATTAACGTTGCGAACAACGAATATCGGATTCGTATGAATCACGAAATAAAGCAACTCCTCGGAGGCAGCGATATTATCGGATTCATCAAATCCAATCGAGTGAGATGGTTCGGCCACGTTACAAGGTCTCCCCAACAACGCATGATAAATAAAGTGTTCCACCAACAACCAGCGGGAGTACGTCGTAGAGGAAGACCCCGACTACGCTGGCGCGACGACATCGAACAAGATCTACGAACATTAGGATGTCGAAACTGGAGGACGAGAGCGGTGGATCGAGATGGATGGAGGGCCTTAGTGCAGGCGGCGAAATCCCTTCATGGGATGTGAAGGCCAGAGAGAGAGAGAGAGAGAGACAAATGACATAAGCCACAGACTTTAGAACTATCCTGCACAACTCCTAGCACTGGATGAAGCAATGATGCTGTGGAGTGTACGGCTATGTTTTCGGCAATACATTCCCAATAAAAAGCATACATATGGAATTTAGTTTTACGAACTTTGTACGCACGATTGGTTCCTCCCAAATATGTTGATTTATTGATTTAGTGGTTAGAATACCCTGGAAACTCAAGTCGAAGGTCATGCTTTCAGTGTTGTTAAAGAGCTAATGACAGATTATGTTGGAAAAGGTCACATAGTGTACATGGATAACTATTACAGTAGTGTTATTTTGGCAGCACATCTTTTTGAGCAACGTACACATTTATGTGGAACTTTGAGAGTCAACCGAAAACAAAATCTGCCAGATATAATTACCAAAAATCTAAAAAAAATGAAACTATTTGGAGGAAAAAAAATAACATAACTGTGCAGAAATGGAAAGATAAACGGTATTTCTTGATGATATCTTCTTTGCATAAAGCTGAAATTACTGAATACATAAATAAAAGGGGAATTACATCACAAAACCCATAATGGTTGCAGATTACATTAAATACATGTCAGGTGCAGACCGCAACGACCAGATGACATCTTATTACCCCACACCGAGAAGGAGTTTGCGATGGTACATAAAAGTTTTCTTCCATATATGCACTTGAAATTTCAGTATGGAACAGCAATTGGTTATTAAACAAACATAAAGGAAGTAAAACATCATATTTAAGTTTTCGTGAAATGCTTGCAAAATCTTTATTGAATACACAAGATCTTTCTTATGTATCGTGTTCATCAACACCGAATGCTTCTAGCTCACAATCGAAAAAAACTACACACGAAACATATTTACAAAACTTTGCAATCCGTGTTGATAAGCGTAAAAAGTGCCAACAATGTACAAAGAGAAAAAAGGACTGATACTCATCTGATTTATGATACATGTGTAGATAGCATGTGTCAGCCTATCGGATTATATGTATCCATGTTTTAAGTTGTTTCACAATTCAACAACACAATTCAACTAGCATTATTTTTAATTTTATGTTTGTTTCTTTTTGCAATTATTTAATTATTCGGTTTTATTTTTTTATTTATTTTTATATTGTTTGTTAATGAACTGCTATTTGATTTTTCGTTTATGTTGAAAAATAATATATGTGAGAATAAAATAATTACAAAAACAACCCTTTCAACTTTCTTTTATAACGACGCATATGTGCGTCCTGCGAATTATACAACGAAATTTTGTTCCATAAACCGGCGACTCGTATATGCGTCATACTATTAATAGCGTCACAAACCCCACAAAACACATAAATAAAACATTTATTCTAATGGTAGCCTAATGGTAGGCTTCAATTAGCTCATTTCGTGCAAATTTATTATGTGGTTTACGGCTATCCCTAGATTAAGCACCTCGATCGTGAACATGTTAATTTTGTTTACTGTTTCTCGTTTTCAAATTTTTCTTTGATTGTTTGAAAAATGCGTTTTACCATCGAGCAATAAATATATAAGAGAAATCAAGTAGTGCAAATTTTATAAGCATGTTTTTCCGAGGTTAATCTTATTTTATAGTTTTATTATATTTATATACACAAATTATATTTTTTTCTATATTTGATCCATATATACGTACCTTATTAACATATCGGCATAGTTATTTTATAGTTCATTGTTCTTGTTAGGCTTATACAGATTGCCAAAAGTAAAATAGATTAACCTCGGAATCTCTACATGAGTCCTCTTATGTATATTTTGCTTTATGGTTTTACTAATAGCATTGCCATCTGTGTTATGTCATTGATATTACATTTTTTTATGAATTGGGCATTAATGTTCTGTTTTATGTTCTGTTTAATGTTTAATGTTCTGTTTTAATTGTGCACGTCGATTGATTTTGAGAGCGAGACCATTGTGTACCCATTGTGTGTGTGTGCGAGCGACTCAGTATAGAAGAGTTTTTTGTTGTGTTTTATTGTTTTGGTGCATGCAGCTGACGTGGGTGAGAGGGAGTGTGCAAGTGACGCGCACGAAGGCACAACAAAAATATTCTTTTATATTTTTGTGTACAACAAATTTTTTTGAGATTTTTAGTCTCGTTTTAATTTGTGAAAAGATAAGATTCCATTTGGTATCTTAATTAAGATTACCCGAAAATATTTTATTTTTCAAATTGGATAAAATATGTAAAAATATTTCTAAAAATACGAAATTTTTTAGATATATGTGAATGGTGATATAGTGTTAAGCATTTATGCTAAAGGCAAAACTGCAATTTTGAAAAGACGGAGAGTGAAAAAAAACTTTGGAGGGTCTAACAAAAATTAACGGATGAAGATTTACGTCGGTGCTACTGCGACATAGGAGCATAAATTGATTTATTTACATAAAACAAAATGACAATGCAATAGGAAAAATTTCAACAATCGGATTTGCTCGTTGTTACACTTGCTTAAATGTCAACAAAATAACAGAAAATATATCATACAACAAATTTTCACAAAAAAATAAAATTGGAACCAACACATACAGTTACAACAGAGTGTAAAGAAGTGGGGTGAGGTTGGAACGTAGTATTGTGCGGGTGGGATAAAAATACTCAACATAAATCCTATTTTCAACGAATTTTGGGTTCCGCTAAATTATCAACGGTACGCCAATTTAAAATCAAGGGTGTGCCGCAACGGTAAAATACAGGGTGGCCAGTTGCGGCCATTCAAAGTTACTTACACGACGAACCGACGTCCAACATCTTCGGCTAGCAAGGCGAAATTTACGGATTTTTGACGATCCAACGCCCAAGGGTATCGGTGAAAATACCGCAATCAATAGGTGCCCAGCCGGCCATTTGTTGTTTTGGTATCGTGGAGAGACCACGCAACGCTACATTTGTAAAATTTTAACAAAAGGTTGGAAGACGTCCAAAGCCCGCAGGTACCATTATATTTTTAATTATTTTTGTTTTTGATTGATTAAATTTTTTTATTTTGTTTTTATTTACCTATTTGCAATTAAAGTGAATTTTCAATTTTTAAATCTTTATTTCTTCTCCAATTTTTTACAAGTTCTATTTTATTTTAATATACTTATGGACAAAAAAAAACGCATAATTCTTTTTGCTTCATTTATAAGAGGAATTCTCAACGAAATATCTATTATTAAATAAAATTTAATCGGTAACGAAGGCCGACAATAAACTCTCATCCGACGGTCTGATGATCCAAAGCAAAATCTAGACTCGTCGGAGAACAAAATATTGGCCCATTGTTCCATTGTCCAGTTTTCATGTTCGAGAGCAAATGTTAAACGAGCTCTGCGGTGTGCTGTAGACAACTCTGGATACATGGCTGGCCTTCTTGCAGTCAAATTGGATTCCTTGATTCGTCGACACACGGTCCTTTCACTAATGGGTGCATCTCGGGATCCGATTAGGTCTGATTTGATGCTTCGTTCTGTTACGGACCGTTTTCTCAAGCAAATTAATTTAATATACCTATCCTCAGCGAGTGTTGTACATAGATTTCTCCCACTACCAACAGGACGATGATACTGTCTATTATCCTGGAATCGTTTGATTACTCTTGACATCGTGGATTGGTCCACTCTTAAAAGTTGTGGAACGTAAGACTGAGTTCTTCCTTCTTCAACTAATGTAATGTCCCTCACGCAATCCTCAACACTCAAATGATTTCTTTCGGCATACAAGTTATTCATTTTTATTTGTTTTTAATGAAAAACCTTACTCTTACATTTAATTGTATAATTTAAATAACAATTCACTGTAAATAAACTTTTAGAGTGAACAGCCAAAATGCTCAAATTTGTGCTACACTCGAATTCAACAAAACTAATGGTAGTATTTTTTTAATGCATGTGTATTTCAGTGAGAACTAGATACTATATAGATTTTATCATAATAATTACAAACACAATTATTAAGCGACTCGTAATTTCAAAAATACAGATTATGCGTTTTTTTTTGTCCATAAGTGTATATTTGGTGTAATCAAGTGCCATAACAGTTGTTTGGCACTCGCATTGGTTGTACATCGGGTCCCGCTACCAAATTTAATCCGGTCAGTTTTTGTTAATCGATTCAGTATTCGCCCTCAAAATTAATTCCTATTTATTTGTTTGATCTATTTAGGTTTGCTTTTGCCCTCTGGTCCGCCTCTGGTTTTTAGAGAAAATTCCTTTGTTATTAAAAAGAGTACGATTATTCCCGGCAGTTGGTTTATTTATTTCTCTGTCGAACCATTTCGATCTTTTCAGAATTCGTCATTTCATCTAACCTTTTCCCGTCCTTCGTTTTTGCCTTTTAAAATGGATTACTAAATAATTTTTCAGGTCAGTATGATGGGTGGGGAATATCATCTCGTGTCGGGGCTCTATTTTAACAGACGAGCCTTGCCACTCCCCTTCATTCCCTTGGAAGAACAACCACAGAGTCGGAGTGGTGAGTCCAATGTATGTGTCGTCCATTCGGGGACAACCGTTAAATCGACACGGTCTCCCCGTAGCACTTCGGCGGTCTCATTCTGTGTAAATTGTGGGGGCTTAGCTGGAGGTCTCTCCGTTTGAAGAAGAGCATGGTTTATTGAAGAGACGTCCCTACCCTATGATGCCGCTTCGTTGTGGCTGGGCATCGGCTTTTCGGGGTCGATGGGTCATTCGAGGGCGTGGTCTCTTCAGCAAACTGGGTAATTGGTCACTCGGGGAGATCCGATCGCCGCCGAATGGACACACTCGGTTATGATTAATTTTTTACGTTTCCTGAAGTTTCGTTCGACAAATTCTGGTCAACTTAATTTAAGTTCAGTTTTTTTTTATTATTTGCTTTTGATTTGTATTTTCCACGGTGTAAGCCAGGAGCACGCAAACCTCTAATTCCCCTCCACGAGCCATGCCATTGTCCTGCGATCTAGTCAGCAAAACATCTGTGACAGAGGCCTCTACGTGCTAAGTTGAAAACTGTGGATTGGCTGACAGCCATCCCTAACAACTGGTTCAGTGGAAGGTCGTAGACCATATCAACATGTTCATCCAGTTCGTACTCCTGATGCAGTGGCAGCTGTTAGTGAAAGTGTTCGTAATGAATAAAGCACATCAACCAGGCATCGTTCACAAGAACTAAACATTTCACGAACCACATCACGAAGCATTCTGCATGTTGATCTTCAATTGCATCCATACAAAATTCAACTAACTCAAAAATTAAAGCCACTAGACCATTTAAATCCTTGTCGTTTTGTTAACTGCATGTTTGAACGAAATGAAGGTTTTTCAATGAATACGTCAGTAAGGAAAACTGTCGAATTTGGGGAGCTGGTGGCATCATAAAGCTATTTTTCTTTGAAACCGAACAGCAAAATGCCCTTTCAATGATGAGGAACGTTATCGCAACATGTTAACTGGTTTTCTGTGGCCCAAATTGAATGAATTGCGTGTCAACGACCTTTGGTTTGAACAAAACGGAGCGAGATGCCACGCAAGTCGTGCAACAATACATTTATTGCCAACAAAATTTGCTGATCGCATAATTTCAAGAAATTGTGAAGTTCCTTGGCCACCAAGAAGTGCAGATTTAACACCACTTGATTATTTTTTGTGAGGTTATTTGAAAGGTAAGGTGTATGCTAAAATTCTACAACTGAAAAACGACATTCGAGCTGAAATTGAGGTCAATGATCCGCTTTTATTGGAAAAAGTCATCGAAAATTAAAGTAAGTAGCAACTAATGCAACTGTTTGTCCATGCCCAACTCAAGCGGTAGTTGGCGAGTGTTATATAACTGAGTTGCTTGATGCTTGTTCTAATCCGGTTCAGTTCATGTTTCTTGAAACAACGGGGTTATTTCATATAAAATTTTAGCTGATCCGGATCAATGGGTGTCATGAAACACGGCATTAATTTGATGTACTTAGTCATCTATACTTGGGAAAATCTCGTTACTATTTGCCATGTAATTGTAATGAAATAGTAATAATTTTTTGATGTCAAATATTAGAGCGATTCTGTGATGAATTTCATTGCTCATTTCATTGCAATTTATTTTTATTAATAAACCGAATTAATTTTATAATCAGTGTGAAAACAGTATAATTTGTAGATTACAACTCAAAATTGTAACAATAAGTTATTTTGATACAAATTATAAAAATCGAAACAAATCAAAATTTGATACGTTTAAAATTTATATTAAATTAATAAAAACTATTTTAATAACCAAAACTTATACAAAAAATTTATTTGTTGTATGCAGCAGAATTGATTTTACAACTAAATCCTAAAAGCGTTAAATCTTTTCAACTGTATCGAGTGTATTCTCATCTGGTGGCATTTTAATGTGACGCACTGGGCTATCATAAATATCTTCGTCAAGTAATCGCTCCATCATATGTCCAAGTGGTATCGTACCAATTGTTATTGGTATCAACATAGTTGGTGACGTATGCAACCAATTAGTCTTGAACCTTAACTTTATGCAATACGTCACACGAATAATTACGCGGCGCTCTTCATCTGAGGGCGGAACAGATGGAACACAAATCACAAGTTCACAACTCTGTGTTTGATTTGCTGGTATGCCCGCAATTAACGATACAGCTACTTCTTTAAATTGTATAGTTTTTGCAAAGTACGGCTCCGTACTGGTATATTCGATTATTTGACACAAGGAAGTTTTAATCGCATTTATTGTAACACTACTTGTATTGTTTGCTTCAATTTTCACTTTTATGAATTGACCTGGTACGTATCCAATTTGGGACACACTAGCAACAACACTAAATAGGGCCAATCGTTTTGAACAACATGAAAATGTATGATTTAGTCTATTTTCTGATGGCATAGCCAGATCTTCAATTTGCGAGTTTAAATTATATTGAGTTTTCAGGGTAAAATCTCGTTTGTAATTATCGTCCAATAGTGGCGATGTTCGGTTTATTGTAACACATACATTATACCGAATATGACCTTTATCTCCTTCAATTGATGATGGCAAATTCCACATTAAATGGTGCTCAAAACCGTAGGTATGAATACCAGCTGATAATTCAAATTCATCATTAGTGGCACCTCCCACTAGGTACATACCCGAATTAAGGTATTCTTCTTGGCCGAAGTAATTTCTTTGATTACCGTACGTACGCCGCTCGGTCCAACTGCATTCTGCTCGACCCAATATTGTCACCAAAATGCCTTAAAAAAATTAATAAATAAACTGAATTATTATAAATTGAGTTCGCAGCCCATATCCAAATTACCTTTGATAATTTCTGGTTTATCCAAATTTAATATAATTTTGCATTTTAACGTATCATCGGACACGTAAACTGGATCGGCAGGATCTTGATTTTCAAATTGTATTTCACATACTGGAGCCATATTTTACAGTTTTAAACAAGCAACATTCAATTACTTATTCATACTGATTACGTCCTACAAATTTTTATAGTTTTTGGTGCACAGTAATGTGATTAATCAATGTTTTCTATGTACTGTCGTTATCTGCTAAATGAAATTCGAAACGGTTTTTGCGTATGTGGGATTATTGATAATTTTTTATAGCACGTGCCCTTATTATTATACGTCGCATTCTAAAACTACATTTTTGCAGTGTTTATATAAAATCGTTAATATTCCGTCACTGTTGAGCAGTTAAAATAAGGTGAAATAAGAACGTGCTTGGAATTTAATTTGGTTAGGACGGCAAAGAAGAAAAAAGTTGATTTCCTAAAAGAAATGGTAATTTTTCATTGTAACGATGCCGAGATCAGATATTATCCAGTAATAACTAAATTAGTAAATTTTTCTATCACCTCCGCTTTTTAACTTAAGATAACACGCACTCTCTTTAACATATTCTTTGCTCATAACGGGCAATTCATTTGTTTCCATCCCTTTACGTATAGATCTTTTCAAAAAATTGCAAACTATTGACAATATTACCTGGTAGCAATTCAGTCGAGAAAGCTTGCATTACCTAGCGGAAATGTAAGACCACTGATACGATAAGAAAATATCTCAAAATCTTAAGGTAAATTTCATAACAATGACTCCGGAATGAACGGCACTTGACTTCGAATACTTAATTTTTCTTTTTTGTCTTTCGCAAGGGATTTTTCTCTTGTTACAACTCCTTTAGGGGTCTTAACAACTAGTTAAAATTGCAACTTTGCTTGTTTGAAATTTCAAAAAAATTCATTGCAATCAAATAAGTCAAGCCTTTTTTTGATAACATTTCCATCTGATGTTGTAGTTTGATTTTATGGAATTAACCCTCGTATTCACACAGACATGATATTGCCGATACTATAGTACTTTTTTCGATACGCTGGCTGTACAAAAAGTACTTAGATACTTTCGTGGCATTTTCAGTACTCTGGAGAAAATTCAAAAATTACCACTCGTAATCCGTTTATGGGACAACATTTGTAGAAGCAAAGAATAACAAAATGCAATTCTTTGGATTTCGTCTAGTAACGGGTGGACCATCCATCATCGTTTGCAATATCAACTACCGGTTATTTCGAGTGTCGAAACACTTAGTCATTTGTGTTATTGGGAACAAAATTTGTGAGCAATTTGGGGATCAATTTGTGAAGCGAGTTCGGGAAACTGAATTTTTATTGGATAAACCAACACGTGCATTTACACCACGTACAGCCTATAACATTGAAGCTGTTGTTCAGAATGTGTCTGAGCATCAATCATCATCAACTCGTGTTCAAGAATTGAACATTTCACGCAGTTCTGTAATGAGAATTTCCTATAAAGTCCTCGGTATAAAGGTGCACAAAGCTCAATTAGTGCAGAAGCTGAAGCAAAATGACCATCCGCAATCTTTTCGGTTCGCTTATTAGGCTGTGAAACGCTTGGAAGAAAATAACCATTTTTCCGACGAAGCTCATTTTCACCTCGGAGATTACGTCAACAAGCAAAATTGTCGCATTTGGGGCTCAGAAAATCCACACGCAGCCATAGATAAGCCGATGCATCCATAACGAGTAACTGTTTGGTGTGGATTTCGGACAGGCGACATCATTGCTCCATTTTGTCGAAGTGCAAAATTATGTAAGAGCAGCGTGCAAAATGCCACTCTTTCTTATGGATCTCTGAGCAAAGCATTAGTCTATTATTGGTTTAAAAAATTTGTGACATGTTGTTACAGGCTGGCTACTGCCAACCTGCAGATTTTCACTAAGCGCATGCAGAGGCCTCCACGGTGATATTTGCCGGCTACGTTCTCAGCGAGAAGTGCGAAGAGTCGTGGGGTTTGAGGCATGCATGGCTCCTGGCTTACACCGTGATTAACAGAAATTTAAATGAAAAACAAAAACGCAAATAATAAAAAAAATACCCGGATGTTCCGCCGAAATTCGTCGGCCGGAACTTGAGGAACGAACACAACAAAATTATAAACCGAGAACGGTGCCCTGGTGCGCGCATCCATTCGAATTCAAACGGGGACGATCCCTGGTTACGAAATCGGATGCGGGCACCAAGGGACCGCACTCAACACGCCGACACAGAGGGAGTCTCCGCTCCCATCATACCTAACCGAAAAACTTAGTAATTCATTTTACTAGGAAAAAACAACAAAAAAAACGAAGAAAAACAGCTTCCCCCTCCACCCGCACCATGACAAGAGAGAACGAGAGAGAGGGAGAGCAATGTGTACCGAGCGAGCTCCCGCTGTGCGGCGCTCGATTACAAAATATTTGAAAATTTAATATAATAAAAAAATATAAAAAAAATAAAATCAAAAAAAATTAAAAATATAAATAAAAAAATGGTACCTTAATATATATATAATATTAATGTTGCGGCCTTGTGCGGCCGTCATGCCACAGGGTCGCCGACACGGACCGTTGCGGCTTTGGTGCCGTTACCACACTGGTGTTGGTGCGACCTTGAGCGGTCGTCCGTTGCGGGACCTTTCCCCGATACCAATATATAAGTCCAAACAATAGCCGGTTGGCTACCGTAAACTACTACGGCTGGCCTCAACTGGGCGCCGAATCCGAGCCCCGCCGTGTGACCTCAACTGGTCACCCAATATGTGTAGGGCGTCGGCTCGCCGAAAACCGTTTTAAACGTGGCCTTAACGGGCCACCCGTTAACCGTCCAACGATGCGGCACTTCCGCCGGTATATTTTGAATGCCTCGTAGTCGGCCACACGTTCAATGGCCTTGAAAAAACTGCCGAAGTTACTTGGTTGGGCGTTGTTTTGCTAACAGTAAATTTTGGGCGTTGCCTCGCCAAAACAAATTTCTGCCCCGTTGTTCCACTAGTCACTCACTGACTTTGTATTTCTGGAGACTTTTTGTTTAGATGGTTTTGGTTTATTTTGTGTTACCAAAATAACAGAACACAATATACCAGTAGGTATCTTTATTTTCCGTTGTTTTCTTTCTTTTCGGTTATAAAACCTCATACATGTCACTTTTATGTATTTTCCAATAATAAAAAAAAATTGGCAAATGAAAATTCAACTTTTAACATATTTTTTTCCACTTTATTCCGCCATTTTTATTGAATTTATTTTCATATAACTTTTAATATAATTTAATGTTCTTATTAATATAAACTTTATTTTTATTAATCCGACTCCAAAATCAAAAAACTCGACTCTAACATTCGACTCTACATTTTCACCAAAACTTGAATTTTTTTTCATCAAAAATTAAAACTCTAATTTATTTTTACTTTAAAAAAAAATCAAAAATCGACTTTTTCCACAACCAAAAATCACCACTTGAATCAAAAATCACAAACTCGAATTGAATTTTGTTCAAAAACCAAAACTGGGAAAAAAAATGACACAAGAAAAAATTCTTGCGCCACACAGCTCGCAAAACGTTCTAGAAGAAAATAATCTCTCTTCTCTGTTTCTCCTTTATATCAATTTGCATTGATATAAAAGAGAAGCATATAAGAAAAACATATTTTTCTAAAACATTTTACTTTGCCCACACTCGATGCGCATTGGTCTCGCTCTCTCTCCCATTCTCGTTCCATTACCAACAAAACAGAAAAAAACACACAGGAATACATCCACCATTTACCGCGGGTAGACGCCAAACTACACGCGGACGCAAAAAAAACCCGGACGCAAAAAACCGAGAGGAATAAACACAAAAATTTACAAATAATGAGGATGTATTCAATAAAAATGAAATTCTAGTATTGTTGACGACAACACAGTCGTAACAATGTGTTAATTCTAAAATTGAAATTTATTTACTCTCAGAAAATTTGCTTCAAAATTAACCGATTAATTAAATTAAAATGTACCAATAAAAATCCTTTTTTCATTAAATATTAATTATTTAATTTCCTATTCGTGTCTGTTGAATTGGCCCAAACCCCGGTCCGGTACTTTGGTCTGTACGATCACCAAATATAGTGATTAAGATTATTACGTAGAAATTACATACATAGAAATATCGACAATTTTCAATTTTTTCAGTTAAAGTCGAATTTATGTTCCGTGCATCAGAATTCGCCAGAAAAGTTTTTCGCACTTTGAAGTGAAGTTGGCTGAGATTTTTCATAAAAATCACAAAGGATTTACAATTATTTAGTTTCATTATCTTTCAATGCCATCAGTCAAGGCGCATTTATTTGGCTTTGTAGCAAAATTTGCTGCAGTAAACCTGAAGTTAGACTTTTTTTTGTCAAGGTACCTGCCTTCAGCAAATAATCTACAGAATAAATAGTTTTTATTCCGAAGGGGCAATAAGTTTTACAAAATGAAATGTAGGAGAAATTTGTTTACTAAAATATACCAATTTAGCTAATTTGATTGGTTGTTTTTGCTCTCTATCTCTCTCTCACTACTCTCTCTTCGATTTTTTATTCTCCAGCAAATTTTTCTGTAGAAAATTTTGCTATAGAGTCAAATAAATTCACCTTCAGTGCTTTGTCGGGAAAAATTAGACACACTTAGAAATGTAGTAAGCTGATAATCGGTATGTTTTATATTTCTCTAAAATGAACTCACAAAACAAAATTTGAATTTTTGTAAAAAATAGTAAATACCAAAAAATAATAAGCAAAATTTTCCTTATTGTATCTCTTTGAACACGTGAACGGGTAGATTTTTTTGCACGATAGAGTATTTTAGTCTGCCTTCAAGTTATACCAGACTTTCATCCCACGATTCAAAAAAAAAAAAAATACACTATCAGCACCAGCGTTAAAAACTCATCCGAGTCTTTTTGGTGAACGTGTGGATTTTACACATACATCATACGTATTTCTTATCCCACGATTTCCCCTCATCCCATACTTCCTTGACTTTCTCATCTAACACTTCCTATTCCAATTCAAAGCAATATTTTCAAGAATAAGATTGTGTGCTGTACCTTTTTCGCTGTCTCGTGCCTAAGTTACAAAACCCGTAGATCGTTTGAATCACCACAATACAAATAAACTTGACACGGGAAATGCACATACATATAAAATACAATACTTACATATAAAAAAAAAATCTAAATGATCAATACATAGAAGGGGCTCTATATAAATCAAAAAATCTGCGGAACTTTTCAACCCTTAGGCAGTAAAATTTTGCTATTTTTCGACGGGACAAATACATTTTTCGTGTTACATATTCTCGAATAGTGAGAATTTTCAAGATTACTGGAACTTCTCGCTTCGTCATAAATTTCGTACTCTGTTGAAACTACTGTCAATAAATATTCTGCGGAGCCTTTAATAGAAGTACCCATCGCAGGCTAATTTCACAGATCAAACTCGTATCATAGCGTGGAACTGTCACTCATTTACAAAGCGGACATTCCCACGATTAGCGGAGCCTCACACTCGTACAGTGGATGGCCATAGGAGTCTAGAAATTATAAAAATCAACACATCTGCGGATCCTTTAATTCGTTTGGCACATTTGAATTATTGCTAATTCCACGACAAAAGGAACACATCACTTGGGCTCAAGACAGCCATAAAGGTTCAGAACACAATAATTTTGAAAAATTAGTCGATTCTCTTTAGATTTTAACAGTACAATTTGTTTATTCCAAAGGGGTTAATTTATAAAAAAATGAAAAATGAACTTTCAAAGAATATACAGGAAACCCTCCAAGAACACGATTAATTCGATCCGTGTTCAATAAAACTGTGTTGTTCGAGACTACAAAAGAGAAAAGAAAAAAAACGTTACGTTTTATTTTTTATTTTTTGTTATGATATACAAAAAACAAAATAAAAGAGAATAACGAAAATCGTGTTGTTTAAAACCGTGTAATTTGAGAAAATGGGTATCCGTGTTATTCGAAACCGTGTTCTTCAAATACCGTGTTCTTAGAGGGTTGCCTGTATTGCTACCAATGAAAACAAAAAGTATGGGATGAGAAAATCAAAAAAGTATCGGATAAAAAAAAATCGTAGAATATCAAGTATTTATTATAATTATAAAAGTGAAAAATTTAGGATGTGCCTAAGTTTTAAAAAACTTACGCTGCTGGTGGTATTATTTTTCAACTCGCGGAATGAAAGCCTGTGATAACTTCACGATGGAGAATATTGAAGGAGAATGGAACAAACCAGCTAAATCGTTCCATTTGATAAACAAAACTCATTTTTATATTTTTGTGCGGATTTTTCATCTTTGACTGGAAGTTTCGTGTGTCCAAAAATAATCAAATAGTTACGTGGAACTTAACGCACCTCTTTCCACTCCGAAGTTCCAGGCTTAGAAATATGTATTAGTGATGCTAATGATAAAGATCCTTGACGTGAAGCAACCTACTTAATTTTAATTACTCTATCTAATAAATAGATGCAGTTCAATTTCTCAAATAAAATCGAGCCTTAGGATTGGTGCAGTTTTAATGCTCTTGTTGAAACTAATTAATTCCACGAGAGGCACTCAGCCATTAATATCCCACTATAAGTATATGCTAGTTAATTACTAAGTTTCAAAATAGGTTACTCGTAATAAATAAATAGTCTTCTTTCAAAACAAACCATTTTACACTTTCTGTATATTAAAACTAGGACGAGCCTATCTTTATATTGAAATAAAGCAGTAGAAATCAAATTACCCACAAATACGAAAGAATTGCATGAATTTTTTGTTTCAGCTCCATGCTATTTTGATGTGCGTCAAAACAGACTGAATTGAATTTGTCTTGAAGTTTGCTTTTTTATACCTGTGACAGACTAGGGATTAACAAAACGAGATTAGTTAAACTCGTTTAGCCAATCGATCATAAATCCTCTTGCGTTGACATACTACAGTTTAGCTAATCGAGGTGCAAATGTAAAATAATATAGTGGCGCCACGATTGCACGGTATCAATATTATAACAATAATATAATTACTTAATAATAATAATCATTACTCATTAATAATATCAATATTATAACAATAATATTATTACAACAATAATATCATTATCAGTTTTAGAATAAACAGGGTGTTTTGCAATTCACAAGTATATTTTTTGTTTGTTTAATTATGCTACTATTTGAATCAAATGCACACAAACAATGAATTGTCATAAGAGTTAAAATCTCCGACGTGTAATGGCGCTACTTGTAGTCCCTCCCACTAATCTCATAAATATGATAAATCTTCAAAATTTTTGAAGATTAGTTTACTAAACCAGTTAAGTCACTAAACCTCAAACCAAATCGAGATTAGCTTCTACTTGACACACTAGCGCTTAACTCACTAGTGACACACTAGCGCTTAACTCGCAACTAATGTGCACCTTGCGCGTGTGTGTGACGAGTAAAGGTATAGACAAATATTTTTGTAGTACGTTTTTCGTTTTTGCGTATGGTTTGATGAGCTATAAGAAAGGGTGGGCAAGTGACGCGCACGAAAATGGAGAAAAAATATATTCTTCTAGATTTTTCTGTTTTTGGTGCGAGAATTTGAGTCTAGCGTGGAATTTGATAAAAGATAGTCAAGTTTTAAGTTTGGTTGATTAATTAGTAGTTGATACGGCTTGTTTTTTTATGTCGAATATGTAATTATAATTGGTGTATAAAATTACCACTTGTATTTTGATGATATCCAACCATTCTTGTGGCATACCGAACATTTTTCCGTGTTTGGATTTGTGCGGACGATTATAACTGTATGTTGCAAATAATTACAGTTGTGGAAGATAAATATAATATGATACTGAATGATTGTAGAGTTTATTGGCGGATGGACGCCGGTACCAAAAAGTGAAATTTAAAACGTTTTGGAAGGGTACCACCAACCAACAATGTTGAGTTGGTCTGCTCTGCTGGTAATTCACAAAGCAAAATATTGGAATGGGTGCTGTATATAAGTTACGGGTACCACATTTATTTACTGGTGCCGCATTTACATGCTGTATAATTCCCCAAAGTGGCCTCTTAAATTTCCGTAATCAGTGGGAAAACACCGCAGCTGATGCAGGTGGCAAACCGGTCGTTGGTAGTTTTTGTGGGTGAAACAACACTGCATACGGGTAGCCAACAACGTGGCCAGTCGCTTTTCGGTCAACGGCGGGAAGAAGCCCAACATTGTCGGCGGTCAAACCTGAGACTTTGCCAGAAAGACGCTCAATACACAATATGTTACGGGTTTGGCGAAACAACACTAAACAATTTTACGGTTTTTTGGCGAGCCAATGCTCAACCTTATCAGGGGCCTGTCAAGGCCAAAATTTTGGATAAGGGCAGAAACACGCCCAACGTTGGAAAAAACCAAAGGCGGGAAGACGCCCAATATTCCGCGGGAATAGCGAAAGGTACAATTTTTTTATTTTGATTTAATTTTTTTTTTCACTTCCATTTAAATTTTCCATTAAATTATATTTTGTAATCGACGTGCACGTTGGTTTCACCTGCAAAGTTACTCACCTTCGGAGACGATATTTTGGTTTACTTTATTTTTCCTCTCAATCAGTTTTAGTTTGATTTATTTTTGTTTTGTCCCTTCTCCCACTTCTGATTTTTCTTTTCTTCCCTCTGTTGGTCAAAATTTCGAAAATTTGTCACTCAAAATTATTTCGGGTACAGAAAATACGGAAAATACTCATTGTTCCAGAAATGTACATGCATTGTTGGCCGTGGCATCTCACATCGGCTCTAAAAGTACAAATCTGGAGAGATGATCCATTACTATAAAGATAAAGCAATTCCCAGTTTTCGATCGAGTGTACGGTCCGAGGAAGTCAATGTATAACTTCTGCCAGGTTCGTTGAATTTCGTAGTATTTACCCATAGGGGGACGTAAAGCTACATTGGTTGGTTTGCATTTCTTGTTACGTTTCGCAGGATATAATAAATTCGTGAACATCATGTCGCATATTTGGCCAATAATACATTCTTTGCAAATTTACTAACGTTTTCATTATACCAAAATGTGCAGCTGAAGGTGGGCAATGAGTTGCTTCAATCATGGGACGTGTTAGAGCTTTAGGAACATACAACTTCCATGTAGGCAAATCGGATGTCAACCCCGTATTTTCTGAAGTATTCCTGCGATAATATATGCGATTGTTAATCACTTTCAAACTAGAGGTAGCAACGGGGTTATCAATCGTTTTAACCAACTCTAAATATTCATAATCATTAAAATGAGAATCGTTAAGATCAACCCGAAAAACACCACCAGTAGAATTATCGGATAATAGCGCATCGCAATGGAGACTAGAAAGAGCATCGGGAACGCAGTTTTCTTTACCTTTTATATATTCGATAGTAAAGTTGAAGCCCTGTAACTGAAGACTCCAGCGAGCGAGACGTCCAGTGAGATCCCTCTGTCCCATCAACCACTTCAAACTTGCATGATCGGTGATAATGGTAAAAGTGTATCCCTCTACGTATATTGTATAAATTTCTTGACACTCAACACGGCAGAAAGGCATTCCAGTTCAGTGACACTGTAATTGCGTTGAGTCGCGTTGAGTTTCTTCGAAAAGTGGGCAACAGGACGTTCTTCGCCGCTGGATGTCTTCTGGAACAATACGCTTCCAACTCCAGTTGTTGATGCGTCGCACTGAATATAAAAAGGGCGTGAGTAATCCGCATTGCTTAGAACAGGCAACGTGCATAAAGCTGTTTTTAGGTTTTCGAAAGATTTGTCCGCATTCGGGCTCCACACAAATTTTTTATTCTTCCTGAGAAGATTCGTAAGTGGTTCAACCATTTCAGCATACCGAGAAATGAATCGCCCATACCAGCCAGTGATTCCTAAGAATCTACGTATTTGGCGAACTGTCTTCGGGCGAGGGTATTCTTTTATGGCAGCTATTTTCGCGGGATCCACCTTCAAAACGCCGTCTCCAATAATGTGCCCAAGGTATTTAATTTCCTTAAGAAAAAAATGACTCTTGTCGATATTGATCGCCAAGTTAGACCGTTTCAGTAACTCAGCAACAGTACTCGAAAGGTGAATGTGTTGTTCAAACGTTGCGCTGGTGATCAGTAAGTCATCCAAATAGACGAAGATTTGAGATTGTAGTTCGTGGGGCATAACACGATGCATTAATCGGCACATGGTTTGTTGTGCATTGCAGAGGCCGAATGGCATGGCTGTGAATTGGTACAAGGGTCGTCCAGATACAGCAAAAACTGTCTTATCCCTTGACCCCTCATCAAGCGGTATTTGCCAAAAGGCGTCCTTTAAATCTAGGCTCGAGATGAACCTAATTTTATCTAGACGCCCCAGCAATCCGTCGATGAGAGGTAAAGGCATCCTTGACTGTGACCTCATTGACTTTCCTTGCATCAAGACACAGCCGGACTTTGCCATTCGACTTGCGCACAACAGCTATCGGTGAACACCACGAACTAACACTCTCCTCAATCACTCCCAATGACAACATACGATCCAGTTCTTTGAACATTTCTGCTTCAACGGCTGGTGAGACAGGATAATGCCTCTGCTTCACAGGCTTAGCATTTCCGACTTCAATCAAAGAGGAAGATGGAAATGTTTGTATAACTTAACCGAGCACACGTTTTTGATCTTCACTTAAGGGGTGTTGTAAAGAAACGCTATCTTGTGGTTCCATTTCGTAAGACAGTTCGTCATCTGCTAGTTTGGAAGAACGTATCAAAAGTTTATTAGTCGTATCAGAGCGGGTTGGAGAGAAAGAAATTTTTAGACCAAAAATTTGCCAAAAATCTACACCAAGGTACAGCTGCTGGGTCCACTTTGGAGCTAGATAAAAGGTAACTAGTTTAGTATCATCTGCTAGACAGACCGGGACTCTTATATACCCAATAATCGATTCTATGTGACCACTTGCAGTTTTGACGGAAGAACGGAAAGGATGTAGCTTGCCATTCGGATCATTAAGGAAACCTTCACAGCCTTTGCCTAGCACGGAGATGTTGGCACCACTAGTAATCCGATATATGTATTTCCGAGAATCTGTACTTCTGCATATGGGCGACCACCCGTCCCATCTGTTATAATTGATTCGTTGATTTTCTTCCGCGTTGATCTCTTGAGTTTCCAATATTTATTTGCTCGTTCTAATGATTTATAAGATTTAATACGTCTAGTGGTTGGTTTGATTAAGTTAGAATTAGTTTGATAATAATGATTTACGGAGCCTCGTTTGATTGACGAAGAAGTTGATAAAATTCCGGATCCGTATTGGAAGCTGAATCCGTCATGAAAGGTCTGGGTGCTGGTTGTGCATGTTGCCGGAAATGATGGGACCCAGATGCTCTCATTCCCGCTGAATAGTTTCCCTGATTACCAGTACAACTTGAACAGTGTGGTTTTAACACATTAAGAGCTCCACATCCGTAACAAAATAAATGTTGTGGAAGTTTTGAACAGTTCATAAATGTATGACCCTCTTCCCGACAATTCCAACAGAAGAAATATTTACTACCGGAAGTACTATTTACTGTCGGTTTTTTCGGAAGTCTAGCGCTATTGGATGCATATGCTTCAATGTTTAAAGAAGGATGGCTTAATGACTGCGTATGATTCTGATATTGTGGATCAATATTTGTAACCGGTGCAGAAGAAATTTCATTAACATTAACAAATCGTGCCTGGCGTATAGGAAGATTCATACTATGGTCAGGAATGTAACCAATACTCTTCCATGCCTCTTCAATAGCTATGCACTTATTGATGAGAGCGGCAACCGAAATAAACTGGTCCCCTGCCAGTTGCGATTTTAGAGCCGGTCGCATATTTTTGCGGAGAATATCTAATAAATCGGCTTCGGATAAAGGAGTCTTCAAAATCGACAAATGTTTCCTTCAGATATTTTTTTTCCGATTGACAATGAGAATTCGGATATCGTAATCAGTTCGTCGATATTGGGATCTAGGGATAAATGCTTCTTTCAATTCGGCCCAACTACACCGTGGGTTTCTTTTCATAATGATCCAACAAAGTTCGCGAGCAACACCTTTCAAAAGGAACCCCAATTTGTGTACTAGTTGCTACAGACTAATGCCATGAGTCGATGCTAATAATTCTACGCGGAGAAAAAATTTCTCTACTGTAATGTCTAACGACGTTCCGTCGTAGGAAATATTCCATTTTGCTATATTCGCAACCGGATTGATCCGCATTGTTGTTTGCGGGTAAAGATTAGGATTTGCGTATTGGTTTACAGAACCAATATTCCGATATGCAGCGGCCTTCGGAGGAGTTGACGTAGCCATATGGGAGTTAAGTGTAGTTTGAGGTATCAGCTGTGGTGCAGGAGCTTTCGGCTGAATCATTGGAATACCTCCGTCAAGGACGTTTGGTGTATTCGGTTGGTATACATTTAAATTTTGAAACGCTGACTGGAACTGTCTATCATCATAACCAAAATTAAAATTCGGTTCAATAATTGGTTGTGGTATGCTTGGTGGTAAGAGTACATGCAACGCGTTTGGAGCTACTTGAGAATTGTCACCCGAAGCAAATCTGACCTTAGTTGGGATTGATGCTGGCTGTTGAATAAATACCATTGACTTCTTCTTCCATTGTCATCGGCATTTGCGAATAAGCATAAAAATTTGAAGAAATTCCATTTGGATCATAATGAGGAGTCTTTACCATGGAATGAATTGACGACGCAACCTTTGCATAATCTGACTTAAAGCTGGGCGGATTCTGGTGTTTTATTATATCCGTACTGTTATGGAAAGGTGGCTGTTCGTTAGTAGTTTCTGGTAGAGAGACTGTTTGGTCTCTATTCACAATTGTTCCAGCAGCGTTCTCTGTGTCAGAAACATATTTTGAGGCGTATTTTGAGTATTTTTCATTTTAAATACTAAGTCAACCAGAGTTTCGCAAGACTTAATAAGTTTCTCTGCCGCGTTCTTTGATATAGAAATTCTTTGTGAACGCCAAAGGATGTGATGCAAGCGAGAAATCGCTTATAATTCTCTTATTTAAATAATTTTTATTTTTTTTTTCAATTTGCTATATAAACGCTATAAACAATATTCATTCGCGTTCACGATATTTTAGCACAACTTATTTTAAATAAAATATTTTATTTTGCTACTTTTCAGCAAGAGTAAACTAATTATTTTCCAAACACGGAATATGAACAACAATTTTTTTTATTCCGCCAACAAATAATAATATTTAAGATAATATTTAATATGGCTCAGTCCATAAATATTTGATAACTGACCATTGACTACCATGAGCATCCAAAATTATTTTCTTTTATACCCAACATCAACATTGTTAACGGGACAATTAAGTACCATTTCTCCCAATCAATAATCATTATACGTACTTTACCATTTCCCGCGCTTTTATTATTACATATACATTGTACGATGGCACTACAGGTACTTGGCACGATGTACTACAGGTAATCATTGCAGCTTCGTTGCAGCTTTGTTGCTGGGCATCCGCCTCTGTACTTGTACTGGTACTTGTTACTGGGGGAGATCCGATCGTTCCTGGATGGACATGTGGCGTTTTCACACCTTGTATATCGAAATTCATTGTATAAATTTATTTAAATTTTCTAGCACCCGAATGGTTAGTTGGGTATAAACCAACTTTTTGTAAAAATTTTCTATTTCTTAGAAGCCTATTTAAAAATAACCAAAAATAGTTTTCAGAGTTCAAGTTTTTCATTAAAGAAAAAACAATAAAAAATAGAAATTAAAAAAACATAATTTGTCGAGATAACCAAAATACATATTAATATGTAATTAAATACATAATTAAATATGTAATTAAATATAAATTAAATATAATTATTAAAAAATATTAGTGGTTCGTATTTTTAATAAAAAGCTTGGTGGAGCTATAAACTACCATAGACACACCCGGTTATTATTAATTTTATTCCCATTCCTCAAACTTTCGGTCAACGGATGCTGGTGCAAATTTAACGTAATTTCATGCCATCTTATTGCTTCGAAGTAGTTTTTGGCATTACAAAATAGTTTTGACATTAAATTTATTGAGAAAACAAAATCCGTTTCAACTCAAATTTTCGTTATCAATAAAAATGAAAGGTTATCGTCAAAATTAAGCATTTATATTAATTTCTTATTACTGGCATTTTACTTAAAAACGATTTCATTTAAGACGAATCATGTTCCATTTCATATGACAACTAGAGGTAAATCAAAAATAATTTTGTATCTTAATAAGGCAGTACATACGTCATTTTTCACCAACTTGTGCCTAAAGGATACTCCTAAACCTCAAAATCAAATTATTAAAAACAGTTTATGCTACGACTACGTTGAATTTAGAAAAATCACAACTTTTTTACCTCATAAGGGTCATGGATAGATATTAAAAATAGAACAAATGAGATTTCCGTTCTGCATATACGAATTTTGTTCGAAAACCGCGACTTGAGAATTTTTTGTTGTTTCATCAGCTCACTAGATGTAAATATAAAATTTAATTATTATTTACATCAATCAACAATAATATTAATTTTGTACATCTAGTAGAGGTTGATGAAACAGCAGCAAAACCCCCTACTATCAAATCGCAGTTTTCGAGCTAAACCTGTACTCTGGTTAGCTTAAGTTGCCAGCCAATTATAGAATGGTTGGAGCAATAATAGGAATGCCAAGATCTACTGTTAAAGAAAGTGTCATAAGCTTTTGGATGTTACAGTCGTTCATAGTATGCCAAAAATAATTAAGTTTCCCAAAGTAAGTTAGCTTGATCATATTCTGTGTAGTACCGCATTTTCTACACCATGAAAATAATAAGAAGAAAATGAGAACACGTAAGTCAAGAATCCTAGACCTGAGCCAAGAATGCTAGACAT
The DNA here is from genome assembly GCA_947310385.1 of Nephrotoma appendiculata. NCBI lineage: Eukaryota > Metazoa > Arthropoda > Insecta > Diptera > Tipulidae > Nephrotoma > Nephrotoma appendiculata. The sequence goes on along the minus strand of OX371223.1, from coordinate 243,427,255 downwards.
TGGTCAAAAATCCTAGTCCATTAATCCTATAGGCCAAGTATCCAAAGCATGAGCCATAGACCAAGAATCCTAAGCATAGTCCAAGAATCTTACAAACAGGCCGCGAATCGTAAACATATGCCAATAATCTTAGGCATAGACCAAGAATCCTAGACATAGGCCCAGAATCCTAGATATAGGTTAAAATCATAGGCATAGGCTGAAAATCCTAGGGGGGCTAATAACCCTAGACATAGACAAAGAATTCTAGACATACACAAAGAATCCAAGGCTTTTGGCATTTTTATTTTGTCAAGATCCACGGGGTAGGCCAAGAATCCTAGGCATAAGCCAAGAATCCTAGACATAGTCCAAGAATCCTAGTTATAGGCCAAGAGTCCTTGGTATAGGCCGAGAATCCAAGGCAGAGGCCAAGAATCCAAGGCATAGGCCAAGAATCTTAAGTATAGGCTGAGAATCCTAGACATAGGGTGAGAATCCTAGGCACAGGCCAAGAATCCTAGTTATAGGCCAATAATCCCAGGTACAGGCCGAGAATCCAAGGCAGAGGCGAAGAGTCCAAGGCATAGGCCAAGAATGCTATGCATAGGCCGAAATACCTAGACATAGGCCAAGAATGCTAGACAAACGCTAAGAATCTTAGGTACAGGCCGCGAATCCTTGACATAGGTCAAGAATCTCCTTAATGATTTTAGATATTGTTTTTGATTCTAAAGCGACATTCTCGGAACATTCAGTTCATTGAAGGAAACATTATCACTTGCAGCATTAAATAAAGATCAGAATGGGGATAAATTTGTAAAGTATAACGTCAGTAAAATTAATTCCAATTATATCAAAACAAGTTATATTGCTTTGATATCAGAGACGTGACTATGAAGGACTCATCGATATAAAATATTTATTATAGATATGTCTAATGAAGTCAAAACATACTATAAGTTTAAAAACGATTTGTTAACTGAAAATCGTAATATATTGATAGAAGATCGTATACTAATTCAACAATCACTTCATAAAATTATGGCAGGCAAGGGGTTAAAAATTATTCAGAATCGTCAAAAAATGTGAAATGTGTAGGTCAATGGTCGGTACTTACACGGTTTCGATACTGTACTGTAAAAAATGTAACATTCCTGGTTACAGTTGATCATTACAGCGATTATTTATGATTAGTAATCTTAGAAGATATGTCTACAAAATCAGCAATAGACGCTTGTAAGAATAATGCGAAGAATTCCGAGAATTGCCGAAAAGTCGGGATTGTCTCTGATAACAACCGCACCGCATCAACGGTAGAGTAAAAAAATCGTATTGAAAGTGGTGAAGAATTATTGGCTGTTCTACTACACTGAAGCAACATTCGAAATAAAATTTAGTCAAGGCCATCTCAAGGTCTTTTCTCTAGAGCTATGGGACGACTAAACCTATTGAACAAGTCTTTGAATTTTAAAATTATCAAAAAGGTCGAAATCAGAGCTGGGATGTTCTAACATCACCATGTTTCGATATTTTATCGAAGTCTACTTCACTTTCTGTTACAATTAATTTGACTTCTATTTCGTTTATCAATTATTTCTTCTCTATTGCTATCCCAACCTACTAGAATATGTATGAACAATATCTATTTCACTTATTTTCGTTCAAGAATCGAAAATAAATTATTTGGCGATAGAAACGCAGTAGAAACATCACAATTTTGCAATCTAGCAGGCTGGTAAATGATTTAAAAATTGAAACAGAGATAAATTTTATTCTACAGAAACGAAAAATAAACTTCGATAAATTATCGAAACATGGTGATGTTAGAACATCCCAACCCAGTTATGTCTTGCAATGTTAACCAAACAACTGAAGTTTATTGCCAGCTTCTAAATTTTTGAAGCAGGGTAAGATAATAAAAATAAAAAATTTTATAAGAACAAAAGCGATGTTTAATTACTTTTAGAAGCGCATGATATTTAGGAATAGTTGCCTCATTCTTATAAAAACACATGTCTCGTTCCACACAACATTTCAAAAATAGTTGTTTATGTGAATTTGCTGTCATTACTTCCATATTGAATATAAATTTAATTTTTCTATTTCCTTCACGATTGGCATTTTATTTTGTTCTATTTTAAGCAAAGGAAGTCACTGGAGTAACATACAGGAAACGTGAATATGTGAAAATATTTACTGGGAAATTGTCGATATGTATAAATAGAAATTTTTCTCTACATTTAAGGGGTTTTCGTTGAATTTATTGTACTCACTTGTGTATATTTTGAAACAGTTTAACGGATTTGTAAAGTACATAATACTCGTAGACTACAACAAATTAACAAAATTGTATGTTTGAGTATTCAGATAGTGGTAGAGATACGGATACAATATAGAATATAGATACTATCGTAAAGCAGTAAATCTAAGCGATAAACATTAAGGGTGTGGCCGAAATGGAAATGCGCATTTATCTAAGAGTTATTTCGGCGAAATAATGGCGATGCACTTTTAATCCCTCTTTTGGTTTTAGTATCTTAATGAAGATTACGAAATTTACTTAAATCATCAAATGGAGGATAGAGAATATGTTGTAGCCAACAACGGACCTCCTTTTATCACGAATATGTACAATATACATAGATCTCGAATACACCACACTTGATGTCTAAAGCGAAAAATTTAACTACCCAACTTTTGTATCAGAGTTTCAGGGAACATTATAAAAATTTCGATTTTGATCGATCGAAAAATTACGCCAAATGATAAGTTTTATGTTTTTAGGCCGCAATGGTGTTTAAATTTAATATATTTTATTGTTTGATTAGATGGCAAATTTATAAAATTTGATTGTGTCCTAGATTAGATTTGTCCGGCCCGCGTTGCTCGATCTATCGTTTGTTCCGACTATATTTGATTTCTTAATAATTTAAGGGTAGTAAGTGTGTGAATAGGCTAAATTATATTGTGGTTCATCTTACATTTAGTGCTATTGCTAAACTTGCTATGTGCTGTTGTAGACTTTGGTTACTTTTCATGTAGTCGGTGAAGGTAAAATCAACGAAATTAAAAAGGTTTTGCCGGTACCTCCGGGAGCTTCCAGAAAAATCCAACATTGACTGGATTAAATGATTGTATAATAGTATTGTATACGTATTGTATACGTATTTTTGCTGTTGATTCATGACTGGTATGTTATGCTGATCAAAAAGATTTCGCTCATTTGCTGCAACGCGACTCAAAATTCACTCATTTCTAAGATTATCGACTCAAACGATCCCCAATAATTCACATTTTTATTATTTTGTATCAGAACTTATGTTCTCGAGTATATACTCTCTTATGTGTAGTTAATTCTAGCAAATTAGGTAAAATTCCGTATAAAAAATCACTCAATTCGCAAAGCAAATTAAATTTTTAAGATATTGAAAAGTGTCCTCAGAAAATTTGCAAAATATTAAAGAATTTTAAAAATTAACAACCGGTTGAGGATGTAGGAATAGACAAAAATTGTATTACTATTCAGAATGTATTTTTATTAACATTTGAAAAATGCCGTTTTTACAAACAATTTCGAGTGATATTTTCAAATCGCAGTACTAAAAAATTAAAAAAATGGGATTGTGTCACTCGTGCAGCAAATTGGCGATTTAATGCATCAGTGTTGTAGTTCTTTTTGGGTCCCTGTCGAGCTGGCATATTTTAAAACGCCATAAGGTACAAAACATAATGTCGTAGATACAAAACAGAATTTTTTTAAACGGCATTTTTCAAAAATTCATATTTCGACACGACATAGGTAATCGGCGAAGGAGAATATTATATGGATACTAAATCTTCAAATAATTTGTTATTCCAAATCAATCAAATCAATTTTATTTCATCAATTTTATTCCAAATCATTTGCAAAATCAAACTTTATACCATAGGGTCATGTGTAATTTGATCTTAATTGACTAAGAAATAGACAAGTTCATTTTCATTTGGCTTTCTTGTAGAATTTAATCCAAGAATCGTTCAAGAATTTCATTCATGTCAAATTTCATCGTGTTACGTTAATAAATCACCGTACCTATTGGTCATATTCCAAAAATTATTGAAAAAGATAAGAATCATAATCAATACAAAGATACCATTCTACCTTTGCAGTTTTAAAGAATGTCGTTTTCAAAAATGCCGTTTTGTATATGCCGTTTTCAAATAGGCAGTTTTGAAAAAGGATATTTAAATTATGCCGTTCTGAACGGATCCCGTTCTTTTCAAGTTGGATTTGCTTTGTAAATGCTCGATTTGGTGATGGCCACTTTATTTACAATCACTAAACAAATTTCCTTTATATGAATGTAAATCCAGGGTTTGTATTTGTGTTGCGAGCTTCACGTAATATGTCGTCTGTCTCATCTTTATACTTTATCCATAGGCCTATGCAGTAAGTGTTGCATCTGATAATGATTTATCCCAATGTTCATCGGTCTCAAGTCAATCTAAACGATGGCATGCTTCGCTATATGATTCGCACAATACATTATTTACGGTTCTCAAATGTTGAAACAATGTTGGACCATGGACATTTAGCAAACGCAAATAATAGGAGTATACATTATTGGATGCACTGTGTATATGCTGCCTAATGCATCGCTTGAGAAACATTTGGATGTTTGGAAGTACTACTTGTCCTATTTTTCGACGCTCAAATTGTTTTCGGGATATGTTCCAAGTGTGGTAATGTGGAACTTACGAATACAGTAATGTTTTAAGCAAATTCATATTTTCGTCACAAAAGGAAAAAAAAAACAGTTAATGTTGTCTCTGGTGGCTGTGCCGCTCGTTTGACAGCATTTTCTGTTGTAAAACATAATTGTTGTCCATTTTCAAAATAGACCACCAAATGTTCTACTGGAGGATTTATTATTATTATTTAGAATTGCACTGTGTAAAAAAGAAGAGGTTTTTATGATTTTGTTGGTATTTTTTATACTTATACGTATTTATACGTCTTTTATACGTATTTATACTTAAAATAATTAATATTGAAAACTCTGACCGTTTTATTTAATAGTCGATGGCCAAACCTTACATAAACACTCTTCACGACCTATAGCACATATGAATAAATTTTTATCAAAATCGGTTGAGTTTATATTGATTGAAAATATCTTATGGAAACTGTCACTTCTGATAGACCGGTTTCGATCAAACGTCGCAAAAACACTTCGCACATTCCAAAGAACATATCTATTAATTTTTCTTAAAAGCAGTGCAAAAGTTATTAAATAGAAAATTTTCTATGGAAGCTGCAACTTCCGGTGGATCGATTTTGACCTAGCCTTACAGAAAAACACCGTTTACGACCCATAGAACACATGCATAAGTGTTGTAGTTCTTGATTTTTTCGATCGAAAATCTCCTATGGAAGATGACAGTTCCAGTGGACCGATTTTGACCAAATTTTAAAGCGTAAATATTTGTCAAAATCAGATTAGTGGTTCTTAGGAGAAAATCTGTGTTACAGACCAAAATCGGTGCAGTAGTTTTTGAGTTAATCGATCGGAAATCTCTTATGCAATCTGCTACTTCCGGTGGGCCGATTTTGATCAAACTTTACAAAAAACCATTCTCATGACCCATAGAACATATTAATAGTTATCAAAATCGATGCACTAGTTCTTGAGCGTATCGTTTACTAACCAACGCCTTTTTTATATATATTTAGAGATAGTTCAATATTTAAGAACAAACATAAGAACAAGAAGAATATAAGCAAAGCAAATTAAATTATTTGAACCAAATTTATGTATTTAAATTTATTAAAGATATAAACCATAAATATCGACAATAAGGAAATTTGTTTTCTGGGTATCATACAGCATAAAAATTCAAAAAACCAACAAGGTTAACCCTTGTTCAAAATTTAATCTGTTAAATTTATTTGAATCTTTGAATTCATTGTCGATTCTTGTAAATGCTCCCAATTAATGGAAAAAGTTTTATAAATGAAGTTTTATTCCCATTAGTCAATCCACCTGGATTGTAGAGATGCCGAATTTTGGCGAAATAAAGATTGGACCGATTCCGGCCAAATATCAAGAGATTCCCCGATTTATGGTACAAATATTAATAACAAATTTTGACATGAAGATTATTGCAGATTTACCATTCGCAATTTCGCTATATCGCTAAAGTAAAAAAAAGTGGTTTAAAAAAAAAATCTCTGTGCTTGCATATGTGGTTCCATCACATGCGGACTAAATGTCTGTTGGTGTCCTACAGCCAAGACAGGTCGAATGATGGAGTAGAAACTACTACTTAAGCTTATATCTCATAAATTCGGGGATCCTAATGATTTTCGGTTGAAATCAGTACACCACATCTGTGTGTCGATTTTGTACCGAAAATAACAGCGCGAGGTGAGCAAACCGGAAAAACATAATAGTGGTTATTTTATTAATATTGGTTTGCTTGAGCGCATGCGCGTCATTTTGTTTATATATATTTTGTAATTTATGTTAAATGCGGTTTCGTATTGTTTAAATATTTGGAAATAAAAAATCAAATCACATAGCAAACAATCGGTTCCACTGCTTAAAAGCAAGCGAACAGAAGAGGTGTGGTGTACGTCATCATCATAAATATCCAACCGATTCAACCGGAACTTTTTATTTTGGCTACTTGCCTTAGTAAAATTGGCGAACAAAATGCACAGACACATGAGAGAAAAAATACAATACAAATATAAAATTGTATATTATACAGTGTATATGTACACACAATTATTGTTCACCTCGCCAGCTCGCGCTCGAATTTTTGGAACAAAATCGACACTCTGATCATCTTTCTGAAACTTTAGCTGAAATGACGTTCTTAACCCCAAAAAACTGTTTTTCAACAAAATATCGGCCCTGTATACTGTTTATTTTGTATATTTTGGGCAAAAGTAATTTTCTTTCTCTTTCTATTTCACTTTTTTGTTTCATTCTCATAAGTTTTGGTTCGCTTACTTGTATCTTTCGTTTCTTCATGTGACAAGCCGATGAATGAACATGGTTTTACTTTGTTTACGTGGTATTTATTATTTTAGAAGTTTTTTGTGTAATTAAATTAAAAATTTGCATATTAAATATATAATAATTGTATTAACGGGATCAGGTTAACAACATAAATAGAATGAACAGGTAATCAAATTCAATTTCACGGCATCATCATACATATTTATGATGACGAAAATTTGATTCTTACACTTTTTACATCTCATTCCTTAAACATTTTTGGTTTTTCCTTAAACATGGTAAGGCAAACAAATCATGTGAAACATTTATGGTTGTATGTGTTTTGAACCAACTTATACATGTCTGTATTCCTTTTTAACTTATTTTCGTCCGAAAAAACACTATAATGTGTACACACAAATGTGTTAGTTCTACTTCAAATCAAGCGAAATTTTTTATCAACAACGCCATTACATACTATGTTTTTTTACTCACACATTTGTGTGGTTTGGACTTCAATTGAGCCAATTTTTTTTCCTTGGTCGGCAAAAGAATATATCTGGAGACCATGAGAGCAAGCTGGTTACTGCATATTTGAGGGTAACCTCTATCAAGCAGCTGTCGATCTCGGAGACGGGGCTATAGTAAGCGCGGGATAAAATTAAACACACTCAAAATTTCTCTAATTAACGGGATTCGAGAAATACAAAAATAAATGTGAGAATGATCATTCTCTTTATACTAAAAAAATGTACGCCGTTAATCAGTCGCTCTATTGTTTTAGACACAAATGGTTGTTTTGTGTAAAAAAAAATAATTTTTTCGTATTTCGGAGAGGATCGCTCGTAAATTCTAAAGCTGAAAATGTGAGTATACTATAATTGTATTTTAATTGTTGTTGTATTTATTTTATTATTAATGTACTAGATTTTGCATAATTTTATTAGTCTTATATTTTTTACATTTTTATTGAAAAAAATGACAAGGGGCTATTTTAAGCGAGCTTATTTTAACTCCAAATCATTTAGTTGCTACCTTTATATTATTTCATATTGTTTGTCGATTTTTGAATGGTTCGAAATTATAAAAAAAAGAGACGGCGTTAATGAGAATTCTATTAGGCCGCAGTTATTAGAGAGGTTCTAAAGCAAAAAAAATCGATTAAAGGCACCACCATAAAATACCATATTAACCATAAAACTCTTTTTAAAAGAGTTAAATTTGTTAGAAATGTTAAGCCAGTATTACGTGAAGGGGATTCTGACAATGAAAGCGAAGATGAAATTCGAATGTGTGCGGATCTCCTACGTCGAAATCATCGACAATCGTTTTCACAAACGATGAAGAAATAGAGTTACAACATTATTTATTACGTTCTTCAAAAATAAACTACGGTTTAACTTACGTGCAAACACGAAATCTGGCATTTCAATATGCTGAATTGCTTAAAAAAACTTACCATGAGAGTTGTGATGTCAACAAAGCGGCCGGTAAGGACTGGATGTCTGGGTTCATGAAATGGCATCCTCAGTTAATTTTGAGAAAACCGGGAAATACTAGTTTGGCTCGAGCTACTGCTTTTAATGAAACTAACGTGAAAGAATTTTTTAATAACTATATTGAGGTCATGAATAGATTTAAATTTGCATCAAGTCATCATTGTCTTTCAAGCACCAAAGGTAGTATACAAATAAATGCCCTAAATTAAAATACATGATTTAATTTTTAATTATACATATTAATAGGTAATTGCAGACAAGTCAACGAGACAAGTTGGCCAAACAGTTTCCGGGGAACTCGTTACTTTTTGTGGCATTATTAGTGCTGTTGGTAATTCAATTACACCGGTATTTATATTCCCACGCGTACACTATAAAGACCGTTTTTTGAGCAGCGCGCTAAGTGGAAGTTTAGGCCTCGCATCTAAATCGGAATGGATGACCGCTGAACTTTTCCCGGAGGTTTTAAGGCACATTTAACTTCATACACGTTGTTCTAAAGAAAACCGTATTTTATTGTTGATGACAACCACAATAGCCATTGTTCTTTGTCTGCAATAGAATTTGCTCGAGAATGTGGAATAGTTATTTTATCTTTTCCACCACATTGCTCACACAAATTACAACCTTTGGACATAGGTGTTTTTGGTCCATTTAGAAGTGCTCTAAAGATTGCATTTAATAATTTTATGATGTATAATCCGGGGAAATAATTTTAATTTACGATATACCAGAACTTGCAAACCGTGCATATGAAGCATCTTTTGCACCACGAAATATACCATCGTCGTTTCAAAAACCTGGCATTTGACCTGTTAATCAACTTACTTTCATAGAAGCTGATTTTGCTGCGGCATTTGTAACCGACCGACCATACATGGACAATAATTCAAACAATGTCGCATCGGCAACACATCTACAACCAATTGACCACAATCAGTCACATCTACCATCTACTTCAAGTCAAGCTAATGCGTATTCTCTTATTTCGGAACAAATAAGACCTTTTCCAAAGGCTGCACCACGAAAGGGAAAATTTAACAGACGCGAAAGAGGGAAATCCCGATTTTTTACCGATACACCGGAAAAAATAGAATCGTTTCTTTGAATGAAGCCAAGAATTACAAACGGATGAATCAAAGAAACCGTGGTAAGCCTAAGCAGCCCGATCATGTACCGTATTTATTTCGTATCATCGCATTGTACAAAAATATAAACAATTTTTTCTTATAGATTATCGAAACATCTGAATCTGAAGTTTCTCTTGATCAATTCCCTGATTCAGATGACTGCTCTATCATATCCCGACAAAATGAAAATTTACCAAGTCTGTTAGTGGATGATGATGATCTAAACGAAGGCGACTTTGTGTTAGTAAAATTTCATCAAATTAAAGGAAAGCAAGACGTGTTCTTCATTGGCAAAATTCAAACGGTTTATGAAAAAACTGATTATGATCTAAAATTTTTAAGAAAGCATAACAAATACTTTGTATTTCAAATAATTGATTATATATCACGAATAAACAGAACCGATATTATTTCAAAGTTGCCCGATCCTACTGAAATACCAGGAACTTTGCGTACTAAGGGCTATTACCGATTTGAAGTCAATTTAATTGACTATAATATGAGATGCACTTGAATTAATTAACGGTTAATATTACTAATTATTTTACTTAAAAATCTTACTGAAATTTTCTAAGAGACTGTTTGTTTATTTGAAATGTTGTATGAAATGTGTTTTATTTTTGTTTTTGAAATAAATAAATTTATTTAAAATAGTTTTTCATTCAGTTTTATTAAGCTTACTTTTACTCCATAAAAATATTAATTTGCTTACTTTTACCCTGCCATAGGGGTAAAAGTAAGCGGAAACCTAATTTTTTTCTTTTGTTCTTTAAAGGTATATGAATTGAATCTTTTTCACGTTTAAGTCATCTATTTTATAGAAAAGTTTTTTGGGAAATAATAAACACATTTAAATACTACAAAATTAATATTATTAAATGATTCAATAAGAAAAATCGAAAAATGCGTACGATTGCCCCATATCCCCTACATGAACTGATTCCACTTTTGTGTTGATTAGCTAATTAATTAGGTTATTGCGGATACAAGTTGGGCAACATTCATCGGCATTACATTTTCGATAATCTTGGCAAATATTGGATGTTATCGTTGGAACCATGGTGCTTCAAGAAAATAAATCAAAATGAATTGATCTAATAGAGTTTTTCAATTTAAATATTTGATGGAAAGGGCCTGAGTTTACTATGAAAATCGGATCAGTAATGCTCATTACAAAAACGATCTTATGAGATGACGGAAAAGCACCAACCGAAATGGTCAGCGTTACTGGCAATAACTGTAAAAAAAATTAGTGTATATTGAACTACTACCAAAGTATTCACAGTAGAACCGTTAACAATGACTATAGCTGCTATTTTGCGAAATATATGACTATTGAAATGACCTTGAAAATCTAAATGATATTGGCTTAACTATTAAACATAGTGGCAATGATAAGCATTTAGCGCAGAGTAGTTGGTATTATTAATCAGAGCCTTTTAAATTGTATTTACAACTTATTGGAACTTTCAATAACTCATCGTTTTAGCAATAAAACCTTCTGTAAGTTATTTAAGTATTTTGATCTTTAAGAGTGTTTTAGAAAAGGAGAAATATTATTTCAGTTTTTTGAAAAATCGTGTTTAGCCTAAAATTTTACTTAAATAATAATTATACACACTAATATAAAGATTCTTTCAGGTCGGCGATTGAACGTCGTAGAGGAAAGACGTGTTTTGTCTCTCCTCTATATAAATAAGTAAATAGTTTAAATGTGTTCAAATTAAATAATTAATTAATAATATGTGCATAGATAAATAAATAATAATAATATTAATAAAAGTTTGTGTGTTATAAAAGTAGTGAAAGTGCAAAGTGAATAGTTATTCGTATTGAATAGTTATAATAATTTGTGTGTGATGCGCTTGCAATGGCACAGAATATGTATATAACAATTTCGTTTATATGTATTTTGATACCGTTGTTGATTGCATCATACGCATTGTGTGTAATTTTTCAATATGTAGAGGACTTTTATATTCCAAACGATGCTCAAGCTAAGTGTTTTTCCATTTTTAACACATACATATTATATTATTACATATTAAAACATAATTTTTATTACAAAATTTAAATATATAAACTCTAGGTAACTGTATTTTATAACACGTAAAGGTGTAAAATACTATTATTTTCATGTAGTGGGTTATTGCGAGTATTTTTTGGGCGAGAAAGGGTTGTTTCAATTCTGTTTTGTTACATTTGCTAAAATTTTGTTGTTATTTTTGCGAGTAAACAAGTTTGATGACCGACGATTTTCGTTTTTTTTGGTTATCGTATAATTTTTAACTCACGTTGTCTTTTATTTACATATTTACTTGCAAATTTAATGTAAAAATGTGTTTCAATATGTATTTGTGTGTGTAATGAACGAGCATGAAATGAATATAAACAATGCCTTCTAAACTACTGGCCGCTGACACCAAATGATGACGACACGCTAAGTCGTCGTTGTTGTTGCTTTCTCTAGTTGCTTTGTTAGTGTAAATATCTTAAAATTATTATTGCGCAGTCTCGGTTTAGACTTAAATTGACGTCATGTGCGAAAAATGAAAGTAGTAAAAGGCCAGTAGTTTAGAAGGCATTGATATAAATAACAAATCAGATAACTGTTTAATCAGTGTCTATGCATGTGTATGTGGCTGTCTCGAAATGTAGGGACTTTATTTGTACGTATGTGGAACGTAAACACGGAGAGAAGCTTTCGTGCAAATGATATGAATTTTTTTGGAGAGTTTTTTGGCTTTATTGGTTTGTACCTTGTGGCAGGTACGGCGGTTTTTGGTGAATTGGTTTTTGTTTTTGGGGTGGTTTTCGTTTAGAGATTTGCCATTTTCTGTGGTGGTATCTTTTTTAGTCTGGTTGGAGTGTATTGTATGAAGAGTGGTAATTTCGTTCAGTTTTCTTCTCTATTGTACGGTAGTCATCGGATTACGGACGTCTTAGCGGAGAATGGTGAAGTTCTAAGTGAAGATTTGCTTGAGGGTAAGGGGTATTTTATCAGAATTGGGGATGGGTGGACGAAGTTTGTGCTCGGGTGACTGAGGGTTTTGTTTCTCCGTCACATGTGCGAGATGTGGATGGGTAGGATCTGCATTCGTGCAATTTGGGCCTGCGTACGAGCAAGCCGTGTATTTTGTCCGGCTTCTACTTGGTCGTATTTTGACTTACTATAATAATACATTTTAAAGTGTTAAAATGTCTAAATATTTTAAGATTCTTAAGCCGTCTGAGATAATGAACATTAATACTATATTTTATTTATAGTTTCCTGATTGGACAGCTATCAATACTGAGTTTTATTATTAGAAAGTGATAAATTATAATTTGTACATGCACGTTTTAATCCCGGTTGAGTTGGTTTAGATGTATATTTTGTAATTAAGAATTTCCTTCCTTATAGCTCTTTCAATAGGTTTTACTGGGTATAAAGCTTCCAAATTGATCGTGTTTGTTAACTGCCATTTATGGTTTCAGATCGAAGTTAGTTTGCTTCAAGAACTGCATTGAAGTGACAATTGCCGTTGCTAGGAATATAATAGATTTCCACTATTTACCAGATAACAAATTTTTAATTATAGGTCGAATTGTAGTTACAATTTAATTATAATTTTTCTTATTTTAATTTAATTAAATTATATATTTAAGATTTAATTTGTCCCACGACAATTTTGTTACAAATATTATTTTAATAGATTAAATGACTATGGTTATATGTAACATTGAAGTGTCGGTGGAGGGAAATTTTATGGGTTGATTTATTTTTTGGCTTGGAGGTTACACAATAAAATAACCATAATCAGACAAATATTAATACATAGATGTTTTTTTGTATTTTTGGGATCATGGCACTTCTTTAATTAGATTATTTGCTAATAGCTACTTATCACTAATTCTGTCATCTTACAGATTCCTGATTAGCTTAATAGTTTTTTTAATTCTGATAGGGAATAAATTATAATGGGTTAATTTGCTTAGGTATTGGAGATTTTTAACCTGTGACACATTTATTATTGATATATTACCTTATAGATTCCAGATTAGCTATTTTTGAAACCACTCCTCCATCTTGTTATATGTAAAAGGGGTGTACGGTAGGCCCGGCGTATCCGGGATCCTTGCTTAGTCTTGGCCGTACATTCTAATCAATCAATCAATCAATCAACACTAATATAAAGATTCTTTCAAAAGTCACGCCTAGATGTCAGTAGTAGATAATTTATAAAAGCAACTTTTTTTATGTCATCTTTGACGCTTGTGAACAAGACAGATGTACAATTTTAACATAGAAGATAGTTACATAGAAGAACGCATTAAATTTACTATATTCAAACTTATTATGAAAATCATCGATCTTTAAAAAATACGTATCGTAAAATTTGTGATTTTCTTGGTGTAAATAATCGTTCAAATGAGTCAACAATTCAAAGGTTAGTGAAAAAATTGACTGGTTCTATCGAGGATCGAAAAAGGTCTGGCAGACCAAAAAGTGGACGTTCTAGTGAGAACACGATATCACGACGTTATTAGGAATTAGGCATTCATCTATTAACTGTTTGGCAATTTTTACATTAGGATTTGTATTTGCATCCTTACAAAATTCAATTAACACAATAATTAAAACAAACAGATCATTATTAATGCAGAACTTTCTAAAACATTCAGCTATTGGGTGAAGTGAATAAAAAAATGTAAATACTTTTTTCAAGTAAATACTACCGAGTTAGTGAATAAAACTTACTAGCAAAGTTTAAAGCAAGTACTTACTAATTTAACTAAAAATTTCCCAGCATTTATTTAAAATTATGTGAATAAAGACTACCTTCTACTTTTACATGACATTTCAACACTTGAAAAATACAAGTAAAGTAGTTAGCAACTTTTAATGGTAAAAATGAGTATTTTATTAAGAGTTAGAATTAATTGAAAGAAAAAAGAAAAACAAATTCTCATACTATAACATATGACAGCCAAAACCTGATTGTTTCCACTTTCAAAACTAGAAATGAGAAGGTCACTGAAGCATCCTATATCGTTAGTTATCGTATTACACTGGAAGGTAAAGCTCATACAATAGCTAAGACATTGGTCAAGCCTTTGCAGCCGATATAGGTAAATGTAGGTTCGATGAAAAGGCGGCAAAACAAATCACTAATGTGCCGCTATCCAATGACATGGTTAGCTCATCGAATTAAAGATTTAGCAGCTAACGTGAAGTCTCAATTGTTATTTCGCCTGAAAAATGAATGGAATATTAATGGAATATTAATTTTTCTCTGCAAATGGACGAGAGCACAGCTGGACTTGCAATCTTGCTTGTTTTGTTGCATATCAGCAAATTAATTTCTTTCAAGAGGATCTTTTTTTGTGTGAACCATTGCCAAATAATACAACTGGTGGCGAAATATTTAAAGTCGTGAATGATTTTTTAAGACTAATGGTTTAGATTGGAAAAGCTGTGTTGATATCTGCACGGATGGTGCAGAGGCAAGGGTAGGAGAAACCGCTGGCGCTGTTCCTAAAATCAAAAAATTAGCAACATACTGCACCAGCAGCCATTGCATTCGAAACCTCCAAGCACTTGCAGTATTTATTAAAATACCAATGTCTTTGAAACATGTCCTTGATGAGTCTGTAAAGATCTTAAATTTCATCAAACCGAGACTATTACAAACACGGCTTTTTAAGATTCTTTGCGAAGATATTTGCAGAAGTACGATTGTTGTCACGAGGGAAAGTTCTTGTTCGACTATTCGAGCTCCTTTCCTAAATGGGCACTTTTTTCATGGTAAACAGAATGGATTTACAAGAAAGGCTAACAGTGGTTGTTTCGACTTGGATACCTCGCCGATATATTCTCAAAGCTAAACAAAGTGAATTTATCACTTCACGGAAAACATGTAACAGTGTTCACAGCCAATGATAAGATTCAAGCCTTTAACAAAAAATTGGAGTTTTGGATCATTTGCATTCGCGCTCGTGAGCTAGATAACTTCCCAACACTTAAAGAGTTTTTCGATGAAATTAATGGGGACATTGATGAAAGTGACTATTTTATGTTGTGTGATAAAATTCTTCAACATTTGGATGATATTCTTAACTCAGTTAAACAGTATTTTCCAGATGACCAGAATGAAAATCTTGAAAATTACACAAAGATTCGAGCTGGTTCCTTGTAAATTATTAAGTCTTTGGAGGGTTCCGCAGGTCAAAAAACTTGAGAACCGCTGGTTTAGACAGAAAATATGTATCGGTTTACCAAATGAAACGCGAGGGAGTAAAATAAACAAAAAATAAAAAATGGAAATATTTTTACGCTTTTTGATACGGGTTTTCAAGAAGGAGTAGGCGAAGAGGTGGGGTCCATAGAACTTTAGACTAAATATTTCCTCAAGTGCTAGATAACGTGATTGCAAAATTGAATTTGTAGTATTTGCCAAAACAGATCGAGAAATGATTCCCGCTAAAGATTTATGGTTGAAAATGTTTAAGATTCCGATCGTTATTGGGGCCCTCGATTACACGCACGTTGAGATTTTAAATCATCGATTATTTTCACCATTGCCTCTTCCTTTGCCTTTTTTATGTTCGGAAGTTGTGATTTACTTAGCAAAATTTAATTGTTTTTTAGGATGCATTTCTCTTTTACAAAATCCACTTCGAATCTATCCATTTTTATACATAAGCAATTTTTTTATAGGTATATGCAATGTATTATCAATATATTTGTAATAATAATAATAAAAAATTATGTTGTACCGGTATGTCAGTTCAATCACAATATTTTTGAGATTAAATTTCTTCAAAGTAAATACTAGGACAACTTTAAGTATTAAAATGTCTAAAAAGTAAATACTTTGAAGTAAATACTTTTTTTATTCACTTCGCCCATTGCCGTTTAAGTTTCCAGGTCGATGAATTTCACGTAATGGTGACATAAACTGCCCATCTAGATCATGCGGTTTAACCCCATTAGAATACTTTCTTTGGGGTTTCTTGCAAAGTAAACTTTATGTGAATAAATCAGCAACAATTGTATTCGCGATTGGCAACAAAGTAACTGACATCTGGTGAACAAAATTTGAATCATAGTTTGCTATGGAGCAAGGGGGATTGAAACTGTCATAACAATGGATTTGACAATTCTCGTCCCCCTTGTAAACGTAGAAACCAACGCTATCTACATTCGATGAAAATCGCCAATAGCTGAAAAACAACTTTCGGATCGAAACTGATGATCTTAATGCGGCAATGTGTGAGTGAGTTCTTGCGAGTGCCCGTGGTAGACATTTAAATGATGTCATTTTTCACATACAATTGTTAAAAGCCATATTTTTACAGAAAATAAAAAACACCAGAAAAAATCTAAGTCTTCCCTTGTTTTATTTTAAAAAACATCTAGGCGCGACTTCTGAAAACCCTTTATAAACATTTTTTTAATTCTTTAAATGTTAGTATCGTTTTAGTTAATAGTTATACTGGTATTTTGATCTATTTATTAGGAAATATGACTCATCTGATGCCGAATCTCCAAAATAAGATAGCGCACCATCAAAATCATATGATCCGATTAGATGACACTAAATACTTCCACCCACACATTCCTGATGTTGATGGGCCACAACATATATTTTATGACACGGGCGATACATGGAGTTGGCATGGTCGTTACTCTTGATTGTTGCTTCGTTCGTTATGAAATTTGAATTCTCCTAATTTTGATATACGCATGATAGAAATGGTTTTCTCCCAAAATGGAGAAACAGTTGTTTGAGATGTATCCCATAGCTAGAACTGAGCCAACAAGCAGTTATTTCCTTCACGTTATTTCTTTTCTATTGTTCTTGATCGGCTAATAGAAGCGTAAATGCGCCTCATCAAAGGAATCAATGATTTGGATATCATTTTGCGTACATTATAACCGCCACGACACATTTTTACTCATTGACACACCGTAAAGATTCTTTGTTACAGTAGAACTTCTTCCCAATTTGTTTTTTCTATCGATTAATAGTAAACTATTAGTAAAATAGTTTAATGAAGATTGCTTTAAAAATTGCAGCAAAACGATTTTTTTTTGCTAAACGAAGTCGCCACCAATTTTCTTAGTATGATGAGCAAACAACACCGATCCATCTTTTTGGGTGCATTGGTAGCTAACATTACGGTTTTAGTATAATTATATTAGGTAGATATTTCAAATCTAGGAAAACTTTAATTAACGTCCTGTGTTTTAAGGACTTCCGGCATGAAATTAATTATGACGTATGTCGAATGTGTGGAACTTTCGCAGAAAAATTCCTTTAATAAAATTCCTAAAATGGTGGTTTTTAAAGACGAGTCTTTTGAATGTTTGACTTGGTTGTCAGTCATCATTTGAAAGTTATCTTAATACTTAAATAGTTTGAGAATTTTGCTCTTTTGCAAGTAGCTAATGAATATTTTTAATTTTAAAATTCTTTTTAACTTTGAACAAATTATATATTTAAAAGAAACGACGTGGATAATCTTTGTTTTAAAACAATCTGGTATAAAAAAAATTTAAAATAAAATAATCTTTAGAGATATAACAGTTTAGTTTGCTATATACCTCACCAACAATAAAGTTTACTTCACAGTTAATTTCACGTTTCATATTCACCCAAAACAGCTGTGATTTTTCTTGCTAAAAACGGTAAAAGTCTTTTCTAATTATAAATTCACTATATAGCAGCAAACATAAAGATAAGATTTATAAAAAAAAAGAAAACTTTTACGTTACGTGTAAAAGAAAATTGGGCGGTGATGCTTTCAAAAAAATCTATGTGCTTTAAGTTCAAACTGTGTATAGAATGAAATGAATTTCAATGCAAAATTGTAAATTCTTGAACAAATCTCGATTTTCCAAATAAAGTTTTCAGGATCTTTTATTGAAAATAAATTTGCATTTCTACTTCGGTACTTATGTATATTATTGTGAGAGACTAAGATGTTAGCATACCTAATTTGTTTATTCGGAATGCTAATTTTGTTTATTTTTTCACCTTATTTGAATGCAAATCTCGATTTTTTCCAATTTTCATCTTGATTGTAAAGTACATTCTAAAAAAAAAGTTAAAATACACATTTAGAAATTTGAATTGATTTTTCAAAAGTGTTGTAGGTTAGGAACGTGTAAATAAGTTTCAGTCGGTATTATGTAGAAAACTAGAAAACATTATTGAATTATGTGATTTGAATTCGTAAAAAAGAGGTTTTTAATGAAAATAGTGAGGTTTTCGAATAAACAACATTATTATTCCCCCGTTGCTGAAAAATAATAACAAAGAAACATTGCTTACAAATATTTTATTATTAAGATCCAACTGAAAAAAATCTGGAGGCAATGAATGCCGATCCTATAGTGCAATCATAGTTTCAGATTTCATTAGAAATGGTGATGGTAGCTTCTCTGTTAAAAACTGACGGAAATGATTTCTCTTAAAAGCTAACCCTTGCGAAAATTACACTCTATATTCTCTCAACACCATCTCTTTGTCGACCTGCGTGAATAAACAAAGGACACTCATCTATCTTAAGTATAACAGAAACATACCTGCAACCTCCGACAATCCTGTTCAGCCATTATTCTTTGAATTAAGATTTAGATCAGTTATTCTCACAAAAAAGGACTGGGTGGGCGAATCTGTTGTGAACTCTGAAGGCAGCACTTCTTCATGGATGGTTGAAAAATAGGTGGTAAGGTTGGTGGGGATTTCTGTGATATTATGAACTTAAATCTCTCCTTTCATTTCTCTGATCACTGGCAGAGTGTTTCAAGCATATTTGTGAAATAATAAAATCAATTCTCCTTAAGTTAACAGTATGCCAGAACTATCTATATCTAATAACAAAATAGCAGATCAGTTCAACATCTACCTAATGTGAAAACCAGATGCGCGTGAATTACTTCCTAGCTCTATCGTAAGTAAAAAAACATAATAAGGAATGTTTCTACCTCAAAAGTAGAAAAAATGCACTCCCCTCCCCCAGGTTTAACCCCAGGGCACTTGTGTACACAAAGATACACAAACCCTTACAAAAATGAGAACTCCTAAAGGTAGCTTCTTGGCAGCTTGGTTTCGTACTGATAAAAAGTTGCTCTACTCATCAGGTTGCAACGACCAAACTGCAAAAATTCTGAGGTTAAACGTGGGGGAGGGGAGTGCATTTTTCTACTTTTGTGGTAGAAATATTGTTAATAAATGGCCTCTTTGTTTTCTGCAACAAAAATTGTCGTAAATATTGTATTGGTGTCCATAAAAATGATATTTTGTCCGAAAAGCCGAAAAAATCCTAAAACAAATTAAATTCACGGAAGACTTTAATAATTCTTCTTAATAATTAGGAATGGTTTAGGACAAATTTCATGCTCCTCCACACAGGCATGAAATAATTCATAAAAAAAATCATAAATACAAATTTTGTGTATGTGTAATTATAAAACCAAAATGAAAATATTTAGGCGAACTTATTTTATAATTAGAAATTCTTCAAAACGGAAAGTAAAATTATTTGTTAAGTTAGATAATATCTATTTAAATCAATTCATCGTAAATTTATAAAGAAAACAAATAAAATTAATAAATTTGAATACAAATCGAGTAAATGTATGGTTAACGATTTTCAAGGAATACAAGTCCGGATTTTGCGAGGTGATCATATATCTCACTATGTTTTTATGTTAGATCTATCAAATGCCCATATCCATGACGATTTTCAGAATTTTGTCATAGTTGTGGAATGGCCAACCCAGTATAAAATCATAATCGTTTAAAAAGTCGTAAACTCTTTAAACAGTAATGACATACTTCTGGGCCATGTTTGGCCATCCTACAACTATGACAAAATTCTGAAAATCATCATGGACATGGGCATTTGATAGATCTTAAATAAAAGCATCATGAGATCGATGATCACCTCGCAAAATCTCGACTAGTATTCCGATGAAGTCGTAAAAACTCTTTAAACAGTTATAATATGCTACTGGGCCATATTTGGCCATTCCACATGTAAAATGAAACCATACCCGTTCATAGATGTCTCTTTTATTTAATTGAAAGGATTTTCATTTAAACATACTAAATTTCCTTTCATCAGTAACACTAATTTTATTTTTTTTTCTCTTCTCTATTTTTTGTGAATTCTAACGGTAGTTGTTTTAATATAAAAAGAGTAAGTCTCCGTATTCTCGTCGTGAGAACATCGACTGTAAATTTAAAATAAGTGGATGTGAATAAAATTGTTAAACGGTGAAATAATTATAAAATTGTTTTAATAGTTAAGGTGGATCCTGATCACATAGTTTGTGCATAGAAACAACGTTTTAACACACAACTATGATAAAATTCTGAAAATCGTCATGGATATGGGCATTTGATAGATCTAATATAAAAACATAGTGAGATATATGATCACCTCGCAAAATCTTAACTAGTATTCCGATGAAGTCGAAGAAATTTTAAAACCATATTTTAAGATTATCTTGATCACGTATATTAAATTTATGTTATATTATTAATTTTAAAATTCATATAATTTAAATCATTTTTGTTATTTGATTTTTGATTAATATTATGTATTAATAACTATTTTAATCTTTTTTCATTTTAAATGTAGTTTCGCCTAAATGTTTTCTATTTTAGTGTATAATCACTAAACAAATACACAATTTTTACTTAGGATATTTTTGGAAAATATTTCACTGTGGTGTACCAGGGCATTTTAATATTAAGTGGAATTTAAGGAAAGATAAGCTAGATTGTCGAAATACAGCCTGCCAGGTCTTCAAACCGGGTAAATATTAAAATAACACACTACGTGCAAGTTGTTTCTTTAGGAGAAAGCGACGAGACTAACGACATATGGGTAACAGCGCTTCGTGTGTAATAACTAGGCGTATCTAGCTAAGATTAGGTCTGCCAAGATCTAGACTACTGTTATCTAAAGAAACTACCTCATTTCGTTTTCACCTATCCCTGTCATCGAAAATAATATCCGTGTCTATTTTCAAGCAGACACAAATTCCTGGAAGCTACCCAAATGATAATGCCTGTAGTCATTTGTGGTCTCCAGCACAAGACAACCAAAGTTTATCAATTTTTTAGCACAAAGTGTAGTGCGTATGATGGTAGAATCTACTAATAAAGAGGAGTAAATACGCGTTTAAATTTCCACTGGAACAACAAAATCATAAAGTTTGTATTACTAGAAAATACCTTCATTCCGGAAATCGTACCATAAAATAGAATGCGAAAACCTAGAGACGGCCACACTGACGACAGGTTCTCTCGGTAGGAATCCTATTCGATTGATGAACGAAGTTAAACACAACTTACACTCACTTGGGTATCATGTGTAGTACAGTGTTAAATACCTTTATGTGATGTTATTATTCTGTGAAGGGGTTACAGAGGAAAACCTACAATATGCTGGCGTGACGACGTCGAACAAGACCTACGAATAATAGGACGTCGAAACTGGAGGGAGTGTGCGATAAACTGAGAAAGTTGAAGGGCCGCGGTGCCAGCGGCAAAATTCCTTTTATAGGACATGAAATCTAGAGAGAGAAATATTGTGACTCAGAGAACGAAGTAGCAGACTTGGTAGGATTTAAAAATTATTTTAAAAAAATTGGAATAGAATATGAATGTGAAAGATGCCGCCGCGCAGGTATAACAAAATAACCTTCCAACATTTTTAAGTAGTCTTGAAACTGGAAGTCTATCATATATAGGAAGAGAGGAACTTTTTAATTACATAAATATTTGTTACATATTACTCTCTCGTTCAGTCAGCCGTACGCTATATACTCAAGCACGACTGCATTTACGACTATCATAGCAATAAAGGTATAATCTGAAATTACTATGTTTGTTGTGTACACATAAATTATGTAATAATAACTAAATTAAGCATAATTACTCTAACGCTATTAAACATTGATAAATTTTTAATTATTTTGCTACAATTACGTAGATTCTCCATTATAGAAAATAAAATTAATGTTTCATGAGATTTTATGCTTTTTATTATTTATGAGACATTATATGAGCTCATAAAAAAACATAATATATCCTTTACGTATTGCATACGTATCTCGTCGTATGTATATCAAGCTATGATTGAAGTACATAGCAGACACGGTGTAATAAAAAAGTGTATTATGTATCCTCGCTCGCATCAAATAAGGATTTATTATGCTGACTTATCTAGCAAAAAATTGTTAACTCCTTCCATAAAGCGCACCCGCCGTATAATTTTTCTATCTGCTTTCCCATTTTCAATTTCATCTAAAATTATTAATTGGTAAAATTAATGTATACAATTTATTCGACTGTCTGTGTGTGTGCGTATCTTAATGATTCTTCTTTTCAACAAAAACATTTTTTTTACTTATCTCCCTTCAAAAAATTTCATTTTAAATGAATTTATGGCGGCTTAATGAGTTTACCGCACGATTAATACGTTTAAATAAAAAGCGAGTTCGAGTATGGCTGGATTATGGCATAGGCGCCGCATACCAAATAATAAAATTACCCATTTTAAACTGGTCGTCATTGGGCCGCATTATAATTTTACCTTCCGTTAGAGAATCGTTTGATCAAAACGTCATCGAATTTATCCCTCCTCCAAATAAAGGTTTCACAAATCTAATTTCGTTATGGATTTTCGATTTTTGCTATTTTTATCAATCTCAACGATTGTTTTTTTTTTATCGAGTTCGATATTATAAGAATTTTAATTTCGAATATGATAATTTTTATATCGTAATGAAATTTTATATTTCAGCCTTTCGATATAATTTAATATTGCAAATCTTTGGCTTCATCCTACTACTTTTAATTTATCCTTATCTTCGTAGAAAAATCCTTTAGAATTCATTCAATCGAATATTAAGTTGATATTTGTGAGATGAAATTGAATAAATTGATAAAAAAAGGTCTCAAATTTATTTTTCTAAAGACATTGTACACCTTTTCGGGGTTTTCTGTTATAGGAATCCTTAGCTGAGCGTGCAGGTACATAAGAAAGTCAAATTTACCGTTTGTATATATCTCGTATATACTTTAAGTAAATGTATGATAATTTATTTCTGGAAATAGAATATAAATTATTTCATTCAATTTTTGTATCTAGTGATTTTTGCAAATTATGTTTTATAAAATTATATTAGAAAATTAGGTTACGACTGTAGAATTTTAAGTACTGATTTTGAAGTTGAACATATTGTTTTCTCTGCAATGAAAGAGTCATAGGTTGTAATAAAGTAAATAGTCTTGGCTTCATTTAATTTAAAACTACAAAACGATTGAATTGAGTAAATACATTGATGGCTATCACTGTGCTTGAATCGCAAACTTTTTTTTGTGACAAACTAGGCACCCAAAGGGTAAACCTAATTCGAGAACGCTAAATTCAATGGTGCTAGTCCCATTTCAAAGCTAGTCCCCATTTTTGAGATATTGCTTTCGAGATATTTTGACTCTGAGTCAAAAATTTGTCAAAACAACTCATATCCACGTTGTAGCTGTTAAGATTTTCGTTTTGCTTTCTTCAGCAAAGTTGTTGCGCAAGCCAAGACAAACTACTTTGCTGAACATATCAAGACCGAAAAACCACATCTACATTCATAGTTTTGTGTTATTATTGTTTTTACTTTTCATTTCGACGAAAAACACTTTTTATCATTGTTTGTCCATTTATTGAATTTAAATCGATTGAAATCGATCGAATAAACATCGCATCGACAAATATAGATGCAATATAACTATTTAAAATAATATTAAATCGATTTAGCTGATTTTATGGCGATTTTTCTTAACTTTTTCCTAAAAATTAACATTTTTCTTAATTTTTAATTTTAATGTTCTGATTCGTTCGTGTCGTCTTCGGGATCTTCTTATTCTTGCAAATTCCAACAAATGTCACCCAAGAGTGCATTTAGCTTTTTAACGCTGTACCAATGTTCGAGCATTATCGTCACTTAGTGAAAACGCTCGCCGTGCTCATCGGATTCGGCTGGTGATTGTTCGGCGAATTTTTCCGCATGACAATGCAAAAATTGTATTTGCAATGACATTCTAACGTTTATATTATGAAAAGCGGTAAGCATATTTTCAATATATCGGCGCCAATCATCGGATCGGTTAATTCCAAGAACATTCTTTGCTCTCGTTCACTGAGAGCATTTTCAAATGCATCATCTTTCATCAGACGACGAATATATGGTCCATTAAGTATTCCCGTAATAAAAAACAAGATGCGAGATGAAATTTCATTTGATCAAAACTTAAATTCGAATAGATTCAAACACCAACATTCTTATATTTTCATTCCACTTAGCCGTGGAAAAATGCGACGCAATTCGACGAACACATTTCCATCTGGATTCGGCGCTTTTATAAAATGTTCAACTACTGCAAGCTTGATATGAAATGGTGGTAGCAATATTTTTTCAATTGACACAAGTGGAGCCTCAACGATGCTGTCGTATTGCAATCTAATGTTCTCACGTAAAGCACAGTTCCGTTCGTTGTATTGGTCGCCCTTAAACGTGTATTCCATAAGCACATAAAACACATGTTCTTAGTGTAACTCAATTGCATGCCTCTTAAAAGAGTTATCACTTTTAAATCTGCATAAATTTTCCATTGATGGTCATTGTATTTAATAATGATTCATTGATGCATAGGTTTCCGTTGTGTTCGTGATGAGTGCAATTGGAATGGAATTTTTTGAGTTGGTAACGTGAAGGAGAACTGCCTTCAAGCTGCTTTTAGAGGAATCGATAAACAATCGCCAATCTTCGGGATTATATGCATTGTGCATTGTGGATACCAAAGCTCGGATATCAGTGCAAAAAGCGAGTGAATTATTCTCAGTTGGTTTGAAAAAAATCGTAAAATGACGATAACGATTTGTTGGTCCATATATCCGAACATATGGAGACAAAATGTTCAGTTGTTTTAAATCTTTTGACAAAAGAATGGCTTACCGGTGCGATAGTTTCAGGCGTCGTACCATAATATCCAAACGATTTTGCGGAATTTCAATGTGATTGCATGGCGCAGTGACATTTGATGGTTGATATATTGCTGCAGATGTTTCTCCGGTTTCATGTGATTAAATTTTGGTGGTAAATATTCCTCAGTTGGGTTTGATGTTTCCGGAACAGGAATATCATCTGAATGCGGCAGCGGTATTTGAGCATTTGTTTGTCGTTGCAGTGATGTCAAAAAACCAATTTTTTTTCTGTTTGTACCGCGAATATAATTCATGCACCCATAACATTGAACTGCATCTGTCCTTGGGGATCTATCCATATCATCGGGACACCAAAGGGCATTGCGGCTCCAATTTACACCACTAATAACATTTTCTGAAAAGTACAGTCGATATAAATCACCGGTTTCGTCACTTATTTTGCGGCGTTTGCTCATAATTGAAAATTTTTCACAGACATAACAAAAGCACTTGAGTTTAAAACACCTATCCATATTATTTATTTTACCAGATTTCACAAGCCGATTTTCACTTTATTGTTTGTGTTGTTTTGTCACTTTATATATTTAAATGAAAAACTTTTTTATTTTTAATTTTATATTGTTGTTTTTAGTTCTTACTTATTGTGCCCATTTTTTAACCTTTTTAGAAATATCAATTTCGAGAATAAGCTATTCTTCGGTTTAATTTTTGTTCCATAATTTATTTTGAAGCTCTTTATATACTGTAGCTAGGCGCTGCTGCTTGGTGCCTCCTTTGTTTTTAAGGGTCGTACATTTTATTGATTTTTGTGTTGAGTTTGTCGCTAAGTAGATTGTTGGTGTTTTTGTTTTTATATATTTTTAGGGAGTGAATTTTGGCCGTAATTTGACTCACGTGACTCATGAGAAATTTGTATACGTACAGTATGCGAGAAGGCTAGGTCTACAGACGAATGACTTTGTAGTAGTTGCGTGATGAAGTGGAGGAAGAGACTTTAGATAACTTCTTACGCTATTGTTACGTCCGCGGGTCGTTCCATGCTCCACTTTTCATTGCAAATTGGCTGCCATTAGGTTAAAACTCAAAGGTGTTTCGATATTCGAATTACATAAGGCAATACTACCCTTATTGTGATCAAATTGAAAAGACGTAACCACTAATTTTTTTTTGTAGTACGCGCAAATTTTGGCGGGAACGCAGAAAAAAAAATTGGGATGACAAAGTAAAAAGTAAGGGCGCGGCAGTTAATTTTTGGGTCTCGAACGAGGCGATCATATTTTGATTGAGGATCATTACATTTTATAATACCTCAATAAAAAAAAAAAAGATTAAATCATAAAATAATTAAATAAAAAAATTTTTTTGTCGAAGTACCGCTTAGTTTAGAAAAAAAAAATTACGCGATCGCGGGAGTAATAATTATTTTTGATCTTGAATAGTTTAGAAAAAAAAAATACAAAAAAAATAATAATATGTGTCTGTATTTAATAAATAATTAACATTAGAAAAGAAAAGGAAAAAAAACCCCTAACGAAAATAAAGAAGGCTTGTTGGTTTTCCCGAAGACGTTTTTATTGCCTCATAAACAACCATAAAAATTTATTAAAATTGGTGCTAAATATTTGAAACGTACGGGGGTAATAAAAAAAAACAAAAAGAAGATAAATACCGTTGGACCCACGCTAAAATATTGGTGTTGGCGCGGGAACAAAATTGTGTAATTTTAAGTATATATGTGAATGACATTATATAAAACTAATATAAGTGAATTAATTACAATAGTCGTGTAAGAAACAAAAACAAAAACTAAAAAGAAAAAAAGGGGGAAAAAAACAACAAATCTAAAAAAAAACTGTTCCGTAAAGTGTGGTATGAGTGTCGTACCCTAAAAGGGCCAAATGATGAACAGTGATTTTTTTTTATTAAATAAGTGGTGCTGTTTATTACAATTCAAAAGACTATAAAAGTGCCTTCAATAATAATAATAATACTAATAATCATAACGATAATGAATAATATAAAATAAAGTAAACTTAAAAGAATTGAATTCAATTTTAATTTTAATTGTTGATCAGTATAATAATACATAATAGCTATAAATCTACTCATACAACCATGCCACACGAGCATTTTTTGTATTTTGGCATTTTTTTTTCTACCAATGTTTTGTTCTGCTCTCTCTTAAATAAAATTTTAACTAAAATGAGTCAAAAATGTCCTTGAAATATTTTTTATTTCATTTATGTTTGAGTTGTGTGGTAGAACAGAAAATTTGTTTAAGTCGCAATTAAAACTTGTATCATAGCATAGGTAAACGGGGAAAGAAACGAAGAAAAATGCGGCATTTTTTTTTTACGTGAGGCATGAGCCATAAAGCAAAAAAAAACAAAAAAAATCCGGAAATAAAAATTAAAATTTTAACACATCGAGTACATAACGTAAACGTCGAACATTATATACCTACCATTCCATCAATCAACACACAATTGGATAAACAAAATTTATTTAAGTACAATTTATATTTTTTTTTATATATACAGGGTTATCCAATTCGAGGTTGATAAAGTAGAAATCTGTATACCGACATCTGTCAAAGATAAACGTCAAGTACGCTGTCATTTATTTAGTTGACATTCTGCCATTTAAGAATATGGAGTATTTAACAATCAACCAACGCGTTAAAATTATTAAATCTGCTGATACTGATTTTTCGAACAAAATTTTCTTCAGTGATGAAGCTCATTTTTCGCTTGGTGGATACGTTAATAAGCAAAACTGTAGAATTTGGGGCTCAGAAAATCCACAATTGATTGTAGAGAAGCCATTACACCCGGAAAAAGTCACTGTTTGGTGCGCATTGTGGTCTGGTGGTGTGATTGGGCCGTATTTTTTTTAGAACAACCATGGACGAACCGTTACCGTCAATTCTGAGCGCTATGGCCGCATGTTAACCGATTATTTTTTTACGAAAATCGAAGATTATGATCTTGACGATATGTGGTTCCAGCAGGATGGAGCAACCAGTCACGTAACACGAGCAAATCGAGATCTTTTGCAAGAGAAATTTCCTCTACGTTTGATTTCGCGATTGGCTGATGTCAATTGGCCTCCAAGATCCTGTGATTTAACGCCTTTGGATTTCTTTTTGTGGGGCTACGCGAAAGATCGTGTTTACGCAAACAATCCTCAAACTCTTGACGAATTGAAAACTAATATTCGTAAGGTAATGGCCGAGATACCGCCCGAAATGTGCCGAAAAGTCATTGAAAACTACCTCAAAAGAATCAAGGCCTGTAAGAAGTCCCGTGGAGGACATTTGAATGATATCTTGTTTAACTAAAAATGGCAAGGATCAATCTGTAAAATGAAATAAAAATTACAATACATTCCGAATATTTTGTGTGTTTTTTTTAAGTTTACTTTATCAAGCTGGAATTGGATAACCTTTTATTATTATCATTGCTACGAGAATTATATGTATTTACCTTTATATACTTTTATATTATATTATATTCTTGAAATTTTTTTTGTAACTCTTATCATATATCTCCGGCTAGATTTTTCGTTAGTTTAATAATTTTTTTTGTTGCTTCTCTTGATGAAGAATTATAAATCCTTAAACTTAAGTAAAAAATTTTTTTTGGTAGTAGGGTTAGGTAGGCTATTCGATTATTGTGTAACGTTATACACCAGTTTTTCAGCGTTATTGGTTTTGTGCCAATTTATGTGAAATTTAAATTAAAAGCAACTACATTGCATTTGTCTTGTGTATTTTTATGGGTCTTTTCGGGGTAGTTTGAGTTCATTTTTCTTTTCGTTTCACTCGAGTGTAAATATATGACAATAAAATGAATTAAAGTGTGAATGAGATGAGGATGCTGCTGAGGTGAGTATGCAGGTTAGGTAAGTAGCCTATAGCTGGTTCCCATCTTCCTTTTTCGGTCAGCACAGATCTCACTATGTTCTGGATTCCCCACCCCCACCTGCTCCTGAGCCCTAGCCGGCGTAATCGACCGTTCTAGAACCTCTAGTGGGATAATTCTTGTCTGTTAACGAGTGGTGGACCATGGTCACCTTTGGTGCTTTACACCCACCAGTGGTGTTGTGGTACAACACAATCTCGTTACACTATATAGAAGGCATTGGTATTTGAGCATGTACAGTATGGCCAGTCTTTCAGATCTCCCCGTCTGTGGAATACGAGATTTTTTGCGATACTTACTTAGCTCCGAATGGTTTTGAACAGGAGTAAACGGGAAATAGGATCTTGCAGTATCACAACGGGCGACTACTGGTGTAAGTGTGCAGAAGCAGCCACTCCAACCTAACCTAACCTAAGCTTGGCTTCAGTAAAACACACATATAAGGTCCATGTGGTTTTTCGGTCTTGATATGTTCAGCAAAGTTGTTTGTCTTGACTTGCGCAACAACTTTGCTGAAGAAAGAAAATCTTAATGGTTCAAATACTATTGGTGAACAACGAAAAAAATGCATGTTTTTTACGATATTTTGTATAAAAAAGAACCCACTGGCTGCAATTATTTGGCCGGAATAATAAAAACAACTTCGCTAAAAAAAACGAAAATCTTAATGGTTCAGTCAAAACATGTCGAAAGCGATATCTCAAAAATGGGGATTTACTTTAAAATGAGACTAGCACCATTGAGTTCAGCGTACTCGAATTAGGTTTACTACCTTGGGTACCTTGTCACATTTTCAACTAGTACAGTGTAATTATTGACACGGTATTTCTTTGATTTTTGTTGTGAAAATACTTTTCTCTCTCTTTGCTATGTGTCAAAAAGCGGATCCGCTCGTAACGCGATATTTTAAAACGCGATATTTCGAAACGAGATATGACAAAACGAGACATGGTACAAAACGCGATATGGTACACAACGCGATATTTCAAAACGGGATATTTCAAAACGCGTTATGGTACAGAATGTGCATTGCGAAGCGACGAAAGCGTAGCGACCCGATTTATACCGATCCTATATACTCTCGCTCCTATCTAATTTTAAATTCCTATAAACTGAAATTAAATTTCCCTCACCCGACTGATATAACCCGATCATAAATTCCCGTTTTGTACCATATCGCGTTTTGTACCATATCGTGTTTTGTAATATCGCGTTTTGAAATATCGCGTTTTGATAATTCGCGTTTTAAATCGCGTTTCAATATCACCCGTCAAAATGCATGTAGACGGTCTGATTTTATGAGATGGTCGGATGGATATATCCGACAGACATAAATAAGTTGATCCAAAAAAAAAAATGAAAGTTATTTTTTATAATTAAAATAGTAATAAAAGATAATTGGCGCGAAACAGGAACCCTCCCTTGTAGTAAAGTTAAATTGTGCAGTACGAATAAAATTGTTAACAGTGTTAATTAATGAAAGAGAGAACTCTAAGTTTAAATAGAACCTTTCTAAGTTTAAATGAAATTATCTACTTAAAGTTTAATCAAAACTGAAAATTAAAATAGCATTACCAAAACGTCCCATTAAAACGTAGTGAGTATGAACGTCTTTCGTTGAAAAACGAAGCCCCTTAGTATCTACAGTAACTACTG
The DNA here is from genome assembly GCA_947310385.1 of Nephrotoma appendiculata. Classification (NCBI taxonomy): domain Eukaryota; kingdom Metazoa; phylum Arthropoda; class Insecta; order Diptera; family Tipulidae; genus Nephrotoma; species Nephrotoma appendiculata. Next base: position 243,396,074 of record OX371223.1, on the reverse strand, counting down.
TAGGCCAGATTTCTATCAACCTATAGTGGTTGCACGAATAATAAGGACAAATTTGAGCAAGCAAAAGTCGCAAGAGAATTACAACTCCAGATGATAGGCATACATCACAATTTTAATGAGAAACAGAGAAATTTAGTACTTTAAGGAAATTTTTATCGACAAAATATTTCTATGTGCACTACAGAGCAATTGTAAATTGACGCACCACAATCGCAATGAAAAGAATTAATTTTACGAAAACCATTATCTAAAACCAGAGTCTATCAATTGGCCCATGCCACACGAGCATTTTTTGTATTTTGGCATTTTTTTTCTACCAATGTTTTTTTCTGCTCTCTCTCTTAAATAAAATTTTAACTAAAATGAGTCAAAAATGTCCTTGAAATATTTTTTATTTCATTTATGTTTGAGCTGTGTGGTTGAACAGAAAATTTGTTTAAGTCGCAATTAAAACTTGTATCATAGGTAATCGGGGAAAGAAACGAAGAAAAATGCGGCATTTTTTTTTTTACGTGTGGCATGGGTGAATGGACATATTTGTATTGCGCCTAACATCGCTTTTAACAATCAAAAACAAAAGTAAGATGAACGGAAAATTTTCGAATTTTATTAGTTGCTTTGTTTTTTCGATGCATAATAAAGTTGTAGGGTGTATGTGTATTTATGATGCGGCAACGAAAGGTGAAACGGAGCACTTGTTAATAATTTAATAATAATAGAATAAAAAAAACTTTAAATTTAATTTTGAAATGAATTTTTTATTTAATAAAAATATTTTTTTTATTGTTGCTGGTGAGTGATGGTGCTCCAGTGTTATGTTGCTCCGGCAAAAATCCAAATTGAATAGGCAGAATAATTGTTAATTGTTTTTCTTCTTGCCTAACATAATTTCAAACCATTCAAAACAGGTTTTGTAAAATATTGAATTTGTGTATGTGTTGCACCAAATATTTCGGTGCACCCTTTTAAAATTATGTTTTAATAAACATAAATGTTTGCAATGCCATCTGTTGAACGATGGCATTGTGTATGTGTTGAATGCGTTTTACATGATTTTGGGTTTGCAAAATCAATACGATGTTTATGCATCTCTCAATGATTTGATTGTAGAGGTATTTTGTTTTGTAACCAAAATATAATTTGTCAATTATATTTTGCGTGCACAAATTTCGTATGTACAAGTGTTGTGTACGATTACTATGTACAAGATGTTATGTACATTATTTGCGTATATACAAGATTGTTGTATATTATTTGGAATAATTCTTTACATGGGGAATTGTCCGTTTATAAAGAATTATTTGAACGGAGGATTGTCCGTTGAGAATAATTGTGCGGAGTTTCTTATAGTTGAAGAAACTACCCGCTACATCACCCACCGCGCAGTGAGTTCCCCCACCGCGGGTTCTTTGTCCACTGGCGTTTATGGATGGATTTTATTTGTGTTATAATGATGTATAATCATTGTAATGGTAGTGGTGATGTAAATGGTTTTGAATCAGCGAAAATTGAAGTGATGATAGATAACGTATCATTGTGACGATGTATGATCGTCATAAAAAATATATTGTCTTCGCCAGCGTTTGTGGTTGAAGTTTTAAGTTAACATTTGAGTTTGGTGAAGTGTGTGTTGTCCGAAAATGCGGACAGTTTTCTTCACTCCCGATATTTGATCGGGTGAAATCAAAATTCCATAGACTGGTTTGAGTCTATCGATAGAGACAGATTGTTGCTTGTCTCTGATTTGCAATACAAAGTGCTTACGAAGTCTGCGTATTACTTTGTATGGGCCTTCATACGGTGGTGTGAGGCCAGTGCGTACTTTATCTATTCGTACGAAAACGTAGTCACATGGTTTGCAGTGACTTTGGTACGAATACATCACTTTGATTTGATTTGCGCGTGTCCGTTGGGATAAGTTTGTTCATCGTGGAGCGCAATTGATGTATCACTGTGTCAGTGACCGATTGGGGTGTAAGTGGATGTTCCACAAAGAATTCCCCAGGTAATTTAATTGTTTGACCGTACACCAGTTCTGGTGGTGAACATTTTAGGTCATCTTTGACTGTCGCTCGGATTCCCAAAATCCCAACAATATGATTGGGATCTCTGAGCTCCAGTTGACGGTATTTGAACGAGCTTTGAGAGCTGTTTTAAGTTGGCGGTGGAAGCGCTCAACCATACCGTTTGCTTGTGGATGATAGGCAGTGGTCCGTATTCGATGTGAGCCTAAGAGTTGCATAAGCTCAGCGAATAGTTTAGACTCAAATTGTGTGTCTTGATCGGTCGTAATGTTGACCGGAACGCCGAATCTAGCAATGTAGTTTTTGACGAACGTTTTTGCTATTGTTTGTGCGGAGATATCTTTTATGCAGTAGGCTTCTGGCCAACGCGTAAAACGATCAACGCAGGTTAACAAATATGTGAATCCATTGGATGGTGGAAGTGGTCCAACAATATCCAAATGGACATGTTCAAATCTACCTGGTGGAATTTCAAAATTCCCATGAGGTGATTTGGTATGTCGTTGTACTTTGCATTTTTGGCAGGATAAACAAGATTTCGCCCAAAGAGTTATATCTTTGTTCATACTGGGCCAAAAATATCTAGAAGTGACGAGTTTGCGAGTTGCTCGTACACTTGGGTGTGAAATATTATGCAGAGTGTCGAAGATAGTTCGACGCAATGACTCTGGGATGTACGGGCGATTGTTACCCGTAGATATTTCACAGTAAATTGATAAATCGGCTAATGGAAATTTTTCAATTTTACATTTGGAAGTGCGCCGGTTTGTAGAACTAGAGAGTAAGTCTTGTAGTTCTTGATCGCTAGCTTGTGCTTTCGCGATCGTTGTGATGTCGTAGCGTGTTGCTGCGGAGGCAAGTTCGTGGTCGGAAGTCCGAGATAGCGTATCGGCGACCACATTGTCTTTGCCTTGAATGTGTTGTATGTCTGTCGTGAATTGAGAGACATAATCTAAGTGGCGTGCTTGCCTCGGATTTCGTTCCGCTTTAGAGTTAATTGCTCTAGTAAGCGGTTTGTGATCGGTGAATATTGTGAATTCCCGACCTTCAACAAAGTAACGAAAATGTTTAATTGCTTGGAAAATTGCAAGCAATTTACGATCAAATGCAGAATATTTTCTCTCTGCATCTGATAATTTCTTGGAGAAAAATCCAAGAGGCTCCCAGGTCTTATTGTTCAGTTGTTGTAAGACCGCATCTATTGCTGTGTTGGATGCATCAGTATTGATGCTATATTTGGTTGCATTTAGCGGATGCGCTAAAAGAGCAACATTTTCTTGAGCTGAATGAATGCGTTTTGACATTCTTCAGTCCAAGTAAAATTTTGAGGAGTTTTGGGCTTTTTAAGAAGACTTGCCAAATGCGTGTGAATTGGGGCAAGTACTTCTGCAAGCTTTGGTATAAATCGGTGGTAGTAGTTTACCATGCCGACGAATTGTTGTATTTGTTTCACGCTTTGAGGTGCTGGAAACTCTCTAATGGCATAAATTCGTCCTTGTGACGGTAGAGTGCCATTAGGTGTAATTTTATGACTGAGGAAGTCAAGATTGCTGGTCCCAAACACACATTTTTCGGTATTTATGTTAACATACGTTGACACAAATGTTGAATGTGTTGTTTCTCGTCTTTTGAGGCTACGAGAATGTCGTCGATATAGACGAAAACGAAATCGAGATCTCTCACGATTTCGTTGATGAAACGCTGGAATGTTTGTGCAGCATTTCTGAGTCCAAATGGCATTCGGGTGAATTCAAATAGGCCAAATGGAGTGGTAATAGCAGTTTTGTAAATGTCGTCAGGAGCAATTGGGATGAGATGGTATGCTCTGACGAGATCGATTTTAGTAAAAATTGTGCAACCGTGTAGTTGCATGGAGAAATTTTTGTATGTGGGGGATAGGATAACGGTCAGGAATTGTGACTGCGTTAAGCCTTCTGTAGTTGCCACATGGTCTCCAGTCGTTGTCCTTCTTCTTCACTATGTGCAATGGACATGATACTGCTGAAGAAGACGGTCGGCCACCACATGTTGGAATTCTAAGAAAGCTGCTTTATGTCGTATTGGATCAAGCCGTCTTGGTCTTGAAAATGGTAGATGCCCTGTAGTCACTATGTGGTGTACTACACTGTGCATTACCGGAGCATTTTGTGATGTGCATCCACAGTTTTGTGATGACGTTGACCGTGAAACTTTTGCCGGCCAACGATTTGATTCTGTGTAGTAGTCCGAAGGTTTGTGATCACCCATTTCGACTTTGCTCAAGATCGTTTCTAATCGGCGCTCCTCAGAGATTGAGTAGCGTTCAATTAGGCTTTTCTTGAGCAAGTCGTATTTGTTGTTCTCGGGGGGTCTTGTAGAATGTACTCGACCTTCTCCACTTGTGCTTCCGATAGGGACAACACTGTATGCGCAAACTTTTGTCTGTCGCTGGTGATCTTGTTCGTGTCGAACATTATCTCGGCTGATGTAAACCAAGTCTTCGTCAATTGTTTTGACGTGGCTAATTCAAGGTGGGGTGGCACATTTTGCCGACGATTCTCGTCTTCATATAAATAGTCCTTATTGTCACCGTTCTTCGCCATGTTTTTATTTGGATGAGCAAACGAAATTAAACGGTATTTTATAGTATTATTTAATTTTAATGTTACACACACACACTATATAAAAAAAAAAAAAAAAAAAAAAAAATTCGTTTCAATGAAAACTGTCTAAAACACGCGGGTTTTGTTTTGAAACTGTATATTTTTTATATTTTACTGAATTTCTAGAAGTTGTGTCGGGACGGACACGTGGCTTCTAGAAGTCGACCAGGGGTTAGGGACGATTTGTGAATATAGCGCGCTTACCAGGGGTCGGGGCTTAGGCCGCTATATCACAAAATTCGTCGATTATAATATTAAATTTTTAAATTATTGTCTAAAAAATAATAAATTTTGTATATATGTATATATAATAATATATTTGGTTGGACTTTGTATATATATATATATATATTGATACATAAAAATCACTCACCTGATATTATCCGGTAATAACCGACGTCTAGGGTCACCAGTTGTAGGGGGTATGTGTATTTATGATGCGGCAACGAAAGGTGAAGCGGAGCACTTGTTAATAATTTAATAATAATAGAATAAAAAAAACTTTAAATTTAATTTTGAAATGAATTTTTTATTTAATAAAAATATTTTTTTTATTGTTGCTGGTGAGTGATGGTGCTCCAGTGTTATGTTGCTCCGGCAAAAATCCAAATTGAATAGGCAGAATAATTGTTAATTGTTTTTCTTCTTGCCTAACATAATTTCAAACCATTCAAAACAGGTTTTGTAAAATATTGAATTTGTGTATGTGTTGCACCAAATATTTCGGTGCACCCTTTTAAAATTATGTTTTAATAAACATAAATGTTTGCAATGCCATCTGTTGAACGATGGCATTGTGTATGTGTTGAATGCGTTTTACATGATTTTGGGTTTGCAAAATCAATACGATGTTTATGCATCTCTCAATGATTTGATTGTAGAGGTATTTTGTTTTGTAACCAAAATATAATTTGTCAATTATATTTTGCGTGCACAAATTTCGTATGTACAAGTGTTGTGTACGATTACTATGTACAAGATGTTATGTACATTATTTGCGTATATACAAGATTGTTGTATATTATTTGGAATAATTCTTTACATGGGGAATTGTCCGTTTATAAAGAATTATTTGAACGGAGGATTGTCCGTTGAGAATAATTGTGCGGAGTTTCTTATAGTTGAAGAAACTGCCCGCTACAAAGTACCAAAAGCGATCGAATCGTCGTTACAGAGAAGTGAAACATGTTGCGAATCCTTCTGCTGTTAATATTTCTGCTACCATCAACATAAACCATTTTCCGTCTCGTTTTGAAGTGGATTCGGGCTCGCGACACAGGATCATATCCGAGACAACATTCCAAAGAGTTTTTCCGAAATCACCACCACTTCGTGAGGCAAAATTGAAACTGGTTGATTTCCAACGGAATCCAATCGACATTTTGGGATGTTTGGACATAGAGGTACAGTACAAAGGTAAACCAGTTTCCAGTCTACCATTATACATCACCACCGGGAACAAAACCAGTGTTCTTGGCGTCGATTGGTTCGAGCCTTTAGGAATTTCCATTCAAGGAGTTCATTCAATCACAGGGACAACTTTCCCGATATACTGGTGACATACAGTCACATAATTTCACCTGAGCTGGGTTCGTACAGTGGGCCGCCTGTTGTTCTACAAGTGGATCCAAAAGTCATTCCGATTCGTTTGCCAGCACGGAAAATTCCTATTGCCATGCGAGCAGCAGTTGAAGTAGAGTTAGATAAATTAATTCATCAGGGAATTTTGGAGCCGGTTGAATACAGCTATTGGGCTACGCTATAGTTCCTGTTCCGAAGTCCAATGGCAGCGTGAGAATTTGCAGCGATTATAAATCAACAGTGAATAAAGCTCTAACCCCACATTGTTTCCCGGTTCCATCAGCAAATCACCTATTGTCGATAATATCAAGTGATTCGGTGTTTGCAAAACTGGACCTCGCTCAAGCATACCAACAGCTCATTGTAGACGATGCATCTGCGCTAGTACATACAATTACTACACACAAGGGTGCGTTTAAGATCAACCGACTCCAATTCGGTATTAATACCGCGCCAGGAATTTTCCAAAATTTCATGGAGAATCTACTTCGAGGGATTCAAGGAGTTATACCGTATTTCGACGATATCATCGTCATCGCATCGTCCGACACAGATTTGCGCCAGAAGTTGATTTATATTTTCCAACGAGTCAGACTGGTATCCGTCTGAAACAAGACAAATGTCAAATTGGTTGTTCATCTACCGATTTTCTCGGGTATAGAATCCATTCCGAAGGTCTAGCTACACCCAATGCAACAAAAAATTGACAATATTAGAAGCACCCCACCAGCAACGGATAAGGGACAGTTTCAGGCTTTCCTAGGCATAATTAAATTTTATCATTCTTTCATTCAAGATAAGGCAATCCTTGTTGAACCTTTGCACCAGTTGCTTCACAAGAATATCCTCTGGAAATGGAGACCTATTGAGCAGCGCAGTTTCGATGCACTTATAAAGATGCATTGATGTCCAGCAACGTCCTAATGCCATTTAGTGAGACGTACCCGTTGTTCCTAATATGTGAAGCTTCCCCCTACGATATCGGCGTCATTCTGACACATCAAGTAGGAACGTGAGCGTCCCATAGCTTACCACACGAGAACGATAATCAAAATGGAACGACGATACAGCCAAGGTGATCGCGAGGCTCTGGCCATTATTGCAGGAGTTAAAAAGTTCCATGATTTTCTCTACGGTCGTGAGTTCGTTATTGTGACGGATCATAAGCCGCTACTTGGACGTTTTACCACAGATGTCCCAACTCCACAGATTCTACCGCCAAGAATGATTCGTTGGAGTACTTTCCTGAACGCATACGCTTTCAAACTCGTCTACCTTGCCGGGAAGGATGTGGGGAATGCTGACGGTCTTAGTAGACCAGTTCCGGGCAGTTCGATCGTCACAGAGGAAGAAGAATTGCTGCTTTAGATGCGGTCCACAAGCCGACTGTTCATGCGGATGACATTGCCGCTTCGACAATCAAAGACCCGGTTCTCTCGCAAATTCTTCAGTGCACACGGAATGGATGGCCAGTCTGTAAACCCATTGAACAATTCCAGCCATTTTCGGTTCGTTGTGCTGAAGTAAGCACACTCAAAGGATGCCTCCTTTGGGGCTACCGGGTAATAATTCCACCGTGCACAAATTTTGTCCGCTCTACATACGGCTCATCCAGGTATTGTGAGAATGAAGGCACTGGCGAGAAATTACGTGTGGTGGCCCAAACTAGACGCGGAAATCGAAAAAATTGTACGTCTTTGGAAGAAGTGCCAATCAAGCCGTCCAGAGGTGGCACAGGCTCCAGTGCATCCATGGGAGGAGACGACAAACCCTTGGTCGAGAATTCATATCGATTATGCCGAACCTCCCCACGGTAACATTTATTTTATACTGGTCGATTCGTATTTCAAGTGGTTGGAAGTAGTCCAAGTTATCACAACGTCAGCTGCTTGTGCCATACAGGCTCTTCGCAAGATATTTGCCACTCATGGATTTCCAGAGACAGTAGTGAGTGACAACGTTACAGCGTTCGATTCCACAGAATTCCGTCAGTTCTGTGATATGAATGGTATTCGTTCAGTGTACGTGGCTCCATGGCATCCACGTTCAAATAGGCAGGAGGAGATAATGGTCAAAGCAACAAAAGATTTCCTGAAGAAAGAGAGTTCTGGCGATATCCAACATCGTTTGGCGAAGTTCCTGCACCACCATCATGCAACGCCATCAACTACAATCGGCAGATCACCCGCCGAACTCTTATTTAACCGTCGTATTCGAACTTTCTTCGATCATCTTCATCCTGACAATATTCGCGTTCACAGGACCAAACCAGTGGTCGACCAACCACGAAAACTCTCTGAAGATTCGACAGTTTGTGCGCGAAACTATTCGTCGGGTCCGAAATGGATACCGGCTTCCATTACCAGAACAACAGGGCCTGTTTCATATACTATAGAGACCGAACAAGGCCAATCAATGAGACGTCATGTTGATCAGTTACGAATCAGTACCATTATTAATCATTCCAACTCCCTATGACGACGTTGTTCCAACACCGCTCGATATTCAACAATCAACATCAGAGTTACAACAACCAACCGATGGTCCCTCATCAACCGCACCACATGGAACAATACAGACGAAGAAGCGAGAAAAAATAATACCGTCTGAAATCGATGAAGCTTTCCTCCGTCGATCGTCCAGGACGAAAACCGCTCCTTCTACGTATGCGTCTTAATCGGGAGTGGAGGGGTGTAATGTACTCGTTTTTGATGTGCACCCTTTGAATACAACGTAATACACAAGTTTGTGTTCCCATACTTAAATAAATATATAATACCCCGTACTATTGTCATCATCATCTGCATGGTAGTCGATTAGTGATTGCGACGGCAATTAGTAATGCCACAATACATACAAATAATAATTGTAATAAATAAAGTATGTTTTTATTCCCACATAAAACAATGACATTCAACAAACACATTGGCGTAATAATCGTTAAAGCTAACTCTAGGTGCGGGTTTATCAAAAGCTGGTCATATGATACAGATATACGGTGCTTATTCATCTTATTCCAGTTTGGTTCGCTTACCATCTAATACACATCAATCACATTGAAAGCATACAAAGAAGATTGCTGCCGTATATGTTACTAAGAAAGACGCGTGGTTGATGGATAACAAGACCACAATCTAACTTACCACCAAAAAATTTTCCGCTTACTAGTATTTTTAACTTTTTGAAAATGTTGAATTGTATTCCAAAATACATAATTTGTGGGAGGTTATATTTTATTATTTTAACTTATCGTTTACTTATGGAAATTTACGGTGAACATGCTCCATCAAACACAACATGCAAAGAATGTTTTCGACGTTTTAAAAATGATGATTTTGGCATTAAAGATAAAGAGCATGAAAAACCATCCAAAAAACTTGAAGATGTTGAACTGAAACGTTATTGACTGAAGATCCGTCTAAAACATAATCAGAATAGGCTCTAGGAGTAAATGTACACCGATAAACTGTTGCAACACGTTTACATATAATCAGAATGGTTCAAAAAGCTAGAACTTGGGTTAAACACTGCTTCAAAAACAACGAAGAAAATGTTTTCAAGCATCGAAGAGTTACTGAATCTTAAACGCAAAAAAATCTTAGGTGAAACCTGCTGAAGCCGATTCATTGCAACCAAAACGAGAAATTGATTACAATAAGGTATATGATCTGTATCTGTTGGGATCAGAAAGGTGTAGTATATTATGAACTGCAGGAATCAGATGAAACTATCATTGACCAACGATAACTAATACGTTTGAAGTGAGCTATAGAGGAAAAAAACCAGAATGGATGAATAAACACAACAAATTAATTGTTCAGCTCGACAATGCAAAACCACACCCGCCGTAATCACCAGATATAGCTCTTTCCGATTACTACCTACTTATTCCAGTGGATAGAGCAGTCTCTTTCTGAACAGTTGTGCAATTCTCGCTCAGAGATCGAAAAATACGTTTTATTATAATAAAAAAGGATGGAGTCATATTCACATACCCAATAGTAGGTATTCGGTTTTACTTTATTATTACTAATCACATATGTAAATTATAGGGATTACAATGTAAGATAAAATAAAAAAAAAACTACTAAAAAATTATATTATTTTAATAAATTAAATTTAGAACCATTTTTTTGTGAAATATTATAATTTTTTGTTGGAAAGTATTTTTTTCGCATTATGAAAATATAAACATTGACGTAATAATTTAATCCATCGTTTTAGACCATCAGGCTTTTAGGTAGTCTGTTTCTACCTAATTAAATTAATTGTAAACAAAATTCTGCCCCTAAGAGTTATATTTTTATTTCTAGGAACTCTAAATCAAACACCAGTAAATTTCGACAATATATTGTTTTAACGAATTATGCTTCCAAGTCTCCATACGTAATTACGAACCTAACATCACACACAAATAATAAAATTGTAATCACCATAATTACACCACAAATAAAACAAATATGTTACCTCGCAAATTTATGAGGCCTTTACACACCAAATTCTCACAAATATTTATCCCATCCCGAGCGAAAGGTGTGCGAAAAATAAAAATATTTACTTTCATCTGAAAATTATTTCGTATAACAAGATCACAACGAAAAAATTTGCGGTTACACGGGGAAAAAAATTGTTACCTTTTTTCCCGTCATTATAATTTGGTTGTCTCATTGGTTTATTAAGGAGTACCGTATTTTTTTAATATACACGTTTTTTCAGCATTATAAAAGAAAATTAATTTTCCATCAGCGTGGAAAATAAACAAAAAAAAAATGTATCACCAAAGAATATAAAAAGAAACGCGAACGAACACACACACACACAAAAATAGGCAAAAATTAAACGGATTTTTTTTACCGTGCGTTTGAAAAATTTTCCTCTTGTATATGCGTGTGTGTGCTTTCTGGAAAAATTACATAAAAAGGATCCAATCCAACACGCAGAGCACAACCAGAAAAAATGGTTTGATTAATTAAAAAGGATTTTATTTTCGGTTGTGAGTGTCGGTGTGCATTTGAAGCAAATTTAAAAAAAGAAATGTCTCCCTCATTTCTCAATTGTTTATTTTTCCTCTATTGTCTTTGCTGTATTGAACCAAATATAAAAAAAAAATTAAGTGTCGTCGTATTTAAAAAAGAAAATTGGGATCTTTACAGGCTCCCGTGCGATATTAACATGAACATTTGGTTTTTTGTGTTGATTTGTTTAATTTTCTTCTGCTACACGAATACCCTTTTCTCGGTTCGACTACGTATGTACATAGATAAGTGTGATGAATAATTAATCACATATGGTAAGGACCGTGCTAATAAAAATAACTGTTTTTGTTTTAGAAATATTGTAAACCACAAATCGTTCAACTTAATGATATAAATTAATCCTGCCAGAAACATAAACTACAACAGTTTATTAATGTGGTCTGGCAAAGTGTTTTGACCTTTAAGAACGGGTAGACCATTTTAAAACCGCACAAATAATATACTAATTTACTACCACGTACATAAAATAATTTTCCACCAATTTTTATGTTCTGACATTCGTATATAAATTTAACAGAGTGCCAACATAAATTTTCCTTCCTGGTGATTTAAGATTTATCATTAATTATTTGATTTTTCAGTTTTCATTACCCCAAACATATCATAAAATACATGAATCGTTGTGAAAGAAAATTAATGAAAATAGTACTGTAATCAGTGAGCATTATAACGTAACGTCCTTATATTGAAATGGTATACGATCTTCTTTTCTCTTTTCGTAACATCTGTGAAAATAATTACGAGTATCTAAGTACGAGTACAATAAAGTAATTTTATAGTTAAGACTAGAAACCAAAAAATTACGAAAAATTGTAGGGAAGTGATTCCTCTTGTAAAATGCTCGATGGTATAACTAACAACTTAAGTCGAATACGTGATACCACAAACTCAATATATCCAGACGAATTATTGGCGAATGAAGACATGGTTTTATCAAATTGACTGATAATTGCGCCAATTGTTGGTGAGAAAAATTTAAACTACATCGAGGAACCCCATTAGCTATTTTGATATTCATTTGACATCTACTTACTAGTAGATGGCACTACCATCAACATAGTCGAAAACATCACAATTTTTACGTATGCAGATACACAAAAAACTGAAAAACAATTTTATAAGTGAAAACTGTAAATTATTATTTTTTATTTGTTTTTATTTTCGTTATTCCATTCATTGGTTGTTTTAAATTATATTCATATTGTTTATTTTCATACCTACCACGGATCAATAAGAAAATTTATTGATAAAAAAATTACTATTAGTATTAGCTATATACGAAAAATAAAAACCATGGGTGGGATGTTGTAACATCACTTTTTTCGATACTATCGAATTTTACATCTCTTTCATAACGAATAAAATTTAAGGTTTTTTCATTTATCAATTGCGTTGTTTCTATTGCGATCTCTATTTATTCGAATAAAACATTATGTCACTTTACTGTTATTCCATCACCTACGTTTTTTATGAGTGATATTTTAACGAAAAACAAAAAAGAGATAAATAAACAATTTATTCTAGTATCGTGCGATCGCAATATAGAAAGCAAAATTGAAAAGCGAAATAGCAAGCAATTTTATTTTAAGAAAAAGAGATATAATGTTCGATAAATATCGAAAAAAGTGATGTTATAACATGCCACCCCATGAATCGAACAAAACAATATCGGCAGTTAGTTCGACACACATACACACAAAAAATGACACATGGTATGGTATGCACGTTGTTTTACTTGAAATTAGTTTTAATTGTTATGTTAAATAATTTTTTGTTTAATTTCGAATTTGTCAACCATTATTAAAATCAATTAACTATACGATGAGTTAACCCTTTGACTGTCCTGCGCATCATATGTGATGATGATACATTTTGCCTTATTTTTTATTACAAAATTTTGTTTGAGACTGAGAACATTACTAACAGATAAAAATAATTAATGTACCTATATTTACTAACTGTAAAAACAGTTATAAATTTTGTACAGAAATAATAATAACATATGCTTTGGTATATTTTGTATTTAGTCTTAATACATACATTTCAACTACATATTTTAATTTGATGATAATTGATAGCGAGAAAAATTATGAACGATATGCACAGAACGTCCGACAGTAAGTTTTAATATTAATGGTGGGCAGGCAAAGGGTTAAACAGGTAGGGCATTGAAAAATAATTGCGATGAGGTTATTCAAGAGAGTGAGGTTATTTGACATTGAATTTGAATTTTTAATCCCTAGAAGAAAATGTACATCAAACATATGTATGGGGACGTTTCCGTATACAATAAATCATCCACATACAATAAATTTCACTTGGTATACCACTAGATAAAGAGGAAGAAACCAGCAATTTTACTAGTTAAGTTATAATTAATTTATTTAATCAAATTCAATAGCAATAAAACAAATAAAATAAAAATTTCAATAATAAAGTTTTATTAAAATTAAAATAAATTTTAATAAAATTTAAAAATGTGCGGTACATTTCATTATATAATTATTTGTTTTGCAATAGTATTCGCCAATTAGGATTTCGTACGGTTTTTAATTTAATTGTATGTGTTTTTCAGCTAACCAGGAACAGTGTTTTCTGATTAAAACTAAAATCATGAAGTTTAAGGCTGCATTGTTATGCTCATAGCATGGATTTTGTTCGACATACAAATCTTTGTAACACCTGCTGGTGTTAACAATACAAAGTTGGACAATATTCTTTTTCAAATCTTTCATATTTGCACGTTCTGAAAACATCCGGGAAAATAAATAAATTTGTTCTTTGCACATTTTGAAATAATAATCAGTTGGAGCTTTAAGATTCTTCTTTTTTTCATCGTCATAATTTTTATTGCTAATCAAATATTCTGTCGTCATTCCTCATAATGCACGATTCCTTTTCGCGTTTCGCTAATAGAAATCCGGTTCATTAAATTTTTAACTGTTAATTCATGAGGTACCCAAACGTCAAGCTTTTTTGTATCCAGCCATTTTCAAATGGTTTAAACCTGTTTTGTGATCAATATTGAGTTCTTTACCAATGGCATGGCTGCTTATATGCTGGTCTTCTTCAATTTTCTGCATGATTTCATCGAATTTTCCACTGGTTGGTCAACTAGAGCGAGGGGCATCTTTCACATCCATATTTCCAGAATGAAAGTGAGATTTCTTTGCTGCTCATTTTGATAAAGCACCTGCTCCATGCACAATTTGTTCGCAAACCTGAGCCTCGTTTTTAATTTTGTCGTAATAAAATTGTAAAAGTAAACGAATTTTTTCATTATTTATCTATATGTTTAAAATGTAACTTTTTATTCATTTCACCGATTTTAATGTTTTGTATGTCAAAGTGCAAGTTAAAATGTCACCTTTCAAACGCATACAAGGTTGCCTGATTTACACCAATATAAATGTATTAAAATGTTAACTAGCACAATTTTCCTTAAAACGAATTTAAAGTTTTCGTTATATTATTTATCCATAGATCATCGTTTTTTATTTTTAATACAATTTTTAAGAATTTTTCCACGAAGGTACGTATGAAGCGCTCAAATGCGCTTCTATTATGTTTGTGTGTAAAAACATTTATTGCTCATGATGCAGAAATGCTTTAGAGTATGCGACCAACCCAAAAACAAGTGGACGGCGGGCTATTCGCCCACCCTATTATATATAAGTTAATTATTCTGAAATGGACCCAGTTTCAGACATCTAAATAGTCAATAGTAACTGAGTTGTTAGTTCAATGAAATAGAATGTAAAACAGCAAGCTTTTGCTAGCGACATAATTGTTTTCAACATTTATTATAACTACATAAATTAATAAATCATCATCCTCAGCTATTTATCTACTATTTCGAATAACAACATAAACGAATGATTAATATTTTATTAAATAATAACTAAATTAAAATCTACTATGTGTTGCATTAATATTTGTGCTCATGAAAAAATTATTTTATTTATGTTTCCTAGATTATAAAACTCATGTAATTTTTTTTTTTTTAAATTTTTTATCACAATGTAATTAATTATTAAATTACGTTTCATTTGGCATATAATTTCTAAACAAATTATCAGGATTTACGTATAAAAAAACGAATTTACTCTGTTGCAAAAGTAATTGTGTTACAAATTATTGTTGCAAAGTATTTGTGTTAGCAAAATTCTAAAAAAAAATCAACAAATGGTGCATATAAATAACTGTTTCAGCATTTTTTTTTTCAAAAATACACGTTTTCAAATAGTTTTGCAAGTTTCATTGAATTGTGAGCATTAAAAATCGTGACAATATGCCAAAAACCCGCGAACTGAGTATTGAAACCCGATCTGCAATTGCGGCAGAATATAATTTGGGAATCTCAGTCGAAGAACTGGCGAAAAAGTACAAGTGCCATAAAAATACCATTTGGTATCAAGTTCGGAAGCAAAATATTTGCGGAACGGTGCAAAATATCGGAGTACGCCAACGACCAAGAATAACTAATGCCCGAGAAAATGCTTACATCACTCGATGTATGCTTACAAATGCACATTTAAGTCAACGAGGTCTCGCTAAAACTTTAAAGGATAACAAAGAACTCCAAATACACCATTCCACAATTTTTCGTCGTTTAAAAGAAGCTGGGGTACAGGCCTATACATGCACCAAAAAGTTTTATATTTCTAAACAAAATAAAATAAAACGGCTGTTGTTCGCAAAGCAGCATATGAACAAGCCCCCCGAATTGAGGAGAAACGTTTTGTTTACTGACGAATCTTCGGTATCGTTAGACGGAAATAAAATCAACAACATAATATAAATTAATACCGTTTTTTATTAAAACTGTCCCAACACAAATACTTTTGCAACAATAATTTGTAACACAATTACTTTTGCAACAGAGTAAATTCGTTTTTTTATACGTAAATCCTGAAAATTTTTTTAGAAATTGTATGCCAAATGAAACGTAATTTAATAATTAATTACATTGTGATAAAAAATTTAAAAAAAATAAAAAATTACAGGAGTTTAATCTAGGAAACATAAATAAAATAATTTTTTCATGAGCACAAATATTAATGCAACACATAGTATATAACACAATGATCGTAAAGATTGGTATTAACTAATTCAACCCGGACAAAAACTAATATTTTAAATGCAAAGAAAAATTAAAGTATCCATTGAATGTAAGTTGTAAAATTGTTTCGTTTGTTGCCAAGTGAAAGTGAATAACACAATAATGGCATTAGAAAATCTGGAACATTGGCCCCTTAGCAGGCGTTTCTATTCTAATTACTCCTCATCGGCGATATAATAAATTGCGAAAGTAGGCGTTAATTTAGGTGTATATCTTTTCATTGGTGGTAGAATACTGCATAAAAAGATTTATTATTCAGAAAATTGAAACTACATTAATATGTGGAAAAATTTCTTGGTGGGTGGTTAATGAATTCAAAAGTTGTTAGAATGAATAACTTATGCCATTTGCCTTGACTAAACAAATATTGAAGCTTCTGCTATTGTTCAGCACGCGACTGATGCAATTAAGTTTAGGTGGTTACTTTTTGATTACTTTTTGATTATTAGATTAGAATTGTCATAATTTTATTATGGTGTACTCCGGATGATTTTAAAATTTCTGTACATGTACATTAACAAATAAACTACACAGAATAAATATTTTATTTTAGTGATATCTGTCTTTAAATTTCAGGGACTTCTAGTTTGAATTTAGTTTAGTCAACGTAGTTGATTGCACACAGCATTAATATAAAACAAAAATTTAGCGTTCACGTGAATGTGTAAAATCCTTCAGACTTAGAATATCTACAATGTTTGGTTGGCATGGCAGAGAGAAACAATTTAACAATGTATCCCAACAAAGTCAAACAATCGTTGTTTTGGTCAGTAAATGGAAGGAAATAAATTCATCCTTCGGGCATGCTAGTATTCCTCATCCAGTAGCAATGTGCCTCTTTCAGCTGCCCTGGGATCTGGCTTGGTTTCATTGAACTAATCATTTGCTCATTAATCCGAAATTTAATTGATTGTGTACCTTAGAAATAAAGCGGTTAAATCCCTACTATGTTGTCAAATAACTTTTGCTTACAACCATTTGCAAATAACTGTTGGCAGTTTTGCAAACAGCTTCGCATAAAAAGGCAAATGCCAATCAAACAATTAGCCGAAAACCAGTTTAAAACAAGAAACAAAGATTATCCATACGTATTTTTCTATGATGAAAAGTAACTGATTGTTTTATTCCACCAATTATTTTAGATAAAAACTTAAGTATAGGAGAACTGGTATAACTAAAAATTAGTATATGTTACTAATTTTTACTTATATTCTTCGATGAATAGGCCATAATTTTGTTTTATTTCAAAATAGGCTAACAGTTTTTTTTATTGTTTCACTGCAGAGTTCATCGAACAATACGCAGATATTTAATATTTTACAGAAATACTTTTTTATTTAATTATTATAAACAAATCATGAGAACTTAACCACTTAAGTGACGGCTTTTTGTGAGAAAGTGCGTCCATAAATTGTTAGGTTTTTTTTTACATTTCTTTAGAAAATAATTACAAAGTAATCTGAATACAAAATTTTTATTTTTCAATTATTGTTTCAATACAAGCTTTGCGCGAGCAAGACTCGAGCAAATCAAAACACAATCGAACTACGCGTCCGAGTCACGCTCGGGCAAACCACTCAAGTGGTTAAAGATGCAGTTTAGCAAATATTCTGGTGCCCCACTCCATATTGGGTTTAAATACACTATATGTGAATATATGGATGATATGTAGATCATACTGAGGATTGGTTTGGGTAAATTGTTTCGCGTTATTTTTATCGCAAATATATATAGTATAATGCATTTCTTTAATTTATCTTTATGTAAATTCTATTTAAAGCTGGAGTCAATTACAAGCCTCAAATATGAATATGTCGTTGCTGTTTATGATTAATAAGAAATGTATTAATTTTAGTATTTAATTTCAGGAAATCTCTAGATACATCCAAAATATATATATTTTTTCCTTAGGTACTGTGATTTAATGAAGCAATTATTGAAGACCAATATCATTATTAATCTCGATTAAACCCGATATTAAACCTTCATCCTTCCTTGCAGTAGATCAGAATTGAATCGTCTCGTGCCGTAGGATCGCTATGTGTTTGACACACATTTTTTGATTATCATTTATATGTAAATAATAATATAATTACCGAGACCGACTAAAGCATCTCTGCATTATGATGTATTGCTCATTTTTACACGTTTTTACAAACATAATAGAAGCGCATTTGTCTTCACAGATATTTAACTCTATTGATTATCAACAATCAATAAATATAGGTACCTACGTGGAAAAGAAAAATTCTCAATGAAAATTGTATCAAAAATAAAAAACGATGATCTATGATAAATAATATAACGTATACTTTATAATCGTTATTGTGCGAGTTAACATTTTAATACATTATATTCCTGTAAATTATGGTTCGCATAAATATAAAATGGGAAACGAAGGACGAAAAGTGAAAACTATATAAAATATAGCTTCCCGAATTAAAAAAGGCTGACTTAAAAATTGTATTTTTCTAGACTTAATGAAATAAAAACCAGCGTTTTTATTTCATTTTAAAATTGACTTAAAATCTGTAATGAAAATTAAATAAAAAAAAACCATACTTTATTAATGCATATCATAAGCCATTTTGAAAATGATTTAAGAAGTGTATTTATAAAAAGCATAAAATGTGTATTTATAAATGGCATAAAAGTCCACTTATAACGCATGCATTTCTATATCTATCAAAAACAATTGTAAATTTTATGTTTATAATGTAAAATAAAATATAGCTATTTTAAGTCATTTTGAAAATGAATTATAAAATGTATTTTTAAAATGACTTAAAATATGCCTTCCTTGTGTCATTTTTAAATTAAATTTGTTTCTGTAAAACACCTTTGTTAAGTCAGAAAATTTGTTATAAATATGACTTAAAAAAGGTCCCATTTTTTCATATAAAAACATATTTTTTAAGTCTACCTTTTTAATTTCGGCCTTTTTCAATTCAGGAAGCCATAAAATATGTCTGAGTAATTCATAAAAAATTTAAACTACATATTCACATACAACACAACTATACTCGAATATAATATAGAAACAACTACATGCAGCAACATTATAGAAAAACGAATTATGTATCTATTTTACGAAATTTATTTAAAATCTATTTTTCTCTGTACATGTATAGCGCACATGGCCAATCTCCACGTGCTTCACTACCCGTGTGTTGTGATATACATGCATATTTTATTTTTTATAAATACATATTTTATTTTTTATATATCCATACTACACACACACAAAACAACAAACCATGAATAAGAGAGCTCGTTTTTAATAAGCCGACACTATGATCAGCGTGTTGTTTTGTTATTGTTTCCTTCATTCATAAAGTTTTATTACTATGTGTATATATATAATTTAGGTGCGAGAAAAAATACGAACGTTTTTTTTAGGCTGTTTCTGCTATGTATATATAGATGGCAGGGTTATGGGGTTCCTCGATTAGATTACAAAAAATAGTGTAATATGAAAAGTGGAGCCACAGTATTCGCCCAAACTTTCTTTCGCAATAATTCGTCTGTATATATTACGTTTGTGGTGATACCATTTCATTATTTTGTAGAAGAAATATATAAAGCGATTACATTAGGAGCGCAAATATAATCGTTTTTAGAAAAGGAAATTAGATTTTTAAAGTGTTTTCGACTTTTTAAAGTCTAGTTAATGTGTATGTTTCGAAGAAAGTTTTCAATAAATAATTTATTACTTTAATTTAAAGATATGTTTATATGTGACGTTTTGTGTCCCAAAACGTTCCATCAATCAATTCAACATGAACATGTTTTTGATGCTGAAACTAAATCACATTAATCAATTTCTACTCAAACGGAACTAAATTGTTTAAGTTTATTGTTGCTAATCGAAAGAAACGTGATCACTGTTTTAAAGGAAAGAATTTCGAACGAAGTAATACTGTGTATCATTAAGTTTTCACGACCCAAAATCTAGGCAAAGAATTAATTGCCGAGAGATTTGTGCCAGACTAAAATATTTCAAATAATAATAGGCTTACTTTGCTGGCGAGAAAGATCTTAGTTCAATTCTGTCTTTAAGTGTCTGATTTAAGAATTAACGGATTTTATCATTGAATTTTAACTGAGGTGTACTCGAAAATGTGACGAATCCCACGGATCGCCCTTGATGGTTTTAGCTGGTTTACCACGAATTCAAAATTAATATTGTATTTCCCAATTGTCAATTTTTTTTCCACGCGGGCACTTCAATTTGAGTAATTTGTGCAGATGGCTAGCCCTGAATATCAGTTTTCGTTGTTTTGCAACCAAAAATCCAAAAAATAGTTAAATCTATAATCTATATAGGAACCATGCGCAAATTATGGTTTGTTCGAATGCTTAAAACTTGAAAACGACTAGACCAAATAGAATACTTCCTTCTACGAGTTAGTTCGTAATTCGAGTAGGAATTAGATGTAGGAAAAAATCAAAGTCGAAAAATTTTCAACAGGTGGCGCTGTAACCCGTTTCGTTTTCAGTTCAATTCAATTAAAGTTCAACAGGTCGTTCAGCGCTGTAGGCGATCATTCCGTTTGACAGCTTGTTACGATTACATGATCGTAACAAGCGCTTTTTGTATTTTATTCCCCTCGGTTTGTGTCCTCGCTTTCGGAGTTGTTTAATGTTTGTACACGTCGTGGTGATGGCGCGAGGGTGAGAAAGATGATGGGAGAGAGAGCAATGCGCATCGGGTGTGTGCAAAGTAAAACGTTTTGGAAAAAATGTTTTTCTTATATGTCTCTCTTTAGTATCAAAGAAAATTGATATAAAGGAGAGACAGAGAAGAGAGATTAATTTCTTCTAGAACGTTTTGCTAGCTGTGCGGCGTAAGAGTTTTCTTTTGTTTATTCATTCAGTTTGTGATTTTTGTAAATTCGAGTTGTGATTTTTACATATTACAGTCAAGTTTTGATTTTCATAAATTCAGTTGGTGATTTTTGTAAATTCAAGTTGTGATTTTTACATATGACAGTCAAGTTTTGATTTTCATAAATTCAGTTTGTGATTTTTGCAAAAGATTCAATTAGAGGCTGGTGATTTTTTTTTTTGAGTCGAGTTTTGTTTTTTTTTGTGAAAGTCAGTTTTTGATTTCTGATTTAATTATTTAAAACATATTCAAGTTTTGTTTTTGGAAATAAAAAGTCTCGTTTGGGATTTATAAAAATCTTGATTGTGTTAATAAAGAAAAAAAAAGTCGAGTTCTGGTTTAAAGAGCATTAAAATCAGTGTTGTTATGAGGATTTGATCGATTTATGGTGTGGAAAAAACCTTGTATTGGTGGCGTCCGGCCGCATGATTTTATTTTTAAATAAAGTTGGAATTGTATTTGTAATTAAAATACGACTAAGTTTCATTTATTCCATATTCGGAGTCATAGGTTACACATTTTGATGATCCGTTGCAAGTGTGAATATATCGGGAAGTGATTGAATAACTTCAAAATTGAATAAAGCGAATTAAAGTGGTGTGTTTATAAATTGCTCGAGTGTTCATAAACCCGACGAGGTCATTCATAAGGTCACGTCTTTGTTACTGGTATCCAACAACGTGGTTATTTGTTTGGTGGTTACTGTATTTTGTGCAAAGGAACAACGACGCACAACGGGGAATTTTGTAATAAAGGCGGGCAACGCCCAACGATCTAATACCAATCACGTGGTCATACTTTATTTGGTTAACCAGTGAAATTTATCGGCGGTTGTGCCGCAACCGTGGATTTGCGCAACAATACGGGTGGTCAACCGGCCATTTGTATTTATTTGGTAACGGGGAGAGGCCCCGCAACGTAACGGGTTGCCAACCGGCACTTCGTTTTTATTGTTTTATCGGTGGTCTGCCGCAACGCCGACCGCACAAGGTCGCAACTAGCGCGTAGCCAACCGGCTATTCGTTTATTTTGGTTTAAGGCGAGACAACGTCAAACGAGTTTTTTGTGTGGTCAGTTGAGACCACACCATTTGTTATTTGGGTAACGAAAAGAGGCCCCTCAACGTAACGGGTGGCCAACCGGCTATTCGTTATTGGTATTATTGGTATCGGGGAGAGCCCCGCAACGCCCGACCGCACAAGGTCGCAACGAACAGGTGGCCAGCCGGCCAGTTGTTTGTTTTGTATTTATATTGGTAATGGTGAGAGGCACCGCAACGGTCCGGGGCGGTGACCCTGTGGCATGACGGCCACACAAGGCCGCAACATTAATATTTTATATAATTAAGGTACAAATTTTTTAATTTCTTATTTTTAATTTTTATTATTTTTCTTAAATTTTTCTTTATTAAATTTAAATTTTCAAATTTTTGTAATCGAGCGCTGCACAGCGGGTGCGCGCTCGGTGCGTATTGCTCTCTCTCTCTCTCACTCGTTCTCTCTTGTCGTGGTACGGGGGGGGAAAGGGAAGTTGTTTTCTCTTCCTTTGGTTTGTGTTTACTATAAATAAAATGAATTACTAAATTTTCGGTGTGGTGTGATGGGAGCGGAGACTCCCTCTGTGTCGGTTTAGTGTTTGCGGTCCCTTGGTGCCCGCATCCAATTCCGTAACCAGGGCTCGGCCCCGTTTGAATTCGGATGGATGCGCGCACCAAGGCACCTCTTCCGTTATATTTTTTTTTTATTTATTTATTATTTGATTATCTGCTGTTCGTTCCTCAGGTTCCGGCCGACGAATTTCAGCGGAACTCGGTTTTATTATTATTTGCGTTCCCCCTAACTTTCTGTATGATCACGGTGTAAGCCAGGAGCGTCATGCAAGCCTCAAACCCCACGACCTTAGCACTTCTCCCTGAGAACGTAGCCGGCAAAAATCACCGTGGAGGCCTCTGCATGCGCTTAGTGAAAATCTGCAGGTTGGCAGTAGCCAGCCTGTAACAAGCTCAGCGTATTGTTTGTTCTTTTTGATTTGATAATTTGAGCTGTGCGGTCACGGTTAAATGACTTTCCGATATTATCATTGATTTTTCGAGTAAAATAGTTTATATCATTGCAAAATATATCATTGCGAGTCTGTGGATTATCTTATTTCTGGGTGATATTATTGATATTTCGATCACAAAAAAGTGAGTGCATTTTTTTTGTTTATCGGCGAAAACCTAACCCCATTTCCATTGGAATAGGTCGGTAATCGATTTGTTTTGGTTTTCCAGTTGATTTTAGAAGACTCCCCATTACTATTTCATTTGCCAACCAAAATTAAAACTGCTTCCGGTGCGAATCAATGAGAGTATTTGGATACATTTACAAGTATACAAATTGTCAAATTTGTCAAAGGCAAAGAACTCTACAGCAGAAACACATATGGGTGAACAAATACTTGCAGTACGACCAATGCAACATCTGTATATGGACTTCTTCGGTCCCTATCCCCGTTATTCAGATGGTAATGCTCATTTGTTTATCGTATTGGACTTGTATTCCAAATATATTTTCTTAAAGCCGATGCAAGCGGTTGCGTCTGCTATATGTAACTTCCTCGAAAAAGAAGTTTTTGTGGCAGAGACAATCACTTCTGACAATGGCGCGCAGTTAACCTCTCTTTGCCTAAAGGAGTTATTATCAAAATTTGGGGTCATGCATATGTTTACTCCTAAGTATTCACAACACTGCAATGCAACTGAACGCGTAAATAGATCCATCCTCGCTGCCATACGGTCGTATATTGAAAACGGCCATCGCAAATGGGATCGTCACCTGCACGAGGTTGCTTCAGCCCTAAGGAATGTGACCCATGCCATAGTTCAACGAAATACTCGCCACATTATTTGATGTTTGGACAACACTTTATTGGGCACAGTATAGGGAATATAAATTGCTACGAGAATTAAATCTTCTTGGAAATGGTGATATTGTAGTTCAGAATAAAGTTGATCGGCTCAGCATAGTGCAGCAGAACGGACTATCTCATTTACAGGAAGCCTATAAAAGAAACGCACACACCTACAATCTGCGAAGTCGCAACCGGAATTTTGAAATCGGACAGTCGGTTTTTGTCCGTAATTTTGTATTAAGTGACGCTACCAAAAGCTATTCAGCAAAATTGGCTTCAAAATTTTTAAAAGCAACTGTATTATGAAAAATTGAAAATGTTGCCTACGAATTATTTTCTAATGGAAAATCGATCGGAGTCTATCACGCCAAGGACATCCGATAATAATTGAGTTTATATGATACGAATAAATGTCTTGGGTTTTCATTTCGTCTTATCTAACTAATAACAGTTCGTGTAATTATTTACCCGGCTTTTGAGACTTTCAGTGGTCTATGAATACGTCCCCACGATCTGTAACGTGCATTCCAAATACATATATTGCGTACAGCTTTCGTGGTGTATTGTACAGCACTGCTTATTGCACCTAAGCGTTTGATGCACACAACAATTACCATTCAAATATTATTACGCCTGCGGCGTAGGTGTTTTATGGTACATATTATACTCTAGGCGATTTATTGATGTAATAAGGATTTGCAATTTGGGGTATACACCATACTTCGCATGAAAAAGAAATCGTACGATAAGTTTTATTGCAGTAGCGGATTTTTTTTGTACGGCAAGACCGACTTGAATTTTTGTTGTTGGTTGTGATTGTAGAACACAAAAAAAATATAATTTTGTCATTCATTCGATAATATTCGTTTGATGCATACACTTGGTAGCATGCAAACAAAACCAGTGCGGTGCCCTAAGTAAAAATTAAATAAATATTTTTATTGAGTGGGACCTTGAAAAGTGGTCAAGCTGCATTATATCGCATATTTTGTGCTAAAGACTTTTTGTAAATGGTGATATAGTGTGGTTTTGTGTAAAAATATTAAAAATACCAATAAGCTGAAGGAACTTTGATATATGGTGAGGCACATATGAATATAGAAGAAAAAGCAAACAATTCTATTTCGCATTCTATTTTACGTTAATACCTGACGCTAGATTTTCCATAGATATCTGGGCGTAGGTTTTATAAAAAACTAAAACTAAATAAATAGTTTCAAAGTATTTCGGAGTCTTTTTTTGGGTCAATCACAAGTTAATTTGATTTTGGTGTAGTCAGTTATAACTATACAAGTATTATTGGAGTGCTCGATTTTTTTTTATGCATATAAACTGGTGTCAGCTGTGTAATCCAGATATTATAACTTTGCGGCTGCGACCCGATAGCAAACAGCGTGCTGCATAGTTAAGTTAAAGGGCCGGGACGGTTATTCAAAGTATATAATTGAATGTTTTGGCATGGCTGTATATAATTGAATGTTTTGTCGGCAATTTCGAGTCGTCCTCCATTGTAATTATGATACAACGAGATCCAGTGCAAACCGATTAACCAGGAATACCGGTAACTCAAATACAGTTGGTGGTGGAGGCGTCACATCATTTGCAGTGAATCCGGTCAAGGACGGTAGCATTATCCCACGGATTATTTAGTTAAGTTGTTTTTGCTTTCTTTTTCATTTTTTTCATATATTTGAATTTAATTTTCCCTTGTTTTGGGGAGTTTGTTTTTGTAGCACTATACTTTTGTTTCAATTTCTTTTGGGTTCAATTTCTTGATATACGAGTACCTTAACTAATTTTTTTTCTATTAATTTTACTATAATACAAGATAGGATTTTATTTTATTATTTAATTTTTCAGTTAACCAAACATTTTTTTTTCTTTTGTTTCTTAATTAGCAATATGTGTTACAGGAAACCGACACAGTACCAAGGTCGTGGGGAGCGCTTTCTTCGCCGAGGATACTCCGTCAAGGTAACATTATTTAGTTCATTTTTTATATACCGTAATTTTTTTTGATGCCGCATTCATCACAGATACATTCCGGATGATAATTCTGATTAACTTAAAAATTATTTAATTCACTAGAGTCTTCCCAACTAACACTTTGGAGTTGTCAAGTGTTGTACCATCTAAAATTTACAGCATTTTAGTTATAATAACTTTTAAAATAATAACAAACAACATGAATTTGTTGGTTTGTCAATGTAATGCCAGCAAAAATGGTAATCGTCATTTGCCTGGCAATATGTTATAGCAACGTCAGACAGTAAACTCGTTATAAATGGTAAATTACTTTCAAGGCATCATTTTGATTAATTTAGTGACGTCAGTTCCCAAATAGCAAAAACGTTTTATTTGCTTTTAAAGTACGTGGGAAACAAGTTTCATCGACCAGTTTGTAAAAATAGTTCAGAAAAGAAAAACTCGACCTAAAATTATTTGGTATTAAAAATAAAATCAAATTCTATTTTGGAATGGCATGGAATAATTATTAACGTTAACCCTATATTAGCCATGTTTACAAATTACCATATTTACAAATTTACAATTCGCGATTTTAATTAAACAACTGGCACAATGCATTTTGCAGCTAAGTTTAAATTTTATTTGTATTTACAATCTAAACAAAATTGCATAATGAAAAACTTTACATTCAGAGGATTATTTGAGACAATATTAAAAATGAAACAGATTGCGATCTGATTATTATCTCAGTTCCATTAAAATATTGAGAAATACAGTCAAATTGTTATAACATTTTGAAACCACTGTACCTGGTGGAGGGTTAACAACAAGGTTGTAGTTATAGAATTTGCTGTGTGTTAAACAGTTTAGTTGTGTTTTAAACCATTTTGCTTTGAGTTAAGCAGTTTTCCTTTATTAACCGTAGTTTTGCTGTTTGGTAAGTAATTTTGGTTTGAGTTAAGGCCCCGATTCAAGATAACACGTGGTCGATTTTCAAAGCTAAGACACAAAAACATATGTTTTTTTTATCTAGTAGATGGAGCGTACAGTACCATTTTGAAATCTTCATCAAAATTGTAATATTCAAAAATTTTTCATTTTTTTATCTTTTGGAGACATGTGCATCGAAAATAAACATAAAACGAAAGAATGAAAAATGTTTTACAAATCCAAAATTCCAAATACCTAATGGTTTGGTTACAACAACAAACATATGTATATTTTGATTTTTGTTAATTTTCGGTTCTTTGATATATGTATTATGTATTTGATATATGTTCGGGTATTTGTTGTTTGTTTTTACAATATTACAATCATAATGAAATAATATCAATTTTTTATAAATAAATCTCGTAGTACGGAGTAGCAAAGTACAGGGTTATCCAATTCGAGGTTGATAAAGTAGAAATCTGTATTCCGACATCTGTCAAAGATAAACGTCAAGTACGCTGTCATTTATTTAGTTGACATTCTGCCATTTAAGAATATGGAGCATTTAACAATCGACCAACGCGTTAAAATTATTAAATCTGCTGATGCTGATTTTTCGAACAAAATTTTCTTCAGTGATGAAGCTCATTTTTTCGCTTGGTGGATACGTTAAGAAGCAAAACTGTAGAATTTGGGGCTCAGAAAATCCACAATTGATTGTAGAGAAGCCATTACACCCGGAAAAAGTCACTGTTTGGTGCGCATTGTGGTCTGGTGGTGTGATTGGGCCGTATTTTTTTTAGAACAACCATGGACGAACCGTTACCGTCAATTCTGAGCGCTATGGCCGCATGTTAACCGATTATTTTTTTACGAAAATCGAAGATTATGATCTTGACGATATGTGGTTCCAGCAGGATGGAGCAACCAGTCACGTAACACGAGCAAATCGAGATCTTTTGCAATATAAATTTCCTGGACGTTTGATTTCGCGATTGGCTGATGTCAATTGGCCTTCAAGATCCTGTGATTTAACGCCTTTGGATTTCTTTTTGTGAGGCTACGCGAAAGATCGTGTTTACGCAAACAATCCTCAAACTCTTGACGAATTGAAAACTAATATTCGTAAGGTAATGGCCGAGATACCGCCCGAAATGTGCCGAAAAGTCATTGAAAATTACCTCAAAAGAATCAAGTCCTGTAAGAAGTCCCGTGGAGGACATTTGAATGATATCTTGTTTAACTAAAAATGGCAAGGATCAATCTGTAAAATGAAATAAAAATTACAATACATTCCGATTATTTTGTGTGTTTTTTTTAAGTTTACTTTATCAAGCTTGAATTGGATAACCCTTTAAATGCGATGGTCACCTCAACTCAGGAACTGACCTCATTGAGCTGGATTTAACGTAATGATTTAAATTATTAATATTTCGGGTGAAAATGCACATACATAATTTTAGTCACACAAATATTTACAGACAGGTCTAAAGAGAGTGTTCGTATCCCTTAGGGTGATAATAAAATGTTTTGCTCATTTGATGATTCCGCGAATGATTCAATTATTTGTACATATATATGTAATAAATAATATCTACTGGCCGCGTTAAATTTTTAACCCAAACATCTCTTTTGTTGCTGGTTTTACACTTTTGGTGTAGAGTGAAAGTCTGGTAAATTTCATAAATTATTAAATCCGGAAGTATAGCAAATTTTAAAAACAAATCAAATTGATATCAAGAGTCTAAATGTCTTTCCAAAAATTGATATTGTTTGACTGTTGGTGGTACATTCCATGAAGGTATTTGGCATCCACAACGATCTTATTTCAAATTTTACTGTTTATAACAAGGAGATGAGAGAAACCATAATCGAGTGAGTTTAGATCCCGCTCAACGTGATACAGCCATCGAGTATCAGTTATTCCGTCAGTTCTACTTTCCATTGAATGAGTTTTAACTTGCTGGCTCCTGAATTTAGTGAATTTTCAATGACTCCCATTCAACATATCTACTTTTGCGAGATGGTTTCTTATCTCGTAATTCATACATAATTCCGAATTACGAATGAATCGTAATTTTCCATCAGCTCAAGTACAACACGCCTCTGGATGTCTCTTAACCGTATACGGTTAGCGGCAATTAATAGCGACCACCGATGTAACCAGCGCAAAGTGCAGATGTTAATTTTAGAATGCCTTCACAAATGTGTAAAAGACAAACCCGATTATTAAAAATCATGAGTTACACATCAAGTGAATGACGCGTTATAATAAAAATAACTTTACTCATTAGGAAGATTTGCGGTAATTGTTTGCAAATTACGAATCAACAAAACGCACCGGATCATTTAACAGTTTGTAAATGGCTTTTGGTTCATTTCTAGGTCGATCTGATGAGCTGGGAATTATAATGGCAAGGTGATTTGTTTCAGGAGAACAACGTTGCGAATTAAATGCCAGATGCCATTAACATATGCTAGTATCAGCTGCACTGGTCTATATTGAGCTCACATATGACGTATTATAAGAATAAATTAAAAAGTATTTGGCCGATAGTCGTCATGCAATTTTAAAGGTTGCCGAAACTTTATCTTTGCTGTATACCCTGAATTAAAAGTCCTTAGTAATTTGCACATACACATCAGATGCTGTCGCACGCCTATTGAAACTTTTAAATAAACTATAAATATGAAGATTTGGTCGGGTGTTACATACGTATGAATGAATTCCACATAAATTGGTACTCGTGGCTAAGATGCGCTCGCTATAAATAACTTTGCTACTACTACGGTTGTTAAGCCAACCTGTGTTAAACAAAGCTATTCCACGATAGATATTACAATTTAATCGATCTTTTTAATAAACAAATATGAATGTAACAAATTCAAAACGTCGAATGGAATTTGAAAATGCCTGAACCAATTTTGATCAAATTCAGTTTTATGGTGGGATTATAAGCCAATCTTAAATTAAACATAAGGTACTTAAATGGATTAGACTGGTTAGGCTGAACGAAACCCGACAATTTTTATTCATTAATAAACGTTTAGTGAATCCCACACCCCATTTTAAATGAAGATGACCATTCTTCGTAAGGAGCGAAATTCCAATCCATCCAAACTATCTCCATTGATCATCTCTTTGGCTTTTTTTATTCTAACATAATCTTCTGATATACTTTTTTAAGTGGTATGTGTTTATAATCATTCATCCAATTCAAACGGCATAATCTAATAATCGATAAGGCAAGTTTTTGGAGGCTTCTTAAATAACATACGGGTACAATGTTCGGCAATGAAACCAAATAGCTAAGTTTTTTTCATCGTGTCATTACCGACAGAACATACAACAGCGCAGCTCTTGTATTATAAATCAAATTAGTTCGTTTCCGTTAAACCGTCCAACAAATGAGCTTCACATCAGGGTTGTCAGCGATGAGAAAGTTCGATTACTTAGAATCGATGGTATATGAGCAAAATATAATCTCTATATTGCGCAAGAATCACCACATGGTAAAATTACATAACCGAGTTACACACTATAACACCATCTTTCACTACGAATCTGTTGAAACGAACCAAATTTTTATGGAAATACGGACTGATTCGACTCTTTAGAATACTAGAGGATTGCTGAGGTAAGATAGCTTATGATAACCGATAGTTTATATAAGATCTATCCTCAAGTTTGCATTTTTTGTCTGTCAGCTTTTAACAGCTGTTCTTGATTTATCTGTATTTTACTAATCTTATAGCAATAAATATTGACCCCCCTTGTATTCACAGCTGGTAATCTGGTAGTTGCTGTAATTGTTACATTTCCATAAGAGAATTTTGATTAGATTATGTTAATTGATTTTGACTCACCGTCGACGAGATTCTCAGTAATGGCTCCACTTAATGTTTGTACTCGACCTCATTCCAAGTTGATTGTCGACTTCTGATAGTTGGTCTCTTCAGTTTATGGACGGTTGAGGACCAGCATAAAATTAGAGATATAGAATTCGTCATTCATATGAACATTTAGCGAGGAATCAGATCGATCATGTACACGCCAACGTCGCCTAAATCAATGAGAAGCAATGGCATATGTAGATTGTACATTGAAACACGTCGATATTGTGGCCGTAATATTTCAGAACTGTTTTCCATTGCATCATTTATGAGACTTCGGCTTGTGTTAGGTTCCAAATTATTCCAATATGAATTTGATGAACGATTATTTGATTTTCTCTATAAATGGGACTTGCATGGATGACACACCAGGATTGAAGGATTATTGGCAAGTTCCGGAGAATTGAAGTTGCAAATTAAGAAGCCAATATCATTATTATTAATTCGCCATATTTAGAGTGTACCAAGACTAACGGTATTACAAATAACCAGATATAGGGGCAGGACATGATTGTAATAATTATAGAATTGACCCGGGTTCAGATGTTTAGTAGTCAGAGAAAATTTGTTATATGTATTTGTATAAAACTAGCTGTACGCAGCCCGCTTTGCGTATGATTTCAAATC
Organism: Nephrotoma appendiculata; assembly: GCA_947310385.1. Lineage (NCBI taxonomy): Eukaryota > Metazoa > Arthropoda > Insecta > Diptera > Tipulidae > Nephrotoma > Nephrotoma appendiculata. The sequence continues at coordinate 243,364,470 of OX371223.1, read as the reverse complement.
AAAGATTATTTTTATTTTTGGTAATATTAAATTAAAATGAAAAATGAAATCAAAAATATTTTAATTATATAAAAATTGATTAATTTGCTCCAATGCTATTTGGTATATAGTACAACATTTCTTGTTGATCCTTCAGGTGCAATCACATATATTGATGCCAGTTTTCCTACAAGTGAGCATCCACCATATGATTGACAGTGTCAGAAGCATGGATATTCCAAATTTACACCACAAACTTCAAATGACTGACCTTGAGATTTGTTAATGGTCATATCAAAAGCTAGACGCATTGGGCATTGTATTCATTTAAAATTAAATATTTGACGGAATTATAGTAGGAATGCTTGGGATTAACTCTTCTTCTCCTTTGTATTTGCCAGCTAATATGGTTGCTCCAATTAAATTTGTCATTAATTTTTTAATAGCAAGTCGGCATTACAAAGTTTTGGTTGGTTAATATTTCGTATTAAAATGATTGGTACACCAATTTTTAATTGAAGAATATGTAGTAGTACTCCAGGCAAATCTAATGAATTTAAAAATTATGTAGGATAATTTACTACTTAGTCTTGATCTATAACACAATCAATTGGCTTGTATGCAAATGTTTCACCAACATTTTTACTTTGAATGGCAGTATTTATATCATTAACGTACTTGTTTTATGCTGTCAATATTGGTCGATAACTTATGATTTGATTTGATTATGATTTGAATTGTTATACAATATTTGGGTACACACTTTCAATTAATTTTACATTTGGGTGTTTTAAAAAACAAAACTTTTGTGGAAATGTAATTGCATCAGTTGCACTATCAATTTGAATTTTTCAATTTCCAATGTCTAATAATTGTTTTGGAAATGTTACAGCACATTCATTGTTTTGCAATTGAAAACGCATATTTGTTGTTAAATTTATATTTTTAAATGTTTCTCCAGAAATTATATGGTTTTAAACACGCGTTTAATTCACCAGCTGGAGTTGATCGGGTTATAACAGGTAGTGCCTGTCTAAAGTTACCTGATATTTATATTGTTGTACCATCAGATATCTGTTGGTAATTGCATAAATTTTGTAATGTTTTATCTAATGCTTCTAATAATTTATGATGTGCCATTGTGCATTATTGCAATACCTTTCCTGATGTTTTTGGAATGTTACATGTTGGACAAGTGTTGGACATATGACATCGCACAAGTGGTGCAGTGGTTAAAGCTTCGGCACTTGGACCGAGAGGTATTGGGTTCGAATCCCACCAGAGGCTGGATGCAAAGCGAATTTTCGTCATCGATTACGATCGGTGATGTTAATAAACACAACTAAGGCCCTCTGATGCAGTGCAGAATTCAGCGCCGACCCACTGTCCATATCAATATACAGGTTGACAAGGAGCTTGCAATGTGCAGGTGGTAAACTGAAGTTGAGTGAGTAGGTGAATAGGTGAATGGGTTAATTATGTGGCGTGAATGCGTGGTATCACAATAGACCAAAAATGGCTTAAGTGTCAACCAGTGAAACCTAACCTAGATGTTGGTGTTTAAATTATTTGCATATTTAATGGGAGTTTTAGTACTGAATGGGGTCCGCCATCTAATAATGTTCCTGCTATTCTTGAAGAAGCAATTGCTAATGCTATATGTTGATTTGCGATCTTATCAATGTAATTAAAAATTCGAAAAAGCTCCCATAGAAGCTGCCACTTCCATTGGCTCACGACCCGTAGATCATATATATATATATATATATATATATATATATATATATATATATATATATATATATATATATATTTACATTTTTATTGAAATCGATGCTGTAGTTTTTGAGTTTATCGACCGAAAATGCTTCTACGGAAGCTGTAACTTCCGGTGGACCATTATCATGACTCATACAACTATACACCAATTTTTATCAAAATTGGTACAGCAGTTCTTAATGTCATAAACACACACGTCATTTTTATACATATATAGAGATTCTGGATATAAAATTTGATCGTTTTTTGAACGGCACAATGACCGGTAACTTAATCAAGAATTACAAATCCTAATTTATTTGATTTTTCTGATAGTTTGCTAGACTTTTTGGATCTGGCATCCCCGCCGTCAAATTCAATAGGTTTATGAAATCTGAGGTAGATTACGCAAACATTATGTCATTACATTATTTAAAGCATTTTGGATGTCGGTTATAAATGTGAGACATAAATTGTAATGATTGATCTGTTTGTTTTCATTAAAAATTGTCAAAACTAGTTTGAGTCGATAAACGTAAATCGTACTGAAGGCTGCCGCTGTGGGTTCAAAAACATTTTTAACTTTGTTATGTTGCACCTAGCTCGTAGAGAACTTTCATGCGGCAGTGCCACATAAAAATTGTTTACGAGCTAGGTGCAACATAACAAAGTTAAAAATGTGTGATATATAATGTAATTGTTCTTGTAAATTATTGTTGTATGCAATTGTTGTTGTACCACCGTTTTGAGATCACACACTTTTAACTTTATTATTTTGCACCTAGCTCGTAGTTCGTAGACAATTTTCATTCGGTAGCCTTCAGTCTGCTTACATAATTAACTTCCTAGTATACATCTTGAATATACCGAAAAAAAAAATATGAGCTTGAGATGTAATTTTAAACAACAAATGATCAGATCTGCTTGTATAAAATTATGTATCGCGATTTACGAGATGTAATCAAGGTAAACAAAATAAAATCAATTCTGCGTGAAAATTTCTACAAATGAATTTATTATCCTAACTCACTAAATCAACAACAACAACAACACATAGTTTATTTTTCAATCTCATTCTTTTTGTGTTTATCATTATAATCTATAGTTTTAAGACATTCATACTACTCCAAATTTACACACATCTATACAGAATTGTTACGTACATATAGTTATGATGCATTCATATTTCAGTAAAATACTTATCTTTTCATTCTCTAGTAAATAAAATACAAACACATTATTGTATTTATAAAGATTGAAAGAAAATCATCTCAATTTCATACACACCACTACGAAATATTGTTAGTTTCACAGCTGTACATCGATAACGTCCTTTTGCTTTTATCTTCCATATACATTCATATGTACGTAAATAGATATACATCGAAACATTTGAAAACAATACTGAGTTTTATTACTGTGCGTGGAAACTAGCGACATCTGTTGTATTCTGGTAAAACTAATTAGGAATAAAATCAATAAATTTTACAGATTGGTTCTTTACTTTGCTTTCTTTTTTTTACCAAAGGAATTTGGTTTTTTGCTAATTTTTCGGTTAATACTTCAAATTTAGCAAAATGCCACCGTCAATCGTCTCAGATTTTTTTTCTGCGTCTTTTGATATATCACAATCTAAGTTTTGTTCACTAATATCGTCGCAATGGTACCAAAACTTTTGCGATTTTGTTGAATATTGTTCGCTTTGTAATGCCATAGCGGAAAATCTAGAGGGAAAAATGAAAAAAGCCACCGTCAATTTTCCTAAAAAACTTCAATTAAAATTTTAAGATATAAATGTTGGCGATCGGTTGGTTAGTTTTTACGCAATGGTACCACGAAAAGTCGTGTTTTTGCAAAATACGTGAATCGGGGCCTTAAGCGATTTCGTTTTTTTTATCCATATTTAGTTTACTTATACAAATTTCACTGCGTGTTAAGCGGTGTCGCTATTTATTAAGTAATTTTGATTTGAGATAAGCAGTGTTTCTTTTATAAGTTTGACATACCATCTGTACAATTCAACTGTACTTCTGAAAGTATGTACCGGTTGGAAGAAGGAACTACTTCCGAAGAGGGAAATAATTTCGAAATAATTCCGTTTTTAGAAAGTGGTTGTAGTTCCTCTACAAGTGGTTTCAAATAATTTTGAACTGAACCAGGCTCACTATCTCCACAGTAAAGACCTATCACCATTGGAACAAAATTATCAGTTTCATGTCTTGCAACAAGAATCGGCCAATTGTATTTTTGAGCTTCTGTAAATTGAGATTTCATCATTATTTATATTTAAACTGATTGACATTGGGCGGTCTAATTATTTAAAATATAATTGTAAGCAAACTTTCACTTGGAAGTTTTTGCAATTGTTTATTTTTTAAAGAGTAGTTATAAATAGATAAAAGCTCTTTCAATTCAGTTTGTGCTATATTAAAATCTTCTTCTTCGTCCTCTTCGGCTTCGCTATCATTTAAATAATATTCGGATTCAATTTCATCATTATTATAACATTCAGAATCTGACATAATTCTTGATTAAGGTAATGTACGCTGAGACGGTTGAAATGAAATAAGATGCTCTGCACCAGCAGTGAAATTGTCATCTACAACTTGATCTGAAAATTTGTTTATTATATACAAGTAAGAGTCCAGTATGAATTTAAATTAATTACAAGGTTTATTTCAATTAATAAGTCACGCGTATGTGGTGATATTGTTGCTGTTGTTTGTCTTGAAGCAACTTAAAGAGGAACCGAATCATTGGACATTAACGCAGCAACTTTAATATTACTATTAGCGGAAAAATAATATATTTCAGTGGTTTTGCATTGCACGTAAAATTAAGAAGATCGACATACCAGTTACTTTCATTTGGTTGTTTGTGACTTTTGCTATATTTGCGTGAAGTGAAAAAGTGTAAATACTTTAAAAAATGTAGCACCACCCCGAAAAACCATTTATACGTGACGAAAACAAAGAATATAGAAAAATAACATTATTTAAAAAAAAATTACTGATAAACATTATTAATTTAATTTATTTAACCCGAACAGCGAAATTTGGGTTGTAATAAGTTGTGAGTCCACATTAAATTGTATACCCAATACCTGGAGATAAGCCCAACCAAGCGGCATATATGGCCGTAGACAGGCCACGATACTAGCTAAGATGAAGAAGCTGCCCCAAGTCGATATCAGGTGAAAATAACCTTTCTTTAAATTTATATGTTTAACCCAAGTAGCGAAAATTTGTGTAGTTACTGTGGGCCCACATTAAATTCGTTACCGCGATATTTGGAGATAAAGCCACTAAGCTGCATATATGGTTAAATAAACCATGATACTAGCTACTCCAAGTATTGATCAGGTGGAAATAACCTTTTTTTAAATTTCTTTGTTTAATTCGAATAGCGATAATTTTTGTAGTTGTTATGGGTCCACATTAAATTCTATACCGCAATATCTGGAGAAAATCCACCAAGCGGCATATATGGCCAGACAGGCCACGATACTTACTAAGCTGCAAAATAGGCCCCAAGTTCATATCAGGTGGAAATAATCTTTTTTTTAATTTAATTGTTTAACCCGGATAGAAGGTATTGAATTTAATGTGGACCCATAGTAACTACACAGATTATTGCTGTTCGGGTTAAAGAAATTAATTAAAAAAAATTTGCCAGTAATTTTTTTACAACAATATTATTTTTCTATATTCTTTGTTTTCCTCACGTATAAATGGTTTTTCGGGATGGTGCTACATTTTTTAATGTATTTACACTTTTTCGGGAGTGCAACACTTATCCAAGAAATTCACCAAAACATTCGGGCTCGGGCTAATTTCATCGACTTTTTATAAAGCATTCCTTTGGTTATGCAATGGTTCTTTTTGACACGCCTTCTTTCGTGACGTTAACTCTGATTTGGTTTAGCATTCCAATGTCCGTTTGTATCCGTAGGATTTTATCGTACCCATTTTGACTGGAATTTTCGTGTACTGTATTTCGTTAGAATGGTGGCTTAATTAATCGTAATTCTACTTTATTTCATAACATTTTTGCCTTTGCATACAAATTTGTTGTCATTTGATAAAATAACGCTATATCAGCGTAAAATTTTTAATTGCATTAAAATAATTCAAGTTAGGAGTTTCTAACAAACTAATGAAAACTAGGGGAAGCCTAAAACCTATTGCTTCACTCGTCCGATAACCACCTTATTGATTTTTGCCGAAATTAGAAACCAAAGCAATCAATTTCTGGTACTTCAAAATCGGTCCCTAAACAAATTTCCCCGGGAATGGGAACCATCGCAATCTATTTCTGTGATGGGATGTTGTACGTTTGTATGTCGTAATTTATGTCTCATTAAAATATCCTAAAGGCGTTATTTCTAATCTATGATTTCTAGGACTAGGGATTAGTGGCGCGGTCGATTCTTGGTATTCGACAACTCAACATCATCAATTTTCATAATAATCGTTTAAGACGTTTCCGGAACCCTTGATATAAACATAACATAATTGCATTACTCGTATTAATATACAGGGTGTCCGGGTTTGGGATGCTAATATTAAACTGTAACTTCCAAAATATTTATCGGAGAGCAACCAACTTAGTTTTATTTGATTGGTAATGGTGTGCGCTTATTTAAGATTTAAGTGTTTATCTTGCAGCTACATTCATTTGAAAACTATGATTATAAAATTCAGTTTTTCTTAAAAAAAAAGGATACACATTTTTTATTAATTTTAATTCGCCATGATCTCCCTACGTGCTATAGTTTTTTACGAATGCCATTTTTTTATTTATTTATATTGTAACAATTCTTTTTTTGATCAGTAAAACAATAGGTAATTAGCTGCTACTGTGACTGCTTTGTTTAAACGTTGATAAAAAAAAAGAAAATTGTTTTATTAATTTTGAGAAATCGTCTAGAGTTATGTCAGAATGAACTAAAAGAAATCAACGCTTAAAGTATTAGCATTCCAAACCCGGACACCCTGTATATAAAAGTTACATTTGATTTGCTCGGTTAAAACTTCAATGCAGCGTAAGTATAACCACAGATAAAAATACGAGGAACATTTATTGAAAGAAACTTTGTACGAGATTCGAGGCACCCCAATTAAACATTTCTATCAAAAACCGCGAAAAACACTCACAAATATTTTGCAGCAGAAGTTCAGTGCAATTCATGCAGTTTCTGTTGGCACATTTTAAGCATTTTCCGTCTTTTATGGTTATAAGCCTTCTAGACTGGTGTGCCCCGAATTTTACATATGGCAGAATATAGTCTCAATATGATTTGTGGTATAATTTTGCATCATATATGACATATGATACAAAATTGTGTGCGTTATGTGAAATTCCTTATATGATCGAAACGTAACAAATTAAAATAAATAGAATACGACATTAGATTCTCAAGTTATGTACTAGTAAATTATTAAAGACTAAATGCATATTGGAAACGTAAAAATATCAAAATCTAACTTCGATCAAAACGAATCGTAAAATAAAAAATAAATAAATTCACTTACGCTAGTAATTCCACGTTCTCGTTAACACAATTATTATTCCACAATACAGTCACAACACAAATAAAACCACAGAAATTACATTTTTTTGTATACAATATCAAACATTACAAATTAGGAATTTCAGAATAGCTAAACACTTGTCCGGTATTGTACAAAACTTAACTTTTCATTTCTTATTTTAGTTTAGCGTCTGCTGATATTAACATTAAATCAAAAAATGAATCATTCACATGCTCATAATTTGAAAAGCAATTATATTAATTGCTTAATTATTATTTGAATATACTATTTTGTTGTAAAAAATAAAATTAAAAACGTAATGTCACAATTGATAGAGTTGTTGTTTTTAAAAATATTAAAGAGTTTAAATGACAAATGCAGTAAAATTGAAATTTTTATTGCTCTGGGACAGAGAATATACAAACTGACTACATTGAAAACACTAATAGCGGTGTGTCATGGCGCTGCCTTATCAGGGTCAGTAATAACCAAAAATGATGAGTTTATTGCTATATTGTGCTCATATTGTAAATCTTTGGTTTTACAACAACTAATTTTTTGATCAACGAGAACTATTTTTGAACTTTTCCAATGCTTGTACTTTTGATGTTGATTTCTAAATTAGTTTCAATATTATCTCCTCGAGCGATCATTGACTCAAATAGCCTCTTAGTGCGGTATTATAAAATAATTATATTACATATCTATTAATGGGGCGGATCTCAATCGATACAAGAAACATCGCACAGTACGATTAATCACAACGGATAATTTTCCGAAGACACAATTATTTATCACCCGATAAATAATTATTTAAAACTAAAATACAACGACCTTGTACACACAAAATATGTACAAGCAAAATATAATCGGTACAAATACCCAACAAGAATAATTTGGTATACAAATAATTTTTGATGACCTCTACAATAATAAAATTTATTTTAGAATCGAAAAACTTAGCATCAACACAAAATCGCTCAGTACGATGACGAATAATATCGCTGAATACGAAAGCGCCGATAAATATGCAATTACAAAAGATAATCAGATCTTGACCAATTGTAGAATCCTTTGTTTCAATAATATTCAATAGCTGGTGCGGTGCGTCCACGGTTAACATAATGTGGCAACCAGATACAACTCGAATTGGCTTTGATGTTTCCTAAACTGAAGAACTGCTAAATCTGGGTTTTATTCAGATTTATTTATCGTATTTACCAAATTAATAAACTTGCTAAGGCTCTATGGTATGCTGTCAAGTGGTCGAAAATAGACTAAATGTGCTTGAAAAATGGTTAGCTCATAAAACTAAAAGCTTTCAGACAGAATATCACCTACATTCAAGTCTACTAAATCGGATTTACGAAGTGAGCTCTATTGGAGCTGTAGATCCACCTGGCGAGGTAGTATTTGCCTCATATCCCACAGTAAAGGAAGTAGATACAGCTACTAGTAGATTAAAAGTATCATAATGGTTTCATGAGGAATGGAAGACCGTGCCCATATATTGATCAGTGACCGTCTCAAATTACCGTGACATAGGTCTGTTAAACGGTCTCGTTTGCCACAAAATGCTTGCTATAACACATAATTAGTTGTCTTAAATCGATTACGCGGGCTTAAATAATATTACTTTCATTTACGTGGTAAAATAAGGTATACTAATCATGAACATTTGCGACCTCGAAATTTTTGCAAAAATACCACTCAATGTCTGTTGATTTTCTGCAGCCCAGACAAATTGACTGATCGGGGTCAAACTTCGTACTATAAATTGGGGATTTTTGGACAAAGTCGGTCCTTCGGAATTCGCAGCTTCCAAAAGAACTTTTTCGTTTTTTGCAAATATTTTGAAAAGTATATCAATTACGAGAAAAATGACTAAGAACTAAAAGACTCTAAATTAATTTAGCAATAATACTGGTCAAGATCAGTTTTCCAAAAATTAACCGAAAATGACTATTTATGATGAAAGCTGTTTTTCAACAAAAATTCGGCTACTATACAACCCAGGCGGATTGACTGATCGTGCTCAAGCTTCATACTTAAAGTTTTTCAACAAATTCGAAAATCTCAATGATTTTTTGCAGTCATTAGTCCATTGAAAGTGGCAGCTTCCATCGTAGATTTTCGATTTTTGCAATCATTTTAAAAAATATATAATTTACAAACGACTATGGAATTAAAGATTCTAAATTAATTTTGCAACAATACCGGTTCTGATCAGTTTTCCCCAATTTAAGCGGAAATGACGATTTTTCACAAAAAATATCGTATTTCAACAAAAATTTGGACTCTTACAGTCCAGCCGGTTTGACTGATCGGGATTAAACTTCATTACGCAAAATTTGGCCGATATCGGTCCACCAGAAGTGGCAGCTTTCGTAGGAGCTTTTTCGTTTTTTCAAATATTTTGAGAAGTATTTAGCATACGACAAAACGATTAGAAACAAAAAGATTGTAAATGAAATTTCAAACAAAATTAATTCCGATCATTTTTAAATTTTACCGGAAATGACCAGTTTTGAAAAAAAAAAAAAATATTTCACAAAAATTCGACACTCCTACAGTCCAGGCGGATTGACTATTCGGAATAAAATAGCATTCTTAAAATTTGTCCATTACTTTGCGAAATTTGGTGGAATTCTGTTTACCGGAAGTGGCAGTTTTCATGGTTTAGCAAATAACATGAACGAAATAAAAGATTCAAGTAAATTTAAAAATTAAACCTTCAGCCAACCAGAGACGAATTTGTTGATTCTGTGAAATTTAAGCAGAAAAGTTAGAAATTCATTTGGTATATTTAGTGAATATTGTGTTTTTTTTAATTCATTAATCGGGGCAACCGTTACCGTCGTCAATTGAAAGAAGCCCATGTGCAAAACTTTGGATCAGTAATTGCTCTCATATTTTGATTTAGCTTAAATATTTGAAAAAGTTTCCATAGTGGTGATTTTTTACTGTCTCATTTTCAACACTAACACGATTTTCCCCTCGGATAACAGGAAGAACTGGCCGAAAGTCGCCGCTTAATATAATAAATTTTCCACCGAAAGGTAAATAATTTTTCATTAAGTCACGAAATACTAAATCAATAATTTCAAGAGCAACTGCCGCTGCCATGGGTGCCTCGTCCCATATAAAGCAATCAAAATATGTTAGTAAATTCCTTTTTTTATAACTGAGGAAATTTAACGCAGTCAACTGTGAGTGTTGTGCACATAATCGAATAAAGAAGGATATTCTGACATTACTTCTGACTGTTAAAGTAAGCCGAAAGTTTCCACGAAAGATGGTAATGCAGATAGTGTCTTTGCTATCCCAGCCGAAAGAGGGTAATGCAGATATTAATTAAAATATTTTAAAATGTCGATGATGCCAATTCGATAGCCCACTGTTTTACCTTTAAATGAAGAAATAAGAAAAAAAACTAGTTTTTAACAAATTATTTATGTTTATCTGAAAGCCAATTTTTCTGTCTACAATTCAAATTTAATAACTCACAAATTTGGCGGTATGGCACGAAAAGTTGTCCTGTTGAAAAATAAATTTGCAAGTCTCGCCAAAAAGCTTTAACACAGAAGGCTAAAATTCGTTGTGTAGGACCTGCAGATGAACAGCTGCTGTAATGCTGGAAGTAAGGGAGCACAATCGACCGGTTTCTTTTCCAGAAAAGCATCCCCAGACCATAACTTCTTAGAATAACTTAATCTTACAAAATATGCACTATTTATACTCAAAAAAAAATAATTACAGGCGAATGAAAAATTATCTTACTTATTTAGTCTTAAAAATATTTAAATCATTACACTTACAAACATAACATTCATTGAGTGGTACCCTTTTCGACAGAAAAAAATATGTTCACTATCTTTAGGTTTTACCATTTTAATTTGGGATCCATCAATGCAGGCAACCACGCCAGGAAAACCACTCTTTTTAAAGAATACCATTTTATTCTCTCTTTTTTCTTCCTCAGTCATTACCAACGAGATCCATTCCGAACATAAATTTTCTTGCAGTATGGTCAAAGTTTCTGCAATTACATTGCTCGTACTTTGTTGTGAGAGTCCTATGTGAAAGTCTTGCCCCACACTTTTTTGATAACTCCCCTGCGCTAGAAACCGCAAAGTTGCTGCAAATTTTATTATTGGAAGGATTCCAGCTGTTGTTGTTTGTTTAAATTGATTTTTGATTTTTCCAAATACATACTTAAATGCCTCTTTAGATAATCTAAACAAATTTTTGAATCTAAAGTAATAGGACTTGTAGTAACTATTTTAATATAGGATGTTTTTTAGTAATATTTTTAACATGAAATGTATATGTATATAGGTACAAAAATTTAACTTAATCAGTTTCATTTAAAGATAAAATATTTGACTTCTTTCTAATATTTTTTCTTTTTAAGTTAACGTTGCAATCGCTATCACTACTATCACTAAATACATATGGAACGATTGAATCCATCGCACTAATTATTATTTTAATTTTAATTGTAAATAATTATTATGTAATTTATATTATTCAAAATTATTAAAACAACAACGAAAATCGAAAACAATTTGTGTAACATAAAAAATGTACTAAATTCAAAATATTACTCTGACAACACCTAAATAATTTTGGTACTAAAATTGTTTTGATAATCGAAAGCAATAGTACCGAAACTAACGAAATACGATAGCAAATAGTTGAACGATTGACGAAAATGAACGAAAACGTTCAAAAGCAATAGTAGGCCCTCAGATGTGTCCTGCTTGAAGTGTAAGTCAACACATTTGCTTCACGAATGCGAAAAGTTCTGCGAGTTACCAATTTCAGAAAGAAAGGAATTTGTTGCAACCGTCAGAGTCTGTTACAACTGTATGTTCACGGGACACAGCTCCCAGGAGCTGGACAGACAAACATTCCAATCTGGTCGGCCATCTGAAGTAATTGTACGGAAAAACACGAGTTAAGAACAGAAAGACTCCAACGACGCTGTCAGTACTTCTCATCAGGCAAATGCGATGGTGTGCAACTCAATTCACGTTAGGACGTCTTTGTTACCGACCGCATTAGTAAAAGTAATTGATACATATGGCAACCAACATTTATATCGAATACTTTTAGATTCGGATGCTACAAAGGAAAAACCTAAGAATTCCAGTCGAGGGCGTCACATCAGAAGCTGCGTCAAGGGGATGCACTGATATAAGGCTAATCCCTCATTTCGAAAACGACTTCACTATGGAAGTTCAAGTCGTAATTCTAAAACGGCTTACGTCACGGCTGCCTAGATTGAGCGAAAATAGCTTGAGTAAATGGCCCGAAATTAACTCGCTAACACTTCTGTATCCACTGGACTCTGTTTACCATGATATTGACATAATATTGGGTGGGGCTCAATGGTTCAGGCTTTTGCGACCCAGATGTGTGGTAGGACCAAAAGACCTAACAAGTCAAAGTACTGCACTCGGCTGGATAGTTTCTGGAGTAAACTCGAGCAGTAAACAAAATAGCATTAGTCTTTACGCAGAGTTTAATGTGAATGAGAGCCTCCGTAAATTCTGGGAGCTCGAAGAAATTCCGATATCCAGTAAATTCACACCAGATCAGCAACTCTGCGAAGATTTATTCGCCACGTCACATACAAGAGCACCAGCTGGAAGATTCATCTCGTAAGATTGCCGTTTTTAGCGAATTGGCCTCGTCTAGGAAGTTCACTCGAGCAAGCAGTTTCCCGATTTCACTCCATCGAACACCGTCTACAACGTGATCCAACTTTAAATAAGGAATACAAGCGAGTTATGCACGAGTACCTAAATTTAAATCATATGGAGGAAATTAACGCGAAAAATCTGGATTTAAAAACTAAACATTTTTATTTACCTCATCGCCCTGTGCTAAGCTGGAAAACAAAACAACGAAGGTATGCATAGTTTTTGACGGTTCTGCGAAAATCACAGAATCCATTTCACTCAATGACAAGCTACTAGTCGGATCGACTATTCAATCCAATCTCATTGATATAATCATACGATTCAGATTACATCAAGTAGCATTCACAGCCGATATCACACGAATGTATCGATAAATTCGAATTGCACATGAAGACTGCAAATATCAGCGAATAGTGTGACGTGATGATCCTCACCAGCCTCTGAAGCACTTCCAACCTCTAACAGCAACATTCGGAACAGCCTCAGCTCCATTTCATGCGACAAGAGCTGTTCATAAACTTAGATTAAATAACAGTGCGAGTTTTGCCAAGACATCCAACGCCCTGATGAATGATCAATACGTGGACGATCTCTTGACTGGCAGTAACACCATACAAGATGCACAAATTCTGCCTAACAACATCATAAATATTTTCAAACCTGGAGGATTTTCGCTTCACAAATGGGCATCTAATTCGCTACAGTTCCTAGAATCTATACCTATAGCGACCGAGACAACGAAACTTTGGTTGAGCTGTACGAGGAATCGGAACACAAGGTCTTGGGACTGCACTGGGATACGCATAACGACTGTTTCCGGTTCAAAGTTAATATGCCAGAACCTCCTAAAAGTTTCACAAAACTCCGTCATCTGTCAGATGCTTCCCACCTTTTCAACCCATTGGGATGGTTATCGCCAGTAACGATAAGTGCAAAAACACTTTTCCAGCAGCTTTGGATACTACATCTTGGCTGGGACGACGAGCTTCCATCGGATGTAATAAAAAAATCGAACTACACAATAATGGTCATTGAGAATATTCGGATACCGCGATTCCTTAATGCTAAATCAAATATGGAAATACATGGGTTTTCTGACGCGAGTAAGGTAGCATATTTGGCAGTACTGTACAGTCGCAACACAGATTGCACCGTTGCATATTAATCTCATAGCTGCAAAAGCCAAAGTCGCTCCAATTTCAAAACCACGGTTGACATTAACTCGAATAGAACTCTCTGGAGCTCATCTTCTATCTAAACTAATCAAAGTAGTTACTCAGGCGCTTCAGTGTGAAAAATATGGCATTTTTGCGTGGACGGACTCCGAAATTGTTCTTCACTGGCTGACCAAACTTCCTTGTCATCTGCCAGTCTTTGTCGGCAATAGAACCGCTCAAATTCTCGAAACAATTCCCAATGCTATTTGGGGCCATGTCCGATCCGCAGATGATCCTACCGATTGTGCCTCCAAGGGAATTCTTCCAACTGAACTCATCAATCATAAATTATGGTGGCATGGACCGCCGTGACTGCTACAAACAAGAGAGACCTGGCCACAAACAACAATTAAATCGTTTGCAGAGGTTATCGAGCCACCTGAATTAATCAAATGTCACGCAATACAGGTGTATCCCTGTTTATTTGACGAATTGACAAAACAGCATTCGACGTACAATCAAATCAAGTGGATTTTGAGCTATAGCTACAAATTGTTCATCAACTGTCGCAAAAAAAGGGATAAATCACCAGAGATCGGTCAACTAAACTCAACACTCGCAGGTATCAGGCTAACTTCTGAAGAACTACGTAAAGCTGAGAGCTGAGCTATCTCTGCAAATGGGCACAGCAAAACGAATTCCAGGAAGAAATTCGTACTCTGTCTGCTAAGACGCAAGTTTCCTCACTAATCACTAATAGTTGTTTTATATATCACTAATAGTTTTTTTATATGTCGTAGATTAAGGAGCCAACCATCAGTTTCAATGATGGGCAATCTTCCAGTGGAAAGAACATCATCGTCTCGGGCATATAAAAAAACTATACCGGAGTCGACTTTGCCGGTCCAATCCAACCCGTAACCAAGAAGGGACGTGGATCGAGATACGTCAAGGGCTACATATCTATTTTCATCTGCATGACAGTCAAGGCAGTTTATTTGGAGCTGGTTAGCGACCTATCCGGCGAGGCATTTCTCGGAGCGTTCAAGCGATTCGTAAGCAGAAGAAGTGTGCTCGCCGTCATGTACTCTGACAATGGTACTAATTTCGTGAGGGCCAAAAGAAAATTATCCGAGATGCAGTACCAATTATTCCGCACGACAACAAACGAGGACATCCTGGCCTTCAGTATAGAACACAGGATCGAATGGAAATTCAATCCACCATCAAGTCCATGGTTTGGTGGCCTTTGCGAAAGTGCCGTAAAATCAATGAAGCACCATTTAATTCGAGCGATAGGCAATGCCAAATTAACAAATGAAGAGATGTCAACAATCATCACTCAGATCGAAGCGATACTAAATTCCCACCCACTTATTTCCACAGACGACGATGAAAGCGCTCTCTTTGTTCTGACACCAGCGCATTTTCTAATTTCACATCCACTATTGGCCATTCCAGAGCAGAGTTATTTGGAATGTCCTGATACTATATAGATTGTCCAGATGGCAAGATGTCAAGAAGCGATTAGATGCTTTTTGGGTTCGTTTCAGGAAAGAGTACTTACATACTCTGCAACAACGCCGAAAGTGGAAAACCCAAAATCAAGCAAATTTGCAGATCAACGACGTAGTCTACATCAAGGACGAAGCAACACTGCCACTTAGTTGGTCATTGGGACGTGTCCTAGAAGTACATCCAGGCGAAGACGGAATTGTTCGCGTTGTCACTCTTAAAACCGTACGCTGAAACGGTCAGTAGCCAAATTGATCAAGATATGCGATCAAGACAACGACATCGCAGCTCACTCAAAATAAATTTGCACCCTTTATATTCCTGGAACCATTTCTACATTAAAATATCTTTATTTTATTTTACCAGTGCAATAAGCCTTCATACGTTATACATTAAAAAATATGTACTTACAATTAAATTTAAATTTCATAATATTTTACTTTTACCTATGGGAGTTGATGGCAGTACTCTCTTACCCTGAAATGAAAGAAAAAGCACATTGTCAATATCGTTATAATTCCAATAGATGTAAAATAGCAATACCATCAAAATTTAGAGTACGCATTACGGCAGACATAAAAATTTCTAAAGCAAATTTTGTTACCCTTGTTACTGCTATCCCCTCATAAAAAAAACATATCGCTAGCAATTCACATGTGTATTCCTTCTACATAATATCATTATTAGACGTGAAATTTTCCAGCCATTAACACGTGTTATATTATTCCAAATATAATCACCAGTGGATTAACATATACCATATAGACCTAGAGATATATGTTGAGTAGCTGATAGGAAACCCAATTCTTCACCCTATAATTTTGGGTAGTATCTGGTGCGGTATAAAGCTAATAAACATTTATTGTAGCCGGATCTACTTGGATCTCTTTATATAAATCAATAATTAATCGACAGAAAATAAATACTTGTCCTCATCGAGTTGGAATAAAAGCTTATTTCTAAGCGTAATAACATATAAATAATCCCCATACATAATAAAAGCAGGTGTACATACTTTCAACATAAATTGCTTAATGAAGCAACAAAAAAATAATAATAATAGCGAGCAATTCAGGAAGAATGTATAGCCAATAGCATGTAATTCAATGAAATCAATGATTTGAAAAAATTATGAACATGGAAATGGCTATAATCACAATAATCATATATATTGGAATGGAGTACTAAAGCACGAGATACCATTTGCGATGGGTATTGCATTACCGCGAATTTAAAATTATTCTCGCGTACATTAAAACATAATTCTATATTTGGTATTGCAGAAACATTTTGCGTCTTCGAATATAATCTGAAAAGAATTCTTCTAAATCGCTCTAAGCTATACTAGCACTAGGTATGTTCATTTGAATCGTTATATAATAATTTATATACCCCTAAGATTAGCAACAAAAAATGTTGGTATTGATTTGAATTGTTTCAGTGCTTTTTGTGTATTTGTGAAAGCTTTGCTGGAAATTTTTTTCGAAGGGATATTATAAAATTTTCTATTTTACTTTCCTCGTTTTATTATTATTACTGTACACAAGCGGTTGATTTAAACGCCGTTGGCAAATAAATTTTTATTTTTTATTCAAAAATATGATTTTGGCATTATTGAATTTTTGTATCATTTTTATTGTATCATTATTATAAAGCTTTGGTATGGCTTTGGTTTTTGATATAGAAATAATTTTTAGTATAAAGTGTGATCAGCATTATTGTGGAGAGAAGTTAACAAGTGTCGAAATGCCAAATAGTTGTCGCACTTTATATAGTTGAAAGATAATAAAAAATAGAAATGAATAATTTGGTTTGTTAATGCACAAATATTACATTTAAATAACTGGCGAAATCATACACGAAAATCACTAATACTAATAAAATTTCCATTAGAATTTGAGAAAGACCAGAGTTTCCAACTTGCAAATTAATTTCTCGTAGCTGGGTTGGTTCTTTTCAAGTATGTGACTCGTACAGAATAAATTCAGCCACTAAAAATAAATTACTAGATAGTTCGACCAAACCTACAACCTACCCTTTGATGATAGTCACGAACACGAAGGATGGATAAATAATTTATATAACAACATGTATATGGGAAAACCATTTCAGAAAATGACAATTCGACGAAATCTTGATGTGTAACTTTACGCCATCGTAACAGAACAAAATTTGCGTTAATAGAGCCGAGTTCATTTTTTAAATAACATTTTAGTACAAATCGGAAAATTTACAGTTACAGAGTTTCAATAAAGTTGTTTGGATTCAATAAAGTGAACAACAGTCAGCGTTGTGATATATTGTCTACATGGCGTAATTAATACATTGTCTACACGTGTAGACAATGTATGTCGAAAATTAAATAACTCACGTCGATAATGTCGAAAATTAATCATAATCATTAGATATTAACAAAACAACAACAATATTTATTAATTATTCTTTGGATTTCTTGTTTATTGCAAAATCTTTTGCATATAAATAATGCCTAATTAAAAATAATAGTAGCTTTCTAATCCAATTTTGATTCAAAATATGTAAGATTTAATTTCAACCCCACATAGAATCTTGAAAAATTAATATTGAATAAATTTTAGTTTTTTTAATAAATTATAGATTTAAAAACTATGGGGACCTAAATTTATACCTCAGTTTTCCTCTCAACTTAGCAGGCAAAAAATTCGAATAATATAGAGAATTTCAAAGCAAACTGTACTCCAATTGGGGAAATTTCCACCGATTTCAAGAATACGGCTCCAGCGGCTAGATTCTGTGTCGGTGATAATGATAAATGATAAAATTATCATCGATAAAATATAAATTGCGATTACAAGTTGGTGATATATGATATATAAATGTCAAATTTAGTGAAAAAACTAAATATTTTATCATACACAGTTTGTCGATGAGAAATATTTATCACGGTATTAAAAATTTTATTTGTGGGTTCTTATGTCAATGTTTTGATAATTGAGAACATCCATTATCAATTAGTTGTGTATCATCACTGATTTTAATGGACAATTTAAAGCATAGTAGGGCAACGCGGCCGAATAATGACCAGAAATTATATTTGCTCCAATTTTTTGAAGAACATACAGATTTGGCCAACGATAAGTATGTGCCTTCCATTTTATATAATTTTTTCTTATTTTGAAATGAAAACAACGCAACTTAAAATTCACTAAATAAGAAAATATGATTGTTTTTTATTTTGACGTTTCTCAAAATAAATCGAAAGCAAACACTGAACTGAAAATAATAAACAATTTCCTTCGACATCTTGCGTAAAATGTTTTAATTAATTAATTTTTTTCATTTTGCACAAGTAATTGCATTTGCTGAATAAATGATAATTTGAACTGATAAACATAAAATGAAAATTTAAATGAAATATTTTTGTTTCATTATCATTATCACCGACACAGAATGAAGCCCCAGGTCAGATTTTTTTACGTAAAGAGTTTTCCTGAACGAACAACTGCACTTACCAAAAGTTCAACAATTACTAATTGATGGAGAAAATGCCGTATATTTGTGGAGTGATTCCACAATAGTTTTCCTTCGATTGGAACTGCACCGCGCTCCTTCGATATTTGTGTGGGAAACAGAGTTTCAAGCAGCAGAAATTCTTCAATTTATTATGGCCGAGTTACCATTCAGTCGGGTCACATTTTTTAGGCCTTTCTTATCAGCTGGTGTCGATTATGCTAGACTAATTCACATTCAGAAATCAAAACATAGAGGTCTTAAATCTATTCATATGCCTGCTGTCGTTCTATTTATTGAATCATTCATTGCAGTGCAGCCTTCCGGCAGTTTACATATAAAGGGTGATTTTTTAAGAGCTTGAAAACTTTTTTTTAAAAAAAAACGCATAAAATTTGCAAAATCTCATCGGTTCTTTATTTGAAACGTTAGATTGGTCCATGACATTTACTTTTTGAAGATAATTTCATTTAAATGTTGACCGCGGCTGCGTCTTAGGTGGTCCATTCGGAAAGTCCAATTTTGGGCAACTTTTTCGAGCATTTCGGCCGGAATAGCCCGAATTTCTTCGGAAATGTTGTCTTCCAAAACTGGAATAGTTGCTGGCTTATTTCTGTAGACTTTAGACTTGACGTAGCCCCACAAAAAATAGTCTAAAGGCGTCAAATCGCATGATCTTGGTGGCCAACTTACCGGGCCATTTCTTGAGATGAATTGTTCTCCGAAGTTTTCCCTCAAAATGGCCATAGAATCGCGAGCTGTGTGGCATGTAGCGCCATCTTGTTGAAACCACATGTCAACTAAGTTCAGTTCTTCCATTTTTGGCAACAAAAAGTTTGTTAGCATCGAACGATAGCGATCGCCATTCACCGTAACGTTGCGTCCAACAGCATCTTTGAAAAAATACGGTCCAATGATTCCACCAGCGTACAAACCACACCAAACAGTGCATTTTTCGGGATGCATGGGCAGTTCTTGAACGGCTTCTGGTTGCTCTTCACTCCAAATGCGGCAATTTTGCTTATTTACGTAGCCATTCAACCAGAAATGAGCCTCATCGCTGAACAAAATTTGTCGATAAAAAAGCGGATTTTCTGCCAACTTTTCTAGGGCCCATTCACTGAAAATTCGACGTTGTGGCAGATCGTTCGGCTTCAGTTCTTGCAGGAGCTGTATTTTATACGGTTTTACACCAAGATCTTTGCGTAAAATCTTCCATGTCGTCGAATAACACAAACCCAATTGCTGCGAACGGCGACGAATCGACATTTCACGGTCTTCAGCAACACTCTCAGAAACAGACGCAATATTCTCTTCTGTACGCACTGTACGCATTCGTGTGGTTGGTTTAATGTCCAATAAAGTAAACTGAGTGCGAAACTTGGTCACAATCGCATTAATTGTTTGCTCACTTGGTCGATTATGTAGACCATAAATCGGACGTAAATCGCGAAACACTTTTCGAACCGAACACTGATTTTTGTAATATAATTCAATTATTTGCAAGCGTTGCTCGTTAGTAAGTCTATTCATTATGAAATGTCAAAGCATACTGAGCATCTTTCTCTTTGACACCTTGTCTGAAATCCCGCGTGATCTGTCAAATACTAATGCATGAAAATCCTAACCACAAAAAAAATCACCCTTTATCAAGTCGTTCTCTTAAATTATAAGCGACAACGGATCAAACTTCGTTTGGGCAAAACCGATCTCATACCTGTGCATTATTCGACGTTGTAAACTATAATGTAAATTCTAATATTTTATTGGACAGAACTAGATTATTCGGAAATTTTATCCACCATATGAGACCGCAATAATGCCTACAAAATACCACTTAAAAAGAACATTGTCGGAGGGTCTACTGACCTATGAAGAAATGATATCGCTTTTGAGGCAGACTAACGCGATCCTCAACTCACGACCTATTTGTATTAATTCAGCCGACGACCTCAACCCATTGAAGCCAGTTCATTCTTTATTGAGCACACCTATTTACATGACCTGGCACCATTCATCTTAAATTAACCAATGATCACGATGGTAATACCTCCAGAGACTGCGACAACAATTCTGGAAAAATTAGACCTTCTTTCGTAGACATCTTTCGTAGGTTTGTGTGATACCACATTCTTCTCTTTCATCTTTGCATTATAATTCAGCGGGTTGTCACCATTTCACCCATGTTGTGCAAATGTTTCTTCGATTATCGCGTCTTACTGTTGTTGGAGGTTTTGCTGCTCCTGCGGGCGCCTTACACAAGAGTCAAATGATGATAAAAAATATTGGTTAATGCTTGGTCTTCACCCGCCTAATTTTGTCATGATACTAGAATGTCATGACAAAATATATATGTATTGAATCGGATCATGCGCATTACACCGTGACAAAGAGTAAATTTAGAAAAATCGCTGATGTTTTTGTCATGACACTGTGATAAAATGAGTAGAAAATTTGTATTTTACTCTCAATTAAACAAAAAAGTTCGCGTAAAAATACAATTTTGTCATGGCACTCTAACGTCATGACAAAATTTTACGAGTGAAGACTGAGCTTAATTTAGCCTAGAAGTATGTCGCAATTGTGATAAGATAAGCACAAAAAATAGTACCGGTACAAAATTGGCGAGTTAAAGATACACTGATATCTATTTGGTTAGGTTAAATACTCCCGGAATTACGTCTTAACGTCGATGAATTACAATTCTAAAAGCATTTAGTAAGTGTATCGAATGTAATTCACACATACGCTGCATCTGCAACCGACAAAATTTTTCTAATACGTGGTGCTGATTAGGGGAGCGAGAAGCCTCTTGCTATTGAGCAACGGAATATAGCCCATATAGACGTTCCAAACCGATTTACAATCGCAGGTAAAGTAAAGCTAAAAAGGCTGTACTCGCTAGAGTCACTAAGCAAATTTGTAAATGGAACAAGTGCAAATGGCGGAATACCGAAGTTCTGAAATTAAGCAATTTGTGTAATTTGTTAAACTACATTGAAGCTGAACATTATGAGGATCCATCTTACGATGAATTCCCTAATTCAGCACTCTTGTTATTGAAAATAGAAACATTGTAAGCCCGTACTTTTTACCATATTGTTCATTCGTCACGACGAAGCTAAGTTAAGTTTGATAAATTGAAAGTATGCAACGATGTGCCTTATCTTCAAGACTGTTTGAAATGTGAACTATTGCACTATCGGTATTGGTGGCTCAAGCTGAAGAAAAAGGTTCATGCCATCTCTATGGTTCCTAGTTTTAAGCACAAAGCAACATCAATGATTTGTAGGCCTAGGGCATCGTATAGTAATTCGATTGTGCTTGAGGTATACAGGGAACTCAGGTTGAACTTCTAATGCTAATGCTTAATAGCCAAACAATCATCAATTTAGTTTATTCTGAGTTCATCAACAATTTAACTTGGTTTTAGGTATTAAAATTAATACGGGCAATGCTAGAGTATTGTCATTGTCATACGGCCAACTAATAATAAACTCCTTTCCTTATTTTAATATACAATAATACTAATGTATTATTATAAAATACATGTACAAACATAAACCAATAAATATAATATTCTACAATTATCTACCAATTATCTACATTCTCGACATATTCTACGCCAATTGCCTACATTGTCGACGCCAAAAGCAATTGTCGACGCATTATCGATGCGATGACGTCGAAAATTCCAAAATACGCGTAGACGCACAACGCTGACAAGAGTCCAATAAAATTAGTTTTCTAATTAAATTCAACATTTAATTTTAACTGGCGCTGAAACAGAGGCCTACCGTAACAATCGGTATAGAAATTTTTTAATGGAAAAAGTGCAAGGTAATTCTCGAAAAATATTTTATCTGCCAGAACAAACTACTACGCGTCTTTCAAAATAAGCATTTTACCCATGAGATCAAAGTGCGAACAGTATTATATCCACACACAAAAATAACTATACCATACAAGTGACAGTGATCGATTATAGTGTCACGAGTAAGCCGGCAACTATCAACGCTCATATAGCCAAAAGGAAATATCACGAGACGAAATTTCTATAAAAGCAAAGCCGTAAATATAAAGCTGGAATTCGTGAGAGGAATGCCAATATATAGTGCGAAGCAGCTGTCTCAGCTCTAATTTCTTATAACATTTTTGATGAAAACTGGAGTGCCATAAAATTGTGTTTATCGCTGTTTACACTATAGCGATAAGAGAGACTAGAGAACTAATTATTTAAAAAACCTAATTTTATATTTCAAATGGTCAACCCACTATGACCGTACGCAGCTTAACCTCCAACAATCGTGCTTAAGATGAAGGCGATACTTCTAAGACGCTCACCATATAAAAACCATCAACTCTTTCAGAAGCAGATTCGTTATGCTAAGCAATTCAAAATTAAAATTTCAGATACATATCTATACAATATCGGAATGTTAGCAACTCACTTACTGTTCCAGTAAGCCAAATCAACACTTCACGATTTCAACAAGATGCATCAAAACCACCTCCTGACTTTCATTTTAGCAAAAGAATATTGTTAATTTAGCAAATTATATCTTAGTTTGTAGGACTAAGGTTTGCTAGATTAGCGTATCATCTAACTAAATTACCACTGGTGAGGTTTAGTTAGATGAGAAAGTAAAACTGAATGGTTTATGGTCAATTTTATTGTGATTTTATTCATAAAATTCACGAGCTTAAATACAAACTCGAGCAACAATTTGTTGCTAGTAAGCAACTCTACAAAAACTAAACACTTGTTGTATAAGCAATTCTTAAACTAAATCTATATAAATAAAACAAAGTCGGGTTAGTTACACCATTTATAACTGAAGAACGGCTGGACCGATTTTTATGATCTTTCTTTTGTTGAGTTTAACTCCGTTCCGAATAGCATAATAACTATTAAAACATTGGAAAAATTCACCAACAAAAAAGTTATCAAGAAAATTCATTTTCTCATATATTTAGTACATTTTGTTTTTTTTATTTTGTTCGTCTCAATACAGTGGTGGTTTAGGAAAAAAGAAAAGTCGGAAAAACTCAAAAGGGAAGCCCCAAAAATCTAATAAAAAAATCTTTTTTTTTATATGAATTTTGTAGGTGTAGTTTGTATGTGACGAGTGGTGCAGTGGTTAAAGCTTCGGCGCTTGGACTGCAAGGAACTGGATACGAATCCGACTGGAGGCTGCATGCACATTTACCATTTTATTTTTTATCCAATTTTTTTTTTTATTTCATCTACTTATCTATTTATATAGATAAAATCTTCGTCCGAGTTACGATTTCAGTGCGAATAGTAGATTTTGACAGCTCCAAAAAAAGTTTTTTTCCTTTGCGATTTTAATATTAAATTTAATTTATTTTTGGTTTTGGTTATTTCATATTAGTTAAGTGGTTTGTGGTTTAGCATATAATATTAAAATAAGTGGTGGAATTTAGTGAAATAAGAGGTTGTGTGGTGTATGCCAATAACAATAAGAAAACAGCACTTTTTTGCGTACAATAGTACGTAATTTTTTTAGTGGTACAGAGTGTCCCAACACCGGACACCAGTTTTTTTTTTGGTTTTTTTAATTTTTTTTTTTTATTCTGCGGAATTCTATTTTCGATCGGGATTTTTAAACGGTAAGTTCCCTTCGAAGATGTTCACTTTGTGAGGTTATCACATTTGTGATTGTGCGCACATCGATAATTGATTATGTAATTTTGGATTGTGTGATTAATTTTCCAGTATTATTTACAATGCCGCGAGCCAGAAGATCTAATCTTTCACCACGAAGCCGTAATGCAATTAGACTTCGGACTATTGCGAATCAATCCACTGCAGATGAACAAGAAATCACACGAGAAGTGCGCCGCGTTAGTATGGCCCGACTTCGCGCTTCACAAAGACAAGCACAAAGAGAGGCAGTACGTCAAATGGCTCAGTTGACAATGAGAAATCGTCGAGCTTATCGCACAGATCAACAACGAGATAATTTTCGACGCGCAAGAAGAAATCCTTCAAGTGTTGATTTGAATCGAATAGCGTTTCAATACGATTGCACAATTGACTACAACTCGCATCCTTTCGTTCGAATTGGCCCAATGGAGTTTGTGTGCGACCGCATTGCGGTGCATTGAAGTTCGCTGGAGAAACGCCTGGATTATGCTGTCTCAGTGGCAAGGTGAGATTGCCATTATTGCCTGCACCACCTGAACTGTTGCGTTCATTGCTTCGTGGCGAGACACCAGAATCACGACATTTTCTATCCAACACTCAAAGATACAACGGATGTTTCCAAATGACTTCATTTGGAGCAGACATTATCGAAGAACGCGGATTCAATCCAACATTTAAGGTCATTTCTGCTCGAGAGAGTAAACATTCATTTTCTTTTGGTGATCAAAAATCTATAATTCTGACTTCGTCTTCGACTTTACAGATTCAAGGCCAAATTCACCACCGAATTGGGTCATTGCAACCGATTGATTATGGACAGCATAAATTCATCCAAATATACTTTATGGGCAATATGGAGGATCAACTTAATCGGCGCCAAACGATCAATACAGCAATGAAAAGGATAGTTCTGAAAGATTTGCAGCAACTACTCCATGAACATCATGCATTGGTTCGATTGTTTAAATCTGCGTTGGATCGCATGCCAAGTGACGACTGCAAAGTCGTGATCAGAGCAGATAAACGACCCGCTGGAACACACGAACGCCAATTTAATGCTCCAACAATAGATGAAGTCGCAATTGTGATTGTTGGTGAAAGCGTGGAACCGCGCGATATTGTGCTTACACGTCGCGACACTGGACAACTGCAACGAATAAATGAAACACACCGTTCATACGATACATTGCAATACCCGCTGATGTTTTGGCAAGGAGACGATGGATATCACTTCAATATCAACATGATAAATCCATTGAGCGGTGAGTACTGATATCATAATTGAGATTATGACACTAATTTTACTGATTTCATTTCAGGTGAGGAAACAAACAAGAAGGTTAGCTCGATGAATTATTATGCATATCGTTTGATGATTCGTCAAAATGCTGACAACTATTTGCTGCGATTTCGTCGTTTGCTTCAGCAATATATCGTCGACATGTACGTCAAAACCGAAACAGAGCGCCTCATTTTCATTCGGTTGAACCAAGCTAAACTGCGTTCGGAGGAATATATCCATTTACGCGATGCAATCAGCACCGAAGGAGATGCAGCTAATGTTGGTCGATTGACTATTCTACCGGCGACGTACATTGGCAGCCCGCGTCATATGCATGAATATGCGCAAGATGCAATGACATATGTTCGTCATTACGGTTGTCCAGATTTATTCATCACTTTTACTTGCAATCCGAAATGGATAGAGATTGTTCAACTGTAGCTACCCGGGCAAATAACAAGTGATCGGCACGACATCATCGCACGTGTCTTCAAACAAAAAATCCGGTCGCTGATGAACTACATTGTTAGGCATTGCGTCTTTGGGGATACTCGATGTTGGATGTATTCAATTGAATGGCAGAAACGAGGCTTGCCGCATGCTCACATTCTTATTTGGTTAGCCGAAAAAATTCGACCAGACCAAATAGATGACATCATATGTGCCGAGATTCCTGATCCCGAAACCGATCCAGACCTGCATGATGTTGTAATTACGAACATGGTTCACGGTCCGTGTGGCTCCATCAATCCCCAATCACCGTGCATGGTCGACAACAAGTGTTCCAAGCGTTATCCACGAAATTTAACCGCAGAGACTATCACTGGCAATGATGGTTATCCACTGTACCGGCGTCGATCAGCCGATGATAACGGTAGAACTATCACAACGATAGTGAGAGGAAATGAGTTCGTGGTCGACAACACTTGGATTGTTCCATATTCGCCACTTCTTTCCAAAACATTCAAGGCGCATTGCAACGTGGAGTACTGCAATTCAGTGAAGTCCATAAAATACATTTGTAAATATGTCACGAAAGGTAGCGATATGGCAGTTTTTGGTGTTCAAAATCCCAATACAAACGATGAAATCACGCATTATCAAGTTGGTCGTTATGTGAGCTGCAATGAGGCGATTTGGCGTATATTCTCATTCCCTATTAATGAACGTCATCCCACTGTTGTACATTTGGCGGTGCATCTGGAGAATGGTCAACGAGTTTATTTCAACTCATCGAATGTTGCTCAACGTGCTGAGACACCTCCAGCAACAACATTGGACCAGTTTCTTTTCGATTTGTCAAAGTGATCCGTTTGCACGAACATGGCTCTACTCTGAGATGCCACGTTATTACACTTGGAACGCCTCATCAAAAAAATTTCAACGTCCAGAAGCAAGGCGATGAGGTTCCTGATCATCCAAATGCGCGTTCTACTGATGCTCTTGGTCGCATTTACACAGTTCATCCGAAGAATGACGAATGCTTCTACTTGCGGTTGTTGCTGGTGAATATTCGTGGGCCGACATCATTTGAATCACTTCGAACTGTCAATGGTGTAGTGTGCCCAACATTTCGTGCTGCATGTCAACAGCTCAACTTGCTTGAAAACGATACTCATTGGGACATGACAATCGCTGAATCAATTATTTCTGCAACTCCAAACCAGATACGCACATTATTTGCTATCATTATTTCGACATGCTTCCCATCAAATCCACGTGAACTATGGAGCAAGTACAAGAATGACATGTCAGAAGACATTCTACATCGAATTCGTGTCAGTTTCGGAAATCCCGATCTCGAGGTGAATGAGGAGATACATAACCAGGCTTTGCTTTTGATCGAAGACATGTGTTTTCGCACGTGCGGCAGTTTGTTAGTCAAATTAGGAATGCCAACGCCATGTCGTGGAATGAACGATGCTTTCAATCGAGAATTGGAACGTGAACATGAATATGATCGAGATGCATTGAACCAATCAGTTCGAACCAATGTACCAATGTTGAACCTCCAACAGAAAGGAGTATACGATACGTTAATGAAGGCAATTCATGATGGAAATGGTGGATTATTTTTCCTCGATGCGCCCGGTGGAACTGGGAAGACATTCCTCATGTCATTGATTTTGACCACTGTTCGTGCGAGATCCGATATTGCTGTAGCAGTTGCTTCTTCTGGGATAGCGGCCACATTGCTAGAAGGATGCCGAACAGCTCATTCAGCGTTGAAATTACCGTTAAACCTTCAATCGGCTGAAAACCCGACATGCAACATTGCAAAACACTCAGCAATGGCGAAAGTTTTGGTAGCAAGTAAAATCATCATCTGGGATGAATGTACAATGGCACACAAACGCGCATTGGAAGCACTCGATAGAACTATGAAAGATCTACGCAATGACTCAAGATGTTTTGGAGGCGCAATGATTCTACTTTCTGGCGATTTCCGTCAAACAATACCAGTTATTCCAAGATCGACCGCTGCTGATGAAATAAACGCTTGCCTCAAATCATCGACTCTGTGGTCAGAGTCGATGATTTGACAGCTGACGACAAACATGCGAGTTGCATTGTTAAACGATCCATCTGCCGAAGAATTCTCCAAGCAATTGCTGACTATCGGTAATGGCCGTGTTCCGGTCGACAAATCGAACGGATTGATTTCGTTTCCTCAGAACTTTTGCATTTTTGTCTCAACGAAGGACGAGCTCATCAACAAAGTGTTCCCGAACATCATTACTAACCACAAAAATCACAATTGGGTGAGTGAACGAGTAATTCTTGCGGCAAAGAACAAAGATGTGGATCACTTAAATTTTACAATTCAAAATCTAATCGTCGGTCCACTTCATTCCTTCAAATCTATTGACTGTGTGACAAACGAAGACGAAGCAACCAACTATCCAACTGAATTTTTAAACTCATTGGATCTACCTGGCTTGCCACCGCACAATTTACAACTAAAAGTTGGCTCGATAATCATCATGCTACGAAACCTGAATCAACCAAAACTATGTAACGGAACGCGTTTGGTGGTGAGAAAACTCATGGGCAATGTAATTCACGCGACGATACTTCAAGGGAAGTTCAAAGGTGAGGAAGTTCTCATTCCGAGAATTCCGATGATCCCAACCGATATGCCATTCGAGTTTAAACGAATTCAATTTCCAATTCGTCTTGCATTCGCCATGACGATCAACAAATCACAAGGCCAATCCTTGAGTGTTTGTGGCCTGAATCTAGAAAATGAATGTTTCTCTCACGGCCAATTGTACGTAGCATGTTCACGTGTCGGTAAACCATCCGGTTTATTCGTTCTCGCACCTAACAATAAAACAAAAAATATCGTATATCACAAGGTGCTACAATGAAGGGACTCGACTCCATTGCAACTCACCCAGCAAATAGTTTAAAAGAAAGTAGTGCAATAATGCTACGCGAACCATTTCTATTCAATTCAATAAAACGAAAGCCTTGCTGCCACGTGAATTACATTCATTTCAATGTAATTAAAATATATTTCATTTTGATTTTTTGTAATTTCATTGAATTTAATTAATTTGGAGTATTCATTTAATTTATTTAATCTTAATAAAAAACTCAATTTTATTAAGCTAATAACTTTAAAAAACATTTATTGATTTTGAGGCGGTACGAAGTTCGCCGGGTCAGCTAGTATACACTATAAACATCAACGGAAATGAGTATGATACATTTTACTAGTTAGCTACATATCAACGAAAATGATTTTGATATGCCGACTACTGGTAATAATTGTATTGCACTTTATTAAAATGATTTTGATACGTCTAGACAAAATGAAAATTCCAAACTGTGTGGACAGTTTAAGAAATGTTGTACGTGTGCCCATGTTGATCTTCAACATATTCCGGGGCCGCCAAGATTGGCTTTCGCTGATATTCTTTTATTCTTACGGGTTGCTGACCTCACGGTCCTAAGTGAGTGGTGTCAGACGTGAAGCTGCTGGTTGATGCATTAGAAGCTTCATTTTCCCGAACATGTACCATCCGATGATAAGGAGTGTTGCTGGTATTAGTAAATAAATTGCTACATAATGATGGTAGTCGTGTAAGTTGACCTTCGCAGTGGATTCTTGTAGTGATTTTTTATGATCTCGAATCATAGTTTCAACGGCCTTGAACTCTGAGAGCTTTGAAGGTAACTTTAAGTTTATGACGTTGGTGATATTTATCTGATCACTTAAGTTTAACTGTGGTAGGAAAGAAATCTTAAACTCGCTGTTGAATGTTTTGTACCCTGACACTGTGAAGCCGTCGCCCTTAAAAATGCAATTTTGTTGCAGCTCGAGGACCCCCTCTCCTTGAATGGCGACTGTTGTTGTTTCAAATGTGCCATCACTTTCATGTTCGCAAACCACGTTACAAGTACACTTTGAATTTATAACAAAGATCCATGCGTTATATCGATGCAACGGAATCGAAATGGTGGCAACTGCCCTCTGAAGTATCTGGCAGCTTGGTGGTATTCTGTCATCCTGTTTGAGTAATTGTATTTCACAGCTGCTTGCATTAGAGCTGTAGTCATACAGTGGCTGGCGTGTGTTGCAGAGATGTTCTACGTTTGGATAGGTGCATGCGTTGAATTCCTCAGTTGAGAGTTGTATGTATTTATCCTGTTGGATTGTTACCATCAAATAATTTGAAGATGGCTGAATATATACGTATTGTTGTTCATGTAATGTAGGCACCGGTATAACAGTGTACAATGTGTATCGGATTCTTTGGATCAAAGGGATCTTTATTTCGAAGATTACGGTTTCTCTGACTTTTGTGGTTTTTACCGTTGCTATTTTATACAGGGCAACTAGGTTTTTGCTGCGATACGGTATATCTTGGCTCGGCTTGAGGTTGTCAATTATTTGCCTGGTTTGCTCTTGGAGCTGATGCGGTGTCACAACCAGTGGATTTAATTTGCCCTGATGTACTTCTGTTATTGCGTCTATTACAGCCGATTGGAATGTACGGAGTTTCATCATGTCTAGCATTGTGTGCAGCGCGATGTCAGTGAATTCTTCATGAAAGATGAGCTCAGCCATTTTGATTTGAATGCCTCGAATTTTTGATTGGTCTCCTTTTCTTGTTACTCGTGTTTGTTGTGAGTTATCTGTGCTGTTTGGCGTTGTTTCTTCTGCAATTGTTTCTTGTGGTTCGTCTACTGGTAGAACGGATACTTTTGTAATTGCTCTTTTATATAAAGCATTTCCCGGGCCACGTATTGAGACTATGCGCACTAATCCGTCTGTTCCCGGGTATGTTTCTGTAATTCTACCTCTTACCCACTTTGTGGGAGGTAAGTTGTCTTCAATTAATAGTACTAGATCACCTATTTTAAGTTGTGGTCTTGTTTGTAGCCACTTCGGTCTTTGCTGTAATCTTCGGAGATATTCATTGCTCCACTTTTTCCAGAAGTCCTGTTTTAGCTTTTCTAACATTTGCCATCTTGTCAAGCGATGAATATTTGATTCGGTTAGATTCTCTTCTGGTGGTGCATCGTTTGAAATTGGACACAGGGGTCTTGAATTTAGGATGGCTTCAATTTGATTTCGAAGTGTTGTTAGCTCTTCATAAGTCAGAGTTGCATTTTCTACGATTTTTTTAAGTGGGTTTTGACTGATTTAATTCCAGCTTCCCACAATCCACCAAGATGTGATGATGCGGGTGGTTGGAAATGCCAGGTTATTCTCTCTGTTGCTAGTTGTTGAGCAACAATGTCATTAAAGTCGATTTTTTGTGTTTTTTGTAATCTTGCTAGCTGATTATTGGCTCCAATGAAGTTTGTGCCGTTGTCGCTATATATGTTTGTGCATAATCCACGTCTAGATGTGAATCTCTTAAGGGCTGCAATGAAGGCGTCTGCAGTGAGATCTGTCACCACTTCAATATGTGTAGCCTTGGTTGAGAGACAGACAAAGATTGCTATATATGCCTTATAAGTCTTGCTTCCTCTTCCCTTGGTTGTTTTTATTTGCACGGGACCGGCATAATCTATTCCGGTGTGTAAATGGTCTCGTTGGTTGAACTCTTGCGGATGATAAGTTTCCCATCAGTTGATTACCCCCTGGCTTGATTTTAAACTTATGACATGTAATGCATTTTGAGATTGTTGATTTAGTTGTGATTCTGCCTCTGATTATCCAATATTTCTTGCGTGTGAATGAGAGAGTAAGTTCGATACCTCCATGCAACATTCTCAGGTGTGCATAGTTGATTAGGCTTTTCGTGAACTGGTGTTGTGCAGGAAGAATGGCTGGATGTTTTTCTTCATTTAAAAATGACTTGTGTAGTCTACCTCCTATTGGATTGTTCTTCATTAGTTGAGATATTTCTGGGTTATAGCAGCCGCGTTGTATGTGCTTCACAATTATTCTTTCGGCCTCATTTAGATCGTATTCATTCACTTTTATTCTTCTACATTTGTTGGTGAAGTTTATTATGATTTTCACAATCCTTTTCAATTTGGTACACCCTGATATCTTTTTTATCAGGTCACCTATTCTGTCATTATCTTCTGTGACTGTTGTGTAATTAATGTCCTTTATTTCTATCGTTTCTTGTTTTTCTAGCTCGAGATGATTTTGTGTATCTAGCGGGTTGTAATGTTTGTTACTGAGCCAAGAAGGCCCCGTCCACCATAGTTGATGATCTATTAACTCATTGGCCGTTATTCCGCGGCTTGCACAGTCCGCTGGATTGTCTGCTGATTTGATGTGACGCTATTGTCGTGGTTCTGTAAGACTCCTGATCTCTGATACTCTGTTGGCAACATAAGTTTTATACTTTTGAATATCCCCTTGAATCCATGAAAGTACTATTGTTGAATCTGTCATGCGATGGTCGTTGTTTGATGCATTCCCAATGCTTGTTTCACTTCTTTGAGTAGCTTGGCTAGTAGAAGCGTAGCATTTAGTTCCAGTCTTGTTAATGTTACTTTTGTCTTTGTTGGCGCTACTCTTGTCTTGGCTGCTATGATCCTGGTGCTAACCTCGTTGTCTATGCAGGCGACTCTTAGATAGACGCATGCGGCGTATGCTTGTTCTGATGCATCGCTGAAGCCGTGAATCTCCATCTGTGAATCAGGTGTGCTGTTTAGCCATCTCTGAATTTTAAAGTTGTTGAGATGTTTTAGATTGTCCTGGAATGTTAACCACTGCTGGGCTAATGCATCTGGTACTCTTTCATCCCAATTGAGACCCATAAGCCACATCTTCTGTAGCATTATCTGTGGTTGTCATCGCGACTGTTTTGGTTGCTGGCCCGACTGTTGAGTGTGGATTTGACCAGGGGTTGATTATCGTGTTTGTTTTATGTTTTGATGGTTTTGGACGTAGTTCATTGGCTAGCCTTGTGACGTTAGGATCCATTGCTCCCCGCATCCAATGTCGTGCTGACCTCCTTTCGTTGTATTCTTCATCTTTTTTCCTAGTGCTGTTTTCTTGGAAAGTTTGTTTTGCTGTTGTTGTATGTGAATCAAAGTATCTTCCTAAGATTATCCATCCCAAGTTGGTGTTTTGAGCGATTGGTTGTTGTTCGCTTATTTTTTTTATATCTGGTAGTACTATGTCTGTGTAATAATCTGCACCAAGGAGTAAATCTATTGGTGCGGATATGTGGTAGTTAGGATCTGCCAGATTATGTAGGTTATCCCAAACACGACTCATTAGTGTTTTCCGTGGTTGTGTTTCCGTGATTTGATTCACCACGTAAGCTTTTATTTTTAAGTTGTACCTTGATTTACAATTAGACATGGTCGACAGTTTAGCGGCTTTGTTAGCTATTTCTTTTTGCTTTGCGGTAATGCCAGCGATGTGTAGTTCTGCGATGGTTGTTTTTAATTGTAGCTTATTTACTGCATTTGAAGTGATGAGCGTGGCATGAGAACAAGGATCTATTATGGCACGTAGATAATATTCTTGCCCAGTTTTTGTGATTGTTTTTACTAGAGCCGTTGGTAGAAGCACGTACGCTTCGTCTGTTCTTCAACCAGAGTTGTTTAAGGCGGATTCATTGTTGTAGCTCGTTGTGTTCATTCCGTTCGTTCCGTTCGTTATGCTTTTTTGTAAACCAATAGGATTTGTCGCAAATGACGTTTTATTTCTTCGGTATTTTTTTCATCAAGTTGATCTATCTTCAACTATTTTACCGAAGGAACATGGCAAGAAAGAAACGACATGGTATATAGTATAATAGTAGAAACAAACAGACACATTTTCGATACATATTTTTATTTTGTAGTCAAGTACGTTGTTCATTTTGCGTTTTGATGTTTTGTTTTTTCATCAACAATGAACTCATTAAAATAATACTCCAGTAAAAATACCGAACACAACGAACGGAACGAACACAACGAACTACAACAATGAATCCGCCTTTACTGCTGTTGTATTGTTTTCAGTCCTTGAATTGTTATTGTTATGTAGCAGATGATGATGTTGTCCTTGGCATTGTGCACATTTTTCCTTGCAATCTGTTAGCTTGTGGTTGTTGTTAAGACATTTTCTACATACCCCCAATAGCGATACCAGTTGATTTTTGTCCAAGCTATTCATTCTTTTGAATTTAGAGCAATCTGCAATATGATGGCTTTGTTTACAAATATTGCATGTTTTGCTCGTGCTGTTGGTTGTTAATAGTGTTGTTCTAGGAGTAGTTGTTGTTTTTCGATAATACGAGGTTTTTTCTCGTAAGACTGCTTCTAGCGCTGTGGCGCGTGCCTCGAGAAACTTAATGAATTCTTGAAGTGTTTGAATTTCTCTCGAGTTTTCTAACGTCATTTCGTATGCTTTTAGTGATTGATGATCCAGCTTTTTAGTCAATGCATAGATGACGATTTGCTCCCACGAATCTGTGTGGATTCCTAGTTGGTTGATTGCATGTAGGCACTCTCTCGTGGTGTCATATAAACCTCGCAGGGCTGATGCTGATTCATTATTCATGGTGGGTTGCGACATCATCGTATGGATGTACCTGGTTATATTCATCCTGTGGTTATCGTACCTTTCCTTTATTATTGCCCATGCGGCTTCATAATTTTCGCCCACGGATTGAAGATGATTTATTAGTTTTGCTGCTTCATCTCTAGTGTAGGTCTTCAAGTAGCTCATCTTGTATGTGTTGTTTAGTGCGTTGTTTTTGTGTACTAATTGCTCAAATACATCTTTAAATGCCATCCACTTCATGTGTTCTCCAAAGAAGTGTGGTATTTGAACTTTTGGCAGTTTGATTTCTGCTGGTAGATTTCTTTCGAGTTTGCTCGATTCATTGTTTGTGATTACTTGAACCACCATGTCATCATACGCTTTACGAATTTCGTCATAGTAATAGTCGACGAAGTATTTTGTTGTTTCTTCTTCATCTTGTGTTGCTTCTAGGCATATGATGTCGTGATGATCTGTTATTTGGTTAATCATTCTCTCCATGTGAGCTAATGACAAATTTAGCGATGCTTCTGGTGCTCCGTTGTCCAGCTTTTGTTGTGTGGATCTTATCTCTTTGTATAAGTTCCTCATTTTCACGTCTTGTTGTTTTAACGTGCGATCCAATGTTGTTTCCGTTCGACTGTTGGTTGAGCTTGATTCCTTCTTGTTATTTAGAAGTTCACGCATTTCTTCTATAAATTTATTGTGTATAGTGGAAGTCGTGATCCTGGATTCTCGGTACTCATGCTCTTTAATTTTTTTACGCTATTGGCCGTAGGCACTTGGCGAAACACACTAATACTTAATAAAGACATTTTTATTAATCACTTGTTTTTTGTTTCGCAGTTATTTTGAATAATTTTCAAAAAGTTTAAAAAATCACTCGATCGATTTCGACTTGTTAGGTCATCATCAGGAGTATCTACTTTTTGAAAATTATTCAAAATAACTGCGAAACAAAAAACAAGTGATTAATAAAAATGTCTTTATTAAGTACTCATGCTCTTTGGTGAGTGCTGGACTGAATTTGAGTATTTGGTCATCTACTGCAGTGTATTGTGCATACAGCGTTATTAACTGGTCAATTTTCTTCTCCAGATATGTTTTAGTTTTGCGGCTGTCTCCATCCTTTGTGTAGTTCCTATGGAGGACGTTCATCTGTTCTTCTGTTTCGGCCTGCTTGGTGAGAAGAGCTTCCATTGTAGTTATTTATTATCAGTTGTTCTTGATGTTCCCAGTTGTATAATGTAAAATGGTTGCTACCAATATTACTTGTCGATGACTCGTGCTGGCTTTTGCCACCGGTTGATCTTGATGGCTCGAAGGACCAATGTTAATTTAGCAAATTATATCTTAGTTTGTAGGACTAAGGTTTGCTAGATTAGCGTATCATCTAACTAAATTACCACTGGTGAGGTTTAGTTAGATGAGCAAGTAAAACTGAATGGTTTATGGTCAATTTTATTCTGATTTTATTCATTAAATTCACGAGCTTATATACAAACTCGAGCAACAATTTGTTGCTAGTAAGCAACTCTACAAAAACTAAACACTTGTTGTATAAGCAATTCTTAAACTAAATATACACTATAAACATCAACGGAAATGATTATGTTACATTTTACTAGCTAGCTACATATCAACGAAAATGATTTTGATATGCCTAAACTACTGGAAATAATTGTATTGCACTTTATTAAAATGATTTTGATACGTCTAGACAAAATGGAAATTCAAAACTGTGGGGACAGTTTAAGAAATATTGTACGTGTGCCCCTGCTGATCTTCAACAAATATGGAAGAAAAATCAAACATCAGAACCCAACAACGAGGCCACTACAACAAAAACCACTCAGCGAAGTGGACAGGTCTATACAAACAAAATGAATAAATTATGTGAATCTTCTAAACTATAAACGACACCGTTACGCGGATGTAAAGGTCAATCTACCAATAATATTAAAGTCCAAAACTGAAAAATCAAAAAATCGATAATGCAGGTAGTGTCTTCGCTCTCTCAACCGAAAGTAGATAAATACGTCACCGTTGATCAACAATCTTCAGCCGAAAGTTACCAGCCGAAAAATTATTTCAACAACACGTCAACAGAAAACAATTTTAATTTTTTAGTATGCGAAGGTTGTTGTAAAACCTAATTCTATTTAAACTTGAGAAATACAAATGTTTAAATCAATCAATCATAATTTGAAAAGTAATATTGTTAACAATGCTTCAAGTGAACATCCAGTATGGTGGGAATGCCACTATGGCCATTTGATATGTCATAATGTTTGTCAACTTCGGCCTAATTATGAAAAAAGTCTGAAGGGGATACAGTGGTGTAATTTATCAAATTTTCGCTAATTCTATATATCGAAAATGTATTGAATTTCCTGTCGTTCTAGATGAGCAAGCCTTGTCATTGATGCCATTATGGCCACTAGATAGGCCATCATGTTAATCATGTTAACTTTACTGTGCAGAAATATTGAATTAGCGAAATTGCACCCCCGTTTGCGAAACGAAATTAACTAGTTAAAGAACGAAATTCTGATGGGGATACGGGGGTGAAATTTGACAAAATGTTCATAGTTCAATTTCTGAAAAATTCATTGAATTTCTGTTAATGTGCTCTTCTGTTAATGCCTGTTAACAACAGTCCAATTTTAAAAAATTTTGGTGGGGATACGCCAGGCCATTCAATAATTTTTTCAGAAATTCAACTATATATATTTTTTTCAAATTACATCCCTGTATCCCCTTCCGAATTTCTGGAAAATTAGACTTTTGTTAACAGGCATTAGGGACTACCAAATGGCCATAGTGGCATCAATGCGAATTAAGGTTAAATAAGAGCGCGAGACCATTTAATGAATTTGCTCCCCCGTATCCCCATCAAATTGTTTTCATAATTGGTCTGGAGTAGACATACTCGTAACATGTCATAAACTAAAACTTTTATTTTAATATCAACTTAAAGAAGTAAATAAAATGAAGGAAACAATTATTTTTCTTAAATATCGGCTGGTAACTTTCAGCTGAATATATATTGATCAACGTTGTTGAATTTTTATGTTCGGCTATCAAACCAAAGACACAATCTGCATTATCATTTTTTTTTTCGACTGGCAACTTTCGGATAACCTAACAAGATAGTCCACCAAAACATCAAAGAGTATTTCATTATACTGTTAAAGTTAGCCGAAAGTTTCCAGCCGAAAGATAATGTATATAGTGTCTTGAAGGAATAGGTACAAAGGGCCGAATGTCGAAGGGCCGAATGTGTCGAAGGGCCGAATGTGTCGAAGGGCCGAATGTCGAAGGGCCGAATGTCGAAGGGCTGAATGTGTCAAAGGGCCGAATGTGTCAAAGGGCAAAATGTCGAAGGACCAAATGGGCCGAATGGTTCGAAGGCCCGAATTTTTTTGTTTTTAGAAATATAATTTTTTAAATTTGTTGTTTTATAACAAAATAAAATATT
Organism: Nephrotoma appendiculata; assembly: GCA_947310385.1. Lineage (NCBI taxonomy): Eukaryota > Metazoa > Arthropoda > Insecta > Diptera > Tipulidae > Nephrotoma > Nephrotoma appendiculata. Next base: position 243,325,940 of record OX371223.1, on the reverse strand, counting down.
TTATTATTAGAATGTTAGAAAATTTTTATATTTTTTTATTTTTCATATTTTTTTTATAGAATATTTTGTAATTTTTTTTATTTTTATTAAACATAAATGAATTTCTTATGAATTTATGTATTTTAATATTTTTCATCTTTGAATATTTATGAAATTCCACGTATCCGGTCAGCGATACATTTTCGTGAAGGAAAATTTTCATTCAGAGGCATTCGGCCCTATTTGTCAGCCTTCTGATAATAGGTATATGGTACAAAAATTAAAAAAATAATTAAATTAAATAAATAATTAAAAAAAATATATTTCTGAAAACAAAAAAACTCGGCCCTTCGACCCATTCGGCCCTTAGACACATTCGGCCCTTCGGCACATTCGGCCCTACGACACATTCGGCCCTTCGACATTCGGCCCTTCGACACATTCGGCCCTTCGACACATTCGGCCCTTCGACATTCGGCCCTTCGACATTCGGCCCTTTGATATCATACCGTCTTCACTGACAAAAATACTGTGTTATTATTGAAAAAATAACTTTTGTTAATAAAAAATTGTTGTATTTAAAAAATATTATTTAATGCAAGAAATATTTTTAATTTGGTTAAGGTAGCATCAAGTTGTATTAAAAAATATGAGTTTGTTAATTTTTAAATTTGTTTTAACTCAATATTTATTAAGGATAAATGTAATTTTAGGTGTCATAACTAAATTGCAATAAAAAATAAAAAATATGTTCAACAAGTTCTGTTTTTAATATTAACAATTTTTTTCTTTTAACTTTTAATAATTCTTCTTTTAATAACAACAAATCTTTAGTACTATGAACAAAAAACGAAATTGAAAGGAAAAAGTAACAAATATTTTTTTATGTTTAAAAATCGTCTCTTCTCTGCTTTTTTTGTTTTTCCAGTTATATTCATTTGCTTTTTCTATTTCATCATAATTATTCAACATTGGCGCGTGGCTGTAGTGTTTTAAAAAGTAAAACAATATTATTTATTATTAATTTAATTAAGATTAAGTATACATCAGTGAATGTATAAGTCAGGTATGTATATACATATTATAAATATAAAGTTTTTGTGATACAGTGTCGTGTAAAATTACGGTTTTCTCTGTTTTTTCGATTTAAACAGACATCTTGTTTGATGGCACTAAATATTTGCTTTCTGTAATTTTAATTGGTTATCTTATTTTGATTTCTGGAACCTATAATAATATAAAGTGTTTTAAATGTTGAAACATATATGGTTGTATTAAAAACTTGATAGTCCATATCGGAAAAATCCATAATGTGGGAACATACAATGTGACGTCATAGAAATGCAAAAAATGTGACGTCATTGAAATGCAAAATTCGATCATTAAGATTAGTTGAACTCTGATTCTTAGCTGATAAAGGAGCATAGCCAATTTTTCAGTTTTTGTGAAAATCCATTTATTAATCCCGATTCTGAATACAAGTTTTACAAATTTCTAGAACAGGCTGACTTAACATCTCCAATAAAACAATTTAATATAAAAAACGGAATAGTTCGAGGATTCACCAACGGTTAAATCGATTTTATTGAATCAAAAGCTGTAGGAAGTCTTTTACCTATAAAATTCCAATTTAGAAAGTTTTTTGAGAAAAATGATTGTTTATTATCTTGTTTAGATGAAATTGAAAAGTTAAAACTAGTCAGCTCTAAAATATCGAATTTTACCGAAGGTCGACTTTGGGAAGAGAAACACAACATATGTAGATACATAAATGATTTTGAGGTTAACAATCCTTTAGGATCTCATGCTAAAACGAAATCAGTTTTAAATAAATATTACTCTTTCCCCTTTCTATAAAATCGTTCAAAACTTGATAATATTTTTTTAACAGCATCAATAAAGTCTGTTGATTTAAAGCAGCATGGAAACGTTTCATGCCTTAAAGAATTAGTCAAATAACAAAAAAGAGTTGGAGGAAACTAGTATATGTATTAATACCAGTAAAGGAGTAAAACATATTTGTTTCATTTTGGGTTTAGTCTTAGGTGATAATTTAGATTTGAATTCCATACTAGATTTTAACTACTCTTTTTCTGCAAATTCCTTTTGTAGACTTTGTAAAGAAATTAAATCGAATAAGAAGAAACTGTGCGTGGAAAATCAAACTAGCCTTCATAGTGGCCTTCAGTATGGGTGCGTGATAAAACACCTATTATATATCCAACAACGTTTCAATTTTTACCAATAAGAGATCTATTGCGCCAATAAGAGATCTATACCAATAAGAGATCTATCTAAACGCCGAAGACTACGTGAGAGCTTTAAAGTACCAAATCATATCACCGGACGAGATTATACTTAACTGGCAAAGGAGTATCAGCATTAGACTGGATCAAATTAGTAAAATCAACTCAACTAAGGAAATCATGGAAGCATGGTGAATGTATAAAAATGTAGATTGATATAAACTGGTAATACTGCTAATACTTACACTTTTATAGCAATGATGCTATAAAAGACAATTGATTTGGCATAATATACTCGTATATCTACGTATTATTTTTTTTTATAGATTGATATTGATTTTAGTGGCATGTATCACGACACAAAAGGAATTTTTGACAAATTCGAAAATTTCCAAAGGAAAATTATTAAAATCTATGGGAAAAAATAAAGGCCCACGCTTCCAAAGATATCCTTAACGAAATTGTGACTCATTTGTAGATGGTAAATGTGCTGGAACATTATTTGTCTTACCGGCTGTTCTAAAACCGCATCTTGTGAAAACATCTACGGGAGTACGAGGAGTTAAAAAGTTCTCTATAGACGAATCTCAAGAATCTTTTTTCTAAGTTTACAAAACTGGAGCAGAATAAATTATTTCCTCGAAAAGAAAAATAAGCAAATTCAACCAATTATTCCCATAGAAGGAGACAAACTCACCCAACCTACTAAAATAATAATACACTTCGATAATATTAAATATATAGTTAACAATATCCAAAAGGCGATAGATGTCATATTTAAGATATTTTTCATCTTTAACTTAAAGTATCCGGAAGCTTGCCAACAAATTTGACAATCTATTTAAATATTTTTTTATGAACTATCTTTGAAGAACGAAATTCATCATTGGACAGCTGTTAATTATAAAATTGGAACAAAATGAGTGCGAAAACGAAGAATCCAATATTTAAAATCGAATTCTTTTTAATTAGATTATTTAATGGTGATATTAAAACTAAAATAATTTAGTTTTAGCTTTTGTTAATCGTGTACACATGTTTTATAGATTTAAAATTGTTGGAATTGCATTACTTTTTATTTGAATAGTACAAAATTATAATAATTACGTACAATAATCGATAATACTTATTTTAATTAACTTTTTGTAAATTACAATTATCATATGAATTTAACTATTACTAAATTCTACAAACAGAAATCATTATAATTAAAATTATTTGAAATTAATAAATTTTTTAATTAAAGAAAAATATTTTTTAATATTTAGCAAACCTTCAATTCATTTGAAAGAATTATTTGTAAAGCTTTTAAAATTCTCCTCTTCATATTAGAAAACCTTCTGTTACCTTAACAAAAATCTTTTTAAAATTTAATAAATATTCAAACAATTTAAAAGAAATATTTGTTAAATTTCAAAAATTTTCTTTTCATATTAGTTAATCTTCTGTTACACTAAAAGAAACCTTTTTAAAGTTTAATAAACATTCAAATAATTTTAAAGGAATGTTTGTTAAAATTTAGAAGTTCTTCTTTTCATATTATTAAATCTTCTTTTACCATAACAAAATTCTTTTTAAAATTCATAGTTAATAATGACGTCATCAAAAAATTAAATGGCTTTATAATAAAAGAAACTTTTGTTGTATTAACTTAAATGTTGTTATTATGAAATGTATCATATTTTAACATAAGCTAATTTGTTAATATTACTATTTGTTTTCTTTACCCAAATTTATGTTAATATTAAACACGATTTTTCTTAATGTTACCCAGGTTTTTTTCAGTGTATTCATGAATACAGCAAAAATCAGTCATGAACTCAAATTTAGGATCGGGTTATATCATTGGGGTGAAGGGGAAAATATTTCAGCTTATAGGAATTTAAAAATCGATAGGAGCGAGAGTATAAAGAGAGTTTAACTTTTGGCTGAAATAGTCAAGACACTATCTGCAATATCTTTCGGCTGGCACCTTTCGGCTAATTTTAACAAGGTATTTCATTCTGAATCGCAAAAAGAGGAAAAATCTAACGAAAATTGCATTAAAGAATATCGGGATCTTGAACACGAACTTTAAGTCGAAGAATATTTAAGCAAATTTTACGAAAGAGGTCTATTGAGTATACCATACTTAGAATACATTTGTCAAAACAACGAAATCTTAAAATCCCCTATCGACACAGGCGCTAATAAAAAATTTATTATAAAAAAAACTCTAATGACACACAACCAGTAAAAATATTTCCTGTAAAATCAGCGGGTAGTGATATACAAATCCATCAAAAAATCACGGCACCTGTTGAGAACAACACAACATAAAATAATCAGCCTACAATATTATCGGATACTCGACACCATCGCAAACATTTTTATTTTTTCTTTGTCATAGTTTTACATTTTTTATGTATTTCATATAAACTGCTTAAGGAGCTATTAATTTTGTATAAATAAACTATTTTGTAATAATAAAAGGCAGAATGAAATTGACCACAATCAACTCAGTTTTATATTCTTATATCTAATTAAAGCTCACTCGTGGTAATATAATTAGATCACAGCGCTATAGTCTAACAAATCTTAGTCTTACAAACTAAACAGTCCTTTGCTAAACTAACAGCAACAATTTGTAAGATATTTGATAACGATAGCACATCCAATTTCTTTGTTTTACCGGGATTAACCGCATTTGGTGGTATAAGCGACGACGACACTCTAAAAAAGTGGAGGCTAATTGATCAAAAGAGGAGTATTATCACAATATCACACGGAATCTTTAAAAAATAGAACTTCTAACCCAGTGAATGACATCGAAATACGGGACTAACATTTGGATGAAATAAGTAAGACAAAATTTGAGTTCTAGAGATTTGGCATTCTTAAAGACAAAATTTTCCAAAGAATGATTAACAACGTTCTAAAATCGAAATTATGGAAAGTATGCTATGTGTATAGCTACGATATCGTCGTTTTTCTCGGCAACTCGAAAGACGGACGTCTTTATAATGTCCAGAAATACTCAATAAGGTGGCCAAACAGAGTTTCTTGGAAATATAATAACAGGTGCTAGAATAAAAGTGGATCCCAGAAGAGCAGCGGCAATACAAAAACTGAAACCACCGGAAAATCTCAAGGAGCTAGAAGAATTTTTTGGTTTAACTTCCTATTACTCGGAGATTTTTCAAGGAATTTGGAAAAAGCTCAAAGACACTGATAAACCTGACACGAGGGGAAAATGCTCAAATCAAAGCAAATAAATCACGAAAAATTACAAATAAATTGAATGACACTTAATAAACACAAAATTAGATTTTTGAATATTTTAATTAAAAAATTTGTTCAAAAAGTTTAAAAAATCACTCGGTCGATTTCGACTTTCGAAATATTATCTGGAATAACCCAAAATTTCATAAAGACAAGTTCTCCACATTTCGAATCAAGAAGAGATCTGTATTACACCTAAGGGGAAAAATAATAAAAATATTACATTATTTTTTTGCTCCAAGGATGATGGTTATGGACAACGAATCAACCTTAATCAGCCCCATCAAAAGCAACTACTTAAAACACTTCTAATGCGAAGTTATCTAACACCGGCCCACAAAAGCGAAGAAAATGGAACCACAGAGGATGTATTCAACAGGCCATGCGACACAATTTTTTGCACTAACATATCGTATTAATTACCAGAATTTGCTAAACGTTAGAGATAACATATGAGGACCTAACAGAACGCATTCGAAGTACGCCAGAAAATAAAAATCGACGTGAGAATCTTAAGAGAAATGAGCCAAAAACTGGCGAAGTTAGGAAAACAAACTACTGAGCGAAAAAACAAATTAAAGGGAAAGATAAACCAAGATAAACCAAATGAAGAACATTTTTTTATATCTTTGGACCACAACAACGTCCATAAATTATTACGACTGCAAAACGACAATTTCAGTTTCAAATTTTTCCATTTCAATTTCAACTTTAAACTCAATTTCAAATTTCAATTTCAATTCCAAGAGAAGGATGAGGGTTAAGATCACGAAATAGAAACAACCAGCAGATCGTTCTTCCACCATAAAAATACAGTCAGTTAAACACAAATCGAACGTCAACCCATATATTTGGGCCTTTGAAGAACATCCGGAGAATGAGAATTTTTTAAGGAGGAAGAGTTACGACGACAAAAGCATGATTACGACGACAAAAGCATGAAATGTGAAAAATGCATTGTGCAGCTTTTGATAAATTTCCAAATCAGCAAAATATAGGTACTTTGAGTGTCGATATTTTGCGCATTGCGCCTTACATTATTGTTAAAGTAAATATAGACACAATAAAATGGACCTCAGTCCAATAAATTTATTTTTTTAATTAAATTCAACATTTAATTTTACTAGGCAAGTGATGCTAAACTTTAACAGTTCATCACTTAGACCACTGGCCTAAGTACTGGCACTTAGTACTGGATTCGAATCTCACCAGAGCCTCGATGCAAAGCGAATTTTCGTCATCGATTACGATCGGTGATGTTAATAAACACAACTACGACCCTCTTTTGGAGTGCAGAATTCAGCGCCGACCCACCATCCATGCCAGTGTAGAGGTTGGTATGGAGCTTGCAATATACATGTGGTATACAGTAAACAATATTAAAGTGAAGTGCCAAAAAATTCACATAAATTCAGTAATAGAGTAGCAACGTACACAGATACCCAGTTCAGTGTACAAGATAGATTGTTAAGAGTGGGGAGATGTTAAAGATGATGGGAGGGCTAACAGTAGCTCCCAAAACCAAAACAAACAAAAACAAATAAACTTTGATTGGGTTGGATTCTATCCAACTCACAGTTTCTTCTAAGGTGTAACCTTTAATAGAACGAATTTTACATTTAACCAAAACAGATTTATGTCAAAGGTTACTGAATAGAATTTTTAGTCGGGTTTCTGATTCATTCTCGAATAATCCTGCACACCAGCAACTTCCATTCTATTAATTGCATGATACAGAAAAGTGCAATATAGAAAACGTTAACATTCCCGAGCGATCAATGAATAGTAAAGAGATACCCTACCAACGTTAGGAATGTAATTAAAGTACCTATCAAAGATCCAGAGAGAAAAAGTAAAGAGTTTTGGAACTAACTAAAACGTTCTTTCAGTATGCCAAACCTACATTAAAAATCCCTTACATATGGCTAATGATGCTACTCATTATTAACTATTTCAAATAATTTTTTCTCAATACTTATCCCAGCCGGAGCGTGTTCTTCTATGTTTTTTTATCCAGATATGTTTTAACCTCTTAAGCCTATAAACTTTGCTCCAATGTCCGCGTTTTTTCCTTTGGCATGAGAGAACACATTTTTTGACAACTCCTTTCTAACGACCTAAATTTGGTTTCTCCTATCAGTTTGTTTCCTGGTTTAAGTCGTACCTATAGCCAATCGCACACAATATTTTGAATTCGGAAATGTGAGATCCAATACAATTCGAGCTACATCAGGAGTACTACAAGATTCTCACGCTGGCTTTTGGTTATTCATAATATACATAAATGGCAATATTTATGGTGCTGCCAAACAAAACAGACAATTTGCTAAAAAATCGCAAAAAAAAAATTATAAAAATTAATTAGTGTCAGTAACGAGATTATTTGGGGCCCTGTACCGTCAAGGTAAATAGTTTAAGTGCGGGACAGTGATATCAGTGATGGTGGTACCCCAATAAAGGGGCTCACCTAAACAAAAGTGAACATTTGTCGAAAAAATTTGTATATCAAAATTTTTTCAGTTAGTGTCAGTGACGATTTTATTTGGGGCCCTGTGCCTACAAAATAATTAGTTTAAGTGCAGGACAGCGATATCAGTGCTGGTTGTACCCCAATACAGGGGGCCACAAAACAAAAGTGAACAAAACAATTGAAATTTTCCGAAAAAATTTTGACACAATAAAACAAATTTAAAAAAATTTATTTTTAACGGGTTGCTATAATTTTTGATTGAGTTGAGTATTTGGAGTTCATACCTTCCTAGTGCTCCCTTTCTCTAAATTATTATTGCTTTATTTCCTTGTCTGTTCGAAATAATATATCACAGTGAAATTAAAAAAAAATAAAAGTGTATCAGAACGATTTCCACCGGTTTCTAAGGTGGTTAAACTTAAATCATATAAGGCAAAAAATATTAACACCATGTCGGAACATGGAGATTCTCACTCTGGGAGTGAGGACATAACTCGCAAAACGATACCAGAAGTGCCATCAGAAAGAAAACGTCCTTGTAAACAAAATGAGGCAGGTGTACTTTTCAATCTAAAAACAATTATTTTAAATTTAAATCAAGAAAACAAAATATTAAAAGATTAATTGGAAGTACTTTTGAGTAGTAACACTTTTTCGGCTCCGCTAAATTTTGTAACCCCAAATAAATTTTTGCCTCTTCTTGATGAGTTGGATGAGGATAATCATGATATTGATATGTTCTCTTTATCACAAAAAAACATTCATAATGATAAGCCAGAAAATGAGTTTGAACTGGTAAAACAAAAAGTGCGCTCCAAGAACATTAGTGAAATAGAAAACAAACATTTAAAACAAAATAAAAAAATAATTAATAACAAAAGAAATAATAATAAAATTATTTCGAACAATAATAATAACAATAATAATAATACTAATAATAATAATAATAAAGATAATAACGAAGTGACAAAACAAAAACGGACTCCAAGACCGCCACCAATTCATATCCATGGTCAGGATATTAAACATACAATAGAGCTAGCGAAAGGCACAAATGTTAAAGAATTTGAAGTGAGACGAGTAAATATTAATAAACATACAATTTTAACAGACAATTTGGACAATTATACTATATTAAAGACTATTTTCGATGAGGTCAAAACAAAATATTTTACTTATACACCAAAGCAACTAAAATTAAAATCACTAGTACTGAGAGGTTTGACAGAAAATGAGGAGCTAGCAGAGTTACAAACCGAAATCGAATATGATGCAGAAATAAAGGTCGAAAAAATCATCCAAATAAAATCGAAGAGAGCGGGAGAACAAGTAAAATTAATACCATTGTACATTGTACAATTTTCAACAAATACGCCACTAACAAAGGTGTATAATATTAAACATATTAATTATCAGAGAGTGTCATGGCAACAATTGAACAAATCGAGCGGCATTATGTAATGTAGGAATTGCCAACGGTATGGTCATACTGCGGCCAACTGCAGATTGGAATTTAGATGTGTGAAGTGTGCCGAGCCTCATGAGCCTGGCGAATGTAAAATTGAACGAGAGACGACAAAAGAGAAAATATATTGTACAAATTGTACTCGGAATGGCCATCCCGCATCGTACAAGGGTTGCCCCATCTATCAAGCTATGATACATCGATTGAAACAAAAAATCGAAGAGCGTAAACAACAGTCTGCAACAGCTGCACATCCATTCAGATTATTTACTAATGTCCCGGTCACAAAGGAAAATGGAACGTATGCGGAGAGAGCAGGAGGTCGAACCTTACCAGTACCACAACAGCAGCAGCAACAACCAGCGAATAATATGCAGCACAATGCAACAATAAAACAATTAACAACGAGAATGGACGGAATGGCTCGTACGATGCAAGAGCAGAGTGAACAAACCGCGCAACTCCTTTAGATTATTGCTTCATGGTAAATAATCAACAAAATCAAAATTCAAAATTATTGCAATAAATGCCAATTCAATTGTAAGTGTTCAGAGACGTCTAAATTTATTAAAATTTTTGGAATATCATTCGCCAGACTGTCTCCTGGTCAATGAAACAAAATTAAATGCTCGACACAAAATTGAATTTAAAAATTATGAGATGGTGAGACAGGATCGGATCAACGCAACGCAAGGTGGTGGCACCGCCATTTTAATCCGGAATGGAATCAAATTCAAAACAATTATACAACAAGGACTAAATAATCGGCCTGGTCTTGAGATTGCCATAATCAAACTTAAAATTATAAATACATTAAATCACCTATTTTTGATATCTATTCATTGTACGGGCAACACAAGTGTAATTTCGGATGATCGTTTCGTTGAAGAGTGGAGCTAAATTTTCCAAAACTTAAATTTACAAAATCCTAACAATTACTATATAATAGCGGGGGACATAAATGCGAAACATATGTACAAATTAGGCCAACACAACAAATAATTCAAGGGGCAATCGACTCAACCGGTGGATAAAAACTTATCATAGTGATTTGCCAACCATGATAAGATCTGGAAGCTATTTAGACCTGGCCAACGCAGACGAGCGCATCAAAATTCTAACAAACGGCAGAGGGGAAATCCCTACCCATCGATATGACAGTGATCACAAAGCGATTGAGGTGGTCGAGAGAGAAGTGGACGAGCTAGAAATGGGCACCAATGAAGCAACGAAAAGGATATGGTACAATTTTGCGGATACAAATTGGGACACATGGACCGAACAGATGACGAATATGCACCGTCAAGCAGCGGACAATTATGAAAGGGAGGATTTCAATGGTGATCATCAACAACAAGTATTTATGACACCCAACACACACAATCTAGATGACGACGAAATTATTATTCATATTGAAAAAATCACTAAATTACTTTTGGACAATATCAAGGAGAATGAGCCCAAAATTAGGCGATGCAATAATATGCAATGCTATACGAATGCCACAATAGAACGTCTATATAAGCATAAACGTTTTTTTTATAACAAAAATTAAAACGTTCCGGCGTAACATCAGACGACAAAATTATAATTTTGGCAATTTGGCTGCGACAAATCAAAATCAAAATCAAAGGGAAATTCAAATTTGGAAAAACGAAATTAAACGGACGGTTCAATTGATTGAACAAAATGTTAAAATACAAATCGAGAAATATTGGGTGAATTGTATGAAGCAAATTAAACCAGGAATTAAAATGTGGTCCGACATTAAGAAACTAACACAGAAGGCTAAAGACATTTGTATACGGGCGATCGAGATCAATGAACAGGAGACGGGATAATATCATCAACTTAATATACCATGGGACGAGATGACACATTTTGAAAATAAAATTACAATTTTGGACGAGCAAATAAATTTGAATATTATTGGGCACCACATCGAAAAACATACGAAACGGAATCCAGTCCTTGGCAAAATAGAACATGAGAGGCTGGTGAACACAATTGTGGAACCAATTAAACGGAGACATGGGGAAGACAAGTTGGCGAAACGGTCCAAAACACAGTTTACACACAATAATAGAGCGGAGGCCTTCGAACAACCGGCTGATGATCCAGACTATTTCATTAATTGTGACTATTTGGCTAACATCTTGCGCACCGCAAACAATAAAAATCTTTTGGTCCAGATCTAATCCTAAATATTATACTAAAACATCTTCCAAATTCTATAATTACCGAACTTTGTATAATTTTCAATCATCTACTCAATAACAAAACTTTTCCAAATTGTTGGAAGGTGGCGAGATTATTTCCAATCCTGAAAAAGAATAAAAATGGTACAGACCCAGAAAACTACAGACCCATCAGCCTCCTGTCGAATTTAGGCAAAATCTACGAAATCATTATCAATGAGAAGATTATGGATCATGTCAATAAAAACAAAATTAAACCAGACAATCAATTTGATTTTCGGCAAGGGCATAGCGCAGTACACGCAATTACTAAATTAACAGCGGACGTATGTCACAATTTGAGCTTTAAACAACCAACGGGCGCAGTACTCATTGACATAAAAAAAAAGCCTTCGAGTCCATTTGGCTTTACGGACTGTTGGCAAAACTGAAAAATTTAAATTTCGGCAATGATCTAATTGAAATTATCTTTGAACTACTTTATGATCGAAAATTCATTACAACTACGGGCAATATAAATTCAAGTCAGGAATTCAAAATTTTAAATGGTGTACAACAGGGATCCATTACTGTACCAATTTTATTTTATTTATATACGGCGGAAATGATTGGGAATCAACAACTAAATTCGGAAAATATTCAAGTGTGTGCATACGCAGATGATATAGTCATCTATAGTAGTAAATATTTGGTTGGAGATATTCAAGCCCAATTGTAAAAGGCAATAGATTATGTACAGGATTACCTGAATACGTGGAGAATCGAAATGAACGTGGCCAAATGTGAATCGATACTTTTTCGCAGCCCGCTAAGAAACGCGAACCGAGACTTAAAAAGAAATTGGCGAAATCTCAGATTAACGGCCTACGATCAACCAATAGTATTGGAGGAGTCAGTCAACTATTTATGCGCGTGAACATTGACAAGATGTGCTATATGGCAGCACATACAACAGCACAATTGGAGAAAGCGCGTAAAGCGTTCATGGGAGCGAGACGATTCTTTTACAGTAAACATATTGGTGAAAGAGTTAAAACAATCGGATATATCGAACTCATCCGCCCAATAATAACATATGGATGCCAGGTGTGGTTTAATCAGGTGCCACGCTACATGGAACGAATAAGAGTTTTTGAGAGGAAATATATACGACACTGCAGAAACAAATATCGCAAGGCAGAAACTGGCTATCTCCATTACATTTCAAACAAGAATCATTATGAGAATTTTGACGCAGACCGAATTGATATATACATATACTTAAATTAATAAGAAATCATATATTACGAGCGACATTAAACACTGATAATTCATTAATATGCGGACGGTACTACATCGACGAGCGGATGGCACAACATTATTTAATCGAAGGTATAGTACCTGGTCCAAATTTATTTACACACCTCGATAGTAGAGGATATGTGCAGGACAGAGAGGGCATACCAATTATTTTCTTTTTTCTGAGAAGTCCTAATGAGAAGTGGTTCGAGGCTGATAAATTCAATAATCCAGGTGAATATCTACGGTTCGACACAAGTATCAAACAACAAAAAGCCAATGAGTTTGAGGACAGATGTTCCAAATACTGGTGGTTGACAACGGGAGGATGAACCCCATTTAGAGATAGTAATTTAAGATAAAATTTTATTATAATCTAGTATATAGGTAATTTTAAGTTTTTCGCATAAATCATTTCTTCGTCTGTGTGTTGTGTTAGTGATTAAATACTGTTTTTTTTTTTGTTAACATTTTTTATTCAGTTCATTATTACTTTACATTATATAATTGTTACATTGTTCCTTTGCCTTATTTAATATTTAATCCAAAGTTAAGTTATATTTTCAATTATTTAAAGCTTCTGAGTGCCCATATTCGGGACAGCGGGCATTGTAAATATGTTATTATAGGTTAAGAATGGCTTTGATTTGTTAATTAATTCACCATTCCAATATTCAATAATTGTAAATAAAACAAAAATAAAGAATTAATTTAATTTGAAAAAAAAAAAATATACATAAATGGCATTACCGAAGAAATGCATAAAATATTCGAAATATTAGAGAACATTGGTGATACCAACTAGCATATGTATCAAGCTGGTGTGAGACTTAAACCATCTTAGTCTAAATATCAACAAGTGTTCTATCTTTTTTTTTTACTTTTTACGCTATTTGCTTTTACGCGCAACAAAATAAAATGAAATTTCGGTAAAAATCAAAGTCTCTGGTCGACTAATTTACTTATGTGAAAAACTTGAAGAAAGAAAAACTTAAAAACCGAATTCTTATTCCAGGAACACGGTTCATCCTAATCAAATGTACTACCAACAATAAGCAATGGCAGTTACAAAAAAAAACTATATAAGAATGCTAAAGTTAACTCCCTAAAATTGTAAAACGAACTGAGTGAGCTGAACTGCATGTTGGTACCAACCAATCCTTTCTCCCAAAAGAATTCACGATTTATGAAGCAAATTTAAGTGGTTTTACTCATTTTGTTTTCTTTCCAAACATTTAATTATGCGACAAAGGCGCGAATGTGTATTTAATACAAACTACAAATGTATAGTTTTTCTTTTGTGTAGTTTAACAAAACCGTGCACAAAAGAAAAACGTTTTATGGTTAAAACAATTGAAGATGATAACGGTGTAGAAATAAACGATCTGGAAAATACATAAAACTGCTTGTACAAAAGCATTTTGTGTATATGAATCGCGGATGTGTTGTGCTTACAAAAAACCGTAAAACGAATAGGAATATAGGATACATTAAAATATAACAATTTCCTTGAATGCAGGATGGGATGCATTGCAATATGGCATATACATATTTGTTCGTTTACTATTTATAGTTTGTTGAACGGTATTATGGATGGATGTACGAGAACCATAAACAACGGAAAAGTTATTATTTGTAACCAACCGCTGTGTCGTTGCATTAAATTTTTAATTAAATTTTCCTATCTCACAAATTTTAGATGTTGTATATAATGCACACATTTGCATTTTATAATCGATGTTTTATGCATTGCACAAATGACTGCACTTCTCTTAAACTATATATAGATTGATATTCCTTTGAGCAAAATCATAGACATTTAAATATAAAACACAAACCCATATTGCTTGTTTTCATTGGTAACTGAAATTGGAATAAAACGAGGGTAATGTAGGAATATTTCTATTTCACGCATGGGATAGTGACTGTAAAGTTTAACGTTCACTCGTCTCTTGCTGTAAATAGTGTTACTTTAGACAGTACTTGATTAGTACCTTTGTGAAGTTAGCCCGTAAAATCATCCCGTAAAATGATTATAGTTAAGTATGGCAACACCATTGTATATTTAAGAAATTATAATGAAACTATAACTATCACGATATAAAAATATAAAGATAGTAAGAAAAATCATTATGAAAAATAATACACGAAATGACGGACATTATAAATAAAAACCGATTAAAAAATTTTAACTTGCGCTATATATAGCTATAGTGTATAGTTGACATGATGACAAAATAAAAAATTACATAATTTGTATATGAACGAGTGGGTTTGTTTATATAATAAGTAATATTGAATTTGTAAACAACAACAATGTCACAAAAATTTGTTTTTTTCTAAAAATTGTCAAAATTCCAGATTAATTAATATTTAATAAATACACTAACGAATATAAATTACTGTGCACTTCAAAGTACTGTGGTAGAGGGATTGACCTGTTTATACAACAAGTGGCAAAATAATTCTATGATTTAGAGCTTCGCTATAGTCATCTGAATTCGTAGAAGAAGTCCATTACCAGAAACCGGACTATATAAGTCTTGAAGTTCAGGGATTGGCCTGTTTATACAACAAGTGGCATAAAAGTCATAAAAGTTGTATGGTTTTTTTGTAATATCGTTGTTCTGTATAGTTCTGTATAATAACCGAGTAGTTCAGAACTGAGCAATCACAATGACATTTGTTTAATACCGATTCCGGACAAACATAGCGCTACCGTATTTTATTATTGAAACAGGGTTTGTTAAGCCTCATAGTGTGTCAATCTAATTGGTGTTATAGTAGATTAACTAAACTAGTTTAGCTAAACGCGTTTAGCTTAACCCTAGTCTGTCAAGGGTATGACAAATAATTTTCGCGTTTACAGACTATACCTAACAACCAAAACGTATTTTTATTATTTGTGTTTGATTTGGCTGTGCATATGTATACGCAATGATCGGATATTTGCATTCGCTTTTGTTTTGACTTTTGAGTAGCTGTCACAATTTGTTGGCGAAACAGATTTTTTTTTATTTAATTTTGTGATTAAAATAATAATTTACCTATACGAGAAAATTGGAAATCTACGAATTCAGATGACTATAATAGCGAAGCTCTAAATCATAGATATTTCTACCATTTGTTGTATGAAAAGGCCAATCTCTGAACTTCAAAACCTATATACTCTGGTTTCTGGTAATGGACATCTTCTACGAATTCAGATGACTACAGCAAGGCTCTAAATCATAGAATTAGTTTGGTCTCTTATTATTTAAACAGGCCAATCCTTGAACTACAAAACATATAAAGTCCGGTTTCTGGTAATGGACATCTACTAAGAATTCAGACGGCTATCGCGGAGCTCTAAATCATAAAAAAAAAATTTGCCTCTTGTTATTTAAATTCAAACGACTATAGCGAGGCTCTAAATCATAGAATTTTTTTGCCTCTTATTATTTAAACAGGCCAATCCCTGAACTACAAAACCTATATAGTCCGGTTTTTGGTAATGGACATCTACTAAGAATTCAGACGACTATAGCGGAGCTCTAAATCAAAGATTTGTTTTGCCTCTTGCTATTTAAATTTAAACGACTATAGCGAGGCTCTAAATCATAGAATTTGTCTGCCTCTTATTATTTAAACAGGCCAATCCCTGAACTACAAAACCTATATAAACCGGTTTCTGGTAATGGACATCTACTAGGAACTCAGACGGCTATAGCGGAGCTCTAAATCAACGATTTTTTTTGCCTTTTGTTATTTAAATTTAAACGACTATAGCGGAGCTCTAAATAATAGAATTTGTTTGCCCCTTATTATTTAAACAGGCCAATCCCTGAACTACAAAACCTATATAGTCCAGTTTCTGGTAATGGACATCTACTATGAATTCAGACGGCTATAGCGGAGCTCTATGTTATAGAATTTTTTTGCTACTTGTAACGGGTGATTTTTTAAGAGCTTGAGAACTTTTTTTTAAAAAAAAACACATAAAATTTGCAAAATCTCATCGGTTCTTTATTTGAAACGTTAGATTGGTCCATGACATTTACTTTTTGAAGATAATTTCATTTAAATGTTGACCGCGGCTGCGTCTTAGGTGGTCCATTCGGAAAGTCTAATTTTGGGCAACTTTTTCGAGCATTTCGGCCGGAATAGCCCGAATTTCTTCGGAAATGTTGTCTTCCAAAACTGGAATAGTTGCTGGCTTATTTCTGTAGACTTTAGACTTGACGTAGCCCCACAAAAAATAGTCTAAAGGCGTCAAATCGCATGATCTTGGTGGCCAACTTACCGGGCCATTTCTTGAGATGAATTGTTCTCCGAAGTTTTCCCTCAAAATGGCCATAGAATCGCGAGCTGTGTGGCATGTAGCGCCATCTTGTTGAAACCACATGTCAACTAAGTTCAGTTCTTCCATTTTTGGCAACAAAAAGTTTGTTAGCATCGAACGATAGCGATCGCCATTCACCGTAACGTTGCGTCCAACAGCATCTTTGAAAAAATACGGTCCAATGATTCCACCAGCGTACAAACCACACCAAACAGTGCATTTTTCGGGATGCATGGGCAGTTCTTGAACGGCTTCTGGTTGCTCTTCACTCCAAATGCGGCAATTTTGCTTATTTACGTAGCCATTCAACCAGAAATGAGCCTCATCGCTGAACAAAATTTGTCGATAAAAAAGCGGATTTTCTGCCAACTTTTCTAGGGCCCATTCACTGAAAATTCGACGTTGTGGCAGATCGTTCGGCTTCAGTTCTTGCAGGAGCTGTATTTTATACGGTTTTACACCAAGATCTTTGCGTAAAATCTTCCATGTCGTCGAATAACACAAACCCAATTGCTGCGAACGGCGACGAATCGACATTTCACGGTCTTCAGCAACACTCTCAGAAACAGACGCAATATTCTCTTCTGTACGCACTGTACGCATTCGTGTGGTTGGTTTAATGTCCAATAAAGTAAACTGAGTGCGAAACTTGGTCACAATCGCATTAATTGTTTGCTCACTTGGTCGATTATGTAGACCATAAATCGGACGTAAATCGCGAAACACTTTTCGAACCGAACACTGATTTTTGTAATATAATTCAATTAATTGCAAGCGTTGCTCGTTAGTAAGTCTATTCATTATGAAATGTCAAAGCATACTGAGCATCTTTCTCTTTGACACCTTGTCTGAAATCCCGCGTGATCTGTCAAATACTAATGCATGAAAATCCTAACCACAAAAAAATCACCCTTTATTAATATTTAGGTTTATTTTTTGTTGTCCTACTCGTGTACTTAATTTTCCTTTATTATTAACTGTATGTATCATTTTATGTTTTTTAGATATTATACACGTTTTTTGTTTTCAAAAATTGCTTATTTTTTTGTTAGAAAATTTATTGTGACATAATCTTTTCCGGGTTGTCATCAGTTTTCAATACAAATTGTTTATACATTTTTATGAATTGATACAGTAAAAAACTGTCATGATATATTTTTTCCGGGATAACATTCAAAAATATCGTGATATAAATAATTTTTCGAGATGACATTGAAAAATATCGTGATATTTGTGTGTTAGTGTTGCCATCGCATTTTTCCGGGATCGTTTACGGGCTAACTTCACAGACATTTGATTAGTAAATTGAAAACTCCTAAAATGTATGCCTGAACGAAAATTAGCGTGATCGCAATCGAGAATTTTTTCAGTACACCCATACCTCGATATACGGCCAAGATCGGTTTTTATTTTTTACCTTTCCTTTTTGAGATTAAAAACTTTTCACCAAATATTTTTGTATTGTAAATTTTTTTTGGCCGTATACCGTGTAAATCAGGTGTAAATCGAAATTTAAGTAAAAATTAGAAAGAGCCGTTATAGCGAATCTCCGTAAAGCGACATCGTACAACGAGGTATAGGTGTATTGGCTGTAGGATCGGGTTTGATTTAACACGAAAAATATTCTTCAACAGTAGAGTGATTTTCTCGAAAACCAAATTGGTGTGGTGGAATTAATCATGATCCTTCTATTATAGATCTGACCCTCTTGAGCTACAGTTGTCAAATATTTTTGTTATGTGACTGGGAGTAGTGGTATCGGTCTCTAAAAATTTTAATCGTTTTATCGCGCCACAACAACAGCGAAGCGACTTTTATCAATTTTTTGTAAATAAAATATGTTTTTTGTGTTTTATTTCTTTGTCCATAACATCCATGATACATTCCTCAGCGGCACACACGGTTCATCTAGTGCTGTTTTCCTATAGGGCCAGCATAAATCATGCACCAATACTTTATCAAGTAAACTGGAGAAAAGTCACCCACTGGAGAAAACTGGAGAAAAGTCACCCAAAATACACACGGGCGCACAATTCAAAGTTATTCACTGAGCTTATGCACCTCTTAAGCTCACATTGAATAAGAAACTATAGCAACATTTGTCCCAAAATTGATCACATATGACGTTTTTGAAATAAATAATCATTTTAGGGTGAAATTTACCCTTAGGCAAGGGGTGGTTTTGAACTTACTTTTTCAATGTAATTAATTTTCTAATAAATTCTGGTCCAATAACCATTTCGATATCATAGCTACATCAAAAGTTACAATTTTGGCAGCACATGTTTAATTGTAAGCTATACGTTTATAAACCGACCACTCGTTGGTGGAAACGGTAACTGTAATAAGATCGGGATTTGTTGTAATAAATGTGTAACAAATTATAGTACAGGTTTCATTGAGGTGGGTCAATTTGGTCAGTGCAGGTTTAAAGCACTGATTAAACCATACCCAGAGATATTGCGGTACAGAAAAATGTGTCAAAAGACATAACGCGAAAGACGGCGCAGTTAGCCGAAATGAACATGCAAGGTGTATCAACTGGGGCCAACACCTGTCCAACTTTATAGAGGACGCAAAATAGCGGTACAACGATACCGAATATTCAAAATTCATCTAGAAATCTATTAATCTTATCCAAGAGGTTGTTACGTACCGCGACCCCCGGTGGATTCGGACCGTGGGTCTAGTGTAAACAGACACCCTGACTACATCATCCCGCAGCACTTGCCTCTTGCACTCAGCCTGTCGTGGGTGTAATAGATGATGCTGTGTCAGGGTCTTGAGAGCTGCGAATATACCGACGAGAAAATGACCAAACCCATCAACACCACCACCCTCATCTCTCCCAAACTAATATTAATTTAGAACATTATTAATTTTTCCATATAAAATATCCCATATGACATCTTTATTAAATTACGAATTAACAATTAAACAAAAAAATTATTATTGAATAGTTCTTCCGACTCGAAAAAAATAGGTTACGGTAATTTTAAGTACATAACACAAATTAACCTTACGAATGGTCACACGTTTGGTGTGTGTTGGTATCTCAGATTTGTTACTTACACGTAACTAATTATGACTTTCTTTACACAGTTACAAATAAAATTATTTTACCTCGTAATGTCTTCTAATGATGGTGTGTTTTGCTGCTGATGTGATGGAGAATTTCCTCGTTGTAGCCTCGTCCGAATTCCAAGCGTAAAAGAACCATCGTTTTCTCCCATCACCATGAAGAAAACTCTACCTGTCACATTATGACCATTTCCATGACGTTTCTATGTCTTTGAACCGGGATAATAGTGCCATCTGCCATTAAGACGACTGGTCAATCAAAGACCCAAACCCCCATGCAAATATGCGGTAAAACAGCAAAATGCGATAAGAAAATAAAACGGATCTCCTCGTACCCCAGTTACCACGTAACAAGGTTTCCAAAATAAAATTTATAAAATTATAAAAAACGGTATTAAGCTTTTATCCAGCAAAATAAAATAATACTTTAATTAAAAAAGCTTATTAAACTACAACATAAGACTGTGTGCCTGAGAGCGATTTTTTCGACTAATTTGCCGACTAAACTAAATTAATGAGTAGTTATGCTATTAACCACCAGTTTTTATCATTTAGATTCCTGCTGAGGTTGCTTGACTATTTAGTTGTCATTTTCATTTCTTGTTTTTATTATTTTTTTATCGAATACATACGTGTAAAAATGTCTAAAAGGAAATACTCTCATTCTGAAATTTCGATTGTAATTTATAATCATATTCATGAATAACAGATTTCCATATCCATATTTGTTTTATTTTTGCTATTTTCTTGTTTTAAATAATAACAAATCGGTGTTGTTGAAAACAATATGACGTATGAAATGTCATAATTTAGTTTAGTTTACAATTTAGTTTACAATCGGAGGCACAGCATATTTAAAAGATGCTAGTGCCACCTTTGAATGAATGATATGAATCAGTCATTATTTTAGTTTAGTCGGCAATTTAGTCGAAAAAATCGCTCTCAGGCACACAGTCTAAGTCTCCATTTTCAACTACACGAATAAATGAAAATAATAATGATTAAGATAAAAAAATAAAAAAAATCTAAATCCTGATCATGTGATTAATTTTGAATTCTGCTAGCTTTAAATCAAAAAAAAAAAATTATTACTTTGTTAAGAACGAGTGATGCCCAAAACTTTCAATGGAACAATTCTTTAAGCCATAATCACCCTTCGATTATTTGTATGCAAATAGACCTGGTTTTGCGTTCTTAATTGGGTTTTTAGCCTGAGTGGGGGGAAAAATTATTTTAATCAGCTTATAAACCTCCAACAAAGTATCTAATTCTGCAGCACACCATTCGAGAGGGTTTCATTACCAATAATACAAAAATATTTTAACTATTAATCGCCGCAGGCGAATTTATAACATATTAGATGAAGTCGTTAAACTTTGAACTATGATATCTTCTAAATTAATTGCCTAAGTAAAAAGCACAGACTCGAAAAAAACATATCTTGAACCTTTTAAAGTTTATTATCTCATTAAATATAACACAATTTTTAATTACATTTCCAAACCGTCTCTTCCTTTTTATAGAAATATATACAACGATTACAAAGAATTATAGACGTACGTTTAGAGTAGAGAAGTGTTAAACAACAACCTAATGTTGACTTTAAAAGAGAAAAACATATTATTTTTTATTAATAAAACACAAAATGAAACCTCCGTAACATAGTGGATATGTGTCCCCAATTAGTATACGAGTAAAATATAGGGATATGTTGAGCATTGAAGTAATTGATACGAATGTAGATGTACAGAGATTGTATATTCAAAGTTAAATAAAATATTAGGCATGCAAGTAGAAACTCGGCTCTGAAGTTGGTTGCATTACAAAATATTCTTGAACGCATCCGAATTGCCCGCCAAAAAAATGCTGATCAAGTTATGAAATTGATTAATTCGACTTTGAGTGTGCTTTCTGTGATTTGCAAGATTGCGTGATAGCAATTTTAGTCTTGAAGACGATCCACGCCCAGGTGCAGTTTTTTTATTTTACCTGCATCCCTCGATTTTATAGATCTTATCGTCGTTGCGGGTAATCCAAGTGCTGCCGCTATATTTACAGACTTCTCACCATCGTCACACCTTCTAATAATTTCGTTTTCGACGAAATTGTTTTCTTTGCACTTTTTATTATTTTTGGCATTTTGCTAATTTTCGCTACAAAATAAATTATGTTCAACTATTTTGTAGCGAAAACTATTATTCATTAAACTCTTTAAATATGTAAATTGTATGTAATAAAATTAATTTACCTAACACTTACACAATGTTTTTACATTTTACTTTTGGTTTTTTTATCAATTGTAATGGTGTATTGTGAAAAAATCAAATCAAAATTCGTGAATTCGAAAAGTTAATTGTTAAAATAGAATATAGATGGAAATGTGAAAGAATCAAAAATTTCGTACGCTACGCAGTAATTCGCTAGTAGTACAACTACATGGTATTGCTCTATATATATAGACAATATTTCAATGTAATAAACAACATCAGTCGTCGCGACCTGATGAGAAGACTGATTTTTTCAAATCATTAATCTCGTCTGTTCGAAACTGATTGTTGTGATTCTTACACATTAGCCATCTATAAGTCAAAAATTCAAATGTTTTTACATCGAAATGCTGCTTACCATAGAAGTTCTATTTTTAAACTTTTAAAATTTTATAAATGACAGCAACACAATAAAAAGTGTTTAATTGATGCAAAGAGTAATCGGTGGTTTCCCTAATTATTCGATGTTTTTTCGAGCAGTTCGAAATTTTGAGTATGATTTGGAATGGTGTTGCATATCGGAATAAACGCAAAGTGAAACAATGCAAAACGGGGTCATGCTGTAATTATTTTCACGGAGATTCATTATTTGTTCGTAGATGAATAAGTATCTCCCCGGTGTATTTGCCAGTATTTGGAATAAAGGTTTAAAAAAAAAAAGCGATATTGTACATCTAAACGTGGATCATGGTCGCTGTGGACCCTTTTCAATCAGCTGCAGTGGGCTTATTTTTCGATTGATATGTATATGGCCGGACTACCAGAGATGAAAATTAAGAAAATGCAAGACCAAAATCAAAATTTATATGACACTGCATGTCTTATTATAAATGAGCTTGTAAGCTCAAAATGGGGCTTGCAGTTGTTAAAATTATTGTAAAGAAAATAATCAAATAAATAAATAAAATTACTTTAAATAAAAATGTGTAAATGTGTTTTTAACGCAATTAAATTGCATAACCCATGCATTTTTTTTGATGAAATTTTTTCATCTGCTTCGTTACTCTTTGTAAAATTTCATACTCTTTGATTTGACAAACAAAATGACGTACTAAATACATTGTTAAAGTTAGCCGAAAGTTGACAGCCGAAAGATAATGCAGATAGTGTCTTGACTATTTTAGCCGAAAGTTAAACTCTCTTTATACTCTCGCTCCTATCGATTTTTAAATTCCTATAAACTGAAATAATTTCCCCTTCACCCGAATGATATAGCCGATCCTAAATTCGAGTTCATGACTCATTTTTGCTGTATTCAAAACACTATCTATATTATCTTTCGGCTGGAAACTTTCGGCTAACTTTAACAGTATGTACTAAATAGACTAATATTTTGAGCAATGACTAACTTCAACTCAAAACTGGAGAATTTTGCCGCAATCGAATCCACAAGTATGTATTTAGCATTACAATGCACCATTTAAAAATTTAGAAATAGTGTGCAACAATATATTGCATAAAACGACAATTGAAATTAAATAAATTAATTATTTATTAACAAATTTATCCACGGAAATGCTAGTGGCGTCGTTTCTAACTAATCCTAAATGCTCATTTCGGAAAATACCTAATGATGTGTGCTTTGGATATAGGCTGTTTTGGTGGGATGTATACTGTACTGTTAACGAACTGTGTCCTAAGCAACTACAAAGTCTAATACTTTCCGGAATTTTCACTAAATTAAAATAGTAACCTACCATCCTATATAATTTGGATATTGACAAATTTCATCGTCCCACATACTAACTGAAAACATATCATAAAATCCTTTAATAATAAAATCGATTTAAATATTTTTAATTAATATTATTTGTTTATTTTAATAATTTAACTTTTCCATTAATCTAATAAACAATAAAATAGTACTAAAAATTTAAAAAACCTGGAAAAATTCGAGAAGAATAATCAGGAGAGGAAAATTTTATTCACTACCATGAATGTGTTATGAAAAATGAATAAATTAAATTTAATTGATCGGTAATAGTCTGTCTGTTTGATTTTACCTCTCAGCGTTTCACGTTCAATAAATGTTTCAATTACTTAATTTAATTAAACATAACCTATATAGATAAAAAGCACTTTGCAATTATTTTTCTATATTTTGTATCTTGCTTATTGATATTAATTGTTGATGTAGTACAACGACGAGTAGCTATAGCTACCTATCCAACTAATGATAATTAAAATGAAAACAGATGTTCATTGCTACGGATATACTCGTAAGCGTACCTGATATAGTTTTTTATTGTAATACTGATGTTATTCATTAGTCCCAATGGAAATGCGTTTTTCTTCTATATGGAAGGCTATCCAAATCATGAGATATATTATATACTACAGAAATGGTTTGCTTTCATCTCGTTGCTAAATTGAAAAATCTTGTATTTTTTCGTATCGCACAAACAAAAAACTCATAAATTTAAATTTTAAATTAAGCAACTGATTGGGGTTTATTTCCGTTTCTAGTGCGGTACAGCAAAAAACAAGGAATTTTCCAAATCAGTGAAATGGAAATTTTGCCAAATACAAAAAAAATAAAAATTTCAATATATTTTTTTTTCTCTAGAATTAAGTTTTCGTTTCTTAGAAATTGTTTATTAATTTATTTATTCCCGTTTTTATCGTTTTTTACCCACGTTAAAAATATTTATTTAATGGCTCAAAGTTTTAATCGATTTTAAATTTTTACCTTATATAAATAAATTAATTTTCACAAGATATAATTTACATGTGATTGGGTTAATTAAGATGAAAATTAGTTTATATAATCGGGAACAAAATCACTGTAATATTCACTCGCCTTTCCAAATTTAAATGAAATTAACCACATGAGAAATATTTGCGTTTTGGCAAAATTTGTGTAAGTGACTAGTATTGAAAGGAGTACTATGAAATTAATTAAATCCAGATTAAAACATTGTGATAGTCCTCCTAGTATATACGCACCTCTCCTGGCGCCAAAAAGAAAATGGAGTGGTCTTTACCACGAATGTGTACTGTACTACGTATATCTCGAATACAACACACTTCTTAATTTCTAAAGCGAAAAACTAAACTTCCTGAACTAAATCAACACTTCTTGTTGAAAATTTAATGTTTTAAATTATTTAAATCTTTTTAATTTTTGTCATAAAACTTTTGAACATCATTGCAAAAATTGGGAAAGGTCTCATGGAAAATGGCACTTCCGGTATTTCCACCAAATTGCGTAATGTTCTCCCCATTATTGGAAAAGGTTTAAATATTAATATTCCCGAATAGTCAATCCGTATGGACTGTAGAGATATCGAATTTTGGTGAAATAAAGTTTATTTTATCAAAACTCGTCGATTTCCGGTAAAACTTTAAAAATTATCTGAACTTATTTTGTTTGAAATTATATTTACATTTTTTTATTTTAATCGTTTTTTCTTATATGCTACATATAGTATATTTCAAAATATTTTCAAAAAACGAAATGGCTCCTACGGAAGTTGCCACTTCCGGTGGAACGAGGTCGGCCAAAAATCAACGGGATTAAATATGAACCCGATTAATTAATCCGTTACTTGTTAAAAAATAGATTTTAGTCAAAAATCGTCATTTGCGCTTAAATTTTGGAAAACTGATTTGAACCGGTATTGTTGCAAGTTTAATTTACGTTTAGTTCATAGTCGCTGTTTCCATAAATGATATTCTTTTCAAAGTTTTTGCTAAAAACAAAACAGCTTCTATGGAATTTTCCAAATTATAGAAAAATATAAAGTTTCACGCCGATCAGTGAAGCGTCTGGTCTGTAGAGGGGCCATAAACTTTTAGTCTGAACAACTTTCTTGTTTAATCTGCAGAATTCTCTTAGGTCAATAATTTTCTTGATTACTATAGACTTTATTTTACTACGCAAGTTTGGTTAATGAAAGTGAAACTTTTCGGTCCGTCTGGATGTCAGGATTGTGCGACTATAGTTGTTTTGCTACCTGCCATGGGAAATCCCACTAAAAACTATCGTTGTTGCGCTCAGAGGAGTGACGTTTTCTCATTCCGATAACATAATATTCTTTATCGTTTGAAAGGTTTTGGACGTAGCAGTAATTTTGTTATTAGCGTTTTAGTTTATAAATCCACCTTTTTTACGCTTATAGTTAATTATTGATATGCCAGTTTTTTATCTCCGAAATAGAAAAAAAAATTCGTCAATATCTCCAAAGTTAATAAGTTTCAAGGTCATTTTAGAACACGGCTAAACCTAATGAAACCGAAAACTGAACCAGTCGCCCAGCAAGAAGTGCCGTATAACATAGCGTAAATTTGACAGCGGAAAATAAGAGATTGCGCTACTCACCGCAAATGGCAGCACTATCAGTAAAGAGAATTTATTTTGTTATGTAATTACTAGCGGAAATTTTGTATTCATTATGTATCACTATTTTCTCAGTGTTCTCAGTGGAATAAAATACATATTAAAAGTTATCCTTAAAATGGCAAATTGATTGATCTCCGTAGTAAAGGAACTCGGTATATGAAATCTTGAAATTTAACAATATTCCGTCTTTTCGGCATTTCTCCCACTAGCAATCAATACTTTCGATTGCTTTTATAAAACCTTAGGTCATACTGACACTATATGGAAAATTTGAGGAAAATTCATGAACTAGAATTTTCACTAGAATTTTTTGATTTTGTGCGGCCTCAAAAACTTCTACTAGTAACCAATACTTTCAGTTATTTTTCTAATGAGTTTGTTTTTCTAATAGCGTAAGTCATACTGAGACTATATGAATAATTTGGGGAAAATTTATGGACTAGAAATTTTACTAGTATTTTTCGATTTTCTGCGGTCCTACAAGTTATTTCCAGTTTAGAACAATATCTCAAAAACTTGTATGGCCGTATAATATCGAAAATTTCTAGTGAAAATTCTAGTTCATAAATTTTCCACATAGTCTCAGTATGATCTAAGGTTTTATAAAAGCAATCGAAAGTATTGATTACTAGTGGGAGAAATGCCTGAAAGACGGAATATTGTTAAATTTCAAGATTTCATATACCGAGTTCCTTTACTTCGGAGATCAATCAATTTGCCATTTTAAGGATAATTTTTAATATTTTATTCCGCTGAAATGTTTTATTTAGTGAAAACGTGACACATAATGAATAAAAAATTTCCGCTGGTAATTACATAACAAAATAAATTCTCTTTACTGATAGTGCTGCTATTTGTGGCGAGTAGAGCAATCTCTTATTTTCCGCTGTCAAATTTCCGCTATCTTATAGAGCATCTGCATGAATACGTAGCTGATCTAAGAAAGAGAAAGAGCAAGATTAGATATAGCGATAGAATGAAAACGAGATACGACCTAAGAGAGGAAAGCGAGGGATTTGCAGAGGGAGATTTGGCTTGGCTATACAACTCCAAGATGAGCAACGGGTTATCACCAAGATTACAACAAAGTTGAAAAGACCTAATAAAATCATCAAAAGAATTGTTGTATATCGGATTCAACTAGGCTCTAAAAGTAAAGCTGCTCACATTGATAGATTACAACATGACAACATATTAAGATGGGGGTAGTGTTACGAATTTCGATCATAAAATCATTTTAATGAGCAATCATTACTCTAATTATACAACGATGTTATCGGATTAAAAATTTGATTTTAGAATGGCGTACATTGTGGATTCAATTCAATTTCCAACATATACCATAATTATGTGCTTTTTTTAGTACAACAACCTTCCTTTGTAAGGGAGTCATGTCATTAAATAAAATGTCACAAATTTAGCTTGAACCCTTAGTACTCCAAATTACCATTGTGACGCTAATAACAGATACTTTTTGGGCATTCTAATTATAGTCATATTGTATATCGTTTTAAAGGTTTTACACTAAGAAAAAATTTTGTTATCAGCAATTTACTTCACAAATCCCCCGTTTTGGTATAAAATACATACAAGTTAATGAGTTTAGCCCGCGAAACGATAAAAAAATAATTTTATTGATTCAAAAAATATTATATTTAACTTAACAATTCGCAATTCGATTAAAACTAAAAAGTTATTCTAACATTTAATTTTTTATACTAAAATTTATAGTTATTCAAGCAATAAAAATAAAAGTAACACAATAAAAAATTCCATAAACTACATATTTGTTAATTCAACATTTTTGGTGTTGAACCAATTTAGCTGCAGGCACGTGGCGGATGCGCGTGTTACATTGGAATGTTAACTCGTGTTACATGGGAGTGTTAACTCTTCCCTCCTCAAAGATCCACGTCCCGTGGGTCGAAAGTTTAATTTAATAGGTTGGATCCCTCCTAGGTTGTTTGAAACCTCCTCTTGCTGGGCTTATCTCTTTATAAATAGCGTCCTTCTTTGGGTCCTTACTTTTGCTTTGTTTATAAAAAAAATATGATTACTAAGCATATGATGGCGGTTATGATGCTTAAATCGACCAAAGCAGCTTCTTTGTATCCGTTGAATAGTAGTTGGAGTTTTTCGGTATTATTTAGATACAGATTATGTAAGTATCCAGAACCGATTTTGATTCTTCCATCAGTAATGTTTGTTAGCAACACAGGCAGCAATACTTGTGTTGTTCTTATTTTCTCGTTTGTGAATAATGCACGGTTGATGTTTATTGTCTCGTTGTGGTATATTATCAAAAAAATTCCCTCCAAACGCTTAGTATTTGAGTTGCTACCAATAACGTTCCCCTTGAAATTACTCAGGTAAATTGAGTTATCGTTTAGGGTTTCGATTACCTGATCGTTATTGTATTGCTTTTTCAGCTTATTAGTCTCACAGATTGTTTGTCCCTTAACAGGTTGCAATCCTTTGTAATTCCATAAAATCCGTTTTGATTGAGCAAAAGTTGTTTGAACTGTTTATTTTGGTTAATTGTTGACCTTATAATGATATGATTGTAACTTTGCTGGTCTTAGGTATTGCTATGACGTACAGGATTGTGAAATTTTTAACCATCATCATTGGCTCTGCATATTCTAAAGCCTCTATTTCATTAGAATATGGCAAGGTTTCTATTCCTGTGATCTAACTATTTCTTTTACCTCATCCTTGATAAGTACAAGTCGATTGAATAGTATTTGTTCGGTCTGGTCATCCTGTTCCATGTTCAACGGTTTATTCACTAAGCATCTGCTGTGACATGTCGATCACAACTTTCATGATTTTGTACTGCTGGTTGTTGTTATTAACTGTTTGGTTTTGACTTCTCACTATTTGATCCCAGTCGGTAGCATCAATTGAACCTGCTATCCTTTTCCAGGCGCTGCCAATCCAATTTATTGACGTTTTGTTCTTTGGTTTCTGGTTTTTGAGTTCCGAAATTAGTTGCGATATTTGTTGTGGTTGCTTACTTCCTTGGTTAATGCTGGTAATCGTTGGGTTTATCCGACCAATTAATTCCACATAGTTGTGTAGATTTTGATGATATGGGTCAGTTTGAAATTCCCATTGATTATCCTTCCATTCCCCTGTTTCAAGGTTACTATTTAGGCATCGTACTCGTAGATGTTTAAGGTTGATGTTAGACCCCACAGCCATGGTCTAGAAAATAGATTTAAATATTGCGTTAGATTTTCAATTTGGGTTTTATGGATTCTTTTTACCGAAGTTGTAGTAAAAGTAACATTGTTGTCCTCTGCCACCGTTTCTTTCTGAACTTTTGGTTTATTTTTGGATTGGATTTGTTTGATTATTGTGAAGATTATGTCACCAGGCTCGTAATTTTGGGCTTTGATCTTTTCGTATTTTCCCTTGCGGTTTTGGTTTCTTGTGCTTCCCTGATTCTTTCAATTATGTCTTCATTTAGTTTGGTCTTGAAGTCGGTTAGATTTTGGTAATTTACCCTCTGAATCCTTCCGAAGAATATATAACTGGGTTTTTGTTGGATGACCGAATGTATGGAATTATTATATCAGTCTACCGCGATGTTGATTAATTCTTTCACTGTCAGCTCTCTATGTTCATTCTGTAGACATCTAAAAATCTCGATTACCGTAGAGTGAATTCTCTCAACAGTCCCGTTTACTTTGCTCCTTTGTGTTGGGTTACCATCAAATGGTTGTAGTTCCTTAGAGGTCGATTTACTATTTTCTAAAGCCTTCGTTCGATTGCTTTGACTGTTCTATTTGTGCGTTAAGTGCTCCCGTCAGGGAGTTTATTATTATTTTCGTTTAGATATTTAACGCGACCTTAGAATAACACTGTTGTAACTGACATTTTTGGGGTTTTTGATTTATATATGTGTTTATATTAAATCACAGTCGCTCTTTCTAAATATCTACTCAAAAATCTGCTAGCTCTTTTATTTTCAAAGATAGCTGAGAAAAAGCAATTGTAAGTACATATGTCCTTCAATTGTTTTTACTTTTATTGAGCATAAAGAGTTGTATCTACCACTTAGAATTATGTAACTCCAACAAACAAAAAAACGTAGATACCATTTTGTAATTCTTATAGTGTACATACAATTTTGTAATTCTCTGTCATAACTCTCTTGTGAGTAGTTACAACCAAAGAAATACTCGTCAATCCATTAATATTAATAATGACAGTTCAATTTGGCGCTTAAACTAGCACAGAGGTGAAAATTTCACTGTAAGTTTCTAATTTTTATTGTATATTATATTAATTACAATTATGTTTGTTTATCAGGTAATTCTGTAATAAAAAATTACAAATTTTTATTATATAAGCAAAATTGCAAATATATTATGGCAGACGAACAACTAAATATATACAAACCTCTAGATAATATTATTATGCTATATAGTGGTGATGTAGTTTTTGGCGAGAGAGTTATTTTAGGAGATTCTGTTTTGTTGTCCGAGGAAGTGTTAGCAAAAATCAGTTTAGAAACACAAGAAAATATAGAAAAACTGCCAATAAACGATGATTGTACAAATGTATCAGATGAAACGTTACAATTGAATAATTATTTTCCAACGACACCAAAAAAAATTCGAAAACGTATTCGAAATCCTACCAACTGGAAAAGCAACATTCGGAAAATAAAGTGTCAAGCTGGTCAAGAATATACAACCGTAAGAGGAAAAATTGTTTCTGCTAAAGTGGTGGTGAACAAAAAGGATTGCTTGAATAAATGCAAGTATTCATGCGCACATAAAGTTACTGACAAAGAGCGGCAGGATCAATTCAACGCATTTTATAGTTTAAACGCCCAACGAAAACGTGATTTTATTCTAAAAAATACTGTCCGGAGCCTTGCGGCTAGAAAAACAACGACGAAAAATCATAGATCACGGCGATCATTTACTTTTAAATATTTTATTCAAATAAATAGTCATCGACACGTGGTGTGTAAAAATTTGTTACTTGCTGGCTATTGCCAACCTGCAGATTTTCACTAAGCACCTGCAGAGGCCTCCACGGTGATATTTTGCCGGCTACTTTCTCAGCGAGAAGTGCGAAGGGTCGTGGGGTTTGAGGCATGCAAGGCTCCTGGCCTACACCGTGATTAACAGAAATTTAAAGGAAAATAAATACGCAAATAATAAAAAAAATACCCGGATGTTCCGCCGAAACTCGTCGGCCGGAACCTGAGGAACGAACAACTCAAAAATTGTAAATGGGAGAGAGGTGCCTTGGTGCGCGCATCCATTCGAACTCAAACAAGGTCGAGCCCTGGTTACGAAATTGGATGCGGGCACCAAGGGACCTCAATCACTATGCCGACACAGAGGGAGTCTCCGCTCCCATCACACCACACCGAAAAATTTAATATTTCATTTTATTTAGTTTTAGACAACAAAACGCAAAACACAACTTGCCCGAGGAACGAAAAGAAAAGGGAGAAATAGCGAGAGAGAGGGAGAACAATGCGTACCGAGCGCGCACCCGCTGTGCGGCGCTCGATTACAAAATCAAAATTTAAATTTAAAAATAAAAATGTAAAAAAAATAAAATATAAAATAAAAATGAGCAAAAAAAATATAATAAAATAAATCGTACCTTAAATATATATAAAACAACTTGTTGCGGCCTTGCGCGGCCGTCATGCCACAGGTGGTACCACACCCGGACCGTTGCGGCTTTATATGCCGTTCACTTGTTCCACCGGTCACTTGTTCCACCGGTGCGGCCCAACCGCCGGTAACCTTCAAAAATACGGCTGCCTCAACTGGCCGCCGAATCCGTCAATATCGGCTTTGTCTCGCCTAAACCGTTAACAATTATATAACTGTATCTTTGCGGGGCCTTTCCCCGATACCAACAAAAATTACTGCGGCTGGCCTCAACTGGCCGCCAAATCCGCACCCCGCAGTGTGACCGCAACTGATCACCCAAAATGTGTGGGGCGTTGTCTCGCCGATCGTAACTATATCCTCGAAAACGTGGGAACTTCTTTCACCCCACTCAACGCTGCCGCTGTGCCCGACCGACACAGGTGCTGCTCGAACAATTACCCCGATGGGCCACTCGTTGCGTTGTCTTATCAACAATAGTAAAAACTGCGAATGACCTCGTGGTTGGCCACCCGTTAAAAACAATTGATTACGGCACCCTTCAAAAATATGCGGCTTCCGTTAATTTGATGCACCGTTAAAACAAGGTGGTATCCGTTGAAATTCTGACCGGCCTCGGTCCCACTTGACAACATTTGCAGCGTTTTCGCAGTTAGTTTATCAACACCAACCAAATTTTATGTATGATATAAATTATGGTTAGGTACACTAGTTTTATCCCCAAAGATTCATAAATACCAGTCGCCCCGGTTGCCAATATTATACTTGTCACTTAGCGATTATTTCGAACCCGCTATGCCCGTACGAGCTTGTGTTTTATTTCATACGACAACTAAACCGCACCCATTCACGACACCGGTATTTTCCTTCAAAACTATAATTTTCACTCTCTTCCCGTAGGTATTTAATATTTCGGTATAATCTTATAAATCCACTCAGGGAAATTAAGCAAACACAAGATGAAATGTTATTAATTAATTTTTGTTTCCAAAAAAAAAAAAAAAAAAAAAATTTATTTGATTCTTATCACTCAATTACAATATTTTAAATTTTATTCTCAAGATTTTTTTTTTTTTCATAGTTTATTTTCACAAACCAAAAACTTATATAGACACTCGACTTTACAAAAATCACCAACTCAATGACAACAAGAAAAAAATTCTTGCGCCACACAACTCGTAAAACGTTCTAGAAGAAATTAATCTCTCTTCTCTGTCTCTCCTTTATATCAAATTTTCGTTGATATAAAAGAGAGAGACATATAAGAAAAACATTTCTTCCAAAACGTTTTACTTTGCACACACTCGATGCGCATTGTTCTCTCTTTCCCTCATTTTTTCTCACCACCGCGCCACCACACGATGGGGCACAAAACAAAACGTCGAGAGTGCGTTCAGCACACTTTTGAGGTGAATAAAAAACATAAAATGGTGGTTGCGACCAACACAGTCGTAACAAATTTCTTTTTGGGGACATATAATATATCGTAAACACCAATATACACAGCTCACCAATATAAATGTGGCCAAAGTGGGACTTCAAAGAAAGATATGCGAGGACGAATAGGTTCCAAAAAAAACTCCACAAGAGAAAATTGCTGACGTGATGGCTCACATAAACTCCTTCCCTAGAGTTGAGTCCCAATATTGTAGAGCTAAAACTACTCGGCAATATTTGGAACCTAACCTAAATATATCTAAAATGTACGACCTGTACCGAGACTATACCAATGATCCGAAGCCTGTGAAGGAACGTCTATATCGCCACATATTTTGTACGAAATTTGATATTGGGTTTCACAGTCCTAAATCAGATAGATGTGGACTATGTGAAAAATATAAAGTCGCGGAGAAGAAAAACTTATTAACAGGTGAAATGGGCCATGAGAAAGAACAACATCTCCAACTTAAGACAGAAATGAGAGAACAAAAATCCCACAACAAAAAAGGCGATATTCCAGTCCTGTGTTTCGACCTCCAAAATGCCATCAACTGTAAGAAAGCAGAAATAGGCCCAGTTTTTTATTACTCTAAATTGAATATTTACAATTTAACGGCGTATTTAAGCAGTACAAAGAAAACCTATTGCTCCATCTGGACAGAGTGCACGTCAGGCAGAAGTGGAAACGATTTGGCCCCGGCACTAGTGAAAATTTTAAATCGAGTGATTGAGGACAATAGCGACATGTGTGATCTGATAACCTGGAGCGATTCGTGCGTGCCCCAAAATAAAAACTCGTTTATGTCTACTGCTATTCTACATGTTTTGAAGACACATCCTCAGATTAACTCAATTACTATGAAGTATTCAGTTGCCGGCCATGGGATAATACAAGAGGTTGACAATATTCACAGCAACATAGAAAACATATTGGCTGTGGATGAGTTCTTCTCTCCAATGGGACTGATCCGCTTATTAAAATCAGTAAATCGACGAAATCCGCTAATTATTATGCAAATGACGGGTACCGATTTCATGGATTTTGCAAGCTACGGTTAAATCTTCTTTCGATTTTTCAAAAATTCCGTACTCGAAGCTTAAAATTTTGAAATATACTCAAAGGCGTTACGAGCTTCAATTTTGCTTAACTTATAACGATGCTCAACTTATCACTCACAGTATACGCCGTGTTGAAAGGAGCAGATACAGAAAATCTGGTTTATCTGATAGTTTTCTGAACTTCAAATGATAAAAATTAA
The DNA here is from genome assembly GCA_947310385.1 of Nephrotoma appendiculata. Classification (NCBI taxonomy): domain Eukaryota; kingdom Metazoa; phylum Arthropoda; class Insecta; order Diptera; family Tipulidae; genus Nephrotoma; species Nephrotoma appendiculata. The sequence continues at coordinate 243,290,685 of OX371223.1, read as the reverse complement.
ACCAGAACTATCTCATACGAAAAAGGCACATCTTCAAGCAATGTTTCAGTACATGTCGTCAACTGATATAAAGTACTATAAATTAGTTTTGAAGTTATATGAATTTTCACCTAACACTCTGTCATGAAACAGATGAAATGCAAATCAATCAAGATACCTCCATGAACGAGAAAACGCCCCAAAATAACCACAATACAAGCTTATCTAACCTTTCCAAAGTTCGACAAAATAATCTCAAAAGAACTTCTAAAAGGAATCCAAAACTGAAAGCTGTTTAAAGTTTTATCCGTTGGCAAGTTTCAGTTAATAAGTCTTATTATACTGACATAATGATTGTACCTGCTAAGGTCATAAGACTGATTTTTTTTATTTAACAATTATATATGTATCTATAAAACTTTATTATTTATTTGAAATGAATTTTTACTTTTACATATTTATTTTTATAACAATAAAACTGAATTAACAAAACTTAGTTGTTTTCAGATATTTAATAAAGATATTTAATTGTGGCTCTTACAAATTAATAAAGTTCTATCTGCCAGATACAACTTTGTTATTTTTCGTTTTAGGCTGCTCTAGTTGAGTTGCTAAGTGGTATCATTGATTAATTATGACTTAAGATGATATCACTGCGAATTACAACAACTTTTATTTTTTTGTTGCTTCTTACACATTGTAAAAGAAGAACACAACTCACTTCATCTAGGTTTAAGAAGAACAAAGATAGACCCAATTAATTCGAGGCAGCTAGAAAGAAGCAAAACCTATGTTTAATTTATTTTTACCCACACCACTAAATATTTTAACAAAATTTAAAAAAAATTGAATCAAATGTATTTTCCTCTCTCTTAACTGAATATATGAAATATATGTGACAAAAATAAATAAACAATAACAATGAAATTGTATTTATGTCTTTATTCTGTTTTCATTTTTTCAGTCGTATTCGTATCCCAACCATGTGAGTGGAGGTTGTTCATGACGTTTTTACAGATTTTACAGATATGGCGATGGGAATTTTTTTTTATTTGCACTGCGACACAATTTGTTTGTTATTATTTTTTTGTTGTTGATATTTTTCGAAACAAATTAAAATTAAGGTTACTCCGTTCAACCATATATTTATTTTGTTATAATCCGTTTGTGATTTATTAACACAATTGTGCGGGAAGGGCAAAAGTACCACGTCAAAAATTTAGTTTTGTATGTTTTTTGCACCAACTTACACATTTGTGCATTCCTTTCAGACTTATTTTCGTCCGAAAAAAACACTATATCTATACACACAATTGTGTTGGTTGTACTTCAAATCAAGCGAAATTTTTTATCAAAAACGCCTTTACATACTATGGTATTTTACTTACAGATTTGTGTGGGTTGGACTAAAACTGAGCCAATTTTTTTGTTTTCTTGGTTGAAAAAGGGATATACTGATGGTACAATTGTATGTAAGAGTAAGTGAAATAGCAGTCGTAACATTTCAAAATGATATTTTTTTATGTATTAAAAAGTTGATACACAATACAAATGCAATTTTTATATGGGAGAAAACAACAACAATTAAATTGTTCGGTTTTTATGTTGCTAGAAAGAAAAAAACACACAACAATGCCTCTATCTATATGTGACTACTAGAGACATTAACCAAACGTAGCGGCAAAAATCCGAGTAGTAATATCTAAATGTATTCAATCAACGGTGGTATCTGCTTTTTGCTCATTAAATAACCGAAAACAGAAAAAAATATTTAAAAAATAATTATTTAATCTAATTTATCTGCTATATTAATAACAGTTCTCCAAAATTTCAATTAAATTCTACTTAACTGTAATAAGTTATAAAACACCGAATTTTCAAACCAAATTTCCTCAAAACCATACTGCGTGCAGATAACACAGTGTTATTCTAAGGTCGCTTTGTTCAATTATTGTTTATTTATTATTTGTATTAAGTTTTTATTTATTTTTTGGTTTATAAAATTTATTATTATTTTCTCTTAGTTTACTAGATTTATCCGATTATTATCGTTATTAATTTATTAACTTTTTTATTATTTGTAGCAGTATTAAACAAAAATTATTTTTGATTACTTACAAAACTATTGTGAGCCTTATTGGCGAGGATTTCTCCTATTTATTTGGGTGATTCGAAGATTAGTGTTTCTATGAAGATCTTTATAGTGCACTCCGGGTATATGTGTCCTTGGTGACCCGTATTCCTCCTTTTTAGCCGTAGATGTTACTAATTACCAACAACCTACTAATGATACGCAGCACTCACAGAACTAAGCGAATTGATGATATATTAAAGGTGTATATAACACGATAATTTACACTTGTTCACAAAATTATTATGTTCACCGAGGTATAATATTCTGTCAGTGTTTCTGTGTTTATTTAACACCCGTTTAGTTTCGGCGCCAGTTAATGAGTTTAATCCGCGCAACGATAAAAAAATAATTTTATTGATTCAAAAAATATTATATTTAACTTCACAATTCGCAATTCGATTAAAACTAAAAAACTTATTCTAAAATTTAATTTTTTATACTAAAATTTATGCCTATTCAAGCAATAAAAAATTTCATTAACTTCTTCTTCTTAAAAGTTTTCTTGATATAAATTATGATGATAATTGATATTGTCTGAGATGAGGTTGCACACTTTTTTAGCTGTTTCAATTCCAACATTATTGTGTGAAGGTGATGGGATGCCAATCAATTACGGTAAAGAGAGAATAGTGATAATTGGTCCTACTGGTCGAAACTGCAAATTTTTTGAACAAAACTAGCCAGAGTATTTTTATACAAGTGCATTGATTTTATTTTTAAAGGATTTGATCGAGTTTTGCTGAATTGTGTGGCGGCTGTCTTGACGATCATGGTGACTAAGTTATACATGTTTCCCTTAAAACATTTTCAACAGAAGACTATTTCCTAGTTTGCGTGAGAGGTATTTCAGTAGTTATTAAATGGCGAAAATATCGGCGGCAACACCGTCAAATAAACCAATTGTTAATATCGTTATTAGCCTTGAAATTTCTACAAAACCTAGACCGTGCATTGAACCAAGCTTGCAATTTTTGTTAATTCTGATGATCTTGAATCGTCATGGCTCACAGATTTTTCCATATATTTGCATTCTTACTTTTTAAATTCACGGTTGTCCATAAAATTCGATTTTTGAAACCGATTAATGCGAGCAGTCCTAGCCGCATTTATTCCTTTTATGCTGTAAAATTTCTGATAGATTATATGACGTGAAAAAATTGTCAAAATAAATTGTACGTCCTCGGGCGTCAATTCTTTTAATTAAATGAGGCACTACTGCTGCTCCAAATCCAAATGTTTTTCTATGAAAATCCGAAATTTTGTGCACCTTGGTATATTATGAAATCAAAAGGGCTGTCCAAATTTTCCACAGAGTAGAAATAATTTTAATCCTCAGGGAGATGGTGTACCTTACATGTATAGATTTGCAGACAAAGTACCTTTGAAAGAGATCCTCTGTTCATCTATTGAAAGACTTTCTTCTAGCGGTATCTGCAACCATATATCCCTAGTGGTATTGAATATGGAGCGAACTTTATAAAACAAATCCTTATTAACAATTGGAACTTGCAAATTATTAACGACATGAAAATTAGCCCGTAATTGCTAAAATCGGTCTCTTGACGTGGTCTGCATAACATGCTCAATACCAATTAGCCTGCTCCAATACATTTGGACATCCAACAACATGTAACATCGAACATGTTGATCCATTAAATGCATTTTGATCGTGTTGAATCTCATATATTATTATTAACTTTGATCACATTGTCTTCAATTATCATGGTTCCATCGTTCGATACACTTGCGATAAAAGATACAACTTGTTCTGGCTTATTATGTTTATTTTCACTATCTCCATTAATTTCAATTTCTTGCTCCTTTTCAGTCCTCGTTTTATAAATTTTACTTTGAATATAAAAATTACTTGGTTCGAATACCTAGTATCAAAGTCCCAGAAATAAATATGTTCATCACGTCACTTTCATATAACAATTTCATATATAACAATACTACATATATAACAATACTATTTATGTATGAAGTTGTACAGAAGTTGTTGAATTCAGTTCCGGTCACTCTATTTGTGCAGACTGATTTACTGTACCCTTTATACTTAACAAAAAAATCAAAACAAAATATACAAGATGGCAACATTTAGAACAAAAACATTAATTTCGAAAACTCTAGCGACAAGCACAGTAACTAAAAAATAGAATTCGAATTTCATTACCATCAACTCTGTAGGAATTCAGCGAATCACAAATTGGTATTAAATACATATCATTGTTCTTGTAAATTGGCAAATGAAATATCGCTTTTAAAGCTTCGATGGTTCTGTGGTTTGTATTGCATGTTTACGGTGTTTTGTAATACGACAAGAGATTTCGCACGCCGCCTTTGCGCTTGTTCTGTTTTTTTGACCTTTATGTTGATGACATAAACGAATTTTTATTTATTTATTGTTAACGCGCTTCCCCAATAGAAAATTTATGACTTTTACTTTACAGAAAACTATGAAAAATATATTGACGAAAAAAAAAATTATTCGTTAGGTTGGTGGTTTCCTTATGAAAAAAGTAAAAGGCAAAAGTCATAAGGAAAAGTTTTTTGTATTGGGAATACGCTGTTGGTCGCTGTGTGAAGATAAAATAGAACAGACAACCAAAAGTTGTGCTAAAAACTGTCGTTGAATTTGATGTACATGTGTATGGCCCCTTCCACACTGTGCTTCAAAAAACAGGTTCATCTTCGTCTTTTTCCTCGTTTGCATATGAAACCGGTTTTAATTGCGACTCATTTTTCAATCAAAATTATTTTGGTGAAGCAGCACTAACACAAATAGAAATGAAATAAAAATAATTTAAGGCCATTTTTATCATGTAGATTTTAGTTTAAATTTTATTTTCGACAGAGCAGAATATAACAATACAAAAAATTAATGTGTCTAAATATCAAATAAGGTTCTAAAAGAGCAATAAAAAATCCAATACGACTTATTTTGAGGCGTGAAGCAGTGCTTCAAAGAAGCACAGTGTGGAACGGGCTATGTATAAGAGAACTGAGAGGGTTAGGGCGTTTTCATTCTGTTCTTTTGTTTGCCGTAGTTTTGGTCAAGTAAGTGATTTGAAAAAGTATGTACCTTAGTATCAAAATAAATGAGATTCGCCAACTGCATTAGAGAGGAAAAACCCCCTCTGCAGAGTCATGTTCAATGATAAATTACAGTATGTAAATTCCATCAAAATAATCCGATTAAAGCTTAAACGCTTTACATAATTCAATTTGTAACAACAACAAATAATATTTATTTTTTTCTAAATTATACTGTAATAATTATAAAATAGTATTTCCTCTCGCAAAAACTATTAAATAATAAAGTTAATTAATATCATGTATAGAATGTTCTATATACATATTATATTGTGTAGTGATGAAACTATTTAATTACATTACAACACTATGTTTGATGTATGTTCAATAAATCATTCCGAGTAAACGGGTTAAATATGAGTTATTATGTGTAAAGCGTAGACGGAGATTGATTTTGAATATACGAGGTACCGCACGCTTAACAGTTGCCCATTTTTTAGAAAATTTGAAAACAATCGGGCCGTGTCGGTCATTACCGTGTGCGCACTTTTATTAATTCAAAATAACCTTGAACATATGACAAAACAGCGGTGCGACAGTTAACGTTCGTTTACATGAATACGAAATAAATAACCGCTTTAACGCTTAAAACATAAAATGCTGATAATTGGGAAACCCAATTAATTTTATTTTTCATATTACACATAAATTTAGAAAAATACATACAACGTTTAAAATGAACATTTTTACACATCACTAAACATAATATAAGCATAAAACAAAAATTTTATGATTGATGATCATAATCCTTCAAAGCAAAAAAAAAACTTAATTTAATATTTACGTTATGTATAACAAGTGTACGAGTACAAACTACGATACCCACCCACAGAACACTTTACATCCCGCTTTACATTTTTCTATCTTAAATAAGGAAAAAAACGTGAAGCTTTCTTATTTAATAATCATTAACCATGTTTCTGCCGCCTTTATTTACGTATACACGTTTTTCGCTAAATTATATTTTTTATTCATTTATGTACTAGGACGGATTTAATTTACGGATTTATACAGAAAAAAAACGTAAACGAGACTGAAAAATCAATTAATGATGTTAAATCAACAATTAGTTAGGCGATAAAATCTTGACTTGATTTAATATTTGATAAGACAAAAAATTGTATAGCGTAGGCCTGAAATCATTATCTACGTTACTGACATGTTCTAAAATGACAGTTTATTATTAGAACAGTAGAGTGTTATTTTCGGATCTGTACAATGTAATGTAGCATCCATAGTGATTTGCTATGAGCACACTGTTGTGTAATATACCGGAAAAAGTAGGTTCATGTATTTGTTCTCCGCGTTGTTAGTAAGGCCACTAAATTTTAACAAAGTAAACAAAATTACAATCAAAATATTAAAATGCAACCTTGCAACCTCGGAAAATGTACATTTGTTTTCCGTAGTGCTTGTGAAACATTTTCATTTCCTCAAAATTTTAGTATATAAGACGAATTTTTAGTTTTAAATAATAGTCTTATAGTCTTATGAGTTGCAGTAATCATCAAAAATTATTTTAAGTGTAAATTTAATGTTAATAAAATGTAATAAACAGTGAAATGTGAAATGTAGTTTAAAACACCCTATCCCTATTTCTATCCCCTACCGGTTATTGGCGCCTATGAAATTGCTGCCATTGTCGCTGTAAATATCGGTGCAAGCGCCTCGACGTGACGAAAATCTTCTTAATGCAGCCAAAAATGATTCAGTGGTGAGGTCTCCTACCAATTCGAAGTGGACTGCTTTGGTGCTCATACAGACGAACACACAGACATAAGCCATATGCGATTTTTGTCCTCGTCCTCTTCTCATGTAAATTTTGAAAGGACCTGCATAATCGATTCCTACTTTTAGAAATGCCCTTGTTAAATTTACGCGATCATATGGCAAATCACCCATGAATTGCTCCATCTGAGCTGCTTTGTGTCTAGCGCAAACGACACAATTGTGAATGATCTTATTGATGAGCTGCCGTGCTCCAATTACCCAATATTTCAGTCTGATTAAAGTTGACAACAATGTCGGCCCAGCATGGTGATTTTTAATATGGAGCTCCTCTGCGATAAGATATGCAAGTCGTGTGTTGGATATGATAGCTGGATGTTTTACTTCGTAAGATGCTGTCGCTTGATTGATTCGACCTCCGACTCGGAGCATTCCTTGTGAATCGACGAATGGATCCAGCATTTTTAATTTGCTGTTGCGTGCAATAGAACATTTGTCCTTTAGCGCAGCCATTTCTTCTGAGAAGGCATAACCTAATCACAAATAGGCCATATCACAAATTTGTCTGCTGCCTTCAATATTTCGTCTCGTTGTATCGTTGCCAATTGACGTTGCTTTGCTGACATCCTCATATTAGCTATTATCCTGAATACCATCGCTAGAATTTTGCAGCATTTGTAAAAGCTAGAGTACTGGTTTAGCAATTGATGGTAAAGATGTTCATCTTCTCGACTGATGTGCACCACTATATATGTCGGCCGAACGCATGGTAACTCTCTTAACATATGGTATGTTATTGCCTTTTGAACTGGAAAATGGTCTTCTGATTGGCGTAGCCATTCCGGTCCTTTCCACCAAAGGTCGAATGTTAGCAGTTGGTTTGGTGTTAAACCGCGAGAAGCACAGTCCGCTGGATTATGTAACGAAGGGACGTGATACCAGCATAATCGCCCAATTGTCGATAAAATTTCTGACGTTCGGTTTGCCACATACGTCTCCAACGTTCTAGGGTGGTGTGACAGCCAGTCAAGCACAATGGTTGAATCGGCCCATGCATAGCATTTTTCCACTTTCAATGCCAACGCCTCTTTAACCAACAGCAATAATTTTGTTGACATAACCGCAGCACATAACTCCAATTTTGGTATTGTGCGTTGTTTTAACGGAGGTCCTTGGTCACCTTGGTCTTGGCGGTTATTAAACTAACCTGAACAACCCCGTTTTCATCTTCCGTTCTGCAATAAACGGTAGCTGCTAAGGCTGTGAGAAGCGTCACAGAACGAATGCAGTTGGATTGGCTTTTTTGCTGTCTTAAGCCAACGAGGAATTTTGACGTTTTCGATGTCCTTTAGTCCTCTTCGTATTTTGCACCACTCTTCGAGGATTCGAGGCGGTAGCTCCTGATCCCAAGTTAGTTTTTCCAGCCATAAACTTTGAAATAACACCTTGACGGTGATTATAACCGGAGCTAGCCAGCCAAGTGGGTCGAAGAACTTGGAGGCTTCTGATAAAAATTTCCGTTTTGTCACCCGAAGGTGTGTCTCATCGTCTAGGTTGACGGAAAAAGAAAATGCGTCTTCCTTTGGTTGCCATTGCAGACCCAATATTTTTACAGTGTCATCGGTCTCCAGCATCTTCGGAGTAAGTTGCCAGTCTGTAATCGGGATATCCTCCAGAAATGTGTGGTTATTGGACGTCCATTTTCGTAAATGCAACCCTGCTTCGCCCAACATTTTCGTTAACTTTCCTCGTAAAATTGTCGCTTCTGATACAGTACTACAACCGGTTATTAAATCGTCCACATAAAAAACTCGTCTCAAAATCATGGTTGCATCGTGGTATTTTGTCTCGTTGTCGTCAGCGATTTTTGCCATCACTCTTGTAGCCAGAAATGGAGCGGAGGCGGTACCATAAGTAAGTGTTTTTAGTCGGTATCGTTTGACTTCTTGCCTCGGATTGTCCCGACATAAAATTGTTTGGTACTTAATGTCGTTTGCGTCTACTAGTATCTGGCGGTACATCTTCTCTACATCTGCCGTAATAACTACCTCGTGCTGTCGAAAACGTACCAGAATATTATACAACGGTTGTTGTACGGTTGGTCCAACCATTAGCGCGTCATTGAGCGAATTTCCTGTACTTGTTTTTGCGGACGCGTCAAATACGACACGCAGCTTCGTGGCGGCGCTTGACGACTTTAGTATTCCATGATGTGGCAGGAAACATGTTGAAATCTCTGTCTCGTCATTGTTGATTTCTTCCATGTGATTCATATCCTTGTACTCGTCCATGAAATGATGGTATAGCGCACTAAATTGTTGGTCCTTATTGAATTTTTTCTCCATGGCGTATAGACGGTTTAATGCCATCTGATAAGATCGACCCAACGGTGGTTTTGGCTGTTTAAATGGTAACCGAACAATATATCGCCCTTCTTCATTCCGGGTTGTAGTACTGATGAATACTTCTTCGCATGCCCTTTCTTCGTCATTAAAATATGTCTGATTTGGCATTGATTCTTCTTCCCAAAATTTCATGAGCGATTGGTTGATATCAAACTCGTTGAACATCGTCGATATATTCGGACTGGAACCCATGTTTTGCGATCTTCCTGCAATGACCCATCCAAATATGGTATTCTGGGCTATTGGTTGATCATCCCCATTTGACACCGTTCCATCGACAAGCATATGGAAAATATGATCGGCCCCGATTAGGAAATCGATTGGATTTGGTGCGTAAAACGATGGATCTGCCAACTTTAAGCTTTTTAGGTAGCCGTATCTGTTATTGGGTATCTTCGTTCTTGGTATCAAACTGGTGATTTGTGGAACGATTAGTGCGTTAATCTTCATCGTTTCATTGTTACGTGCGGCTGACACGGTGACAGCTATGCAACCTTTGGAGGACCCGACATGAGTTTTGCCCAAACCGTTGATTTTAAAGCTTATATTTTTCGGCGGTAATCTAAGTTTTTTGGCCCATTCTTCTGTAATGAAGGACATTTGTGAGCCGGAGTCCAATAACGCGCGACATTGATGAAGATTTCCGAATACATCCGTTAATGTAATAATAGCGGTAGGTAATATTGTTTGCTGAACGTTTTCAGTTGCGTATGGCTTACTAGCAAAGTTGGATTGGATAACAGCTGATGTTATGCTATTGATGGGTTGTGATTTCCCTGGTGATGCTTCGTTGGTAGTCACATGATGCGTTGTGGCTTGTCGGTTTGTATAACCATCAATGCTTATGTTGTGCAACAATGTATGATGTTTGCGGTGGCATTGCGTGCATCTTTTTCTTGATTTGCATTCATATACCACATGGGTGTCATTCAAGCAGTTGAAACATCTGTTTTTTTCTTTTACTAACGCAATTCGATTACTCAACGGCATTCCTTTGAATTTTGAACACTCGTAGAGGAAATGCTCGCTATTTCTACACACTGGACATGTAATTTTTTCGGTAGATAACATGCTTCTTACTGATGGTCGCGATTCGGTCCTTCTCTTCATAACCCCTTTGTTCACTTCCAAGGTATCTGTCCTTTTTAATAAAATTTCATAAATTGATCGATCGTTGGAAACTCTTCTTCTACTGATTCTTCTGCCCACCTTGTCCTGGTATCATCATCGCATTTCTGAAGCAGCAAATAGATGAGCTACGGGTCTTTACTTAATGCTTGTCCCCCTAGTGCCTTTAGACCTCTCATGATTTCGTTGGTTTGATGGTACAGCTTCCGAATGTTTGCGACATTTCCAACCGTGAATGATGGCGATTTCGTAAAATTGTCGTTGAATTCGTTGACAATTAAACGTTTACGGTCGTATTTTGCGACTAATTTTTGAAACGCCTCGATGTAATTGGCATCGGTAGGTTTCATGTAGTAAATGGTACTTAATGCTTCATCGCGTAAACAGCCATTTAAGTGCAACATTTTTTGTACGGATGGTATATTTGGATTCTCGTGGACATTTGCAACAAAAATGTCGTAAAATGGCTGCCATTCGGTGTATTTTCCTCCAAAGGGTTGTATATTTAATTTCGGCAATTTAATCTGCGTGGAAGTCGGTTGTGAACTATTCATTGTATCGTTGTCTGTTGAATCATTTAGATTGACACCACCAGATATGCTTAATTTGCGTATCCACGTATTGAGAACAGATTTTGTTAGATAATAGTTTTCTTCAAACTCTGGAAAATCGGACTTCTCATCAGCTTTAAGTTCGATCTCGTTTTCTATTTCTGGATATTCTTGCATTATGCTGTCCAATCTCACTAGACGAGCTTTCAATTGCTCAATATTCGTTTTGTCGTTTATCGTTTTGATATACGCTATCTATCGCGTCATTGATCCTTTTAACGCTGCCAACTTTCGTCGTAATGATGCATCAGACATGTTGTTGGTATAAATGATCCCACGCTGAATTACACAACAAAATGATGGCGGACGTAAAACACAACGCCGCGTGTACGACCCGGAAAATGGTGGACGTAAAAACACAAATGCACGTGTCTATTGCGTATTGATATATGCTTTGACTTATTTTCGCTCACTTAACAATCTGGATACTGCACTTGATGTGTTTCGTTTATAATGTCTATGCACGGCTTCGGTAAAAATGTCGAGAAATGTTATGTATTATAAATCTTCCGCACACCAACAAAATACAAATAATTAAATTGTGCCACACAATATCACCAAACAAAACGAATACTTTTTTTTGCTTTTATTAATTTATTTTTATTATAATTTTAATGTTTTCCGGGCCGTACAATATAATCGAATATGAATGTATCAATAAAACATACAAAACTAAAAAATGTACTAAAAATGTTCACAGTGTATTTGCAAGAACGCAACATAAAACCAACAAACAAATTCCACATGACCAGGTGTACCAATGTACTAGTATCGTAAACAAAATCAACAACAATAGTGCACTGCACAATAATGACGTTTATGACATCTAAATATAAATATGTTTTACGTTAAACTATATTAAATTAAGCTATTGGCATTACGTACATCTATTAGCATTACGTACATCTATTAGCATTACGTACGGTATAAATTAGATAAGTATACATACTATTTTATAAATACGACATTGGACATGATTCTTTGTTATATTATTTTTTGTTATTTTTGAGGTTATCCACTGGTCATCGTCATCGGTGGATTCGTTAACAGAAACCGCGCTCCGCACAACAACACCGGGAAATATTTCTTGGGAAATCACATCATTCTCGAGAATTGAGACAATGAGAATTATTTTGAACTTTAGATATTTTGCAGGAAATCTCTCGTAGTCGCTTTAGTTGCGATCACATATGACAGTAAATGATCAGCCGCTGAATTCAGTATCGGTTGTATCACCTTCCCATTATTGCAGAGAAGTGACCACATATTGATATTTTTATATAAAAATCCCTCCTTACAAAGGCAAGCATGGCAATATTATAGAACTGTAATGACATTATTTGATAACCAATTTTGGGGGATAGGTTCATTACTTTTGGCACTTTTTACCCATTTTACGAATTAAACCAGAATTTTCTCAACAAAAAAGCTTGATGTACATAAAATTTTTATAAAATGGGACTAATGTTTCCATAGCGAAACTGTCAGAGAAAATCGTACCCAATTTTATTTTGTTTTTAAAAAAAATACCATCAAGTGTTTAGCTCAGTATGCCAGAAAATATAATTTAAGCAGAAATTATAAGTAAATTCTTTCCCCAGTTGAATGTTCCCGGGGAATTACCAGAATAGGGCCACAAGTATATCAAACTAAATTACAGACACATCGAAACATTCATAGTGACTTTTACCAATACGATTTGCTTACAAATGGCAAGGCAAGCAACATAAAACTGCTCACATACCTTTTTTAATATTTTAAATTTATTTTCACAACTACTACGTGTGCAATTAAATTTACGGGTTCAATTATAAAAAATGGTTTATTCAAAGTGTTGACCTTCGCTATCTACACATTATTGCCATCTCTCTGGCAATACATGAATACCATGACGATAAAACTACGCGCCTTTGGATCGAAACCATTCGTCCAACTAATTTTGCACTTCTTAGAATCTGCCCAAGTGCAGCCCTGCTGTCGGAATTTACTTTCTTTTCTGCGAGAATTTGCTAGTTCAAACAAAAGATTTTTCTTTTTGTGTCGGATTGTAGACAAATTAGAAAAACGTGATGAAAAAATTGTTCGTTACCGCAATTGTATTTGGGATGCGATTTCTGGGAAGCTTTTGGTTTAAGACCCGTAATGGTTGAGGAAATTAATAACCTACCCGCAACAAGCGCAACCGTGGACTCAGAGAAGCATCCACTAAGTGAGGCTCAGAAGCAACAACTCCAAGTTATCATCGGACAATTTCCAAGCTTCGAAAGATTAGGTCTTGGGCGAACCTCACTGGTGACTCACTCAATTGACGTAGGAGATCCAGTTCCGGTGAAACAGCGTTATTATTCTGTGTCCCCCGCAGTGCAGTTCAAAAAGTAATTTACTCCGAATTAGTTTGAATGTTGCAATGTTGCATCCTATCCCATTAATAGAAGGTCTACTTAGTCGGTTGGATAGAGCCCAATATATGTCTAGTATCGATTTGAAGGACGCCTTCTGGCAAATTTCGTTACACCCGGATAGCAGTTATTCCGTTCGGGCTCTGTAATGCGCCTCAAACCTTATGCAGGTTGATACACAATGTAATCCCTAACCACCTACATGAACGAGTTTTCGTCTATCTTGATGATTTACTCATAATGAAATCTACATTTGATGAGCATCTTTCTTTGTTGTCTGAGGTGGCATCTCGGCTAACATAGGCGGTTCTCACAATTAATGTAGAAAAAATTCACTTTTTACTGAAGGAGATTGAATATCGCGGTTATGTAGTAAGTAGGGGTTCCTTGCGTCCCAATCCTGATAAGGTTCGGGCTATTGCGGAGTTTCCTGTTCCCAAAACTGTAAGGCAGGTACTGAGATTCCTTGGCATATCGGGGTGACTATCGCCGATTTATCGACGGATATCTACTCTCTCTGCTCCTCTTACTAGCCTATTAAAGAATGGTCGACAATTCGATTGGTCCGGTGAAGCCCAGAAATCGTTTGACGACCTGAGGGAGGTTTGCACATATCACAGCTCCCGTACTTGCAAACACCGATTTTAGCAAGCGATTCTACATTCAATGCGATGCAAGTTCGACCGGTATCGGGGCGGTTTTATTTCAGAAAACGGACGCGGGACAGGACAACGCTATCGCCTTTATGTCGCAAAAGCTCAATCCGGCACAACGTAATTACAGCGTGACGGAGTTGGATTGTCTCACGGCCGTCCTCGCAATAAAAAAATTTCGAGCATTCGTGGAGGGATTACTTTTTACTGTGATAACGGACCACGCGAGCCTCACCTGGCTAATATCCCAAAAGGACTTGTTAGTTATATTAGCTCGGTGGAGTCTTAAACTTCAAGGATTTAATTTCCAAATAGAATACCGGAAAGGATCCCAAAACTGTGTACCTGATGCTCTATCTCGGGCATATATGGATGAAATTCTTGGGCTTCGAAAAAAATCTGAAATTTCTGTTTCAGACACCGACTTGATCAATCTTGACCTTGATTCTGATGTTTTTAATGGACCGGAGTATCTCAAAATGTTAGAAAGCTTCCGAGACGGTCCAATTGAGTCGAATCTTCAAATCATTAACAACAGGGTCTATATTCTGTTACCTGCTTGAAGTAGTTCAAATGATGATATGATTCTCTAAGGCCTGATTATCCGGATTTAAAACTGATCGTGCCTGAAAGTATTCGCTTAGATCTAATTAACTCTGCTCATTCTCCACCTACATCTGCGCATCTTGGAATAATTAAGACCTCTGAAATGTTAAGACGCCATTATTACTGCCCAACGTTGGGAAAGAACGTACATAACTTTGTTAATTCTTGCGAAACGTGTAAAAGTATAGAGGCGTCGAACTGCATAAATCGACCTCCTCTTAGTAGTTTACCACTAACATTTCGCCCGTTCCAACGAATTTATTTAGACTTTATGGACCGTATCCTCGAACTCGGATGGGCGCATTTTAATTGCTGTAGACCATTTCTCTAAGTTTGTTCTCACTCGTGCGATACGACAAGCTACTGCGCAAGGAGTAGTAAAATTTCTTGAAAATAGTATCTTTCTTGTATTTGGGGTACCAGAGACAATAGTTACTGACAACGGTAAGCAATTTGAGTCGAAAATTCTTGAGACCGACTGCTTCGAAAATACGGGGTGCAACACATCTTTACAGCGAAATACTCGTCACAATGCAATGCCTCAGAACGGGTCAATCGTACTCTGTTGACGTCTACATCATCCCATAACACATGGTTCTTCGTATAAATTGTTAAAAGACATTTATGAATTTAGTGGCAATCACCACTCCTTAGACAATAAACCGGAAGATATATATCCAAAATATTACGGTTTGTAGGAAACGTTTCATGTGAAGTAACTGATGAAGTCGTAAAATCTCTGGGAATCTATCACTTCTAGGATATTAACTTTAAATATTTCATTACTATTTGATAAGGACCTCGTAGTTTCTTGCTACTCACATATAATTTTCATTTTTTAAATTATAGGCCCGGCAATGAGACTATTTCAGTGGCAGGTACTTCCCCACGATTGTAACGAATACCGCATTTCGTTCCACCGCGTTGCAATAATTGTGAGTTACGAGTGGGATGAGGGGCTTATCCCTGAATTAGTTTTAATATTTAATTTATTGAAAATCTTGACTGCCGATAATGTTATCAACTAACAATATACACTGACTAAAATAATTTGATTACTACTGTTAAGGTGGAATACGTATGTATTGGTTTTATTTCTTACAATTCTCCCGTGATATTAAAAACATAGTAATGGCTCTTACAATGTTTTGTACAATTATCGCTATTCTAATTCAAAATTTTACGCTCTCTCCAAATATGTAACCCGAATTCTCGTAAGTGTCTTAGTTTTCGAGATATTGTATGGTGGTTTTATAGTATGTGCAACATATTTACAAATTTTCGTTTACAGAACATAGTAGGCCACACATGTTTTTACAAAAGATAGCATGCGGTGCACATACTAGGTTTTATAAAATTATTCGTCTAAGTTTTTGAATCGTGGTACTTAACTTAAGTCAACATAGTAGGTTTCAGT
The DNA here is from genome assembly GCA_947310385.1 of Nephrotoma appendiculata. Classification (NCBI taxonomy): domain Eukaryota; kingdom Metazoa; phylum Arthropoda; class Insecta; order Diptera; family Tipulidae; genus Nephrotoma; species Nephrotoma appendiculata. Next base: position 243,274,532 of record OX371223.1, on the reverse strand, counting down.
GGTTTTTAGGTTTCAGTGGTTGACACTTAGGCCATTTTTGGCCCATTGTGATACCACGCATTCACGCCACATCATTAACCCATTCACCTATTTACCTACTCACACAACTACAGTATACCTACCACCTGCACATTGCAAGCTCCATGTCAGCCTGTACATTGACATAGACGATGGGTCGGCGCTGAATTCCGCACTCCATCAGAGGGTCTTAGTTGTGTTTATTAACATCACCGATTGTAATCGATGATGAAAATTCGATTTGAATCTAGCCTCTGATGGGATTCGAACCCAGTACCTCCCGGTCCAAGTGCCGAAGCTTTAGCCACTGCACCACTTGTCCGGTTAAGTCAACATAGTAACTGAATAATAATAATGTAATCACGGTCTTCTGTCATGAATAGGTGCAAAGTACTAAAATAAAATGTACAGGCAAATCAATCTCATACTGAGAGAGAAAAAGTGATTACCGTTATTGCAGTTGCATTTATGTAATATTTTCGGCTTGTTTTTGGATTTCACAGAGTATCGTTTTACTTTTTATGAAGTATAACCGGTCTAAATTAGAAAAAAATCATTTGTGAATTACCGATCGACGAGTGTAGTTACATATTTACAACATGACTTCACGTGGACGCATGTTAGTTGATTTAGTCCTAAATAAAAGGTAAGCCGTTATTTTGTGCTCATATATTTGAAAATCATTTTCGTAATATTACAACAAAATCAGTCAGGAGTAGTAATTGTCGAGAAAAAATGAGGTATTTAAATGTACCAGCAGAATTCGGGTTTTGACCAATTCGTATGTAAAATTTCCCGCTGAATCCGAATCTGCAATAAAAAAGATAGGTTTGCATTTGAAATTTCAAAGTTGGGCCTCATATCTCGTATAAGGTCCCATCGGGCCCAAAATCTGATGGGCCCATTCGATTCCTCGGGTGAAATTACTAAAGACCCCAGTATCAGAATTCCGATTTTCCACCCGTGCGCGAAATAAATTCACCGTTTCCAGACTTTAGGACCACCCTGTATATTTATTTAGTTATAATATTTTTTTTTCTACTTTAATATTTATATAAATTTTATAATCTTATTGTTTTTAGGCGGAATTTTCTAATTTTTTCTTAAAAATTTTTATATTAATTTATGAAATTGTCCAGAATTTTGTATGAGGAAAATGCCATTGCTGTTAGGAGAAATGTAACGTAGATGAGTTTTCGGCAAGGCATGTGGCATTCATGAATTTCTTTTGTTTTGGTGTGGTTTTTATGCCTTCTTTCCCCTTGCTTTCTTAATTTATTTTTTTATTTTATATTACGTTATTATTATTTATTTGCTTAGATAAGGTGATTACTGATCTGCTCATGTCCCGGAAACCCCTCCCCTGTCGCTCCTGAGACTTAACCGTGCAATCGATCGTCAAACCGGAACCGCTGAGCTGATAAAAATTTTCTGCTAACAGTTCAAGCGTAGCTAAACTGTTACACGATTACTATCGGTGATGTTAATAAACACAACTAAAACCCGGGAGTGCAGAATTCACCGCCGACCCACCGTCCATGTCAGTGTACAGGTTGACATGGAGCTTGCAATGTGCAGGTGGTATACTGTAATTGTATGAATGGTTTGTGACTGAATGAAAGGGGTGTTAATTGACCTTCAAAGGACATTAAATCCACTAGACAATTAATACTGCTTCTAGAAAATAGTAAGTGCAAGGTCAGGACTATATAGTGGGTGCATCAAAACTTCCCAGCCAAGCTCTCTCAGTTTCAGCCGGGACATCCATCAATGATGTGTATGGTCTAGCGTTATTAATGGAACACAACGCCCTTTCTGCTGATCAATTCTGGACATTTTAACTGAATGATGAATGAATCATTTGACCTGGTGGCACCACCATTCTTGGCGTCAATCTGGGCTTTGATACCGTTTGGGAAGCTACACCTCGATTCGTCCAAGATCTTTTTCGCACAACGTTTTCGTATCTAATCCACTCTTCATCGCCAGTAATCGCTTTAAAAATGGCTCGATTTCGTTCCATTTCAGAAGCGTTTCGCAGATAGAAATTCGGCCCGTTAAAATTTTTAACTGTTAATTCATGAGGTACCCAAACGTTTCCAGCCTGACGTCATAGCGTATATCAAGCCATTTTCAAATGGTTTAAAATTGGTTTGTAATCAATATTTAGTTCTTTATTAATTGCATGGCTGCTTATATGCCGGTCTTTTTCAATTTTCTGCATGATTTCATCGACTTTTCCAGTGTTTATTCGATCAGAGTGAGGTGCATCTTTGACATCCATATTTCCAGAACGAAAGCGCACGAGTAAAGCACCATTAACTTTTCATTATTTATCCCTATGTTAAAAATGTTGTAACTTTTTATTCACTTCCCCGATTTTAATGTTTTGTATGTCAAAGTACAAGTTAAAATGTCACCGGTCAATTGCCCGATACGATCAATGGTTAATGAGATATATGAATGTAAAGCCATATACCGGGAAAAAGGCCACGAATCCCCAACCCTTTATATCGAAAAAGAATACCGCACCAAACAATATATTTTGGAATAATACTTCTAACGGTTATCATGTGTCTATGAACTGTAAAATAAAACACGAATCCAACCGTTAACAGACTTCTGGTTTCGGTGGTGCAGCATATTACCGGCTAGGTGGATGTGGTCGGTATATTGGTTCTTCCCACCGTTTACAATAAGCTTGATAATGCTACTCTAAATGTTCGATTTCATTAGGCACACCTCCATATTACGTTTAAAAAAACAAACTTTCAAAAAAATTAAACTTGTTACTTTTAGGAAACACTAAAAAACACAACTCAGTTTTGTGACCTTCGATCTTTTGGTCACTATTCATAACCCACGCCTCCATATAATGTTTGATTCCAAAAAAAATAGAAACTTATGGTGCTGTTGAAAATACCTTGTTAAAGTTAGCCGAAAGTTGCCAGCGGAAATTGAAAAAAATCGATAATGCAGATAGTGTTTGACTAGTTCAGCCGAAAGTTAAACAAATTATATATTAAATTGAAGTATCCCAACCCAAAGTGACTATAAGTGACTATTCGATAGCCCATGACCATAGGTAGATTCTGACTATAGGGTTCGGGTGGGTCTGATGGGGTTATAGGGGTGAAATTTTGATTTTCCTCATTTTTCGTCGATAAAATCGTTCGTCATTTGAGATTTTGGCATATGGACACCAATCTCACTATGCCGATTCGATAGCCCATGACCATAGGTAGATTCTGAGTATAGGGCTGGGGTGGGTCTGATGGGGTTATAGGGGTGAAATTTTGATTTTCCTCATTTTTTGTCGATAAAATCGTTCGTCTTTCGATATTTTGGCATATGGACACCAATCTCACTATGCCGATTCGATAGCCCATGACCATAGGTAGATTCTGAGTACAGGGTTGGGGTGGGTCTGATGGGGTTATACGGGTGAAATTTTGATTTTCTCCTCTTCTCAACGATAAAATCATTCGTCATTCGATATTTTGACATATGGACACCAATCTCACTATGCCGATTCGATAGCCCATGACCATAGGTAGATTCTGAGTATATGATTAGGGTGGGTCTAATGGGGTTATGGGGGTGAAATTTTGATTTTCCTCATTTTTCATCGATAAAATCGTTCGTCATTCGATACTTTAGCATATGGACACCAATCTCACTATGCCGATTCGATAGCCCATGACCATAGGTAGATTCTGAGTATATGGTTGGGGTGGGTCTGATGGGGTTATAGGGGTGAAATTTTGATGTTCCTCATTTTTCGTCGATAAAATCGTTCGTCATTCGATATTTTGGCATATGGACACCAATCTCACTATGCCGATTCGATAGTTCATGACCATAGGTAAATTCTGAGTACAGGGTTGGGGTGGGTCTGATGGGGTTATACGGGTGAAATTTTGATTTTCTCCTCTTCTCAACGATAAAATCATTCGTCATTCGATATTTTGACATATGGACACCAATCTCACTATGCCGATTCGATAGCCCATGACCATAGGTAGACTCTGAGTATAGGGTTAGGGTGGGTCTGATTGGGTTATAGGGGTGAAATTTTGATTTTCCTCATTGTTCGTCGATAAAATCGTTCGTCATTCGATACTTTGGCATATGGACACCAATCTTACTATGCCGATTCGATAGCCCATGACCATAGGTAGATTCTGAGTATATGGTTGGGGTGGGTCTGATGGGGTTATAGGGGTGAAATTTTGATGTTCCTCATTTTTCGTCGATAAAATCTTTCGTCATTCGATATTTTGGCATATGGACACCAATCTCACTATGCCGATTCGATAGTTCATGACCATAGGTAAATTCTGAGTACAGGGTTGGGGTGGGTCTGATGGGGTTATAGGGGTGAAATTTTGATTTTCTCCTCTTCTCAACGATAAAAATCATTCGTCATTCGATATTTTGACATATGGACACCAATCTCACTATGCCGATTCGATAGCCCATGACCATAGGTAGATTCTGAGTATATGATTAGGGTGGGTCTGATGGGGTTATAGGGGTGAAATTTTGATTTTCCTCATTTTTCATCGATAAAATCGTTCGTCATTCGATACTTTAGCATACGGACACCAATCTCACTATGCCGATTCGATAGCCCATGACCCTAGGTAGACTCTGAGTATAGGGTTAGGGTGGGTCTGATGGGGTTATAGAGGTGAAATTTTGATTTTCCTCATTTTTCATCGATAAAATCGTTCGTCATTCGATACTTTGGCATATGGACATCAATCTTACTATGCCGATTCGATAGCCCATGACCATAGGTAGATTCTGAGTATATGGTTGGGGTGGGTCTGATGGGGTTATAGGGGTGAAATTTTGATGTTCCTCATTTTTCGTCGATAAAATCTTTCGTCATTCGATATTTTGAAATATGGACACCAATCTCACTATGCCGATTCGATAGCCCATGACCATAGGTAGATTCTGAGTATATGGTTGGGGTGGGTCTGATGGGGTTATAAGAGTGAAATTTTGATTTTCCTCATTTTTCAAAGATAAAATCGTTCGTCACTCGATATTTTGGCATATGGACACCAATCTCACTATGCCGATTCAATAGCCCATGAACATAGGTAGATTCTGAGTATATGGTTGGGGTGGGTCTGATGGGGTTATAGGGGTGAAATTTTGATTTTCTCCTCTTCTCAACGATAAAAATCATTCGTCATTCGATATTTTGACATATGGACACCAATCTCACTATGCCGATTCGATAGTCCATGACCATAGGTAGATTCTGAGTATATGGTTGGGGTGGGTCTGATGGGGTTATAGGGGTGAAATTTTGATGTTCCTCATTTTTCGTCGATAAAATCTTTCGTCATTCGATATTTTGAAATATGGACACCAATCTCACTATGCCGATTCGATAGCCCATGACCATAGGTAGATTCTGAGTACAGGGTTGGGGTGGGTCTGATGGGGTTATAGGGGTGAAATTTTGATTTTCCTCATTTTTCAATGATAAAATCGTTCGTCATTCGATATTTTGGCATATGGACACCAATCTCACTATGCCGATTCAATAGCCCATGAATATAGGTAGATTCTGAGTATATGGTTGGGGTGGGTCTGATGGGATTATAGGGGTGAAATTTTGATTTTCCTCATTTTTCAACGATAAAATCGTTCGTCATTCGATATTTTGGCATATGGACACCAATCTCACTATGCCGATTCGATAGCCCATGACCATAGGTAGATTCTGAGTATATGGTTGGGGTGGGTCGGATGGGGTTATAGGGGTGAAATTTTGATGTTCCTCATTTTTCGTCGATAAAATCTTTCGTCATTCGATATTTTGAAATATGGACACCAATCTCACTATGCCGATTCGATAGCCCATGACCATAGGTAGATTCTGAGTACAGGGTTGGGGTGGGTCTGATGGGGTTATAGGGGTGAAATTTTGATTTTCCTCATTTTTCGTCGATATAATCGTTCGTCATTCAAGATTTTGGCATATAGACACCAATCTCACTATGCCGATTCGATAGCCCATGACCATAGGTAGATTCATAGGTGGGTCTGATGGGGTTATAGGCGTGAAATTTTGATTTTCCTCATTTTTCGTCGATATAATCGTTCGTCATTCGATATTTTGCATATGGACACCAATCTCACTATGCCGATTCGATAGCCCATGACCATAGGTAGATTCTGAGTACAGGGTTGGGGTGGGTCTGATGGGGTTATAGGGGTGAAATTTTGATTTTCGCCTATTCTCAACGATAAAATCGTTCGTCATTCGATATTTTGGCATATGGACACCAATCTCACTATGCCGATTCGATAGCCCATGACCATAGGTAGATTCTGAGTATATGGTTGGGGTGGGTCTGATGGGGTTATAGGGATGAAATTTTGATTTTCCTCATTTTTTATCGATAAAATCGTTCGTCATTTGAGATTTTGACATATAGACACCAATCTCACTATGACGATTCGATAGCCCATGACCATAGGTAGATTCTGAGTACAGGGTTGGGGTGGGTCTGATGGGGTTATAGGGGTGAAATTTTGATTTTCTCCTCTTCTCAACGATAAAAATCATTCGTCATTCGATATTTTGACATATGGACACCAATCTCACTATGCCGATTCGATAGCCCATGACCATAGGTAGATTCTGAGTATATGATTAGGGTGGGTCTGATGGGGTTATAGGGGTGAAATTTTGATTTTCCTCATTTTTCATCGATAAAATCGTTCGTCATTCGATACTTTAGCATACGGACACCAATCTCACTATGCCGATTCGATAGCCCATGACCCTAGGTAGACTCTGAGTATAGGGTTAGGGTGGGTCTGATGGGGTTATAGAGGTGAAATTTTGATTTTCCTCATTTTTCATCGATAAAATCGTTCGTCATTCGATACTTTGGCATATGGACATCAATCTTACTATGCCGATTCGATAGCCCATGACCATAGGTAGATTCTGAGTATATGGTTGGGGTGGGTCTGATGGGGTTATAGGGGTGAAATTTTGATGTTCCTCATTTTTCGTCGATAAAATCTTTCGTCATTCGATATTTTGAAATATGGACACCAATCTCACTATGCCGATTCGATAGCCCATGACCATAGGTAGATTCTGAGTATATGGTTGGGGTGGGTCTGATGGGGTTATAAGAGTGAAATTTTGATTTTCCTCATTTTTCAAAGATAAAATCGTTCGTCACTCGATATTTTGGCATATGGACACCAATCTCACTATGCCGATTCAATAGCCCATGAACATAGGTAGATTCTGAGTATATGGTTGGGGTGGGTCTGATGGGGTTATAGGGGTGAAATTTTGATTTTCTCCTCTTCTCAACGATAAAAATCATTCGTCATTCGATATTTTGACATATGGACACCAATCTCACTATGCCGATTCGATAGTCCATGACCATAGGTAGATTCTGAGTATATGGTTGGGGTGGGTCTGATGGGGTTATAGGGGTGAAATTTTGATGTTCCTCATTTTTCGTCGATAAAATCTTTCGTCATTCGATATTTTGAAATATGGACACCAATCTCACTATGCCGATTCGATAGCCCATGACCATAGGTAGATTCTGAGTACAGGGTTGGGGTGGGTCTGATGGGGTTATAGGGGTGAAATTTTGATTTTCCTCATTTTTCAATGATAAAATCGTTCGTCATTCGATATTTTGGCATATGGACACCAATCTCACTATGCCGATTCAATAGCCCATGAATATAGGTAGATTCTGAGTATATGGTTGGGGTGGGTCTGATGGGATTATAGGGGTGAAATTTTGATTTTCCTCATTTTTCAACGATAAAATCGTTCGTCATTCGATATTTTGGCATATGGACACCAATCTCACTATGCCGATTCGATAGCCCATGACCATAGGTAGATTCTGAGTATATGGTTGGGGTGGGTCGGATGGGGTTATAGGGGTGAAATTTTGATGTTCCTCATTTTTCGTCGATAAAATCTTTCGTCATTCGATATTTTGAAATATGGACACCAATCTCACTATGCCGATTCGATAGCCCATGACCATAGGTAGATTCTGAGTACAGGGTTGGGGTGGGTCTGATGGGGTTATAGGGGTGAAATTTTGATTTTCCTCATTTTTCGTCGATATAATCGTTCGTCATTCAAGATTTTGGCATATAGACACCAATCTCACTATGCCGATTCGATAGCCCATGACCATAGGTAGATTCATAGGTGGGTCTGATGGGGTTATAGGCGTGAAATTTTGATTTTCCTCATTTTTCGTCGATATAATCGTTCGTCATTCGATATTTTGCATATGGACACCAATCTCACTATGCCGATTCGATAGCCCATGACCATAGGTAGATTCTGAGTACAGGGTTGGGGTGGGTCTGATGGGGTTATAGGGGTGAAATTTTGATTTTCGCCTATTCTCAACGATAAAATCGTTCGTCATTCGATATTTTGGCATATGGACACCAATCTCACTATGCCGATTCGATAGCCCATGACCATAGGTAGATTCTGAGTATATGGTTGGGGTGGGTCTGATGGGGTTATAGGGATGAAATTTTGATTTTCCTCATTTTTTATCGATAAAATCGTTCGTCATTTGAGATTTTGACATATAGACACCAATCTCACTATGACGATTCGATAGCCCATGACCATAGGTAGATTCTGAGTATAGGGCTGGGGTGGGTCTGATGGGGTTAAAGGGAAATTTTGATTTTCTGCATTTTTCGTCGATAAAATCGTTCGTCATTTGAGATTTTGGCATATGGACACCAATCTCACTATGCCGATTCGATATCCCATGACCATAGGTAGATTCTGAGTATATGGTTGGGGTGGGTCTGGGGTTATAGGGGTGAAATTTTGATTTTTCTCATTTTCGTCGATAAAATCGCTCGTTATTCGAAATTTTGGCATATAGACACCAATCTCACTATGCCGATTCGATAGCCCATGACCATAGGTAGATTCTGAGTATAGGGCTGGGGTGGGTCTGATGGGGTTATAGGGGTGAAATTTTTATTTTCCTCATTTTTCGTCGATAAAATCGTTCGTCATTCGATACTTTGGCATATGGACACCAATCTCACCATGCCGATTCGATATCCCAAGACCATAGGTATAATTTGATTATAGGTAAGGCGTGAGTCTAATGGGGTTATATGCAGCGTTGTGCCGTATTGTCTACATGGCGTAATAAGTACATTGTCTACACGTGTAGACAATATATGTCGAAAATTAAATAAATCACGTCGACAATGTCGAGAATGTCGAAAATTAATCATAATCATCAGATATTAACAAAACAATAATATTTATTAATTTATTTTAGATTTTTTTTGTTTATTACAAAATCTTTAAACATAAATAATGCATAATTACATAAAAATAATAGTAGCTAGCGAATCCAAGTTTGATTAAAGATGAGTTTAGATTTAATTTCAAGTAAGCAACGCATATATAATCTGACTTTGCATTACTGTGTTAAAAAATGTGTTAAAAAATGTCATTAAAAAAGGTTGCGCGCCTCGGCAATTGTGTGCTTTTCCCTTTTGTGATTGTAATATTTAGAAATGGCGCATTTCAACAACATGTATGCGAGTACAAACGAAGACCAGAAGCGCGTCATTAATGAGGTCCGAAACGCGCTCGAATCTGAAACGCTGTCATCAAAGGTCTTTTACTTTGACGCTCCCCTTACTTTGAAACATGATTCTGTTTGTCCCAAAAGTAGTATTATAATTTTAGTAATTTTTGGGATATACAATTCTTTGTTAAACATTCAAAATGAAAATTTTTCATATTTTTTAAATAATTACCATAAACTTACCATATATGGAATATACCAAATATGGAATTTGTGCAACGGTTGTAACGTTTTGAATAGGTTTTGGATGATAGCACAAATTGTGTAAAAATCGGGTTGTTTGTTGAAAATTTTTTAGGAGCTCATTGATTTGCTTCAGGATTCGCCTCAAATTGCGTTCCAACATCGGCATACCGCATTGTAAAAATAGTTTATGGTATATGTGAGCATGTTTTAGGAATAACACAAAATTCCGTTAAATATTTACATTTTTTAATCACTTCGCGTAAGCAATTTAAAATTTTACATACCTCTTCCCATGTGCGTAATTTTGCGATCTGTTTCGAATTATTGGAATGAATTTCCTCGTTCATAGCGGCGATGAATGAAGCGCCTAGTGCTCGGAATAAATTTCGTTTACATTTCGAATAGTTGGTAATTCGAGATTTTGGCATATGGACACCAATCTCACTATGCCGATTCGATAGCCCATGACCATAGGTAGATTCTGAGTATAGAGCTGGGGAGGGTATGATGGGGTTATAGGGGTGAAATTTTGATTTTCCTCATTTTTCGTCGATATAATCGTTCGTCATTCGATACTTTGGCATATGGACACCAATCTCACTATGCCGATTCGATAGCCCATGACCATAGGTAGATTCTGAGTATATGGTTGGGGTGGGTCTGATGGGCTTATAGGGGTGAACATAGAATCTACCTATGGTCATGGGATATCGAATCGGCATAGTGAGATTGGTGTCTTTATGCCAAAATCTCGAATGACAAACGATTATATCGACGAAAAATGGAGAAAATCAAAATTTCACACCTATAACCCCATCAGACCCACCCCAACCCTATATTCAGAATCTACCTATGGTCATGGGCTATCGAATCGGCATAGTAAGATTGATGTCCTTATGCAAAAATATCGAATGACGAACGATTATATCGACGAAAAACGAGGAAATTCAAAATTTCACCCCTATAATCCCATCAGACCAACCCAAATCATCACCACAGTTTGAATATTGAAGTTGGTCTTCTTTATCGATACAATCTGCATTGCCGACATTTTAAAATAGTTTCGGTTGGCACAACAAAATTAATATATGCATTACCATCTTTTGTTTAGGGCAACAAAGGCACTATCTGCATTACCATATTTCGGCTGGAATAGCAAATACACTATCTGCATTATCATCTTTCGGCTGGAAACTTTCGGCTAACTTTAACAGTATGTTGAAAATTCTAATCTATTGTAATAATGAACTAAAATAAAAACCACACACACCATCTGTATAAAACCAGAAACGCATGAATACCACTTTCTGACACATCTTCTTCAAGTAAACACAAAAGTAAAGATCAAACGCGTTTTGAAAATTCGCCTTTTAAAATATCGCGTTTCAAATGGGACCCCTATGGGCTAGTTATATAGACGAAAACGAAACGGACTGAAACGAAATGAAACGGAAAGACGAAGGAGTCATGGTTATATACTACATATATAGACGAATTAGTGAAAACGGTTTTGACATTTTTATATTAGTTTTTAATTTTATATTATTTGAAGTTTACTTCTCGTGTGTATGAAAACCAACTTGGAAAATCCATTTTATATTTGGCGAACTAAATAGAAATATGCAAAATATGTAAATTTATACAATATTTTGACAATTTGACATAAGTGCTACTAAGGATAACAAAAAAAACATAACCGATAGTGTATAACCGCAAAGACGAAACGATAGCAAATTGAATTGAATCAATTTCTCCGTCCGTTTCCGTTTCGTTTCTTCTATATAATTGATTTAGTATGTTTTCATGTATTCAATTCGTTCGTTTCGATCTGTTCCGTTTTCGGCTATATAACTAGCCCTTAAATTTATATACCGAAAATGTACTAGAATAATTATATAAGGTAACATGTAAACGTAAGAATACATCGAAATCTGCTTTATTCTCAATCTACGTTATCAATAAATTTGACAGATGGTAGTTGCAAAAAATTACCTAATACAATTAAATAAATTGTTAGAATATGAAATTAGAATATAAAACAATCAAACTTATTTTCTTTTAGGGAAACTCGCTGTAGATGACCAACTCAGATTAATCTACAATGGATTTGAACTATTCCCGACTATCCAAATAGCTAAGTTGCGTGAGTATTTGTGAAAAAATAAATTTTTCTAACTGAGATTTTGCTTTTCTTTTTAGGTTACAAGATAGCCAACATCAATTGTAGTTTACCCTGGATAGCTTATATGCGGCAAATTATGTACATGAAAAACTACTAAACCATACTGCGGTTTAATTTGTGCAGAATACTTAAATTTTCGTGGATTTATATGAAACTAACCACCTGCTAAAGCCATGCGTCATCAACCGGAACAATTGATAATCCGAGGGGAACAGGTCTGGCGAATAAGACGAGTGTGGTAGAAGATCCCATCTCAGCGTTTTGATGGTGTACTGGACGATGAGAGTGCATTGACATGGAGCGTCGTCATGGCTGCAATACCACTTGTTCGTGTCTCGTGTCCCATTCTGGCCATTTTTCGGGCAATGTATTGTTCAGATTGATTAGTTGTTGTCGGTAGCAATGCCCCATTAACAGTTTCAGCAGCTCATAGTACACGATTACTTTCTAGTGACACCAAATACAGAGCATTGTCTTTTTTCCGAAGAGATTTGGCCAAGTCGTCGATGTTGATGCTTTACCAGGTGAAAGCCATGATTTTTTCTTTTTGGGATTCTTAAAAAATTGCACTTCTCATCTCCCTTAACAATTCGGCTGTTCGATTTTTGATCTGTCTCTCAGTCAACTAACACGTCACACATTTTCCCTCCTTTTGAATTTTTTCCATAGCATCTAAACGTTTGGAAATACCTTGGCGAGTCGTGTTTAATGTCTCTGTAAGTTGATCTTGAGCTTGCATGTCATCTTTACCCAATAACGCTTGCAGTTCGGTGTCTGTAAATGTTTTCGGCCTTCCGGAGCGCTTCTTGTCTACAATGTCGAAATCGCCACATCTAAAGCGTTTAAACCATCTTCACAGATAGTTTTCGCTGATGCAAACTTCATTTTTTTCAAATTGAAGCAGAAAAGCAAAGCTTCCCGCAAATGCTGTATGTTTGGTACAAAACTCGACATTTTCTCTCTTAGAAAACATATTTTTGCGTTGCGATATGCGAAGCTATTACAAATGGTTATCGTTAACAACTGACCACGCTATGTACAAAACACAACTTATGACATAAATGACAACTAGATGTGTTGCTAGCACCATCTATGTGTGAAACCCGGAAATTTAGTTGCACACCTGATATATGAATACAAAACCAGACAGATTTATATATGGCGTCACTTCCAGTACATCTATAATTTTGTAATTTCTGTAGGACGGATAATAGGATGTTTACCCATCCAAAACTAATTTCTAATCAAAAATGTTCAATGAGAAAAATGATTCTTATTACAGATAAATATTTGTGGCAGTTACACAATCGGTGATAAATTTAACATTCCCATTTATAATGAATCGTGGTCGGTTGTATATTAGTAAAGTTTTTTCATTGAAATCGTGATTTTAATCAGTTTGAATAATTTTCAGTGCATTAAATATTTTATTGAGTATAGTCATTGTGGTAGACCGTGAATAATATCTAAACGCACACTCACAGGTTTTGTTGTATTATTAAATAATTATTATCTCATTTATTAAACTACTCATACCCTACAAAAATATTTCATCTGTAATTATTCCTATATAAGAGGCAAACAGTCGTCTAATACCTAATTAATTACATTTCGATCATACTTGACATATTCCAATAAATAGCAAAAAGTGGAAAACTCATATCAATAATCATTAGGCGATTTACACCAATTCGTATATACGTTCTATCCATTCAAGCAGACATTCTATTTACATAAAAATATTTAATCTTACCAAAGACGAGAAATCTGTTTTGGGAAAAATGATGGAGAACCATCGGCAAAAACAAACAAAAGAAAAATTAAAATATGTCATGTAATCCTAACACCATTAAACATAATGATCGCATTTATTATTCGCACATACAAATATTAAAATGAAAATATTTTTCGCAATTTATTCTTAGAAATCCCTCCAACAAAACGAAAGTGGTTTTCATATATAAAAGCAATAACTATTTGCGTCTTCACCTGTTCTATCACTTCGCATCGATTTCAAAGAATTTTATTTCCAATTTAATTTCTTCAGTTTTCTGTTATGTTGGGTTTTGTACTTTATATTTAAGACTGCAGAAAAGACCATATCAATATATGGTCGCTTAAATACGTAAGACATATAAATTGCTGCGAACTTATTTAATATGTAGTGGATAGAAAGATTCAATCATCATCCAAACGTGTTTGGAATTTCCAATCTGTTTTTTTTCTTGTCATAATGAAATCGTTATATTGGACAGTTGAACATATTAACAATTTATTTTGAAAACCATAAAATTTTCCCACAACATCATCTCAATTATCATTAACAATCTTGTTCTAAAATAAAATCGCAATACTTTTTATCATAAATCCACAATTAATTTAAAATAATTTCAATAGCAAAAAATATTTGTAGTTCAAATTTTTTATTCTCATTTTTCCAAGACAACGGAATAAAGACGGAAAAGTTATTTAATTTAAAACAACAAACTTATAAAACTTTTATGGAAGTTTTTGTAAAAATAAATTAAGATGATACGTAATATGAGAAGTTAAGTAGGTTCAAATTTATTACTAGTACTCTAACTGTACTTTCCGTTCTTGTTGTTGCCACTTTATTAAATTTCTATCACTGTACGTGAACACATAATTAGAAATTGTAAAACTCTTGAGTCTTGGTATAAAGTATAGAGGTAATCAATATAGAGTAATGGAAAATACGCTTGTCATTTATTTGTAGCTATAGCTATAACCAAGTATAAACAATACTTATGTAAATTGTCCTTACAAAGTACTGCGGCTTTGTACATATGTATATTATTACAAAGTTGATTAGTTATGCATGCAATTTAGTATTAAAAGAGGTGTTATCTGGCATTTAGATTGTAATCTATAGCTGTGTTGCTTTCAAAAGATTACAACAACAATTGAATTGTATTAAAGCCGATTGTCTTAGAATGTTAAGAAAAAAAATTTTAGGATTAGGGGAAATAAAATCATTTTATGGTTATGGTGTTTACCGCAAGGCGTTATTTTTTCTATTTTTCTCGAAAAATTTATCTTGTAGAATAATTTTGCATATGTTATTTGATAGCAAAAGTAGTGTTGCTTTCGCTAATCCGCTTAGCATAGCTAAGAAATAAGAAAGCAACAACTTTTGGCTTTAATTTTTTAATGCGTTTTAATTTTTCTGTGTTGGTTCATTTTCTTAATATTTATTTTATTTTTTTTTTATTTTATGAAAAAGAACAAATTAAATTCGGTATTTTGCTATCAAATAACAAATGCTAAATTATTCTACAAGATAAATTTTTCGAGAAAAATAGAAAAAATAACGCCTTGCGGTAAACACCATAACCATAAAATGATTTTATTTCCCCTAATCCTAAAATTTTTTGTCTTAACATTCTAAGACAATCGGCTTGAATACAATGCAATTGTTGTTGTAATCTTTTGAAAGCAACACAGCTAAAATACCGGATTTAATTTGTTCTATTTCATAAAATAAAAAAAAATAAATATTAATAAAATGAACCATCACAGAAAAATTAAAACGCATTAAAAAATTAAAGTCAAAAGTTGTTGCTTTCACATTTCTTAGCTAAGCTAAGCGGATTAGCGAAAGCAACACTTCTTATGTGTTTAATATTTCTGAGCGTTTCTTCTTTTGGTATCGACTTGCGGGATTTATTTTATTTAGCATATCTCAACATTTTGTTCTTGACTACGACAATCACATATGTATTTCTTGATGACGTATTTGATGATTACGATCCCAGTTTTGTTTTGTACGACGTCCATATTGCTAGCACAACCCATACAGCAGAACATTACAAGATAGTGTGGATTATAGACTAATAACGCAAGCTAATTTTTTAATAGAGCATTTACTATTAAAAAAAAATTGGGCTCCATCCTGTCCAACTAAAACGATGGGTTCTGCTAGCTTCAGAAAAGGTTAGCAAAACCCATATCAAAAAATGACCAGGTAAAAATATTTTTTATTCTATAGAAAAAGCATTTGGCTTTATCACTTCAAAGCTAGCAGAACCTAAATCAAAAACCGGATCAAAACCGAAATTATAACGCAAACCAAGATGCATATTATTATACCAAAAGATTTAGGCTTATTATGGCTTATTTAAATTCCACGGCAAAAAATTTTGGCCTCCACTCGTTCTTAACCAAACTTCAGGTTATTTAGTTTAAAGCTAGCAGAATAGAACCAAAACCGAAATTAGAACGCATATCAAGATTAATTAGAAAAAATAATTTTAGGCTCATGATGGCCTAATAAATGACCCATTAATTTTTTGTACTCCACTTGTTTTTGACGCATCGCATCTATAGCTTATTTAATTTAAAGCAATAACAGAACCCAATTCGAAAATCTAACTTAGAACGCAAAACTAGATCCGTTGACGTACCAACAATTTTAGGGTCGTGCTGGTCTAATTAAATACCCCAGGTTAAATGTTTGGACTGCACTCGTTCCTGACCAAATTTCAGGACATGTAATTCAAAGCCAGCGAAACCCAAATCGAAAATCGAACCAAAACCGAATTTAGCTTTGGTTCGATTTTTAATTTGGGTTCTGCTAGTATTAAATTGAAGTTAAAATTTGGTCAAAAACGGATGCTGCCCAAAATTGTTTAATGGATCGTTTGATTAGGCCATAATGAGCCTGAAATTAGATCAAGCTTTGCGTTATAATTTCGGGTTTGGTTTGATATTTTAATTTATGGGTCATTTGTCTTTAAATTAACAGCCCTGAAGTTGGGTGAAGAAGTAGTTGACCTCAAATTTTTTAATGGGTCATTCATTTAATTAGGCCGTAATGATATCGCTAGCACAACGCGAGCCTAAACTTATTTGTATATCAATAGATTAAATTTTGCGTTATAATTTCGGTTTTGTTCCGATATTTTGATTTGAGTTCTGCTATAATTTTAAATTAAATGACCTGAAGTTTCAGTCAAGAAGGAGTGGAGCCCAAAACTTTTTAATGGGGTATTTTATTAGGTTATCATAAGCCTAAAATTATTTTTATGATGGTTGATCTTGTTATGCGTTCTATAATTTCGATTTTGTTCCGATTTTAGATTTTGGTTCTGCTAACTTTGAATTTATAAAGTCCAATGATTTTCTAGAACGGGCAGAATAAAAAAAAATTAAACGAACTTTTAATTAGCTTAAAATAAACCTATAATTTTCCAATTGTTTTTAAATCATTTTTGATATGGGGTCTGCTAACTTTTTCTAAAGCTAGCAGAACCCGTCGTTTTAGTTGGAATGGATGGAATCCAAAAATTTTAAGCATTTAATTAGCCTATTATCTAATACATATATAAAATGTCAGGGTGAAGCAATAAAATAGGACAGCATATGAACTAAAAATGTGTACTATTTTCGCTCTTTCGCAATTCATAATTGTTTTTTCGATTTTATCTAGCCTCCTATATATATTATATATAAAAAAAAACAAGTTTTACAGGAGTATGTATTGTTTTTCTTTCAGCCAAAATAAATAAAAAATATTGTTGTTGATTTAATTTTGTATTTGCAATAGATACGAATTTATATAAATTATAAAACTATTAATTAAAAATCATAAATTTTAATGTCCTATGCATTTGAAAACGTCATTTTCATGTATTATAAACTTCACAAAAGAGTTTACGCTTAACGGAGTCTACCTGTAACTCTTTTTTTTAAATCCGTTTTTTTATTGTTGGATTGATAACGGTGGTTTTCGTTTTTCATCCTACCTGAAAATGTAAACATTTTCTTCTACGAATTTTCAATCATCCATTCTAAACATATTGAGGATGCAAATTATCGAATTATATATTCAATTCGAGTGAATTTTAGTTCATAAATATTTAATTGAAAATGATCAAATTTATATTAGTTTTAAGGGGAAATAGAGAAAAGTAGTATCGTCTATTCGTTCAAAAAATGTAGGTATACATGTATGTATTACATTTTATTATTATTTTGTTATTCTGTGTTGTTCACACAAAAGTAAGGATTTTATTGGCAGAATAATAAAGATAATGTTCACGCATCTTTTAATTAAACTGTTATTTTCAATTGTTTAGGTCATATGGGTTAAACATATTAGAAGGGGTTCAAATTAAAATCATAGCGATTATCAGCTTCTTCTCTTAGATTCATGATTCTAATTTTTTTGTAAAAGAAAATCATTTTGACGTAATAATTATAATTTTTCATTTCGGAGATACGTTAATATTAGGTATTGTTACGGTGACACCTAGATTAGAATAGAATAGATTAGAATAGATTTGGTTCAACATTTACGCGTCATTTGTATACTAACATAATGTGAATTTGAGAATTTTGAGGTTAGTTTTCTTGTGGAGAATTAATAATGTATGATGCCGTTTCTGTAACGCAAAACATTTTCCACATAAATTACCACAGGACAAACTTTTTACCCACTGCTGTCAAAAAGCAAAAGTTGTGTTAGACCCTATTTCAATTATAACAAAAATTCAAGATCTCATGACTAATGCGGGAACTATAGATAGAATAAAAAAAATAAAAAAAATAACGTAAGAGAGCGAGAGATAGGATTTATATGTATTCGACCATACTCAGAATAAGAAAAATAAAAACTATAAGAAAAATTGCGTTTTATTTTGCTGTCATTTAAAAAGAATAACCGAGCGAAAATTTTCGTCCAAGAATAAAAAACTTAACAAATACAACAACAAAACTCGAACAAATTTTTGTGCGTTGAATGTAATATGCATGTTTATTATTTTATGTATGGTAATTTTGAATTGTCCGTGTATATTATCTTTTCTATTTATAAAATATTCATGTACACTTATACAAATATGAATATAAAATCACAAATAATTTTCACTACACCGTAGAATTGTATTTTTCTAAACCTAACCTAAAAAAATATTTTATCGAATTGCGGTAATTTAAACCGCATATAAATATTTTTATAATTTTAAACACATAAATTTGTTGATATGTAATACGTTTATACTCAAAACTATTGTAGTTTCACTCAAGATTTTAGGAAATACATCAAAAAAATATTACATGAAAAATATGAATGAACTTAATATTTTAAGTAATCTATAGCCGAAAAGTCAAATTAGAAAAATAATTTTTTGTCTTCGTTTCTTACGTTATTTCTGTTATTTTTTTTATTCTACCTATAGTTGACCCATAAGAAACATGAACATTCAATAAACTTCTTCGTGAATGTTCGATCAATAAACAGTTCGTTGGCATTTGCATCTAAGGGTGCGAACATAGTGCCACCTCCACGATATGGTCCGTATTGTCTACGAATTAATTGGCAAATTTACCATAGAGTTTGGACATTACACCCTGAAAATGAAGATCAACGCAAATTTGCTCAATTATACATTTTTGAAGCAAACGAAGCATGTAACGAGCGCATGGGAATCAGTGAAAATGCTAAGTGTAATCCGCAACTAATACAAGAGTTTAGTTCGTTAATGGCCACCATTATAGTATTTACGGGTTATGATACACTTACACATATTTGCGATTATTTTTTATGTTTCTCTGTTCTCTCTTATTTTTTATATAGTATTCGGCTACATTGCACAAACTCGTTGTACACGAGTTTTTTTATTTATATGTGTTTTGCGTAGTTTTCTTTTTTGGTTTTTGATTTATTTATTTTTCGTATTGTATAAACAGCTGTGAACAAAACAAAAATTTCAAGGTTGTTATCCCGTTATGAATACACGCATATTATATAGATATATATTTTTGTTCTCAAGATATAAATTGGTTAGCTCGATTATTATATGTACGTATGTAACTAAATAGATTTCATGTAGTTTAAGAAATATTGAATGATTCTCGGTTACAAATAATTGGGAAACGATTATAAATTAGGAACAAATATAATTATAAATGTTCGATCAACATAGATTAAAATAAGTAACGATTATTCTAAACGACAAAACTTCAATTTGATTAGATTTTTGGAATGTAAGGAGAATTTTTTGATTATGAAACGATTTTTATGGAACGATATTGCCACAATATGACAACAACTATGAATGTTTTAACAGATTTCTCATTTGTATTCACTCAATTAGCTGCATATTTTTCAATTAAATTAATCACATATTGGCATCCAAAATAATAAATTTTCAATTATTAATCAGTTTAATAAAAGGACAATATTTTTTTCGTGTTGCCGTTTCTAGAAATGGTAAAATTGCAAAATTGTGATTTATCTGTTAAAATTACTAAATAAATATAATTGTATTATTTTTTCAATGTTGATTTGAGATGTTTTACATTGTATCTGATTAATTTAAATGAAAAATCAGAAAAATTTCGATTTAACGGACTAATTGGGGAGTCCGATTTATTCGAATGTCCGTTAAATCCGAATGTTTTTAAATTTAATCGACTATAGATTTTGCACTTGTTCTGGAATATGGGCACCTAGGACAGAACTCGCTTATCTCTTAACCGGATAAGAAGGGATTTTGTTTGTTGGATAGAAATGAGATTCATAAACTGTTCTTGGAAGAAGCTCTAGAATATGGCCATTCGTGACGGAATTCGATCAACTGCTAACCGATTGTGATGGGATTTTGTATGTTAAATGGAAATAGGATTCTTAAATGATTTTTGGAAGAAGTTCTGGAATTAGGCCATCTGTAACGGAACTCGATCAATTTTTATTCGATGATGACGGGATTAGGTATGTTGGATGAAAATGGAATTCTTAAACGATTTTTGTAGAAGTTCTTGAATATGGTCATCTGGGGCGGATCTCGTTCAATTCTTAACCAATTATGATTTGATTTTGTATGTTGAAATGAGATTCTTAAATATTTTTGGAAGAAGTTCTAGAATATGGCTACCTTGCGCAGAACTCGTTCAATTCTTAACCGATTATTATGGGATTGGGTATGCTGGATGGAAATAGGATTCTTAAACGATTTTTGCAAAAAGTACTCTAATATGGCTTGCTGGGGCGGAACTCGGTGATTTCTTAACCGATTATGATGGGATTGGATATTTTGGTTCGAAATAAGATTTTTAAATGATTTTTGAAAGAAGTTCTGGAATATGGCCACCTGGGGCAGAACTCGTTCATTTCTTAACCGATTATGATGGTATTGGGTATGTCGAATGGATTAGGTAGGAACCCTTAAATGATTTGTTTAAGAAATTCTATAATATCTCCACGAAACGGTAACTTAAACTAAGGCGGAACTCGATAATAAGCAGGCGTCTTTCTTGAAGCAAGCGGATTGCAATGCTAACATGATTCTGCTAAAGTTGGATCACTTAACAACTATAACCAGTACGTAACCCACTCATGGGATTAGTTGGTTGAGTGGCAGGTCAACTACTTACTCGCACAAAAAATTACATTATGAACTCTACACAAAAGGCTCGGATAAATTTATATTATTCTTATCAACAACGACGGGAACATGAAATATGATGTCTTCTAAGATCATGAGATCATCAGAACTTTTAAAACTAAACGAAAATTTACACTCTTGAGGTACTTGCAATACAAGAGCACATAATCCATATGATTATATTCCAGAAAGTTTTCCAATAATTACTTGATAATCACATTTCATCCACAATGCCTAATTTCTAGCCCAGGTAGCCAATATTCCAGAACTTCTTCCGAAAATAATTAAAAAATCCCACGTTCATCCAAAATACGCAATCCCATTATAATCGGTTAATAATTAAACGAGTTCCGCCCCAGATGGCCATATTCCAGAACTTCTTCCAAAAATCGTTTAAGAATTTTACTTCAATCCAGCATACCCAATCCCATCATAATCGGTTAAGAATTTATTCAAAAAATCATTTACGAATCCCATTTCCATCCAGCACACCCAATTCCATCATAAATGATTGATAATTAAAAGAGTTCCGCCCCAGATGACCATATTCCAGAACTTCTTCTAAAAATCGTTTAAGAATTCCATTTTCATCCAACATACCTAATCCCGTCATTATCGAATAAAAATTGATCGAGTTCCGTTACAGATGGCCTAATTCCAGAACTTCTTCCAAAAATCATTTAAGAATCCTATTTCCATTTAACATACAAAATCCCATTACAATCGGTTAGCAGTTGATCGAATTCCGTCACGAATGGCCATATTCTAGAGCTTCTTCCAAGAACAGTTTATGAATCTCATTTCTATCCAACAAACAAAATCCCTTCTTATCCGGTTAGAGATAAGCGAGTTCTGTCCTAGATGCCCATATTCCAGAACAAGTGCAAAGTCTATAGTCGATTAAATTTAAAAACATTCGGATTTAACGGACATTCGAATAAATCGGACTCCCCAATTAGTCCGTTAAATCGAGATTTTTCTGATTTTTCACTTAAATTAATCAGATACAATGTGAACCATCTCAAATCAACATTGAAAAAATAATACAATTATATTTATTTAGTAATTTTAACAGATAAATCACAATTTTGCAATTTTACCATTTCTAGAAACGGCAACACGAAAAAAATATTGTCCTTTTATTAAATTGATTAATAATTGAAAATTTATTATTTTGGATGCCAATATGTGATTAATTTAATTGAAAAATATGCAGCTAATTGAGTGAATACAAATGAGAAATCTGTTAAAACATTCATAGTTGTTGTCATATTGTGGCAATATCGTTCCATAAAAATCGTTTCATAATCAAAAAATTCTCCTTACATTCCAAAAATCTAATCAAATTGAAGTTTTGTCGTTTAGAATAATCGTTACTTATTTTAATCTATGTTGATCGAACATTTATAATTATATTTGTTCCTAATTTATAATCGTTTCCCAATTATTTGTAACCGAGAATCATTCAATATTTCTTAAACTACATGAAATCTATTTAGTTACATACGTACATATAATAATTGAGCTAACCAATTTATATCTTGAGAACAAAAATATGTATCTATATAATATGCGTGTATTCATAACGGGATAACAACCTTGAAATTTTTGTTTTGTTCACAGCTGTTTATACAATACGAAAAATAAATAAATCAAAAACCAAAAAAGAAAACTACGCAAAATACATATAAATAAAAAAACCCGTGTACAACGAGTTTGTGCAATGTAGCCGAATACTATATAAAATAAGAGAGAGAACAGAGAAAAATAAAAAATAATCGCAAAGATGCGTAAGTGTATCATAACCCGTAAATACAAATATAAAATAAATAAACTGGTGTTAGTGTATAACCCATTTGAATTGCATAACCCATATACTTTTTGATGAAATTTTTTCTTTTGTTTCGGTATTCTTCATCTCCATATTCTTTGGTTTAATGTTCTCAGGCTTCAGAATAACGTACCTTCAGTGGACCCGCAATACAGTAATTGGATACTTAAATTAGGCGATGGAACTTTAACCAAAAATCATAGTCTTGCCGACGACTTAATTGAAATTCCAAGCAACCTTATTTGCAAAGGCTCAATAATAACCGAAAACTTTGGTGAAACGCTGTCGCCAGTTGATGCCGAAAGCTTTTCAAAAATGGCAATTTTATATCCAAAAATGCAGATGTAGACTTGACCAATGAAGAAGTGTTTTGTGGAAAGCCCCGTCACATATTATAGCATTGACTCGATTGATGATGCAAATGATGAAGACATTCAGAACTCTCTCTCTCTCTTTCTCTCTCTGGCACTACATCCCATCAAGTGATTTGACCGCCTGACATGAGGTTTCATAGTCATATTTTCATTTCGGATAATGAGTGATTAATTCATTGATCCTAAACCAGCCGTGCAATTTTTTCCCTATCGGGAATCGAACCCGGGACCTCTGGTCGTTGGAGCAAGAATGCTAACCACTTGGCCACCGAGGCACATTCAGAACTACCCGACCGAATTCTTAAATGATTTAACGCCATCTGCGATGCCGCTTCTGTGATGTAAATAAACCGTTTCGTTTATGCCTGGCAAGCAGCATTTTATATGCAATAAATCGGCGTTTGGCACGAATCTTCATCCAATAATGCTTCCAATTCTGTGTCTTCGTATACAATATCAGCATTGTGCTACGTTCTTTCTCTTCGAAATCAAATTGACCGTTCTTAAATTGTTGAAGCCACTCTGGACAACTTTTCTCACTTAAGGCAGCCTCACCATGTGCTTCTACAAGAAATCGATGCGCCTCATCTGCAGATTTCTTGAAATTAAATATGTAGTTGGCAGGTTGAGGAATAGTTTGTACGTCTACGTTAAATGCAATCGAACCCTATTATAACTTGGTTTGCAAATCAGAAATTTATTTATTCATACATCAAAATTGTACGAAAGACAACTATCTGGTTATAATTCTCTGTAGTGTAACTAAATAGAATTGATTGGAGGTGAAGAGTCCATGTTAGCTACTTCATTCTAACATTGATTATAAAAATATTGCAAACACACACGAATGAGGGATGCATGTACGAGTATAAAAATAAATGAAACAGGCATCTTTATGTACTTTGCTATAGCGTTTCCTCCTTCCTTCCAGAGAAACAACAACAATGCAACAATGAGTTAAAGAAGATTAACGAATTTATAAATTTTTAAATAGTCGTAACGTCTTTAAAATGTCGTGGGTTGTCTAAAAAAATTTCGACCTCAACATGAAAATGGCAGCACTTGTCAACAAAAGTGGAAGAGCATGTTTGTGCATGCGATGAAAGGTACCCACCGAAATATCAGCCATTTTTGGACGCGCGATTGTTGTTTGTTTATGACTCGGGGTAAGTGTTTTAGTGAAAATGGAAAAAATCGATTATCGAGTTGTCATTAAAGACGCCTTTATGGTATCGTTCGTTCGTTTATTCAAACAAATTTTTTTCGACCAATCATCTCTTATGAAAAAATGTAGAATAAAAAAAATCGTCATTTTGGAGCAATATGATTGGTCGAAAAAAATTATTTGAATGAACGAACGAACGCAACCATAAAGGCGCCATAAATATTTATTTTTGAAAGGCAATACGTCTACACAAATCAAAGATGAGTTGGACTGTGTGTACGGGGACTACGCATCATAATTTAGCACCTTGAAATATTGGGCAGTTGAATTTAAACGTGACCGTTTCAACTTGAGTCACGATGAAGGTTTGCGACGTCCAAAAACTACAATCACGGAGGATAACATCGCTCAAGTTCACCAAATAGTGCTACACAACCGTCGAATTAAGGTTAAAGAGATATAAGAGGCTACGAATATGTCCAAAGACCATCTTTATTACATACTTAAACAAGATTTAAACGGCGATGAAATTTGGATACACCATTGCACTCTAGAATCAAAGATTTAGTCAAAACAATGGACTGCCAAGGAGGAATTGTCTCCAAAAAAGGCAACGGCTGTTCGTTCGGCTGGGAAAGTGATGGCAACTGGTTTCTGGGACAATTATGGAGTTATCTTAATCCATTATCTTCAGAAAGGGAAACCATTACATGAGCATTCTACGCATCATTACTTGACAAATCGCGGGATAACGCAGACTTTTCTGCCACATTGCAGAGAAAAAAATGTTGCTCTTCCAAATCCACTAATTACGGTTTGAACTGCTTGACCACCTTTCTTACTCACCAGATGTAGCCCTACGCGCCATTTTTTGTTCCCTAAGCTAAAATATGGGGCATCGCTAAGAGAAGTGTAAAGACTTACAAGGAGACTATGTATAGAAATAAAAATAAATTTTAAGAAAAATGTCTTGTATCTTTGTTAGGTCGGAAACGTTTCAAACAACCCTCATAAGTAAAAAAAGCTTGCAAATATAATGAAATTTAAAATAAAAAGGAACTTTTCTGATTTTAAAAGTTTGTTTTGTACTTTTTTTATATTTAAAGATTTTAGTCTTTTTATAGACAAATATTATTTACTATGACATTCACTATATTTGCGCCTTTTCGAGCTAGCAAAAAAGAGGCAATTTACTCATAATATACTACCAGAAAACGTAGAAAATTAGTACCAAAAACCCTATAAAGGTGTCAATGGGATTCTTCAAATCCCTGCCTGTAATTGATAATACATATTATCTAACTTTTACCAAAGCTGATAAGCGCTTATTAAAGCACCAGCTCACCTTACCATCTTCTAATAAAGTCTTAACTATGAGGCACAAAGACTAACGTCACCAAATGTTATCTGCGTCAGAACAAACACTCATCCGATTAAACTATTCAGTAGTTTACCACACGCAATAGTCGCAATATCGAAACACACGTGCTCATTTAAATATTTCGCACCTGTAGCAGATGATTTACTCCAATCGTTGGTGATGAAGGCGCGCCATTTTAACTTGTCATGCTATTAATGAATCACCAAATGCTACCAAACCGTTTATAAAACCGTGCAAAAATTCAGTCAAAGATGTGAGTACAATCTATTATCAGAATGTAAATAATGGCATCAAAACCAACCGAATTCTATCAATTTGATCATCAAATAAACCTCCCCGTTATATGTAATCGGGGAAAATCATCTCAACCCAGGTATTCGTATTACAGAATACTTTAGGCAGAATAATATTGTTTACAGATGTGATCGCACTCCTGAAACGAGTAGTAAGGAATCAGGCGGTGGCGTATTGATAGCCGTACATTCAAATCTAGAGAGTTCTCATGTTACATTAGTTCCATCCAGACTTGAGCAGATTTGTGCGAAGATCAAAATAGGCAGACGATATCTATTTATATATGCAGTGTACATACCGCCTCGGTCAAATTGCGACTGCTATGCCAGCTGCGTCGATGCGATTGATGAATTCCTGAAAACATCTAATTCATCGGATCAACTTTTTACACCGGGCGACTTTAACCTTCCGAATATCAACTGGAAACATGACATGGAGTTTAACTGCATTCTTCCATGTAATATCAATAGCGATGCAGAGTCTCTACTAGTCGATGCCATGCTTGGTTTTAACCTCAACCAAATTAATTTGATTGCTAATAACATCGATAGGTTTCTGTACCACTGAGGAGGATGCTTTGAAAGTAACTGAATCAGTGAATCCATTTGTTGTAAACGTTATCAACCACAAACCTATGGACATTGTTTTTGACACAACCTACATGTAACCTGAAGAAATCTGAGCACTTTCCAAGAATGAAATACAACTTCAAGAAAGCAAATTACGCCGGTTTGCAAAATTGATTTAGAAGTAGCAAATTGGGAACTAATTTTAAATGTTGACAATGTGAACGAGAATGTTGATAAATTTTATAACTTCATTCACTAAGGCTTTGAACTCCATGGGCCTTTTTACAATAAAGCACCGAAAACTCATCCTCTGTGGTTCGATGACCGGCTAACCAATTTAAAAAACCGAAAATGTAAAGCCTATACTAAAATGATGAAATATCGATTGGAAACCGACAAGCTAGCGTTTTTACAACGCAGTGATGAATTTGATGCCTATTTCAATTTTTAGTACAGGTCTTACCTTACAAGTAATGAAACAAAAATAAAATTAAATCCTAAAGAATTTTGGAAATACTTTCGATCCAAACAGAAAATCGAGGGATATCTTTTCAATATGACTTATAATAATACCAGCTCCCCGGACGCAAAAGTGATAGCAGACATATGATAATATGGGATACACTGATCAAATAGGCAACAACAATGCTTCTATTATTCCTCCTACCATACATGAAGAGAATGTTCTAGCAGCCTTAAATTAATTTAGAGATGGATGTGAGCAAGATGATATACCCGCCTTTATATTAAAAAGGTTTGCGAGTAGCTTCACAAATCCACTCTGCAATCTTTTCAACCAATCAATAACCACAGCCGTGTTTCCTGATAAATGGAAAATTTCAAAAATAACACCTATCTTTAAATCAAGTAAGAGAGAGGATGTCCTACTCATCAATTCCAAAATTGTTTGAACTAGTATTATGCAACAACTTTAAATCGACAATTGCACGTCATATATCAATAAACCAACATGGGTTTATGCCTGGCCGATCCACAACAACACTTACTTAGGTAAAGCATTTGATTCCATCTGCCATCAAAAAGCACTCCAGAGTTTATTCACATTTGGGTGTTCACTCGATTACATAAATTGGTTCAAGTATTATCTATCAAACAGGCGCCAACTTGTAATAATGGGAAATGAGAAATCAAACGTTATTTAAGTTACGTCTGGGGTTCCCCAAGGATCACACATCCGGCCTTGAATATTTATTGTTTTCATAGATCGAATAACCGAGATAATCAAGAACTCAAACGTGTTCATATTTACTGATGACGTGAAAATTGATCGTACTGTTAATGGAATGAATGCACGATACGAAGAAACTTTAAGAAGACATCGAAAGATTAAGTGATTGGTGTGATCGAAACGCTTTACTTAAATATATATTAAGAAATGCAAAGTAGAAATTCGTAAATTACTTCATGCAAAGTCAATAACAAAGTATTGCAAAGAGTCAATGAGGTTATAGACTTAGGTGTTACATTTGTCGGTAATGCCAGTTTCAATAGGCATTTTGAATATTTCACTTACGTTCGATCTCAACTGGAATACGCTGTAATGGTCTGGAATCCATACTATGCTGTGCACATTAAAAGAATTGAAAGCATTCGAAAGAAGTTTCTGATTTTCTTGTTAAAGAAAAGTGACTTGGATTACGACCACAACCTACCATTCCATGAAAATGTGGCTCGCTTATCTCCGTACTCAACAAGAAGCACGGATTTTATTGGTAACGTTTTGCTTGGTCACACTGATTCAACTTGCATCTAAGGAAACATATCAATTCATGTGCGATGCAGAACATTTCGGAACCATGAGTTTTTAGCACTAGAACACCATTCTACAAACTATAGAGAAAACAACCCCAACAATATTCGATTTTAATTTATCAAACGACAACTTCAAAAATATCCTGAAGAATTATTTTTTAAATTTTCAAATGTTAAATAAAAATTTGATTTATATTCTTTTTTTGTTTAAAGTTTTTTCGAAATTTTTTATTTTTTTTTTATTTTTGTTAAAATGTAAATTTATTAAAAATTGTGTTTTAAACTAAATAATTTTAAATCATACATCATCACAGAATAGATTTCTTTGAATAAATAAATAAATAAATATTATGCGTATATGCAGACGAGGCTTGGCTCCGCATATTTTTAAAATAAATTCATTTGCCAAATGTGCATTGTGCATTTGATATAATATTTAGTGTCAATGAATCCGAATGTATTCAAATTGATATTTTCTAATAGCCAATTAGACTCAATTTGTGCCTATTTTATTGCCTATTTACATATGTACATTATGTAGAAAATCAATAGGTTATTGTGCTGATTTGAGATTAATCCACCCTTTTAAATCCAGTAAAATTTAATTATTGCTCTTTTATATCCGCATTCAATTTAATTTGCGTATTAAAACTCTTCCACCACAATCTTTCAATATTTGACTCTTTATGTATTACATCGTTAGACATTTTACAAAACCAAAATACACTGCCTTTACAGCGTACACAAAACACGATAATAGTAAATTTCGTCGTGGCATAATACGCGAATAAAGCGACATGAATAAGCTATATGTATTTTGATATAATTATCCCTCTTAAATATTTTCACAGTGAATAGAGACGCTTTGATAAGAGATTACATGGTGTTATAAAAATATTTAGAACGTAGGAAAAATGAAATAGAAAAATTAAATTGGATTTTCGGTTAGAGCTTCCGTTTCTGCAGCAACATGAATGTTATGTCATTTATTTAATGAGACGTTTAAAATATTATGTTACTGTATATACGAGTATTTTCCCGTCGTAATAACAGAGCTTTAGAAAGCTTTTATTTTTTTTTTAGTTTTATTACATTTAAATATACTCGATAGTTTTTATTGGTATCGATTGTGCTATACAGCATAGTAATAGAAATGTATGTAATTTGTATTTGTATATATTTACAAGTAGAACAATTTTATTCGTTGCTGTTATAAAATATTAAATTTTTTATGATTTTCCAAAAAGAACGTTACTCATATCGATTTTGTTTGTGGGGATTTTTCACCTATACCGCAACTTAAAACTTTTGTGTACGTGTCGTTTTCAATATATATTTTAATATTTAATGTTATTTATAACTCTAATGTATAACATTTACAATTTGGTCCAAATGGGATGGTATATACTTTGTCGTATACAACTTAAATGCCGCACCTGTACCATAGTCTTAATCTTGGATTTAAAATTTGTGTATGCTCTTTATAGGAAGACATAAGAAAATGTATGCTCGTATACGCTTCTACATTAATTAAATTATTTTTTTACATCATTTATGTTGTATATTTGTATTGGTATTTGTTTGTACCTGGAGGCTGAAAATATGTTTCCCTAGAAATGTCGTCGGTTCGGGTGATTTTATATGATTTTGTCATAAAAACCGAAAAACATATCACTTTGATGCGGTTTGAAGCTTTATTTTATCATCTCATGGTAAAAGTTTATCATAATTTATTTGTCATATGTTTATATATTTTTTTATATATATTTTTGTAAAAGCTTTACGTAATATTATTACTTGATTCTGGGTTTTATGATTTCTCTTATTATGGTAAATTGATTTTTATCAACTAAGGTAATAATTCAATTATGGCAAGGATTTTGAATTTGATTATAATTTTGGTGTTTAGGTATATGAATTATAGTTTCATTAAAACAGGTTTAAATTAGATTAGAATGTTCACAACTTCACTAAAATTGTCTATTCGAGCTCGGACAGTATAATCAATACCCACACCCGTGTTTGACATATAATATATCGGCAAATAAATAAAACGCTTTATACTGAATCAGCAACCACCAGCCTCTAAGTTTAAGATGCTAATTGTGTACTGCAATCAACGACGAAAAGAGTAATTTCATATTCGTTGACCTTGTTGACATGGTGGCTAACATCCAAGGTAATTATACCAAGGTATTTTTTCGATGTTGCAAGTAGGATGTTAAAGTTTCTAAAGCGTAGATTAGATCACTGCAATCAGTTTTAGATTGATGAGTAACCACAATAACGTATAGTTACCTCCAATTTTATAAACTTTTGTAAATTCATTAACTGATTTAACGTAGAAGTTATGTAGTATAAGTCCATTTCGGGATAGATATTTTTTAAGATTGCAATTATCCAATTATTCTGCAAAAGCAACACAAATAAAAATAGACGATTTTATTAAGTGTTTGCTATTTAGCCAGGTTGAAATCTGTGGTTCAGCATGCATGAATTTTTGAGATGGGTTATTTTTAACAAACTCATATCCGTTTATATAATCTTCTTGGTGGTTGTTACTTATGCTTCTTGTTAACATAAGTTTAAATTTAAATGAGGAGATGATTGATTTGTTGTATGTTGATTTGATGTCAATATCAGTTTGAGTTTCGCAGTGTTTAGATGTGCACTTTTTACCCAGTCTGGGAGTCTTTGTGTAGTTTTCTGAAGATGAAAAATGAAATAAGCCTCCATTTGAATTACACACGGCATCTCTCATTTTGATGGTTTTAACTCTCGCTGTCTTGACGAGGTTTTCGTAGCGTGAAAAATTCATCAAGTCAGCATTGACTTCATCAACTTCATCCATAGTACGTACTCGTATATTAAAACCACCATTGAAGTTGCAGGCAGAGTCGCTCGTTTTGGAAGTTTTTAAGTTATTTGGTTGTTGTTTATTGAATTCCGAAAATCCGATTGCTTTTTTGGAAACTTAAGTTCATGTTCAGATATTTTGTTGATTGGTGTCCCAAGTCGAAAATTTTGGCGACGTCGTTTCCATTCGAATTCTTTTACCAGTAGTCCAGAAGGCCACAACGTGGAATGTAATGCAGTTAAAAATTGATTTGCTGATAAACTAACACGGAATGATGTATAGTCATACATATGATCGTTTTCCTGGTTGCGGGAAATTTTGATACACACTGCGTTATCCAGTTTCATTTTAATTTTTAGAAAGTCTTCGAATTTTTCTTTTGTCACAGAGTTTTCAATTCTACTAACGAAGAGCCATCGTCGGGGTTCTACAGCTTTTATTTCATCAGATGCTTACTAATATGGCTCTCTCTCTCTCTCTCTAGCTTCACATCCCATGAAGGGATTTTGCCGCCCGCACTATGGTCCTCCAGCCGTCTCGGTCCATCGCTCTCGTCCTCCAGTTTCGACATCCTAGTGCATGTAGATCTTGTTCGACGTCGTCACGCCAGCGCAGTCGGGGTCTTCCTCTACGACGCACACCTGCTGGTTGTTGATGGAACACATTATTGGTCATCCGTTGTTGTGGGGACCTTGCAACGTGGCCGACCCATCTTACTCGATTGGATTTGATGAAGCCGATAATATCGCAACCTCCAAGAATTTGCTTTATCTCGTGGTTCATGCGAATCCGATATTCATTGTTCGCGACTTTAATTGGACCGAAGATTGAACGAATGACCTTCCTTTCGAAAGTTGATAGCAATCTACAATCGTTATTGGTCATGGTCTAGCTCTCGCTTCCGAAAGCCAGCACAGGTCTTATGAGTGCTTTATAAAGTGCGAGCTTGCACGACTGCGATAGATGTCTAGATCGCAATAATTTTGATTGGACGTAGAAAACAGCTATTCGGGCTTTTATATCTGCCTGCATGTCATTTGATGATGTTATAACTGATCCGAGGTATTTGAAGTTTTCGGCGCTATCAAAGTTATGGTCGCCAATTCCGAGATTTATCATGGAGATGTTCCTGGTTGTTGATACAAATTTGGTTTTGCTACTGTTCACCTTCAAACCAAGTCTTCTTGCGCAGCGATCGAGCGGCACGAAACTGTCTTTGATATCGCTAGGTCTTCGGCCAAGAAGCACGATATCATCTGCATATCCAAGGATTTGGCCTGATTTATTAAATATACAGCGCGAAGTTTCAATGTTGCTTTTCCTCACTACGTACTCAAGCGCCAAATTGAACAGCACAGGCGCGAGTGCATCTCCCTGTCGAACACCAGATGTTATTTCGAAGGAGTCTGACACAGTTCCTTCGATTACAATTCTACATACAGACCCGGACGTTGTTAATTTGCACAGAGAAACGAGTTTCTCTGGAATTCCTAGGCATATGAGCGCGGCCCAAAGATTATCGCGGTTTATACTGTCATATGCCTGACGGAAGTCTATATATAATTGATGTATGGTTATGTTGTACTCCCAACATTTTTCCAAGATCATCCTCATTGTGAAACACTGGTCGACCGGTTGGGACGAAAACCACACTGATAGTCGCCAATGATGTTTTCGGCGAAAGGGATGAGTCTGGCAAGTACAACATTAGCCTGATATGGCTGTTCATGTGTAAGATGTGAGATTAGTGAAGCTGCAGTTGTGGTTACTGATGGTGTTCAGGATCATCATCGGAAGCCAAACCTTTCTGCGATTAGAGAAGATAAATCAGTTATATCAAGATTTTGTAGATGTGGAGTTTCAAATGGTTGGTATTTCCGATGACATTCAAACTGATATAAAAGCCGTGGACTCCCAGTATTATATGATTGTTCCAAAACTGCACTGCGAGATACGGAAAAGAACTGAAAGTTATACTTCACCTTTAAATAAAGATCAATCACTTAATTCAACGCACACACCATCGAATGATTTTCGGCCACCACGAATTATTATTCCCACGTTTAATGGGAACTATAAGGAATGGCAGTCATTTTTCGACCTTTTCGGATCAACCGTGCACGAGAATCCAAACCTTTCTCCCGCCCAAAAGTTCCAATATCTTAAAGGGTACCTAAGGGATGAAGCACTGGCTCTAGTTTGACACTTTCCTATCAACGACGCAAATTATATCGAAGCATATCAGAAGTAATGCAAGAGATAGGACAAGAAAAGGTATATCGTTGAAACATTCATTGAAACGTATTTTGACAAACCAACAATAACGCAAGCGACATCACAAATGATAGCACGTTTACACGATACATGTGATGAGGTAGTACGTAGGTTAAAGGCTCTTGGTCCTGAAGCAGAAAGTCGGGATGCTTGGCTCATTTATATCGCAACTCAAAAGATGGACGCTGAGACTAAACAGATGTGGAAATTAGAGACATCGGAAATAGAATATCCAACGTTTGATAAACTTTTATCCGTGCTAAATAAGAGAATGGATACTTTGCAAGGGGTTAAACCAGAAACATCAAAGCGCTTAGCAGGAAAGCAAAATTCACAGCACTCGAGGTCTATGCACACTGAATCGGCAGTAAATTGTGCATTCTGTGGCAAAGACCACAAATTTGTTGAGTGTGTCGATTTCCGTGCTTTAGATGTTCAACAACGTAGAGAATACATTAGGAAAAATTCTAGATGTTACAATTGTTTAAGTGATACACATTTGGTGTACCAGTACCGATTAAAACGGAAGTGTAAATTGTGCCAGAGGAAACATCACGAAATCCTACATTTAGAAGTCCCTACAAGTAGCCCGCAAACAACAACAACATGTGCTCATGCTATTTCAGTTGCAAATGCGATCCTTCCAACTGTTCAAATAGAAGTCGAAAGTCATAGTGGCGATCGGCAAAGGTATCGGGCTTTACTTGACTCTGGGTCACAAACCTCGTTTGTAACTGAAGAATGTTTCCAGCGACTCGGTTTAAAAAAAACTAATGGACGGATATTTATTCAAGGTCTCAATGATGACACTTCTGGAGTATCAAAAGGTATAACAAACATATGCATCAGATCCAGGTTTTAGGACGCTCCGTATAAAATAACAGCAAGGGTGTTAATTGTTCCTTCCATATCGTCGTATCAGCCTATAGTCGATGATATTAGAAGTCTTAAGGGATTGAACAAGGTGAGGCTAGCAGATCCAGACTTTTCCAGGAAAGGTAAAATAGATATGTTACTAGGAAGTGATCTATTTTTTGAAATTATATATGATGGCAAAAGGTATATTCCCAACACGAAACTTATTGCACACAATACGCGATTTGGGTGGATAATTGCAGGAACGCCAATTCATAACGAAAATGGCAATAATATGGTTCCAGTGAATCTACATATCGATGTCGATCTGGCTTTTCGAAAATTTTGGGAGATCGAAGAGATTTCAGATGCAGTTTCTTATAGCAAAGAGGAGAATCATTGTCCGCAGCATTATCAAGAGATGGTTTGGAGAGCGGCAGATGGCAAATATATCGTAAGCCTACCATTTAAAAACGGTTTACCGGAACTTGGAAATTTAAAACTAATGGCTATAAGACGAATGTATGCTTTGAAGAAAAAATTTAGACGAGATGAGGTGTTTAAAAGGAGATATAATGAATTCTTGAACGAGTATCTAGAACTTGGCCACTTGGAAACCTCGGGTGATGTAGGTAACAAACAATTTTATTTGCCACATCACGGAGTTGTGAAAGAAAGCAGTTCCACTACGAAGTTACGAGTAGTATTTGATGGATCAGCAAAAACGACCAATGGAAATTCATTAAATGACCAGTTATTAGTAGGACCAGTCGTTCAGTCCAGTTTGATTGAAATACTGTTAAGATTTCGTATTCACAAAATTATTTTCTCCGCAGACATAGAGAAAATGTTTCGCCAAATTTGGGTCAACAAAAGGACAGCGAGTACCAGAAAATCGTGTGGAGGAAGGAATCGGGAAGTGGTCTGCGAACCTTCAATCTATTGACAGTAACTTATGGCACAGCGTCTGCACCGTTTTTGGCAACACAGACATTAAATCAACTCGCATCAGATTACCACGACGAATACCCAGAGGCAGCAGATGTACTGAAACACGACTTCTACGTTGATGATCTAATGCCAGGAAGGAGCAAATTGGAGGAAGCTCAAACGGTGGTTCAAGATTTAATCCGTATGCTGAGGAGAGGAGGTTTTAATCTGCGTAAGTGGTCATCCAACAACGAAACGCTGTTAAGCAGTATTTCAGAAGCCGACAGAGATATATCACATAAAGAATTTGGAAGTGATTCACAAGCGGTCTCTGTACTTGGAGTAAAGTATGCGCCTAAAGAAGACTCTTTTCTCTTCAAACTTAATTTAAACGATCGCGTACTAACAAAGCGATGTATGTTGTCCGAGGCATCGAAAATTTTTGATTCCATTGGCTGGTTGTCGCCAACTATAATAAAAATAAAAATATTATTTCAGAAACTCTGGTTGCTAGGTGTTGACTGGGATGAACGTTTACCACCCACAATTGACGAAAGCTATGCAGCGATTAGAAGCAATATGTATAGACTGGAAGATATCCGAGTATCCCGATGGCTTCACACGGAAGAGCAAGAATGGGAGCTTCACGGATTTGCCGATGCATCTGAATTGGCCTACGCGGCAGTTATATATAACAGAGTCAAAACAGAAAGCGGCTAAATCATAAGGATTGTTACTGCCAAGACAAAGGTGGCACCTATTAAATCAATAAGTATCCCACATTAGGAGCTTTATGCTGCAGTATTATTAACAAAATTGATGGTGTCCGTACTAGCGATATTCAAAGGTCAAAAAATCAGCACGTATCGGTTGTGGACTGACTCAACCATAGTCCTTAACTGGATATCATCATGTCCGAGAAAATGGCAGACATTTGTGTCCAACAGGGATTCGTATGTCCTCCAGCACACTAATCGTAAACAATGGAGTCACGTATCCTCAAACGATAATCCAGCTGACTGCGCGTCGCGAGGTATGTTCCCAGATGAATTGGTTAATCACGATTTATGGTGGAAAGGTCCACATTGGCTAAAGAGACCAGAGTTGGAATGGCCGAACCAAATAATAACCACTTTGGAAACATCGAAGGAAGTATTAAAGGAACAAAAGTCGAATTCAATTGTGCTGATAAATCTTGGAACGAGTAGCGAATGGCTTTCCGGTTCCATTGAAAGATGTTCCAAATTTTCAAAGGTGATCATGGTTATTACTCGAATTTTGTTGCTCTTTCGAAGAATACCAGCAACCAGTGTATCCAATTGCATAAAATACTCACGGCAACATAATGAGGCCAAACAAGACGCGATCCACTTTGTGATGAGACACATTCAACGAACCAGTTTCGCTTCGGAGATCAACGACCTCGTCAATAATAAACCACTAAATAAAAATTCTAAACTAATAAGTCTTTTTCCATTTATAGACAAATTCGCTTTATTACGAGTTGGTGGGAGATTGAATAATGCAGATGTTCCCTACGAAATGAAACATCCAATTATAGTTCCAGCAAAGCATCGCATCACATCGCTTATCATTAGGGACGAACACATTAACCAGTTGCATGCAGGTCCAAGGGTTTTGATGACAATGCTGAAGCATACATATTACATTATGCGATGCAGGGATGAAGTGCGTGTTGTAATTGGAAGACGTATCACATGCGTCCGCTTGAAGGCACAAAATCAACAACAACTTATGGGACAATTGCCGCAATCACGAGTGACCTATCAAAGACCATTCTTCACAACGGGGGTGGACTGTGCACGACCATTTTTCATCAAAAGCAGTAAACTACGAGGTGCGAAAAGTATAAAGGCGTATTTGACGCTTTTCGTATGTAAGGCAACCAAAGCTGTGCATTTAGAGTTAGTTTCCGACATGACGACGGATGCATTCCTGGCAGCCCTTCGACGATTCCATGGTCGAAGAGGAATATGCGGCCACATATATAGTGATAACGGGACTACTAATTTTATCGGTGCTGAAAAGGAATTGGCTTCAACTATTGCGACGGTATTAGCAGATGCAGCAATAGCCAAATATATTAAAACAAACAACATCGAATGGCACTTTATTCCACCGGCTGCTCCCAATTTTGGATGTTTATGGGAGGCAGCCATAAAATCTACAAAGTATTATTTAAAGCG
Source organism: Nephrotoma appendiculata (assembly GCA_947310385.1). NCBI lineage: Eukaryota > Metazoa > Arthropoda > Insecta > Diptera > Tipulidae > Nephrotoma > Nephrotoma appendiculata. Next base: position 243,236,561 of record OX371223.1, on the reverse strand, counting down.
AGTACTAGGGGAGGCGAGATTAACATTTGAAGAGATGGCCACATTGTTCATCCAAATAGAGACCATCCTTAATTCACGCCCGCTATGTGAGATAACTTCGGATGATATAAATCCTTTAACGCCGGGGCATTTTTTAATTGGGCACGCAATCACACTATTACCGAATCCCAATTACCAATTTATCAAAGAAAATCGGTTGTCACGGTGGCAACACATCCAGCGAATGGTCCAGCATTTCTGGCAAAGGTGGCATCACGAGTATTTACTGTCACTACAGCAACGCCAGAAATGGATTACTTCTGCAACAAATACACCTTTAAATGCTCTTGTTGTAGTGATCGAGAAAGACGTTCCACCTACTAAATGGTTAATGGGTCGCATCATCGAAGTAATTCCAGGAAACGATGGGTTGATCCGAGTTGTGCGCATTAAAACTAAACTGGGCGAAATCCTTCGGCCAATAACAAAGATTTGTTTATTACCTTCTGACTCTGTTGAGTCAATGGGCGCGGGATGTTCAGGATCATCATCGGAAGCTGAAAGAAAAACATAGAGTTTAATCATTTTAAGTTAGATAACAAGTTAAATGTAGATACTTATCTTTTGTTTGCATTATTCCCAAACACAATTATACCTGTAATTGAAATTGATGATAGCATATAGTATATTAGATATTAGGTTAATTGATTATTTTTGTAATTTAAATTTACTTACCATTTCCAGTACTGTCATTACACATTAAGTATTACACAGCTGATTTCTTGTTTGTTTATATTTTATTATTTTGAATTTCAATGTCAACCGGTATTACCGATCTTTACAAATCGTAATGCCCTCTATGTTTGAATTATATAATTAAAATTAATTTTCTTTTATAAACTAAATTATATTAAATTCATGGCGGATACGGTTTATTGGATTGTTAGAATTTTTAGTATTAAGAATAACCAAAATTTAGAATAACTCGTTCACATTTTCCTTGGCAAGAGAGCTGTAAGCAACAAATGTTGGACATCACACATTTATAATCAAAATCAATAATATAAAAATATAATATAAAATCAGTTTATAACGTTTTGAGAAAAAATCAATTTGTTTTATTATCATTTAATTAATAATTTGGAGACACATCCGCACAGATGGTATAGGCTTTAAGTGCGATGATTCCGTTGGCGATACAAATGTTGATTTTGGGGTTATCGCTGATGAAGGTGTTGATAAACAGTTAGATGTTTGAGGTAGCGGGTCTGTGGTATTCGATACAGACGGTATCAGGATATCAGAAGATAAAGTTTTCGAAGAGGTAGTTTGTGGTATTGTGTCTTTTTCCCGTTGAGTTTTTGACTGGGATCGTGTTACTGTGCGGTTCTCAACAGTTTCATTAGAAACCTCGCTCACTGTATGAGTATCATTTTTAAAATTATCATTTCCTTGCGCGATTTCTTTTGATGTGACGAGCGAGTTAGAATGCAGCACTTTCATGTTAGTTAGGCATTTAGAGCAAAACCAACTCAAACCGGACAATCCATCAAATATAAATTTCATGGCCTTCTTGACGTCATTGGGAAATTTAGTCATTAGCTTTTTGGCGTTAGATGTTGCACACGTGTAACTAATGACTTTATCGCACATGTAACCCTTACATGCAAGAAACCATTCATCCACAATTATGACGGAGCTCTCAACACATTTTTTTCCCACAGATATTTTACTGGTTCTGTTATTTTAGTTTGTAAACACTTTTTTATGACCGTAACACAAATACACTTAATATAGGTCAAGATTTAGTTTGATATTTTATGCACTACACACAATATTATACATTCAATTTAAATTTTTACAGAAAAATGAAAAAATAGTTACTTGAGTATAATTGATTTGTCAGGAAAAAATTAACAACAATAAAATACGTAACAATAAGTTAACAAAAACTATACAAAAAATTTATTGTATATGACAATTTAAAAAAAACACGTCCGATTTGGGGTTAATGTTGAACTGAAATACACATATCTTAACCGTTTAACAACAAATCCTTCTGAACATTACAATTCAACGAGTCCCGCCTTGTGAAAAATTAGGCCTTGGTTTTACATATGGATTGGTACACATGATCGTAGGTAATTTACCTCGCGCCAAACAACGGTATTACCATTTACCAAGTCTCACCGAAAATACACGAAGAACTGTACCTCGAACTCGGCAGGATGATTTTACTCGATGTTATGGAGGAGAGTGATATTGATAGTGTGGTGCAGCGCATATGTGTAGAAAGCGTCAAAAATCAAATTGTGGGTAACAGCCCACGTAACCCTTGATTGATGTAAACACTCAAATAAATTGTATCGAATGTTTTTTAAGTAAATGCGGTTGTATCAAAATAAAATGCTACTTCGAACGAGTTCATTTGCTTAACATTAGCAACCGGATTAACATTGAATACTTATATTATTAAAAAAAACTACAAATGGAATATTTCCTCTTATTAGACATTAACCGAAGAACTCCCATTGATAAAACTCATTGCGAGACCTCGAATACACCATTTCTAGAGCGGAAAACTAAACTAACCCGAATTTTAGCTAACTGCCTTCGCAAAAAAACGTGGTTCCTGCGTAAACTTGAAACTAGCATGGTCAACCCTTGGTGAAAATTTAAATCGTTAAATTTAAAGCTACCCCTTACAATACACAGATTTTGCATGGATCTCAACCGAGGGGTTTTTTAGTAATCAGTTTTTTTAGAGGATTCATTTGAAACGCGACTTCGGAAATTGTACACGGACAAAGATTTACAAATGGAAGATGGAACGTGCTTAGCAAACTAACACCTCTCTAAAATTTTTTGACCCAGACAAACAGTTAAACATTAGGCGTACATACATTACAAGAGCTTAGATAGTCATGAATTGGGATGCATGACTCCATCAATGGGTACAGTCTTCATTACAGGGCGCATCAAAATGAATGGAATTTTGTGGTGGCTTTCTCATCCATCGGCGCGTGATTCAAAATATGATCTACTTCCGCCCTATTAATATGGGGATATGCTGCGATCAGGCTTCACAATAAAAAAATTTAATATTACTGAAGATAAATCAAACGACGTCAAGGATCTAGTTTTTGTCGAGTTGGACGATGTCCGAAAACACACCCATGAATATCCCCATGTTGCAAGGCATGTTGCAAGGTCGTCATAACATCGCATGACAAATAAAGTGTTTTAACAACAATCAGCCAGATGTCAAATAAGATCTTCGCATAATAGGATGTCAAAACTTGATGGCGAGAGCGATGAATCCAGATGGAGGACGTAAGTTCAGGCGGCAAAATCCCTTCATGGGATATAAAAGCTATGGAGATTCGTTAGAATAAAGACTCCGTGTCCCAACAAAAATAATTTGAATTGAAGTTTCATAGATATAGTGATCGCTCGACCAAGGTACTGTTGGTCCAATCAAAGAGACCAAAATTTGAATTTAAATTTCTCGTGAAAACGAAATGGTAAATATTGATACTTAAATATTTAATTAAAATCGCCATTATGTGTTAACACTGTATGTGTTGCTCTATTTTCAAAATTAAACATTTCTGTTTTAATGGAATAGGCATTTTTATTCGGCCACTTTGGCAAATATCGCCCCGATCTTTTAGTGAAATGAGATTAAACTAATCGATACTTTCTCCTTTATGTAGTAATTTATGAGTAATTTAGCAGTAAATTGGACGAGAATAAATAAATTTCAGTTTTAGATCTCTTATTTAGATTTAACCTCTTATCATTTAAAACAATAAACGACTATTGCTATCTTTATCATAGAGATCCATAGAGTTACATTTCGACAGAGTTACATTTCGCGCGGGGCTCTTACTAAATTTTGTGCCTGGCTCAAAATATTTAGCCCAACCTGCTACTATGGTGAAATCGTCGTCTATGGTGAAAGCTGTCTCATAAACGGATTACGAGTGGTATTACTTGAATTTTCTCATTCTCTTATTTTTATAAAACACACAACTGAGTCGAGAGAACAGTCGAAATATATGGAAATGTTTAAAAATAGAATTTCTATTAAAAATCTCCTATCGTCTTGTCCTACCGAGCAGCTTTTCAATTTATTTTCAAATTTCGGTTATACAAAACATAATTTTTATTCATACATTTATGAGAGGTACAAAACCCCAACAACAAAATATTAAATATAATCATAAAACTGTTGTGAATCCCCGTGGCAAACGAGAAGACAAATCATTTTTCAATTTTTCATCTAATATTTTTGATTGATTGATACGAAACCGTGCTTCACAAAATACTCGAACAGTTTCCCGGGTAGATAAAAAGAATAAATATCAAATTTAATTTTAAGCTTTATTATATATACAGTATAATCTCCTTAATTCTTATTTTGGGATATAAAGCTGTAATCGCCTCAAGAAGATTAAATTTGTTTTTTGTATTTTTCACTTAGGTGAAAATAATTGATTTTCACTAATCCCAAGGGATGGTATGTTTATGATCCGTTTAAAATATGATCAAATTATTATGTCTGTACTGTATTATGTATGTACGGCAGACAGAAATTTACATCAAGAGAATATAGAAAAAAAAATCAATAACATAATTATAACATATTTGCCATTGACATAATTTTTAAATGCTTGTCGAATGTCGTCACAAAAATTATTGTTATCCAAATTACACATACGTAGACCACATTTTATATTATTCCGCCAATTTGGGACGCGAGACAAAATCTCTAAGACAAGCGCTTTGTACTTGGTATACACAAAAACAGAAAGCAATCGAGATAATTATTTTTGGGTATCATGGAATTCTTCATGGAACCGTTCCAAAATTTATATTTTGTACAAAAAACAAGCAATAATATATTTGTATGCATTGGCAAAATGCTCGATGCTAAATAAAATACGTTGGCGATGTTTTAAAATTTTATTAGGACAAAAATGTTACAAAAAATTCTTGGCTAACCTCAAGTCCTTGTATTAATTTTATCTAGACTACATAAAAAAGGAATTTGGTAAAGGTCATTCGATAAATTTTTTCTATAGGTTTTATGTTTGTATAATAAATTAAATTAAATTGTCGTCTTAATATAATACGGACAAAATCAGGATCAAACATCTTGAGAGTTCACAAAAAAAAAATTATATTGCAAAATTTTTTGCATTTTTGTAACATTTTTTTAGAATTTTTGTTAATTTTATTCATCTTCATCTTTTAAACCAAGTCATATCATAATGTCCATCTTATAAAATTATGTAGTTTAATCTGATCCAGACAGGGTTAACATGTTACACGTATTACTGTTGGATTAAAAAATTATGTCTTTTTTTAAATTTGTTCTAGGTAAAAATCCGAACTGTGATGGGGGTTTCCGCAGAATTCATTTAAGGTCCTCCAGTAGCGGGTTCTAATTTTAGGAAAATTTATTTAGAATATCCAGAAAGACCTTGGTTCATTTGTTTTGTCTTTGCTCAAACGACTTTCATGAAAATGGGTTGAAGAGGGTTTTCGGGTACTATAGGAATCGATTTCAAATGGGTCTCGATTTCGGGATTTGCTAGTTCCAAGCTTTAATTGCGGTGATTTTGGTCTCCACAAAATTCGTTAAGGAAATTCTCCGGGCCCGAATTTGTTTCTCTAATTTATTTTTAATTCAAAGATTTTTTTGATCTTGATTTTGGGAAAACGCAGTTAGGGGTCCTCTGGCGGACCCCGGATTCCATTTAATTTCTTTTTTCTTATCTCAAACGACTTTGATGATAAATTCTGAAAGGGGGTTTTCGAAACCAGGAACGATTGCGCTAGGTTGTGGTCACGGCAAATTGGTTTAGGGATGGGAGTAATCCGGTGCAGTCAGATTCGAATACTAGAAATGGATTTCGATGAGACTTGCTTTGGTTGTTTTTTTAGTCGATACCAGTTTGATGAAAAGAAAAAATTGTTGAAAGGGGGTTTTGAATAACAAGAACCGATTGAGATGCATCATGATTTTGGAGATGTTCGTTTGAAGGTCCTCCACTACCGGGTACAGAATTCAAGAAAATTAGTTTAGAATGCTGGACTAGAGGGCGCTTATTCCTTTTTTGTCTAGACTCAAACGATTTTGATGAAAATTTAATGAAGGGAATTCAAGTACCACGAATCGATTTCGAATAAGACTTTAATTCGGGATTTGCTAGTGCCGGAAATCGATTGCGGTGGGCTTTGGTCTCTTAAAAATTTGTTTGGGGAATTCTCTTGTGGGTCCTTTTTTGTTTATTTAATTTTGTTTCAGTTAAAAAAACTTTGATGAAAATTGTTGGGAAAGCTCGTTTAGATTCCGGCGAAGCCCGGTTTCCTTTTAATTATTTTTTCTCATCTCAAACTTATTTAATGAAAAGTTCTGAAAGGGGGTTCTCGAAACCAGGAATGATTGCGATTTGTGTTTTGGTCACTGTAAAATTTATTTATGGTATCCTTCGGTGGGCCCAGGTTCATTTTTTAAAATATTTTTCAACAAAGAACTTTGAAACGACTTTGTGAAAATAGTTGAAAAGTGTTTTCGAATACTAGGAACTTATTCCAATGTGACTTGGTTTCGTCAACTTTTCTTAATCGATACAACTTTGATGAACAATTAAAAGTATCAGGAATCGATTGCCTGAGTATCAGGAATCGAGTGTCACCTTGATTTCGGAGAAGAGATTTTGTATCTTTTCCAGTAGCGAGTACTGATTTCAGAAAAATTTATTTAGGATGTCCGGAAGAGCCCTGCCTGGTACATCTTTTTGTCTAGACTCAAACAATTTCCTTGAAAATTTTGTGATTTCAGGATTAGACAGTATCAGGAATCGATTGCGATGTTTTGGTCTCCGCGAAATTCGGTTAGAGAATTCTCCGGTGGGCCCGGGCTCGTTTTTTAATTTTTTTTTTCTCAGTTTGATTGATGAAAATTGCTGAAAGGTGGTTTTCGAATACCAGGATATGATTGCGATGCTTATTGATTTCGGAGAAATTCGCTTAAGCCCCTACAGTAGTGGGTCTTGTTTTCAGGAAAATTTATTTAGGGAGTTCTGTGGAAGAGCCTTTGTAATTTTTTTATCTTGACGATTTTGATGAGACTTGAACCCAGAAAGTCTCGATTAAGATCTTTACAGTGGTACTTTTCTGGCTTTTTCACCTCAAATAACTTAGATAAAAAATGTGAAATAGGGTTTTCGAGGACCCCGGTAGAGTCCGTGTTGCAGTTCGCTACAGAGTCCTCCGATCGAACCATCATTTTGATCATTTAGTCGGCATTAAGTAGCGAGATATTATGCAATGTTGCCTGCATGTGGCGCCAATCATGCACAATTTTGCGTGATGCTGATATAGTGTTGCGTTGGTTGCTATTAATTTGTAGCACCCCAACTTCAGTATGGCTTCAGTATACTGTTTTTGGAAGATGGCTTGAAATATGTATGTCCAACTTCGACGGAACTAGTCATTTTTTAACCGATAATGATGAAATTTGGGGTAGCAGATTCAAATGTGGTTCTAAAATGATATTTTAAGTAAGTTCTGAAATATGGCCAACTGAGATGGAACTAGGCCATTTTTTAACCGATCAGGATAAAATTGTCTATGGTGCATGGAAATTGGATCCTCTTAAAATCTGAATAACAAGGCTGATGGGAATAAGTTTTTGAAATGAGTTTTAGTTCTGAAAAAGTCAATTATTACGGAATTAGGCTATTTATTAACCAGTCCTAACGAAATTAATGGAAACGTAATGCTAATATTTATTCTGGAATATAGCCAATTGGGACAAGAAATAGACTATTTATTAGCCGATGAAAGTAAATTTGGACTTGGTGGGAATGGAATATTGTAATAATTTTTCAAGAAATAAGACCAACTGTGAACGGAACTGGACCATTTATCAATGTTTTACATAAAACGTTTTGCGAATCACGAAGGATAATGCTGGATTCTTTGGTGAGCTATGGTTGCTGTTCCGGCGCATAGTCTCGATTTAAGTTCAGTGAAAGTGTTTTTTGGTGCCACGGATTTCGGAATCCGTTTGACCAAATTTAATGAAAATTCCTTTACATTGCCCAGGCTTCTTTTGTTATTTTTCCAAATTTTATGTTGTGCGTGGTATTTAGTGACTTTCTTGTTTTACGAATTTTGTGATTTTATAGAGTTTCGTTTACGGCAAACCAACAATCAGTGAATTTTAATAAAATAATGAATTGATAAAACTGCAGAGATTTATAAATGAGTTCCAGGTTTGGTATTGCAAAATATCGTAGTAGTAACGAACAACCCCTGTGCGTTATTTAAAGGCAATTTGACCGAAACTCAGCTACTTCTAAAGAATTCGGAATAAAACTCGTGATGTGATATTAGAAAATGATCTAATTTAACCGAAGCAAATCAGCTATCAACAGAGCAATATGACCTTTGGCATGGATGATGAAAATGTGCTTTAAATGTTAGTTCCGAATGTATTTTTGAAAAATTACAATTTTGAATGGAGCTAAGCCGTTACTCAACCCAGTGAAATAGATGTCAGTTTATATTATGAAAATTGGTTTCATGCGTAAGGAACTGTTCATTTAGTCCTCCATGGAGACGATTGCACAAGTGAATGTGCTTAAATCAATTTTCCAAAAATCGGCAGTAACTTGTCCCCATAAATCGGCAGATATTTCAACACTTTCGTATTTGATGTTGGCTCTGAAAGCTTCTAAAGTATGTGGTTTATTAAAATAAACCATTGGCTTGACATAGCCCCAAAGAAAAAAGGCGTAAAATTGCAAGAACGAGGCAACCAATTGACTGGTCGATGGTGCTACCAGCTGTTTCCAATTCTTCCAATGTTCGCACGAAAATAACCAGTCAGCATAACAAACAGTCATTTTTCATGCTCCGGGTTGCTCGCTTGACAAAATCCGACAACTTTGCTTATTAACTTCTTAACAAAGCCGTTGAGCCAAAACTATTCATCGATCATAATGATTTTGAGATCACAGAAGTTACGTCGTAGGCTCGGTTCTTGGGTTAACGCGACATGTAGGTAATATTCCTTCGTTGGGAAATGTCCAATTCCTCCAAACAGCGTGGAATTAACTTATTTGGGTTCTCATTCACGCTCTCACAAATATGTTGATTCCAACCAAACGTTCAATAGTTCGTCTTGTTGGATAATTATAACAACCGAATATTTGGAACAGTCCACGTAAAGTTGTGCTAACCAACCGCGAGGTTTGATAAAAACAAATTGGAAAATTTGTGGAAATTGTTGAAGCGTATATTACGTCACCATTTTAGCTAGGCCAATAGTAAAGATGGTTTTGCTTTAACCAAGCACTACTTGTATTAAAGCTTAACGAAAGTGTAAAAATTTCTAACCGTGTACCGTGACAAGTCTGGTGCATCATTAAATCATACAACAGTCGAGATTGTAACTTTATATAGTAAAACGTTGCTCACCTCACAACGACAACACAAATAAAATAAACACAAATTTACCTCAACATTTTGGATTGATTTTTTTCTCTAGTGGCACTTTATTCTGGTTTGTAACTGAATTGTATTTTTCTGGCCTTCGAAATAAAGTTAAATTGAGGTTTGGGTTCCATAAAAAAAATTTTGGTTATACATACTTCAATCAAAATTAAAACTCTGTTCTGAATAACCAGACAAAAATTCTATCAAAATATTTTTCCAAAATCCCTTTTCCCGGCGAAAGTGCTCACCTCGTGAGCTCGTATCATCGAAAAATATTTATATTCAAAAATTACTGAAAATTCTCTCTCCTCGAGCCATCCATTCATGTACAACTATAAATTTCTTGTTAACTGGTCGATAACCTGATTGTTCTTGCATTAGACCATAAGTCTTTTTGTTGTGAGTAAACATGTTATGCGTGTTGTTCTTAACCGAAAGTGTTTTTATTGCGACCATTTCATCATTACATGAATCTCATAAATCTTAATAGATGTACATTTACAGATAAATTTCTATATAACCGTAGTTTTAGGAACAACTATTCAGGTCATGTATAATATAAGCTGAAATCTTCGTAAGATAAAAAGAGTCACGTTTGGTATAAAAATGTTATAGTGCTCTAGGTAAGCAATTTGTATTTTTAAAACACCTATTTTTACGAAAGAAGACATTTTTCATCATCAGGCAATTTTTTTACAGAACTAAGTAATGGAGGTAATTTACCGAAACAAACATAACCTGATTGTAAATTAAGTTTCTTGGCTTACAGGCAAAAATCAATCTCACATACATAATCTATTTTGTGATGCAAATTTCTCATTGGAAATTAAAATTCACTGAACGTACACGGCTAAAATTGTACAGGATTATATGGTTTAATTTGCTGCAGAAAATAATTAGCTTTAACTGACATGGTCAAAATTACTAGAGAAATGTTTTAAATTGCTTTGTTCTAAATTGCCTTCAAATAAATCTTTAATTTGGAAAAAATTTGATAAAAAAAAGTTTATAGCTAATATCTCTGAATATGGCTTTTCACCGTGGCTTTTTATTAACGATCCTGAATTAATTCTTACTAATTTTAGTTCAATTTTTAGTCGTATAGCTGAATCCTGTTGTATTAATGTTACTAAACACAGTTGTAAGGTTAAGCTTAAGGGGGGGGGGGTAGGGTCTTGAAAAAAAATTGTTTTTAATTTTTTTTTTATTCTCTTATTTGATTGTACAACTCTTTAAGAATATCCAGTTAAAATTTCAGATCGATCGGAGGAATATTGCCGGAGATAAAGTGCTTTGAATGTCTCCCCGTTTGAACTGACTTAGCGGATACTCACGCGCCGCGTATAAACTATCTCCGTCTTTCTCTCTGATACCACTATCACTCTTACATACGGAAGGATCGAAGTTTATGTGTAGATGCTTGTATTTGTGCCTTATAACCATATATTATTTATTAATATATTTTCGACGATTCTGTGTGAGTATACACGAAAAATCGTTACTAAAACTTTAAACGCGTTTTTCTCGAAACTAATATTTTTAATAGCGGTGGCCACTGCAACTCAAAATCTACTTGTCAGATCCTTTTCATGTTTTGCACCCTCTTTAAGTGCACAAAATATGAGGTCGTGACGTCGAGATACTTCCTTTTTTTACCTCACAAAAAGTTTTACAGCCACGAAATTGATGACTTTTGACGTTTTTTTTTTCGAAAAATCCGATTTTTTGACTTCAAAATGATGCCAAAAAAAAACGCAAAAAAAAAATATATCTCGACGTCACTACCTCGAAAAACTCATAACCTAACCAAAACTTTTTGATTTTTTGCGTTTAGATGATCCAGTGATGACTTCTGATGGCCACCGCAAATCACCTTTTTTTTCGAAGAGCTTCCGAGAATTTGCTGTCACGAGTTCAATTTTAATTATTTTAAGCTAAAAATGTAAGGGAATATTCTTGAAACAACTTCTAATCATGTGTATAATCTATGAATAAATTGAATTAACTATACTATGAAAAAAAAATTATCAAAAAAAGGCTTAAAATAGAGCGACAAGACCCTACCCCCTCCCCCCCCCCCCCCCCCCCCCCCCCCTTAAGCCATGGATTTCTGATAATTTATTATGTTTAATGAGTAAAAAGAAAAAAATTGAAAGAAAATGTAAGAAACATCCAGAAAACGTTAAACTCCGTAAATATTATGTTAAACTTTGCAGAAAAGTTAATGACAATGTTGTTTCTAATAAGCACAGTTACTATAGCTTTAAATTTAATAGCTGTAATGGTGATAGTAAAAGGACTTGGTCTCTGGTTAATGACATTTTAGGGAATAGATCTGGTCACAGGATTGTTGAAGTAATATCTATTGATTCGGTAATTCTGTCTGGCTCGAAAACTATTGCTGATGGGTTTGGTAAATATTTCTCACGCATTATTCATAATTTAAGAGCATCTCTTAAGTCATCTTCTTCTTTTAACTGTTGTGTTTTTGATTATGTCAAGGAAAGTTTTTTTATTCATCCTGTGGTGGATTTTGAAGTTGTTTCAATTATTAATAATTTAAAATGTAGTAGTAGTTATGATGTTTTAGGGTTCAATTCTAATATGATTAAACTTACTGCTAACTGCGTTACCCCCGTTTTAGTGAATTTTATTAATCAATGTTTTAGTTTTGGTGTTATTCCTGATTCTTTAAAAACAGCAATTGTTGTTCCAGTGTTTAAGAAAGGAAAAAAAGACATCATGGATAATTACCGTCCAATTGCTCTTCAGCCTATAATTTTAAAAATTATGGAGAAAGCAATGAAATCCCGAGTGGAGTCATTTTTAAAAAAACATAAAGTATTAAATGATAATCAACACGGGTTTACAGCTGGGAAAAACACTGAATCATTGTTAACACATTTTTTAAGTGACATTCACATTAATCTAAATAATAAGAAATGTGTTTCTGCAGTATTTATTGATATTAAAAGAGCTTTTGATATGGTTGATCATAAACTTCTATTGCTTAAACTTCAGTCGATTGGTGTTCGAGGTGTTTCGCTGAGATGGTTCAGCTCTTACTTAAGCAACAGGAACTTTATGGTTAAAGTGGGTAACTGTTACAGTGTTCCTCACAGAATTGAATATGGAGTACCGCAGGGCTCTATTTTGGGACCTCTGTTATTTTTAATTTATATTAATTCCCTGTTCTTGTTAAACTTAAATGGTAAAATAACTGCATTTGCTGATGATGTAGCTCTAAATTATAGTGATTTGAGTTCAGATGCAGTTACAAGCAAGATTAATTCTGACATGAAAGTCTTACGTTTGTGGTTTGATGCCCACTCCATGCTACTAAGTGAAAAAAGTAAGGTTATGTTTTTTAAATTGCTTGGTGATCCATATCGGAGTTATATTCCATTGATTTTCTATCATATAGATAATTGTGATTTAAGTAATTGTGGTGTCACGTGCAATAAAATTGAAACAGTGAATTCATATAAATACTTAGGATTAAATCTTGACACTAATTTAAATTGGAAAATTCATTGTCAGAAGATTAAGGAACAACTTAATTGTGCTCTGAGAGCTATTTATTTATTACGCAAATTTTGTTCATCTCAAATATTGAAAAATTTTTATTATGCCTGCGTTGAATCCCACTTGAGCTATGGTTACCATGTTGGGGAGGGAGTTATATGAGTACCTTGGGACCTCTTTTCATTTTACAAAAGTATATTTTACGTGTCATGTTTTTTAAGAGTCGACGAGATCATACTTGGCCTATTTTTTTGGAATGCAAGATATTACCAGTTAAACACCTTTACATTTTTAGAGTTTTAAAATTATTTTATTCAAGAAGTGGACAACGGTTGTTGAGATTAATAGCTTGTTATAATGTGCGCAGCAACTACCGAAGCTTATTTACTATCCCTAGATTTGCTACAGAATTATTTCGTGAGTTTTATCTAGTATCTGCGCCTACATTTTTTAATCGTTTGCCGTTGTACTTACGATTGATGATATCTACCAATAAGTTTAATAGTCATGTGAAGGTTTGGTTGCTGAATAATAGAGATGTTGAATTTATGTTTGCTAGATAAGTTTTTATTGCAAATGAATGTTTTCAATTTTTAATGCTTTTATATTAAATTAAATTTGTACTTTTTTAATTTTTGTTAATTTTTTACTTAATAGTTATAATGATATGATTGAATTATTTTATATCGCCACATTACAATTAATTTGTTTTGATGACTGTAATAGGTTAATCGCTACTGTCTTTGACATAGGTTAACCTAATTTCTTAGCCTGTCTGTTTTGTTACTTTTTTATTGTTAACTGTTGATGTATGATTTTTGGTTGAGAAAAATAAATAAATAAATAAAAAATAAAATAAAAAAATAAATGTTTGCTTCTATATTCCTAACCTAGTTAGGTATAATCTTTAACTAGGAATCCTTTCAAATTATATCAATTACACGCGTTAAAAACTGCACGCGTCTGGACGCTTTACAACCGTCGTAAATTTCCACAGAAAATCGTAAAACTTGTTCAAAAATCGTCAATCCTAGGTGCCTGGAACCATAATTTTTTTTTTTAAATGACTTATTTTCTGTTAGAGTAGATCGTGACTAACCCAAAATAAGTTTCCTTTAGGATGACGAAGGAAAACCAAGAGACTTCAGGGAAACTCGATATATGATAATTCTTTATACAATATTCAAAAATCGTCAATCCCGTGTGCCTGAAAGCGTAGTTTTAACTGATAATTCTACTACATCTCACAAATTTCGATTGTATTAATAAAATTTTATTATTTCTTAATACGTAGTTTTGAAGTTATTCGTTATTTCGCAGTTTTATCAAAACTGAAATTTTTAAATGTTGTTGTTTTTGAGGTATAATGGTCCTATTCCATGGAAAAAATCTGCTGTCAGTGGTTGTGTACGAAACAAAACATGTTGTCAGTTAAATTTTTATTGAGAGAATAGTTGTGATGGTAGTGTACTGCCATAATACTGCTATAAAAATGTAAACAGGAGTATTTTTTATGGCAGTATTGTTCTCACTTCTACAAAAAATGTATGTTAAGATAAGAAATTTTCTCTCTCTCTCTGCCTGAGAGAGTAGCCTGAGAGTTTGTCCGTAAACCACCTCGGCTGGTGAGCACTTAAGATCTTTTTTGATCGTTGCTCGAACTCCTAAAAGAACGATAGGAATTTCGGAGCTCCCATGAGTCGTGTTTTCTCGGGCCTTGAGAGCAGCTTTGAACTGTTGGTGAAGTCGTTCGACCATGCCATTGGCTTGAAAATGATACGCCGTCGTGCGTATTCGATAAGAACCAACGTTAATTCGGCGAACAATCTTGATTCAAATTGCGTGAATTGGTCGGTTATTATGGTTTGCACAACGCCGAATCGAGATATAAAATTACTTACGAATGTTTTGGCAATGGTGTTTGCAGACATATCGGTCATGCAATAAGCTTCGAGCCAACGAGTTAATGGTCGACACAGAATAAAAGATAAGTATATTCATTGGACGGCGGAAGCGGACTAACTATATCCAAGTGGATATGTTCGAATCGACCTAGTGGAATTTCGAGTCGTCCAATTGGCACCCTCGTATGCCGTTGGATTTTCGAACGTTGGCAGGATAAACAAGACTGTGCCCAATTGTTTACATCTGTATTTATACTATATAGGCCAGAAATAGCCATGATTCTGTGATGGCGTAATGATGGCGTCCTATGATGTATGGGCGATTAGTACCCTACGATGTTTCGCAGTAGATTACGAATTCTGCAAATTTTAAAAGCTCTAGTTTCATGTTGGAACTAGTGTGACATATAGAACCAGAAAGTAAATTCTGTAGTTCTAAGTGTACCTTTTGCGCATTAATGATTGTATTGAAGTCGAAACGTGTCTCGACTGTTGCAGTTTTGTTGTCAATCGTGCGGGCTAATGCATCCGTGACCACGTTGTCTTTACCGTTCACATGCCGGACGTGTGTGGTAAATTGACCAATATAATTCAATTGTCGCGATTGTCTTGGATTACGTTCAGTTTTAGACTGAATAGCTGTAGTTAGTTGCTTATGGTCGGTATAAATGGTAAAGTCCCTACCTTCAACAAAATATCTGAAGTGTTTGATTGCTAGATATATTGCGAGTAATTCCCGATCGAATGCTGAGTATTTTCGTTCAGCATCAGAAAGTTTCTTAGAGAAAAATCCTAATGGTTCCCAACAATCGTTATTGTACTGTTGCAGAACAGCTCAGATTCACTCTTTAGTTTTGTGAATGTGTTCTGGTATTTTTTGGGCCGGGAAAAATTCCTGGGTGTCTTGAGCTTCTTCAGAAGGGCGGCCAGGTGGGAGTGGATCGGTCCAAACTGTTCAGCAAGTTTCGAAATAAATCGATGGTAATAATTTACCATTCCAATAAATTACTGAATGCGTTTGATTGTTGTAGGAGCTGGGAATTCCGTTTTGGCATCAATTCTCTCAGGAGAAGGTACAATTCCATTTGATGTTATCTTGTAGCTAAGAAAATCTAGAGTTTAACACCAAAAATAAATTTTGAACTCTTTATGTGAACATCGAACTCGGTTAGTCGTTGGAAAAGAGTTTCCAAATGTCGTTCGTGATGACGAAAACGAAGTCTAAGTCGCGGACAACTTCATTCATGAATCGCTGAATCGTTTGCGCGGCATTACGTAGACCAAATGGCATTCGGTTGAATTCGAAGAGGCCGAATGGTATAGTGATTGCCGTTTTGTGAACATCTTCAGGAGAGACGGGAATTAAATGATAAGCCGTAACAAGGTCGATTCTGGAGAAGATTGCCATGCAAGTGCATGGAGAAATCTTGTATGTGAGGTATCAGGTAGCAATCCGGTAACGTAACCGTATTTAGTCGCTGACCATATGCAATGGACAAGAGACGGGAGATGCAGATGGTCGGAAAATCCCTAATTCCACCATGTGCTGAAATTCAGTGAATGCAGCTTTATGGCGCACCGGATCTAGTCTTCGTGTCCTCGATACCGGTAAATAACCTGTCGTCACTATGTGATGGACAACGGAATGTCGTACCGGTGAAGTATAATTTGGCTCGGCTGTTAGGAAAGGATACTTCTTCAGCAGCTTGCCATAGTCGTTATCAATTGCGTTAAGACGAAAGCGTGAGTCAACGACCTTTTGAGTCCGATATTTACCTGGAGTAATTTCGTTCCGTATTTATTGATGTGCCATTGGCGGCTGATAGTACTAGATCTATAGATTTCGAGGTATGGATGTTGAAAAATGTCGGGCCGAGAGCACTGAAAGATCAGCCACCGTGTCTATAAGAAAAGTTTGTTAATTATATTTATCGTGAATAAAGAGGCGACTGTTATTTAAGGCAATGATGTCGCCGAATCAACCGCGTGATTTATAAGTTTTTTTTCTTCACTAGTCTTGTTGCTCCGGGAGCGATACGCGCATGGCTTAAGGCACTTTCTAGCGTTTTGTTTATACATAGTGTGATACCAACAAATATCTTGGACGTTCGAGTTGGTGGCACTGTAAGACGAGTGCGAACGTGTTCGTGAATTAAATCTAAACAGGAAACATCCGCGCGACGGACTTCTGTTCTTACAGAAAAATTTTCTAACCGCCTCCTCAAGTCGTAGAATCCTCGAAGGTACTAACACTTGTTGAGGATTGGTGTATAGTGTCGTGGCTCTTACATGGAATTTTCTTACGGTATTTATAATTTAGCGGCGGGCGTTTCAAACTGTGTACCACTCCTATATTGCTTTGTTGTTGTATCGACATAGCGTCGAATATTTTGTCTGCCGTTCTCGCTAGTGAGTCGACTGGTACAGTTTACGGCTGTGCGTCAATTGCGATTTTTTTGATCTCTGGCATTATTCGAATCCAGAGCGACCGAATTATATTTTCGGGAAAATTGTTGCTAGCTCGGTTTTTTATGTATCTCAATACTTCCAACGGCTTTTGATCACCAATGTCCTGTCCACTCAGTAAGATTTCCAGTTGTCTCTCATCTGAGGGTGACATCCATTCTAGCAACAAGTGAGAGTGCTGAAATAGACCAATATACGGAACAATCACAATACACCATTACAATTTATAAAAACCGAAGTAAAAATTTTATTTTACTTTATAATTTTCACCATCGTAATCACAAAGTAAGACATTGACGTTTCTGAAAAAAAAAATGGAATTTTTGTTTTTTTATTTTTCATTTTTGATTTTTTTTGTAGTTGGAACCAACAGGGGTGCACGCCCAGATAAAAAGTAAAAGCCTAGCGAAATCGTGTTTTGTTGTACGGATACAATTATTTCGATTTCAAATAATTGAACCGGTACAAACCATTAAGATGGTTCTGTATGAACCGGAACAAATGGTAGTCCGATCAGTCCGATCAGTTTCTGCTGGGTTACCAATGATGTGTGTGGTCTAACGTTATTATGATGGAACACAACGCTTTTTCTGCTGATCAATTCTGGACGTTTTAACTGAATTGCATGTGTTAAACGCGTTAGTTGCTGACAGTAAAGATTAGAATCAATCGTTGGCCCGGTGGTAACACCGCATAATGCACGGTTCTTTTCCAATTCCACCAAACACACAGCATTACCCTTCTTGGTGTCAATCCTGGCTTAGATACCATTTGGGAAGCTTCACTTCGTTTCGTCCATAATCTTTTTCGCATAACGTTGTCGAATCGGTCCAATTTTTTACTATTAATTCTTGGGGTACCCAAACGTGAAGCTTTTTTTGAGTCCAGCCATTTTCAAATGGTTTAAAACTTTTCTGTGATCAATATATAATTCTTTACCAATTGCATGGCTGCTTATACGCCGGTCTTCTTTAATTTTCTGCATGATTTCATCGACTTTTCAGTGGTTGGTCGACCAGAGCGAGGTGCATATTTGACATCCATATTTCCAGAACGAAAGCGCGCAACACTTTTCTTTGCTGCTGATTTTGATAAAGCACCTCCTCCTGAGCTGCGTTTTTACCTTATCTATATATCTATATCTATATCTATAAAAATGGTGCAAAAAATGTATGTGCGCGCATCAGTTGAGAATGGCTGAACCGATTTGGCTCAATCTTTTCTGTTGTGTTCGCAATTACCAGGAGATGGTTCTTACGAAAGAAATTTTTAAAATAATCTACCGGAAAAGTCGGAAAACCCGAAAAATCGAATAAAAACCATTTTCATATGAATTTTGTGTTTCCATTTCTTATGATACGGGTGGTGTAGTGGTTAAAGCTTCGGCGTATGGATTGGGAGGTACTGAATTCGATTCCCACTGAAGGCTACATACAAACTGTTACTTTGTTTTTTATCCAATCTATTTATTTCATCTTTTTATTTTCTCTATCTATTTATATAAATAAAAATCAATTGCCGTGCGTTAGTCTCGCAAAAACTAGAGAATGACACGACCAATTTGAATGATTCTGTTTGTGCATTGTCTGTCTCAATACAGTGGCGCTTAGAAAAAAAGAAAATTCGGAAAAACTCAAAGGAAAATCCGTAAACACGAAAAAAATCGAAACCAAATGGAAAACCGAAAAATCAAAAAAAAAAATCGGAAAATCGAAAATTGTAGAGGAATTTTGTATGGAACAACTTAACACCACCGATGAAAATTGTATTTTGACAATGATCATTCATTTAAATAGCCACTTCGGATTATTTTCAATAGATGGCGTTGGTTGCGGACTACTATAAATATAAGTTGTGTAGAATTTTGGCAATCTTATCTTCTATTGAGAACTATAAATGTCCGGGGTAGTGACATCTGGCGCATTAAAAATAAGCTGATTGGGTCTTTTTTTACATGAAATTTTAGCACGGCATACTTTATGTCTTATGAGAATAAAAATTAACATACAAAAAAAGACCCAATAAGGTTAATTTTTTGCGGTCAGATCTACAAACAGTTCTCTATATATATATAAAAACAAGTGCATTCAGTTCCCCGTTCTTTTGGTGTTCGCTATGACGTTAACAAATCACAAAGTCAATTTGCAAAAAACAACTAAATTTTCGATAGTTGCCTAAGTTTGAATCGACCTTTTATTCACTTTTCAATACATTATGCCGCCTTTATGGTTGCGTTCGTCAGGGATGATATTGTTAATACTTTTTAGACAATATTTTCCATTTCGAATTTTTTTTTTTTCGTTTTTGGTTTCTTTTGTTGGTAATAAAGATGAACGTATGTCGTCGAATCGTATATATTTAATCAAAATTCTAAACTCTTAATGTCGGTGACGGTGACAAATATAATATTGCCGATCTCATATACATTTTTTCGCCAAATTTTTTTTTAAAAGATGGAACCAATGCACACTAACCCACCATACGGACACTTTTTTCATTAAAAAGTTTAGCTAAGACAACAATTTTTGTCATCTAACGTTACATGAACAAAATTTTACGAACTTTAAATTTTTTTATCGATCTTTATTTTCGGCGATTTGCACATGCTGGATGCACATGTTGAAGTATGTGCATATACTTGTTGAATAAAAACGTAAACAAGAAGCAAGATCAAGTTTGAATTTCTTCAATGGTTTTTGTTTTTCGTAAAATATTTTTTTTTTTGTTTTGTGTCCTTTTAAAACAAAATTATGTTTTGTGTCCTATATTACCTACGAGTATGTACCTTATGAATGAACTGTGAAAATATTTTATGATACGAGAGACTCCATTAAAAAGAAGTTATTGTAAATAAGACTTATTATTATTGTAAATGCAACATTGTTATTCATATTATTAAGCGATAATTTGTTAATCCGTGGATAATTGATAGTAGGGATAATAAATATGTGGATTATATTTTTTAATTTTAAATCTAAGGAAGCAAACACGTGTTAATTTTATCTTGTCTTTATGAGTGTGTATTTTAAAAATGCATATGAACAAAATCGACCTTGAACTAGTGTATGAACTAGACATTTTTGTTTTATAAACTTATTCTTAGTGTGGAATACCGTCGATGAGGTAAACTATTTCAGCGTTGCACTTTTTTATTTATTTATTCTTGCATCAATTGGTTTTGATATCGAAAAAATCTGAGAATGATAAAATTTTATAAAAGGGCCCCAATTTATAAATATAGTCTAGGAAGTAAGAATATTATTAAATTATAGGAGCCTATTATAATGTAAAATATTATTTCGTTAAAGAAACAGCAGCAGATAATTTTTTTTATGAAAGCTGATATTCGATAGGAACTAGAAGAAACTCGCGTTTATAGTTGATAAATTTGAATTTAGTTTGATTTCGGTTTGTTATTTATTTAGTAGAAATGTGGAAATGGGAATTGAAGGAAGACGAACAAATATGAATATTTATACAAAATATTTTTTTTATTTTTTCCTGTGATGTATGTGCAATAAACTTTTATTTAAAAAAGTCGAAAATTATAAATGTATTATGTTTCTCCAAAATTATTTTTCCGAGGAATTAAATTATTTTTCCTTTAAATATTGTAAACAGAAAAACAAAATTATTTAAATTCCTATTTTGTTTCTTCTTATTTTTTACGTTGATCGTGTACTCTCGACTGCAATTTATTCTAATGCTAATATATAAACGATAGTTATTAATATAACATACAAATTACAAGATGTAATATACATTAATAATATTAAAAAGCAGGTATCCAATTTTTTAACGATTTAAGTATGAAATATGGACAAATTAAATAAACCTTAAATTTTTTAATATTTCTTAGCGGTTGAACAGATGATTGACTATGTAATGATATCTGGATATTTTTTATTTTTTTATTTATTTATACATATTACGACTGAGTCTTGTACCCATTTAGTAATTTACATTGCATAATAAAGTATTTTGATAACTTGGCGTAATCAAGTGATTATCCCCAGTTTCGTGTAACTCCTCCTCAGATTTTTTGCCAAAGTAAGTCTACTGACCTCCTGGTCGCGAAAAGTCCAGTGGTTTGGTAAAAATAAAAATTAAAATTATTGCTGATTACGAAAAATTTATCGAATGAGTAATTTCAACTAGTTGGGATTGTTTCACTTATTTAAGCGATTTCCTGGAACATGGAAATAGTTCACTAATATTAATTCAAAATGAAAAATCTAATTTGATTGGCAGGAAATAGAATCAGATTTTAGATTTAGATTTCTATATATATATATATAGATTTTTTGTTTTAAAATAATAAGTTGCAACTGGTTGCATAACCAAATTTAATAAATGATTACATTTGGATTTTTTAACGATTGTTATTTAACTTTTTAAAATATCGTCACACAATTAAATGTAAATTAATTTGATGAATTTTTAAAATTGGAGCAATAAAAGAAGCATGGGGATGAAAATTAAAATTTATTATTTTATTTCCAGTAAAATTCCATAGTACAAGTTACTTATAGTATCATGTTACTAACCTTTACGAGTATATAATATAAAGGAAACTTTTGTTGACATTTTTTGTAAACATTACGCATGAACGCCAGCATCTCCGTGGCAAATATTATTGGCACAAAGTGCATTGATGCAGAAAAACTTGTAAATAATTGGATTGGTGAATATGTTGTGGCCAACACCACACTTTTTTTTACCACGAATGTATACATAGATCTCGAATACATCAAACTTTATTTCTAAAGCGAAAAATTAAAGTTACTTGTCTTTTGGTAAAACTGTTTTGCACAATCAAAAATCATAATTCCCGCGTAAACTTCAGAAAACCAACAAAATCAACCCTTGTTGTAAATTTAATCTTTAAATTTATTTAAAACTTTAATCTTTAAATCTATAACTTTTTAACATCAGTGAAAAAATTGAAAAAGCTTCCGTGGAAGCTGCCACTTCTGGAACACAGATTCCCACTAAATCTCGCAAGAATCTCGCAATTAATACAAATTGATACAGATTAGTCAATCCGACTGGGCTATATAGATGTCGAACTTTTGTGAAATAAAGGTTTATTTTAGAAAAAGTCATCATTTCCGATAAAAATTAAAAATTAACCAAACTAATATATTTGGAAAATATTTTATGAGTAAATAATAGTAAATATAAGGTTTTTTTGGTATATGGCTCAGATTTTAAATTTATAATAATTAATTTCTAAGCTTTCGATGTCAATTTAACATCATTATCAAAGCTAAACTTCAAACTAATGTGTTTGAAATTAAATTTACGAGGATGCTCGATTTTTAATTGTAAATAAAACATGTTGTGTGAAATTTTTTGTTTGTAATAATATTTTATGGTATTTAAGCTTGGAATATAACGTCATTCAAATGTCCGTTGGGGTTTTGCTTGGTGGGACGTATTGGGGAGGTACAATTTTCAATGAACCGAATAAATCTCGCTGAATTTGCTCGATGGCGTTCGTTATGTTTACTTTGAGGGCATCAATTGTTTGCGATTTACTCGCATAGATCTGCAATTTAAGGTAGCCCCAACGGAAGAAGTCGATAAAGATGATTTTTTAGCGAAATTTGGGTTAACTTCTAACTGCTCCAGAGTTAAACCAGCTAGCTTACGGCGTTGTCTATGGTGGTTTACCTTAAGTTCTTAGGTCAGTTGGATTTTATACGGGTGTAGACCTAAGCCTCTACACTAAATTTGCCAAGCTGAAGTCGCGGGGCAAGATCTTGTGAATGACGAGAAATTTAACTGCCAAGGAGTTTCCCGTACACTCTCGCAGCTCGCACAGCAGCGATGTTTTCATCAGACCTTGCTTTTCTGTGAGAAAATAACAAAAATCGCAAGATCAACATGTTTCATGGTTACTTTACATTATTTTAATACGTAAAATAAATTTAAATGATCTGAACAAATTTTGTTTCAAATTTAATTTACAATCTTTTGGTTTTTAATGGTTTTTTCGTGAATGTTATATATAAAAGTATGTATATAATATTGCTGCCACTTCTAAAATTAACGCGGTCTCTTTATTTATAGTAAAGTCTGGCTGTACAAAGCCTGAATTTTGTTGATAAACAGTTTTCTGTTAAAATTACCATTTCCATTGAAACACTAATTTTAGCCAATATTATTGTGAATTTAATTTAGAATCTTTTAGTTCATAATGTTTTTTCTAATTATAATAATACACTTTGCAAAATATTTGCACAAACCGAAAAGGCTCCTACGCCACTTCCGGACTTTCGGCTAAAAATAACTGGGATCTCCTAATTTATGAGAAAAGCTTAAGTATGAAGTTTCACTCCAATACAATGTAACAACTTCAAAAACAATTAATTTTAGAATCCAATTCCCGCAGATCATAGCAAATTTCATTTAATCTCTTTAAGCAATATTCAAGTTTCTGGTTAATTTGGAATCGTATTCCAGAACTTAAAAAATACAAGAAACTCAAACTCAAAATTTATTAAGAAATATTAAAAATTTAAGTAAATAAATCTTAAATTTTTATTATTTAAATATTTGCCCATATTTATATTAATTATCATCTATACATACAGGGTGTCCCTAAAGTAGCTAACACGAATGGTACCGTTGGATTCCTTGATCAAAACGAAGGTAAGGTTACTTCTGTCACTTTGCACGTTAAAGCCCCCCTTTCAAGTTATACATGTTTAAAGAGCAGCCTTCCAACGCAGCACCTTGTATTAAAGAAACTTCAATATCTTGATAAATAACTATTTTAATTTCCAAGTATTAATTTCTTTAAAAAGCTGATACTATTCTCTTTTAAATAAGGTATAATAATTATTAATATTTAGTTAAAAAGTATTTCAAATTTAAACAAAACTTTTAGAATTCTATTTTTTTAAAGAAATTATTTTCTTTCTGTATCATTTAACTCTTAAAATTACTTTACGTCAGTAAATATTTTTTGATGAAAATTTCAGAATCTCAGAAAAGCTAATTGTTAATCATATTTGCTATTTTATGTTACCCTAAAAATTAAAAGTTCACAATGAAAATGTTGTAGTTTCTTTATTAGACACTGCTGCGCAAAACCAAAAATGTAACAGTAAAATTTAAAAAAAAAATCAGCACCTCGTTCTTTGTCGAGTGTAAGGATTTCAGTGTGACACAAGCTGAAACTCTCGTAGTGACTCTCGTGCTGAGACTCTCGTAGTGGTTTTAATCGCTGCATACATTCCTTGGTAATGAATAACGCTTGAGATCCCAAGTCCAGCAACATTCTGCATATATTTGTAGATTTCCAGATTGGAACTCGAACTACTGCTGTTGGTAATAATGATTGGAAACTTGATATGGTTGCTGCATTTGACAACGACATGAGTCGTGGCCTCTTCTATGTTTTTTCTAGTAGCCGTGTTCGCTGTTGGCCTGACTGCATCTTCGGTGTGTAGCATAAGATGGTGTTTTCTGTGGCATTTACCGCATGTATAACTCGAGCTGCATACGATTGACTGATGGCTTGGAGTGAAACAGTTTAAGCACAGCTTTCTCTCAGGCACAAAACCTACCTGTCTATCATTAACGCTTAGGGAAAGAAACTGGTCACATTTACTGAGGTAATGGCCTTGCGAGCATTTTAGGCACAAAGGCTCTGCACTTGATTGGAAGGATTTAACTCGATTGCTGGTCGACACTTTATTGACTTCTATAGCATCCAATAAATCACTTCGTTTGCTTAAAAATCGGAAAAATCTTCCCATCGTAGGGAAATCCTCTACAGTTATCTCATTTGCCCTTAGTCACACTATCCAATTTGTTTACCAAAATATGAATGAGCCATGGGTCCCTTTTTCCGCTTCGGCTAACACCTTCAATCCTCTCAGAACTTCATCCGATACGTCAGCTATTTGATGAAGCGCCTTAGCCGAAACCTTTGATATATCTGGCTTATCAACAAACTGCTTTGTGAGATTTGTCATCACGAGCCTTTTTTTATCGTATCTCTATTTAATCTTCTCCGTAGCCCCACTATGTTTGCCTCAGTTACTGCGATATGACGAACTAATGTGGCAGCTTCTCCTGTTAAAAGTTTATAATATTTAAAGGAAAAATAATTTAATTCCTCGGAAAAATAATTTTGGAGAAACATAATACATTTATAATATTCGACTTTTTTAAATAAAAGTTTATTGCACATACATCACAGGAAAAAATAAAAAAAATATTTTGTATAAATATTCATATTTGTTCGTCTTCCTTCAATTCCCATTTCCACATTTCTACTAAATAAATAACAAACCGAAATCAAACTAAATTCAAATTTATCAACTATAAACGCGAGTTTCTTCTAGTTCCTATCGAATATCAGCTTTCATAAAAAAAATTATCTGCTGCTGTTTCTTTAACGAAATAATATTTTACATTATAATAGGCTCCTATAATTTAATAATATTCTTACTTCCTAGACTATATTTATAAATTGGGGCCCTTTTATAAAATTTTATCATTCTCAGATTTTTTCGATATCAAAACCAATTGATGCAAGAATAAATAAATAAAAAAGTGCAACGCTGAAATAGTTTACCTCATCGACGGTATTCCACACTAAGAATAAGTTTATAAAACAAAAATGTCTAGTTCATACACTAGTTCAAGGTCGATTTTGTTCATATGCATTTTTAAAATACACACTCATAAAGACAAGATAAAATTAACACGTGTTTGCTTCCTTAGATTTAAAATTAAAAAATATAATCCACATATTTATTATCCCTACTATCAATTATCCACGGATTAACAAATTATCGCTTAATAATATGAATAACAATGTTGCATTTACAATAATAATAAGTCTTATTTACAATAACTTCTTTTTAATGGAGTCTCTCGTATCATAAAATATTTTCACAGTTCATTCATAAGGTACATACTCGTAGGTAATATAGGACACAAAACATAATTTTGTTTTAAAAGGACACAAAACAAAAAAAAAAATATTTTACGAAAAACAAAAACCATTGAAGAAATTCAAACTTGATCTTGCTTCTTGTTTACGTTTTTATTCAACAAGTATATGCACATACTTCAACATGTGCATCCAGCATGTGCAAATCGCCGAAAATAAAGATCGATAAAAAAATTTAAAGTTCGTAAAATTTTGTTCATGTAACGTTAGATGTCTCACAAAAATTGTTGTCTTAGCTAAACTTTTTAATGAAAAAAGTGTCCGTATGGTGGGTAAGTGTGCATTGGTTCCATCTTTTAAAAAAAAATTTGGCGAAAAAATGTATATGAGATCGGCAATATTATATTTGACGGTGATCAACTGTGAAACAAAAATAAACTTGCCTTAATAAATTATTGTTGGTTATTTAGAGTGAAGTGTAGTGAATTTACATATTTGCATTTTTTTAATGTATAATTAAAATGGATAAGTAAGTAATTTGTGGTTGTAAGTTATTTAAATAATGTAATATTTTTATTAAGTATTTTTTGTCTATTATTTTATATAGATTTATCATAAAGACGAAAAAACAAAGTTCGGAAAAACGGCAAGTATACATTTTGTTTAATTTTGTTTATCATTTATTTTGTGATTGTGGATAAGATTTTGACACAGAATCAAAACTTTGTATCAATATTTTATAAAAAATTTATTTTACAAATATATTAGATTGGTTTATTCGGTTGGTTTAGAAAAATGTGTTGTAGATAATGGCGTTTTGAAAGTTATGTGAAAATAGTTAGAAAATAAACCGAAATAAATTTTAATTTTATTATTATTATAGAGGTTACTATAAATTTTTAAAATATGTGCTTTAAATATGCAATTTTTTATAGTAATACAGACAGAAGCAGATGGGAATAATTTTTTTTTACAAAATGTTGATTGCGAAATTCGATTTCGATATGCTGTTTAAATATATAATTATACAGTATTAACAAAATGTTAATAATTTTAATTTTTCTGTAGAACATCACCGTTGATTGAAAAGGAATTCACAAATCAAATTTCGTCCAACTCAGCTGAATCATCTGTACAAATTCCTCGAGCTCCTGCTCCAGTGACCGTAACATCAACATTCACTGAAAATCAATTTACAAATCAAATTCCGCCCAACTTAGCTGAGCCATCTGTACAAATTCTTCAACCTGCAGGGACAATCAAAACTTTACACGTGTTGAATTCGAATAAGTAAGTTATATAATCTATCTATCTATTATATTAATACGCTTAATTTTTTCAAACTCAACGCTAAAATGACCCCTAAACATGATCCGATCCGTTTAAATTTTTCAGGGTAGGTCGACATAAATATAGCGGTGTGCCTTTGCTAGAAAAATCGGAAAAATTCCACCGGGAAGTACTTGAAACGGGTACCTCAGGTGTTTTCAGCAAAATTTTGTCACGACGCCAGAAAGCCATGATAAAATATGTTTATATTGAATTTATGATCATGTGTATTACACCGTGACAGTGACAAAATTTATTAAAACTGCCGATGTTTTTGTGATGACACACTGTGATGACAAAATGAGTAGAAAATTTGTAATTGAATCTCAATTAAACAAAACAGAGAACATAAAATGATTTTACATACATTTTGGTGTTAATAGTTGTTAGGTCGTGTTTCAATTGGTTTAAATGCCGCATAAAAAGTTAAAAATTTATTCGTGGTAAATATTTTTTAACTTTTTAACTTTTTATCTGTTTCAATTGGTTAAAATTTTGAAAATAACATGGTTGCTTATTTTATGTGTAATTATGAACGTATATAGCAAATTTAAATAAGAAAATATGTAAAATAAATACTATTTAAATATATATTAATTAATTATGGTTAGTTTACATCTAAATCATTACGATTTTCCTCAAAATTTGTACTTGACAAATTTCTGGTTACAAACAAATATTTTTGTTAGCCAAATGTTTTCTATATAAAAATTTTATCAGATCTTGAAGCGGATAAAAAGTTTGACATTTTTATTCACCACAATTTTTAACTTTTTAACTTTTTATGCGGTATTTAAACCAATTGAAACACGCTCTTAGTGTAAAAATACAATTTTGTCATGACACTCTATCTATTTAAGATTTAAAAATTAAATCGCGATATCAAACTATATTTTTATGGAGTCGAAAATGCATGATAGATCTTATGCCGTGATGCGTCTTTCTGTCCACCTACCGAATCAACAAATAATTACATTCGGAGCAGGTAATGAAGTAGAAGCGTTGCTTGCAGCACAAACTGGCCGAACGAAACTTGAGTCATGGTTTTAGCTCAACTTCAATGACCAAAACGCACGTTATTTCCAATATACTGAAATTCCCCACCATTACGTTTACGTACGCGGGAAATGGCAACTTCGCCAAAGAGGTGGAGAGAAGGTTGTTGCACGTATGTATACAGTAAGCTTGAGAGATGAAGAGCGTTTCTTCCTGCGGCTGCTTTTGCTACATATTCGAGATTCCACCAGCTTTGAATTTGTACGAACATTCAATGGTTTTATTTAGAAAACCTTCAAAGAAGCTAGAGCTGCACGGGGTCTGGTAAACGATGATGAATGTGATCACTGTTTAACAGAAACAACAGTCTTTCAAATGCCAAGACAGCTTCAAGAGACTTTTGCTTATATTTGTTGCTTTTGTCAACCTTCAAAACCTCTTGATGTCTGGATGAAGTATGCAGACATCATGACTCTTGATTACAGCCGACACCATATTGAAAATGTAGCAAAAACTTTGGCTCTCCATGGTATCAACATAAATCTTATTCAGCACGGACTTTTCTGCGCTATGATCGGCCTCCTTCGAGAAGTCCCGTAGAAGAGCAAGTCTTCGATACAGTTCGAGAAGCAAGCAGTATTAATAGTTCAACTGCAAAACGAAAAGCAGTTGGATGCATTTCGTAAAACAACTGCTGCAGTGGATAATGAAAATGTCTCCTGCCGAAGTTGAGATTTGAATATTTGGTTTGGGCGCGTAAAAGTGGTCATGTGATCCCAAGCGCGCGCTTCCCGTTTGGGATTTGAATATTTGATTTGAGCGCATAAGTGGTCATGTATCCCGAGCGCGCGCTTCCCGTTTGCGATATCACTATTTGACTTGGCACGTAAGTCATACTGTGTGCATTTGAGCGCGAGCTTACGTTTAAGATTTTAAAATTAATCGCGTATATGAATTTACTTTATTTTGATAAAAGTGAATCAAATTTACAGCTTAAAAAATCTTTTTAATCATTTCTTAACCAAAAATTCAACAAAATATATTCACGTGGCTGATTATTCAGTCACAGGTCAGCTAGTATGTAATTAATATAATAGTGGGTAAGATCGCATTTTAGGTTTTATACTTTTTTGAATTTGTGCTTTAATTCGATTTATTTATCTTTTAATTATTTTAACATCCCCGATACTTTCTTTCTTTTAATTAATTTAAATAATTTAAAGGTTGATAAATATTTTATAACGAAATGTTGTTCTTTGCCAAACTATGAGTTACATATTATGTTTTAACTCGATTATTAACTTGAATTATTGTTAAAACTTTCTGTTAGTTATCAAAGTTAGTTCTGTAAATTATTATTCGACCAAAAATAGGAATTAATCCTTAGCAAAAGCTAAGATGTAAATCAAACGTTAAATTAATATATTTATAATTTATTCTAGAACGTCAAAATCAACATGTAATAAAACGACGCAGTCTAGTAATTCGTCGTTTGACAGCAACTCCGATGCAGAACTACCCAAAAAGAAAAAGTACGGTATTAAATTCAGGAAAGAATGGAAGGCTACATTCCCATGGCTGGTACAAGAAAATTCCAGACAAAGTAAAAAATGCTATATATGTAATGTTTCAATTATTGGGGGAAAGTCACATCTTAAAAGACACGAAAATTCAGTTGCGCATACAAAAGCTTGGGAAATCAGTAAAAAGACTGTAAAAATTTCGAAGTAAATAACACAATCTGAAGAGTTCAAACTTATCGAATCAGCTAAACAACTTGAAACGGCTCTTAGCATTTTTATTGCAGAGCATAATCTACCGTTCACAGTGGTAAACCATTTAAATCATTTGTTAAAACGCTTCGCTCCTGATTCTAAAATAATTAAGAAAATGACGATCAATCGAATTAAAGCACAAAGCATAGTAAAAAATATAACTGGCCCTACAAATTTGGAAAACTTAATAAAAATTATGAATGAACAATATTACTCGATAGTAATAGATGAAAGTACAGATTGTACAACTTCAAAAAATTTGGCAATAATTGCTAGAATATTTAATGTTAAATCGCAGGACCGATTTTTAGGATTAATTCCTTTAGTTGATTTGACATCCCAGGGAATATTTAATGCCATTTTACAATTTCTTAACGAAAATCATATTAACGTTAAAAATATGATAGGTTTTACAGCAGACAATTGTTCTGTTATGATGGGTAAACTAAATGGTGTGCAAAACAAACTTAAAGATCTTGTTCCTTGTAAATGGTTGTGTGTGTCACAATTTGAATTTAGTTTCAATGGCGGCAGCAAAGGAACTACCGGATTATATCGATAAATTGATAAAAGAAATCAACCACCACTTTTGCAATAGTTCCTCTCGCAAATTAGAATTTAGGATGTTACAAGAATACTTTGGCTCAGACTTACACGTAATACTTCGGTATGCACCCACTCAATGCTTATCTCGTCAGGTAAATATTTAATCACGTTTATATGGTGTTTTGATGTTTATTTCTTAATTATTATACTTAACTTTTAGGACGCTATAAATCGTATACTGGAACAGTGGACAGCGTTATTATATTATTATAATCAGTTATCGGATTTTGAAGCGAAATACGGTAATGAAAATATTCAGTTTATTCTTAGTTCGCTTAAAAGTGACAGTGTTAAACTATATTTCTATTTTTTATCATATATTCTCGGTATTATCAATTCCGTCAACTTAGAAATGCAATCCGAGGAACCTCGAATGCATATTTTAATAGCTCAATTTTCATATTTGTTTAGGCAAATTTGTCGCAATTTTATTAATAAAGCTACCATCGATAAAACTTCTATTAAAACCATTAACCTTTATATAAATCATTTATCAGACAATGATTTATACTGTGGTTTGGAGGCTGAAATTGTATGCCAAGATATGGCCGACGATCTAATATGTGATTTTAAATGCAAAGTTAGAACATTTTATATTAAATTTTGTACCCAACTAAGAACTAAAATCGATTTTGAGAACGAAGTTTTAAATTTAATTCCAAAATTTACTCCAGAACAAGTAGTATCTGGCCAAAGCAATAATGTTTTAAAATTATTAACTATATTATTTCCTCAAAAAGGAATACAAAACGCCGAAAAAATTAACTCCGAGTATCGTGCGTTATCAGACTACGAAAAAATTTAAAAATTCCAATATATCTGAATTTTGGCATAACGTCAGCCTCCAAAAAAACGAATTAGGCCAGTTTATGTTTCAAAACGTATAAACAATTGCACAAGGTGTTTTATCTTTGCCTCACTCTTCAGCTAATGTTGAGCACATATTTTCCATACAAAATTTGATTAAAACCAAATGTAGAAATCGATTAGCAATAACGACTTGCGAAGCTCTTATCCGAACCAAAGATTTGCTTAGAACAAACAATAGTTATTGTTTTGATTTTCGAATTTCGAAGGAAATGCTTTCGAAAAATCTTAATTATAAACTAGTAGAAGAGGAGCTATTAGTTGATTAATTAATTCCTCAAGTAGTAAAAATAAAAATGGATTCTTCTAAAATATCTATTAAAATTTTATTATTAAATTTATCAAATGTAATTATTATAATTTATTAAATAAATATTATTTGTTATTTTATTGTTAACCATTTCAAATCACATATTCGAACTGACAGAATAATTACTGAATTATTGTAATATTATTATTATATAAAAACAATATTTCCTTTGTAAATGTAATATTGATACTTGTATGTTCAATTCATTAAGTGCAACTTGCGTTTTTATTTGATTTTATTCTACAAATGTATACATCGAAACTGAAATGTTTTCTGATATGATTTATAATTTGTGTTAATATCGTTTGTTATATTATTACTATTAATATTAGTTATTAATAATATAAATATTATTAAATAAAATAATTTGAATTTATAACGTGTTCTTTATTCTTATTACATTAGCATTACAAATATTTGTATGCGAAAAATCTGAATCTTAGGTAATTCCATAAAGTAAAATAGACTTAAAGAGATGGCCTAAAGAAAATTAATTTTATTCTTAAACGAAACTAGCGACATAGCCAATATTCTATTATTGTGTACTACATTCAGAATCGTAAATGCAACAACAAAAATAATCTCATTTTTTTTATACCGTGTGCTTATACAAAAATACAAACAAAAAAAATCGTAATTTCGTAAAACAAAAGCAGGAGATGAACGGAATTACAACACAGTACACTAAAATCAATTCTTCTTCATTCTACTTCTCCATTTGTATTTTGTATACAATATGCATCGGTGATGTTTTTTATGTATATGTGCATATTTAATATTCGTAAGTTGTATTTGTTATTCATTTGTAGTTCAAGGTCATATGTGAATAGGAAAAACAAAAATAAATTTCTTTCATTCCTGAATAATATTTCACTCGTTAAATAGCTAATTAGAAATTTTGTATCAATACAATTATTACTAGTGTGGTGAATTTTGTAAATTAATCGGGGCATAAATGTTCTGTTATAAATTGCGATTCAAAGCGGAAAAATGGTGCTCGCCTTTTTAAACATTCTCATGTTTACGACAAGCACCAGTTATGGTTAGAAAATTGTCAAATTTCGTCATTGAACAGAAAAAATATTTTTATATGCTCGAAGCATTTCGAATCTCAATATTTTTTGAAGCGCTTATTGAAAAGAAATGCTGTCCCCACATTGTTTTTACCACAAAGAAATCAAGAAACATCAGGTAATGTAACAACTCCTCTCCAAGTGTTAAATTCTTATATTCAATTGCCAAATAATGTTGGTATGGAGATCGATAAACAATTGAATTCAATTTATGAATCTGCGTTAGTGATAATTTAACCCTACATCAAATTTGCAATTTGCCGGATCCCTATTTTGATAAAACTAGATTAATATCTCATTCAATAACCTGCACACATTGTGAAAAATCAGAAAAAAATATTGAGGTTTATAGGCGATTAAACCGCAAGTTACAGTTTCAAATCTATAAATTAAAAACTGATAAATTGAACTTAATCAAACAGGTAAAAAGTTTTCAACAAAAAAATCGCATATTGAATAAAAAAGTGATTAATTTAAAGCTTCAAACGAAAATGAATATAAATTGCATTATAGACAAGCAAAATAAAAGTGAACAGTGTAAAATTTTCTGTAAAATGATTTTGATGGATAGAAAGAAATGTCAGAGATGGCCGGAAGAATATAAGACCTTAGCACAAAATATGTACTATAGGTCACCAAAAGCTTATAGTTTTATGAGAGATCGTTTAAATTTCGAATTGCCCTCCAAATCTTCTCTCATAAGATGGCAACCGATAAAAAATTTATCCCCGGGAAATAATAATCCAATTTTTTTGAATAAATTAAAAGAAACAATCGGGAAACTGACGGTAATTGGAAAGCAATGTACACTAGTGTTTGATGAAATTAAAATCCGGCAAGATCTGAATTATAACATCGTAAGAGATTGTATCGACGGTTTTATTGATCTAGGAGAAAATTCAAGAGAAGCTAAAATTGGTACACATATATGTGTCTTCATGGTTCGAGGTCTAATAGAAAATTGGAAAATTATATTATGCTATTATGTATCTCATAATGCAATTAAGTCAGCTACTCTAAATAAGTTGGTATCAGAAAATTTAGATCTATGTTTAACTTTAGGGTTGTGTGTTCGAGCGGTTGTTTGTGATCAGGGTTCAAACAATAGAAAAGCTTTAGCTTCTATGGGAGCTACTAGAGACAAACCGATGTTAAATTTCGAAGGACCTACAGAAATTGTCAGCATTTTTGACTCGCCTCATTTATTCAAGTCTTTCCGGAATGCAATGCTGACATCCGATATC
This sequence comes from Nephrotoma appendiculata, assembly GCA_947310385.1. Classification (NCBI taxonomy): domain Eukaryota; kingdom Metazoa; phylum Arthropoda; class Insecta; order Diptera; family Tipulidae; genus Nephrotoma; species Nephrotoma appendiculata. Next base: position 243,202,057 of record OX371223.1, on the reverse strand, counting down.
GATTGTCCCGATGGAGTAGCAAGTTGGGATGTAGTGAAGGAGCTCTACAAATTAGAAAAGTCCTCTGTTACTATAATGTGTCCCAAATTAAATGATAAGCATGTAAATCCTATTCATTTCGACAAAATGAAGGTTAAGCTTGCCACTCAAATATTTAGCAGGAGTGTTGTGGCCGGTATTAAAACTGTTGCCGATTTAAATAAATTTTCTGATTTGGTAAAATTTAAAGTTCCAGCGACATGGAAGTTATTTGATAAATTAGATAAATTATTTGACATCCTAAATTCGAAACATCAGTTTAATGCAAATAAATTTAAAGTGGGTCTAAAATATGACGAAACAAATGAAATTTTCAAGTTTTTGCTAACTATGCTACAATATTCAAAAGACACGAAGCTGGTCAATGGTAAAAAAGTATTCTCTTTCGATGGAATAATACAGACCATTAACGGAATTTTATTTCTTCTTAAGTCATTGGTCCAAGAAAATATTGGTGTACAGTACATTTTAACATCGCGGTTGAACCAGGATGCATTAGAAAACACATTTGCGCTTATTCGAGGTGCAAACGGCAATAATTTTAATCCTTCAGTTCAAGAATTTAGTTTTACGGTAGCTAAATTGTTATCAATAAAATATTTAACGTCGTTTACGACATTATCGAACTGCGAAGAAGATAATGACACATACCTCCTAACCATTATTCGTGAAGAAATTGAGCAAGAAAAACTTCCTAATTCAGAGAGAGATGTAAATGAGATGAAAATTATCCCGCCAATAAACGAAAGTCATAAAGTTAATTACGACGATCAGGTTCAATGCAACAAGGAGGAAAACCAACTTGAAACGGATCTCATTACAGAATTAGATTTCATACCTTATGAGCCGGACTTCAACTCAGACGTTTCAGAGAGATATTTTGTTGGATACTTAATTCAAAGACTTTTCAGAAAATATAACTGTGCAAGCTGTGCTTTAGTGATGCTTAAAGAAAACGATTACTTAGAATGTAAATCGGAATTATTAATTCATCATAAAAATTATTTGCAAGATACATTTGGAAAACTCCAGACACCGTCACAAGAATTTTTTGAACTATGTAGGCGTCAGATAAATTTCTTCGAACAAAATTTTATACGCAACGCACATACTATAGGATTGAAACAACATTTAATCGGAACCTTAATCGATAATTATGTGGATCGAGAATTTTATAATAAAGATAATAATTGTTTTGATCATCACACCTTTTTGTTGAATCTTATGATCCTAATATTAATTAGAAAACATAGTAAATGGTATATGGAACGCATTAGACGGGAAAATCGTGAAAGTTTTAGTGCTAGAAAAGAAAACCGGAAAACATATATGTTAACTAAGGACAGAAGATGGAGAACAATTCTTAATTGAAAATATTTGGTTGTATGTACAGTCAAACCTGTTAAATTGGACACCTTTTTAAGTTGGTCACCTGGCTAAGTTGGACAATTTTGTCTTACATTTTTAATTATTCTCAACCAAAAATAGTTTGCTTGGACACTCTAACGCTGTTAATTTTGATTTTTGTTCAAAACCTTTTTATGTTGGACACCTTTATAAGTTGGCCATTTTTTATGGCACCGTGAGTGTCCAACTTACACAGTTTCCACTGTATTTAAAATTTTAAATAAATGAATTTTGTTTGAATGGATATGATTATTTTTTATTTTATGCTTTTGAGACCCAATTCCAAGTTTTGCCCGGTTTTCTCCTCTTATAGCTCATAAATGTATTATTAAGAAGGCCATTCCATGAATTTCCATAGTCAATTTTTAAGTGCAGAGTGGTTGAAAATTTGGCGTTTGGATCGCGAGGTGCCGGGTTCGCATCCTGATAGGGGCAGGATGCAAAAGGAAATTTTCATCAGAGGATTACAATCATAGATAGAAAGGAACACATCTAATAACCGCTGTTGGAGTGCGTAACTCATGGGCCGACCCATCTTTCATATCACTACTATAAGCCGGCTAAATTAATTAAATTAGTGAAAGTAATTAAATTGGTTAAATTAATTAAATTAATTAAATTAATTAAATTAATTAAATTAATTAAATTATTTAAATTAATTAAATTAATTAAATTAATTAAATTAATTAAATTAATTAAATTAATTAAATTAATTAAATTAATTAAATTAATTAAATTAATTAAATTAATTAAATTAATTAAATTAATTAAATTAATTAAATTAATCAAATTAATTAAATTAATCAAATTAATTAAATCAATTAAATTAATTAAGTTATTTAAATTAATTAGATCAATTAGATTAATTAAAATAATTAAATTAATTAAAATAATTAAATTAATTAAATTAATTAATTTAATTAATTTAATTAATTTAATTAATTTAATTAATTTAATTAATTTAATTAATTTAATTAATTTAATTAATTTAATTAATTTAATTAATTTAATTAATTTAATTAATTTAATTAATTTAATTAATTTAATTAATTTAATTTAATTTAATTTAATATAATTTAATTTAATTTAATTAGTTTAACTAATTAAATTAATTAATTTCTATTGTTTATTATTAATAATAACAGCCCATTATCGTTAGCGGACGGACTTTACACTATCAGTAATAATGTCATTACTGAAAACATCAACATGTAAAAATATCCTATATCCTCCGCTATTTAATAATTTTTAAATTTTACACAAATAAGTGGCAAATCCAAAATTAACGAAAATTTTGGAGAAAGACAACTTTTTTTGGTGCTTGAGTCTACTATGTGGTGTTTTGCGATGTCCTAATTGCAATATGTTTTCATCAGAAGGTAGTTGCGGAGTTTTGACATGCAACGAGAGGACTGTTAAACCCTAATTACGTTAGAATAGCATAATATTTCATCGAGGTTCATGCTCGCTAAACTACAATAACTAGACAAGGCTGGAAGGTTTCAGGTTAGGTTTTAGTGGTTGATACTTAAGCCATTTTTGGCACATTGTGATACCACGCAATTACGCCACATCATTAACCCATTCAGTTACTCACAACACAACTACAGTATACCACCTGCACATTGCAAGCTCCAAGTCAACTTGGACATTGACATGGACGGTGAGTCAGCGCTGAATTCTGCACTCCATCATAGGGTCTTAGTTGTGTTTATTAACATCACCTAATGTAATCAATGATGAAACTCCGATTTGCATCTAGCCTCTGATGGGATTTGAACCCAGTACCTCCCCGGTCCAAGTGCCAAAGCTTTAACTATTGCACCACTTGTCCGGTCAGATAAGGCTATAACAACTACAATAATCGTTAGAGATTGGAGTTTTCAAAATTATCTATAAAATGGCTAATTTTGAGTTGACAATAAAGACCGAACATTTGTTTACAGTCTCAAACAGAGGATTTTTAATTTTCTTAAACAATTTGTACTTTAAAAAAGATCCAAAATAATCAAATCCAAATAGATTTTTCGAAAAGATGTCCTGTTGCCGTTGATATCAATGAAATATAGAACACTAAGCTTTATTTGATTGCCACAGAGCTAAATAACAAAGCATTACAGGTAATAAGCAGCAATAAATAATTTTTAAAATACTTCAAGAACTACAACGTATTAAAAGAAGGCATCAGGAGTAGACAAGATAACAACACAATTTATACAAGTCTGACTCAGGACTTAAGAAATACTAGAGAATATTTCATCACCCATAATGCCTCATAATATGAACTTATCACCTTCTGTAGACGGAGCTGTTAATAATAATGGCACCTAAAGTAATTGAAGCTGTCGTGGCTAAGAAGACACTTCCCATGTTAAAAACCATTTTTGCATCTAGATTAACGAGATCTTTCATTCATTAAAGAAGCCGGACGCCAGAAGTAGACTACTCTTCTACTTCAGATTAAAAACTCTTCAAAAATTAGTCAGTTTGTGTATATGATCTCCAATAATCTTTTGTTACGTAGTTTCAAAGATTACACTCCAGCATAATTTGTCTCGTTCCCTCATTTCCCGCATCCCAAGTTCCAAATTTTAATTATGTGAAAAGTTAAAATTGCAAGGCATAAATTCTGACCCCGCCTATGTAAATCCTTAAAGTCATTTGTGCCGCATCAGACAGAAAATTGTATTCTTAACATTTCAAATAAATCTATAAAACTTGAAAATTAATTTTATATTCGCTATACAATGTAATATGTATACAAACCAAACATTATCATAAAAACAATTATTCAACAAAACATTCATATACTCACACACACACGCATGAATCATGTAAAGCACATCTATACCTTATTTGCTATACACGGCTGATTTTTTTACTTCATCATAAAATGGAATGGAAAAACAAAAAATCAAATACGATCGAAAAAGATCTTGAATCAGGTACCAATATAAGCCGGAACGCGCGCTGGCTCAATGTAGGGATTTATTCTGCATAAATTCTCTTTAAGTCTATTTTACTTTATGGTAATTCATACACCAAAAACATATTTTTATTTCTTTTTTGTTTCTTTTAGTTCTCTCTATCGACAAAAATGGGAACTATTTGAAAAGAGTCAGAAAAGTACTTGAACGCTATATTTAATACTATTTTGCTCAGAAGTTTAATACTTTGAAATTTTCGTCAATATCATCCCTGGCGTTCGTTCGCTCATTCTGACAATTTTTTCCACCAATCATATTGCTCATAAATGACGATTCTCGATTTTTGTGCAAAAGATGATTGGTCGAACAAATGACCGAACGAACGAACGCAACCTTAAACCTACCTTTAATGTTGAATTCGATGAAAAAGTGAATGGAATGGCCACTCATCGTCTAACTCAAACGTCTGTTGAGAATTGAGTTGAGTTGTTTGATTTTTCTCTCATTAAATTCAATTTTTGTGAAGGTCAAAAATGTTTGCTCAGACGAAGTAATTTGGGGCGAGACAAAGTTCGCCGGGTCAGCTAGGATGTATATAAAAATGGTGTAAAAAATGTATGTGCGCGCATCAGTTGAGAACGGCTGAATCCATTTGGCTCAATCTTTTTTTGTTGTGTTCGCAATTGCCAGGAGATGGTTTTTACGAAAGAAAATTTTGAAAAAATCCATCGAAATAGTCGGACAACTCAAAAAATCGAAAAAAAGCTTTTTTCTATCAATTTTGTATGTAAAGACAGGTGGTGCAGTGGTTAAAGTTTCGGCGCATGGGCTAGGAGGTACTGAAATCGAATCCCACCAGAGGCTGCATGCAAATTAGTATTTTGTTTTTTATCCAATCTATTTATTTAATCTATTTATTTTCTCTATCTAAAAATCCACTGGAAAAGTGGGAAAATTCGGAAAATGATGTTTTTTAGTTGAGAACGGCTGAGCCCATTTAGCTCAATCTTTTTTTGTTCTGTTTTTACGAAAGAAAGTTTTGGGAAAATCCACCGGAAAAATCGGAAAAATCATGTTTTTCAGTTGAGAACGGCTGAACCGATTTGGCACAGTTCTTTTACTGTGTTCACAATTGCCAGGAGATGCTTCTTACGAAAGAAAATTTTGGAAAAACCTACCGGAAAATTCGGAAAATCGAAAAATGATGTTGTTCAGTTGACAACGGCTGAACCTATTTGGCTCAATCATCCATCGCACAATGGGAAACCATTACGTCGATATATATATTATAGCTAAAAATGCTTAATAATTAACGAAGCGTAAAACTGATTACAGATTCGGAATCAGCGACGAATTTGCAAGCGGATTACATTGATTTAAAATCACATTTTGGTATTTTAAAAAAACTTGCAATACATCCATCGCACAATGGGAAACCATTATGTCGATATATATATATTATAGCCAAAAATGCTTAATAACGAACGTAGCGTCTTGGTCCCACCAATATGTCATGATAACCACTGGTCCATATCATGACCATAGAGCATGATTTTATAACCCTTTCCATGAGAAATTTACAAAATACTGAATATTTCGAGTTAAGGTGGAGCCTTAAATTCGCTTGTGCCTATACTAGAAATATTTATGTGTAGTGGAGTATACGGCCAGATAGGTCTTGGTCCCACCAATATGTCATGATAACCACTGGTCCATATCATGACCATAGAGCATGATTTTATAACCCTTTCCATGAGAAATTTACAAAATAATGAATATTTCGAGTTAAGGTGGAGCCTTAAATTCGCTTGTGCCTATACTAGAAATATTTATGTGTAGTGGAGTATACGGCCAGATAGGTCTTGGTCCCACCAATATGTCATGATAACCACTGGTCCATATCATGACCATAGAGCATGATTTTATAACCCTTTCCATGAGAAATTTACAAAATAATGAATATTTCGAGTTAAGGTGGAGCCTTAAATTCGCTTGTGCCTATACTAGAAATATTTATGTGTAGTGGAGTATACGGCCAGATAGGTCTTGGTCCCACCAATATGTCATGATAACCACTGGTCCATATCATGACCATAGAGCATGATTTTATAACCCTTTCCATGAGAAATTTACAAAATAATGAATATTTCGAGTTAAGGTGGAGCCTTAAATTCGCTTGTGCCTATACTAGAAATATGTATGTGTAGTGGAGTATACGGCCAGATAGGTCTTTGTCACAGCAATATGTCATGATAACCACTGGTCCATATCATGACCATAGAGCATGATTCGGAAAATCGAAAAATTATGTTTTTCAGTTGAGAAAGGCTGAAACGATTTGGCTCATTCGTTTTTTGTTGTGTTCTTATGAATGAAAATTTTGGTCAAATCCACCGGAAAAATCGGAAAATTTTGAAAATCAAAAAATGTAGTTTTTCAGTTGAGAACGGCTCAACCGATCTGGCTCAATCGTTTTTTGTTGTATTCGCAATTGCCAGGAGATGGTTCTTACGAAAGAAAATTTTGGGAAAATCCACCGGAAAAGTCGTAAAATTCGGAAAATCGAAAAATGATGTTGACTATGAAATTTTCAAATCAAATTGGCAATGATTTGACTAATCAGGACAGGGGACCTGAAATCACTCATGGTCATTTTCGTTTGTGCAAACGGGTTATTTTTCTTGCTGCCATTAAATTGGAAATTTGAGTATTAATTCACTGTTTTATGAGTTGTGTGCATTGCAACCATAAACGGCACCATTATTATAATCATATGAAGTTGGGTGTGATTTTTACGATTTCGATAGTTTTTTCCAGAAATTTTTTAATGCGTAACAAGTGCAATTATCAAATTGGATTGCGGGATTGAGATTGATTCGATCTGTCAGTTCATTTTTGTGGATTAATGATTTCAAAGTAAATGAGTCAAATGAATATTTGTAATGTTTAGGAATTGATTTTTGATTAAAATGTCGGATATCAGACGATCGAACCTAGGACGAAGAAATCGTAATTCACAAAGAATACACAATATCCGTGAGAATGAAATGCAAGAGCAACAATAAAAATTAAATGAACAGAGACGTGATCATATTGGACAAGTTCGCGCTGCACGAGCATCAGCTCAGGTTCGACAAAACGTATAACTCGACGGAGAAGTGCGGTGAACGTCGACTTGAATCACGCTACTTTCAATTATGACTCTACTATCGCCTACAAAGATCTTCACTGCCTTGATATTGGAGAATTGTCTGCCTTGTGCTAACATTGCCACGCATTGAAGTTCCAAGCAGAAATGCCAGGGCTATGCTATGCCGATGGCTAAGTCAAATTGCTGTTTTTGACATCGCCACCGGAGCCATTGCGTACTTATCTATATGGAGATACAACGCTATCCAGACATTTTCACGCACACACACAATTTCACAATGAATGCTTCAACATAACGTCATTTGGAACCGATGTTGTTGTTCGTCAAACGACTACAATCCCACCTATAAGGTAATGAAGTCATCGTGTGCTGATCATTTCGATAATGTTGATCGATTGTACTCATAATATTCAAAATAATTCTCTATTTTCTAGATTGAAGGGAAAACTTATCATCGAAGCGGAGCATTGATGCCACCAGCAAATGAAGAACCCAAGTTTCTTCAAATTTACTTCGTTGGAAAATCCGAATTTGAATAAAGTTGTCATCTTGCGCTCTTCAATGCCTAAAAACCAGAGACAGTCCGATAACTTCAGTGTCTTCTGCATGAACACAATACGCTGGTTGGTTTGTTTAAAACTGCTTTGGAGACAATGTCTTCCGATGATCACAAAATAATCATCAGAGCAGACAAAAGACCAACTGGAGGCCATGCACGTCAGTACAATGCTCCCACTATCGACGAAGTCACAGTTGTGATTGTGGTCGAAAATGTGGAATCGCGTGATTGCAAGAATGCAAAATCATCATCCGAGACGAGTGCACAATGGCACATAAACCAGTGGATCATTGGAAGCGTTCAATCGAACGATGAAGGATTTACAAAGTGACCCAAGATGTTTTGGTGGAGCAATGATTCTGCTGGCCAGCGACTTTCGTCAAAAGCTACCTGTCATTCCGAGATCAATAGCTGCACATTAACACAACGCATGTCTGAAATCGTTGAGATTGTGGGGCTATATAAGGAAGTTGCAATTGACCACTGCTGATTTCTACTGGCGCTTGGCAATGGTCAAATTCCTTTTGATGTTTCGACCGGATTGATTTCGTTTTCCTAGAATTTTTGCATGTTTACGACGTCGAAGGGAGAGCTTATCACGAAAGTGTTTCCGGACATCCGCCGAAATTATATGAATCACGATTGGCTCAGCGTTTGGCGTTTGCTATGACGATTAACAAACCGCAAGGTCAATCGTTGGGTGTGTAGAATAAATCTTGAATTTCCGTATTTTTCTCATGGTAAGTTGTACGTCGCGTATTTGAGAGTTGGTAAACCATCATCGTTGTTCATTTACACGCCGGATAACAAAACAAAAAATATTGTTTACTACAATGTATTGTATTGATTTGCGTTTGTATTAGATTTAATTTCACTCGGATAAAATACATTGAATTCTTTTGAATTCCAACTGACTGCAATTCATTTCCACACTGAGAGAAAGATCGAACATTCAAACATCAAACAACTCAATTTTCAATAGATGCCTGAGTTTGAATCGACATTGCATTCACTTTTCATTTTTCAATATACATTAGTGTTGAATTCGATGAAAAGTGAATGGAATGTTTACTCAACTCAAACGTCTATTGAGAATCGAGTTGAGTTGTTTGATTTTTTCTCTCATCAAAATAAATTTTCGTGAAGGACAAAATTATGCTGCTTGGAACGACGTAATTTAGGACGGAACGAGGTTCGCCGGGTCAGCTTGTTACGACTGTGTTGGTCGCAACCACCATTTTATGTTTTTATTCACCTCTGTAGTTGTCTGTTAAATTGTGCGCTGAACGTACCCGCGATGTTTTGTTTTGTACTTCATCGTGTGGTGGCGCAGAGGTGAGAAGAACGACGAGAGAGAGATAACCATGTGTATCGAGTGTGGTGTGTAAAGCAAAACATTCCATGAGAATGTTTTTCTTATATGCGTCTCTTTTGCATCAATTGAATTGATGTAAAAGAGAAACAGAGAAGAAAGATATTCTTCTGGAATGTTTTGCGCGTCGTTTGTGCGGCGCTCGAATTTTTTTTGCTTATCATTCATTCAAGTGGTGATTGTTAAAAGAAAGTTAGAGTTTTGATTTTGTGAGTTACATAAAAAAAAAATTAATTTTGTTTGGTTTTTTTTTTTTTTTTGATTTTGGTGATGAGAAGTTGAGTTCTCAGTTTTTTGTAATTCTTATATTAATTTATTGTGAACAATTTGGATTATGAAGTCCGTAATTTATGGGCGATTACTATTTTTGTAAATTTGAGAAAAATAATAAAATTATTGGTGCAAATATTACATGTCGGAGTTTTGAGTGTAGAATTTGCTTCTATCAGTGAAAAATACATAAAACAAGGTCGTGTGTTAGCAAAAGACAACGAAAAGTTGGTATTGTGATTAAATTCGTTTTCTCATGATATTGTATGCAGATTGCGGATTATCAAAAGTTTCATGTGCAATTTCATCCGGTGCGATTTGATTTGATTATAGGCGTTCACTGCATAATCAACGAGCACCGCATTATAAACGAGTTCGGAATTATTTAAGGGTGCCGCATTTTTACGGGCTAACTCACGTAGCCTATTCTACATTATTCGACGGCCGCTATTAATTTATCATCGGGTATCGTATTAAACGGACACCGCAATTTCTACGGGTACCTCACCACATTTTTTTAAATCACGGTACATTTTTACCGGTGCGTCAAATTTTCACGGGTACCATAATATTAGTGGGTACAGTATGTACAATAATTAATGGACACCGCATTTTTGTAAGGGTACCACCATATTTAATCAAGCCGGCCATTTGTATTGAAATTGATATCGGGGAGAGGCCCCGCAACCTAACGGTACCAAGGCCGCAACCCAAACTTTATTTGGTATTGGTGAAAGGCACCGCAACTAACGGGTGGCCAACCAGCTATTCGTTTTGGTATCGGGGAGAGGCCCCGCAACCGCAACGGCGCAAGGCCGCAACCATTTGCTTTTATTTTAATTAAGGTACAATTTTTTTTATTTTTATTTTTAATTTTTTTTTGTGATTTTATATTTTTTATATATTTTAAATTTTTTTATATATATATAATAATTTTCAAATTTAAATTTTGTAATCGAGCGCCGCACAGCGGGTGCACGCTCGGTGCATATTGTTCTTTCTCTCTCTCTCGTTCTCTCTCATCGTTGTGCGGTGGAGGGGAAGTTGTTTTCTTATCGTTTTGTTTGTTTTTTTTTATAAGTAAAATGAATTACTAATTTCGCAGATCGGTATGATGGGAGCGGAGACTCCCTCTGTGTCGGTGTAGTGTTTGCGGTCCCTTGGTGCCCGCATCCAATTTCGTAACCGGGGCTTTGCCCTGTTTGAATTCGAATGGATGCGCGCACCAAGGCACCTCTTCCGTTATTATTATTTTCTTGTTTATTATTTATTTGATTATCCGGTTCGTTCCTCAAGTTCCGGCCGACGAATTTCGGCGGAACTCCAGGTATTATTATTATTTGCGTTTTTTCCCTTCTTAAATATCTGTAATCACGGTGTACGCCAGGAGCCCATGCAAGCCTCAAACCCCACGACCTTAGCACTTCTCCCTGAGAACGTAGCCGGCAAAAATCACCGTGAAAGCCTCTGCATGCGCTTAGTGAAATCTGCAGATTGGCAGTAGCCAGCCTGTAACAAGCTGGTTCTTAATAAAATTGTAAAAGATGATTTTAGTGTTTTGTATGTCAAAATGCAAGTGTTTTGTATGTATGTCAAAATGCCTTTTAAATACACATGGCCCGATACGATCAATGGTTACTGAGATATATGAATGTAAAGCCATCTACCGGAAAAAGGCCACGAACTTTTCACCCTACCTATTATATTTCTTTGCTCATTCTATTGCTTAAAAAATAAAATTTTGGGGTTATATGTTCTGATATGCGAAAAATCTTAAAAAAAAGAAACTCGTCAAAGAAAATAAAAAGAAAAAATGTAAATTTCTAGAACCTGATCGCAGTGCCACCTATATCGGGTCCAATTATGAATCAAAACGGTCCAGCCGTTTAGGAGTTTAGAAGTACTTCCATTACATACACGTACAGAAGAACTATATATACCTCTTTTCCTCCTAGATAAAAAAAAATTTGTTTGCTTCTATTTAAGTCCAACCCACACAAATGTGTAAAAATAACAGGTTTTAATATCTTAGTTAACGGATCTTAGTTAAATCGACAACATATAAATTATATAACATATTAAATGTTTAACTATTATTAACGTATGTGAAGTTATCCCACGATTCTATCCCAGAAAATAAAAAAAATTCATCAGGCAACACTAATCAATGAAAACCCCATTTGCTTTTGTGTGAAGTTAGCCTAGCCCAGAATAAAAATCACGTTAGAAACAAAAATAAAATTCGTTACATTTAAATTATGCGAAATTTAGCCAGTTTTAAACGATATATCAATAGAGCATGTATTTGTACAAAATAAAATTACATTAGGCACGATAAAGGTACTTAGCATGTTGAAAGTATAAACTTGTCGGATTAAGGCTATGTGATTCTGAGATCGTCACACTGCTGCCTTACTTTCAGAAAAGTTAGAAAAAAATCGTTCTGTGGCAACTTTGTAAAATTGGGCCCTGGGCCAGATTTATCCATACAACTCGTATGTGAACAAAAATTAAATTTAAATTCCGCACGTTAAAAGTATAAATTTGTCGGATTAAGGCTATGTGATTCTGAGATCGTCACACTGCTGCCTTACTTTCAGAAAAGTTAGAAAAAAATCGTTCTGTGGCAACTTTGTAAAATTGGGCCCTGGGCCAGATTTATCCATACAACTCGTATGTGAACAAAAATTAAATTTAAATTCCGCACGTTAAAAGTATAAATTTGTCGGATTAAGGCTATGTGATTCTGAGATCGTCACACTGCTGCCTTACTTTCAGAACAGTTAGAAAAAAATCGTTCTGTGGCAACTTTGTAAAATTGGGCCCTGGGCCAGATTTATCCATACAACTCGTATGTGAACAAAAATTAAATTTAAATTCCGCACGTTAAAAGTATAAATTTGTCGGATTAAGGCTATGTGATTCTGAGATCGTCACACTGCTGCCTTACTTTCAGAAAAGTTAGAAAAAAATCGTTCTGTGGCAACTTTGTAAAATTGGGCCCTGGGCCAGATTTATCCATACAACTCGTATGTGAACAAAAATTAAATTTAAATTCCGCACGTTAAAAGTATAAATTTGTCGGATTAAGGCTATGTGATTCTGAGATCGTCACACTGCTGCCTTACTTTCAGAAAAGTTAGAAAAAAATCGTTCTGTGGCAACTTTGTAAAATTGGGCCCTGGGCCAGATTTATCCATACAACTCGTATGTGAACAAAAATTAAATTTAAATTCCGCACGTTAAAAGTATAAATTTGTCGGATTAAGGCTATGTGATTCTGAGATCGTCACACTGCTGCCTTACTTTCAGAACAGTTAGAAAAAAATCGTTCTGTGGCAACTTTGTAAAATTGGGCCCTGGGCCAGATTTATCCATACAACTCGTATGTGAACAAAAATTAAATTTAAATTCCGCACGTTAAAAGTATAAATTTGTCGGATTAAGGCTATGTGATTCTGAGATCGTCACACTGCTGCCTTACTTTCAGAAAAGTTAGAAAAAAATCGTTCTGTGGCAACTTTGTAAAATTGGGCCCTGGGCCAGATTTATCCATACAACTCGTATGTGAACAAAAATTAAATTTAAATTCCGCACGTTAAAAGTATAAATTTGTCGGATTAAGGCTATGTGGTTCTGAGATCGTCACACTGCTGCCTTATTTTCAGAAAAGTTAGAAAAAAATCGTTCTGTGACAAGTTTGTGAAACTGGGCCCTGGGCCAGATATATCCATACAAGTTGTATGTGAACAAAAATTAAATTTAAATTCCGCACGTTAAAAGTATAAATTTGTCGGATTAAGGCTATGTGGTTCTAAGATTGTCACACTGCTGCCTTACTTTCAGAAAAGTTAGAAAAAAATCGTTCTGTGGCAACTTTGTAAAATTGGGCCTTGGGCCAGATATATCCATACAACTCGTATGTGAACAAAAATTAAATTTAAATTCCGCACGTTAATAGTATAAATTTGTCGGATTAAGGCTAAGTAGCCTTAATAAATTTATTTGCAGAATTTATGTGCGGAATTTAAATTTAATTTTTGTTCACATACGAGTTGTATGGATATATCTGGCCCAAGGCCCAATTTTACAAAGTTGCCACAGAACGATTTTTTTCTAACTTTTCTGAAAGTAAGGCAGCAGTGTGACAATCTTAGAACCACATAGCCTTAATCCGACAAATTTATACTTTTAACGTGCGGAATTTAAATTTAATTTTTGTTCACATACAACTTGTATGGATATATCTGGCCCAGGGCCCAGTTTCACAAACTTGCCACAGAACGATTTTTTTCTAACTTTTCTGAATGTAAGGTAGCAGTGTGACGATCTCAGAACCACATAGCCTTAATCCGAGAAATGTATACTTTTAACGTGCTAAGTACCTTTATCGTGCCAAAATACTTCTATTGATATATCGTTTAAAACTGGATAAAATTCGAATAATTTAAAAGTAACAATTTTTTTTGTTTTTAACGCGATTTTTATTAAATTCTGGGCTGGGCTAACTTCACACAAGAGCAAATGGGGTTTTTATTGATTAGTGTTGCAGGATGATTTTTTTTTATTTTCCGGGATAGAATCGTGGGATAACTTCACATACGTTAAAAATAAATTTTTGACATGATTCTTTTTCGTTAACCCCACAATTGTGATGGCAGGCAGAAAAAGGGGTATACAGATAACACTGTTAGTATGTTATCGATGACAAAACAAACAAAACACTTCCATTTAGACTTCCTGTCTCTTACTTTATACCATAAACTAATTGCATTTAATATAAGAGCATTGCTAGCAAGTAATGAAGCAAAAGCAAAGAAGTCATCAAAAAATGCATACAGTTGAAATGGATTATAAGATTAGCTTACTACACAAGTTTATTTAAATTAATTTTTTCGTATTCGTTGGATAAGTTAATTTTACAATCCATTTAATTGCATGATCCATGAATTTTTTGATGAAATTATCTTTTCTGTATCGTAACTCTGTTGAACAAAATATCCTCTATGATAGAAGTAAATTGCAAGAAAATTTTATGACAGTTAAAAAAAATTCCAAATGTAAGAAAATACACCAAAATAATAAAGAAGCATATTCCATAAAAATCCTTTATATCTTTTAACCACTAAGGGTAAATTGGTTAAAACTAATATCATCATAAATTTTGTACCCATTTGGAAAACTAATCTAAGATAAATAATTTTATTGCCAAGCGATGTGGAAAATTCGGTTCATATACACATAAAATACATTTAAATGGTGTTGAAGCTCAAAAAATTTCAAAAACTCTTTCTGCTGTTACTAAAGCGGAAATAATTTAAATGAAAAGCTATAAAACATAAAAAAAACTTTTTTATGATTCAAATAGCAACAGATAACGAATTTGTTTTTGTCGAAATTCCATAATTAATTTGAATGTAATTTGAAAATCATTAAACATTCTTGAAACAAATTACCAACTCATAATGATTCGTAATCAATAGTAGACTAAAATGTATGTTGGCATTTTGTATAGCATGGTACGTAAAATTCCGTTTCGTCCTTAGTTGTACTATATGTCGGCGAAGATAGGGAGCCCCCATAAATAATTTTTTTTTATCACCCACCAAGTTTGATTTAGTTGCTAACTTTTATTCTCTTATCCGTGTTCATGACTTTTGTGATCTGTTCGTCTGCTTGTACAAATTTTATATGTTGGGTATACGTGGCATCACGTAAATAAAATTTTTATATCGTTACAGATTACCAACAAGTGCACAAGTAGGTACAATATTTAAACGAGAGGTAATTTTTAATTTCCGTTTTGTTGTTGTATTGCCCTTTGATGATAATTTACAGGACTTTCATAAATTAATTGGTACGTGGAAAAGTTTAAAATGCTCACATTAAGTGTTTGCTATAGTGGCAAGCACAGTTCCACAAGTATCAATTTGAGATTAGTGCTATGGGTGTGCTTCCGTCATTGAAAATATTTTTGCTAAACGTAATTATTGCTTTCATACACTAAATTTACCAATTTTAATTCCAGGAATCAAGTCTATGTACCTTTCTGTTGAATTCGCGTGTCTAGTATTTTTTTAAAAATTTGACGTGTTATATTCAATTTGGAAAATTTTATTCATATTCATCGCGCTGAATAATTAATCAAGTTATGGCGTTGATTTAAATTCGAATATTATAAACAGCAAAGAGGGATAGATGGGAAAATTTTATTTTAGTTTATACATACGAGTATATAGTTGCATATAAATCCATATCCATAAAAATCCTGTTGTTGTATAAATTACAATTCAATTATCGTTATGCTTATAGTTGATCTAATGTCTATATTTATAATTTATGCATGCAACATATGTGGAAAAAGTGAAAATCGGTTCACAAGATTGAATCGGAACAGTATAAATACTGTAGGTGTCGGATTATGAATTACAAAAGAACAAATTTGACAGAAGGGTAAAATTGTGGAAATGTTACTAACTGGAGGTAAAAGCAATTATTATTCTTAGCCTACATCGTTGTAAAAAAATGTAGGCAATTGTAAATGGCGGCGATGATTCTCGCGGAAAATAGTGGAATTAACAACGGCGTTAACAATATTTCGGAATTTTCACGAATACAACTACATGTGCAAGTGATTTACAAGTAGGGTTTCTAATCCGGATATCCGATCTTCGAAAAATGCGGATTATTCGACCAATTTTTGCTATTCGATTATTTAGATATTTTCACATAGTTATTCGGATATAATATTTCGTTTTTACGGTTACTTTTACTCAGAAAACCAATAATATTCAGCAAAAATAAAAAAAGAAAGCGGTAAAAATTAAAATATAAAAATATTATAGAACTATGTACAGAAAAATAGAAAGAAATAGAAATATTGGGTAACCACCGAAAAAGTATTGAAGTTCCCAAGTATAACAAGATTCGACTTTTTCGTCATTTTTCGAAGTAAAAACTTATATTTAGTTTCGACTTTGACATAGTTTTGCTTTCGACTTAGAATAAGATCCTGTATGAAAAGTGTCGCGATTATTCGAAACTGGACGAAACTCAATAAATAGAATTGCATACATGTATTTGTGAGCTGAAGACAAGAAACAATATGGCGGGAACGATCTTGTGCAACGACATATTATTTAAAAGGCTATAATTGAAAATACATATGAAAAGATGGTGTCCAAATGTAAAGCAAAACAAAACATTTAGGTTTAGAACAATGAATATTTTATTGTATAAAAAAAATATTTACATATATACACATCTAAATTATATTATATTTAATGTTTTAATTATTTTTTATTATTAAACAATGATTTGATATTATTCCTTGATTGTAATATTAAAAGTTTAAATATTTTCCATATAGCTCATATCAAGTTTATTATTTCGCATTTGTTTTCCACTTAATAATTTAAAACTTACAAAAATTTTTTGAATAGATATAAAAATATATTTTGGTGTAATTTTATTTAAATTAACGCACATCTTTAAATTTTTTTAAGAAAATCACTTTTATAAAATTACTAAACTCATGTCGTGAACATGTAAAATAAATACGATACGTAGCTCTATTTTGTTTCATCTTGTTATACTTGGGACAGTATACATATACGCACCAATACTAAAGTATTGATTCTTCGACTTTTTTCTAATATTTCGAAGGCAAATACGATAGTTCAATTTTGAGTTTCGTCTTGTTATACTTGGGTAGCTTTATGTTTTGTCTTTTTTGATTTAGTATAAGTTTATTACTGCAGTGACTGTTTTGTTAACCCTGTGAGTCCTGATTTAAAACTGGGCCAAATAGATTTTTCTTGTGAAATGTTTTATGTTGCTTGGGTACCATTTTAAGTAAAAATAAGAAAAAAAATTTAAAAAATAAGTCGAGGTAGGTTTTACCTAATGTACACGCACATGTACAAATTGAGCCGAGAGTAACTATTTTTGTATTAAGGAAAAAGTTTATATACTTATTATTTCAAATTCAAACTTAACCTTTATACGCTCTTCGGGTGAAATTTCACCCATTAATGATTTTAAAGTTATTTTACTTTTTTATTATGAAACTCAAGATGGTTAAAATTTTTGAATTCGTTTGTATTATTCGTTTGTACTACAAATAAAATATTGAAATATGTGATATATAGATGGATATGTATATAGATTTTATATAATATATATTCGGGTGAAATTTCACCCGAGCAATGCATGTGAAATTTTTTTTTGAAGTCGTATGAGGGTTAAAAATGTGTATTTAAAATGCAAAAATAATTAAAAACACATACTCGTGAATTGCTTCTAGCAAAACTAACTAATAATATAAAAAATATAAAAAAATAATATCAATAAAGTAACATCCAATAAACTAAAATTTAAATATTTGAGTCTCACAGTTTTTAAAATCACGTTCATTTATTATGGAATTTTAAAAAAACAGTTCTTTTTTTTAGTAGAGAAAGATGTATAGAACATTTTCCACAGTAAGCATACGTGCAAAACGCACAGCTCTCGATTTTGCATCTAGTTGCCTCTTTATTTCCACTAAATTCACGAAAATGATTAATAATCATACCGAATATCCGAGGTTGAACGAATTTCGTCCTGAGTTCTTCTTGAATGAGATGGAAATCCGGTATTGGTAATATCCGGTGGAGGATGCCCTCGTTTTCGTGGATCGGTTAATGAATTCATCAGAAAGAGTGCCACATGTAACCGGAATTCCAACAAATCTAGTATGTCTAGCTGGTATGTTTTGTTTTTGCATTGTATGTTTTGTTTTTGCATATACGTAGTTTATACACAATCCAACTTGCGCTGATTCGCAGAATTTAAAAATGTGCCATTAGTTGCAATGGCCATTTTTTGGATCTGATAAACGTGTTATTATATTGGATTAGTTGATCTAAAAGATCAACTCCTCCCATACCGCTGTTATATAAATGTACAATTTCCGGTTGTGAAACGTCAACATATCGCTTTAGGGATGCGCTCCATCTTTTTTATTGTGTTTATATCACCCTTTCCCCCTAGATAAATAGGTTTTTTATCAAGCCATTTGACCACAATAATTTTATCATAATTGCTGACTCATTGGTCTAAATAACCGCATTTCGCTTTTTTAAATTGGCGGTCTTCCGAAAAATCTGCCTTGTAAAATCGGTTAATTCGAGCGGTCCCAATTGCATTAATTCCTCTATATTTTAATATTTCCAATAAATTGTAAGTCGTAAAAAAATTATCGAAATACAGTTTGTGTCCCGGCACTTCAATTCTTCGAATTAAATGGAGGATGATTGTTGCACCAAACCCAAATTGTTCAGTTCTTGTTCTTAAATTTCAGTTACAGTTTCTTCGTTTGATACTCCTGCAATAACAGTTGCAGCCCATTGTTTTCGGATCGGTGTTTGCGTTTTCGTCATCTTCACCAACCGCCTTTTCTACTTCGGTTCTTGTCGGACGTCTATTATTAGTACTTGTATTGCTACAAAGTCTCAAAGTACATGATGTTATACAATGTACATGAGGATGTACATGACCGTTGGTTATATTTGTACATCTACATGTACATCATATTAAATTGACAAAAACCATATTTGAATATGACTTAAACGACAATTTGATTTTAGAATATACATTGTTGGATATTTAAATGTATAGAAAACATTATTTGGCTTACGAGGATTTTTTTTTATTTGCACTAAAATTGCGCTAAAAAAATCAAAGATTTCCACTACTAGAAATACGTGATTGTACCTTGATGTTTTATTGAATACTGATCTCATTTTTATAGTTTGAGGGATTTTGTTGTAATAGAATGATGAAAGAGGGATGAAAAACTGAAACAAACATGCAATAGAGGAGAAAATATGATTTTCGTGAATACTACGTCTCTTTGAAAAGCTTGTACATACTCATGTACAACAGGTCTAAAAGGGTTAATATTTCTTGCAATAGTAAAGAACGATATAAAGGTAAGAAAAAATAACTTTAAAATTGATCGTAAATTTATTTGAAAATTTTTACTTTAGCGTTTTTATAAATCATGGCAAAACGATCTGAGGTTTGGAATCATTTAAAAAAAATGAATAAAATAGAGATGTTGCTTTCTGTAAGCATTGTAGTCAACAATTAGGATGTAAAGGATCATCAACGACGCCACTTCTAAACCATTCAAAACTGCATAAAATTTTTATTAACTCATCTAGCTCGTTTGCTACTACAACTTCATTAATTGATGAAAAAAATGATCAAACTGAAGCATCTTCTTCTAAAAAAGTAAAAAATACAGCCAATGACACTGGTATGATAAAATTGCTAAAAACTGAAACCTTCGATGACGTTTTGTCACGATGTATAGCAGAAGACGGCTTTTAAATCAGTTCTGTAGTAAAATCACGAGCTAGTCACGGACACATAACAAGTAAATGCTGTATAAGATAGCTGAAAATTTCCAGCAGAAAAAATGTGTTTTGCTATTCACCGCTAGAGGCATCACTATCACAAAAATGAATTTTTTTCTGCTGATATTTTTTTAAACCAGCAGAAAAGTTTTGATATTTTTATGCAAATTAAAAATTCTCAGCAGAAAGTTTTATGAAAAATTAGAGAATAACGAAAATGAAGAGAAAATGTATGTTTAAACGTTTTGAAGCGATGAAAGTTAATTTTCTTTAAAAAACGATTTGCGTATGTATAGTGTAAGCACTCTCAAAACATAATTAAATTATCATAATCATCATTATGCAAACACAGGGCAACATCAAAAAAATGGACATCGTTGAAAGCTCTCCATACATTTTTGAAGTCATTTTAATGTGAAATGGTTTCAGTTTTTAATAAAAGTGTTAGAAAAACCCCCCTGTAACTACCCTGGGTGTATGTTTTTATGGTAGCTGAGATCATAATCCATATACATGAGCAACATAAGATTCACACGTGGCGTCAGTAGCCTTCCATATATTTTTGAAGTCATTTTAAAGTGAAATGTTTTCAGTTTTTTAACAAAAGTGTTAGAAAAACCCCCTGTAACTACCCTGGGTGTATGTTTTTATGGTAGCTGAGATCATAATCCATATACATGAGCAACATAAGATTCACACGTGGCGTCAGTAGCCTTCCATATATTTTTGAAGTCATTTTAATGTGAAATGGTTTCAGTTTTTAACAAAAGTGTTAGAAAAACCCCCCTGTAACTACCCTGGGTGTATGTTTTTATGGTAGCTGAGATCATAATCCATATACATGAGCAACATAAGATTCACACGTGGCGTCAGTAGCCTTCCATATATTTTTGAAGTCATTTTAAAGTGAAATGTTTTCAGTTTTTTAACAAAAGTGTTAGAAAAACCCCCCTGTAACTACCCTGGGTGTATGATTTTATGGCAGCTGAAATCATATTCTATATACATGAGCAACATAAGATTCACACGTGGCGTCAGTAGCCTTCCATATATTTTTGATGTCATTTTAATGTGAAATGTTTTCAGTTTTTTAACAAAAGTGTTAGAAAAACCCCCCTGTAACTACCCTGGGTGTATGTTTTTATAGTAGCTAAGATCATAATCCATATACATGAGCAACATAAGATTCACACGTGGCGTCAGTAGCCTTCCATACATTTTTTAAGTCATTTTAATGTGAAATGGTTTCAGTTTTTTGACAAAAGTGTTAGAAAAACCCCCCTTTAACTACCCTGGGTGTATGTTTTTATGGTAGCTGAGATCATATTCCATATACATGAGCAACATAAGATTCACACGTGGCGTCAGTAGCCTTCCATATATTTTTGAAGTCATTTTAAAGTGAAATGTTTTCAGTTTTTTAACAAAAGTGTTAGAAAAACCCCCCTGTAACTACCATTAGTGTATGTTTTTATGGTAGCTGAGATCATATTCCATATACATGAGCAACATAAGATTCACACGTGGCGTCAGTAGCCTTCCATATATTTTTGAAGTCATTTTAATGTGAAATGTTTTCAGTTTTTTAACAAAAGTGTTAGAAAAACCCCCCTGTAACTACCCTGGGTGTATGTTTTATGGTAGCTGAGATCATAACCCATATACATGAGCAACATAAGATTCACACGTGGCGTCAGTAGCCTTCCATACATTTTTGAAGTCATTTTAATGTGAAATGGTTTCAGTTTTTTAACAAAAGTGTTAGAAAAACCCCCTGTAACTACCCTGGGTGTATGTTTTTATGGTAGCTGAGATCATAATCCATATACATGAGCAACATAATATTCACACGTGGTGTCAGTAGTCTTCCATATATTTTTGAAGTCATTTTAATGTGAAATGTTTTCAGTTTTTTAACAAAAGTGTTAGAAAAACCCCCCTGTAACTACCCTGGGTGTATGTTTTTATGGTAGCTGAGATCATAATCTATATACTTGAGCAACATAAGATTCACACGTGGCGTCAGTAGCCTTCCATATATTTTTGAAGTCATTTTAATGTGAAATGTTTTCAGTTTTTTAACAAAAGTGTTAGAAAAACCCCCCTGTAACTACCCTGGGTGTATGTTTTTATGGTAGCTGAGATCATAATCCATATACATGAGCAACGTTAGATTCACACGTGGCGTCAGTAGCCTTCCATACATTTTTGAAGTCATTTTAATGTGAAATGGTTTCAGTTTTTTAATAAAAGTGTTAGAAAAACCCCCTGTAACTACCCTGGGTGTATGTTTTTATGGTAGCTGAGATCATAATCCATATACATGAGCAACATAAGATTCACACGTGGCGTCAGTAGCCTTCCATATATTTTTGAAGTCATTTTAATGTGAAATGTTTTCAGTTTTTTAACAAAAGTGTTAGAAAAACCCCCCTGTAACTACCCTGGGTGTATGTTTTTATGGTAGCTGAGATCATATTCTGTATACATGAGCAACATAATAGTCACACGTGGCGTCAGTAGCCTTCCATATATTTTTGAAGTCATTTTAATGTGAAATGGTTTCAGTTTTTAACAAAAGTGTTAGAAAAACACCCCTGTAACTACCCTGGGTGTATGTTTTTATGGTAGCTGAGATCATATTCTATATACATGAGCAACATAAGATTCACACGTGGCGTCAGTAGCCTTCCATATATTTTTGAAGTCATTTTAAAGTGAAATGTTTTCAGTTTTTTAACAAAAGTGTTAGTAAAACCCCCCTTTAACTACCCTGGGTGTATGATTTTATGGCAGCTGAAATCATATTCTTTATACATGAGCAACATAAGATTCACACGTGGCGTCAGTAGCCTTCCATACATTTTTGAAGTCATTTTAATGTGAAATGTTTTCAGTTTTTTAACAAAAGTGTTAGAAAAACCCCCCTGTAACTACCCTGGGTGTATGTTTTTATGGTAGCTGAGATCATAATCCATATACATGAGCAACATAAGATTCACACGTGGCGTCAGTAGCCTTCCATACATTTTTGAAGTCATTTTAATGTGAAATGTTTTCAGTTTTTTAACAAAAGTGTTAGAAAAACCCCCTGTAACTACCCTGGGTGTATGTTTTTATGGTAGCTGAGATCATAATCCATATACATGAGCAACATAATATTCACACGTGGTGTCAGTAGTCTTCCATATATTTTTGAAGTCATTTTAAAGTGAAATGTTTTCAGTTTTTTAACAAAAGTGTTAGAAAAACCCCCCTGTAACTACCCTGGGTGTATGTTTTTATGGTAGCTGAGATCATATTCCATATACATGAGCAACATAAGATTCACACGTGGCGTCAGTAGCCTTCCATATATTTTTGAAATCATTTTAATGTGAAATGTTTTCAGTTTTTTAACAAAAGTGTTAGAAAAACCCCCCTGTAACTACCCTGGGTGTATGTTTTTATGGTAGCTGAGATCATAATCCATATACATGAGCAACATAAGATTCACACGTGGCGTCAGTAGCCTTCCATACATTTTTGAAGTCATTTTAATGTGAAATGGTTTCAGTTTTTTAACAAAAGTGTTAGAAAAACCCCCTGTAACTACCCTGGGTGTATGTTTTTATGGTAGCTGAGATCATAATCCATATACATGAGCAACATAAGATTCACACGTGGCGTCAGTAGTCTTCCATACATTTTTGAAGTCATTTTAATGTGAAATGTTTTCAGTTTTTTAACAAAAGTGTTAGAAAAAACCCCCTGTAACTACCCTGGGTGAATGTTTTTATAATAGCTGAGATCATAATCCATATACATGAGCAATATAAGATTCACACAAGCCGTCAGTAGCCTTCAAAACATTTTTTAGGTCATTTTAAAGTGAAATGTTTTCAGTTTTTTAACAAAAGTGTTAGAAAAACCCCCCTGTAACTACCATTAGTGTATGTTTTTATGGTAGCTGAGATCATATTCCATATACATGAGCAACATAAGATTCACACGTGGCGTCAGTAGCCTTCCATATATTTTTGAAGTCATTTTAATGTGAAATGTTTTCAGTTTTTTAACAAAAGTGTTAGAAAAACCCCCCTGTAACTACCCTGGGTGTATGTTTTATGGTAGCTGAGATCATAACCCATATACATGAGCAACATAAGATTCACACGTGGCGTCAGTAGCCTTCCATACATTTTTGAAGTCATTTTAATGTGAAATGGTTTCAGTTTTTTAACAAAAGTGTTAGAAAAACCCCCTGTAACTACCCTGGGTGTATGTTTTTATGGTAGCTGAGATCATAATCCATATACATGAGCAACATAATATTCACACGTGGTGTCAGTAGTCTTCCATATATTTTTGAAGTCATTTTAATGTGAAATGTTTTCAGTTTTTTAACAAAAGTGTTAGAAAAACCCCCCTGTAACTACCCTGGGTGTATGTTTTTATGGTAGCTGAGATCATAATCTATATACTTGAGCAACATAAGATTCACACGTGGCGTCAGTAGCCTTCCATATATTTTTGAAGTCATTTTAATGTGAAATGTTTTCAGTTTTTTAACAAAAGTGTTAGAAAAACCCCCCTGTAACTACCCTGGGTGTATGTTTTTATGGTAGCTGAGATCATAATCCATATACATGAGCAACATAAGATTCACACGTGGCGTCAGTAGCCTTCCATACATTTTTGAAGTCATTTTAATGTGAAATGGTTTCAGTTTTTTAACAAAAGTGTTAGAAAAACCCCCTGTAACTACCCTGGGTGTATGTTTTTATGGTAGCTGAGATCATAATCCATATACATGTGCAACATAAGATTCACACGTGGCGTCAGTAGCCTTCCATATATTTTTGAAGTCATTTTAATGTGAAATGTTTTCAGTTTTTTACAAAAGTGTTAGAAAAACACCCCTGTAACTACCCTGGGTGTATGTTTTTATGGTAGCTGAGATCATATTTTATATACATGAGCAACATAAGATTCACACGTGGCGTCAGTAGCCTTCCATATATTTTTGAAGTCATTTTAAAGTGAAATGTTTTCAGTTTTTTAACAAAAGTGTTAGTAAAACCCCCCTGTAACTACCCTGGGTGTATGTTTTTATGGTAGCTGAGATCATAATCCATATACATGAGCAACATAAGATTCACACGTGGCGTCAGTAGCCTTCCATACATTTTTGAAGTCATTTTAATGTGAAATGGTTTCAGTTTTTTAACAAAAGTGTTAGAAAAACCCCCTGTAACTACCCTGGGTGTATGTTTTTATGGTAGCTGAGATCATAATCCATATACATGAGCAACATAAGATTCACACGTGGCGTCAGTAGCCTTCCATATATTTTTGAAGTCATTTTAATGTGAAATGTTTTCAGTTTTTTAACAAAAGTGTTAGAAAAACCCCCCTGTAACTACCCTGGGTGTATGTTTTTATGGTAGCTGAGATCATAATCCATATACATGAGCAACATAAGATTCACACGTGGCGTCAGTAGCCTTCCATACATTTTTGAAGTCATTTTAATGTGAAATGGTTTCAGTTTTTTAACAAAAGTGTTAGAAAAACCCCCCTGTAACTACCCTGGGTGTATGTTTTTATGGTAGCTGAGATCATAATCCATATACATGAGCAACATAAGATTCACACGTGGCGTCAGTAGCCTTCCATACATTTTTGAAGTCATTTTAATGTGAAATGGTTTCAGTTTTTTAACAAAAGTGTTAGAAAAACCCCCTGTAACTACCCTGGGTGTATGTTTTTATGGTAGCTGAGATCATAATCCATATACATGAGCAACATAAGATTCACACGTGGCGTCAGTAGCCTTCCATATATTTTTGAAGTCATTTTAATGTGAAATGTTTTCAGTTTTTTAACAAAAGTGTTAGAAAAACACCCCTGTAACTACCCTGGGTGTATGTTTTTATGGTAGCTGAGATCATATTCTGTATACATGAGCAACATAATATTCACACGTGGCGTCAGTAGCCTTCCATATATTTTTGAAGTCATTTTAATGTGAAATGGTTTCAGTTTTTAACAAAAGTGTTAGAAAAACACCCCTGTAACTACCCTGGGTGTATGTTTTTATGGTAGCTGAGATCATATTCTATATACATGAGCAACATAAGATTCACACGTGGCGTCAGTAGCCTTCCATATATTTTTGAAGTCATTTTAAAGTGAAATGTTTTCAGTTTTTTAACAAAAGTGTTAGTAAAACCCCCCTTTAACTACCCTGGGTGTATGATTTTATGGCAGCTGAAATCATATTCTTTATACATGAGCAACATAAGATTCACACGTGGCGTCAGTAGCCTTCCATACATTTTTGAAGTCATTTTAATGTGAAATGTTTTCAGTTTTTTAACAAAAGTGTTAGAAAAACCCCCCTGTAACTACCCTGGGTGTATGTTTTATGGTAGCTGAGATCATAACCCATATACATGAGCAACATAAGATTCACACGTGGCGTCAGTAGCCTTCCATACATTTTTGAAGTCATTTTAATGTGAAATGGTTTCAGTTTTTTAACAAAAGTGTTAGAAAAACCCCCTGTAACTACCCTGGGTGTATGTTTTTATGGTAGCTGAGATCATAATCCATATACATGAGCAACATAATATTCACACGTGGTGTCAGTAGTCTTCCATATATTTTTGAAGTCATTTTAATGTGAAATGTTTTCAGTTTTTTAACAAAAGTGTTAGAAAAACCCCCCTGTAACTACCCTGGGTGTATGTTTTTATGGTAGCTGAGATCATAATCTATATACTTGAGCAACATAAGATTCACACGTGGCGTCAGTAGCCTTCCATATATTTTTGAAGTCATTTTAATGTGAAATGTTTTCAGTTTTTTAACAAAAGTGTTAGAAAAACCCCCCTGTAACTACCCTGGGTGTATGTTTTTATGGTAGCTGAGATCATAATCCATATACATGAGCAACATAAGATTCACACGTGGCGTCAGTAGCCTTCCATACATTTTTGAAGTCATTTTAATGTGAAATGGTTTCAGTTTTTTAACAAAAGTGTTAGAAAAACCCCCTGTAACTACCCTGGGTGTATGTTTTTATGGTAGCTGAGATCATAATCCATATACATGAGCAACATAAGATTCACACGTGGCGTCAGTAGCCTTCCATATATTTTTGAAGTCATTTTAATGTGAAATGTTTTCAGTTTTTTAACAAAAGTGTTAGAAAAACCCCCCTGTAACTACCCTGGGTGTATGTTTTTATGGTAGCTGAGATCATATTCTGTATACATGAGCAACATAATATTCACACGTGGCGTCAGTAGCCTTCCATATATTTTTGAAGTCATTTTAATGTGAAATGGTTTCAGTTTTTAACAAAAGTGTTAGAAAAACACCCCTGTAACTACCCTGGGTGTATGTTTTTATGGTAGCTGAGATCATATTCTATATACATGAGCAACATAAGATTCACACGTGGCGTCAGTAGCCTTCCATATATTTTTGAAGTCATTTTAAAGTGAAATGTTTTCAGTTTTTTAACAAAAGTGTTAGTAAAACCCCCCTTTAACTACCCTGGGTGTATGATTTTATGGCAGCTGAAATCATATTCTTTATACATGAGCAACATAAGATTCACACGTGGCGTCAGTAGCCTTCCATACATTTTTGAAGTCATTTTAATGTGAAATGTTTTCAGTTTTTTAACAAAAGTGTTAGAAAAACCCCCCTGTAACTACCCTGGGTGTATGTTTTTATGGTAGCTGAGATCATAATCCATATACATGAGCAACATAAGATTCACACGTGGCGTCAGTAGCCTTCCATACATTTTTGAAGTCATTTTAATGTGAAATGTTTTCAGTTTTTTAACAAAAGTGTTAGAAAAACCCCCTGTAACTACCCTGGGTGTATGTTTTTATGGTAGCTGAGATCATAATCCATATACATGAGCAACATAATATTCACACGTGGTGTCAGTAGTCTTCCATATATTTTTGAAGTCATTTTAAAGTGAAATGTTTTCAGTTTTTTAACAAAAGTGTTAGAAAAACCCCCCTGTAACTACCCTGGGTGTATGTTTTTATGGTAGCTGAGATCATATTCCATATACATGAGCAACATAAGATTCACACGTGGCGTCAGTAGCCTTCCATATATTTTTGAAATCATTTTAATGTGAAATGTTTTCAGTTTTTTAACAAAAGTGTTAGAAAAACCCCCCTGTAACTACCCTGGGTGTATGTTTTTATGGTAGCTGAGATCATAATCCATATACATGAGCAACATAAGATTCACACGTGGCGTCAGTAGCCTTCCATACATTTTTGAAGTCATTTTAATGTGAAATGGTTTCAGTTTTTTAACAAAAGTGTTAGAAAAACCCCCTGTAACTACCCTGGGTGTATGTTTTTATGGTAGCTGAGATTATAATCCATATACATGAGCAACATAAGATTCACACGTGGCGTCAGTAGTCTTCCATACATTTTTGAAGTCATTTTAATGTGAAATGTTTTCAGTTTTTTAACAAAAGTGTTAGAAAAAACCCCCTGTAACTACCCTGGGTGAATGTTTTTATAATAGCTGAGATCATAATCCATATACATGAGCAATATAAGATTCACACAAGCCGTCAGTAGCCTTCAAAACATTTTTTAGGTCATTTTAAAGTGAAATGTTTTCAGTTTTTTAACAAAAGTGTTAGAAAAACCCCCCTGTAACTACCATTAGTGTATGTTTTTATGGTAGCTGAGATCATATTCCATATACATGAGCAACATAAGATTCACACGTGGCGTCAGTAGCCTTCCATATATTTTTGAAGTCATTTTAATGTGAAATGTTTTCAGTTTTTTAACAAAAGTGTTAGAAAAACCCCCCTGTAACTACCCTGGGTGTATGTTTTTATGGTAGCTGAGATCATAACCCATATACATGAGCAACATAAGATTCACACGTGGCGTCAGTAGCCTTCCATACATTTTTGAAGTCATTTTAATGTGAAATGGTTTCAGTTTTTTAACAAAAGTGTTAGAAAAACCCCCTGTAACTACCCTGGGTGTATGTTTTTATGGTAGCTGAGATCATAATCCATATACATGAGCAACATAATATTCACACGTGGTGTCAGTAGTCTTCCATATATTTTTGAAGTCATTTTAATGTGAAATGTTTTCAGTTTTTTAACAAAAGTGTTAGAAAAACCCCCCTGTAACTACCCTGGGTGTATGTTTTTATGGTAGCTGAGATCATAATCTATATACTTGAGCAACATAAGATTCACACGTGGCGTCAGTAGCCTTCCATATATTTTTGAAGTCATTTTAATGTGAAATGTTTTCAGTTTTTTAACAAAAGTGTTAGAAAAACCCCCCTGTAACTACCCTGGGTGTATGTTTTTATGGTAGCTGAGATCATAATCCATATACATGAGCAACATAAGATTCACACGTGGCGTCAGTAGCCTTCCATACATTTTTGAAGTCATTTTAATGTGAAATGGTTTCAGTTTTTTAACAAAAGTGTTAGAAAAACCCCCTGTAACTACCCTGGGTGTATGTTTTTATGGTAGCTGAGATCATAATCCATATACATGTGCAACATAAGATTCACACGTGGCGTCAGTAGCCTTCCATATATTTTTGAAGTCATTTTAATGTGAAATGTTTTCAGTTTTTTAACAAAAGTGTTAGAAAAACACCCCTGTAACTACCCTGGGTGTATGTTTTTATGGTAGCTGAGATCATATTCTATATACATGAGCAACATAAGATTCACACGTGGCGTCAGTAGCCTTCCATATATTTTTGAAGTCATTTTAAAGTGAAATGTTTTCAGTTTTTTAACAAAAGTGTTAGTAAAACCCCCCTGTAACTACCCTGGGTGTATGTTTTTATGGTAGCTGAGATCATAATCCATATACATGAGCAACATAAGATTCACACGTGGCGTCAGTAGCCTTCCATACATTTTTGAAGTCATTTTAATGTGAAATGGTTTCAGTTTTTTAACAAAAGTGTTAGAAAAACCCCCTGTAACTACCCTGGGTGTATGTTTTTATGGTAGCTGAGATCATAATCCATATACATGAGCAACATAAGATTCACACGTGGCGTCAGTAGCCTTCCATATATTTTTGAAGTCATTTTAATGTGAAATGTTTTCAGTTTTTTAACAAAAGTGTTAGAAAAACCCCCCTGTAACTACCCTGGGTGTATGTTTTTATGGTAGCTGAGATCATAATCCATATACATGAGCAACATAAGATTCACACGTGGCGTCAGTAGCCTTCCATACATTTTTGAAGTCATTTTAATGTGAAATGGTTTCAGTTTTTTAACAAAAGTGTTAGAAAAACCCCCCTGTAACTACCCTGGGTGTATGTTTTTATGGTAGCTGAGATCATAATCCATATACATGAGCAACATAAGATTCACACGTGGCGTCAGTAGCCTTCCATACATTTTTGAAGTCATTTTAATGTGAAATGGTTTCAGTTTTTTAACAAAAGTGTTAGAAAAACCCCCTGTAACTACCCTGGGTGTATGTTTTTATGGTAGCTGAGATCATAATCCATATACATGAGCAACATAAGATTCACACGTGGCGTCAGTAGCCTTCCATATATTTTTGAAGTCATTTTAATGTGAAATGTTTTCAGTTTTTTAACAAAAGTGTTAGAAAAACACCCCTGTAACTACCCTGGGTGTATGTTTTTATGGTAGCTGAGATCATATTCTGTATACATGAGCAACATAATATTCACACGTGGCGTCAGTAGCCTTCCATATATTTTTGAAGTCATTTTAATGTGAAATGGTTTCAGTTTTTAACAAAAGTGTTAGAAAAACACCCCTGTAACTACCCTGGGTGTATGTTTTTATGGTAGCTGAGATCATATTCTATATACATGAGCAACATAAGATTCACACGTGGCGTCAGTAGCCTTCCATATATTTTTGAAGTCATTTTAAAGTGAAATGTTTTCAGTTTTTTAACAAAAGTGTTAGTAAAACCCCCCTTTAACTACCCTGGGTGTATGATTTTATGGCAGCTGAAATCATATTCTTTATACATGAGCAACATAAGATTCACACGTGGCGTCAGTAGCCTTCCATACATTTTTGAAGTCATTTTAATGTGAAATGTTTTCAGTTTTTTAACAAAAGTGTTAGAAAAACCCCCCTGTAACTACCCTGGGTGTATGTTTTTATGGTAGCTGAGATCATAATCCATATACATGAGCAACATAAGATTCACACGTGGCGTCAGTAGCCTTCCATACATTTTTGAAGTCATTTTAATGTGAAATGTTTTCAGTTTTTTAACAAAAGTGTTAGAAAAACCCCCTGTAACTACCCTGGGTGTATGTTTTTATGGTAGCTGAGATCATAATCCATATACATGAGCAACATAATATTCACACGTGGTGTCAGTAGTCTTCCATATATTTTTGAAGTCATTTTAAAGTGAAATGTTTTCAGTTTTTTAACAAAAGTGTTAGAAAAACCCCCCTGTAACTACCCTGGGTGTATGTTTTTATGGTAGCTGAGATCATATTCCATATACATGAGCAACATAAGATTCACACGTGGCGTCAGTAGCCTTCCATATATTTTTGAAATCATTTTAATGTGAAATGTTTTCAGTTTTTTAACAAAAGTGTTAGAAAAACCCCCCTGTAACTACCCTTGTGTATGTTTTTATGGTAGCTGAGATCATAATCCATATACATGAGCAACATAAGATTCACACGTGGCGTCAGTAGCCTTCCATACATTTTTGAAGTCATTTTAATGTGAAATGGTTTCAGTTTTTTAACAAAAGTGTTAGAAAAACCCCCTGTAACTACCCTGGGTGTATGTTTTTATGGTAGCTGAGATCATAATCCATATACATGAGCAACATAAGATTCACACGTGGCGTCAGTAGTCTTCCATACATTTTTGAAGTCATTTTAATGTGAAATGTTTTCAGTTTTTTAACAAAAGTGTTAGAAAAAACCCCCTGTAACTACCCTGGGTGAATGTTTTTATAATAGCTGAGATCATAATCCATATACATGAGCAATATAAGATTCACACAAGCCGTCAGTAGCCTTCAAAACATTTTTTAGGTCATTTTAAAGTGAAATGAAAACATTTCACATTAAAATGACTTCAAAAAAGTATTGAAGGCTACTGACGCCACGTGTGAATCTTATATTGCTCTTTTATATGGATTATGATCTCAGCTACCATAAAAACATACACCCAGGGTAGTTACAGGGGGGTTTTTCTAACACTTTTGTTAAAAAACTGAAAACATTTCACTTTAAAATGACTTCAAAAATGTATGGAAGGCTACTGACGCCACGTGTAAATCTTATGTTGCTCATGTATATGGGTTATGATCTCAGCTACCATAAAAACATACACTAATGGTAGTTACAGGGGGGTTTTTCTAACACTTTTGTTAAAAAAACTGAAACCATTTCACATTAAAATGACTTCAAAAATATATGGAAGGCTACTGACGCCACGTGTGAATCTTATGTTGCTCATGTATATGGATTATGATCTCAGCTACCATAAAAACATACACCCAGGGTAGTTAAAGGGGGGTTTTTCTAACACTTTTGTTAAAAAACTGAAACATTTCACTTTAAAATGACTTCAAAAATATATGGAAGGCTACTGACGCCACGTGTGAGTCTTATGTGGCTCATGTATATGGATTATGTTCTCAGCTACCATAAAAACATACACCCAGGGTAGTTACAGGAGGGTTTTTCTAACACTTTTGTTAGAAAACTGAAAACATTTCACATTAAAATGACTTCAAAAATATATGGAAGGCTACTGACGCCACGTGTGAATCTTATGTTGCTCATGTATATAGAATATGATCTCAGCTACCATAAAAACATACACCCAGGGTAGTTACAGGGGGGTTTTTCTAACACTTTTGTTAAAAACTGAAAGCATTTCACATTAAAATAACTTAAAAAATGTAATGAAGGCTACTGACGCCACGTGTGAATCTTACGTTGCTCATGTATATGGATTATGATCTCAGCTACCATAAAAACATACACCCAGGGTAGTTACAGGGGGGGTTTTCTAACACTTTTGTTAAAAAACTGAAACCATTTCACTTTAAAATGACTTCAAAAATGTATGGAAGGCTACTGACGCCACGTGTAAATCTTATGTTGCTCATGTTAATAGAATATGATCCCAGCTACCATAAACACATACACCCAGGGTAGTTACAGGGGGGTTTTTCTAACAATTTTGTTAAAAAACTGAAACCATTTCACATTAAAATGCTTTCAAAAATATATGGAAGGCTACTGACGCCACGTGTGAGTCTTATGTGGCTCATGTATATGGATTATGATCTCAGCTACCATAAAAACATACACCCAGGGTAGTTACAGGGGGGTTTTTCTAACACTTTTGTTAAAAAACTGAAACCATTTCACTTTAAAATGACTTCAAAAATGTATGGAAGGCTACTGACGCCACGTGTAAATCTTATGTTGCTCATGTTAATAGAATATGATCCCAGCTACCATAAACACATACACCCAGGGTAGTTACAGGGGGGTTTTTCTAACAATTTTGTTAAAAAACTGAAACCATTTCACATTAAAATGCTTTCAAAAATATATGGAAGGCTACTGACGCCACGTGTGAGTCTTATGTGGCTCATGTATATGGATTATGATCTCAGCTACCATAAAAACATACACCCAGAGTAGTTACAGGGGGGTTTTTCTAACACTTTTGTTAGAAAACTGAAAACATTTCACATTAAAATGACTTCAAAAATGTATGGAAGGCTACTGACGCCACGTGTGAATCTTATGTTGCTCATGTATATAGAATATGATCTCAGCTACCATAAAAACATACACCCAGGGTAGTTACAGGGGGGTTTTTCTAACATTTTTGTTAAAAACTGAAAACATTTCACATTAAAATGACTTAAAAAATGTAATGAAGGCTACTGACGCCACGTGTGAATCTTACGTTGCTCATGTATATGGAATATGATCTCAGCTACCATAAAAACATACACACAGGGTAGTTACAGGGGGGTTTTTCTAACACTTTTGTTAAAAAACTGAAACCATTTCACTTTAAAATGACTTCAAAAATGTATGGAAGGCTACTGACGCCACGTGTAAATCTTATGTTGCTCAAGTTAATAGAATATGATCTCAGCTACCATAAACACATACACCCAGGGTAGTTAAAGGGGGGTTTTTCTAACAATTTTGTTAAAAAACTGAAACCATTTCACATTAAAATGCTTTCAAAAATATATGGAAGGCTACTGACGTCACGTGTGAATATTAAGTTGCTCATGTATATGGATTATATCTCAGCTACCATAAAAACATACACCCAGGGTAGTTAAAGGGGGGTTTTTCTAACACTTTTGTTAAAAACTGAAAACATTTCACATTAAAATGACTTCAAAAATATATGGAAGGCTACTGTCGCCACGTGTGAATCTTATGTTGCTCATGTATATAGAATATGATCTCAGCTACCATAAAAACATACACCCAGGGTAGTTACAGGGGGGTTTTTCTAACACTTTTGTTAAAAAACTGAAAACATTTCACATTAAAATGAATTCAAAAATGTATGGAAGGCCACGTGTGAATCTTATGTTGCTCATGTAAATGGATTATGATCGCAGCTACCATAAAAACATACACCCAGGGTAGTTACAGGGGGGTTTTTCTAACACTTTTGTTAAAAAACTGAAATCATTTCACATTAAAATGACTTCAAAACTGTATTGAAGGCTACTGACGCCACGTGTGAATCTTATGTTGCTCATGTATACGGATTATGATCTCAGCTACCATAAAAACATACACCCAGGGTAATTACAGGGGGGTTTTTCTAACACTTTTATTAAAAACTGAAAACATTTCACATTAAAATGACTTCAAAAATGTATGGAGAGCTTTCAACGATGTCCATTTTTTTGATGTTGCCCTGTGTTTGCATAATGATGATTATGATAATTTAATTATGTTTTGAGAGTGCTTACACTATACATACGAAAATCGTTTTTTAAAGAAAATTAACTTTCATCGCTTCAAAACGTTTAAACATACATTTTCTCTTCTTTTTCATAAATTCTCTAATTTTTCATAAAACTTTCTGCTGAGAATTTTTAATTTGCATAAAAATATCAAAAATTTTCTGCTGGTTTTAAAAAAATATCAGCAGAAAAAATTTCATTTTTGTGATAGTGATGCCTCTAGTGGCAAATAGCAAAACACATTTTTTCTGCTGGAAATTTTCTGCTATCTTATACAGCATAACAAGTAAAGGGTTTGCCTTGCCTAAAAGTCCCACAACACTGCCACCAAATGCATTTTAAACTTGTATATGATATCATAAAGAAACAAAACTTTACGTTGAAAATAAATTAAAAGAATTTAAAATTGACATCAAAACAAATGATACATAATAAACACATTTTTATTAATCACTTGTTTTTGTTTGGCAGAATTCTGCGAAACAAAAAACAAGTGATTAATTAAAATGTAATTATTAAGTATAAGTGTGTTTCGCCAAGTGCCTACGGCAAATAGCGTAAAAAGTACAAATGATACAGTCGCAGTTATGGTCAAATATGAAAGAATCCTGGACATAACATCTCAACTTTGCCATAACCATGGCCTGCATTTAGCAATAACTGATGTACTGTACAAAAAAGGTCACATCTGTTTACGAAGGAGGCGAAACTTTATGAATGTAAATAGTTTTAAAGATGCTAACATAATCTTCGAACAAGCAGAAAATGATGTAATTCTAGATTTGACCGAAAAATTGGATGAAGTGGTGATAAACCTCAGGAAAATTATAAAAATGATCAAATCCTCTTCAATAAAAAATAATATATTACTACAGGATATGTTAACCATTGCAGTTGATGTTAGATATAAAAATACGATGGAATTCTTTGATAAATTAATCAAACGTTTTCATCAAATAACGAAACCGGTAAATAGAACTTTAAATGAATTGGGCCAACCTAAAATTACGGAGAAAAATATATCTATTTTAAAACAGTTGCTTGATATCTTATCGCCACTTGAAAAAGCTGTAAAGAAACTAAGTAAAAAGTCAGTTATACAAATTTGAAACAGAACTTAGTAAAAATTTATCGAAACAGATTAAATAACGGATGTCTGAACATCGCGATAAAACTCTAATGACTCTTTAAAACTCTATAATAACTCTAATCCATTTGAGTGTGGTAAGACTCATGATGACTGTAAGGATGTATAGTTGAAGTAGAAACAATCTCATGTGAAAATGAACATGAAGTAACTCATAATACTACATCACTGCAACAAAAACTAGAAGTTGCAATTTCTTCAATTACACGATTTGGAGAACAGAATGAAATTAGAGCTCAACATTGCTGAAAAAAGATTTCCTGTTGTTAAGCAACTCTAAAACCAGGACAGAAAATTTAAATATTTTATTCAATGCTTTGCTTACAATTAAACCATCGTCAACAGCGACGGAACGCGTCTTTTCGATTGCGGGTTTAACTAAAACCCAAATTAGAACTCGCCTTAATTTCAAAACATTTAATGCAATTGTTTTTTTAAAGTATGCTCGTTACAATTTCTTATTTAATCGATTTATTTGCTGATTTTATTCTCACTCGATCTGTCAATTTTTTTATTCACATACTCCTTGGTTGGAAAAATAGTTCTGTTCAGTTTGTTCGTGTTCGATTTTTTTTTAGTCTATAATTAAAAAAAACACATTTATAAAATAAATATTTCTGCTACGCCAGTTAATTAAAGTGAAGTGAAAAACAAAATAATTAAATAAAATGCCACCTAAACAACAAAAAGCCGTTTCATCATCTGAAGATGAGAACGACAACAATGCTGGCACACCAACATCGCGGACATCCAAGTTATACAAGATGCCACCAAAGATACCCCCATTCTGGAACGAGCAACCGGCA
Source organism: Nephrotoma appendiculata (assembly GCA_947310385.1). Classification (NCBI taxonomy): domain Eukaryota; kingdom Metazoa; phylum Arthropoda; class Insecta; order Diptera; family Tipulidae; genus Nephrotoma; species Nephrotoma appendiculata. The sequence goes on along the minus strand of OX371223.1, from coordinate 243,164,955 downwards.
GCTTGGTTCATCCTCGTCAAACACCAGTTCGGCGTCCACCGTAATGTCGACGACGATGAACAATTCGCTTATACTCTCGGCGCGATACCACAAGAGACAGTACAGTTCATAACGGATATTTTTTAGGAACCCGCAGCCAGGCACAAAATACAAGCAACTAAAATCCGCGTTGACCAACCGCTACACTATTAGCGAAATCCTACCGGTCGCCGACAATATCTAAATTTACGCTCAATTCTGAGCACCCAAACCAATTGCTGCTGTCAACCAGCCATCCACAAACAAGGCAACTGCTAACGATGAATCAGCCCTTGCTTCAATGCAATGACAACTGGATAAGATGCAACAACAATTGGCAGATCTACAGCGAACACTGGCCGACAGACCAGTTAGCAGACAGAGTTTCAATTACCGACACAGGTCAAGGTCGAGATCGACATCTCGATCCAGACTCTGTTACTACCACCGTCATTTCGGTTCACGTGCACGCAACTGTAATAAGCAGTGAGTTTTCCGATCGGTAGCTCATGGAGAAGCTACTTCAAAATATTTCAAGTCTTAGAAAAACCACTGTCCTGCTGTCTTTACGGCAAACAGTGGGATTGGTTCGTCGATATGCTAAAGACACCGTTTGCACTCGTACCGCAGCAAACGGATCCCCAATTTCCACTTACGGCACAAAACTGTTGAAGGTTAATCTCGGTCTCAAGCGTTCGTTCACACATCCCTTCATCATCGCGGCAGTAGACAGGCCTATTATAGGTGGTGACTTTCTATCCAAATATGGTCTCGTGGTCGATTTAAAGAACAGAAGACTTTCTGATTCATTTACTACCCTCACTGTGAACGCTATCATCGCCCAAGTTGATACACCATCTCCAAAACATTTCAGCGTCAACAGCGATTACGGCGCTCTTTTAAAGAAATACCCCTCGCTTACTGAGGCTCCGAATTACAATCTCCCAGTGAAGCACAACGTAGTCCACTACGTTGTCACACAAGTTAGGTTACCTTGTGCTAAACCGCGACAACTCGACGCAACGAAATTAAAAGCTGCAAAAACTGAATTTCAGTTTATGACAGACATCGGAATCTGCCGCCCTTCATCATAACCAGTCTCCCCACCATTACATATGGTGCAAAAGAAAGACAAGGACTGGTGCCCTTGTGGAGACTATCGACAGCTAAACACTGTCACTGTCCCAGATAGATATCCCCACATACACAGTTTCTCGTTGAAACTCGTCGGCGCCACTATTTTCTCGAAAATAGATTTGGTTAGGGCGTACCATCAAAGTCCCATGGCTCTCGAGGATATTCATAAAACAGCGATTACTACTCCTTTTGGGCTTTTTGAGTTTATCCGAATGCCATACGGCCTTCGTAACTCAGCCCAGACATTCAAGCGATACCTTAACGAAGTGTTAAAAGGGCTGGACTTTGTCTACTCTTATATCGACGATATCCTCGTTGCAAGCCGGTCTGAGATGGAACACAGTGAACATCTCGAGTCAGTATTTAAACGTCTCTCCGTATATGGAATTAATATTAAAGCTTCGAAATGTATTTCGGCGTGAAGTCACTCGACTTCTTGAGCCACACAATTTCGAAAGATGGCATCCTCCCGTCGAAAGACAGAGTTGATGTCATTCCCAATTTTCCAGAGCCAACATCAATCCGCCAAATACAGCAGTTCGTCGGTATGGTGAACTATTACCACCGCTTTATACCACGATTAGCCGAACTGTTATCGCCTATTCACAGGCATTTGACCACTTTACTCAATTAAGGTAAAACCAGAAGAAACTTCTCTTGGCCCGAAGATTGCACAAAATCTTTCGAAAAGGTCAAGTGTTCTCTTGCCGCTGTCACTCTTTTGGCACATCCGTTGAACGACGCGCAGTTCAACATAACTACCGACGCTTCCAATGTAGCAGTTGGAGCTCTCTTACAACAACGTAACAAAGGATGTTGGCAACTATTAACGTTCTTTTCAAAGAAGCTCTCTCCTGCGGAAATCAAATACTCTACTTTCGATAGAGAACTTCTTGCTATGTATCTAGCAATACACTTTCGCCATTTCGTCGAAGGCCAAAAGTCCTCCATTTTTACCGACCATAAACCACTTACAACAGCGTCAAAGGCAGAACGTAGTCCCCGGCAATTACGACATCTCGATTACATTGCCCAGTTCACTACCGACATTTATCACATCAAAGGTAAATACAATGTGATGAGCGACTGTTTGTCTCGTTCTGGTGAAACACTTCTCACAGAATTCAGCGTCTTCTCCTTCGACACGAAGGAATTACTTATACAGCAACAACGCGACGACGAATTACAGAAATTGATTTCAGTACGCACACCGAAATCAAGCGTAAACCTGCAACGGATCGACTTACCAGACAAGCAGCAAATTAGTTGTGAGACTTCAACAGGTAAAAATCGACCCGACGTTCCTCTCAACATGCGACGGACAATCTTCGATAGTCTACATGGATTATCACACCCCGGCATCCGTGCTACGCGAAAACTCATAGCTTCAAACTACTTCTGGCCAAGAATGAATACTGATACAAGCAATTGGGCAAAATCTTGTTTCCCATATGTCAAAAGTCCAAAGTTCACCGCCACACGAAATCAGAACTTGGTAAATTCGAGCTACCAAGTGGTAGGTTTGAACATATCTACATGGACCTGGTTGGTCCACTGTCCCAATCGAATGGCTATCATTATATTTTAACGATAGCCGACCGATTTACCCGCTGGCCAGAAGCTTATCCAATCCGAGAAATGACCGCTTTACTGTAAGTAAGATCTTCTACAATGAGTATATCTGTGGAATTGGTGTCCCACTCTTCATCACGACAGACCAAGGAACACAATTCGAATTAACGTTGTTCACCGATCTCACGAAGCTCCTAGGTTCCCATCGCATTCGGACAACTGCATACAACCCGAAAGCGAATGTTCTTGTCGAACGGTTCCACAGGCAATTAAAATCCACCTTAACAGCTCTATGTAATACATCTCATGGGAGTTCAGAACTTCCAACGATCCTATTGGGTATTCGAACCTCCGTCAAGGAAGACTTGAACTGCACACCAGCAGAGCTAGTATATGGTCAAAACATCAAAGTTCCCGGTGAATTCTTCATCAACGATCGAAATTTGAACCCAAACACAGATAATTCGGATTTCGTGAATCAGTTTCGTACTACTATGAGAGCCTTAGTTTCTATGGACACACGACGTCCAACTGAACTGGCAACGTAGATTCCCAAAAATCTAGAAACCTGTTCACACGTATTCGTACGTGTGGATAGAGTTAGAGGTCCATTGAGTACACTATATTTTGGACGGTATCCAGTAACCCGCAAATTGCGCAAATTCTTTGTTGTGGATATAGATGGAAAATCAACAACAATTGGCATCGACAGGGTTAAGCCACCGTACGGGGTACTTGTGGTAAAATCAGTCGAAAAACGTAGTGTTCCAAAAACGGTTACATTCAATTTAAAACACTATGGTTTTCGATCCAGGAGGGGAGTGATGTAGCGGCTCAAAATCCTTAAAATCCTTTTCACTTCGTAGCACTCCTCGTAGCAAATCTATTTATACATCGGTCACCGCTTCGCTTAATTACGAGGCATAGCTCGTTTTGCTGAATAGAGCTATTTCGCCACCTACATTCGCGAGTGACACTCGGCCGAAGAATAAAAATTATCATTGTCCAATAGACGTATGTTAATCTTTTGGACAAAATTTATTTTTTGGGAAGTACAAATTTAATCCTTAGAAAAGGATGGACGCATAGTTATTCCGCAGAAAGATAGGGAAATAATGGATTTCATCCTTTTATGTTTAACCGTGTGTATTTTAGATTTGGAAACAGAAGTTGTAATCCACCAATAGTGAAGTATCATGTTTCGCATGTAATTGTTCAAATTCATGTTTAGAAATTGTAACCGTTGAAAGCTTCAAATATCTTGGAATTATTCTTGATAGTAATCTCAATTGGAAACTTCAGGTTGCTAAGGTTAAGAGATCTATATATAACTAGGTTGTTCTGAGGCGCTTCACCCCCGTTTATTCCCAGCAAAGTGTAGTTAAATATTTATTAAAAATTCGGGTGCTTTGCACCCGTATATTAATTAAACAACCAAATTTTCCAAGCTTTTGGTAATTTGGCTTGTTGTGTTTTTTTATTACAGTTTAAATAGTTTTGAATAAATTTGAATTATTTCGAAAATAGCTGGATCTCAGTTACCTTTGTTTTATACATAACCAAATTGACATAACTAAATTGTTTAATATTAAAATGTTTACATATTTAGGATTTTATTGACATGAATTTAATGGCGATAATGGCGTCATGGCCAATTTAATTAACGTTGGAATTAATCGATAGGGCAGTGTTGGAGCATTCAATTTACAGCTGTGATTAACCAAAGTCAACCCGGTGGCAAAGTGGTCAGCATGCTTGCTCCAGCGACCGAAGGTCCCGGTTTCGATTCCCGGTGGTGACAAGGAAAAAAGTTCACGGCTGGTTTGGAATCCATGAATTAATCACTCATTATCCGAAATAAAAATATGATTATGAAACTTCATGTGAGGCGGCCAAATCCCTTGATGGGATATAGTGCCAGAGAGAGAGAGTAACCAAAGTTAATGGAACTGGTTTAAAAACGAACAATAGTGTGTAGTATTTAAATGTGTTTCTGAATTTGGATCTGAATGGAGGATTTGATGATTGTCTCGTTGTTACTTTTGAGAAAACGGTATATGAATTATATGAAATTTATGGTGTGTTTCAGATTGTGGTAGTCTTTCGACATGTCATTTTTAGAATTATAATATAAAAAAAAAAAATGGTCACCCTGTGCGTTCTCGAGTGCGTCAGTGACATAGACGTTTATAATATAGATGCTTTAAGGATTTAATATTTGCTCAGACGGGTAGCTCCACAATCTGTTTTACTAAAGTTATATTACGCATGTATTAACTTCAGACTTGAGTATGCGCTGGTTTGTTGGAGAGGTTGCTATATATCAACGTTAAGAATTCTTATTTGTGCTCAGACAGCCGCTATTCGAATTATTTGTTTCAAATCGTTGTATTGTGCGAGTTGGCCGCTTTTTATGGATTTGAAGATTTTACCCTTGAAACATCTTTATGTTTATAAAGTCTTGCGTGTATTTTATTTGAGGAGTCCCTGATACAATTTTAGAGTTAATAATCAGTTTATTTTTGAATCCCTCATTTCTTTTTAGAGCAGTTCCGAAAATATTTATTGATAAGTACACCTGCTATTCTCAACCAGCTTCCGCCTATATTGTTAGACAACAAATAAATTCGAGGTCATTTTTAGGTGATGTTAAGGAGTGGCTTTTTGAACAACATGATATCAGTTTTCTGTTTAATGTTTTGGTTTAAGTTCTAAAATATATTCTTTTATGGAGTTTTATTGCCCAATTTTTACATTTTTATATTTAAAATTATTTTATTTTAGTTTTATGTTTATTTCTATTATTAAAGAAATTATTCTAAGTTGTATGTATTTCCAGGACTCAGTGATGATTACCTAATTTTATTTATTTTCATGTAATTTTTTTATTTTTTGGTACACCTATGAGTATGACCAATACTATACATGAATTAATTGTATTGCATGATTGGAAATAAGTAAGCAATAAATAAATAAATAATGTTGAATTGTCTTCTCAGAATTCAAGCATTCACATTGCATCTGAATGATAATTTACTTGAATGCTGAATGCGATAACAATATTAATTTTTAGTTTGAAAAACGGAAAAACTTTACACAACAATGACATTGAGTCAAACATTAAGCATAGTAAATCGTACACCATATATGCAGATATGCAATAACCACAAATAAAGTTTGTCGCATAAACTCTTCGATAAAAGTAAAAAAAAAACTTCATATCTGTAATTCAACTGTTGTAACATTGTTGGGACAACAATAAATAAACAAAAATACCCCGAAAATTATAATTAAAACTCTTCTTTACACGCAAGTCATATCCATATTATGTACATAAATACAAGCAGAATACAATTGTTGTTGAACCACCCCACACTAAAATGTCAAATGCTATGCGAGTTGTTTATTGGGTTGAAGAGTAAATTCTGTGATTGTATGAAACGTATAAATTTAACTACGTCACATAATACGTCAAACTTTTTCGAACTTTTCAATTTAATCAATTTTCTTTGAATAACTTAATTACCTTAATACATGTAAGAAGTTCAAAACGAAGGATCGAAAACCGAAGAATCTTTCGGTACACCTAATATTCTTTCGATTCGTTACTATTAAATATGATTTATACCAAAATTAAAAATCGTGTTGTTTGTTTTGATGTCCTTTTTCAAAAACGAAACTCGTTTTCGTGTACTCAATTCAAATATGTAGCACAAGCACGAAAGGTAGACTGCTTCAATATAGCGTTTATAAACGTATTTTTTAGTATTACATCTTTTATTACAGATTGACATCATAATATGTATACTATTAAATCTAGATCGATTAAATTGTACTATTTTTGTATTTATGCATTTTAGTATAAAGGTTGGTGTTATTATAGTTATCAGTAGATTAACTCGGTAAATTATCTATATTGATAATCACTGTTCATAATGATAAAGTGAAATGTAATTTTAGAACTGTAGCATGTAGATTAAATAGGGTCGTAGACCAAATGATCAATAGAAAAAAACTATTGTCCCTCCTCCAGTATTTTGGAACAACTGAAAACTAGCACTGTGTTACAGGCTGGCTACTGCCAACCTGCAGATTTCACTAAGCGCATGCAGAGGCCTCCACGGTGATTTTTGCCGGCTACGTTCTCAGGGAGAAGTGCGAAGGGTCGTGGGGTTTGAGGCATGCATGGCTCCTGGCTTACACCGTGATTAATACAGATAATTTAAAAAAAATTAAACCGCAAATAATAATAATAAAATATACCCGGATGTTCCGCCGAAATTCGTCGGCCGGAACCTGAGGAACGAACAGCAGATAATCAAATAATAAATAAATTTAAAAAAATGATAACGGAAGAGGTGCCTTGGTGCGCGCATCCATCCGAATTCAAACGGGGTCGAGCCCTGGTTACGGAATTGGATGCGGGCACCAAGGGACCGCAAACACTAAACCGACACAGAGGGAGTCTCCGCTCCCATCATACCGACCGGAAAATTTAGTAATTCATTTTATAAAAAAAAAAACGAAGCGAAACAACTTCCCCTCCACCCGCACCAGAAGAAAACGAGAGAGAGAGAGAAAGCAATATGTACCGAGCGTGCACCCGCTGTGCGGCGCTCGATCACAAAATTTTAAATTTAATATAATATAATAGAAATGAAATAAAAAGAAATTAAAATTAATAAAAATAAAAAAATAGTACCTTAATTAATTTACAGCTTTTGCGGCCTTGGTGCCGTTGGTGTTGCGGGGCCTCTCCCCGATGAAAACCTTGGGTTGCGGCCTTGCGCGGCCGTCATGCCTCAGGGTCGCCACCCCGGACCGTTGCGGCTTTGATGCCGTTAAATAACTTGGCCTCAACTGGCCGCCAAAAATAAATTGCGCGTTGCGGGGCCTTTCCCCGTTACCAATATAAATAAAAATGGGGTGCCGGTTGGCCACCCGTCTCGATGCGGGGCCTTTCCCCGATCCCAAAACAACAAAACAATAGCCGGTTGGCTACCCGTGAATTTCGTCCCACGGTGCGACACGTCCGTCGATGCACTGCGAATAGCCTCGTGGCAGGCCACCTGTTACGTTAAATAATTAGGCGTCACCCCGCCCGTAATCTCTGATCGCCGAATCCGTTGACTGTGAAGTGGCCTTGTCCCACCTTAAACCGAAAACAGCTGACCTCAACTGGCCGCCGATCAATTGATGCGATGCTGTTCACCGATACCAAAAATTTGCGGTGGCCACGTTGTAGTGGGTGGACCCGTTAATAATTTTATGTACCGTTGGTCGTTCCTCGCCTTTTTAACCGAAAATAAACAAATTAACTTGTCTGACCTCACCAGGCCACCAGTAAAAATACCACGTTATAATATGTGGGATGGCCTCACCTGGCCACCCGTATGTTGCAAGTTTTATTCCACTCCGTAGAGAATTGCAGGGTCTCCAAGGATTTTTTTTCCTCCTTAGTCTCGAAAATTTAACAATGGCACACTGCACCGTGCGTGGTTAGGTCGATGAAACACGATTGATCCGAAAATTTCGACAACTAACCACCACCTTATATTTTTCCAATTCACTCGTAAAATAAGCACTAACCAAACAAACTTGTGTTTTTTTTATAACAATTTATTAGTTTCTTTTACAATTTCAAAAAAAAATATATTAATTTAATACTCAATACTTGGTACAAAACCAAAAAAATTTTAATTTATTCTATTTTACAAAGAAACAAAAAGTTCGAGCTTATCATAAAAACCCGATTTATCTATCTCTCAATCAAAACTTGACTAACAACAAGAAAAAAAATTCTTGCGCCGCACAACTTATAAAACGTTCTAGAAGAAATTAATCTCTCTTCTCTGTCTCTCCTTTATATCAAATTTTCGTTGATATAAGAGAGATAGACATATAAGAAAAACATTTCTTCCAAAACGTTTTACTTTGCACACACTCGATGCGCATTGTTCTCTCTCTCTCCCATTCTCGCTCCGTTGCCAACATAACAGAAGAAAATACACAAGAATCCATCCACCACGAACCACGTTTAGACAGCAAAAAACCCGGACGCAAGAAACCGTGGAGAATAGAAACACACAAATTTACAAAAAATGTCTTGTTAAGACAACACAGTCGTAACAACTGAACCGCCCAGTCAAAAGACCAATAAAATACCAATCCACGTAAGTCTTTCTTAAGAAAGGCCTGTAAAACTCTAATAAAACTCAACAAAATTTCCGCCAGTTAAAACCGTTAGTTTGCAGAACCTGTACAGGTTGATTCGAGAGAGATCTCAAAAGGTATCTCCTTCAGTTACAAAAATATCCAGTTTGAAGGTAGCTGCCACTAAGCCTTTCAATGAAGTTCTGAAGCAGCACCTAGACGTACCCCTAAGCGGCCGATCTAAGAAGGATGGTATTATAAAACCCGATAATTGGAGTAATTTTGAAAAGGCTCTACCCGCTACCTATCTGAAAATCATAAGCGGAGTACGCTAGACCGGCTAGCTACCCTATTATCGGAACTAAGCTTATGTGAACCAGCGGATACTGTCTCTCTATAAGCAGGCTATAGCAATCTAGTTGAGGTTTGACTTGGAGCCAGACTGCGGGTTATTCCAAGGACATGCTAAAAATGCTACGGATGAGCAATCCAAATCCTGATGGGATTGTTTTTCTCTTGATCCAAGATCCTTGGGTCAGTGAGAGCTAGTACCTAGAATTTTAACCTGCACTCTCTTCCATACAAAGAAAGCAGGAAAGACACTTTCTTGTATTCAAGGTAAATATAGCCTAAATATTTTTAAATTACAGTAACACAGATTTAGGAACGACTAGAATTGAGATGGAGCGTCAACATTTCTAGCTAAATCGGAATTCTACGAAGCCCTCTGACGAAGACTCATAAAAGTAAAGTTGGTGTTTGTTCTTGTAGGTGAGACTGTACGTGCTTGTACCATAATTGTTTAATATGTACTCAAATATATAATATATACATTAAAACAAATAAACAATGAAAAAATGAAGAAGAATCAGGGGATTTTAGGGTGGTTAACAATCAAAAATATTGTGTATCATAAATTAAAAATATTGTGTATCATACAAGTTGTGATGAATTTTTTTTTCAAAACTGTATAAATATGTCCATAAAATTATAAGAGACTAAGTGTAACCGAGTTATGATTTCTTTAATTTTTAAAAAATAAAAAAATATATTGTTAAATATATGTATTTGTGTATATATAAAATTTGAGACCTCGTTTTTTATTTATTTTCACCATACAAGATACATAATCCTAAGGGCTTTCACCATACAAGATAGACAAACCGGCGTCACGGTAGTATAGTTGCTCTCCATCTAAATTGTATGTGTGTGTGAAAGCCTCAATAAAAAACGCGCGGTGGGTAAACACACGTAAGGAAGGCATAACAACTAGAACGAGGCTAACCATCGAGGCGGCGACCTACTGTTATATTATACGTAATCGTTACCATTAAAACTATTACACTATTTAAAAAAAACTCAACTAAACTCTATTAAAAACGGATCCGCAATGGAGGCAACCCGTTATTCACGGCAGCAGTTTCAATTATTGACCTTCGGCTTATTATCTTCACGAGGCTCCGGTTCGACTATACCTGATCAAGTCGGTCACCTGTGCAATATATGGATCGGAATTAACGTCAACTAACTGAGGAAATTGTAAAACTACCTGGAAACCAACCGAGGGTATATAGGGACCAATAACCGAAACGTAACCTTCACCTGGGTCAGTCCTATTATTATTATTCAATTTTTGTTTTTTTGCATTTCATTATTCCGACCGGTACTTATTGATTTACAAAAATAACTTTTCTTAGGCTTAATTTTCAACATTTTTTTGTAAACTCATACCACTATATATGAGTTAACGGATCGATCCACTTCGCAGGCGTGGTAATAATTATTTAACAGGATAAATATTTCTCAGTGGTTTATTCATCGAGAGGCTAAGGTTATCTCAAGACTTCAAAAACCGAGTGTCTGTGTCTCTAGTGTTTATCGCTAACGACTTCCACTTTGAATTTGGTAAGGGATTTGGAACCTACTACCCTTCCCTCGATCTAAGATCATGCGGCAGTCTTAGTATGAATTCCAATGGGTTTAAAGTCGAGCTGATAATACTCACACTTTGTGCGATTGTTGCTTCTAACTTCACTGTTTCAGACGTAAATGTTATTTTTTGTACAGATAGTTAAGCTGTGCTCAATTCGGTACGGAATCCTATGACCATACTACGAAACTGGTCAATTAGCCTCTCCGACATTACAATAGTGTTGAGGAATTTCGGCTTATTGCGTTGTTAGAGCTGATGCTTTAGCAATATATTGGGCCCGAGCCTGCAGCACCTTTGATTTTATTTGAAAAATGGTAAGAAGCCTATTAAGAACTTCATCTACTACCAAGTAAGCACAAATGGCTTGCTTCATCTACCTGATGAAAGATGAAGTACATTATTTGTGAACAAAACCTGAAGTTAACCAAATACGCTTTGTCGTCGAAGCTAGTCCTACTGGTGGCCGTTTTTATACTCTATTTACAACGAATTGGGCTTGTTTGATATTCCTTGTGTGATGACTGTCATGGAGCGGACGATTACTACATTCACTTGTTTGCAGGTGTCCAGATTTTAAAGTAGATCGGGCCCGGTTACTTAACTTTGATATTTGAATGAAGGTTCAAGCTCTTGCAGTTTGTCGTAGCAGCAGAGCACAATTGGGATATACTCATCGGTAATTTTGTTATACTATTATAACATATAAAACCATTTAATTGAGTACAGTGATTTCCTCATGTATGAACCTCGCTATCTACCAATTAGTTATGCTCGTCTAATTGTACCCTACTAACAACTAATTCAGTCTATGTATGCTGGGTACATACGAGCAATTAATTTATTTCATATGCTGTGTAACATGTAAATTATAAATCTTATATAAAATAATTAATATTTTATGCTTTATATAGAAACATGATGTGTATCAAATATAGTCCCTGGTGTCGACATATCATAGAGTTTTTATTATTTTATGCATAAGGTAAACCGTCTAATTAGAGTTTCTTTTGCAGTGGGAAATTATTACGACAATTTTTTATTTTAGCAAAGAGTGTATATTGCATACACCTTGCGTCATTTTCTCAATAACCTACTAAAAATAATATCGTTAAATTTTTAAAATTTCCCAAGATTATATTTATGCCGTGGAGTGTCATAGAAGTTGTACAAAGATATATTTGTATATGTTTAAGTAAGAAAAAACGTAAGACAAAGGTTGTTTAGTTTTTATTTATCTGATGGGAGCACAAGAGCTTAGATGGTCTGGGAGTGGGATCCACGGAGGAGAATTTGGAGTTGGCTTCCTCATCCATCGGCGCGTGAAGCACCATATCATCGATTTCCGCCCTATCAACATGCGGATATGCACGGTCAGACTTCGCACTAAGAAATTTAACATCACGATTGTTAATGTGCATGCACCCACCGAAGATAAATCTGATGACATCAAAGATCTCTTCTTTGTGGAGCTGGAGGAAGTCATCAATAACATACCGCACCACGACATTAAAATCATCGTGGGCGACTTTAATGCAAAAATCGGTAGGAGTGCAGAAAATACATCGCACATCGGTCCCAATAGCCTGCACCTAACTAGTAACAACAACGGCCAACGCGTCACCGACCTGGCAATAATGTACAACTTAGTTGTATCAAGTACGTTTTTTCCACATAAGAGAATTCACAAAGTAGCGTGGAGATCGAATGATGGAAGAACGGAAAACCAAATAGATCACGTCATGGTGTCCAAGAGACACTCCACCAGCATATCTGACGTTAGATCTTACAGAGGGGCAGATATGGACAGCGATCACGTGCTTGTCATATTTAAATATAAGTGCAAACTGTCATCAACCTTCAATAGACAAGCACAAAAAACCGTTCGATGGAATGTCGATGCTCTAAAAGACCAAGCGTTACTGCAGAGTTACCAATCAGCTGTCACTAACTATCTAGAGCGGCCCAGCGAAAACGAAGGAGCTCCTCCTAATATCCAGGAGCAGTGGCACGCTATACAGTCAGCCATAACCACCGCGGCGCAAAACACTATCGGCAGAAGACCGCCGAGATCCCGCAATGATTGTTTCGATGATCAATGCCGCCTGGTCGTCGAAAATAAACGCGCAAGGAAAGCCACGATTAAATTCCTTCGACAAAAGAAACGCGATCGAATGCCAGGAATCTCACTAAAGTTTTGCTAATGCCAGGAATCTCACTAAAGACTTCCACCCAAGAAGTACAGCCATAAAAGACGGGAATGGAGAACTGAGAACAAACGTGGCATATGTTCTCTCAGTATGGCAAACCTACTTTCAAAGTCTGCTAATCCGGAATGACGAAGTGACCCCCATTAGAGCAATAGCTCCGCCAGGTGAAGAGGTCTTTGTCGAATATCCCACAGCAGAGGAAGTAGACGCAGCTATTAGTCGATTGAAAAACGGCAAGGCACCCGGTCTCGATGGAATCCCCGCAGAATTAATCAAACTCGGAGGCGCTACTCTTGCAACAAGTTTATACGATCTCGTCGTTTGTATTTGGGACCAAGAAGAGTTGCCGGAGAATTGGAAGACCGCACTCATATGTCCGTTGCATAAAAAAGGCGACCGTCTTAAATGTGAAAACTTTCGTGGCATAGCTCTATTGAACACTGCTTACAAAGTGTTGGCTAATATTGTACTTGCCAGACTCATCCCTTTCGCCGAAAACATCATTGGCGACTATCAGTGTGGTTTTCGTCCCAACCGATCGACCACTGACCAGTGTTTCACAATGAGGATGATCTTGGAAAAATGTTGGGAGTACAACATAACCATACATCAATTATATATAGACTTCCGGCAGGCATATGACAGTATAAACCGCGACAACCTTTGGGCCGCGCTCATATGCCTAGGTATTCCAGAGAAACTTGTTTCTCTGTGTAAATTAACAACGTCTGGATCTGCATGTAGAAATGTAATTGAAGGATCTGTATCAGACTCTTTTCAAATAACCTCTGGTGTTCGACAGGGAGATGCACTCGCGCCTGTGCTGTTCAATTTGGCGCTTGAGTACGTAGTGAGGAAAAGCAACATTGAAACTTCGCGCTGTATATTCAATAAATCAGGCCAAATTCTTGGATATGCAGATGATATCGTGCTTCTTGGCCGAAGACCTAGCGACATCAAGGACAGTTTCATACCGCTCAATCGCTGCGCAAGAAGACTTGGTTTGGAGGTGAACAGTACCAAAACGAAATTCTTAACAACACCCAGGAACATCTCAATGGCAAATCTCGAAATTGGCGACCATAACTTTGATAGCGTCGAAAATTTTAAATACCTCGGGTCACTTATAACATCCTTGAATGATATGCAGGCAGAGATAAAATCCCGAATCGCTGCCGGACAACGAGTTTTCTACGCCAAATCAAAATTATTGCGATCTAAACACCTATCGCAGTCGTGCAAGCTCGCACTTTATAAAGCACTTATAAGACCTGTGCTGACTTTCGGAAGCGAGAGCTGGACCATGACCTCTAATGACTGTAGATTATTATCTACCTTCGAAAGAAAGGTCATCCGTTCAATTTTTGGTCCTATTAAAGTTGCGAACAATGAATAGCGGATTCGCATGAACCACGAAATAAAGCAACTTCTCGGAGGTAGCGATATTATCGGCTTCATCAAATCTAATCGAGTGAGATGGCTCGGCCACGTTGCAAGGTCTCCACAATAACGAATGATTTACAAAGTGTTCCATCAACAACCAGCCGGAGTACGTCGTAGAGGAAGACCCCGACTGCGCTGGCGTGACGACGTCGAACAAGACCTACTCATATTAGGATGTCGAAATTGGAGGACGAGAGCGATGGACCGAGAAGGAAGGAGGACCATAGTGCGGGCGGCAAAATCCCTTCATGGGATGTAAATGCTAGAGAGAGAGAGAGAGAGAGAGAGAGAGGTTCGAAAGGAAGTCGGTGTTTAAATCGTTAGTATTAGCTGTTAAAACCTGGCAAAACGGTTAATACTAAACTTTACCAACAACAATTGACCGATTTAAAAAATTCGTTGCTTGAAAAAAGGCGAGAATACCGAAAGAGGCAGCACAAAGTCATTTTTCTTTTTGACAATGCTCCATCACATACGGCAAAACTGGTTCGCGACACATTGGAATCACTCAGCTGAAAAGTCCCCATGCGGCTTTCTCACAAGAATTGGCTCCATCCGAATACCACTTGTTTGGATCGATGTATCACGCACATGCTGAGCAGTGCTTTGGTAGCAAAAAGGAAAGATTTTTTACTGGCGTGGTATTCATAAATTGCCCGAAATATGGGGCATAACAAGCGATGGAGCATACTTCGAATAAAACACTTTTTATTATTATTCCGATTTTAACATGTTTTTTTAGTGAAAAAAAAATGCATTTCATTCTTGTATACCTGGTATATAATAAATTGATAGTTTGCACTTCTAATTATTAATCGACATAGAAGTATGCATATAAATATAGAACCTATTTACTTAAATACACATCAATTATTAATTGATTATTGGAATCATTTCATATACAGCATTCCATATAATTAGAGGTATGCGCTATCGTATTATTTACACAAGATTGTTGATTAAATTTTTTGTATATTAAATATTGTTTGCTTTATAAAGTTATCCCTTTTTCAACCAAGAAACAAAAAACATTGGCTCAATTTAGTCCAACCCACACAAATGTGTGGGTATAAAACCATAGTATGTAATGGCGTTGTTGATAAACATTTCGCTTGATTTGAATTAAAACCAACAGAATTGTGTGCATGGATAGTGTTTTTTCGGACGGAAATAAGTAAAAAGGAATTCACAAATGTGTAAGTTGGTTGAAAACACGTACAAAAATAAATTTTTGATATGGTACTTTTGCCCTACCCGCACAATTGTGTTAGTAAAACACAAAAGGGTTATACTCAGTTCAAACTTTAAGTGGGATATAAATTTGTAGTGTTCTTGAAAGAATGCACATGAAACATCGGTAAAACATAATTTCGCACTATAACCGTATAAGGAAAGAAAAAGAAAATTGGTTTGTTAATCATTAACAAATTCTTAATATCTTCAAATTTAGAGAACACATTGCATAAAAGTCATAGGAAAATAAGAAATGGAGGATTGCTCGACTGCATAACAAATGCTGAAAAAAGTGTTGATTTTAAATGTATTAAAACTGTAACATGGAAAAATTCGACCCCATCTAAATATCTCAAATCAAGTTAGCTCTGAGCGAACCCTAAATTGATTCACATTTTACACCATGTTAGTGAAATTTATTTAAATTAATCCAAAAAATATAACAACAACAATAAACTTATTGTAATAGTATTGGTAAAAGTAAACATTCAGGCGAATTTATATTGTGCATTTTAAAAGAATTACAATGTTCCCTGAAACTTGGGTACCTATAAGACATTTTCAAGCCATTTTAAGTATTTTCTAAGCATTTAGCATACGCTTCAGTGAGATTGGTGAACTGCTGAGACCCAAAGGAGTGTCACTATATGATTTTTTAATGAGATTGATGATTTTACACGTTTGTCTCAAAAAGACACAGATATGTGTCTCGCAAGTTTTCCATAAACTTTGACACTCTGTGTATGCAACTCCCGTGATTTGGTTATTCATTGAAATTTAATGATAAATAAATAACAAAAATTGTATATCTGCTAAGAATGGGTTGCAATGTTTTCTCGCCGATATAAATTAACCCAGTTTATAGATTTTTAAGTGGGCCACGTGCTGGCCGACCGTATATGTTGCGGCGTCCTATACTTTCCGATAAAAATATATGCCCCGTTAGGAAAACTGTGGCGGCATCTTCCCGCCGATATTGTTAGCCAACAGATTATCGCTATCACACCTCATAATTTATGGCCAATTGTTCTGTTTTCTGCAAGAACTTTGGCCTATATGTTTCAAACATCTCTCTTTCGTCCATTGGCCGTTGCAAAATTCATACCAGCCCACATTGGACAGCATTCCTGTGAATTACCAATCGCTAATCTTCGCTTCTGATTGCCCTTGCTGCCCTAACAATCACAATTGGTTGACCTTCTGCGATATCAACTCGTTTTAGCCGGCATCTCTTCTAGACACAAGCCAATAATCTATCCAGCAGAACTCCATCCGATCCTTATATGACCATTCCGTAGCTCCCAAAACGATCTGGCCAGCATTCGTTCATGTTATGTTTCTCCAGCACGGCTAAACGTAGCTACCACAGTTGCTCTTTGGCATCATCTGAGAGCATCGCCTAATTAGCAACGAGTTTATCATTTTTAAGTAATTATCTGTGGCAATATTCCAGTTGAGTTGATCATCATTTTTGAGCTGATTCTCCCTACCTGCTGTTCTCTCGCCACCACTCGATTCCACAAAGCCCAATGATTCCTCCCAACCAATGGTGCCCACTCCATGATCGTTATCATCCGCTTCAATCTTATTACCGATAGACATTTCCAACATTTGCTCTTCATTGTTATGTCAATGCTCGACCTTCTACTTAGTATCGCCTACATCATTTTGTTTGCTAAATATTATGTCTACAATTTGATCCAGCGTCTGCTCGATTCTTTCTCTACCTATTTTGATTTTAATAAAACTTCTATAAATCTTTGCTTCTTTGATCAAATTTTTGATCCAATTTTTGGTTTTGTTGATCAACTTGTTATGCCAAATTTGGTCTCAATCCCAACATAATTTGTTGTTAAGCTACCAAAAAGTGCACACAATCCATTTTTCCAGATAGTTTAAAAATTATTTCAACAACTTCACATTTATCGTCAAATATTCTAATCTTCTGGGTTATAGGGTTGTATCTATTGTACACTATTAATTCACTATTTACACCATTTATAATCTTTAATTGCACCACTATTTTCACTTATTTCATTTATGACTCATTTTGTATGTTGCCCTCGTATTTATAGACTAATCGAATATTCTAGAATCGCCTAGATTTATTCTAGATTCCTTTCTAAACGACTATAAACGGCTACACAACAAAACTGTTATAGTATAAAACCATCTTAAGTGCGACTATTCAAACCCAGATGTTACCAATCTCATGAACAATTATTGTGGAATATTTATCTCGCCAATGCCGAATTAATTGCCCATCAACCCAATAGACTAGTGGCCCTATTCTGGCTTTCCCTGGGAATAGGGAATTGGGAAAAACATTTTCATAGCATTTTTGTCAAAATTATATTTTTCTGGCCTACTGCGGGAATAAGTTTAGTGTAAAAATTTTTAAAACAAAGTAAATTGGGAAACTTTTGTTCCACAAAATTTTTATAGGGAAAAATATTTTCCCATTTAACTTTGTTTTGAAAATATTAACACCAAACATGTTCCCTCAGTAGGCCAGAAAAATACAATTTAGATAAAAATGCTATGAAAATATTTTTCCCAATTTCCTATTCCCAGGGAAAGTCAGAATAGGGCCACAGATCGTAACAATATTATCATTCACAAATAAAATATTCAGAGTAGTAATCCAGGCAACTAATTTTACTCGGATCGAAGTAAAATCTTGTTACGATGATACCGGAGTCGTAACAACATTGCAGAAAAGCTCATCCCTTTATACAGAGGATGTATGATTACAAAAGAAATATGTATGTACCACTATCCCTCAGACAAACAGAAAACTTCTAAAGCAATTTGATCAGCAATCCTGCAAATTGAGAACTGAAGGGATGACATATGCGCATGAATTATCCGGTAATAAAATCTCACAAGAAAGGAAGAAAGGCTATTCGTGAACTTAAGTAAATTCGAAGAAAAACTGAAAAAATTGAAAGATAGAGCTTTGGGAGCTAAAGCCGAATCTAAGCAAACTTGGAAATGTCCAGAACACTAAAAGTTTTGTGTATCGTTAACATGTTTGCCGATTTTTTTAATCCGTGTATCAAAAGAACCATTCAATCGCGACAAATGGATTTGATATCCAAAATAATCTTAATATACACTACATTAATTTGGGTATGAAAATAATCCGGATAATCATCTACAATTTTTAAAACACTTGGGCCTGAACTAGTTGAACCACTCAGTATGCACTTTAATCAATCACTACAAACTGGAAACTAACTAAAAAAATGTTGTATGATGCTGTGTGCCTCAGGTCGATTTTTCGGCTAAATTATGAACTAAACTTTTTGATGTGACCTTACGCTATTCGCCGCCGGGTTACAAACGAAAAATCTCCCCGCGAGGTAACTTTCAATTTAGTTGTCAATTGTCATTATTTGGTATTTAATGCAAATGTGTTATTGTGTACAAATTTATAAAAAAATTTACCTGACACTTTTTAATTAATTTTATTTTTAAATATTTCGTAATTTATAATAACATTTGGAAATAATGTAACTTCCATATCATCTTCCATTATTTTAATTTAATTAATACTTCCTTTACCCACTAAAAGTCGACAATTTAGTATTTCGAATAGTTAGACACAGCTTGTTTTGTTGATGTTACAGTCACCTACGAATGTTTGTTGTGAATTATCGAGCAATTTAGTTTAGTTTATAATTTAGTCTAAAAAATCGACTTGAGGCATACAGCATAAGCAGATCCGCTCGAAACGCGATATTTCAAAACGCGATATTTCGAAACGAGATATGACAAAACGAGATATGGTACAAAACGCAATATTTTAAAACGCGATATTTCAAAACGCGATATGGTACAAAACGCGATATTTCAAAACGCGATATAGTACAAAACGCGATATGGTACCAAATGCAATATTTCAAAATGCCATATTTCAAAACTCGTTATGGTACAGAATGTGCATTGCAAAGCGACGGGAGCGCCGCGACCCGATTGATACCGATCTTATATACTCTCGCTCCTATCGATTTTTAAATTCCTATAAACTGAAATTAAGTTTTCCATTCACCCGCCTGATATAACCCGATTGTAAACTCCCGTTTTGTACCATATCGCGTTTTGCACCATATCGTGTTTTGAAATATCGCGTTTTGAAATATCGCGTTTTGTACCATATCGCGTTTTGTACCATATCGCGTTTTGTACCGTATCGCGTTTTGAATTATCGCGTTTTGAAATATCGCGTTGCAAATGGGACCCCAGCATAAGATAGCGAAAATTTGACAGCGGAAAATAAGAGTTTACGCTACTCGGCGTAAGTGGCAGCACTATCACTAAAAAGAATTAATTTTATGTATCTCTTATCGGACAAGTTGTGCAGTGGTTAAAGCTTCGGCACTTGGACCGGGAGGTACTGGGTTCGAATCCCATCAGAGGCTAGATGCAAATCGAATTTTCATCATCGATTACGATCGGTGATGTTAATAAACACAACTAAGACCCTTTGATGGAGTGCAGAATTCAGCGCCGACCCACCGTCCATGTCAATGTACAGGTTGACATGGAGCTTGCAATGTGCAGGTGGTAATACTGTAGTTGTGTGAGTAGGTGAATAGGTGAATGGGTTAATGATGTAGCGTGAATGCGTGGTATCACAATGGGCCAAAAAATGGCCTAAGTGTCAACCACTGAAACCTAAACCTATGTATCTCTTTTTTCACTAAATATAACATCTCAGCGGATTAACATATTAAAAGTGATTTTTAGAATGGCATGTTGATTGAACTCCGAAGTAAAGAAACTCGGTAGCGAAATGTTGAAATTTAACAATATTCCGTCTTTCCGCCATTTCTTAACGAATTACGATAAAATTTGGATAGTAGTATTGATCAGAGATTTTTAAAGTAGGTTTTGGACAAAAATCTAGGATATGTTCGTGCTGGAATAAACTGGCTACTTCATAACCAATCCTTATGAAAAATGGAATCCGTACAATTTTGCACCGCATACAGCGTCGATTCCGTCATTAACCGGCCAAATGGCACGGTGGTTAAAGCTATGGCTACGCAATGTGTAGATGGTGATAAAAATCGGACCTATAGCCGTACGTTTTCGATTTGGCAGATGATGCGTAAAGTAAGACGGAAAAATAAACCGCGAAAGAGCAGGGAGTGCTTTGGCCCCAAAACAGATGGCATGGACTAAAACAAAAAAAGGGGGTCAATTCGGAAAAAATTTATGGATTCAAATTTTCACTATAATTTTTTGATTTTTTGCGGCTATATAAGATATTTTCAGTTTTTGACCCATATCTCAAAAACTTCTACTCGTAACCAATACTTTTGGTTGTTTTCCTAATAACTTAGGTCATACTGAGGCTAGGTGGAAAATTTGGGGAAAATTTAAGGACTAGAATTTTCACTGGTAATTACATAACAAAATTAATTCTCTTTAGTGACTTGCGGCGAGTAGCATAATCTCTTACTTTCCGCTGTTAAATTTCCGCTATCTTATACAGCATCTAAAATAACACCTTTCTTAAAGACTGCCAAAGGAGATGACATATCTTGCTACAGGGGAATATCACCACTCTCATAAATTTCTAAACTTTTTGTGTTAGTCATTTGCAACACAATTAATGAAGTTATACTCGAAGGTCTACCTCAAATCTAAGGCTACCCCTAATTTATCCGAGTTTACTAGCAAAATAATTAAAGCTATTGAAAACTACATGCAAGCATCATATACACAGATTTTAGCCAAGCTTTTGACTCAATCTACCATGCAATAGTCAGCCAAAGTTTATCAAAATTTCGTTTTCCAATACAGTTGTCAATGCCAATGGTGCGAATGAGCCGAGTCTATCAATCGAATGGCCAAACAATTCGACTTTGATTTAACCCATTAAAAAAATATTTAAAATCTATTTTAGTTGTTTTTGTATATTTGTGTTTTTATAATGAAAACTAGCAAAGATAACAAGGTTTCATAAGCAGGGCTGAAACACAATTTCTTCTACGAGTTTCATTACAATACACATTAATTAGACATAAGAAGCAATACACATACATTTGCGTCAAAAATCGTTATTCATAAGTATCTTACATAAAATCATCTAAAATATTTAATTCGTACAGTGATTATGTACTTGTAAGAAAATTATTTATGATTCCGTACCCTTATAAACAACAGTTACAAATTATAAAGCAATAATTTTGTTAGAGTGCTACATCCGATTAGGGTTTTATGTATTTCTGATAAATTTATAAAATTTTCTACGATGTTTGTGCTTTTTTTCGCACTAAGCTTCTTTAATGTATTTATTACAACAAGGCAACAGATTTTTCTTGTTCCAGTTAAATTGATTTATTGATTTCGTAATTCTTATTCTTTATAACAAATGTTTTAGCCTTAGGTATTTTATTTACTTTACGTATGTATATGTTATGAAATCTTACCACCTGAAATATTTTGGCTATGTATCTACTGTAGCACGGAAACTTTCGATTTGCGCCTTAAAGACGATAACAAAACACACGATTCTAGAGAAAACCAAAACTCATTTAAGCAAAACTTTAACATTTTCGAATGGTGACTTAACTGACGAAATTGGTTCTAATAATAGAAATATAATTTTCATATACTTATATTCATTCATAAATTGAGGAAAATAAATAAGTCTATGAAAGATACTATATTGAAAACGAAATACAAATACCATTAAATGCTATTTGTGTTGAACATCAAATTTGCCTTTTAGAATAGCAACTTCCACTATCAGAGATTTTTCACTAATTTACATAACATATTTACACGTTCAAAATACAATCAGTAATGAAATTTAAAATCAAAAACAAATGAAATTGAAATGAATGACAGAATGAATTTTATATAATCTGCTCAAAACTGTAATCAATTGATGGGAACAGTAAAAGCCAATATTTCATCGATGACAAAAATGTAAAATTTGGATCCAAGCCACGAATATCATTTGGAAGCTCATTAAAGATGGTAGGGGATGTTCATTACTGACAGACTCAATCGTCATACTATCTGCATATCAGTTGCCGGTTTTTCAAGAAACGAAAAACATGATAAATTATATTAAGATTGAATGAACGAAAATTGTTTAAATTAACGACGTTGTTTTAGTTTTGGAACTTAAGACCAGGTTGCGTGAAAAAATTTGACCAATTTATGCAAAAGCCATGATATCAGCAAAGATCATACTAAAGATTTAAGTTGAAAAACGAATTCATATAAATCAATCAATAATTTGGTCCAAGTACTGATTTCTGAGGAACACAAGAGCCGTCACTGACATAATTATTACAATAACCACTTTGTGAACCAATGAATGACCAGATACCAGTCAAATATGCAACCACGAAATCCAATATTCCATATTTTAGCGAAAAGGATTTTGTGATCGACCTTATGGGTGTATGAGTTTTAATAAATCATCTTCATGTGTTGATTATTAAAAAAAGCTTTACTTTTTGAATTTTGAATATTTATTTGGCCTTTGATTTTTAAAAATTCGATTTCGGAATTTCTCCTTCATCATAGTTTATCAATAACAATTAGATTTTTTTAAATTTACTTCTTTCTATGTTTCTTAATACAAGATCGCTTCTAGCCAAAAAAAAACCCATAACAATTTACTTAACGGCAAAATTAACAGCAATAAATTGTTATATTGAAATTGGTCGATAATTTCCAATTAGCATGCGATCGCCCTTTTTGTAAAGTGGATTAACAGTATAGCAGAGCCATCTATGATTTTGAAGAGCCGTAATATTAAAAAGAGAGCTTTCAGTAGAGGGGAAGCTTTTATTGAATTACTATAAGAAACCGTGGTAATTGGAAAATTTTTGAACATGAGTTTATGAATAAAAAATTAAACAAATCATTTAAAATTTAATTTTATATTTTTAATAAACTATTCAAAGAACACATATTTGAAAATCAGCCATCATAATGTAGTATTTATTTGGCTGGTTTAAACTAAAGCGGAGCATAAATTTATTAATTTTCTATAAAAATGAGCTTTCCGTTTAGTTGTGTAGGTTTATAAAGTAAGATAATAAAGGGTGGTACCGCGGATTCCTCTTACACCCAATTTAAAATTTAGTTTTATAAAAATGTAACTTATTTGGTAAATTCTGGTCACATGCACCTCAGAATTTTTGAGATGAACGATGCACTTAATAGCAACCTAAACATTCTCCATTTATAACAAAATTAAAGAGAAAACGTGAGCTGAAACGAAATTTTATGAATCACCATGTAGAAACAATAATATTATTCAAATAATAAATTTTTTACATCAAAATCTATTATTATTTTTGTATACAAAAAATCAACGTTGTCATGGTTTTCTTAATTAAATATTATTACAAAACAGAACAAAACGTAAAAAACTTCAATTTTATTCGATTGCAAAACCGAGCTTTCTGTAATTTGAAAATCCGTTTACAGATGTCTCTGTAATAAATTTACTTGATATTACAGAAAAGTGTAAAATAATTAAATAACTATTTACGAAAATAGACCATTATTATTGTAAGTTAAGTGCGAAATCTTTAATACAATAATTTAACATAATTAATAAAACTCAAAACAATTATAAATTTTATTTATTATTCGGTTGGCGTAAATAAAACTTTTCGTCGTAAAATATTCACCATCGTAGTTGCTGCGCGCTGTAAAACAATAATAGAAAAATGTCACAATTTTTCCAAATTTTTGATATTTTTTATTTCGATCCAATCCAGGCGGGAATTCTTACAATGTACACGAATTTGTTAATACAAGAATTTATTGAGGATTTTTGATGTTAAAGGCCCTCGGCTAAGGTGTATGACAGACAGTTCGTATACATTGTAGTAATTCCCGGCTGGTTCAGATTATGCAGATCTACTGGTCTTGAAAGGCTATGCATGTTTCATGTTTCATTTTTATAGCTTCGTTCGTGCACGTTTTCTGGGATCGTTGTTGTGTGGAATTCAATAAAATAACCCAAGGCCTTTGTATACTGTTAATAACTTAATGGTTTTTGTGAGTATATAAATGGCCCGTGGCTCTACTCATTTTTTGCATGGTTGGCTCATATACGGATACAAAATCTTAAAGCACAAGTCGTACTTTGAACTCGTTTATACAACGATCTGCCTGCTATAAGACACGCCCGTTACAACCGTCCTAACCTGCAGACCCCCTTTCAATATGTGTAACAATTTCTATACGGGTAATTTGAATTAATTTATTAATTTGAAAGCGACATCTTTTAACAAGTTTAGTAATTGCGATAAGTTTAGTAATTGCTGTTTATACTACAGGATGAAACAATATAGGCTGCGAATTTGTTGCGATGAAAAATCAAATTTTTAACAAGTAACGAAAAAACAGTTTTCGAAGTCTGTCATCAACAATGTTGAAATAGAACCCAAAACACAATAATCCCCATATTACATTGCTACTCCAAAAGCATTTTTAACGAACGTTTATTTTGGAAAAATAATGCTGACTTTTTTATGGAACACTCTATACTAATTTCTAATTTTCTGTACATACACATAAACAAATTCTTGTTTCTACAAAAAAAAAAAAAAAATTGTGTTAAACTAATTTAAATGTTTTTGCGTTAACTCAACATAATATGACTCAATATTAAAATATGCTTTTCCTGAATATTGACTTAACCATTCACATTGAAAATTCAAACAAAGAATTTATGTTTTTATATACAAAAAAGCTTCTAAAAAAATACTAAAATACACTGGTTGGTATGAAAGAGTACAAAAAGCTTCTCCTCTATGGAAAGCACATGGAAAAAATGGCGGAATCTTACGGCTCTTATATTAAGGAGGCTCTGATAGAACACATATAATGTCCGAAAAATAACATTATAACTATAATAATAGTAAAATAATTAATATGTTATCAAATTATAATGTTTTTTTTTAAAAATAGTTGCGATTTAACTATGATCCTTTGAAATCCGGAAGACATTACAACCTGTTATCTTTTACACACAAATTTGTGTGGGTTGGAGTTAAATTGAAGCAAAACAATTTTTTTTCTGGCAGGATAAGAAATATAGAATATTTCAGTAGCTGAAAGCGGACATAAAAACCTACTTGCATGACATCCAAAATTGCGATTACTTCGACTATAGTTGATCCAGAAGATTCTTAGGAGTTCGAGACGCGATATTGCAAAAATAAGAATTAAAAGAATTGGCTATATCCGTTTTAGGTAACAATGTTATTGATATTGTTGCACTAATTCATTTAATTATGGCCGGAAGAATAATTTTTGAGGATTTCGTTTATTAGTGCCCATTGTTTCTTGCCACTGCCAGCAACCTTCTGAAATCAACTTAAATAGTATTTCATATTCACCTCAGAAATACCTTTTTTTAATTTTCTAGCTAAATTACTGACAAATTTATATGTTATGTAACTCCAACATATAAATTCCGAGGTTTTGTTTTAATTTTCTACTAAGTATATCTTTCTTATTAATTCATATTAAATATTAGAAATAAAATGTTCTAAAATCTAAAGAACTCGGTAATTCTGAATACATATTTTTATCGGGTATGTACATTGCCATCCGAAAAATATAGACTCATAATTTGTGCTAATCCGAAATTCCAAGTTCGTTGATTTCTAGGACACCTGATGTCAGAAAATCAAATGTTCGTTGGAACTGCGAGAATTGGAATTCTGGATTGTCACAAATTCAGCCCCTATATTTTTCAGAACATTCATTGGCAATGAACATTCTAGATAAGAATATGCAATGAGAAGCGCGAAGCTCGTTGATGTCTAGAACACTTTATGTCAGATAATATGATGATAATGAACATACCTGATAGGAATATACAAGAGAAGTGCCAAGTTCTTTGGATTCTATAATATTTTGTTTCTAAAGTTGGGGCCACATTACAAAAATTTTTACCGGACGCGTTCGGCGCACACATTTTCGTCACAAATTTTTATGTCACTTCCCATTTTCAGTGCTCAAGCCATAAGTGGAAATAGTTGAGGTCTAGTCGTCAGTCAATAACAAATCAAAGTTAATTGTTAGTTCAGCCTCTGCTTGAACTAGAATATTCTTTCCTTTTATTCCGAGCGGACCACTGATGGGGGCTAATACCGGAATAAACTTAGTAAAAGAATGTGAGTAAGGTTTTTGAGTACTAACTTTTTTATTCATTGAATATCTACTTATATACAAAAATTTTATACCTAAAAGTGCAAAGAGCGCATTTTTATTACACGTATTATAACAATTGTATTTTGTGTATTTTGTGTTATATATAAGTGCCAATGTAGCACAAAAATATGTTAATGCACATTTATCAATTTTAATATAGAAATTTCTGTATACTTTTGTTTTATGTGTTTAAACAACCTGGGGCGCCCTAGAAGTTCTTGGGGCTGGAATGGGAGATGCTGTTGGTAAAGCTCCACGACAGGCCGGGTGCCTCTTTTTCTGTCTGTTCTTGAAATATTTAATGGCAATTGCAGTTGCAATGATTATTCCGCTCCAAAATAAAATATGAGTTAATACGTAGTGATGAACATGATGTGTATTATTCCTTTCGTGAATATATTGATTTTCCTTCAGTAGTTTTATGTCGTGCTCTAGCTTGCTGGTATCCACAGTTAAGTTAATATAATCTTCCTCCACCCGATGAGTATAGTTGTTTCTTATCGTTTGCCAATTCGGGGTTGAACTTAGCTTGCTCGAGTTGTTGTGCCTTACGAAAACGGGCGTATTGATTTCTCCTTTTATCTCACTATTAACTTTATCGGCAGCAATTAGATACTGGCTTGAATCTCGTAACATGCATCCATCATCTAATGTTAAGATACCTGACCCACTAAACCGTGTCGTTATGACAGATGATCCACAAATTGCATCCTTGTTTGTTTCTTCAACGACAATAAATAACCATTGATTTTTGTCATGTAACTTTATCCAGTGATTGGTTGCATTCATTGTTTGTATTTTACATAATCCTTGTAGATTTGTGGTATGACGAAGGATCGCCATTTCACAAGCATGTTCCGTAGATGCTGCATTGTAAACTTGTGACACCTTGCACAGGAAATGTTTAAATTTGACCTCTTGACAATCATTTAATTTCTCTTTGGTAAATGATGCGAAGTGTTCTCGATGTTCATCCACAGCAATATAATTTACACTTGTTTCAATATATGCTTGGGACTCGTTGTAATAGATATTTGGAAATGGAATAACCGAGAAGAGTGTGTAGCTCCATGAATATATTAATGGAATAGTTGCTCGTATTATTAGGTTATCCTGAGTTATTCGTGTTTGTAATTTCATGGTTTTGTAAATGTGCTCTAAATTGTCGGCTGTGTGATCATTAAGCACAGTTATTGACGGAGGTAGATATTTTCGTAGATAGTTCTTGTTCTAGTTGCGATGGCGTCAGCAGAGTGGGATGTAAGACGTTTTGTTGAGCATTATGCACTAAGTCCAACAAACTTTCCTGTGTTTCTTTGATGTTATTTAATATTAGAATTATTTCGAGAGTTGTTGTAAATATTGCTCGTACTTTTTCCTCAATGGAAGCATATTCCTTCAGAAGATCTATTTCTATTTGCAGTCGGTTCTGATTTTCCCTGAAATTGTTTAACGACAACAATGTCAGGTTCGTGTTATGTTTGAATAACTTGATGGTGTTATCAATGATGCTGGTTTGATTGCTAAGAAGATCTAATAGATGCCGCTCGTTTTCATCAATCGTCTCAAAATGGTTTTCATATTGATTTGCTTCCCGTTGAGTTAGTATTCCGCAAATATCTCCAAGCAGGATCCCCGTAGTATCTCCAATTCCCCTCTTTTGGCGGTGTCTCTCCTTATTACTGGACATTAAGAAGTCATTATTCTTTCGTACAACCTCTAGTTGCCAATCCAATTGGTGAAGTATCAAGACACAATTAATGCCTGGTGTTCTTTTACAGGCTTCCGCTAGTTCCTTATGAATCACATTTATTTGGTTTATTTCTTCCCAATAGTTAGTCAATTGGTAACGGATTATTAAATTCCATTCTTTTGCAATTACTTCTACGTGGCCGATGTTTTCCAGATAAACCCCAATTGGCTGGTTAAATTGTTGAATGTGGACCTTGTCAGTTGCATTGGTGAGGTGTCCTCGTGAAATGATCATTACAAACATAATGGCCTTAATTAATGCCACAAACCTCATTGGTTTCACTTTCCTTACTGATTGCGTTCTATTGTTTGTCATGTTGTTCATGACAGAACTCAATCCACAATGGTTGGCCTTCATGCTTCTTGTCACTCTTCTGGCCGTTGTTAAATTTTCCTCCATATCAAATTGATTCTCGTTTGGTTGTGCTTGTGGTGCAGAATATCCGATGTCATCGATTGGTAAAGGGCACAAATTTCTTATCGAGTGTTTTGTAATACCATTCTTATGTTTTACTGATATTACTCTGACATTACCATCAGCACCTGGATGAACCTCCACCACCTTTCCCATTGGCCATGTACTGGGATAACCTTCTTTGTTCTTTATTAGTACAATTTGATCCTTGGTAATATTTGGTTGCACTTGCTTCCATTTGTATCGTTGTTGAAGTGAGTTCAAATAGTCCGTGTGCCAGTGCTTCCAGAAATGCTGCTTCAGTTTTTGTAGAAATTCCCATCTAGATAATCGATTTTGCTTTATTTCACTATAATTGTCTTCTGGCACCGTTAGCAATGATCTCCCAATTAGAAAGTGTGCCGGTGTCAAAATTAAAGGTGTGCTTTCACTCGAAATTATAGATAGAGGCCGCGAGTTCAAGCATGCCTCTATTTGACTACATAGCGTTGATAATTCCTCAAATGTTAAGTGTGTATCACCTATAACTCTTTTTAGGTGATATTTTGCCGATTTCACTCCCGCTTCCCACAAACCACCAAAATGTGGTGTTCCAGGCGGTATAAAATGCCAATTTGTACCTTGGTACGCCGTTTCTTCTATTAGTTGGGCTTGGAGTAGTTTATTGAATAGCCCATTTATTTTTCGGTTGGCTCCAACGAAGGTTGTACCGTTATCTGAGTAGATGTGTGTACACACGCCTCTTCGTGATGCAAATCTACGGTATGCGGCAATAAATGCTTCTGTTGTTTGATCGCTAACTATCTCAATATGGCAGGCTTTTGTCGTAAAACACACAAAGATGGCTATATACCCCTTGTATGTTTGTTTTGACCTACCTTTCGATGTTTTAATAGAGATAGGGCGCGCATAGTCTACTCCAGCAATCTCAAATGGCATTGACGCCGCTACTCGTTCTCGAGGTAGTGGCGCCATTAACTGATGGTTTGAATTTTTTCTGTATCGACAGCATGTTACGCATTTGTGAATTACATATCTTATTGCTGATCTTGCGCTTGTAATCCAATACCTTTGTCGTAAGAATGCGACAAGTAAAGTTGTTCCTCCATGTAGGGTAATACGGTGAGCATCCTTGATTATCAGGATGGTTAATTGGCTATTCCTCGGCAAGATGATTGGATGCCGCTGATCATATGGGACTAATAATTTTTCGATTCTGCCGCCAACTCGCAGTATATTTTTATCATCCAAGAAGGGATTCAATGATAATAACTTACTGCCTTTGTGCAACTGTTCTCCTGTTTGCAATCGTTTGATTTCTTCGTTGAATTCCTCATTTTGTGTCATCCTAATAGCGATTTCGTTTGCTTTTTTAAATTCAGCAGCATTGATCTTCACTGTTCTTGGTATTATTAAGTTTTTGCATTTGTCAATGAACCTGTGCGTATAAGCTATAACTCTAATTAATTTTCGATATTCCGATATTCTCGAAAATAGTTGTAGAAATGGGTGCTCTATTTTCACGTTTAGTGATATTATCTGTTTCAATTCCGATTTCGTGTCAGACACAATATCTTCAGGCCACCTTCCTTTATTGAAGCGTAAGAATGTTGGTCCATTCCACCAAATTTCGCAACCTTTAAGTCTCCCTGGTGTAATTCCTCTTGAGGCGACGTCGGCAGGCTTTTTTTCAGATGGTACGTGACGCCATACAGCTTGAGGAAGCAGTTTTCTCATTGCAGACACTCTATTTGAGACCCATGGTTTATAGTTATTTATATTGCCCTTGATCCAGCTTAATGCGATTGTTGAATCCGTCCAACAATACACTTCTGCATCGGCATATTGTGTTGACTCACGAATATGGTTTACTAGCTTCACTAGTAGTAAAGTTGCATTGAGTTCAAGCCTTGGGATAGTAATTTTATTCGCTATTGGTGCAACTTTGGTTTTGGCCATTATAAGACTTGTTTTCACCTTCTCCTCAATAACGCGGTAATAAACTACCGCAGCCAATGCCCTCTCAGATGCATCCGCAAAACCATGAACTTCAACCTTTTTGCTTTTAATTGTGTTCACCCATCTTGGTATGACGATGGCCTCAATGTTGTTCAATTCATCTTTATATTTTGCCCATCGTTTGTCGATATCTGAGGGCAATTTGTCATCCCAACCAATTCCACTTATCCAGACATCTTGCATTAACAGCTTACTGCTGATTGTAATTGGAGAAAGCCAGCCCATTGGGTCAAAAATCTTTGATGAATCCGACAGCACTGTTCTTTTAGTTGAGATGTTTGAAGTAGAAAGCTGTAAACGTTGCGTGCTGAATTGAAAGTTGTCATCTCTTGGATTGTATAAAATGCCCAACGTTTTAATAATGTCATTCAATTTAATGGTGATTGTGCCATTGCTTTGTATTTCTTTTGGAATTTCGGCAAGGATTGATGCATCGTTCGAAGTCCATTTCCGTAGCAAGAATCCTCCTCTTGCCATTATGCCGCTTAATTCATTATAAGCATTGAGAACATCTGCTTTTGTGTCACCTCCGGTTAACATATCGTCTTGGTTCCATAGGTAACTGTTTTTAAGACAAAATCTTGTATTGCAAGGTTAGAATCTTCTCTCCAAACAATTCTCTGATAGTTTTGCTGCTTTTCATCTATCCAAACTTGTCTAAACATTTTCTCTACGTCTGCCGCTATAACATATCTATGTTCTCTCCATCTTAGAATTAGTTTATCCAAGTCATCTTGAATTTTTGGGCCGTTTAACATTATATCATTTAAACTTAAACCGTTTGTTGTTTTAGCTGATGCATCAAATACGACCCTCAGTTTGGTGGTGCTGCTGTCCTCATTTACTACTCCATGATGTGGGATATAGTAGATTTTGCTGGATTCATTCTTATGACACGTAAGCGTTTGGTTCACTGGTGCCATATGTTTTAATTTCTGATATTCTCTCATGAATTCTACATATCTTTGTTTAAAGTTTACATCTCTAGCGAACCATCTTTCTAATTGAATTAGTCTGGCAATGGCCGTTTTTCGTGATTCTCCTAGCGTCGGAACGTTTTCTTCCAAGGGTAAGTTTACAATATACCTGCCATTGGAATCACGTCGAACGGTTTTTACAAAATGTTCGTCAGCTCTCTCCTCTTCTTCTGTTCGTGTTGTTCCATCAGCTATGCCCTCGTTCTCTATGAGTAACTGTAGTTGTTCACTGATCACTTTTGTTGACACCAAGCTAGTTTTAGTTGCTTGATTAGCTGACCTCATGCATCCGATTATTATCCAACCAAGCTCGGTCTCTTGCGCCATGGGTTCTCGTTCATTCCCCTTTATTATGTTGTTCAACACAATTGCTGGATAATAGTCAGCTCCTATTATAATGTCGATTTGATTTGGTTCATTAAATTTTGGATCTGCCAACTTTATGTTTTGTAGATGCTTAAATTCGTTTGTGTTAAATTTAGCTTCTGGCAGGTGATGCGTCAGTTGATCGAACACCATCGCTTCCATTCGAACCGAAAATTTACTGTCAAATCTCGGAGCTACATCGAATTCAATTATGTGTTTACAAACTCCTGCTTTGACTCCACCCATTCCTGATATGGCAATATTTGTTTTCTTCTTCCTTACGTTGAGTAAATTTGCAGCACCTTTTGTGATGAAAGTACCTTGCAAACCCGAGTCGATCAAGGCCCGCAAAGTTATTGGTTCTTGGTTATCCCTTTGTGCTGTAATTAATGCCGTACCAAGCAGAGTTTGAAGTGTCTCTTCATTGTTTGAATTATGAGAGAGCATGTTCAACTTAGTTGGGTTGTTAACGTTATGCATGAGTGTGTTATGGTTCCCATTGCAAACGTTACATTTCTCGCCACTTTTGCAAGTTATAGTGTTATGTTTCTCAAAGCAAATTCTACATAACGTTAGGAGTTGGATAAGCTGTGTTCTTTCGTATACGCTTAATGCTTTGAACTTCGCACATTGACTTAGTTTATGATTTCCATCACAGTGTCGACAATTAGTTCTTACAGTATTCTCCTTATTGACATGTAAGTTCTTAACAATTTTATGCTGCGTTGCACGTACCTCATAAGGTTTGTTGGTTGTGGTAAATTTTTTATGTGTTTCAATTTTTTATGTGTTTTGTTCCAAAAATCGGAGAAAATCTTTGAGATCCTCGACCTTTCTGGGATCCTTTAACTGCATTTCATACAGTTTGCTGGTTTCGCTATCAACCTTCTTTAGTAATATATGCGTTATGAATAAGTCCCAGGTAGATGTATCGAATCCTAATCCTTTTAATGCATTGAGAACTTCCTTTGTTGTATCATGCAATTCTTTCAGGGCTTCTCCTGATTCCTGGGATAGCTTAAGTAACCGTAAAAAAATGTCTAACTGCTTGTGAGCAAGTAGCCTTTTATTTTCGTACCTATCATTTAGCAGCTGCCATGCTATGTTGTAGTTGTCGTTTGTTATTTCCAGGTTACTTATTATTTTTGCCGCAGAGCCACCAATACATGTTTTTAGATACGAGATTTTAACTGCGTTCGGTATTTGTTTATTTTCGTGCACAATTTGGCAATACAAATCTCGGAAATTTGACCATTTCGAATAGTCACCATAGAACTTTGGTAACTCTAATTTCGGTAGTCTCATATTACAATGCATCGTTTGTTCTTGATGAAATGATGTGTTGATTTTAGCTTCATCTTTCATGCCTGATAAAACTTCCTGTATTCTTTGTGTTACATCTTTATATGATTTTCTTGCCTTTATGTAATAATCGAAGGTGAAGTAATTTGATTTCCCAATTGCCGCATTTTTAATAGATTTTACGCAAATTTCGTCATGAAGGTTTGTAATTTTATCCATTAAAATACGTAACTCCTCGTACGTGCTTTCCAGTGTGGCCTTTGGTGAATGTTCTTCTAGCAATTCTTCAGCACTTGCTATCTCGCTATTCATTCTTCGGATTCTTATTATTTGCAGGTCTAGGATTTCATCTTCTTCAGGAACCTCAGGTTGTCGCTCTCCGGATGAGGATTGTTGATCATTCTCCTTCTGCCATAATGTATGCGGTTTTTTTGTTGAAAATGTAGGTGTCAGTGGTGGATTTTCATTTAATTTTCCACGAAACTCATTAATGTATTGTTTATAATTTGCGGCAACATTTTCCCTCAAAATCAGATACGGATGATTGTCTTGT
This sequence comes from Nephrotoma appendiculata, assembly GCA_947310385.1. Classification (NCBI taxonomy): domain Eukaryota; kingdom Metazoa; phylum Arthropoda; class Insecta; order Diptera; family Tipulidae; genus Nephrotoma; species Nephrotoma appendiculata. The sequence goes on along the minus strand of OX371223.1, from coordinate 243,130,664 downwards.
AATTTTGCTATGTTTGGCTTTAAGTCTTCATCTGTTTTAACGAATTTGTTATAGAGTTCCTTTATTTGTGCAATTTTTTTCTCTAAATATGTTTTCGTTTTCCTTTCCGATCCATCTTTTTTATAATTTATCCAGAGTCTCTCTATCTGCTCTGCAATTTCTGCTTGGTTTTGAAATTCTTCCATTCTAACAGAATTCTTTTTGAAACTTTAACACGAGTTCAGTGTGATCACTTTAAATTATTATGTCTGATTTATAACTTTTTAAACGACGTGAAATGTTTTTATGATTTCGGATACGCGCACGTGAAATCTGTTTTTATGATTTCTATTACGCGAACTTTTTAAACGCACGTGAAATCTGTTTTTATGATTTCTATTACGTGTACATACGCGCGCGGCTTTTCTTTATGCACTTTCGTTCACTTTTTTTTCTTTGAATGGTTTGTTCTAACACTTTACTTTTTAAGCTCGAAGGACCATGTTAGTTCAGCCTCTGCTTGAACTAGAATATTCTTTCCTTTTATTCCGAGCGGACCACTGATGGGGGCTAATACCGGAATAAACTTAGTAAAAGAATGTGAGTAAGGTTTTTGAGTACTAACTTTTTTATTCATTGAATATCTACTTATATACAAAAATTTTATACCTAAAAGTGCAGAGAGCGCATTTTTATTACACGTATTATAACAATTGTATTTTGTGTATTTTGTGTTATATATAAGTGCCAATGTAGCACAAAAATATGTTAATGCACATTTATCAATTTTAATATAGAAATTTCTGTATACTTTTGTTTTATGTGTTTAAACATTAATTGAAAAAAATTTGACAATTCGATAAAAATATATATCTGTTGAATGGCGAAAACTCAAAACGCGTCCACACTAGAGCATAATGTGGCGCAAATTCCTTTGATAATTGTCAAAAAACCGATAAGTGTTGGATCGTGTGTGTTGAATGTGACATACACTTTTGTGTCGTTTTCGGGTGCCGCACACGTCCACACTTCCTGTGTGGACCCACCTTTATACTTAATTTGTTGTTCAACACAAATATTATTGAACAGTACATGTATTTCATCTTTTAGATAGTATCTTTTAGGGGCTTGTACATTTTTCATCAATTTATGAATGAAAAACCGGGAGAGGCGTTAGTTTTCATCGAAAGAAACTTAGACCACGTTTTTAAGATACTTTTTTCTCGAAAACTAAATTTATACTTATTAGGGATTTTCAAGCCGCCACACAAATCATAGATCGTTTTTAACCTTTCTTGGCCAGATTACTACTACAAATAAAAACCAAAACATTGTTGGTGACTTTCACATAAATCTATTGGAAAACTCAAATCTACAGGTGCTTAACTACAAATCCATTTTACAACTTAATAATCTTAGAGTAGCCAATAAAATCGACGACTTATTTGCAACTCGCCTATAATATCCAGTTCGAAGAGTACCATATCCTGACGAATACATCTAGCAGTTTTCAATATACTATGGAGATTCTGAGCTAAGCGATTATCGCTTTCCGTATTTTAAATACCGCAATGTTAAACATTCAGTGTGAACTATTTTAAATGTAGTAAAAACCAACTATATACCAACGTATTATTCTCTATGATACAACAGTTAGTTTCAAAAAATGATATCTCGTCTGAAACTGTCTACAATGAGCATGTTAGTTTAAAAACAATTAAAGCCTCTTCTTACAAAAACCTTGGTTCATCGACAAACTCTATAAACAAATGAAAGTACGCGCCAAATATTACTTACTAAAACGTACCCAAATAACAGATATTTTTCTGAAACTTTTAAATCGCTCAATGTCAAATTTAATTATCAGATAGTTAAATCGAAAAAAACTTACTACAGTAAAGATTTCATTTAATTTATGCCAAATGCTAAACGAATGTATCAGCTAACAGCTGGTTAGCAAAATTCTTTCCAAAAATCCTACAATTAGATCGTCGACATTAGAACCCTTATTCCCCTAGTCGCATCACTTCAAGTGATGTGACTACTCATCTTCTTGGTTACTAGATCATTAAATCGAAATTTACAAAATAATTGTTCAATAAAGTTATTCTGACTGTTTTTTAAACTTAGTATGCTGCATTATAAATATTTCCTTGCGACTGGTATCACTTCAAACGACAATTTCCATCACTTGAAATTTTGACTTGACAAATAAATAAAAATATAAAAAAATCAAACTAATGCAGCCAACTAAGATTTAAAAAATTTTCATTAAGAATTTTGCAAGTTTTGCACAAAATTATTTAGTAAATTTTGATTTTAAAATCTAGTTACCAGAAAGATCCATAGTCTAAGGGAATTGAGTATTAAATCAAATAAAAATAAACGGTAACATTATACGCGATCAACAATTTTTGCGCTGCAAATGTCACAAAAAGAATATCCCGAATTGCCCGTATTATCTGTAGTAGAAGAAGAAGAGGTTACCACCACAATCAAAAATTTAAAACACACGTCGTCAAAAGGAGTCGACAATATACGGTAGGAATAATTAAACAACTATCGCCCTTGTTATGTCCGTTGTTGACTCATACTTTAAATGTGTGGATTGAACAATGCATTTTCCCTAAGTACATATATAAAATCCGCTCATGTTACACCAATTTTTAAATCTGGAGATCCCATAAATTAAAACAATTATCGGCCAATATCGGTTTGGCCAGTTTTTAGTAAAGTTTTTGAGCGTATTATTTATAACCGGCTCCTAGAACATATTGAATAAAATCAAATTATCCATAAAAATTAATTTGGTATCAATTTGATCAGCAAGTATCAATTTGATTGAAAATATTTACAGTTCTCTAGAGCAAAAAGGCAACTTCATGTTTGTTTCTAGATATAATTAAAGCATTTGATTGTGTAGACCATCAAATACTCTTGACCAAACTAAACTATTATGGAATTTACGGTAAAATCTTGATGACTAATTCAAAATTATCTAATAGATCGAACACAAGTTGTTAAAATTGGTAGTCACACTTCATCACATTATTGTGAAGCGCGGAATACCACAAGGATCGATCGTAGGATCAGTAATGTTTTTACTTTAACGACCTATTTGATATAAGTCTGGAAGGAAAATGGCAATTGTTTGCTGATGATGCTGTTTTAATCTATGCAGCTCCGAATCGTTTCCACAACAGAAAACTACGATGGAAAATGAATTAAAAAAATTCTCAATTGACTTTGTTGCAATAAGTTTAGTTTAAATGTATAAAAAACAAGTTTTATAACCTTTTCTTCAAACATAAACCTGCTGCTGTAATAGATGAAATTAACTTTAATAGTGTTAAAAATTGAGTGGAAAGCATTTCCTACCTTGGGATGATTATTAACTCTCAGCTATCGTGAATTAATCATATAAACAGTATCAAAGTTAAAGTAGTGCCTATTATTGCGGCTTTGAGACGAGTCGGTCAGTTCATTAAACATTTTATGCAAAAACTATCCACTTTAGTTAGATTAACTCACATCTGTCTTATTTGATTCACATCTGGAGAGGAGCGAACACACTATTTAAAAATTATTTACAAATAGTTCAAAACAAAGCCATTAAGGCATACGAACAACTACTCCCTTTAACACCAACAAAACTTCTGTAAAGTGATGAAATATTACCATTGAAATACCTCATTAACGACGAATATTTATTGACGGTTTATAAATTTAGGTATGGACTTATTAGATGTATACGAGTGATTTTCAAAATAACATTTCAGTAAGTGGGTAGTATAGTTCCAAACTATAAATTTAAAGCCAACCAAAATAGTATTCTCTACCATGGACTACAATTATTTAATCAATTAGATAACAATGACAAAACCTTGAGAATTTCTGCTTTCAAAGTTAATCTTAAAAATAAGCTTTTTTCAAGTTTTATTACAAATATATGATGCTTGATTGCACAATTGAATATTTATATTATTAATACTATTTTTGTATCAATTATTTGTTTGTACCAATTCAATTCAATTTAATTTAGTTTGTATAACTTTTATGCGCTATCATAGAATAGTGCTTTTATTAACCATTTTGAAATATTTACTGTTTATAAAAAATGTTTTCGTGTATAAAAAATTTTTTTTCTTGGAAAATAAACAATAAAAAAAAGAAAGTACTTTTCTATGAAAAGCACAAATTTCGTCAGTTTAGCCGCCTTTCTAAAATGTTACATTAAATGATTTCTGTTTTTTACTAGAATCGTGTTTTATTTTTATCGTCTTTAAGGCGAAATTTTAAATTTTTATTTTCCTGATGATTTCTTGACTCCTGAGTGTCGATTTTGTACCAAAAACGACAGCGCCAGGTGAGCAAACCGGAAAAACATAGTAGTGGTTATTTTATTAATATTGGTTTGCTTGAGCGCATGCGCGTCATTTTGTTTGTATATGTTTTTAATTGGTGTGTCAAAGGCGGTTTCGTATTGTTTAAATATTTGAAAATGAAAAATCAAATCACATAGCAAACAATCGGATCCACTGCTCAAAAGCAAGCGAACAGAAGAGGTGAGTGATTTGAAAAAAAAATTATCATATTTCAGTTAACGTGCCACTTAGAACATCAATTACATGGCATGAATGCTTCCAAATGATCCCCCCAATCTGCCAAAAAAATTGTCGGTCCACGCGCCAGATACCTTGTATATAAACAATTATTTTGTGATATAATGAATTTATTCATTATTTTATAAAATACATTAATTTGTTTCAAGCACTGGTTTATTAATTTTTGGTAAATACCTAAGGAACGGTATTGTTTCAAATTATTATTTAAAATTAATTGACCGGTAAATAGCGATAAATTACCGACCTTTTCAAAATTTACCGTTTACCGGTAAATTGAAAAATCGGTAAATTTGCACTCCCTATTTTGAACCATCAACAATTTCATTACATTTTGTTTGGCCCTTTTGGTGAGAAACGATCATCCCTATCACCCTGCCTCGTTAGTCCTACACTTTTAGGACACTCTGTATATGAAATAAAAATAATTAAGAAACTGTCAACATTATATAGTCTTACAATAACTGGGAGAGTTAAAAGGGATTCTGTTTCTTTTCATCGTTTATTAATTTAGAAGGCTAAAGACAAATGATTTTCTTTAAATTAAACTCAAGTTCCCAACGAATATGAAAAGAAATGAGTAAACCGTAATGATAAATATAATTTGCATAAATATATTACAATATTACAACTTTATGAAATTTATATTGAAGATGAAACAAAAAACCAAAATTCTTAATTTAATTTGAAGAACCAACGAAATAAATAAAAAGTTAATTGATTTGATTAATTTATTGACGAAAATAAATACAACAACAACAACACAGGATTTAGCATTTGTATGTAACCGTTTCGAAATTTCAGAATACAGATTACCCGAGTATAGAAAAATAAAACAAAATAAAAAAAAAATATTATTAGAGAATTGTTCTTGAATAATAAATTAATCCATTTAAATCGGGTTGAAAAGAAAAAATCTATATTCCTTTGTTTTGTTTGCCGTCTAATCTAGCTGAACCTTAAAGGGATCAGCTATAATAAATTATTTCAATTTACTTATTTTATTGTGTACGAACTTTATTGATGTGTGCGATTTTATCAGTTGTTGGTTAGAAAATTTAAAATATTCAAATACGTATTCTTCATCGGTAACCGCATTAAACGTTGTTAATTAACAGAACAAATTCACTAAGGATACATTAGAAAAAATTAAATGTATTAGTTTAATAAAATTGTTAATAGCGTTACCACGAAAATAATTACGACTCATTACGAAACAAATCGAGTTGACAAAGAGCTGACTCTACAGCGTACGCCAATTTGTCGAGTGATACACAAATTAATAATTTTTAGATTTATTTCTAGAGTTGTATAACCAAAAATGTTCAGGTCGAAACGCTAAACAAGCACCTGATAAACCAATATAGGTTGTTTGGTACGGCTTTAGTTTATAAACGTGAATTGGAACATAATACAATTCTGTAAATTCGGATCAAATTGATATTGAGGAGTATACTAATATAGCTGGATACAATTTTAACCACATCAGTGGTTATCATTTGAAATTGTACTGGAACAATTTGCGTTCAGATGCCCGATATCGAAATTAAATGATTGCTGAACTTGGTGCGTCGTATAATAGCGTACCAAACCAATTCGAAGCAGTGGTTAAGAAAATGCTGAAAATCAGGCAGATCTAAGCGAAACAGTCTAAATAAATATTACAGCAAAAATTGTAAACTAATGTTTTGATTTGAGTTACGTGGCAGTCACTATGCGTAAAAAATTAAATTTCTTTGGTAAGAGAATAAAAATTACCCATTTGTCCATACTGTTAAAGTTAGCCGAAAGTTTCCAGCCGAAAGATAATGCAGATAGTGTCTTTGCTGTCCCAGCCGAAAGATGGTAATGCAGATAGTGTATTTGCTATCCTAGCCGAAAAAATAAATTATAGCCGAAAGATACATTACTTGATATACCTAATCCTATGTTTTTTATATTATGTTTATTAGTTAAGTCATAATCCAAATCCCCGAAATTTGGGGCAATGTCTGAAAGAGATAAAGGGCCCCCACTGTTCTCTTCAGACTTGCCCCAAACTTCGGGGATTAGGATTATGATCTAACCAATAAACATAGTATAATTAATATAGAACTGGGTATACCAAGTGTGGGGGTGGGGGGGGGGGGGGTGTAGTTTTGTATAATGTACCAGAAAGTCCGAAAATTTCGAAACTTAATTAATAAAATGTTCTGTTAATTTTGAGTAATCCATTTTACCATCAATCCCACGATGTTTATTAGAAAAGTCATGGGCTTAGGTAGGCTCACGCCAAATTTGGATCAAGTCAGAAGGGGATAGGGGGGTATAATTTGGTATAATGTACCAGAAAGTCCGAAATTTTCGAAACTTAGTTAATAAAATGTTCTGTTAATTTTGAGTAACCCATTTTACCATCGATCCCACGATGTTTATTAGAAAGATCATGGGCGCAGGTAGGCCCACGCGAAATTTGGATCAGGTCTGAAGAGGAAAGGGGGTATAATTTAGTATAATATACCACATTATACTAAATTATACCCCCTATCCCCTTCAGACTTGATCCAAATTTCGCGTGGGCCTACCTAAGCCCATGATCTTTCTAATAAACATCGTGGGATCGATGGTAAAATGGGTTACTCAAAATTAACAGAACATTTTATTAATTAAGTTTCGAAAATTTCGGACTTTCTGGTACATTATACTAAATTATACCCCCCTATCCCCTTCAGACTTGATCCAAAGTTCGCGTGGGTCTACCTAAGCCCATGATCTTTCTAATAAATATCGTGGGATCGATGGTAAAATGGGTTACTCAAAATTAACAGAACATTTTATTAATTAAGTTTCGAAAATTTCGGACTTTCTGGTACATTATTCTAAATTATACCCCCCTATCCCCTTCAGACTTGATCCAAATTTCGCGTGGGCCTACCTAAGCCCATGACCTTTCTAATAAACATCGTGGGATCGATGGTAAAATGGGTTACTCAAAATTAACAGAACATTTTATTAATTAAGTTTCGAAAATTTCGGACTTTCTGGTACATTGTACTAAATTATACCCCCCTATCCCCTTCAGACTTGATCCAAATTTCGCGTGGGCCTACCTAAGCCCATGATCTTTCTAATAAACATCGTGGGATCGATGGTAAAATGGGTTACTAAAAATTAACAGAACATTTTTTAATTAAGTTTCGAAAATTTCGGACTTTCTGGTACATTATACTAAATTATACCCCCTATCCCCTTCAGACTTGATCCAAATTTCGCGTGGGCCTACCTAAGCCTATGATCTTTCTAATAAACATCGTGGGATCGATGGTAAAATGGGTTACTCAAAATTAACAGAACATTTTATTAATTAAGTTTTGAAAATTTCGGACTTTCTGGTACATTATACTAAATTATACCCCCCTATCCCCTTCAGACTTGATCCAAATTTCGCGTGGGCCTACCTAAGCCCATGACTTTTCAAATAAACATCGTGGGATCGATGGTAAAATGGGTTACTCAAAATTAATAGAACATTTTATTAATTAAGTTTCGAAAATTTCAGACTTTCTGGTACATTGTACTAAATTATACCCCCCTATCCCCTTCAGACTTGATCCAAATTTCGCGTGGGCCTACTTAAGCCCATGACTTTTCAAATAAACATCGTGGGATCGATGGTAAAATGGGTTACTCAAAATTAATAGAAATTTTATTAATTAAGTTTCGAAAATTTCGGACTTTCTGGTACATTGTACTAAATTATACCCCCCTATCCCCTTCAGACTTGATCCAAATTTCGCGTGGGCCTACCTAAGCCCATGACCTTTCTAATAAACATCGTGGGATCGATGGTAAAATGGGTTACTCAAAATTAACAGAACATTTTATTAATTAAGTTTCGAAAATTTCGGACTTTCTGGTACATTATACTAAATTATACCCCCCTATCCCCTTCAGACTTGATCCAAATTTCGCGTGGGTCTACCTAAGCCCATGATCTTTCTAATAAATATCGTGGGATCGATGGTAAAATGGGTTACTCAAAATTAACAGAACATTTTATTAATTAAGTTTCGAAAATTTCGGACTTTCTGGTACATTATTCTAAATTATACCCCCTATCCCCTTCAGACTTGATCCAAATTTCGCGTGGGCCTACCTAAGCTCATGGCCTTTCTAATAAACATCGTGTGATCGATGGTAAACTGGGTTACTCAAAATTAACAGAACATTTTATTAATTAAATTTCGAAAATTTCGGACTTTCTGGTACATTATACTAAATTATACCCCCCTATCCCCTTCAGACTTGATCCAAATTTCGCGTGGCCCTACCTTAGCCCATGACTTTTCAAATAAACATCGTGGGATCGATGGTAAAATGGGTTACTCAAAATTAATAGAACATTTTATTAATTAAGTTTCGAAAATTTCGGACTTTCTGGTACATTGTACTAAATTATACCCCCCTATCCCCTTCAGACTTGATCCAAATTTCGCGTGGGCCTACCTAAGCCCATGATCTTTCTAATAAACATCGTGGGATCGATGGTAAAATGGGTTACTCAAAATTAACAGAACATTTTATTAATTAAGTTTCGAAAATTTCGGACTTTCTGGTACATTATACTAAATTATACCCCTTATCTCCTTCAGACTTGATCCAAATTTCGCGTGGGTCTACCTAAGCCCATGATCTTTCTAATAAATATCGTGGGATCGATGGTAAAATGGGTTACTCAAAATTAACAGAACATTTTATTAATTAAGTTTCGAAAATTTCGGACTTTCTGGTACATTATTCTAAATTATACCCCCTATCCCCTTCAGACTTGATCCAAATTTCGCGTGGGCCTACCTAAGCTCATGACCTTTCTAATAAACATCGTGTGATCGATGGTAAACTGGGTTACTCAAAATTAACAGAACATTTTATTAATTAAATTTCGAAAATTTCGGACTTTCTGGTACATTATACTAAATTATACCCCCCTATCCCCTTCAGACTTGATCCAAATTTCGCGTGGCCCTACCTTAGCCCATGACTTTTCAAATAAACATCGTGGGATCGATGGTAAAATGGGTTACTCAAAATTAATAGAACATTTTATTAATTAAGTTTCGAAAATTTCGGACTTTCTGGTACATTGTACTAAATTATACCCCCCTATCCCCTTCAGACTTGATCCAAATTTCGCGCGGCCCTACCTAAGCCCATGATCTTTCTAATAAACATCGTGGGATCGATGGTAAAATGGGTTACTCAAAATTAACAGAACATTTTATTAATTAAGTTTCGAAAATTTCGGACTTTCTGGTACATTATACTAAATTATACCCCTTATCCCCTTCAGACTTGATCCAAATTTCGCGTGGGCCTACCTAAGCCAATGATCTTTCTAATAAACATCGTGGGATCGATGGTAAAATGGGTTACTCAAAATTAACAGAACGTTTTATTAATTAAGTTTCGAAAATTTCGGACTTTCTGGTACATTATACTAAATTATACACCCCTATCCCCTTCAAACTTGATCCAAATTTTGCGTGGGCCTACCTAAGCCTAAGAACTTTCTAATAAACATCATGGGATCGATGGTAAAATGGGTTACTCAAAATTAACAGAACATTTTATTAATTAAGTTTCGAAAATTTCGGACTTTCTGGTACATTATACTAAATTATGCCCCCCTATCCCCTTCAGACTTGATCCAAATTTCGCGTGGGCCTACCTACGCCTATGACCATTCTAATAAATATCGTGGGATCGATTATAAAATGGGTTACTCAAAATTAACAGAACATTTTATAATTGAGTTTCGAAAATTTCGGACTTTCTGGTACATTATACTAAATTATACCCCCCTATCCCCTTCAGACTTGATCCAAATTTCGCGTGGGCCTACCTTAGCCTATGAGCTTTCTAATAAACATCGTGAGATTGATGGTAAAATGGGTTACTCAAAATTAATAGAACATTTTATTAATTAAATTTCGAAAATTTCGAACTTTCTGGTACATTATACTAAATTACATTCCCTCATCCTTTTAAGACTTGACCCAAGTTTCGGGGATTTGGATTATGACCTTTCTAATAAACATAGTATTAATAATATATGTAGAACTAGGTATATCAAGCAATGTAACTTTCGGCTACAATTTATATTTTCTGCTGGGATAGCAAGGACACTATCTCCATTACCATCTTTCGGCTGGAAACTTTCGGCTAACTTTAACAAGGTCTTTTGTCCAGTAATGCATATGTCGCCGTAAAATTTGATAACGAAAAATATAAGACATTGCAAATAAGAAATTAGAAAATGAATTAGAATATCTGAAACTACATATTTTCAACATATACTACTACTTTCAACGTATACTAATCTCACATATTTGTTTTGTAAAAATTGAATTCACATATTGGAAATTCACAATTTGAACCGTAAAAATTTTTAGATCACAACCTCGTGAAAAACATATCTACGAATATTCTACATACTCTACTAATTGTCGACATTGTCTACACCAAAATTAATTGTCTACGGTATTTTGTACACCAACATGTCGACAATTGCGAAATACACGTAGTAGAAAATCCTTGTATACAGGATAGGATACCAGCTGCTTCCTTGTGATAGGATACCAGCTGCTGTGCGTGGTAAATATCATCTCAAACTATTTGTATATGAACGTAATTTTTCTCCTACGTCGTGTGGTCTCTAAATTGCCGCTTTCTTTCCAAAGCCATCGCATGGTTGTTGACTTGTTAACATAATCGTGTTAATTTCTTATTTGTATACAAATATCGTATTCAATACAAAAACTTTTAAATAGATAATTGAAGAGCGCGACGAAGCACATTCTCGTATATTAATGTAAATAATAATTTAATAATAAGTAATTTAATAAATAACCTTGGTAATGCAAATATCAAGAGCATTTAATAGAGTTACTATGCATTTCCTGTTCACTAATCAATCATTAATAATCATTATTTATGTTACCGGTGAAGTATCGAATAGTTTTTTTTTTTTTGCATAGAACTACTATGTATACAACGTACATACAAATACAATACATACTTATAAATTATGTATCAAACTTAGAATTTTGAAGTGATGACTATAATTAAAATTTATAGCCATGCCTATGCAAATAGATAATCTACAGTTCAGAATAATAACGATCATAGACAAAGCATAAAATATAAAACAATACTATTGTATTAAAATACGTTGACTGTAAATTATATAAAAATATTACGATACTACACTATTGTATTTGCAATTGCAATATTGCAGTACAGTAAAATGTATGTACATACTCGATGATTTTCAATTTTTCAACGTTATCGGTCATACAGAAACTGACGCGTTATGATTTATTGCATTCAACAAGTTTGTCTATATAACTTTGGGTAGACATCTAACATTACGCGTGTTTGTTCGATAGAGAGCAGATGTAAGAAGCATCGAGCAAGAAGATACACTCGTGCCTATGCCGTTTAATGTGGCGCCCGAATATGTAATAATGAGAGACCGCATACCAACAGTGAATTATATTTTTAATAAGATTGGTTAAAATTCTTGGATATGAAAATGATATCGTAATTCTGCCCAAGACCAAATTAATCACAGATAATTTTGTATATTTGGATAAAACCGCGAGACCGCATCCGATATAAAAGCCCGTATCACAGCGGGCAGCTCGCATTTTATAATGCATTAAAACGTTCGGTTATCACTTACTTTCTGAAGCAAACGCGTTCAAAGAGAACCACCTGAACGAATAAAAAATAAATTGAACCAGTCGGTGCACAGGGTCACGGGGAAATATGGAGATTGGTCTATAGAGGCGGCAACAAGCGTTGGATCGAGAAGAATAGAGGGCAGCCAAAGAGAGTTACATTTTGATATTACTATGTTTATGCCAAAAATTAAATTAATGTAATTATAATTTTTAATACAATTCAATTACAAATAATTATAACTTAGTTCAGTGGCCTACATAATCTTTATATATCCCTTTTCCGGCCTGTGATCACAATTGTGTGCGTTACGAAAGAGACACATGAAAAAAAACAAAACCATTGTGTACAGTGGACTTAAATTTGTGAAAAAAATTGTCTGGTCAGAAAAGGGATATACAATTCTTCTGTACGTGTGTAAGTTACTGAACTCCTCCTAAACGGCTGCATTTTAATGAAATTTTGTGTGTGTGTTTTTGAGTGAGTTCCTGGATGGTTTAGATTCATAATTAGACCTGGTAGGTGGCACTGTGATCGAGCTCTAGGAATTTTTTTTTATTTTTTAATGAAATTTCTATTAATTTTTCTAAGATTTCTCATATAACAGAATATATAACCTTAAAATTTCACCACCCCACGTACCACGATGCGTGTTGCATTTGCTGGAAGATGACAACCTTTGGGATCTCATCCTTGCAGGTGCAGTACTGAGTTCCTCTCCTCATCAAATCATTCGCACATTATTCGTCATATTGTTGACGACAACTTTTCCGTCGCAACATTCTGTTCTCTACAAATATAAAGATTCAATGAGCGACGACACTCTCCATCGCATTCGGACCACTAATCAAGATTCCAATATCGATGTTTGGCCACGGAAATATATACAACGAGGCGTTAATAAAGGTTGAGGATATTTGCATTCCCATTTCGAATATGCCACTTATTCATTTCGGTACGCTATTGCCTAACCACCCAGCAACAGACATCATGAACAGCGATGTTCAATTCCGGCATGGTTAAAGTTTTGCAAAACTGAAAAATTATTATCTGGGATGAATGCACTATGGCCCATATGCATTCACTTGAAACTCCCGATAAAACGATGAAAGATCTCAACGATAATACCTTTTCGGTGGCGCTCTACTGTTGCTGTCCTGTGGTGTCAGAGAAATATTGCCAAATTAACGCATGTTTGAGACAATCATACCTATGGTGTGGTGAAATGTCAATATGTACATTACATTGACAATAGATGGAATCGATTGCATGAAAATACACTGCATCAAATTGTCAGATAATATTTGCAAATACAACATTGTAAAATACAACATTGCCTGGCAACGACATGTCGGTCAAATCTATCAACACTGTTCTCGACCCTGACGAAGCGGTTAACCTGTTGAATCCTATCCTGTTGAATTCTTCAATTCACTGGATTTACCGGGAATGCCACCACATAACTTGCGATTAAAAATTAATAAATCAAAATGAACATCATCCAAATTTGAATAATATGTTATTGGTAAGGCGGCACATTCCTCTGTGATACTCGCAGTGCATCTTCGGTATACATATGGTTCAATGGATCCACAGGAGTCGCCACATCTTCAGTCATATTTAGATCCATTATAAGCTCACAGACCAACTGAGTTCCAAACAGTTTTCTCCACACACCTAATACGTATGAAAAAACATAACTGTCAGACAATTACACACATACAACAACAGCAATCTATTTTTTGAAATCACATTATTATACTTACCACCAATCTCAAGAAAAATAATGCCTCTTTTGCCAAATGTGTCAATAACAAGCACCAAATATCATCCGGCCATGACACGAGAATTGAACGGTGCAGGATAACTAGAAATTTCACTTATTTTTTGATTTTGTTTTGGGCAACAGCAAATCACACAATGACGAAACCAAAACATTGAAATGTCAAATGTCACTTAGTATAGTCAATCGAAAACCAAATATCAATAAAAACGTTTGCTGAACCCGCTAATAGCAGGCAAGCCAACGCTCGGGCAGAACAACGATTTTCGAGTCCACTAGTTATGTATATAATACTAATAAAATATTTAATACAATTCAGTGTGGTGAAGATTTATGTTGTGTGCCTTCTGAACAATATTATCATTGACTGAAATTTCCAAAATCAGAAACCTTTATCCCATTATGATGTTTGCCCTCACCTTTATTTTTAACAATCTACCAAACCTAGTAATCATCACGAAAATGTGAAAAACGACGATGCGAATATTTATTTTATTTCGCTAGCACGACTTCCCGTGGGATTTGGCCGCCCCATTGTAATCAGTTTTATATTCGGATTAATGTGTGATCGACCCATTGAATTCTAGCCAGGCCCCGAGGCTGCAGGGAAGGGGCATACTGCAGCTGGATGAGGTCTGGGAGGAGGATAATCTCATATTTCCTTCCGTTTATGCTGTTTTCGTGCAGTCAACCAACTTTCTACTAACTCAAACAACGGTTGCTTGACCTAGATGTTCTACATGTTTTTCCATCAATCCAACACGCCCCTTCCGAATATTGTTCCTGCGTAAAAACACTGTTAAATGAGACAGTCAAGTTATTTTAAACTGACAACACAGAACGCTACCTAATTCCACACATAATTTTTTTTTTTTCCATGTATGTACGATTTTCAACACAATCCATCTCGTCGTAGTTAATCATTTAATTCCTGATGCTTCCGAAGAGGTTCCCCTTCCCATACTAACGCAATTTGGCCTCAAATATTTTCACCATGTTTACACAATCTCCCTATTTTTAAATATTAAACCCGGCTAGTTTGGTCTCTCAATCGGTCACATTCGTGTAGCATCGTAAATAAAACAAAATCACGAATATCACGTGAAAATATTTTTTAAACAAGTTTGATTTTCATATAAAAAATTTCGAAATTTACTTTCGGCATGATAGAGAACGAATCAATGCGCAGCTTAGTCAAATGTTTATATAACTCCAAAGTTCTAATCGGGCTTTTCAGTGTCCCAGCAACAGAAAATATTCCAGTGGTTCACTACCACAACTGGTTCCTAAACCATTTATTATCTTTATTATTCAACCACCAGCAAAGTTAGTAACCATCTCCGTCCACCATAAACAACATAAACCAACACAACAATCAAAATAAAATTTTGTATGTGATTATAGCTTTACAGTCTAAGTTGGCAGATTTACAACGGTTTTTTTTAAAAGTGAGATTTTGATTTCGGGACTTGGAGCCCAATCCCGAAATCAAAATCTCACTTTCAAAAATCTTTATGGAACTCTATGTTTGAATTCGGGCGCCCCAATTCATAAAATATAGTATTTAAAGTGATTTTAATAATCTGTATCTAAACAGAAAAATGTGTTTGCAACCTAATCTATTATATTAATACGCTTAATTTTTTCATACTCAACCCTAAAATGACCCCTAAACATGATCCGATCCGTTTAAATTTTTCAGGGTAGGTCGACATAAATATAGCGGTGTGCCTTTGCTAGAAAAATCGGAAAAATTCCACCGGGAAGTACCTGAAACGGGCACCTCAGGTGTTTTCAGCAAAATTTTGCCACGACGCCAGAATGCCATGACAAAATATGTTTATATTGAATCTATGATCATGCGCATTACACCGTGACAATGACAAAATTTATGAAAATTGCTGATGTTTTTGTCAAACCACTGTGATGACAAAATCAGTAGAAAATTTGTATCTGACACTCAATTAAACAAAACAGAGTACATAAAATACATTTTTACATACATTTTGGTGTTAATAGTTGTGAGTGTAAAAATACAATGTTGTCATGACACTCTATCTATTTAAAATTTAAAAATTAACCGCGTATATGAATTTACTTTATTTTTGACAAATTTACATCTTAAAAAATCTTCTTAATTATTTCTTAACCAAAAATTCAATAAAATGTATTCACGTGACTGATTATTCAGCCACACGTCAGCTTCTATCTATCTTCTATCTATCTATTATATTAAACTCTTAATTTGTTCATATTCAACCCTAAATGACCTCTAAATATGATCCAATCCGTTAGATTATTTCAGGATAGGTTTACATAAATATTGCGCTGTGCGTAGGGTAAAAAAAATAGGAAAAATTGGACAAATTCCACCGGAAACTACTCGAAACGGGTACCTCAGGTGGTTTCAGAAAATTTCCAAGATTTTGTACGCGTGAAATGTTGCCACATTAGAGAATTTTATGGGACGACTGAAAAGAAATTTTTTTGTTCAAATTGGTGGTGCGCGATTCAAATCAAAAATTGCAAAACAGTTTGCACGCGAGTTAGATTCAAAGTTCAAAACAGTTTTCGCGTGATTCAATTTCAAAGTTGCTTAATGGTTGACGCGCGATTTAAATTAAAAGTTGTTAAATTGTTGGCGTGCGATTCAAATTTAAAGTTGCGGATACAAATAAAACTGGATTGAAATTGTTTTAAAAAAGCAAGCTACTAACTTTTTAAAGTAAAAAAAGACAAAAATAACGATTTTCAAATACATAGTAATAAAAATGCATTGAAATGTAAAAAACGACGCGAGTGACCAATTTTGCGATTTTCAAATCCATACTAAATCGAATAAAAATCAAAATATTTTTATTTTGCTGATTTTAATACTGAAATGTCAAAGAAATTCAAAATATAAAGCCGTTAATCATCAAGTCAAGCCTCGAGTATGAATCAAACCACTTTGAACGAGCGGTCCAGCGAGTAAGTCATTACCATTTCTCACCTCAACGAGTCTTGAACAAAACTCTTTTCATTTTTCTTCAAAATGCCTTGGAAATCAAGAGACCCTCGAAAACGAAAAATATACGATCAAAATCGAAATTCACAATCCACAAATTCAAGCCATGAACCAGTCTCATCATTATCACGTGACACCACCCCATGGATCTCCCAGGACGCCAACCCGGTCCCAGGGCCATTAGGAGCCACCCTTCCATGGATCTCTCAAGACGCGCTCAATATTCCAAGTGAATCTCCAGCAGACGCCTTCCTCACATTTGAGGATTAGGTTCCAGACGAAGAGGCGGAGCAAGATCAATTCGATTTTAATATAAGTTTCTCGCCATTTTGTTTTTACTTTTGAAAACTCGGAAATTTTTTTCTTTTTAGGAGCCTTTTTGTTCCGGTGAGTGCACTCGAAGGTTTAAACCTGGCGGGCAATGAGAAGCGCACGGCATCATCCCAAAGTGCTCTCGGGAAATTTATATCCACTATTTAGGTTCGATGGAAGTAGCTTGCGAGTTCTTTGACGCGCTATTTATCCGGGCAGAGAAGGAGGGGCTTAGTCTCGGCTTCACTCGCTGCTGTGGTAAAGGAAAGGTGTCCCTCCCCGCACTGCACAATCTCCCCTACCTCAATCAGCTGATTCTCGGAACTAACTCCCCCTCGCGGTTCTATAAGACTAACATCCGGAAGCTTAACTCCGCCCTCTCCATGGGCAGCACCAGAATGGAGCTCGAAGAGCAGCGCCCTGGCGAACCGTACTTCTTTTCACTGCACGGACCCGTCTATCACAAAGGGAGAATTTGAATTAGCGAGTATTGAATTACTCCGTATTAATGGAGTGGCCTCATGGGATCCGCGTTAATGAATTTACATTTTTCTTAACAAATCTTCTAAATCATTTCTTAACCAAAAATTCAATAAAATGTATTTACGTGACTGATTATTCAGTCACAGGTCAGCTAGTTAAGTTAGATTAGGATTATAACAAAATTGTCGACGATGGAATTTAGGCATGCTTAATGGAAATACTACTATTTACTAGCCAATTATCTTCAAATTAAGTTTGTAGAGATGGATTAAAGTTCTTACATGAATTTTGGACGAGCTTATAGAAGGTAGTCTACTTCTTAACCAATTATTGTCAAACGTTGTACGTAGAACTGGATTGGATTCAAACGTGAATTTAACACAAAGTTCTGTAATTAGTCATTGCTGAATGAATCTATGTCATTTCGTAAAGAATAAGGCTTCAATTTAGATTGCAGAGCTGGATTGAAATTCTAGCACGCGTCCGCCATCATAAAAACACCTTCAACTAAGCGAAGTTTTATAATCTGTTTCAAATCAGAACAAGTTGTACCCAATCAATGGAACAGTTGCATATACAGTGGTGTTCAATAAACGCAATAAAAATTTACTTTTTTGATAATCACAATTGGTCAAACAATCTAAATTTGGTCTATTCAATTGAATATTCTAATCGTTTTCTTTTAAGTACAAAAAATTTTACCCACAGCAAAATGCCCATTGGTTATTTTAGGTTGTGCCACAAATAATGAATTTTATACAGATGAACAAGTTAAATGGAGAAAAGATGTATATAAAAATTTAAAAACAAAAATTTGAAGGGGAAATCTGTATAGCAAGCGAAAGGCTATATAAAATGTTCATTCAACTGAATGGTCTCTTTTCCTCTTTCACTTCACAAATTAAGAAATGAATTTTTATGAAGAAATGAAACCGAAGTACACATGCACATGCACATGCACAAAACTAAAATAAAACATTTCATTTATATGTATGCAGCTCTCAATGGTTTATTTACATTTATTTATCACGCATTGGTAATTTGTTTTCGAACTGAAAAGCAATAAGAAAATTAACTTTTTATATTGAAAATGACAATATTAGCTTAATAATTATAAATCAAATTTAAATATGTACTAAATAATTTATGATAACATTTTGGAATTATCATTTATTGAGTATAATATACCTATACCAACCACATAATTCAATAATAAATTCAAATTTGAATTTGTTAACAAATACGATCGAGTATCGCGCATATAAAAAGTATATTTATATGACTAGCTATGTATAGGTAGTAATGTGTAGATCATATATAGCAAATAGAGAATATGTAGACAAATTGATTTTAAATTATCGGTTTTCTCTCTTCGTCGTAGGGTTTTTAGATATTTATTAAGATCTAAATACATAGAATGAAATAGGACATTATATTGTTTCATAAAAGATAACCGCATAAATGTGTTACATTTTTCTAAATTCGATAACAACAATTTAATAAAATAAAATAAAAAACACGCAAATGTTGAAATGCATTATTGACTAACCAACACAACATTAGGCGAATGAACAATATTACTTTACGAAGGATCAAGAGAAACAAAGATAATTCGATATCGTTGTTTTATTTGGATATGTATAATGTGGATGTTTCAACGACTGTGAATGTATAAATTTTAGATTTTTTTGTTTGTTATTTATTCTTATTGCAGATCGGGAAATAATTTTCGGCATGAACTAATTAAACTAACTTGAATAAGAAAAACTATGGATTTGGTAAATTGTAGAACGAAATTTGGCATTGCACATTATGAGATTTATATTGGAGTTTAATTTTAATAATTACAAAATGATTTTAGTTGAGACAATTTGAAAACAGAAATTAAAAATGCACCTACAATTTTGATCAATATTTACTATAGCAAAATGTTCAAATATTTATCAGTATGAATTAGAAAATTATTGGATAGATTTTCTTAATTTATTCTGATATCGTATGAGTTTCACTTAGATATGTCAATTGTTTTGTATGCATATAACCTTATTTAAATGGAATAATCCAAAAGAAAACTAAGAAGATAAGATTACTTATTTTGAAGGAAATATTAGGTTCACCGATAATTTGCGTTTTTCCATAAATATAAACTGGCTTATTAGAAATTTTTTAGCAAGAATTATTTTAAAAACGTTCTACGAATCGAAAAATGTGTGTCTGAAAGTTAAAATGTAGAGGTCAATGTATTGGACTATTATTGGCTAATGTCACATTAGGTCTCACAGAAACCATATTTTTCTTCGTTTCTTTTCCCATTTACCTATGATACGGGTTTTATCTGCGCCGCAATTTTTTGATTTTATTGGTAAAGGGGAAACAAACGAAGAAGTTACCGGATAAAGAAGAAGTTACCCTACTGTGGAATGAGCCATTGGTACTCGTTAACTATTTTTTGTACAAGTTTTTTAATATGACAAATTATTGTTATGCTTTTCACAACATGAACGGAACTGAATTAATTCTTATCCGATTATGATGATGTTGGGTATGTACGATGACTTTTGGGAATATGGGCGATGTTCTGAAATATTTCATTCCCGAATAGAATTAAGTGAATTATTAAACAGTGCGTTCAATTTGATATTCTGAAATGTATAATTTTATCAATACGATGATATTGGGTTAATGAGGACGCTTTGGAGCTGCTACGGATTTACCTGTATAATCTAAACACTAGCCATTCCAATCAAGATTTTACGATGGGCTGTAGTTCCTCCTGATCTTTTTTGTTAATCTTGAGAGAAGTTTATAGGAATTATATCCAAAAACATAAAATGGTTTAAACCTAAGAGTTTTTAAGTTTAGAACAAACGCTTTATGTAGACCAAGATGCAGAAATACATGTTTCGAGTCCGTATTTTGGTTAAAGATAATCAATCTATCAGTTGTTAGTTTCTCTCTCCCAGGTTTCTCTTATCCTGCTCTATTAGAAATTCTGTATTCTTCTAGAATAGCACCAGAAACAATAATTCGCCTCCTCTTATTAGGCTAGAGTGATTGCGCTGTCTCACTAAACCATGGTAGCCTAGAATCTCGTTAAGTTAAAGTCATAACCTGCAAGATCTAATAAAATATTTTCATTTTACTGGACAAAACATTTATTAATAGATAATGAAGCAAAGAACACGTATACCAGGACGAATACAATGATTCTGTATTAGTAATATAAACCCAAAATTCCTAGCGAATCACTGATTGTTGAACAAAGACTTATTCGACTGAGCAGCATAAAAGCAACAGCCATAAATTGGCCTTGATAAGAGTTCAGACTCTCAAAACTTCATTAGACTTAAGAATTATATTAATGTGAACCTGGCGAAGTTTAATGTAATTAATTTCATAAGCCGTATTCGGAAATATCCCACTTTTGAGTAACTTGCTGACAAAAAATTACCAAATCTATTTCCGAACAGGTAGAGTAGCTTTATGGTAATTAAGTTTTACTTATTTTTTAATTTCTGTATTTCTGTCAATTTTTCTAGTGTCAGAAAATTACAAACTTTCAAAGTAAAAACTATTAAATAAAATACAAGAAAAATGTTGTATCTGTTAAACGAAGTTATTGAATTTTCCTGAATATAAATATTACCACATGATATGTAATCTTACTTTTTGTGTAGCCTGGGTAACTTGAAAATCTTTTGTTATCAATATTAAAAAAATTAAAATTACTCAAAAGTTACCATGGGATATTTCGGAAAACGCCTATTATTTAAAACTTTTAACCAACTAAAATCTGATTACGTCAACATACCATACCTCCCAGCAATATTTTTGCGATTACTTTTCATTTGCGACATGTCTCCTGAAAGAATAAATGCGATACGCTATTCGTAATGTGTTGCGTTCTAAAGAAATGACATTTTGTATGTAAGTTCAAAGTATTTTGAATCTTTTTGTAGTTTGGTCACTGCAGTCTGATGAGACGAGCGAATTTTTTAATATAAAAAAAAGAAAAAATTCAATGTTTCATTAGTTCGAAACCAAACTGCCAACGTCTTGGTTTGATAACCTCACCTATAACCCAATTTTAAACTTGGGGCGAATTAAAGTTAATCTAGCGACAACATTTGAGAATTATATGCGATACACGGGCAAGTATATGCAGGTTATCCTCCAGGTTTATAAAAGTTCTAGGTTGCACGAACGGTATTCAAACGATTATCTTTAGCTCACCTCGAACATATTTAAAAAAGATAATCACACGATCATGTAAAGATAAATGTCATAGTTTTTCGTGCGTGGAGTTGTTATTCGTGCGACAATATTTACGAATTATAGGCGATATTGCTAATCAGCCGCTCGATGAGTATTCTACTGATATTATTATATATTATAGTGAAATTTATTATTATTATAGTGAAACTCATACGATATCCGAATAAATTAAGAAAATCTATCCAATAATTTTCTAATTCATACTGATAAATATTTGAACATTTTGCTATAGTAAATATTGATCAAAATTGTAGGTGCATTTTTAATTTCTGTTTTCAAATTGTCTCAACTAAAATCATTTTGTAATTATTAAAATTAAACTCCAATATAAATCTCATAATGTGCAATGCCAAATTTCGTTCTACAATTTACCAAATCCATAGTTTTTCTTATTCAAGTTAGTTTAATTAGTTCATGCCGAAAATTATTTCCCGATCTGCAATAAGAATAAATAACAAACAAAAAAATCTAAAATTTATACATTCACAGTCGTTGAAACATCCACATTATACATATCCAAATAAAACAACGATATCGAATTATCTTTGTTTCTCTTGATCCTTCGTAAAGTAATATTGTTCATTCGCCTAATGTTGTGTTGGTTAGTCAATAATGCATTTCAACATTTGCGTGTTTTTTATTTTATTTTATTAAATTGTTGTTATCGAATTTAGAAAAATGTAACACATTTATGCGGTTATCTTTTATGAAACAATATAATGTCCTATTTCATTCTATGTATTTAGATCTTAATAAATATCTAAAAACCCTACGACGAAGAGAGAAAACCGATAATTTAAAATCAATTTGTCTACATATTCTCTATTTGCTATATATGATCTACACATTACTACCTATACATAGCTAGTCATATAAATATACTTTTTATATGCGCGATACTCGATCGTATTTGTTAACAAATTCAAATTTGAATTTATTATTGAATTATGTGGTTGGTATAGGTATATTATACTCAATAAATGATAATTCCAAAATGTTATCATAAATTATTTAGTACATATTTAAATTTGATTTATAATTATTAAGCTAATATTGTCATTTTCAATATAAAAAGTTAATTTTCTTATTGCTTTTCAGTTCGAAAACAAATTACCAATGCGTGATAAATAAATGTAAATAAACCATTGAGAGCTGCATACATATAAATGAAATGTTTTATTTTAGTTTTGTGCATGTGCATGTGCATGTGTACTTCGGTTTCATTTCTTCAATTCATTTCTTAATTTGTGAAGTGAAAGAGGAAAAGAGACCATTCAGTTGAATGAACATTTTATATAGCCTTTCGCTTGCTATACAGATTTCCCCTTCAAATTTTTGTTTTTAAATTTTTATATACATCTTTTCTCCATTTAACTTGTTCATCTGTATAAAATTCATTATTTGTGGTTGTGCACTAAAATAAGTAATAAAGTAAAATAATGTGATAATAAAAAAATATTTAAAGCTTCGGTAATAAATTCAATATTTGACAGCGAAATCGTTATTTTCAATTAGTTATATCTACGACCAAAAGAATTTACAATTTTTTTTCGTTTTCCGCTGGTATGGTTAACCAATTAATCATTTTGATATTTTCGTGTAGGAGGCTCACCAAATTCGCGCTTAACATCCTCCAAAGATTCTCATTCGAATTTAAATCCCGCGATTGAGCTGTGGACATTATATGTCTGTGTGCATACTGTCCATATGTGGACAGTAAAAATGTGAAATTAATATATTGCATATAAATTCTTTGTACTTAGAATCAATCATCAAATAAAGATGAATAAATGAATAGATCCAACAATTGAGGATTAGTGAAAAAAAATTAATGAGAAAGACGATTATTTGGGACACTTAGCTAGTGCTCCATACGAGCCATTGCATCTAAATTCCAAAACTTGATCTAAAATGCACGGCATAATTCCAATCCAGATCTGCATAGCAAATTCCACTGTGGCGTCTTTCACACCTTGCCCAACCAAATCATTCAATAATTTATAAATAAATTTCCTAAATTGTCAAGCACCGTAAATGATTAGTCGGGTATCCAAAAAATATTGTAGTTTTTGGTTTTTGGTAGCTAGCTTTGAAAAATAAAAGTTAGTCAGTTTTTAGTTTTTTCTGAAAATAGATATGTCAATAAAGTAAAATAAAAATATATTAAAATAAATTATAAAACCATAATAATTGTTATTCATATTTTTAAAATACAAATAAGTTTTGTTGTAACACATATTTCTACAATTGTTCTTATATAAAAGATCGTGTTGATCGTGTATCTAATAGATACCATTTAAAAGCTTGGTGGAGACCTAACCACTAAAACTGGTAACCATCTGACGTGATCGTGGCCACATAATCTATAGCCACTAATACAATCAGCTGCAAGTACATTGCCTTTCATCACATCTGGGAATCTGTTTCAACAATTTTTAACAATTTCAACAATTTTCAACAATTTCAACAATTTTCAACAATTTCAACCCCATCACTGCTACCCAGAGACCGAGGTGACTCCAATTTGAACGTGTCTCTGCATCGAGGGATTTTGAACAATATTATTAAAACTGTAAGTACCCAATTAATTATTTGTGGTGCTTGACTAAATAAATTTTTATTTTAAATTCAAATTTCGTTTTTTATTCATAAAACTTTTTAAAATGTGTATTGTTTCGGTGTTTTTTATTTTTTCGGTCCTTTTTCTTTTGTGTTCGTTTCTTTTTCGGCGCGTTGTCCAAGGTGTGAACGATCCACCGGTGGCAGTTTTATCTGAAGAATCAACGGATGAAGTGGCAGCATCGGGCAGCGGTTCTAAGGAACCAACATTTTCGTTGACAGCCTCGCAGCTAACCGGTCTTATCAACGATGCTGTCGCTAAAGCCGTCGCGCAGGTAGGGCGTATATTAGTACAGTTCCTCTGCCAGAGACATCTCAATCTCACGTTTGGTTTCTTCTTACACCGGAACGGTTGCTCGAGTGGCATTCAAACCTCCACAACCATTACATTTACAAAACCCAGAGGTTTGGTTCGAAATACTCGAGCAACAGTTCACGGTGGCGGACATAAGAACTGAGGCAACGCGGTATGCTCATGCGGTTGCAGCTTTGGATTCACGACTCCACGACACTTTCGCATGTTTGATCACCAGCCGAAAAGGTAATGAACCTTATACAGTATTTAAGGCTGAAGTCATCCGGGTTCTCGGCGAATCGGAAAAGGCGAAGCTAAACAACCTGATGCATGGCTTAGCACTTGGAGACAGAAAGCCATCACAGTTGTTGAGCGCCATGAAATTGAACGCTGGGAACAACTTTAATGAAGCAACACTTCGCCAATTCTGGATGAAGAGATTGCCCCGGTCCGTTCAAATGGTGCTCACACCGTTTGAAAATGATGTCTCTCTGCCAGTCCTGGCAAAACGGGCTGATAACGTCTTCGAGACTATGACACAGTCTCAAGTGAATAGTCTCGAGACATCTGCACCTTGTTCGGTTTTTCCAAATTCTTTGTCGTCTTTAGATCAACAACTTTCGAATTTTAAAACAACATTGTTATCGGAAGTATCGGAAATTATTAATCAAAATTTTAGATCTCGTTCAAAATCAAATTCAGGAAGTCGCAGGCGTTCACGGTTCAAATTCTAAATTCAATAGATCGCGACAAAATTCACCAAATTTTGGAACAAAGTATGATCCAAATTATGGTGAACCTTCGATCGAAAATAATTTTATCTGTTTTTATCATTATTATTTCGGAACTAAGGCTTACAAATGTAAGCCACTTTGCAGATATGTATCAAATAATACTTCCGGTAACAATGTTACAAAAAACTAAGTGGTCATTCACAATTGGCGGGGTGTAATGACGTAAGAAAAACCAGCCGCCTTTTAATTTTTGAATTATTTTATCAAACGCATTTCCTAATTGATACAGGTGCAGACGTCTCAGTCTTACCCGCTCGTTTTGTCAGGAACCCAAAGATTGACCCATCATTTAGGTTGTTTGCGGCTAACGGTTCCTTGGTAAACGCGTACGGGACAAAAATTTTAAAATAGACATTGGACTGCACCGCGTATTCTCCTGGGAGTTTATTGTTGCTGACGTGTCGATGCCTATAATCGGCGCAGATTTTTTAAATAAAACTTGTTTACTGGTGGATATACAGGGACAGAGGCTCATTGACCCGTTAACCTCCCTGTATTCGAAAGGTAAACCTTCTACCTATAATGGTTCTACAGTATCTAGGGTCGACAAGTCAGCAATGGACCCAGGAGTTTTTAAGGTAATATCAAAATTTAGTGCGGTAATTCACGGAAATATTAATATCGACGATACTAAACATAATGTAACTCACAAAATTGAGGCGAACGGACCACCGATTGCATGCAAACCACGACGACTAG
The DNA here is from genome assembly GCA_947310385.1 of Nephrotoma appendiculata. NCBI lineage: Eukaryota > Metazoa > Arthropoda > Insecta > Diptera > Tipulidae > Nephrotoma > Nephrotoma appendiculata. The sequence continues at coordinate 243,104,074 of OX371223.1, read as the reverse complement.
CACCGGACAAACTCATCATCGCGAGGACAGAATTCGAAAATATGATGAAACTCGGGATTTGCAGACCTAGTAGCAGTCCTTGGTCCAGCCCGTTACATTTAGTACCTAAAAAGAATGGAGCGTGGAGAACATGTGGAGACTTTCGGGCCCTAAACAGAGTCACAATTCCAGACAGGTACCCAATCCCACATCTCCAGGATTTTACACAACGACTCGAGGGCTGCACTATTTTCACAACAATAGACCTTGTCCAGGCCTACAATCAAATTCCTATTGAACCAACGGACATTCCAAAGACAGCAATTTCGACACCTTTCGGACTATTTGAATTTTGTAGAATGACTTTCGGCCTTAGGAATGCAGCCCAATCGTTCCAACGTCTTATGCATTCAGTACTACGCGGACTTGACTTCTGCTTTGTATATTTGGACGATGTTGCAAAATTAAACTTACGAACGCGACTTTACTTATTCATCCATCATCATCAGCACCTCTGGCCATCATGGTTGACGCTTCCGATACTGCTCTCGGAGCGGTAGTTCAGCAGTTGGTATCCAATTATTGGCAACCACTCAGTTTCTTTTCAGTACGTCTCATTGAAACGCAAAAAAGATACAGTGCTTATGATCGTGAACTTCTCGCGGCATATTCGGGAATAAAACACTTTCGATATCTTCTCGAAGGTCGTACTTTTACGCTTTATACCAATCATAAGCCACTTGTCTACGCTTTTAATCAGAATCCGGAAAAAGCATCTCCTCGTCAATTTCGGCACCTAGATTTCATCGGTCAATTCACAACCGATATCCAGCACATCTCTGAACTGGATAACGTTGTTGCAGATACTCTTTCACGCATTAATCAAATTTCTATTCCCGAAAGTATTGATTATGCTATCATCGCAGATGCTCAGACCAATGACGAGGAACTTCAAGAAATTTTAAGGAGTAACTCTGTTCTCAAATTTGAGAAATTTCCTGTTTCTTTCAATTCAAAAAAATTAATTTATTGCGATATTTCTACTACTACACCTAGGCCATTCATTCCCTTTAATTTCCGAAAACAAGTTTTCGAGGCTTTTCATAACCTTTCACATCCTGGCGTCAAAGCTTCCATCAAACTTTTGACTCAGAATGTAATCTGGTCATCAATTAAAAAAGACGTTCAGAAGATGGCCCAAAATTGTGTAGCTTGCCAAAAGGCTAAAATCTCACGACATACAAAATCTCCGATTGGTATAAAACTATAAATTAACTTCTCAACGCTTTTCGATTATTCATCTCGACATCATCAGTCCTTTGCCAGTTTCTGATAATCAGCGGTATTGCGTAACATTGATTGATAGATACATTCGCTGGTCTGAGGCGGTTCCAGTTCCGGATATAACTGCTGCAACTGTCGCTTTCGCTGTCTACTCACAGTGGATAGCTCGCTTTGGTGTGCCAGAGTCCATTGTCACGGACCAAGGCATGCAATTCATACAACTTTTTCACGAACTGGCTAACTTACTTGGTTTTGAGCGCAGGAGAACAACTAGCTACAATCCCAAATGTAATGGAGTGATCGAGAGATGGCATCGAGTCATCAAATCTGCCATTATGTGCTATAATCGTGCTGATTGGACTAGTGTTCTTCCTGCAATCTTACTTGGACTACGGACAACGTACAGTGACGAATTAAAAGCTACTCCAGCTGAACTGGTTTATGGATGTACAACTCGAGTTCCTGGAACATTTTTAGATGCTACGAACGAACAAATTTCACAATCAGACTTCATTACTAATTTTTTTTTTTGTTTTTTTTTTTTTTTTTTTTTTTTTTTTTTCGTTTATTTAATTAACTTTATTTACAATAAAATAATATTACAATAAAATTATAATGTCAATTCCCCAATGGATTTACTGTCCTTTAAAGGGAAATTAACATTATAATAAACATATTTCTCATACATGGTGTCAGAAACATATATGCATTTCCAAGTTATACAATTTACAAAATGTAATTATTTAACAATTCTCTATAATAGATCTTTAATTGTTTCTTGAATTGATGAATATTCATTACGGTTTTCAATGATTCAGGCAATTTGTTGTAAATTTGGGGACCGGAAAATCGGATTGATCTGCGTCCAAATTCGTTTGTAATAGATCCGCATGATATGTTATTAGCAAATCTAGTTCCATATTTATGATTACTATTACTAAATTCTAAATTAGATAAGGTAGACGAAACATTTAATGTCCTGTACAATTTAAGACGACACTTTGACGAAATTCGACCTGTACCGGCTTCTCGACATACTACGGACAAAATTTTTATTAGTAAAGATTTGCTGACTTGCTCGCACGTTTTCCTACGAACTGACGCAGTACGCAAATCACTGCAACCACCGTATACTGCACCGTATTTGGTTATCGACCGTACAGACAAATTTTACACTTTGGATCTAAACGGACGACACGCCAAAATTTCCATCGACCGACTCAAACCATGTTACTCGGACAATCAACGACAAACTACGGACGCACCAACTTCGCAAACTGGATTACTTGTATCGACTGACCGACCAGAACCTATTATTTCGGCTGTCGGACCTAAATCATCTACCGTGGAACCGAAAGTTCGCAAACAGGTTCGTTTTGATCTCTCGTCGAGGCCTGTTTTGATTACAAGTTCGGGTCGTGAGTCCAGGACGCCAACCAGATATAGAGATTGAAGCGATAGATCTGCGATCTCTCTGGGAGGGGAGTATTGCGGCGTCTTTCACACCTTGCCCAACCAAATCATTCAATAATTTATAAATAAATTTTCTAAATTGTCAAGCACCGTAAATGATTAGTTGGGTATCCAAAAAATATTGTAGTTTTTGGTTTTTGGTAGCTAGCTTTGAAAAATAAAAGTTAGTCAGTTTTTAGTTTTTTCTGAAAATAGATATGTCAATAAAATAAAATAAAAATATATTAAAATAAATTATAAAACCATAATAATTGTTATTCATATTTTTAAAATAAAAATAAGTTTTGTTGTAACACATATTTCTACAATTGTTCTTATATAAAAGAGTTGTGTTGATCGTGTATCTAATAGATACCATTTAAAAGCTTGGTGGAGACCTAACCACTAAACCACCATAAGTAGTTGAATAGTCTAGTTTCATTTAGCATGATCAAACTCCCCGTAACAGCTCAATATAAAATTAATTTGAAAAATTTCAACCTAAATTACCCAATTCCAAAAATTTTTTGTCGAAAATTCACGTTAGAACCCAACACAGATCGATATAACAAATTTGAACATAATTAGTTAAGAAACATCCTAGTTCTACTAAACAACACCAAAACCGAGAACTGCTCTGAAATTCAGCTCTTAGGGCCAAATTTAGAAATAATTAGTTAGGAAATGAGCTATGTAGTTTCAACATGCCAGAACTCTAGAAGTTCGTACAAAATTCTTGTTAGAAAAGAAATCGGCTCAAAAATGTATAAGCCTTAAGGCGACTGAACAACATATGTATGCCTTCTGCTTGGCCTGGCCTTCTGGTGTTTTGTATCGTAGGAGAGCAGTGTAACGGTAATTTATTTACAAAAGAAAATTAATTTTATCAACACAACAAATATTTAAACACAAAATGTGAAATGATGAGATCATAAACGCAACAGGGAAATTTTGAACGGTGATAAAATTTTATAAAAATTTTAATTCATCCGTCAGCTTTACAGTAATCGATCGAATTGGTAAGGTTTTTTGAAACAGCAAAACAAAACATGCAAAATTGTTGTTGCTTTTCCATATAAAATTGGAGTATACTGTCTAAAATTCATGGGTGGCGTTTATGATCCTGTCCCAGGGTGAATTCACAATTTCTGACCAATTTCTGGAACATGAAGTTTCTAACTAAGATTTTCAATAAATTTCGATGACTACTAATTTTGACATTTATGATTTTGTGGCATAATTACATAGTAAAAAACACTTACATGTACCAAACTATGCATGTACATATATCCTTAATCTTGACCCTGTTAAAGTTAGCCGATAGTTTCCAGCCGAAGATAAAACCTATCGATAATGCAAATAGTCTCTTTGCTATCTCAGCAGAAATGAAATGTCAAATTAACTAATATGCTTCAGCCGAAAGTCATCAGCCGACGATATTTTTCAGCCGACATTTTTCAGGCGATATTTTTTAGCCGAAAGATTTTTTTATATCAAAACTTTTTGTTTTGTACAACAACAAAAACAATCCAACTGAAACCGTTAAAAATAAAACACTAAACTATATTTTGAATAGCATTATTAATATAAACATATCATGCAAACAAAATTTGAAAATTTCTAAAAATTGACCGTGTCATGGTTGGAAATAGTTTGAAATGAAAGGTCTTGATGATGCTCACACCTAGAAAAAATGTCTGGTCGATTTTCATGTGGGGAATCCGTGAAATATTAAATCAAGTTTTCCTGGACTCCTCACATGAAATTTGACCTAGGCCGAGATTTTGTAACATCACAATTTACGATAATTTATCGAAGATTATGGTCCGTTGCACATTTCAGCTAAGGTAAGCTAAGCGATGTGAGCGATGTTCATCGCTCTTGGTTGTAAATAAAGAGTTTTAATAGAACGATGCACACTTGAGCTAAACTATGCGAGCTATGTTTTTCTGTTTTGAGGTATGCAAACTAACTTAGCTCGGGTTGTCTTTGGATTGCAAAAGTCAACTATATCGCTCACGCATACATTTATACTACATTTATACTCATATTTCACGCATACTGTTATATTGTGTACATATTTATAACATATTGAAATTTGAATGACATTTGAGTATTGTTGTTTCCGCCTATGTGATTCTAATCATATTTTGGCAAGCACGGCATTTTATTTGTATTATTTATTTGTATTGAGCAAATGTATGTGTGAGCGATGTAAAGCGATGTAATTATTTCAAATGTGCAGCGGAATGAACTGTGCGAGCTAAACTATGCTAATAGAAACTACGTTTCTCGCTTAGCTTAGCTGAAATGTGCAACGGGCTTATGTCTCGCTTCTCTAGAATAAAATGTAACACTATTTCATATTGTGTATCATTTTCAAGACTGCTAGATTAAAAAATTGTGATATATCTATGTACTCGATTTCTACCACCAAATAATTTGTTTACGATACTTCAACGAAATTAGAGAAAGAGACAATTGTCACATGTATTCTAGTAGGTTGTGATAGCAAGAGAATAGAAATAATTTATAAACGAAACAGACGTCAATTTTAGTTTAGGAAAACGAGACATAAATTTCGATAAAGTATCGAAAATGTGATGTTACAAAATCTCGCCGTTTTACATCAAGTAAACTTTTTGTTTGATAAACATTTTTGTTATCCAAAAACTATATTTTTTGTGTTTTTAATATGAACAGAGATTATTTTTACAAACTTTATTCTTGTTTAAGCTATTAAAAATAAGGAGGAATTTAAAACTTTTCAGCGAATTTTACAAAAAGTTCGATAAAAAATTAACTTAACGAACTCAAAAGTTTATTAGAGAAACGCCAAATCGACAAAAAAATGCGGTTGTCGATAAAACTAAACTTATTTGCATCGAGCATATCATATTTGATGTTAGTGCATCTTGCAATACGAATAATAAAAAAATACAATTTTTAATTTGTGTTTACATTTGTGTTGTGTACGTACGATTGTGAAAGGCGTATTATGTAGAAGCACATGTTCGATCAGCTAGTAAGCAAGCAATATGCTAGCGCAAAACCTGACTACTCAATCAATTTTATCAAGCAAATTTGAATTTGAATTAATTTTTTTGTTTATTTTTGCGATTGCACAGTAAAACAATATAAAAGTTTGCTGGATAGTTTTCTAAGCCGCAAAGTTCACTGTGCAATCGCAAAAAAAATAAAAAAATTTATAACACGGCTTCTTCACCTGCTATCTGAATGCTATTGCAATCTACTTTCTCTTTCTATCAAAATTTGCCAAGATGGAGCCTGGTGTGGTAAACTTGCTATAATTTGACGTTTAGAAATCATTCTTAAAAAATATTTATAAAATATTTATATAATTTTATTAATATAAGTTTTTAAAATTTATTTGGTTATTTATTTTTTATTTATTGAAATATGTATGTATCACCCACCAGTATGAAAGCGAAAAAATTTAGTAGACGCAATATTGAAATTGAATATTGATATATCGCCATATTGAAACGTCAAAATATGCATGCTATATACATGCTATCGAGTTCTGCCGACATAGCATGTATTCATAGCATACAGATAGCATATAAATATTATTGCGTGTCTCCACTTGCCATTTGATCGAAATTTTCTAGCATAACTAGATAGCAATAGCAGGTGGAGAGTCCATGTAAAAGAATGTAAATTCACATTCAAATTTGCTTGGTAAAATTGATTGAGTAGCCAGGTTTTGCGCTAGCATATTGCTTGCTTGCTAGCTGATCGAGCACAATTAAAGAAAAGTAAGTTTATAGAGTAGGGAAATCACAATAATTTTAGAAATAACATGTTGTTGATAATTTCAAATGGAGCAGCGATGAATTTGAGTTACTCATACAAAATGTAGAAAACAAGCCGTGCTTGTATTATTTGAAGTCAAACAAATATAAAGACAAACGATTCGCGGATATTGCTTAGGAGGCAGTAGGAATTGCCCTAAATGAAACAGGTAAACTAAAACAATGCTTTTGTTATGAAATTGATATTAAATTTCACTTTTAAGGTGCCCAATGTAAGCAGAAGTGAAAAATATTGCATACCCAAAAGCGCACTATATTCAATAATGCAAAACAAGTTAAATCTAGTTTAGGACGGGAACCAGTTGTTAAATGGGAATTTAACAAAATGCTAAGTTTTCTTGAACCCTGTTTCAGCACTGGAACGTAAGTTAATTGTGATTATAAGTAATTGTCTATATACCTGTATATATTTTATAATTTAGTAACCATAGTGCCAGTGTTCTAATTGATGAGGAATCTGATATCACTGAAACACTACTTACCCAAAATAGACCCATGGAGGAAAATAGTAATTCATTTCTAGTTAAAATCCCAGCCGAGTCCTTAAAATTTCCAGATATTTCTCTCGAACAATCGACACCTCACAACACACCATCACAAAAAAAGAGGCGGCCAGTACCAGTATGGACACAACAGTGGACCAGATCCTAATTGATTATCTAAACAGGAAGAAGAAGGAAATGCAAGAATAAAATTATCATTTGCTCCTAGATTTGGGGAAACAATTAGCAATGTTACCAAAACTAGTGAGGATTAAAACGAAATTTGAAATACAAGAATTAGTATATAACAAAATATTGAAGGAAGCTATATGGATATTTTTAGTATGTAATTAATTACCTTTTTGTAAACAGAGCTATGCTAAACCAATTCACAATGAAGTGATATTTTTTTTAAATTTACATACTAGTATATTAATTATAATTTTTTCACTAAAAAGAAAAGTGTGAAATTTTTTTATTACATATTATTATAAATGAATATGTCATTCATGTGTAATTTTGTACCTATGAATGAAAAAATAGTTGCCATGAATCATAAAGCTACATATATTTCATTTAACCATTGGTGAAGTATGCATTTCGTTTACTAACTCTTGCATTATCTACTTACCTCACATACTATTTTTTGACAATTCGTGGCTGTTGGCTAGTCTCTTTTGATTCTCTGATTTTAAAAAAATACACCAAAAGAATATTTTTGAGAAAATTATAAATTTTATTTATTTTAATAATTCTAAATTTACTTAAGAAAAAATGTTAGTCTAAATTTTTGGTTCTGCCATGGCACTTGTCCAACACTTGAAGAAATATAACTGGCTAAATGTTCCCTAACCGTAACAGCATTAAATGACAAAGCTCTGGTATTTGAAGTCTGACAAGCAATGTCAGTAAGATTTCTTCGGTTTAGCCTACTTCTTCTAAACGCCAATGCCACTTCGCTTTCATCAACATGTGGTCGATCTTCCAATCTGATGAAATTATGTAAAACACACGTTGCTTGAACTGTTCCAATTTTTTTAACATCAGTAAGGAAAGGTGCATCGAAAATACGAAATTTGCTGCGTATCATCCCAAATGCACATTCAACATTCAAGCGTGCTCTACTCAAACGATAATTACAAAATTCTTTTTTTGCGCGCTCTTCATTATCTTATAATATGTTTCTGGCAGCATATGGGCGCATTACACTCCTTGTTAGCGGAAACGCTTCAACCGCGATGAAAAAGTTAGGGTATGGCTCTATTTCATTTGGAAATGGTTCCGCTTTGAGCAAGTCCAACTTATTTCCATAAAATAGCTCCCCAAACAATGAATTGCAGAAAACAGCATTCTCATTGGCATTACGACATGCCCCAACGTACATAATCGTAAAAATGTAGTTGGCATCAACTCTTACTAGCAATATCAACGAATGGGAATTTTTATAATTGTAGTACAAAGACCCACCGTTTTTTGGTTTTTGTATCCGGATATGTTTACCGTCTATACTTCCTAAACATAACGGTATTTACCGATAATCTAAGTATTATCGGGCTATTTCCTTCCATTTCTTTTCTGTAGGTGGTACGATGTACTATTTTTTAAGAACCGTAAATATGATTTTGTAAATATTACCCGTAATTTGACTTATAATCGACGGAGCCATCCTGAAACAGTACTGTAGAGACGAAAAGGAACTGCCTGTGGCGTAATATCTGAAAAGTATGAATTATTTATAACAATATACGAGTACTTGCCAATGACATATAGATTAGCATTGATGCAATAAATGAAACGGATATATTACCTAAGCGTAACCATTAATCGTTCTTTAATGGAAATCGTACGATTTACATTGAAGTTGTTGTTTTTGATACAATATTTTATTTCAACCATAGCCATATTTATCAAATGTTGGTCTTTCCATTCTAAACTAATTTTGGAATTTAATAGGATCTTATTTCAGTTGCGGCATAAGTACGGATTATGCACTTTCTTCGTGCCTTTTCACAAACAAATCGATGCTACATAACCTTAAAAATATTAATTTTACTTCTAATGTGTCGTACATAGTTACTATGCTAAATATACCTCTTTGCACATTTATTTCTTTCTATTTTCCTCTTATACAGCCAGCCTACTCAAGATTATATATTCAAGATCATCCATTAATAATTATTTTTTAAAATGTGTACAGCTGTTGATGTTGTGTTACGGTTTGTTATTAAAAATATTTCTGACTGCCACAAAAATCACTCGTAAAAGTTTATCGAATATATTCGCTATGTATTTTTTTGGTGTAAAAGCTGCGTTAGTGTTTTATTTTTAACGGTTTCAGTTGGATTGTTTTTGTTATTGTAAAAAACAAATATTTTTGGTATAAAAAACATTAGACTGAAAAATATCGGCAGCAAAGACACAATCTGCATTACCGATTTTTTATAGTACTTCCTGCTAACTAATACTATTAAATTGATTTTGTCGGCAGATCGATCTAGATATGTCATTTTTTGTAATTTAGTTAGTTACAACCTGAACGGCCAGCGGCGCTGTTCTAACTTTCACAATCGACAATATTTAAACTTGTTTGTCACATTGCTGATGCTACCAGCCACAGAAAAATTAAAAATCTAATCAGAATGGTAAATGAAAAAAAATCTTAAAAAACAAAATTATTAATTCGGTATCCGTGTCAACAAGCGTGCCCGTCTGTAATTTAATTATATTGGCTATGAAAATTATTTGATAAAGTGATTTATAATATTTTGGTTATGTGATATAAAAAATCTAGACACATTTATAAATCAATCTTAAGTGTTAATTGAATTATAATTTAATAAGTAAAAACAAAACTAAAATGCATAAACGAAAAGCCAATAAACAAAACCGGTTAAATTGCGGTAGTTATGTACATACAACAGAATTAAAATTAATGAATATCAATTATCAAATACTATTAAAATGACAAAGCTGCTTATATCGCAAAAGTCGCATGACCGTTTATCTCCCGTATATTCTTACTAGTTCTTATGTGAGATTTATTAATTATTTCGGTAAGGACTAGCTGATTTTACGTTTTTATTACTCAGTCCAACAGATTTCAACAGATTTCATTGAATGTGCTAATATATTGTGGCTACTAAATTGTATGTATTAAAGAATAATTTCTCAAACCAAGAGACGATCATACTGGATCTCAACTGAAAATGGTATTGGTGTTCTGAAAGAAGGTAATAACGATGGCAGGAGAGAAGCTTTCAATTTTAAAAGATTTTAAAGATTACTGTCTCGAATGCAAAAAATCGAAGAATTAAGAAAATGCACCATTAACGCAGCATATACGATTGTAATGTTAAGCACTTTTTGGCGTTGATTCCAATGTAACCCACATTTTTATTTAATGGTAATAGTTAAATAGGTGGCTCGAATGGAATCGGAGGTTTACGGAAACTATTCAAGACCTGATATAAAATAAGTACTTTATACGAGGGAACGAAATGCTTAAATTAGGGGAAAAAATGATAAACTTAAGGATTAAGAAATTTCTAATTAAAAATGGAAACCATCTTATTTTCTTAAGTAGAGCTTGGGACGCAGATTGAAAAGATTTTGTTATCTCTTAATTTATATGTGAATCTATTTGTCTAGCAACTAAAAGTGTTAACAACCACTTCTTACTTGCAATTGGAAGATAGAGTAGGAGATACACTAATAGCAGAGAGCACCGAGCTCACGAAATGGTGAAGCCGATGTCATCATTAATTCCGTCTAAATTGAAAGAAATAATCTTATCATAAAGATTTCAAACTCCCTTTAAAATAAGACTTGAGGCGATGCATTCAAGAAATTTATTGATAAAATCCCACAAATTTTCAATATTTTCAAGTGCGCTCATCTTAAGTACTTACAACCTATTGATCCGAATTATTATAGGTGCAGTAAAACTGACGTGATAATTGGAATCGACTACTATCGCTTGAAATTGAATTGTAACATTGTGCGAGCACGAGTTACACAAAAGAAAAAAAAAACAAATTTCAAAGGTTACCGCGGTATCAATTACTCATCAACTAGATTTACTACTCGAACTTAATGCAAATCCTCAAGAGAAAAACGCTCCGAAGAAGTAGTAGAATTAGAAAACCTGTTCAATGAAGCAATTTCGCTGCCGCAGATGTTGAAAAACCTTTTACTGTACTTTCAGCAGTGTATCAAGGTTACCAAACCTTCTAATGAATATTGTGGAGGACTAACCCTTCGGAATCTATCTAGCCGTAAAAACACTATTCCAATTGTAAGAACTATGTACTGATGTACAGAAATAGATACAAGTTGCAGCCAATCTTCAGTCTACTAAAGCAGACTAAATCTTTCACAGGGAGAGCCAACTAAACGGCCACTATTGTCTAAGTCGCCACAGCTATTCGATGCAATTGGCTGGTTGGCACCAATAACGATTACAACTAAACTCAAAAAAATGGTGATTTCTATAAAGTAATTACCACCCTGATGAGAGGGCCATCTTTGCAAGAGAAATCTAAATTATTGGGAATAAACCCGTTCATTGAACGGGTATAATAAAATGTAAACAAACCATTTACAAAAGTGTAATAACCAAATCAACTCTTTTCCGCGAAGCAAATCAAGTCTCATGATATAAAAATAACATCTGATAAAAAACCAACAGAAGCAGACAAATTAAATTAACGACTTTTAAATTAACGAAATGTAAATTAATCTTTGTATTTTAGTGTTCCGCTATCCAAATTATGGTGTCTTGTCTCTTTAGGAATGCAATTAGTGAAAATATTCGAACCTGTTAAAGTAATTCATTTTCTAAAGAAATTAACATAAAATTCCATTTAATTTTTATATCCAGTTTATTTAGCTCTTCCTAAAAAGGAGTGGCAGGGCAGTGTTGTCTGCCAGTTTACTACTTCGATATCGAGAAACTCATCAATATCCTGTTGTGTAAAACCACAAAATGAAATAATCGGCTCCGACACGTTTTGCAGTTTAAACGGAAACTAATGGTGCAGCGATTAGTAAAGAATGATCCAATTTATAGTTGATGAGGTTACGGTTGCGTACATGACATCGGGAGCTAGTTCAGAAAAATACCACGGTATCACATAAAATGTATTAAAACAACAACAAAATTAAAAATATTTCAACTCGAGTATGGAACTAATAGGCGGGGCATAAAGCATTTCACGAAATTTGATTGGTTTGAGTTCGGGAGCAAGTATGATGCTTTTTATTTCCGATTTCATGTACGCATCATAAAAATGGTTTATGACTTTTATGAAATTGTGTTTATGGGAAGGATTAACCCTACCTAAATTATTATCACAATAAATACTTGCAAACTTTTGTATGGTTTAATCCACTCTATCAAAACCAAACACAATTATATTCTATAAGCCGTACTGTTGCGACACGCATGTAATTTTTCACTTCTGTTTAATTGTATTGTGCGTATACGAACATGAAATTGTATTCTCTATTTACTCGAAGTTGTGCATATGTTTCGGAAATACATTTCGTAAACAAATGTTTAAAGGGAAAAACAGAAAAAACAAAAACTAGGAGGTGTGTCTTGTTTGTTATTATATAATTAAAAAGTGCAGTTCGATGTCGATCGTGATAAAACAAAAGGAAAAGGTAGTAACCTTTCGATTTTTTGTGTGTGAAATGTTTAGTATATTTTATGAATATAAAATATAAAATCAAATTTATTACAATTTAAATAGGTAATCAAATTGATATTATATTAAATGATTTTCAATAATAATTTACCAAATATAAATTTATTAATAATTTTCATACGTAAATAATATTGCTTTTAACAGGAAAACTGTCGCTGATGTAAGCCGTCGGTAAAACAAATCCAATTTTATCGATTTCGCAACTCGAGGTAAGTAAATCGTTAAATTTGACATTAACCATTTATTTGTAAGATTTTTATGGTTTTGTGATATCAACAACTTGGCAGCATATTTGGTATAAAGATTCTTACATAATTATTGCTTATGCTAGTCATTTTAAACCCAGTCTAAAGCCTAGTGCTTCGTGATATTTTAACTTGTGATATTTTTATTTAGAATTAGATTTAACTGTGATATTAGAAAATAAGGCCCCTCTTTTAGTAGCACTTAGGTGATTTGGTACCCCTAGTTAGTATAATTTAGTTGTAACATTAGTTTTAAGTAAAGCTTGTTGTGTATTAATATCGATTAATAATGCCTAATCATTGCTGCGTGATATCTCGCAAATTTTACTGTCCGTCAGAAATAAATCTACCCAAGTTTAAATTTCCGCCTTGTGCGGAAAATAAACTAAAATGGGTGAATGCTGTCCGTAGCTTAAATTGGAAACCTACCAAAAATGCTGTTGTATGTGCCAAGCATTTCAAAGAAGAAGATTTTGTTTCTCATCAAAATCACGAATTGCAGCGTGCCAGACTGACTGAGACCGCTGTCCCATCTCTGTTTCTAGATCCACCTGCGCCACTTGAAAATAAAACTTCTGTTTACTGGGTTCAAAGTTGTGCCACTTCATTTTGAACAGGTTGAACAAAATGAACCAAAAATTTTACCGGATCATATTGGAAATTTTGAAATATATAAAAAAAAAATCGGGGAAAGATTAAACGTTTCAAATTATCAAATATTTCAAAATTCTGAAAAGGTAGTCTTTTACAAATTACAAAATTCTGACGACGTGGGATGTAATATTTCGACACAAATTTGTGTCTCCAATAATCTTCACGTGAAGATCATTGTTCAAAATACCGAAATAGGTTGCGCGGATTTAGTTGTATTGCCGCGAAATTTGAAAATATCAAAATGGTCTCAAATTTCTTATTTGTTGTCTAAATTCCGTGATGAATCTAGTGAAATTGCCGAAAATCGCAAGTATTTACTAGATCGTGCATTGCACCATCTAGTAAAGGCCCGTGACGTCGATGAAGATTTCCCCCATTTCGGCAAACTAGATCAATCAGGTCCAACTTTTAAATACAGCGAGACCACGATACGATTCCGAGAGCATTGTATTGGCCTTCCTCATATACGCTTATTCAGCGGCAACATACAATATTTTAAAGAAATTTCTGATTTTACCCCACACTAGTTATTTGAAATTCATTTCGTTTCACCTCCACATTTCGCCCGATTCCAATTCATTGCACAATGATGAGAATTATCTAACGCATATAGCAAAATCTGTTACTGAAAAGGAAAAATATATCATATAGCCATATATAGACGAAATTTATATTGAAGTCTTCAATATAAAAGTAACAAGATAGCAGGACAAGCTTTAAATGATCCCACTGAATGCGCGAGAACAATAATGGCTTTTATGATTAAGTCAATATTTGGGAATTTCAAACAAATAGTTCATCTGTTTCCAATATTACGCCCAAATGAAGAGATTTTGTACGATCTAACCAAAAATATATTGAATTTGTCCAAAGATTTGGATTTACAGTGTTGGTAATCATTACCGATAACAATCGGATAAATCAAAATATGTTCACGAGATTTGCTGGGAAAAATAATTTTTTTATTAATCCAGATTTCCCAAATATTAACATATTTTGTCAGTACGATTCGGTACACTTATTTAAAAATATACGAAACAATTGACTTGATTTAAATAATACTAGTAAAACGTATTGTTATCCTGACTTCGAAGATTATTCGATTAAACAGGCATCGTATAATCATTTTTACAAATTATACGGTGAATCAAAAAACCCCTTAACGCTAATTTCAAAGCCATATAAATTAAACCACAAAACTCTGTATCCAAATAGTTTAGAGCAACAAAATGTCAGTTTAGTTGATAATTTATTCCACGGTTCTACAATTGCTGCGTTATATGAATACGATGAAATGAAAGTAACAGCCGACTTCTGTGTGATAATTAAGAAATGGTGGAAAAAAACGGACGTTGAAAGGTGTTTTTAAAAGAAATGACTCATCTTTCCCGATTAAATCGATTACGGACGACAACTATGTTTTTTTGGTAAAGTTTTTAGAATGGGTTGACGTTTGGGGTGCCTCTTAAATAATAGTGGTAAACTAACAACTAGTACCGCCAATTCTCTCAAACTAACCACTCAAACAATGATTGATTTAATAAAATTTTCATTGTCGTACTGTAAACTGGACTATTTTCTTATTGGGAAATTACAAACAGACGATTTAGAAGGAAGATTTCGGTCATACCGATCATTAACTGGTTGCTCTTATCGAGTATCCTACACAGAGGTCGTAGAGTGCGAGAAAAAAATTAGGATACACAACATTTTTGGTCATAACAAAAAAGATTACAAGAATCTGATGCAACCGACTAATGAAAATTCCTTATGGGACTACATGGATCTATCCGAATTCAACAAAATTTTAGACAGCGACCTTTACCTTCAAAATGTTGAAATAGACGAAGACGCTAAACTGTATGTTGCTGGTTACGCAGGACACAGTCATTCCAAGGTACAGAAATGCAAATCATGTCAACATTTATTTTTGAATGAAAAGGGAACAATAACTAACTTCCATTATTTTAATTACCTAGAGCGTGGAGGACTTACCATTGCATCAGATGAAGTAAATTACATTCTATTCCACATGTTAGCGATATTTCAACAAATTTTACGAACTTCCGAGTTAAAGGTAAATTTTTTGGAAACTAACAACCAAAAAGGAATATTAATCCATTTAACTCTTGATAGTCTGAGAAAGAATGATGCAACGGTAATAGATTTAGTTTATGAATGCCAGTGTGGATCATCGACTTTAAGAATATATTTTAATATTTGCAAGTGTTTTGCAAAATATTTTATTAAATAATTATGTGAAGAAAGTTAACGATGAGCGCCATGCATTGAGCAATATCACAAATCGTAAAATACTTACTTTTAAATAAATAAATATATTCGTATTAATTCTTAAGATTTGCTAACCATATTTTTCCTTTTTTTCATATTGTTCCATCGAACCAATGGACTGAACCGGAACCGAGCTGAAGGACTGTGATAGTTATTTGAAATAATATTTTATTTAGATTTTTTTTTAAATGTAATTTGTAATGATTTTCATTATTTATTTTTATTTATAAATGAATTGTTTTTGTTAATTTTACAATTTATTTTATTTACTTTTATAAAGGTTGGATTTATTCCCGAAAGGTTTCCCTATGGCTTTTCCTTTACTTCAAAAAATATTTTTTTTTTAAATATCCAAATTAATGTTGTTTTTCCTTTATTTATAAATTTATAAATTCGCAACAGTACTGTAAACGACGCGCATAGCGCCGATGAGGGTGTGTAGTTCCCCCGTTTTAGTGTAATTGTAATTTTTCTCAGTAAATGGACAAAAACACAGATGTAGCTTAGGGACTTGCAATCTTGCTTGTTTTGTCCGATATCAGCATATAAATTTGCTTCAAAAGGATCTTTTTTTATGTGAACCATTGCCAATAAATACAACTAGCGCCGAAATATTTAATGTGAATGGTTTTTTTAAGACTAATGGTTTAGATTGGAAAAACTGTGTTGATATTTGCACAGATGGTGCAAAGACAATGGTAGGAAATTTGTAAATCAATGTATAAAAAAATAAACTACTCTTCGGTGTTAGGCATCATCGAATGGCACACACACACACACTTGTGTGAAATGCACTTTTTAATTATATAATAAAATAACATACAAGACACACCCCTTTGTTTGTTTTTTCTATTTTTCCCTTTAAACATTTTTTTACGAAATGTATTTCCGAAACATATGCACAACTTCGAGTAAAAAGAGAATAAAATTTCTTGTTCGTATACGCAAAATACAATTAAACAGAAGTGAAAAATTACATGCGTGTCGCAACAGTACGGCTTATAGAATATAAGTGTGTTTAGTTTTGCTCTATAGTCATATACACGGTGAGCTTATTAAATACATTTAATTGACAGTTATTAAATTGCAATACAACTATTAAAACCAGCACGTGTTTTATTAATTAGCTTCTGTATAATAATAACTAATAAAGAGAAGAAACAACCAAGCGCAAGGTTGAAAAAATATAAAATTAAATATTTATATTATTACACCAAATTTTATTAAATATTCCCGTGAAATAAAATAAGACTGACGATCGACTAAAATTCGTCATTTATTAGGTCTGCACAAAGTCCAAAGTATTTTAATAAAAGATTATTAGTCACTCTAATATTAAACAGATAAAATTCATACTAACAATCGGTGCATGTGGCTAAGCAATGATTAACAACTATTAATATTTCAGAATAAATTGGAAAAAAACGTCAAAGAATCAAAATCTAATTTAGTTTATCGAAACCCACAACTCTTACGAGTAGCACAGTAGAAATTATATTCAATTCTGTCCTCTCCCTCCCTGTCTCCTCTGCCTCTCTCTGGCGCTTATGCATCCAATCAAGCTTATGTATTATAAGTTAAAATATAAACTTAGCATGCCGATTGCTTACTTGCTTGCCGATGGAGGATACACCTAATTAATTGTATCAAAACACTTTTGATACTAGGGAAAGGATGGAAAACGCCACCAGTGGAAAAAAATGAAGCCAGCTTCAGAAATACTTTTTCATATTTAAATTGATAATTTTAATATTAATTGTAAATAAATTTTTAGTTTTTATATTTTAATGTAATATACAAATAATATTAATCTTTATTAATGGATAATTCGTAAATCAGCCTGGCCAAACGCTGTTTAGTAGTAATAAATTTTTCCGCGAGAGCACAGGAGTACAAGTTTCAATCTGGTTACATCCGAGTAGTATCTCTAATTCCTCCTTTACGCAATGTAATATATCCGTAGGAGGCGTATTCGATTTAATTAACACTGGTCTCTACGTGCTATACAGTGTGTTCGGAACCGGCACTGAATGTAATATATTGAAGGATGTGATAGGCGATTAAATGTAACAATACAAACTGTCAAAGATATAAAAATATAATTTCAAGGTCATTCTTCACGATATCCAGAAACATCACTTTCTTCCAAAAGATATTTGTGACAAAAAGTACGGAGTGTCTTACGCAAATACCGATATCGGTTAACCCAAAATTTATTACCGCGAGATGTTCCGATTCGCAGGGAATTTTGTGAGTGGCTTCTATAAATGGACTAACATAACCTGACTTTTCAAACACGATTTTATGGGCTGATGAGTATTTTCACTGGTCGTATTTTTTTGATAGGAATTTAAATGACGGAAAATACTAAAAAAATTTAAATGATATGATGTAGTATTTGAGTAATATTAATTTAACCCTTTTAGACCTGTTGCACATGAGTTACATACTTTTCAAAGAGACGTAGTATTCACGAAATTTATATTTTCTTCTCTATTGCATGTTTGTTTCAGTTTTTCTATCTCTTTTCATCATTCTATTACAATAAATTCCTTCAAACTTTAAAAATGAGATCGGGGTAGGATGTTATCACTTTTTTCGATATTTATCGAATATTATATCTCATATTGCGATCACTCTTAAGTATCACTCTTAAAATAAGTAGGTGATACAATCAGAGTAGAACGACATAATGTTTTATTCGAATAGGTGGAAATCGCAATAGAAGCAACTTAATTAAAAAATGGAAAAACGATAAATTTAATTTGTGATGAAAGAGATGTAAATTTCGATAGTATCGAAACCAGTTACAACATCCCACCCCTGTTACAACAACAACAAAACGTCGAGGTACAATCAAGTGTTTTTTTAGTAGTGAAAGCCCTTTGTTTTTTAGAGAAATTTTAATGCAAATAAAAAAAATCCTGGTAAACCAAATAATGTTTTTTATACATTTAAATATCCAATAAAGTATATTCTAAAAACAAATTGTTGTTTAAGTCATTTTCAAATATGGTTTTTCTCAATTTAATATGATGTACATGTAGATGTACAAATACAACCAACAGTCATGTATGTACATCCTCATGTACATTGTATAGAAATGATTTTTTTTCGTATTGCGTTTGTTTTAATTTGATGGTTATCACTATTAACCCTTTAACTGTTTATGTCGAGTATACTCGTCAAAGCAAAACGAAAAATTTTCGCATAATGTCGAGTATACTCGTCATGAAGATAAAAAAAGTTTAAAGATAAAAAATATTACATTCGTATTATTATTCAACGAATCAATTTTATTTTTTTTCCTGAAGAAGGTCAAATATAGATCATTTAAAAAATATACATTTTAGAATTGTCGTTGCTCTGGTAACTTTATTTATTTTAATTCGCAATAGATTATATTGTCTTCGCTGAAAAATAATTAAGCAGGGAGAAAACGTTTTTCAAAAAAAAAGTAAACAGTTAAAGGGTTAAACTCTGTGTTTGGTTATAGATGGCTCGTAAATATGTAACGCATGACGAAATGTTGGCATTCTCTATGAAGGCAATGACAATGCTGAGAAGGGGCAAGATGAACAATCTGTGTTAGGCATTACGAAATTATTCCGGATCTTTATAATAGTACAAGTATCAATAAAATACGTCCAACAAGAATCGAAGTAGAACAGGCGGTTGGTGAAGATGACGAACGCAAATACCGATCCGAAAACAGTGGCTACAACTGTTATTGCATGAATATCAAACGAAGGAACTGTAACAGTTTTAGAAAATATTGATTTCGAAATTTTAGATGAGATGCAAAATACTGCAAACTATTTTACAAATATCAAATATTCAAATTGATCGAACTCGAACAAAATGAAGAAAAAAAAACGAATTTGTTGAAACCGAAAACAAATACCAAACATCTGAGGAAACAGAACCTGTTGAAGAAACTCCATAGGTTAGTATTGCACGAAATGAAAAATTTGACTGAGGAATTATTCGTAACTATGGTAAACTCATATATTCATCGGATGTACAAAATTTCCCCAAATCAGAATTATCAGAAGCAATCTTATAGGAATCGAACACGTTATGCGAACTATGACCAGGGTCCGATTTTTTCAGTTGCGTACTAATTTTCATGTCACCAACAATGTGGACATTCCAAAAGATAATAAAAAGGTTTTTTATAAGGTTCGTCCCATACTTAATTCTGTTCGACAAAGATGTTTAGAGATTCCCTTGGAGGAGAACCTTTGCATCGACGAACAAATGATTCCATTGTCGGACAGATGATTCCATTTAAAGGACATTATCTGCAAAACAATATATGAAAAGTAAACCATCACCTAGAGGCTTGAAATTATTTGTTCTATGCGGACAATCCAATTGATATTATTAAAGTCTCAAGACTCAATAACTGAAATGTCTATCAACAAAAATTGAGGTTTGGAGCAGCAATCGTCCTCCATTTAATTCAAAGAATTGAAGTGTAGGGACACAAACTGTATTTCGATATTTTTTTACGTCTTACAATTTATTAAAAATATTAAAAAATAGAGGGATTAATGCAATTAGGACCGCTCGAATTAACCGATTTGACAGGCAAGATTTTTCGGAAGACCACCAATTTAAAACAAGGACCGCGGTTATTTAGAGCAATGGGTCAGCAAGGAGGACAAAACTATTGTGGTGAAATGGCTTAATAACAAACCTGTTTATTTAGCATCCAATTTTATGGGACAAACACAATAAAAAGATGGAGCGCATCCCTAAAGCGATATGTTGACCTTTCACAATCGGAAATTGTAAATTTATATAACAGCGGTATGAGAGGAGTTGATCTTTTAGATCAACTAATCCAATATTATAGGGCATTTATCAGATCCAGACAATGGCGATTGAGTATAAACTATACGTATGCAAAACAAAACATACCAGCCAAAGACATACTATATTTGTTTTAATTCCGGTTAAATGTGTCACTGTTTTTGATGAATTTTTTCACCAATTGACAAACACGAGGGCGTCCTCCAGCGGATATTATCAATACCGGATTTCCACCTCATTCAAGAAGAACACATAGCGAAATTCGTCCAATCTCGTCCAACTAGATGCAAGTTGATGTGTGCTAGGTGCAAGTGATTTTAAAAACTGTGAGACCGAAATACAAAAATTTTTTTTATTTGATGCTATTTTATTTATATTATTTTTTATATTATTAGTTACTTTTGGTAGAAGCAATTTACGAGTATGTATTTTTAATTATTTTTGCATTTTAAATATAAATTTTTAAGTTTGAATTTGAAATAATAAGTTTATCAACTTTTTCCTTAATACAAAAATAGTTACTCTTGGCTCGATTTGTACATGTGCGTGTACATTAAGTAAAACCTACAGTGACTTATTTTTTAGTTTTTTTTCCTTATTTTTACTTTAAATGGTAACCAAGCAACCCAAAACATGTCATAATAAAAATCTATTTGGTCCAGTTTTAAATCAGGACTGAAAGGGTTAATTACAAGGCAAATTTTAATTTTTTAACAAGATAGGGCACCACATACAATAGCAGTGCGAGAATGGATCGTTGAACATTTTCCAAACAGGTGGTTAGGCAGAATCGACCCTTTCGCTTGGCCACCCCGGTCGCCCGTTATTACACCACATAATTTGTATGTTTAGTTCATCCTGAAGGATAAAGTTTTTGCTGATCAAATGTCTACCCGTGAGAAATTACAAGTAAAAACATAGGATGCTTGTAAAATTATAAAACAAATACGTGTCAATGTGATATATCTAAGGCTATTAAACGTGGAGCTCAATTGTGAATGGATACAAAATTATTAAAATTATATAAAAAAACTGTATTGTTTAAGCTATCTAGGCACTTTATTTATGATTTTCTCATTTGTAACTCTCAATAATAATAATAAGATTCGAAATTACGACCTTCTAATTTTTATAGCTAAAAAAACTATTAACTATGTACATATATTCCGAGATAAAAAAAATAAATACCGAAACGACCTTGTTGGTAAATAAATGTGAACTTTATTTTGTAACAAATTTTTCGTTATTATTACTTTGTCGGCCTTAAAGGCGATGCCACATACCCATTTCTACGGACGACATCTAAAAACAGATTTCGCATTTACGAATTAATTAGAGCATATTTTTGACTCAAATCAATGAGATAATATGTAAAATATCTCAAGTTAGTAGCTAAAATAATAAATTTGGAATTATTTAATAATTTTAATTGAAAAATTATCAATTTTCTATTTACCCGTTCCTAGAAACGATCTTTTCTCTGAATGGTCTAATTTTACACGTGAACGAACGCACAAAAATCTAAAACGATTTCCGAACTCATCAAAAAATTTTAAACGATTTTTTTCTCTGTTGTCTGTGAACTTCAACAAATGTCAAAAAATTCCAAAACAAAATATATGTATATTAATATAAATATATACACTTATATAAATATATACACTTTGGACAGAAATGGCGGTATAAACATTCAGCTCAAAACAAAATATAAAGAATTGTTGTTGTAAAAATCGTCTGTATTTTTTTTTTGGTATGTGGCGAGGCAAAATAAATTTACGCACGAATCGTCTGTTATTAGATGTGTATGTGGCAACGCTTTTAACTTTTTCCTTATGAAGAGCATACCCAATGAATAGGGAAATGTCAAAGTAAAGCTAACTTCATTTTACAAAATTATTTTTTGTTTACCTGTTATTTTATATTATTATATTATATATTATTTATTACTTTTTCACAGGACACAAAATACAACACTAATTGTTAAAATACAAATATGCATTGAATATTTTTTAATTTGTGACAAGCAGAAAAACAACAACCAATTTTGCAAATGCGGTTTACTTCATTGTATGTCTCATAAGGAAAAAGTTAAAAGTTTGATAACATTTTTCATAAGGAAATCACCAACCTAACAAAAAAAAAAAATTTTTTTCTCAAAATTTTTTTCTCAAAATTTTTTTCATACTTTTCTGTAAGGAAAAAGTTAAAGGAATTTCATTGGGGATGCAGTGTAAATGTCTTTTTAGACCTTCAATATCCTTGGATTTAAAATCCTCCTTCGTCACACTCAGAAATGATATTTTGCTACGATTTACAACTCTTATCTGTGTGTACTTTCGTAATAAAAAAGAGGATTTAAAAATCCCAATTTACGGCATTACAGTCCGATTTTTTTTGGATATAGTAAACGAAAATCTTTTTCGAATAATTCATGGCCTTTTGACGTATGAATCTTATTAAATATTCCGAAATAGCGTTTTCTCGATTACCTTTTTTTATAACATCAAATTGCGTTTTAAAGGTTTTCCCAAGCATTTTCTATTCCACTTCAATTTTTATTTTTAGTAGCGTTTTCCCAAAATTCAAGATGTGAAGATTCACAAAAGTTATGGCATTGTCATCTAGGATAGTTTGATGTAATTGCGATATGGTTCTGTGGACGAAATGATCTTTTCCAGCTATCAAAAAGACAAGTGTGAAGTATATATTAAAGGGACCAAACTTGACTTCCGTTGAAGAAAAGCAAATCTCGGGCTTCAAGAGTCCAAAAACTGGAGCACTCAGGCATGTGTGGTTCAATGCCAGTTGATTCATTTGGCAC
Source organism: Nephrotoma appendiculata (assembly GCA_947310385.1). Classification (NCBI taxonomy): domain Eukaryota; kingdom Metazoa; phylum Arthropoda; class Insecta; order Diptera; family Tipulidae; genus Nephrotoma; species Nephrotoma appendiculata. Next base: position 243,080,503 of record OX371223.1, on the reverse strand, counting down.
CTGCAATATTTTGTAACTTTTTTGGACGATTTTAGCCGCAAATTTATTTTATATTTTATCAAGAACAAATCGAACACTGAAGCCGGACTTAGTGTTGCGTTCGTTCGTTCCTTTCTTTCTTCTGAATTGTTTTTTAAATCAACCCAAGTTGCTGAAAAAATTCACAAGAATAAAAACGTCATTTGTAACCAATAAAATTGGTTTAAAAAATTGCAGAAGGAAGGAAGGAACAAATATAAAGAATTGTTGTTGTAAAAATCGTCTGTATTTTTTTTTTTGTATGTGGCGAGGCAAAATTAATTTACGCACGAATCGTCTGTTATTAGATGTGTATGTGGCAACGCTTTAACACTGACTAACTCTCAGTCAACGGCGTAACGATAACGAATTTTGAAGATCCGTAGAACAATTATTTGCTTAAAATATCATCCTCTATCACTTCCTTCTATATATTAATTTAACGCCGAACACCTCATATAATTCAGTTACTCTCACATAAATAATCCAATGATTGACGAGAATGTTGAAAAAGTTACACAAACACTCTCAAAAATCATTCAAAAAGCTTGTCAGCTAAAATATTGAATGAAAATGACACCTCACCTATACGAAGCGAAAATAAAAAAGAGAAAACCAACGAACGTTAGCGGAGTCGGTGGGAAGACTCCAGAGTTTGTAGAGACAATCGTTCTGGATTTTTTGTGTGGAGAGCTTTGTTCTAGGTAATGGCATGGGTCGACCAATGTGAAATATCCTGGCCGTTTATTGGGAATGAGTCCAGGTACTTTTGTGTTTCCTTGAAGTGGGACTTGGCTGGTGGACAAAGCAACTGAATTTAGCGCTTAGGTTGTTTCTATGACTATACTAACATATTAGAATCTAGTACAATATTATATGAAACTCATTTGAAAGCACACTTCGATTACAACAAATGAGCTCGCATGCTGAAAAAGGAGTGTATCACGCAGTTCTTGAAAATTTTGTATAACTAATCGACATGATTTTAAGAATATTTATTGAAGTTTTTAAACAAAATTTGATAAATAAGTTTTTTAAAATATATTAGCAGTTTTTGCAACATAAGACAAAATGGAAAATTTCTTTATTTTGTTTTGCATATTTCACATTTCGATTATATTTCAAGCGGATCAGATTTTACTATTTCGTATTTTTCAAAATCAGAAGTATTTCATAACACCCTTACATAACAGGGATCGAATTCCACGAGGGAATCGGTTATTATTTTCAATTTTTTACTTCGGAACTAATGTAGAAACAATGCAGATGACTTGTTCAGACAGACTTGAATATTGCTTCAAAATGTAACTTTTGCTGTAGTTCCTCGCGAAAGGAACTTCTATAATAGCTCTATTTTTAAAACTAAAACCTACCACTGCTCACTTAAGTTGCCTTTTCTTCTTAGATGGAGAAAACATAGGTATGTCACAGCAGCAGAAATAGAGACAAAGTTTAGATAACTTTCTATAATTAAGCAGCAACACAACCAGCAAAACAATCAGAGAATTGTGTAAGGATAAGATCGCACAATATAAGATTTTTCAATTGTTGAAAATTATATTGTTGGTGGTGAAATATTAATAGCAAACTTTTACGAGGACGACATGTTAACAGAAGGTGACACAAGACAGATGTTTTCAATGTTTATCATGAACCAACTAAAAGCAGAAAGCTCGAAATTCATAAGTTTGTGGGTGTGCCTGCATTGGCTGCGGAAGTTTATTGCCAATTTTTTGATAAATAGGTGAAAACTTCATTGAAAATCACCATTCTAAGGCTTGAACTCAACGCGACTCGCCTTCTATTTAGTGGAGCTAGTAAACCTTATTCGTGAAACGACATAATATACCGAAACAGAATTTTTTTGTTGGACAAACTGTACAATTCCTTTATAAGTTCGATTATAGGCAATATGAATAACTATAAGTCTGGGATGGCAAATAGAGTTCCTACAATAAGAAAGCTTATACCTCAAGCGATATAACGTCACGTATCACCTGAAGAGGCCTTGCCTTTGTCGTCTCCAGACCACTTGTCTAACGCTTAAATGATACAAGGTAACCTAAAGATATTGTGTTTGACACGACTACCAAGTTTAAACACATTATATCATTAAACGTAAGAATGGAGCAACAATTTCTACAACTATTGATGACGGACCATTGAGAAATGTAAAAACAAATGAACATATGAAATTTCAATATAAGATGATACAGAATGAAGAATTCAACCAAAAAATAGCCCGACTACAAATCATCATCCTCTCGAAGAAAGTTCAATTAACTAACCTATTGACAAACGATCCTCATCGTATTACGATACATGGAGGAACAACTTAGTTGTCACATTTTCACGCGAAAGGTGTATTGAAGAGCAAATGTGAAAGTTAAAAGCAAAACATACTCTTCCACCAACATTTTTTCTTCCTAAATATAGACAAATATATTTTTAGATGATAGTATTCAACATTCCGAATTTCTAATCTTATCTATGTTTAGGAAGAAATTTTTTGGAAGAAGAGTATGTTTTGGTTTTAACCTTCACAAATGCAAAATAACCAATAAGGTACATAATTCACGAACGTGTGACTTTCTGCCGATACAGCAAGAGTTAAAACTATCATTTGAGATAACCGGAGTAGACTATGCAAGCCCTATCGGGGCTAAAAGATAGTTGTAGTGAAATAAATCAAAATTGATTATCTAGATGGAGATTACTACAAATAATTATTACAGCAGTTCTGCAAATAGCGGTACACTGACCACAAAAGCGACACAAATGCCAAGGATCGATTGTACCCATGAAGAACATAAAGATGGTTCATACATGGGTCATAGGAAAAGTAGTAGAGCTCCATTCCAGTGCCACTATACTGGTAATTCCCTGAGAATAGGGAATTGGGGAAAGAATTTACATGTAATTTCTGTTCAAGAATCTTTTCCCGGCTTACTCTAACTGAAAAGTTAGATGTAAAGATGAATATTTTTTCCATATCTAAATTGGTAGGGAAAAATATTGCCAATGTAACACAACATAACATAAAATTTTACACCTCCGAATAAACCCCATTAACTAGATATAAATAAAGTTGCTGTGTCTGTCCGTAATTCTGAAACAAATGACTGTTTTTGAGTTTTTTGCATCTCTTATGCGACAAGTCATCATTATCAACAGTTTCGTTGCCCAGCTTTCATTCCTTAACCACTGCATAAATTTTAAAGTGCTTAAGCTCGATATCTTAACCTTTTTTAAGGTTATAAGATAAAACATAAATAGATCAATAATGGCCAACTAAAGTTTTTTCTCAGTTAAATTTTGCGTTCCTATTTTATTTTTTTTTTTAATGGAAAAACTAAATAAAAATTTCAAACAAAGTTTACCGACACGAAAAGATTATCTGTGTAGAATAATACAAATCCAATTGGAATTTTCATCGCCTTCTTAGATTGAAACAGTTTTATTACATATTGGGGTCGATCGCAGGATCTAAAATTTTATATTATGTTATGTTATTTTTGCTTTTTCCGTATAAATTCCAATAGGAAGCGGGGAAATAAAATAACATAACAGAAATTTTATGCCACAAGAATCGGGCCCAATGTTTGTCAAGATGTATTCCACGGTACTTTCCATCAGATGCAAATGGTAGAGGTTTCAAAAATCAGTATAAAAATTCATCTTCCATATTAATCTATTTAAACACGATACAAACAACGACAGTGACCAAATATATAAGAAATTTAGAGATATAGTATATAAGCTCTATAAAAATTGGGGGTAATTTGCATTTTACTGTTGAATAGTTCCTTTTCGATATTGTCGAATGATTATGTGTTCGACTGCGATTAATTTAAAGCTGGACATATTTTTATTTTCGTCTATGGCCTTTATCAAATTTATTCATGGACATTAGAGTTCATTTAACATCGACTGCTTCGATGCTGATTAAAAAAAATATTAATGAGCGGTGATGCAAACTTCCACCTAATCGGATACACGAACAAGCAAAATTGTTGAGTTTATAATACAAAATATTCACATATCATTCAAGGGAAACCTATATGAATCCGCAACAAGGTACACTGTTTAGTGTGGCTTTTTAGCAGAATCACGGCAGACGATAAACATTATCGTTACAAAATTTAAATCTATTTATAGCCTTTTGGAAGAGATGAACTCTTAATCAGTGGTTTCTGCCGATTATAAGATACAATGGCTCAGTTGCTAACGAAATTCCTTGAATACATTTTCTCTCGAAACAACAAGGTCAATTGGCCACCGAGATCTTGCGATTTGACTGCAATGAACTTATTAAGCCAGAATGTATGGGACGATTGTAGAACTAAATGATGAATTTAACCAGGTTTAAATGATCTTCAGCCCGAACTACGCCAAAAAGCTATAGAAAATATCTATAATCCCATCCTGTGTTATACCTAGTAGAATCCTGGAATGGCGGATATTATCATTAAATCATACATAAATGCTTTTCATTAAAGAACACAATGATTTAAGTGGGATTTGTGGTTTAGATTTTTTGTATTCGCGAAATTTAAAGATATCGAAGCTTTTCGGTAAAACAACAAATCGGAAGAGCCTTTCATAGTAAGTTTTTTATTTTTGATGAAAATTTAAAATGTATAGTGGATCTATAGAGGCAGTTCAGAAACTATTTGAAGCGATGAAATGATTTCCAAATAGATTCTTTCCACATTTCTATTATACGTGTAATACACTCATTATTTCTCGAATGATTCGTTTTTAATTAAGCACAAATTACCATAGAGTTCTAGGCTTTTTGTGATAATAAATTCAAACAGGTCAAATAACACGTATCTGATTTAATAATATGCGAGGGGTTTGGAATATTTTCGATGTTCTATCGCTTTCTAAACAATATTATTTTCGAATTGCCTTATTAAACTTTTAAAACACCAAGAATATTTATTTTGGACGATAATTTGAATTTTTTTCTAAACAAACAAACAGTGCTGTGTTGAGGTAATTATCATAAAATTTAATAAAAAATTAACACACACCAAATAATAATGGGGTCGATTCCGGGATCTAAAATTTTATGTTATGTTATGTTATTTTTGTTTTTTCAATATAAATTCCAATAGGAAGCGGGGAAATAAAATAACATAACAGCAATTTTATGCCTCGAGAATCGGGCCCAATATCGCAATTATTTCTAGGAAAGCTTTGAATATTCTACTTCAATTTAAAACGTATTCAATTAAAATTCTTATCTATACAAAGGTTAAAGTGAAATAAGCGCTGTTGTGAATCGCCACAAAATTTTGAAAGGTACGTCCCCTATAAATCCATGTCCACATAATTCTAGCTATAACTGGAGCATACAAAATGCCCGCACAACGTAATTTGTATAACACAAAGTCTTCTGCATGAATGAATAATCAATGATTGACAAAACCATAATACCTTAAATAATAAATAAATGTTTTTTTCTGAATTATTTACACGAAATGTCTAGAAAAAAAAATTGCCCACGATAATTCTAATTCTAGGAACCAGCTAATCTATACCCTTAAACAAAATTACCCAAAAGTTATACAAACATTTCGAATATGGTTTCAAGTTCGGCAATATGTAGGTGAAATGTTTAAGGATTATATTCTTTGCTGCTTATAAGAAAATAAAAAAGTGCCCTTTCATAAAATTACCTTATATTTATCAAACTCCCACACATATATATACCTATTACACTACAGGTACATTTTGTGTGTTTAAATAGATGTCAAATTAAAGACTAATGAATTAAACACAATTTATTTTACGATTTAAACTTGACATTTAAATTTAGAATTTGGTTTTGGTTTTGTATATAAAAATAGCAAACACCACACCATCCAAATATACGATTTTATAAATTTAATTAGAGCACACACACACGAGTATTGCGTAGGTGATATGGATAACCTGACATATCAGTTGAAATAGTTTAATACCCAAATTTCAGTCTCTTTAAATCAATTATGCCAAATTACAAAATAAACGAACCCCTCAAACTACCCCAAAACAAAATTAATTTACTTAAGAGATGTATCTAATTATAAGGACATACACTCGTACGACATATACGTGACGATCCAATCGAACATATAAAATTATTCAAATATCTTAATTAGAACCGTACAGTATTTTGTATGTTTTGTTTGAAACACACTCGTAAAACGACTTGAGTTTAAATTTTTACAAAAAGCTCACTTTAAACTTTTCATTCCCAAAAAATAATTTTAAAATTTCCAGACGTAAATAAATTTATATAGAATTTATAAACAAATATATTTAAAATAACTTTACTTGTATTTGTATTTTATTCCATTTGAATTCGATGAAAATACCGATGAGTTTTCCGCGCCTCCTTCACATCATCACACAAATTCACACAGAAAAACACCAAGAAAACACAATACACTAGGTATATATTTGCTAAATTATATTCACAAAACACACAAAGCACACATTAAACTTTATACACAATAAATATTATTTTAATTTACACAGAGGTAATATTATTTTAATAAAATATGCGTATTTTAATATTTTTTCCTTAATTTTAATTAATAATTAGATACACAAAAACTTATTTGCTTTTTAATTTATATTTTTTAACTACTCGTAAACCACTTTGCTACACATAGACAAAAAGCTTATTATTAATTAAAAAATTTCACTAATAGAAAAACCACTTATTTTAATAAAACCACTTAACATTTATATGATTATTAATTTTATAACTAAAATATTAATATTTTATGCAAAACTATTTTTGTTTAATTCAAAAAACTATTTGATAAAATATTACAACTTGTAATTATTTCGGTTGAAACTTTTTTTCTACACAAATAAAAAAATTTTGTATTGCTTGAAATATACGTCTCGTCACCCGCGTATACTAACCAAGTGAAATCCGAAAACAAACTGAGTATAAATTGAGTTGCTACCAAATACAATCAGTATTTTTCATAGTGAAAAATTTGTTAGCACTTTTTTCTGTATTGAGCTTTTTGCATATTCTCTTTATTTGCTCTAACTCTCTGCAATCGAGATAATGTAAGAGCAAGAGCTTTTTATCATGCGTTTTTAAATATTATTGAACTTCCCCTTATTTTATGTGTGTGGGAAAATCGTAATATAAATATTTATTGGTCTCGAAATCTGATTGTAAAAACTTTTCAAGTTTTATTATAGTCTATAATATGCGAATATTTCAATTGACTTTAACTAAATCAATGGAGCTTAATGTATTGGTTGTAGATATATTTATGGGTTATGTGGTCAAAACAGTTAACTTTAAAATATGATATATGAGCAGTCAGTGCTTACACTTGATACACCTTTTCGATATATTAATGGACTGTAATCCGCTGGTTGGGGTTATGTCAATAATATGTGATTATTAGGCACGTAAATAGGGCCGCGATCCCATATAAAACAATGTAATGGTGAACATCGTGAATATTAATTTGTTGATCTTCATCTTATATTGAAGTCCTTAAATGTATGTGTTGTAATCCTATTCGTGGTGGCCTGGGGTGGGATGTTGTAACATCTCTGTGATATTTATCGAAAGTGATAGTCGGTATGTTGTAATATTTTCGACAGTATCAACAATGTTTCGTGTCGATACGTTTTCGATAGATTAACGGTATTTTAGAAGTAATATTTTTACAAAAAAATATTTTTATTAAAATACCGTTATTCTATCGAAAACGTATCGAAACGAAAAATGTGATAGTTACAGCATGTCGGCACTGATAACCAAATAACTTCTAATACTATAAGGGAAATCGTGTCAATTTCCATAGTAAATGCCAACGACAGTATGATTTCGTTAAATATTAGTTTCGGAGAAGATTTCTAGATGGCATACCAAACGTTTTTAACGAAAACAATAGATGGCACGCGAAGCAATTTTTTCTTTTTTTTCACAAAATTTTATAACATTATAGCTGCCATTACTGATAATATTGTTGTTACTTCAAAGCATCTTTAAAGTGAATATATTTTTTTGTGAATTATAAGTGTTTAATGTGTTAAATGTTTCATAAAAACATGTTTAATAAATCATAAAGTTGTAAAATAACATAAATATAAACTATAAGTGTTTGTGTGTTGTATGAAAATGCGGCAGAAGTGCTTCAATTGTTCAGCGAAGATTGGTTTGAATTCGTAAGTAAATTGATGCTAAATATAGCTAAGACATAATTGTTCATTTCTTTAGATGCAAAATATTACAACATAAATATATTGCCTTTTTTAAATTTATTAAAACGTAAAGATTTAACCTACACAATACCACCAAATAATTGGACTATGCGAATTTATAGTCAGTTTTAGCTAAATTATACCGATATTTTCGGTTATGGGGTGCGCTGGTTATACAAGCTCCTCGCGTTGCACCCTGGGTAACGCTAAAAGTATAAACCCGCGGGTACGGGTGCGGTAAATCCCAAGCTACTTGCCTTGAGGTGGAAATACCCATGGCAATTCTTGAAGCGTCTGTTCTCCATGTTAGGGGCGGCTTTTTCCAGTGTCTGTTCTCCATGCGGCTGTAAAAAACCTGGCAGTAAACCCAGAATTGATATATTCAATGGAGTTAACCAACCAAAACAAAGATACGGTGCAGGGAATCGGATGCCCAGTACCGGCGACTCTCGGGAGTGAGCAAGTGGACTCCCAGTCGTCGAGATCTAGCGACCGCAATGATGTAGTGATTTAAAGCTTGGTTACTACACCATATACAGCTACAAGCAATACCACTGAAGTTGTCAGTCTGGTGGGTGGTTCATCCAGTACGGCTGACGGAAGTAAAAGGACCTTTATGGAATTGAACAATCCTTTCTTAAAAAGAGGTATGGAGACAAGATCACCTATAAAACCGTCTACCGCAAGTTCTGTTAAACGATCAGTTTCAACTTCAATGTTGAATATGGAACCAGAAGTGGTAGACGACCCGATAAATAAACTCCGAGAAATATACAGTAGCGACACAAGCCTTAAAGAGAGCACTAAACGCAATGTTCAATTGACACAAACTGGCATCGATCGCTATATTACAGTAAAACGGAAAAGGGATAGTCCAAAAGCAGAAAAACTACTGATAAATAAGAAATCGAACGTCGAAAAATTTAAACTAGCGCTTAACAACCGATTTGAAACGTTCATCGAAAAGGATGCGGAAGAGAGGCAAATTGTAAATACAAATACTCAAGAACATGCAAATCGAAACTACAAGCCACCTCCAATCTACTTACGCGAAATCGATACGCACAAGGTAGTGCAAGAACTCAAATCAAGCGTGCTAACAAATGGAAAAACATTTCACGTAACAAATTTACTTCGGGGCAAAATACACGAAGTAAAAAATTCAAATACATGAACGGTCAACGACTATAGAGAGGTCATTAATTTTTACGATGCTCACAACAGAAATTATTATACATACCGATTGAAGTCTTCAAAGGGTCTTTCAGTTGTTATTAAAGGCATCGAGGTCCAAGTTGAAACAACCGAAATCCAGGCTGCGCTTGTTGAAGATGGATTTAAGATACAGAATGTATATAGAATCATGAACCGCTTGAAGCAACCACAACCAATGGTCAAAGTTGAACTGGATCCATCCGAAAGCATTTTGAAAAAGGGAGAAGTTCATTCAATATATAAACTAAAATACCTCATACACAGACGCATAACTGTTGAAAAACCAAAGAAAAGGTCCGAACCAATACAGTATTTAAACTGCCAAGAATATGGTCATTCAAGGACATGTTGCAAGTTGATATCAGTGTGCGTCGTATGCGGCGAACTACACAAAACCAAAAGTTGCCCAAAACCAAAGAACTCTTCAACTGAAAGGAAATGCAGCAATTGCGGTGGAAACCACACTGCAAACTACCGAGGATGCCCAGTCTACATAAATATTAGTCAATTGTCACGTCCCAGGAGGCAGTATAAAACTACAGCAAATGCGTAGAATAATATACCTCCACATACGCCAAATGACTCTCATTCGCACAGAACACCAACCGGCAAACCAACATACGCAAGCGTTCTTCAAGGTGAATCCTCGAATGTTGAACCTACCCTGAATAAATGATGATACAATTAATGACAACAATGCAAAATATGCTACAAACTATGCTACAAAATCAAACCTCTATGATCTAGCAACTAGAATGTCTCCGATAAATTATCTGAAGATATGCCATTGGAACCCAAACGGTATAAACCAACACAAACTTAAATTAGAACATTTCCTAGCTAAACACGATCTTATGTTAGTTTTTGAAACCCACTTAACCGATAAACACAATTTCAGAATTAATGGTTACGAAGTTTATGATACAAAACATCCCTTGGGCAGAAGTCGAGGAGGAACTGCTATAATTATAAAAACGCGGATTTGCCATTATGTTCTAAATGAATATAGCACTGAGGAAATTCAAGCAACGTCTGTGTGTGTTGACCTCGACAAAGAAAGCTTAGTCATCGCTTCAATATATTGCCCTCCAAATAAAAACATTTTGGCAGATATCTACAGACGATTTTTTGCAACCCTGGGTCAACGTTTTTTGGTCGCCGGCGACTTTAATGCCAAACATACCTCTGGGATTCAAGATTGACTACTCCAAGGGAACGTCAATTAATAAATGTTATTCAAGAAAACCACTACGATGTTGCGTCGTGTGGCCATCCAACTTATTGGCCTACTGATCGTCGAAAAATCCCTGACGTCCTATATTTTGCAGTCACAAGTAAAATAAACCGAGAAATAATCCAAGCTAAGCCACTTTTAGAATTATCTTCTGATCAGTCTCCGGTCTTACTACATTACTGGGCCGACCAAAAGCCATGTTCTACAAATAATTATCAAACGAACACCTTCACTAACTATTTCGGCCTCGCTTAAACCAAAGAGCAAACATACAAGACACATCATAACATTCGCTGAAATAGAAAAATGTTAACAGAGAAACGTCGCTTAAGACGTATCTGGCAAATTAATCGATCACCAGATGCTAAACATCAATTTAATCAGGCAAAAAGAAAACTACAAAGTCTACTACAAAAAAACAAGATGGATTATATGCAAAATTATCTTAAAGAATTATCTCCCCATTCGGACACAAACTATTCATTATGCGAGGCCACTAAATACCTTAAACGGCCTCAGCAACCAAATCCGCCAATTCGTCTTTCAAACGGTGAATGGGCTAGAAGTGATGAAGAAAATCTAAAGCCTTTCCTGATCACCTTGAAAGTGTATTCACTCCAAACCTTGGATTATCGGTGGTTCAGACAGAAAATATAGCAATTACAACTGTGAGGAAATTTAAGATAAAGAAACCACTGGTAAAGTTTATTATTGCACATCAAATTCAATTATAGAAACCCCCGGGGTATGATCAAATTACAGGTGAAATGCTTAAAAAACTGCCTGAGTGTGCCTTTGGACGACTGGCTCTAATATTCAATTTAATTTACGAATCAGGATATATACCTGAGTCCTGGAAATTATAAATTATAAAAATGATCCCGAAGCCTGACAAGGATCCTACCAAATTCTCGTCATATAGACCAATAAGCCTACTACCAATCGTCTCGAAAGTATTCGAAAAAACTATTATCGAAAATATTAAACCGGAACTACGAAATATCATCCATAGTCATCAATTTGGTTTCAGAGCCGAGCATGGAACCATTGAGCAAGTTCACCGAGTAGCTACAGAAATAAGATCAGCATACGAAGATAAAAAATACTGCTCCGTCGTATTCTTGGATGTTGCCCAAGCATTCGATAAAGTTTGGCACGAGGGTCTACTTCATAAAATAAATCTTAAATTGCCAGAAATTTACTAACTTATGAAGTCATATTTGTCAAATCGCAAATATTATGTCAAATACAACACCTCTAAATCGAACGAGAAAAACATTCTGGCTGGAGTACCTCAAGGTAGTGGGCTTGGCCCAACGTTATATTTAATTTTCACTTCAGATCTACCAATGTCTTTGCAAATTCTGACGTCTACTTTCGCAGATGATACGGCAATCGTATGTAGCTATAAAAATCCAGAAACGGCTTCCGAAATTCTGCAACAACATATTTATGACATCGAAATATGGCTAAAGAAATGGAAGATAAAAGTCAATGACGAGAAATCGACCCACGTAACATTCACTTTAAATAAGCTTACTTGTCCGCCTGTCACAATGAACGGAATACCAATTCCTCAATCAAATGGAGCAAAATATGTAGGCGTCCATCTAGATCGACGGTTAACTTGGCGAAAACATATTGAAATGAAACGAGACCATATCTAATTAAAAATTGATAAAATAATGCATTGGTTTTTTCTCTCTCTCTCTCTCTCTAGCATTTACATCCCATGAAGGGATTTTGCCGCCCGCACTATGGTCCTCCATCCTTCTCGGTCCATCGCTCTCGTCCTCTAATTTCGACATCTTAATACGAGTAGGTCTTGTTCGACGTCGTCACGCCAGCGCAGTCGGGGTCTTCCTCTACGACGTACTCCGGCTGGTTGTTGATGGAACACTTTGTAAACCATTCGTTGTTGTGGAGATCTTGCAACGTGGCCGAGCCATCTCACTCGATTAGATTTGATGAAGCCGATAATATCGCTACCTCCGAGAAGTTGCTTTATTTCGTGGTTCATGCGAATCCGATATTCATTGTTCGCAACTTTAATAGGACCAAAAATTGAACGGATGACCTTCCTTTCGAAGGTAGATAATAATCTACAGTCGTTAGAGGTCATGGTCCAGCTCTCGCTTCCGAAAGTCGGCACAGGTCTTATCAGTGCTTTATAAAGTGCGAGCTTGCACGACTGCGATAGGTGTTTAGATCGCAATAATTTTGATTGCGCGTAGAAAACTCGTTGTCCGGCAGCGATTCGGGCTTTTATTTCTGCCTGCATGTCGTTTGATGATGTTATAAGTGACCCGAGGTATTTAAAATTTTCGACGCTATCAAAATTATGGTCGCCAATTTCGAGATTTGCCATAGAGATGTTCCTGGGTGTTGTTAAAAATTTCGTTTTGGTACTGTTCACCTCCAAACCAAGTCTTCTTGCGCAGCGATTGAGCGGTATGAAACTGTCCTTGATGTCGCTAGGTCTTCGGCCAAGAAGCACGATATCATCTGCATATCCAAGAATTTGGCCTGATTTATTGAATATACAGCGCGAAGTTTCAATGTTGCTTTTCCTCACTACGTACTCAAGCGCCAAATTGAACAGCACAGGCGCGAGTGCATCTCCCTGTCGAACACCAGATGTTATTTGAAAGGAGTCTGACACAGATCCTTCAATTACAATTCTACATGCAGATCCAGACGTTCTTAATTTACACAGAGAAACAAATTTCTCTGGAATACCTAGGCATATGAGCGCGGCCCAAAGGTTGTCGCGGTTTATACTGTCATATGCCTGCCGGAAGTCTATATATAATTGATGTATGGTTATGTTGTACTCCCAACATTTTTCCAAGATCATCCTCATGGTGAAACACTGGTCAGTGGTCGATCGGTTGGGACGAAAACCACACTGATAGTCGCCAATGATGTTTTCGGCGAAAGGGATGAGTCTGGCAAGTACAACATTAGCCAACACTTTGTAAGCAGTGTTCAATAGAGCTATGCCACGAAAGTTTTCACATTTAAGACGGTCGCCTTTTTTATGCAACGGACATATGAGTGCGGTCTTCCAATTCTCCGGCAACTCTTCTTGGTCCCAAATGCAAACGACGAGATCGTATAAACTTGTTGCAAGAGTAGCGCCTCCGAGTTTGATTAATTCTGCGGGGATTCCATCGAGACCAGGTGCCTTGCCGTTTTTCAATCGACTAATAGCTGCGTCTACTTCCTCTGCTGTGGGACATTCGACGAAGACCTCATCACCTGGAGGAGCTATTGCTCTAATGGGGGTCACTTCGTCATTCCGGTTTAGCAGACTTTGAAAGTAGGTTTGCCATACTGAGAGAACATCAGCCACGTTTGTTCTCAATTCTCCATTCCCGTCTTTTATGGCTGTACTTCTTGGGTGGAAGTCTTTAGTGAGATTCCTGGCATTAGCAAAACAGTCCCTTGAATTTCCTACTTCCGCTTGGAAGCTGATGTTTTCGATGCATGACCTCATATGATCGCGTTTCTTTTGTCGAAGGAATTTAATCGTGGCTTTCCTTGCGCGTAGATATTCTGCCTGAGTGCTTCTCGTGTTGCGAGCCAACCATTTTTCACGAAGCTTTCGTTTATTTTCGACGACCAGGCGGCATTGATCATCGAACCAATCATTGCGGGATCTCGGCGGTCTTCTGCCGATAGTGTTTTGCGCCGCGGTGGTTATGGCTGACTGTATAGCGTGCCACTGATTGGTAACTCTAGTGACAGCTGATTGGTAACTCTGCAGTGACGCTTGGTCTTTTAGAGCATCGACATTCCATCGAACGGTTTTTTGTGCTTGTCTATTGAAGGTTGATGACAGTTTGCACTTATATTTAAATATGACAAGCACATGATCGCTGTCCATATCTGCACCTCTGTAAGATCTAACGTCAGATATGCTGGTGGAGTGTCTCTTGGACACCATGACGTGATCGATTTGGTTTTCCGTTCTTCCATCATTCGATCTCCACGTTACTTTGTGAATTCTCTTATGTGGAAAAAACGTACTTGATACAACTAAGTTGTACGTTATTGCCAGGTCGGTGACGCGTTGGCCGTTGTTGTTACTAGTTAGGTGCAGGCTGTTAGGACCGACGTGCGTTGTATTTTCTGCACTTCTACCGATTTTTGCATTAAAGTCGCCCACGATGATTTTAATGTCGTGGTGCGGTATGTTATTGATGACTTCCTCGAGCTCGACAAAGAAGAGATCTTTGATGTCATCTGATTTATCTTCGGTGGGTGCATGCACATTAACGATCGTGATGTTAAATTTCTTAGTGCGAAGTCTGACCGTGCATATCCGCATGTTGATAGGGCGGAAATCGATGATATGGTGCTTCACGCGCCGATGGATGAGGAAGCCAACTCCAAATTCTCCTCCGTTCTGATGGCCGCTGTAATAAAGAGTGTAACCATTGGTGGTGTCATGGATCCCACTCCCAGACCATCTAAGCTCTTGTAGTGCAAGTACGTCTAATGTGTAACTTTTGGCTTGGTTCGAAAGGTTCTGGAGATCTCCAGGTCTTAAGAGGCTAAGCACGTTCCATGTTCCCATTTTTAAAGCGTTGTCCGTGTACAATTTCCGAGGTCGAGTCTGTGATGAATCCGATATGGTAATCCGAGGCCTTTGTTCAGGGTTCATAACTTAAATGGTTTTTATGAGGGAAGGTTGTTGGCCTGCCGCTCAACCCGCTTGTTACGTGTGTGGGTCACGTACTGGTGATAATCTTAAGGCATCCAGTCCTACCTTGAACACATTTATATAGCGAGCCGCTTGATACAAGACAGACGCCCGCTTCAGCCGCACCTAACCTGGAGAACAGACGCTGATTTGGTATTGGTTTTAGGGCGCCAATAACCCGCCCTGACATGTAGTGTCCATGACTATAAACAGGATTTAGTCTGCTCGTCTCCACTACACCGC
Source organism: Nephrotoma appendiculata (assembly GCA_947310385.1). Lineage (NCBI taxonomy): Eukaryota > Metazoa > Arthropoda > Insecta > Diptera > Tipulidae > Nephrotoma > Nephrotoma appendiculata. Next base: position 243,064,850 of record OX371223.1, on the reverse strand, counting down.
CTGATTCATTTAGCGTTACCCAGGGAGCACCGCGAGGAGGTATGAATCTCGGACTTCGCCCTCCAATTCAGATTTAATGATAATCATGTTCGTTTCATACTCTTCCTATCATGAAAGTTTTCAAATGCATTGGTTGATGGGGAAATATTCAACTATTGACCTAGAACACAAACTTCTTCTGTATAATACAATGATTAAACCAATTTGGTCGTATGGTTGTCAATTATGGCAATCAACCTCAAATTCGAATATTGACAATTGTCCAACGAACATAGTTAAAAATTCTGAGAATGATTACAGGAGCATCCTGGTTCGTAAAAAACAAAAATATACATAAGGACCTTAGCATCCTAACTGTCAAAGATGAATTGAAAAAGATGCGGATCAGCTATTAAGGGAAACTGGTATCTCATCCGAATTTGCTGGCGCGAAACCTACAAGATATACCTACGTCTTCGCGATTAACGAAGAAAACGATGGCTGTAATAGCTACCTACAAGAAAAAAAAATTATAAAATTATTAAGTTTACTTATTGAACAAAAGTAGATTCTGCTCCCGCAGATTTACATAATTACCTTAGTTTTTTAAGATTTCAAAACTTATTGTTATTTTCATGTTTGAAAGATTCAACAAATAAAGAAAATTGTCAAAAAATAAAAACATAAAAAAAAATCGGTTATAGGTTTACTATTATGTTTCTACATTTTATATTGCCTCAAGCATATACATACTAGATGGTTGATTAATCGTTTCTAGAAAAAAACGATTAACGATTAATTGTTCGTTTCTTATGTCGATTAATCGATTAATCGTTTATATATAAAAAAAATCATATTATGATCGTAAATTTATTTACTAAAATTTTTATTAATAAAACAAAATATTTTGTATCATAAAATACATAAAAATTCATTTCCATTATTTTCGTTACAACTAGAAAAAATATTCATCGCTATATATTTATTTTTTTCATTCAGAAGATATGACCGTAATAAGCATAGTTTGTCAATTGATTCATCATTTAACGATGTTCGTAATTTAGTCAAAAATAAACCACCTGCGCTAAAACTTCGTTCAGCTTCCACCGAAGTCGGAGGCACGCTTAATAATGCATGGTGTATTTTTTCCAACATACTAGTTTGCACTTTACTGTGCTCTAACACCATCATTTCTCTTTTTATAGATGCTAAATTGTTCGTTCTCGTACAGGATCCGGGGGCCTGGATAACAGTTTTTTTAATCAGGAATACATCAAGCTCTTCTACTGTAGAATGTTTCATTCTCTTTAAACATTCAACAGTGTCTCGTTCATTACTTTCCGTTTCTGTATCAGGTTCGGTTAGATTGTCAGAATCAGTTGACAATAATCTATTATAAATTTCTTTGATTGTAACAGCAAGTTTACTTTTTGTGGGATATTTAAAACCAGGTGGAGTATGAGAACAAGATATTGGATAGCTAGTAGGATTTTCTAAGTAATGTAGCAATCCCTCTAGGTCTACATTCCTCCTATTATTAACTCTCTCCGACACCGAGTTATAAAATTGTTGACCAACTACACCTGACTGATTCTGCAATTTTGCTAATAAAAACTCAAAAATATCACTTGCTTTTTTCAAATTGTAATCTCTTCTACCTAGAGCTAACGATGATACTTCAATTACTTCGAGCGCTTCAACAATCTGTGAAATAATTTCAATTTCCTCATTACTTGGAAACATTTCAGTTAATGAAAAATCCTCTAAAACTAAACTGATAGTGTCTTGCAATTCCATAAACCTTTTAAGCATTGCCAACATAGAATTCCATCTGGTGCGTGACGGCTAGTAATAAGGTCAATTCTTTCCCTATTTTTGCAATACATGCTCTCTGCAATAGATCGTTTTTAACTGGCGATTTCCGAAATAATCGCACGATTTTTCGAACTTTCTGGATAATCGTCAAAAACCACGGTGCTATAACCCACTCATTGTTGTTAAATTCCGAAACTTCATCTATCAAATACTGTTTTTCACTTTCTTCAGCATTCTCATCTTCATCTAAATCTGACTCACCATCTAAATTTTTGTCACTTTGACAATCTATATGTTCAGAGTCAACTTCGGTTGTAGTTGTTGACAATTTTTTGTAAAACACATCCACAACTGCTAAATGGATTCCATGGCAGTGACAAACTTGATGATAAACACCAATTAGCCGACCCATCTTTTTCATTACAGATGCACCATTGGTAACGACTGCAACAATATGTTTATGTAAATCGATGTCAAAGTGGCGTAATTTTTGTTGCACAATTTCAACTGCGCTTGTAGCAGGCATTGAGCCGTTTATTCTGATCATCCTTAGTCCATAAATATGCGAATCCTTTGTGTGAACGTTAAGGCACATGTATCGCCGATTACGTTTAGATGCCCATTCATCAAGTGATAAAGAGAATCGTTCGTTGTCAGTTATTCTCAATTTCAATTTATGTTTTAGTTCTAACTGCACTTCTACAGCATAATCCAAAACAGCAGCTCTGATTCCTTTTTCAGCAGGAGGCATTTTCAAGCCTTGCGCTTTCCAGCCATTTTTTATTTCATCGCTGTTTGCAAGAGTAGCGAACGGTATGCGATCTAATGCAGTAAGTTTTGTGAGAGCTGGGGATTTTGTGGAATGTTGTGAAAAGTATGATGTTATTGTATTTGTTCCATGTGCTATATTTTTTGAGATGTTGAAGGTGAAGGTTCCACTTTCAATAAATTGTGCTTGTGTTCCAAATGATACCGATAGGTTGTTGTTGATTGATGAAGTTTAAACACAGTATCACAATGCTTGCACTTTAATATATTTTTATCTTTTTTGTTGTATAATAGATGCTTCCAAATCTCGGATCGTCTGTCTTTTGATATGATCCAATCACTGGTTTCGTTCTTATTGTCATCCATATTATTGTCTAAAAATTTAATTTTATTAAATTAAAATCTAAAAGCACTTAAATTAATTTTAAAACTTACGTTCGTACTTGTTAATAATTGCAAATAAAAATCTCGATAAAGGATTCCGTTCACATTACACACAATAACTATCACTATACACTACACAATAAATATTAATACTTTAAACTACAACTATATAGAACATCAAACGTCGAGAAGCCAATTTATACTGAATTTCGTTTGTTTCCTAGTAAATTTCTTTTCTCCGATGTGAAAAATAACGAAAATAAAAATAAAAAATTAAATAGGAGTAAAAACGGGAAAGTACCGCTTTTTTATTTAACTACAATGTGTATAATATGCTCACAGTTTTTATTTTCTTTTTAAAGAGAACTATAATATTTATTATTAGGGCAACCAAAAATATGCTCTTAAAAATAGGTTTTAGGGGTATATCCTCTATCCGGTCGCAAATTATTTAATTGCGAAGCAAAATATGGTTACAAGATTTATTTGGCCATGCCAATTGACACATTTTTTTTAAATTTAAATTTGTTTTGCGATTGTAAAGTAGTAATACATGAAAAGACTGCGACCTCGGAAAATGCGTAACAGTCTTTTCGTGTATTTCTACTTTACAATCGCAAAACAAATTTAAAATTTAAAAAATGTGTCAATTGGCATGGCAAACTAAATCTAGTAACCATATTTCGCCTCGCAATTAAATAATTTGCGACCGGATAGAGGATATACCCCTAAAACCTATTTTTAAGAACATATTTTTGGTTGCCCTATATTATTATACATAGTTAAAAATGCGCTTTTTAGGATTCTTCTGAGTATTAATATGAGAACCGATTAATCGACAGCTTTATAAATTAATCGATTAATCGATTTTTTTTCTGATTGACCGATTAATCAATTAATCGATTATTCGAACCATGCCCTAGCATATACTGAATAAAAGAGCTGATTGTACCCTTATTCTTAAATCCAAATATGTCTATTTAATTTATAGCGCACCATTAACTGAAGAATATAGAAAAATTTGGCGAGATATTGTTCCAAATGTCAAAGCTAATGATTTGGAGTATCCTTCATTTAAACTTTGTTTCAAACATTTCGATGAAAAATATTTAACCACTAGTAAGCGTCTTACAAGACATGCGATACTTTCGAAATTTGTTTTGGACAATGATATGTGGTAAGTTGGAACCAACATTTCATGTTAATGAAATTATTGTTTAAGACTGTGTCCGAATTGTGATATAAATATTTTTAGTACTAAATTTGTGAAAATACCGAACGCACCCGAATTATCACAGTCGTTAGGTATAATAATTTTTGACAGTTGCGTGGTAATTTAATCGGAGAAAAATTGTCGTATGCACTTTTCTACAGATTATTATGACTAGAAACTGATTAAAGTGAATGATCTAGACCTCAACGCTGTAATACTAAACAGAATATTATATTTTAATTTATAAAATTAATTCAATACAAAGTTAAAATAAAATAAATAAAATTGTGTTTATGATTTAAATCTTTTTCTTATTTATAGAGTTATATTAAATTTTTAAATGGCAACAATCTTAATTTTTAAATCAAAATTAAATTAAATGGCCGGAATTTTTATCAAAAACAATTATCACACAATTCGGGCAGCAAAACGACAAAACATTCACAAAAGGAAAAACTTTTCACGTTAGTGTCAAATATTTTTGCTAGAAAATATTTATCACTCAATTCGGACACAGTCTTAGATTGTAATAATAAAATTATTATAATTAGCCTAGGTATAATTAGCCTAGGTATACTATTGAATATGATGAGGATGCGATATTAAATATTCCTACTGAAATAATAAACTATAAAAAGCCAGAAGGTAATGAAATTTCATGTAATGATAATACAACAAACTTAGAAAAAGAACCACCAAATTACACTTCAACCTCAAACCGAATTATCCTTCAACGTTAATCACGACATCACCACCAATTAAAAAAGCAAAAAGTGGAGATATTATACCAGCAACACCGCAAGCAAGTGATGCAATTAGTCGTCAGTTCAGATATACTGGAGACATTGATGCATCTTTCAATTACACTCCACGTACTTCAAAGCGAGCTATATCTAAATTGAAAAAGGAACTGGGAAAAACTCGAAAAATAAACAAGGCTCTTGTCATAAAATGTAATCGTTATCAAAAAAAGGTTCAAAATTTCGAAAATTTCATGAAGAGGTTAGAGAAAGAAGGAATTATTAGTGGAGGATCCCGTGATACATTAAATGTAAGAAAATTATTTTAATTAAGCGCTTTACTAACGGGAAACCGAAAAGAAAAATTTGATGAAAAATACGGTTTTTATTTTTAGTATTCCTACGGGCAAAAGACTGTATTAGTTTAATACTAAATATTAATAAGTATTTTTCTAATTTATTAGGACATAAGCCAAGAACAATCATTTATTTATGAATTAAAATCCGGCGTAAAATTTGGTAAATATACACCGAAGTTGCGACAGTTTGCGTTGACCATGTCATTTTTTTTTTTTCGACGGCTGGTTATGAGCAAATTCGGCAATTTTTTATAAAATGTAAAACGGCGATTTTCTAAATCGTTTGGCACTTCTGGTTCTGTCTGAGAGTTTTCGAATATCATTTCTTCATCCTCTTCAGGTTGATTCCCTCATGCCTGGAAGCTACACCACCTTTTCTTGAAAAGGTGTAATAATACTGTTCTGGAGCCCCCACCTGTCATACTAATGTCCTGATGCACTGTCCATTGCAGAGGTTTCATAATCAGTTAAATCGTCAGTTAAGTGCATAGTAGTTACCTTTCCCAGGAATCTACTTCTCGCGTGGGAGGCCTTCACAATTCAGAAGTTCCGAGAGGTCATGCCAATCTGCTTGAAGGGAAGCTTTTTTGGTTGACATATTAAGAGTGTGGAGATGCCAAACTTTCATCGTGGCGCGTCTTCAGGTGGCGGATGGTGGAATGCTCTTTAATCGGCTTGCCGGAGGGTAGGTGGGAAATAAAATACCATCCGCGGACCAAAAGTGGCTAAGGGAAGGAACCCCGAACAATAAACCAACCATGGCAGATCAGAAGAAGATGAATGCTACGGTGCAGGGATTAGGATGCCCAGTACCGGCGACTTCGGAAAGTGAGCGAGCGGGCTTCCAGTCGTCGATATCCAGCGACCGCAATGCTTTAGTAGTGGCAAGCTTAGCTACTAGAGCAGATACAAGTATAAGCACCTTATCTCCATTAGAACTCATGCATTCTCCAACATTAACAAAAAGACACCGTATGCCTCAAGACGGCAATGAAATGACATCAAAGTTAGCCTGGCTTGAGCGCCAGGGGCCAATGAACTAAGGACAAAAGGCCAGCAATATGAGTTACAATGTAATAAATACCAAGATATTTTGGTAAACTTACAAAACAGAATCGAAACACTAGAGAGGCAAAATAAACCTTCTACGTCTACTAATGGTAGAAGTCAGAGCCTACAAAGTCTAACCAATGACTACTTTACGGATGAAGAGGAACTTGAAAAAGAAACCCAACCTAGACAAAATAAACTACATGTAAATAAAAAGAGGAGACTCTCCAAAACGCCATCACCAAGGATATCTCTACCGCAAGATAACGAAATACCAAAACAACCACAACATGCACACAAAAAGGAACCCTTACCACCATCAATCAATGTCACCAACGTTAGAGATTTTGATATACTCAGAGCTCAAGTATTGGCAGTGACAGAGAAACCTGCTCAGTTTAAAGCAATATCGCAGTCTGAAAATGACTACCGTAAAATTAAAAACTACTTAGCGATACAAAAGAAACTGAATCCAATAACAAGGATAGTACACTATATCAGATGGAATACCATATTTATCAGCTCAAAAGTGAAAGATGGTATAGAGTCGTAATACGAGGTTTACCGTCATCTACTAATCGTCAAGAGATCAAAACGGTAATCGAGGACCACGGTCATAAAGTAACCAACATTATTAACGTTCATAAAAAGTCGACAATTAATAATGAGAAAACTATTAGACACTTCCCATTGTTTTACGTAGACCTGTTGCAGGGGGAAAACAATAAGGACATATACGAAATTAAGAACCTGATATATTGCAAGGTGTCTATTGAACCACCTAAAAAGGTAATAGGTATATCCCAGTGTACAAATTGCCAACAGTTAGAACACACGAAGAACTTCTGCAATAGGCAAGCCAAATGAGTCAAAAGTGCAGAGAATCATCAAACAAAACAATGTCAAAAGCCGCGAAATGCTATGCCAACTTGTGCACTGTGCGGAGAAGAAGGTCATCCGGCTAGCTATAAAGGATGCCTGGTGTACCAGAAAAACTAAATGATCAACTACCGAGAAAAATAGCAGTAGCACAACGCCTGCATCAAAAGCCAAACCAACAATATGATACTATCAGAGAGGGGGTTTCCTACGCCTAGGTGACCAAAACCTCAAATAACAATCTAAATCAAGAAAACTGGCAGAAACCTGTGAAGACGAGCCAAGCATTAAAAATATAATGAAAATGCTCACCGAATTTCAGGCAGAAATGGGACAAAATTTCAGCCAGCTTACTAACAGGGTGGATAAACTGGAAGATAATTCCAAGCCACCAAACACCGCTAAAACATTTAAAGTAAATGACTGTAACGTTCCTACGTATAATTGCCCGGAATGCTAACGGGCTTAATGCAAGAGCACAAGAACTGGATGTATTTCTAAGAACCAATAACATAGATGTAGCTTTGATATCAGAGATGCACTTTACGGTGAAAAACTTTATCAAAATTACAGGATATAGAGCCTATTGGACATTGCATCCTAGTGGTCCTGGTCGTGCGCGAGGAGGGACAGCAATCTTAATCAAACAAAATATCCTAAATTTCCAACAAGAAGAAATTAACGAACCATTTATGCAAGCTACCGTAATAACGATTAACCATGGTGGTGCTGAACTAAGTTTAGGGGCGACCTACTGCCCACCAAGACATAAAATCGTAAGAAATCAATATGTCAACATTATTAATAAACTTCGACCACGGTTTATTATAGGAGGTGACTACAACGTCAAACATACTGTGTGGCGATCTCGACTCATAACGCCAGGAAAAGGAAAAGCACTCCGAAGTGCAATAGAAATGTCAGGTCGTGAATATCACTCATCGCGTAAACCTACCTATTCTACCGTACTAAACATAAATGATTTAACAGCAAAAAATGAGTTTTGAGATAATCGATGTAAAACTTTTGAAACTTGTATCATTTCTGTGTTAAATTGAAATACATATTTCTTAATAACAGGTTTAGAGGTGCCGATACTGGTGAAGTCATCGAATACAATTAGCCTGCAAGGTAAAAACTATTCAACACGTTACATTGTTTGTCCAACGCCTAGGGATTTTCTACAATTTCGACAAGCTTGCTTTCAAATAGAACACAAACTCGTTTTCGCATTAATTTCCTACTCCCTTACTCAAAGCCTTACTACAATCATGCCCTCTGACACATAAAAAATTATATTCCGATATCATAAATTTTTCAATTATGCAGTACATAGATACCTTAAACACTTGTTGTTGTTATCGATTGGTAATGCTTATAAAATTGTCTGGCATGAATATTTAATTATCTATATCTATTTTGGTATTTTATATTGGTAGTTTTGTGTTCCAAATGTTTCTGTCTATTAAAAATCATGCATATTCAATGGCATGCAGACGGTTATGGATAAAATTCCAAATACTCTTAAGACATTTTAAAATACTACATAAACATTAGTCTAATTATTATTAATAGTATTATCGCGCTAGAATCGGGTAGTATGTTAAATTTTACTAAACTAATGGAGTTCCATTTTAAATTGTTCAACCCAATTTCAGTAAACAAACACTATCGCGTTTTCATAGTGCTGATAGTTGGGGGTTTGTTTTATCAAACTTTGTATGTGAAAGTTCTAAGTACCGCAAGCTTACTGTTCAGTGTTCGCTGAATTATCACTATTTAGAGAATTCTGTGCTAAAAATATGCACATTTTTAATTTATTTGTCTTATGTGAAACCACAAAATGGAGAGCTGAATATGTTGTGGCCATAATACCCGACTTCTTTTATCACGAATGTACACATAGACCTCGAGTACACCACACTTGATTTCTAAAGCGAAAAATTAAAGTTGCCGGAATTTTGGTAAAACTACCATGAATAATCAAAAATCATTATTCCTGCTGAAATATCAGGTTACATCCGGTCAAATTTAAAAAATGGTTAGAAAAAATTTTGTGTGAATTTTAATTTACAATCTTTTGATTTTTACTCGTTTTACTTTCGTTACTAAAGTATAGTACTCAAAAATTTTGACCTCGAAATTTTCGCAGATTAACCAATAACTATATCGCAAAAGTCAAAAAAAGTTGTTAACAAATCTCTGTGTGTGCATGCGTTCGTGGTTTCGTGACTAAACGTGTATTGCTACTCTTCCTATCTTTCAAACCGACCCAATTTATAGCTTATTCGTAAGCAGTGAAGTGCTGCTCAGCCAGGCCGTGAGTCATCAACCGGAACAAGTGGTAGTCGAAAGTTGCAATGTCTGGTGAATATGGCGAGTAGGTTAGGGTCTTAATTTGGTCATCCGATGTATAAAAGTGGTATTCCAGAGAATATGAGCAAAATATAAACTTCACATATTCAATTGAAGTTCTACTTTGATCTACCTAGTTACGTTTAAATTTGCTATATATTTCGACCTCTAAATTTTTAAAGGCCCAGGCGGATTGAGTGATTGAGCTGAAACTACATACTTAAGTTTTTCCATAAATTGGGAGATCCCAGTAATTTTTGATCGATCCATAGGAGATTTCTCGTTTTTAGGAAATATTTGCAAAAACTAATCAATTCTTAATTAATTTTTCAACAATACAGATTCAGATCAGTTTTTCAAAATTTAAACGAAAATGACGATTTTTAACGAAAGGCTCTGTACAGCCCAGGTGGATTGACTGATCAGGATAAAACTTCATACTAAGCTTTTTCCATAAATTAGGAGGTCCTAGTGATCGGTTTACCATAAATGGTAGTTTGCATCAATTTTGAAACGAATATTATTTACAAGAAAAAGACGACTCAGGGTGGGATCAGCGAGAACTGAAAACCGCATCTCTCGTTGTTTTCTAAGAAAATCTTGTTTTAAAAAAGTGACTTTTCGGATCTCAAATAATCCCAGGATATCCGTGAACTGTCAAAAGACGTAGTACGGTTATCGCTGTTTAAATGGAATTAAAAATTTGATCTTTAGCCGTAGTGGAAAAATCTCGACTTGTTTGTCCTATGTTACTATAAATTCAACAGTCACAACTAAATTTTTAAACCCCTGATTAAGCGAGGGGTCTGTACTACTAGGCTTGCGGTTGAGAATTAAGCTCTTGATTGTAGGGCGGTAAACAATGCCGAGAGAACGGAAATGATTTGCCACTCCGCAAGGCCACTTGTGTTTCGTGTTATTAGATGTAAAGAATGCTTTTAACTCGCATTGCAGCGAACTTTTGGGATATCAAACTAGTTATTAGCGGTATTAAGGGATTACCGCAAAGACATGAAGCTGCTGTAGCACATGTAACAACAGCACCTAAGATCGAAATCAACAAGACAAGTGTGATTGACAGGACGTTGCGACATGAGATGCTAGAGGGAGTTTCTCAGGTTGGACACACGTGCGGTGCCAATCGTTGTTACAACCGGATTTTCGATTTTGGCTCAGTATATGCTGAATGATACGATAAGGCAGCAACGTCTAAATGAAAGAACATATAGTTGACTGCTAGCAATCTCAAAGACCTAGATTATAATGTTCACCAAATGTAAGATACCAACCATAATTCCGTTGGAATTAGCAGCGTGTGCATACTGGATGCGCCAATATTTTATAGGTAATGGGGATTTTGATGTATACCTTTAAAGAATGGATGAACTGAGTAATCTATGCAACGCCGATATTGCCTAAATAAGCAGGATGATGCCACATGGTATTCTATTGCAATGTTTTTAAAGTAGAATCGAGACGTATCACTTCTGTAGTGAGATAATTAAGCCTGACATTATAGAGATGATGCTGCACACAAACCAGCAATTGCTGAATGTAGCTTACAACGAATATGAAATAGCTCTAAAATGAAAATCTGAACCGCCAAACAAAAGTAATACGATCGAGATGCCCAAAGTTTTAGAAACCTTACCTCGAATACCATATCTCATCAAAATCGGTTAATAATTAGCACTGTTCAATCCTAATTAGTAAAACGACATTATATGTGATTTTAAAAGTCCATTTATGATCCTCACTCTTATGTCGTTTTGAGCCCTCTCTTTTAACAAAAAAAAAAAATCCGCTTCGTTTTTTAACAATTAAAATTTTGCGGCCTGAACAACATTTTAGGTGTAATCTGCTATCATAACTCTTCCACATAAAGAATACAATTGATATAATAAACTGTACAACGGAACTTAAAAATGTTTTTCTGGGAGAATGATGTTTCCTCGATTTCCTGAGTATTTGTCTAAGATGAAGCAAATACTTTGGTATACTTTTTGCTTTCTTATTCCTGTTATACCGCAATGAAAACAAACATAAGCCGTCTGTTCTGAAAATATTATGTATGAAAATTAAGATTCCTGAAAAATTAAATCAACATTCTATTTCTGCTGACATAGAGTTATTTATAAAGCATAAATAAAACTTGATATTTGCTTAGATTTCTACATTTTTATCTTCCAACACGGCCTAATTAAATAATGTAAATCATTTCTCTGACAAATTTTTGGTCCCGCGAGACGAAGATTACGTTGCCAATGATTACATTACAACTTGATTTGCTTATCGTGAGGTAATTTTTGAACGTATTATAAAAAACTACTTTCCATAAATATCTGTTGTATGGAATAGGTTCGTTAATGGTTATACATGCTAATGTAACCCATAAAAGCACGTAAAATCGATATCAAGTAAAACCGGCTAAAAGTAAAAAATTCTTCTTCTTCATCATAAACATGAAGTTTGAATAATATAATTCAACAAGCTAAAAATAGCCAATATCCTGAATTAGATAAATTCCAAAAATTTGAAAAGCTGTATGAGTATATTCGCAAGGGGAAATCCAAATGTGAAACGCGCAACCTCCAATTTAAAAAAATTATGCTCATTTTTACATTGTGTTCTCCTGTTTTTACTCGTATAAGTGAAACCAAACATTAAAATCTGTTTTATAGGTCAAGGTATAAAAGAACTCTTGCTGTGTAAAACCATCGAATACTCAAAATGTACATGTTGAATGTTGTTTGTTTTGAGGAGAACTCAAAATTAAGGAATTTTTGTTACCCCGCTTATTTTCAAAACCAAGAGAGTGGTTACTAGACCCCTGATACTACAAAACACGTTGTACATAGCATCGTAGAGCTTTAAATTTTTTAATTTCATCTTGTTTCCCACAATTTTGTTTACAGATAGCTTAATAAATGTTTTGGTCAACCGAACGAATTGGTAATACTACACTCGTGTAAATATATTTTATATAATGCTAACATTTAACTTTACGTATGCAGAGAATTTTATAATTGAATTCTAATGAGCTTTCGCATATCCTATCGAGTTGAAACTATCAGGATAGACGTATTCTCTGTGACAATACACTATAAAGGAGTTTGCCAAACACGAACTTATTGCAGGCTTAGGCCCTTTTCCAATTACATACTTATTTGAAACTTGTTAACTAATTTGGTGCCATCTTAAATAAATCGGTCAAGTCGTTCCAATTCATTGTACCGACTTACTTGTGACGTAATAACAAAAAACAAAACTCAATTTCTATTAAATTTTTTTTTTTTTTTTTTTTTTTTAATAACAACTTTATTGATATGGCTACTACAATCTTAAACATTATTAATTCATTAGTAAGGTTGACATTAGTACTTATGAGATAAGCATAAACTTGTGTGGGTCTGCTGCCAGTGTCCAGTTCCCTTGGTTTATAATTTTCATACGGTTAGCTCATGTGGTTTGATTCGTTTGAGCCGTCTTACTTCGTTTGTACTGTCCAGTAGTTGTACGGCCTCAAGATTGGTGTGGGTAAGAAGTCTCTTTTCATGTTTTATGGCACATTCCCGGATAACGTCGTCTATCAATTATATTTCTAAATCATTGTGGATTTCTTTGTTAGTCACAAATCGGTAGGCGTTGGTGACCATTCGAAGAAATTTATTTTGGCTTCGTTGTATAATGTCTCTATTGGATTTATGTGTACAACCCCATAGCTGCGCACCATACATCCATATTGGTTTGAAGATAGTCTGGTATACCAGTCTTTTGCAATACAGGTTCATTTTAGAATGATGTCCAATTAACCAGTACATTTGACGTTGTTTCAATCGTATCTGTTCAGCTTTTTGTCTCACGTGATGTTTCCAGTTGAGCCTTGAATCTAAATGCAGACCAAGGTATTTTGCGGATTCAGCCTGCGGCACTTGCACCCCATTGAGGTATATATGAAGAGTGTTATTTTTATGTCGAAGCGTAAATGTCACATAGGTTGATTTGAGCTCATTCAGTGCAATTTTCCAGCCAATTGTCCATTTAGTAACGTTGTCCATTGCTCGTTTAAGATTTTCCACTGCTCTTGGTTGAGATTCGTCTACTGACATAATTACAGTGTCGTCAGCGAACGTGCCAATGAATGTTTTATTCGTCGTAGGTATGTCCGCAGTATAAAGAAGATAGAGGAGGGGACCCAATACGCTTCCCTGCGGAACTCCCGCAATCGCTGGATAAAAGTCCGAACTTCTATTAAATGGAAGAAAAAATATTTCTTCACATGTTAGTCGTTGTCACTAGATTTGAAAATTAAAACTGCGTGTATTACATCATAAAGCAAAATATATATAATAGGAACCATGTAGAGATTCCGAGGTTAATCTATTTTACTTTTGGCAAGCTGTATAGGCCTAACAAGAACAATAAACTATAAAATAACTATGCCGATATGTTTATAAGATACGTATATATGGATTAAATATAGAAAAAGATTAAATTTGTGTATATAAATATATTAAAACTATAAAATAAGATTAACCTCGGAAAAACCTGCCCATAAAATTTGCACTACTTGATTTCTCTTATATATTTATTGCTCGATGGTTACATTCAGCCAAGACACAATTTTGGAGACATTTCTGTGTAGACGTATTTATTCAAATAAATCTCCTCGCGAGGTGACTTATTTGAATAAGTCGGTGTCCACAAATAAGTCGGTGTTTGGAAAACACTCTAAAGGCAATTTTAGAGCTTTAAAATCTAAAATAATTAATAGTAAAATTTAAAAAAAAAACTGCATTTAGGTGGGATTGCATAAAATTAGGCGCATTAAAATCGTTGCTCTTTTAATTAAGGCTGTATTTGTTAACCCATTCCCGCAAATGACGGCTATAGCCGTCAAATTTTTGTTGATATATATGCAAATGACGGCTACAGCCGTCCTGCATATTTTAATTAATAAAAAAAGGAACATCATTCTTACGAAGTGTACTAATGCATTTATGTGTTAATTATTCAGTAATACATCAAAGAAAAAAAGATGAAACATTCCAGCTAACATACGAGGGATATCAAAAAGTTTTACAATATCATATGAAAAAAACGAGTGAGTGAGACAACAATATATTTTTCAAACCCATTTTTTGTCGCGATGAAACTTCTAGAAGAACATTTCGATGTAAATTTTACAGTTCGTTTGTTTTTGTCAATTTAGTAACACGTCTTTTGAATTTTTCTTAAAATGAATGAAATTGAATATCGCGCCGTTATTAAATTTTTCTGTAAAGATAGACGAAATGCAATTTATATATTCAACTATATATCAAAAATTTACGACGAATCTGCACCATCATATGCCACAGTAACAAGGTGGGTAAAACTATTCAAAAGTGGTCGGGAGTCATTAGAAGACAACAACCGCTCGGGCCAGCAGATGCTATTAGCCATGAAAACGTAATTTTGGCCGAATCTATTGTATTGGAGGACCGGCGTATTTCTGTTCCGCGGTTAGCGTGGAGACTCTCTTTCATACGGTACCACATATACTATATTACATGACCACCTTCACATGTCGAAAGTAAGTGCGCGATGGGTTCCCCGTTTGTTGAATGCAGAATAAAAAAATGCGTGTTTAAACTTCAAAGGCGATTTTAGATATGTACAAAGAAGATCCAGAAAATTTCTTGGATAACATAATAACAAGCGATGAAACATGGCTTCATCACTGGAATCCTAAAACCATCAAAATGAGAGATGCTGTGTGCGATTCAAATGGAGGCTTATTTCATTTTTCATCTTCAGAAAACTACTCAAAGACTCCAAGACTGGGTTAAGTGCACATCTAAACACTGCGAAACTCAAACTGATATTGACATCAAATCAACATAAAACAAATCAATGATCTCCTCATTTAAATTTAAGCTTATGTTAACAAGAAGCATAAGTAACAACCACCAAGAAGATTATATAAACGGATATGAGTTTGTTAAAAATAACCCATCTCAAAAATTCATGCATGCTGAACCATAGATTTCAACCTGGCTAAATGGCAAACACTTAATAAAATCATATATTTTTATTTGTGTTGCTTTTGAAGAAAAATTGGATAATTGCAATCTTAAAAAATATCTATCCCGAAATGGACTTATACTACATAACTTCTACATTAAATCAGTTAATGAAGTTACAAAAGTTTATAAAATTGGAGGTAACTACGTTATTGTGGTTACTCATCAATCTAAAACTGATTGCAGTGATCTAATCTACGCTTTAGAAACTTTAACATCCTACTTGCAGCATCGAAAAAATGAGCCTTTCAAAATTACCTTGGATGTTAGCCATCATGTCAACAAGTTTTTGTCAGTGTTGGATTATGATACAAACTCTCCATTTAACAACATCAAATGGGTTTTTGATTCCTTTCAATATGTCACTGCAGTATGAGAGAATGTTATCTTCCCGTTGGATTACAGGTGATCCCTCGAAGTTCTCATATGGAAACTGTACGGATTTTCCATTTACATCTCCGAGTTTTCACAAGGTGTTGTCTGCAGAGTCCAGCTATAAGAATTCGATCATGGAAATAATGTATTACATGAAACACTCAAACAGCCTAATAAAAAGCCACTTAAAGGATCATTACATTAAGAACATAAATCTATTGCCTTTCTCCTCTTCTTCCTTACGACAATTAAATATATTTATATTTGACAACGCTACCAAACAATATCTCGAAGAACCGACCACAAAACATCAGTTTGGCTTCGATGGGAATAATCTGGTACAACTGTGTGAAGACACAAACACATTTATTACCCCAAACAGATACATTTTTGGTTCATCGGGTACGGTAATTATGTTAGATCATCAGACTTACAACTCGTTAAACAATATCTATCTTAAAACAAACATAAAGGTGCCGGACATTACAAATATTCAAGGTGTACCTGGCTGTGGTAAATCAAAATGGATTATAAACAACCATAATCTAGGCACTGATCTTGTTCTATGTGCTACAAAAGAAGGACTTGCAGATATAAAATTAAAAGTAACATCACGTTGCGAGCACAAAAACACTAACTTTAATAACATCAAATTAAACTACAAAACGATTGCCTCATACCTAATAAATGGTAACCGGACCTACGATACAGTTTTTATTGATGAATACATGATGGTGCATGCTGGATATATAGGACTTGTGGTTATCAAAAGTAAATGTTCTAAAATATATCTTGTGGGTGACAAAAACCAAATACCATATATTGACAGATTATATCATGTCAATATGAAATTGTCCGATGCAAGTGCTTTCGTAACGTATCGATGCCCAGCTGATGTTACTTCTGCTCTCAAAGAATACTACCCTAACATCACTAGTATGTACACAGTGGAAACTTCCGCCGAATTTATAAACCTGCCACCAACGTTATCATCATTACCTGTGTTAGAGAACGCTTTCTATCTAACTTTTACCAGAGCTGATAAACAATTAATCTCTCAGCTTAAGATACCAGAAACCAGTAAAGTCTTGACGATCCATGAAGCACAAGGTTTAACCTCACCTAATGTAATATGTATAAGAACCAATTCTCAACCTCTTGAGCTGTTCGATAGTGTACCGCACGCCATAGTTGCAATCTCTAGACACACAAAATCATTTAAATATTTTTCTCCGGTGGCCAATGATAGACTACACTCACTTTTAATGAAAGCTCGAACTTATACTATTACTCAAAAGGTAAATCAGCCCATAAAGTCCAAGAAAAGATCGGTATATGAGAAATGTGCAATTTACTATCAAAACGTAAACAAAATGGCATCAAAAGCATCAAAATCCTACAACTTCGTTTTAAAATCTAACTACCTTATTTATGTAATTTGTGAAACTTCATTAAAATCCAACATAAGGAGCAGCGAATTTTTTGGCCATGACTACGTTGTTTATAGATGCGATCGGTCTCCTGAAACTAGTTCAAAGAAATCGGGTGGTGGCGTACTGAAAGCAGTACATTCTAAACTCTGGAATGCTCCAGTAACTTTAGCCCCATCGAGAGTCGAACAGATCGGTGTAAAAATCAAAATCAACCAAATCAATCTAACCATCTACGCAGCATATATACCACCTCAATCAAATAGTGATCATTATGCAACTTGCATCGATGCGATTGATGAAGTTATTAATACAACAAACTCGTCAGATTTAGTTCTTGTGCTTGGTGATTTTAATCTTCCAAATATAACTTGGAACTTGGACCCAGAACTAAACTGTATTTTACCTTGCAATATAACAACAGACGCGGAATCTTTATTTGTGGACGCCATGCTTGGTTATAATTTGAACCAAATAAACACAATTGCTAATAATCGTGATAGATTATTGGATCTTGTCTTCAGCAACGACATTGACACCTTTAAATTTTCTGAATCCCTATTACCTTTTGTCATAAATGATGTTAATCACAAATCTTTGGATATTGTATTTGACTTAACTAAAATGGCGAGATCAGAACACCTACAACCAATGAAATACAACTTTAAAAAAACTAACCGTGTGTGGCTACAAAGTTACCTGGAATCCATCAACTGGCAAATAACTCTCAATTCCAATGATATAAACGAAAATGTGGACAAATTTAATGACATCATGCTTCAAGGCTTCGAAATGTATGTACATATGTACTGAAAACCACATTAGCTCACCCTCATTGGTTTGATGATAGACTAGTTAACTTAAAAAATCGGAAGTCGAAAGCGTATGCCAAAATGTTGAAAAGCGGGTTAGAAGCGGACAAAACTACGTTTCTACAACATAGTAATGAATTTGAAATTTATTTCAAATCTAAATACAGGTCATATCTTAATCAAATTCAAGACAAAATCAAAGTAAATCCAAAACAATTTTGGAAATACTTTAGGAATAAACGCGAAATTGAAGGATACCCTGCTAATATGGCGTACAACAATACCTGCTCTTCAAACGCCAAAGATATAGCTAACATGTTCGCGTCGTTTTTTCAATCAGTCTATAAACCAAGCGTTACTAGTGGATTGTACGAACAACCCAGCAAACACAACACATCAATAACTCCTCCTATTATTTTTGAGGACAACATTTTATCGGGTTTAAGGGGGTTTGGAGATGGTTGCGGCCTTGACGATATACCCTCTTCTATTCTGAAGGAGTACGCTGAAATTTTAACAATTCCATTATGTTATCTATTCAATCATTCCTTAAACACCGGCGTGTTTCCTGAAAAATGGAAAATTTCAAAAATTACTCCAATTTTTAAATCGGGTAAAAGTGATGATATCTCATGCTACAGAGGAATATCAACTACATCATCAATTCCAAAATTATTTGAGTTAGTATTATGCAACAGCTTTAAATCCACAATTGCACGTCATATATCAATAAACCAGCATGGGTTTATGCCTGGCCGATCCACATCGACTAATCTGGTTGAATTCACCAGTAAACTAATTAACGAGATAGAAAAACACCGTCAAGTTGATGTAGCATACACGGATTTTAGTAAAGCATTTGATTCTATATGTCATCATAAAGCACTCCAGAGTTTATTCAATTTTGGGTTTTCTCTCGACTACATAAATTGGTTTAAATCATATCTATCAAACCGGCGCCAATTTGTGATAATGGGAAATGAGAAATCAAACGTTATTAAAGTTACATCTGGTGTTCCCCAAGGATCACACCTCGGGCCTTGGATTTTTATTGTTTTCATAGACCGAATAACCGAGATAATCAAAAACACAGACGTGCTCATATTTGCAGATGATGTGAAATTTTTTCGTACTATTAATGTATTGTTAGATACGGAGAAACTTCAAGAAGACTTAGATAGATTAAGTGAGTGGTGTGATCGGAACTCACTATACTTAAATATTAAGAAATGCAAAATCATGGCTTTCCATCGTAAACGAAATCCGGTAATTACTTCATACAAAGTCAACAACGAAGTACTGCAAAGAGTCAATGAGGTTATAGACTTGGATGTTACATTTGTCGAAAATGCCAGTTTCAATAGGCATATTGAAAATAATATTGCGAAAGCGAATGCCATGTTCGGATTTGTTAAAAGATGGACAGGTGAATTTAAGGATATTCAAACCTTATGTTCACTCTATTTCGCTTATGTTCGATCTCAAATGGAATAGGCTGTAACGGTCTGGAATCCATACTATGCTGTACACATAAAAAGAATTGAAAGCATTCAAAAGAAGTTCCTGATTTTTTTGTTAAAGAAAAGTGACTGGGATTACGACCACAACTTACCATTCCATGAAAATGTGGCTCGTTTACCTCCATACACAACAAGATGCACGGATTACAAAATATGCACGCTTGAAAATAGACGACTTCTCTTGGGCGCAGCTTTTATTGGTAACGTTTTGCTTGGTCACGTTGATTCAGCTTACATCTTGGAAAACATATCAATTCACGTGCCATGCAGAACATTTCGAAACCATGAATTTTTAACACTTGAACACCATTCCACCAACTATGGAGAAAACAACCCCATTAATAGGATGTCTAAATCTTTCAACTTAATCGACGACCTATTTGACTTCAACTTATCATAGGACAACTTTAAAAATAACCTTAAAGACTTTTTTCTAAATTTTTAATTGTTTAAACCAAAATTTGGTTTATATTTTTTTTCTGTTTTAAAGTTTTTTGTTGTTTTAATATAACTTTAACTATAACTGTAAATAATCTGAAATCATACATGTATATTACAAAATCGATTTCTTTAAATCAATAAATAAATAAAATCCGGAATCCAAACAAGAATCGATGCAATGGATTAAATGTAGTGAACCACCACCAAAGAAATTCAAAACTCAACCGTCTGGTGGTAAGGTTTTAGCAACAATTTTTTGGGATGCTGAAGGAATTTTGATAATCGATTATATGCCACCGAAAACCACAATCACAGGCATATAGCGGTCCGGGAAAAACGGCCAAGGAAAGTTAGGAAAAAAATCTTGCTTCTTCACGACAATGGACCAGTGCAGAAGGCAAATATTGCTCAAGCTGCATTAAAGGACTGCAGCTTCGTGGAAATTCCGCATCCACCGTACAGTCCAGACTTGGCACCCAATGACTACTTTCTGTTTCCCAATTTGAAAAGAACACTAAGGGGCCGGAAATTTTTCCAGTGACTATGAAGTACAGTCTGTTGTAAATGAATATTTTATGGAGCAAGAGAAATCTGTTTTTTTTAGAGGGTTTAGGCAAGTTAATTGATCGATGTGACAAATGTATAAACCTTAAAGGAGATTATGTCGAAAAATAAAAATATTGGTGTCTCACTCACTGTTCTTTTTCATATGATATTGCAAGACGTTTTGATTTGCCCTCGTATCAATTGTTTTTTTGTGCAATTTTTCATGCTAAAAAAATTCGATATATTTCCGCCTACAGAAACAAATGACGGCTATAGCCGTCCTATTATGTTCGCGCAAATGACGGCTATAGCCGTCATTTGTCTATATATCACCCAAAAAATCGGATGGCTATAGCCGTCATTTGTTTCTGTAGGCGGAAATATATAGAAAAAATGATGTTATGAGCAAATGACGGCTATAGCCATCGAGAGTTTTCATGGGAAGCGGTCGTCAATTAAAAAGTGTGCGGCAATGGGTTAAAAACGATTTGCATTAAATATCAAATGTTGAATAAAATATGTAGTTTGTCTATAGTTAGGTTTGAACGTTTGTCATTTTTGTGATGTGGGTAACTGCAGCAGGAAACTTTCGAATTTCAAAATGAAACTTTGCATACCGATTATGCCCATTTTGTGCTAATTAAAAAATTAGTGCTAGTTCAGGAGCCGAAAAAACGGGAAAAGAAAATTTAAAATTTCGCCTGAAAGACGAAACAAATAAAACTCAATTCTAGAAAAAGAAAAACGGAAATAATTTAAGCCTAATATTAAAACTTTCCATAGGCGCCTATACACTGACGAAATTTGTGCTTATCATAGAAATATGATTTTCATAAATTGAGAAAAACAAACTAGCTCCTAAAAGATACTATATAAAACAAACAAAATAAAAAAGGTATACTCAATAATATTTTTGTTGAAAAACAAATTAAAAAATCGAAATAAAATATTTTAAATCCAAGAGTAAGCAATTCAGATAGCATATTTCAATCAGGCATGTTGATTGCCATCAGAAAAATACAGTGGCTGAATTTGTACTATTCCAGAATTTGTCCAATTCCATTGAACAACAACGACCGTTGAATGAACAATTTTTTGACAAAAAGTGTTCTAGAAACCAATGAAGTTGACACTTATGATTGCATATTCCTATCAGGTTCATTGCCATCCTAAAAAAAAAGTGGCTGGTGAAGTGTTCTAGAAGCCAATGAAGTTGGTACTTCTGGTTGCAAATTTCTATAAATAATGACCATTGCCATCCGAAAAATATAATGGCTGAATTTGTGCTAATCCAGAATTGACCCAATTCCATTGAACAACAAAGACCGTTGAAAGAACAATTTTCTGACAAACATAAATGGAGCAGATGACAGTGGAGCTTGGCGTCATAATCAAACGACGAATATACGAGACATGAAGGTCAAATCATTCAACCCTACAAAAAGAGCTAAGGAAGTTAGGGATAAATTCACGGACTATTTTAGCGCTGATGGTGCGGTACCATGGCAAATGGATAAAATTTAAATGTGTAATTTTAAACAGTTTCTTACTACAGTTTCTTCTAAATTAAAATTTAATGTATATTTTTAGGATTTTCTTTTTGTTTCCTTTTCAGAACTTTTTGTTCTATAAAAATTTGTTTCTAAAAAATTGAAAAAATAAGAGGATACCGAATGGAAGTCAAATTAACTAGCATAATAATTTCTGGACGGTACTGTAGGCTTCCATTTGAGCTGTTCCTCAAATAAAAAAAAAAATTAAAAAAAATTAATTTTTTTATTCATTTAACTGTTCTATTTTTAAATTTGTTAAAATTTTCATTATTTGAAATTTTGCATCTATTTTATTAGCTGCATTTAAATTGTGCAGCTCGCTCGATACCGATTCTCCGAAAATCTGGTCGGAGCTACGTTGAGTTGGTGGCTCTGACTTTGCCGCATAAACCTTCAACGCTTCCTTTTTTAAGTTCAGCTTTTCGAGCTTCAGCCCCTAGTTCGAGTCTTTTTCTCTACAATAAAATTAAATGTATGTAATGTTTGTATATATATCTATAATATTTGTTTGGTTTAGTAAACTATATACATAGACACACAAAGATTCATACTTTTCCGTGGCGGTATAGGACTCTCTCCGAACTCGTCCATCTCGCTACCCTCAAAATTTTATAATGATGAAGTTCTAGAACAAAAAAATAAAAAAATAGTGAATGACATAATTTTTTTGATTCATTAATACCTACACTCTTAGCTGGAACGCGTCGTCCAAGAAGCTTAACGCCTTAGCCTATTTGTAGGGTCTAGCTGTTCGTCTCGAATCACTCGGGCCGGTTTTTTGGCCCTAACATAGGCCCCCTTCACAGACTCCTATTTCTTTTTGAAGTAAAACTTCTTTAGGCACGCTTGACTTGGGGACTAAGCTGGCAAATGCGTTACGAAAAGTGTAATCGAACGAGGCGAACGAAACAATAGACGCAAAACGAAATCATTTTCCTTTAGTATCAGGATGTGCCATGACAATTCATAAATCCCTAGGTGGAACATTAGTTGATACCATTTTATTTTAATCATTGGTTAAAACAATGGGATAATAAGAAAATAGGAAAATTGGAAAATTGGTAAATGGAAAATTGGAAAATTGGAAAAATTAGAAAATTGGAAATTTCGAAATTTGCAAAATTGGAAATTTTGAAAATTTGTAAATTGAAAAATTGGAAAATTTTAAAATTGGAAAATTAGAAAATTGGAAAACAGGTAAATGGAAAATTGGCAAATAGGAATATATGAAAATATGAAAATATGAAAATATGAAAATATGAAAATATGAAAATATGAAAATATGAAAATATGAAAATATGAAAATATGAAAATATGAAAATATGAAAATATGAAAATATGAAAATATGAAAATATGAAAATATGAAAATATGAAAATATGAAAATATGAAAATATGAAAATATGAAAATATGATAATATGAAAATATGAAAATATGAAAATATGAAAATATGAAAATATGAAAATATGAAAATATGAAAATATGAAAACATGAAAATATGAAAATATGAAAATATGAAAATATGAAAATATGAAAATATGATGATATGAAAATATGAAAATATGAAAATATGAAAATTGGAAAATTGGTAAATTGGAAAACTGGTAAATTGGAAAGTTGGAAAATTGAAAAATTGGAAAATTCGAAAATTGGAAAATTGGACAATTGGAAAATTGGAAAATTGGAAAATTGAAAAATTGCAAACTTGCAAAATAGGAAAATAAAAAATATGAAAATAGGAAATTTTGAAAGTTGGTAAATTGGAAAATTTGTAAATTGGAAAATTGAAAAACAGGAAAATTGGATAGTCATAATATAGACTTCTATGTCACTGACTGACTCACTCGAGAACGCACAGGGTGACCAAAATTGTTTGTTCTATATTATAACATCTATGTCACTCACTAACTTACTCACTCCAGAACGCACAGGGTGACCAAAATAAATTCGTCCGTGTGATATATTTTATATATGTATTTTTTCTATATTATAGCTCCATTTCACACGAGGTATCGCAGAAACTGATTCTTTCTTCGTTTCTTTCCCCGATTGCCTATGATACAGGTTTTAATGCGACTTAAACATATTTTCGATGAAACCACATGATGTACTGTGGTTATACATAAATGAAATAAAAAATATTTCAAGGCCATTTTTACTATGCGAAGAGATTTCAAAAATGGTTTTTTTGTCCATTTTGTGACACATACATAAACATTGTCTATTACGCCTTGAAAAAGTTACCAAGTTACAAGGTTACCTCTTGTGGCATCAGACATAAACGGCTAGGTGACACTCGAGAACGCAAAGGGTGACCAATTTTTTTTCCAATATTATAATTTTTCTATCTATTATATTAATACGCTTAATTTCTTCAAACTCAACCCTAAAATGATCCCTAAACATGATCCGATCCGTTTAAATTTTTCAGGGTAGGTCGACATAAATATAGCGGTGTGCCTTTGCTAGAAAAATCGGAAAAATTCCACCGGGAAGTACTTGAAATGGGTACCTCAGGTGTTTTCAGCAAAATTTTGTCACGACGCCAGAATGCCATGACAAAATATGTTTATATTGAATCTGATCATGCGCATTACACCGTGACAATGATAAAATTTATTAAAATTGGCGATGTTTTTGTCATACCACTGTGATGACAAAATGAGTAGAAAATTTGTAATTGAATCTCAATTAAACAAAACAGAGAACATAAAATGATTTTACATACATTTTGGTGTTAATAGTTGTGAGTGTAAAAAATACAATTTTGTCATGACACTCTATATCTATTTAAGATTTAAAAATTTACCACGTACATATATGAATTTACTTTATTTTTCATAAAAGTGCATCAAATTTACATCTTAAAAAGTGTTTTTAATTATTTCTTAACTCAAAATTCAATTAAATGTATTCACGTGACTGATTATTCAGTCACAGGTCAGCTTTTATCTATCTTCTATCTATATCTATCTATCTTCTATTATATTAATACTCTTAATTTTTTGCAAACTAAACCCTAAAATGACCCATAAACATGATCCGATCCGTTAGATTTGTTCAGGGTAGGTTGACATAAATATTGCGCTGTGCGTGGGCTAGAAAAATCGGAAAAATTCCACCGGAAAATACCCGAAATGGGTACCTCAGGTGGTTTCAGAAAATTTCCAATATTTTGTGCGCGTGAAATCTTGCAACATTTGAGAATTTTATGGGACGACCAAAAAGCAAATATTTTTGTTCAAATTAGTGACGCGCGATTCAAATTCAAAGTTGTAAAATAGTAGTTGGTACGCGATTCAGATTCGAAGTTGCAACACTGTCGGCGCGCGAATCAATTTCAAAGTTGCTTAATGGTTGACGCGCGATTTAAATTTAAAGTTAATCATGCCAGGAGCAGAGCGCACAATCATAGACGGGTAGTGGGTGTTCCATTAGCTGGGAAAATCATCCTCATGTGCGGTGACTACCTGAAGGCGGGACGCACGCGAACTTGCGAATCAACCATCAAGTTGAACCCGCTTTGGAAATTGGTAGATAAATTTACACTCACTAAGAACATGCGCGTTGATGAAGGTGAGGACGAGTTTGCGAAACATTTGCTTTCTGTTGGAAATGGCAATGCTCGAACCGACTCGATCATACTTCCGGCAGACTTCCTCAAAGTGTGATCGATTTTGTGTATGGTGACATCAACACAACACCAGCCGACGGAACCATCGAGGAGCGCACCATCCTTGCACCCAAGAATAATGATTGCGCGCTAACCAATCAGCAGGTGCTTGACCTCCTGCCCGACGAACAAGAAGTCATAGTGCTGATAAACTTGAGAGTGACGGCGTGCATGAGAAACTCCGCCTACCCATCGAGATTCTCAAAAAGATTGAAGGGTCCGGATTGCCGCGCCATGCCATCCCACTAAAGGTAAACGCGATCGTTCGTTTGATGAGGAATCTAAACACTAGCAAGGGTCGAATCAATAAAACACGCATGCGCGTCGCAAAAATAAACCACTACATTCTGGAATGTCAGGTGCTGACTGGCTTCTCAAAAGGCGAGCGCGTTCTCATCTCACGCATTAAGCTCTCACCCTCGGAAGGCATCTTCTCATTTAAAATGTCTCGCCTTCAATTTCCGGTTCAGCTCGCGTTCGCCATAACCATCAACAAGAGTCAGGGTTAAAGCTTGAAGAAGGTAGGAGTGTACTTGCCGGCCCCCGTATTTACGCATGGTCAGATGTATGTGGC
The DNA here is from genome assembly GCA_947310385.1 of Nephrotoma appendiculata. Taxonomy (NCBI): domain Eukaryota; kingdom Metazoa; phylum Arthropoda; class Insecta; order Diptera; family Tipulidae; genus Nephrotoma; species Nephrotoma appendiculata. Next base: position 243,038,319 of record OX371223.1, on the reverse strand, counting down.
ATTTTCACGATACCGCTCATTTGACGGACTCAAGGTGTTTATCGTTGAGACAAGCGATTAATCAGCTGATCGGGATGGGCGCTGCACAACAAAGAATGTATTTTTTGAATAGATTCTGTGCATGTAAATTGTGATGTATTTTACTATTTTATTATCTACCTTCTACTACTATTTTATTATCCTTTTGTACATTTCTTTTGAAATATTTAGATTAAAGTTTGCCTCAGCAATTGTGTGCTTTTCTCTTTTGAGATTTTAATATTTAGTTTGGGTGCATAAGTGATCATGTGATCCCGAGCGCACGCTTTCTGTTTGAGATATGAATATTTGACTTGACACGTAAGTCATACTGTGTACATTTGAGCGCGTGCTTGCCGTTTAAGATTTAAAAATTAACCACGTATATGAGTTTACTTTATTTTTCATAAAAGTGCATCAAATTTACATCTTAAAAAATCATCCTAAATCATTTCTTAACCAAAAATTCAACAAAATGTATTCACGTGACTGATAATTCAGTCACAGGTCAGCTAGTATTATATTATAAATATTAAATATATATTAGAAGTTTTACTTCAGTAGTGTGGTCTAAAGCACACTTAATTTTTTTTATTTCGGGCAGGTCTTCCGATGTCATGTCTGTGAAAATCAAATGTTTTGATTTAATATTTTACCAAGAGTTCATTGATTGGATATAGTTACTCATATATATAACAATTTGATCCCAGGCTCGCGCACGAATTATTTTATTTTTGTACTCTATATTTTGATTATCCCATATGCATGGATGTTGCCGTATGGCCTCTATTAAATCATCTAAAATCAAAAAATTGTTTATATTATGGAACAATTTTAAAATACCACGAAAAATAGAAATACAAACCAACTATTATTTGTCTCTTTCCCGCGAATAGGAAGCCCTCTACTTCTGAAATAAATAAAATTATTGAAAAATATAAATTAAAAGTTTTAAGTAAATTTCAAATATTAGCTTGTTTACCATTTTCATTGATCGATTCTTCGATTCCTTCATTATCATCTTCTGAAAATACAAAATATATATAATTAAAAACATAACCTGAAATTGGAGGAATTTATTTCTTACCATCGTACGTGTATGGCTCAATATAGAAATCGTGAACCACTTCTTGTTTAAGAATTGTTACGTTTTTTGCTAAATAAAACAAATTAATTAATATAATATCAATTCATTTTATTTGTTTTAATATAGAATAAAAATATATGTAAATATACTTACAAGTCATGGCGGTATAGCGTTTATTATTTTTTTATGCCTCTATTACACCAAGAAAAATGTACTGTCACTTTGTCAGTAAAAAATACTGAAAAACCAAAAAAAAAGAAAAATGATATAAAATTGCATTGGAGTGAAGAAAACAAATGTTTTTTTTTTGTTGTTATAGCAAGATTTTATAGCTAAATTTTGACAGATACAAAACAAAAAACATAACCAAACAATTTTATTTTTTGATGTGGCTTGTTGTGTGTTGACAATTATAAAATTAGTGGTTTTTAAAACAAAATACAATGAATATTAATAAAATTAAAATGAATACACTTAAATTTTTTAATCGATTTAAAATTGTTTTCCACTGTTTTTGCTCACTTTGAAAAATAATATAATCAAAAATGACAGAAAAGATCTTTATACCATAATTAACTATAAAAAATTTGATGATACATGTGTGAGATACATACATATGTATTGAAATGTTGCCATAAAAAGTACTCTCGATACATAATTTTTAAAATTATTATGGCAACATCACAAACACATACACAAATATTTTGTCAGTAAACTTTACTGATTTTGTTTTTTGTTTCATTCTAGTATAAAGAATATCTATATTTTTATCTCGTTTCGTTTTTACTGACAGTAAAACTTTTTTGGTGTAATAGAGGCATTATGTCAACTACATACAAACTATAAAACATATGACGTCTAATCACTGATTGGTTGATACACAATTCTTCCATTTTGTTACCATAAAATATATTCGAGTTGAATATATTTTATGGTAACATTTGCTCAAAAAAAAGACAAAAACTCATGCAAAATTTTGCATGTTTATATTGTTGTTCTTGTCATTCAAATTAAAAAAAAGTGTTAAGAAACATAAAATCGAAGTATGTGTTAATACATGATTATCAAAATTAGTCGAGACATGAAGTAGAAAAAATTAAGTTTAGTTTGAAAATATTAAATAAAAATTACGTTAAACGATGTTTTTTTTACGACGCAATGACGATTATTATTGGTAATTTTTACTATCCTTAGATGGCAATTAATAAGTGGTTTATGCAAGGTTAAGATCAGCAATAATGACAAATAAAAAATTGATAATTTAATTTTACTCATGTTTATATAATATACAATATAATTACAATATAATTAAAGTGTAGTAACAAAACAAATTATATAAAATTTTGCAATTCAAATTTATTAAATAAATAAACCGTTTGCATACATTATAGGGGCATTTAAATATTGATACTAAAAAAGAAAGTTGTTTTCTCAGTACAACCTTAAGTATACATTTTACTATGAACAATATGAAAGAAATTTGTTTTGTGTTTATTTCTGCGAAGCTTTTAAATATTAATTTCTTTGGAATAGAAAATCCAATTTTTTGCAGCCGTTATATCTGCGAATAAAAACTTCAGCGATATGATTTGTACATCCTGCAAATAGTACACAAAGAGTTATTGTTGATGTTTCTGTAGTAAGATATGTTACTACCTCTATGTGGATTCCTTTGGTAGCAAGACAGAAGATTTCCATGAAACGTTTCAAAGTTGTGTCTCCTCTACCTTTGCTCGTTTTTATTTGTAGAACACCTGTAACTGCTCTCTTGGCGGTCAACACGTTTTTTCATTTTAGGTAGACTCTAGTGGTATGGAGGGTTATTTACCGCCAAAATAATGAGACAGACAAACCTTTACGTGTTGGTATTACAAAAACTACAATGCGAATCAGAATCACATTAGACGTCACGACTCCCCACAACATCATCAATTTAAAAGAATTTACTCTTCCATTATAAAAATTTTATTATGAATTAGAATTACTCATATCAAACAAATTTACTATAATTTATCTAATTAATAAGGTAATCATAAATAACCAATAACAAAAATATGGTTGGGTATAAAAAAAATCGGTCAAATTAATGTTTGGAGCACATTTATAATAAATATAATAAATAATAAAAAAAACTCACCATAAATACTGCAAAAAAAGTACTCTCCTGCGACTTATGGATTCTGTATGGAACAAAAAAGTTAGTCATATATGCTCCTCGCACAGTTTGAACCACACCAAATCTTAACTACGGTTATTTTTCTTTAAATATTTTTTTTTATACTAAACACTAAAATTTAATTATTTTTAATTAATCCTAATTCTTCTAGAGAGAATCTTAATTTTTAAGGTTCTTAAAACCTGTTAACACCGGTTAACACCGGTTTTTGGTGTTTGTTGTTGGATCCTAAGCATACAGAGTATGGTTGACACGGAATGATACTGTCTATACAGTACAGTAGATCACAGTTTTTTTTGTGTAAATTAAAAATATTTCTTATAAAGAAATATGAGGCCCTTTAAAACGTAAAGAAATAAGAAAGAATGAGTAAAGATTTTTGGCTATAACACCAAGAAACTTACCCGCGAATGTAGTGGCCAAAGCGTATCAATCTTTGGGATCCGTTTTTTTTTTTGTTGATACAATGAAGAGCTATGCGACCTGTTAAACAATATACGAGTGTTTTCTTTTATATAGAGGCACAGCACTTATGTAAAGTAAAATCTTACCGTTGGAATTAAAACACTGATTTTAACTTTTAAGCATCAAAATGCTTATTAAAGACACACTTATATTTTTATCCTTTTAATAATTAAAATTATTTAAGTTAATAACAGCCACTCTTCACGATAGCCTCAAGAATGAATGCCGCTTACGCAAATTTAATGTATAATTTCTAGCCCATTCTACAGCTGTATGTATGTATTGTATATAATTGCATCGGGATTATAACTATATACATATTTTGTACGGAGTCTTTACTTAAATATAAAATACCTACGTGTATTTATATATATTATATTTTGGGTACATTACATGTACAAGATATTTGGTGTTTTATATGCCAGCCTATACTGGCATGGAAGATGGGTCGTCCCATGAATTTTGCACTCCGACAGGGGGTCATAGTTGTGTTTCATTTCATCACAGATCGTAATCTGTTGATGAAAATTCCCTTTTGCATCCTGCTCCTATCCGAATCCGAACCTGGTACCTCCCGACCCACACGCCAAAGCTTTAACCACTGTGCCTTTTGATCGGTGAATGTTTCTCTTGATAATTTAGTAATGAAATTTCAAGTATCTGTCACTCACAGAATTCCGTGCTGATCCAGAAAGCGATTTAATTATAATAACTTGATTCTCTTGTCTACTGAGTTATTCTACAGTAATTGCGTTATTTCTTGAAACAACTGCATTGAATCTGCTTTATAATGATACTTTCTGCCTCGTGCAGATCATACTCAGCTGTGTTTTCTTTTTTGCACTTTTTGATGCAGCTGTACATGATTTTTACGATTCTCCTTAATTTTATAAAACTTGGTGTTTTAAGTGTAAAAATCTCCCTTCTTCTTCGGTAGAGGTTTTTATATTGGCATGTTTTAAGCCTACTGCCGCCTTTTCCTCATTATGAAAATTTTTATTGTCTTTCAGCCATTTTCAGTCCAAAGCCGGTTTTCTAATACTCTGTTGGCAACGTAGGATTTAAACTTTTCAATATCACCTGTATCCATGAAAGTACTATCGTGGAGATAGTCCAAGCATTAGTTGATGCCTGTTGTAACTACTTGTAGTTTTGTAACTAGGAGGGTTCCATTTAACTCTAAACGTGTTAGTGTTACTTTTGCCACTCTCGTTTTAACTGCTATAAGGCTGATGACAACTTTTTCTCCAAGGATTTTTTTTAAATAGACACAAACCACATATGCCTGCTCCGATGCATCACTAAATCCGTGAACTTCTGCAAGGAATTCACTTGTGAAACCTAGATATGTTATTCTATGTAGATTAACCATTGCTGCGAAAATTTGTCTGAGATAGGTTCGTCCAAATTGAGCCCTGCAAGCCAGAGTTTATGCTGCAAATACTTTGGAGTGCTTATTACTAGGTAGTGCTAGCCAACCTAGCGGATTAAATAACTTGGCTGTCATAGACAGGATGTTTCGCTTTGAGCATAATGAGCAATTAGTTGTATCATAATATGAGGTAGTATGAGGTCCAGGTAGAACAAGTCCTATAAGTAAATCTATCGGAACTGGTTATCTTGACAAGTGCTATTTATAAGAGGACATATTTATTACTTCTAAGTTTCTTAGTAGTGTGGTGATGTGGTGCGATATATCACTGTTGTTGAATTGTTGTCAATGTTTTTGTTATCATGTAACAACTTACTTACATATGATGATTTCGTACTGTTTACATGAATAATTTAGCGTACAGTCAACTGTGGAATGCTTTTAAGACATTTTCTGTAGAATTACAATAGTTCCGCGTGTTGTTTTTCCTCGTAAATATTTATTGTTTATTATCTTTCGCAGTCCTGCACGTGATGACCCTTTAGGCAGACTTTACATGTTGTATTTGTTGTCAACAAGGTTATTCCTGTTGGATCATATATTGAACAGTGTTGAAGGTTTGGAAATATTGATGGTCTTTTCGCTGATGCTATATTCGTGGTAAGGTAACAGGAAGTTTGATGTTAGCCAAAACATATCCCCCCCCCCCTCAATTTTTTTTATAAATATATTTTATTGCACTGTCAATCTTAAGGTTTGAATATAAGCACTGGTCCTTAAATTACATGATTATTCTATTGAACATTTTTAACTGACTTTTACAATTTTGTTTAAAAGTAACTTAACTCTAATAAAAGGTCTGTTTCTATTTACAAGAAAAATGTATACCTATACATCATATAAAAAGCAAATATTTAGGCGAATCAATAATTAAATTAAACAAATCTATAAAACCCGAAATAAACAGCGAATAGCGAGATAACAATTTCTCAACTGTGTTTTAACGCAAAAGCCACAGTCAACTTATTCCAGCTTAGGGTTTTGTCAGATTTTCATCAAGCCTACTGTGTCAGCTAACTTTATAAAATACCAATTTTACAAGTTTCAGTGTACTGGCATAGTTGTGGAATGTTCAAAAGAGAGCCAGTGCGTGTAATTCGGTAATTATTGGAATTCATGAAAACCGGCCAAAATCTTGGCCAGCATAACAAATTCATTAAACTGTAATTTAATTGTAAGCCTATTTGATCCCATATACTATTTTCACATCGAATTACTAATTTTTAAATATAATTGAAAAAAATTTCGTAGTTTGAGCGTACTGGAAGAAGGGTGGATTCATTAAAAATAGATATTTAAAATAAGATTATTTTTTACTTTTGTTAGTTGGAATTTTGGAAATTATTTTTAAAACATGATATTATTGTATATTTTCGCCTGAATGTTTTCTTTGTATAACCACTAAACACTCATTTTTAGGAGTTATATCCATGTCGCTATCTATACCAACAATTCTAGTTCCTATAATTACCACGAATGAAATAAAATTAAATTGAGAAACGGTCTCAAAATTTCACTGAGATATTTGATATGGGCTAAACCGGGCCCAACAATATTGATTTCCAACTCTAATTGTTCCTAGGAAATTTTAATTAAATTCCATATTTACTACAAAAATCGGATTCCAACACTCCTGTTTTGTATAAACGATTAATTAAATTCCGGAGACATAAAATTTTTATTATTCGTCACCGAGACATATTGAGGATCTGTTTACAACATATGGCCATAAATAGAGGTTACTGCGGCATACTAAGCAGACTAGGATGGTTTCTGCCCATTATTGATTCCTAGAAACCACTAATAAAAATTAAAATTAACGAGGTATTTTGTATAGTAGTTTTCCAAAATATGTTTTATGCTGTTGTCCTATAGACCACATTTTCATGTTTTTTTTCGTCTGTTTTATGTTTAATTGTCCTATATCATGTTTTACCACAAAGTAGTACAATTTTCTATAGCAATTTAATAACTATTAGTTTTTATTCTTATATGCCCCATAAACCATATACATACATATATGGAAATAGGACAAAATATCAAAAAAAAAAAAACAATGACAGTTTTTCTTTAAATGTGCTCATCCATAAAAACTGGGATATAGGACTTGCGAAAGGCAAAATAGTTCCTGGCAAATACGTAAAAGCACCAAAATGTGACAAAGATTGTGTGACAAAGATAAACACCATTTTTTTGTGGAGTCAACCAGAGAACAAATTCACAGTGGTTTTGGGGTATTGTCTGACCTAGAAAAAATAATATTTTATATAAAACTAGCTGACCCGGCGAACTTTGTTTCGCCCCCAAGTTACTTCGTCCGAGCAAACACTTTTGACCTTCACGAAAATTGATTTTGATGAGAGAAAAATCAAACAACTCAACTCAATTCTCAATAGACGTTCGAGTTAGACGATTGAGTGCTCATTCAATTCACTTTTTCATCGAATTCAACACTAAAGGTAGGTTTACGGTTCCGTTCGTTCGTTCGGTCATTTGTTCGACCAATCATCTTTTGTACAAAAATCCGGAATCGTCATTTTGAGCAATGTGATTGGTGGAAAAAATTGTCAGAATGAACGAACGAACGCAACCATAAAGGCGGCATAATGTATTGAAAAGTGAATAAAACGTCGATTCAAACTTAGGCAACTATCGAAAATTTAGTTGTTTTTTGCAAATTGACTTTGTGATTTGTTGATCGTCATAGCGAACGCTATTCAAAGTGAATGGTCAACACTTGACCATAACTAGACTTGAACTTAGCTCACATGAACCATTAACTAGATTCCGAAAGTCAATTTACAACATACATATTTAAAAAATCGGGTACTATCTAGCGCCCTCATAAGAACTAGGACCTGTTTTTTTATTTCGTTTCTTTCTTGCTTTTAACGGCGACAATTATTAATTATTAATACACAATTGTGCACAGAAAACTCGAGAATTTTCAAATTGTAGTATTGTTGAACTAGATCAAAATCATTTCTATAACTATAACAATAAACTATTTTATTTTATAAACCTGCAAATTTTATTTGGGGTCAAGTGGTATAATTTTACAGTATTTCTTAGACCCGCATAAAAACCATATATTGAACAATAGTACGACAATAATGATTGAAATCAAGTTTGTTCAATTGTTTGTCTACATTCTAGTAATAAAGAATTGCAATTTTATATTATTTTATATAAAATAGGCGACAATTTATATCATGCCTGCTTTTTTCATACCACTTAACTGGGATATTTAGGTCGAGTACGAGCAAAAATAATTGAATAAATTATTTTACTTAAAATGTCTTTCTAAAAAATTTTTATTGCAATATTGCATTTTGGTATTATGAAACACCCTTTTCGGATATTAAGCGCTCTTAATCGCATGATGCGCCATATTATAAAATCAACCTGCGGATTTTTGCGAAAATAAAATTGACAAATGCGACTGCACAATAGCAGTCGGATATCGCATTTGAGTAGTGAAATAATATATTGTGCGGCGATAAAATGTAATTAAATGTTATTTAATATTTTTATATAAATAATTGCAAAGTTTTTTTATTACACTAAAATTGTAATATTTATTTTAATGATTAATTAATATAAATTAATTATTTAGGACCACCACTACGAAGCAATTTGAGATTATCGTCGACTTCATGGTGCAAAATGAAGGGCTAGCTAAAAATTGTTTGTGTGCTCCACAATATAAACAACGGGTAAATGGGCTATGGTTGGAATTAACAACCCAATTAAACAGCGAAGGCCCTCCTTTAAAAACAGTGGAAGGTTGGAAAAAGGTTAATATTAAATTTGAATGTCATAAAATATGTTCTACAAGATACTATTTTTAATGCTAGGTTTGGAAAGATTATAAATACCACATTAAAATCAAGCTAAGGCACAATAAAAAATCAATTCATGGGACAGGGGGCGGCAAAAACCGATCTTATACATTTTCCAGTTGCGAGGAACAAATTGTAGCCCTACTGGATTTAAATTCGGATGTTGATGGATTTAGTGCCCAAACCTTTGGAGCCCCAAAACCCAACATTGACAGTGAAGCTGGTCCAAGCCTAAGTGCAAAACAAAGTAGCCCCCGCTACTCAACGGAGGATATATGTATAACAAGCGACGAGATTCAAATCAACGAAACACTAGTCGACAACGTTATTCATGATATCGATTATACACATGGACTGGAGGTGGATAAAGAAAATGGTCCTACTGTCTTATCAAATCCATCAAAGAAAAAAAAATCCACTTTTGGTTTGGTACAAAAGCAGGTTGACTCTCAGGTTGATTTTCATAAAAAAACAATAAAATTTTATGAAGAATCAACAAGTAACCAAAGAAATATTTTACGTTGCTTGAAGGACATATGAAGAATAAAAGAAAAGCTTAAAATTTTTATTAAGAAATGTGATAACGAAAGAGAAGACAGACTACAGAAAAGAAAGCTGATTAAAGAAAAATTGGAACTTAAAGCTACTCTAATAGAACTCCAAACAGAGTGCCTTAATGTACAAAAATAGATTTAAATTTTTTATTACATATAAACAACTAATTTTGCAAATAAATTATTCTAATTTTTATAATTAATTGTTAGACAAAGAATTGTTTTGTGATTTATTTTTTATTTGAAATGTTATTGAATGTGATGTACATAATTTAATGAAATTATAATAAACTGATATTTACATATAAACTAAACTACAATTAGTTCATTGAATTGATTAGTCCATTTCGTATTTCATCTCGAATTCGTTTTGCTTCTGGTTCTGAGTTCGATGTGATTGTATTGTTTTCATCGTTTACCAACAAGGTCTCGTCAAACTCCACATTATACTTTATGCAAATGTTGTGGAGCATACATGACACATTTGTTATTTGAGCGGCTTTTTCGGGTTTGTAATGCAATTCTCTCGCATTTAAGAGACATCTAAACCGACCTTTTATTACACCAAAGCATCTTTCAATGGTAGTTCGGCATTTAGAATGTATCTCGTTATATTTCGCTTCATTTGTACCATCTAGAGCAGTTTTATATGGGGTCATTAGCCAAGGCTCTAATGGATACCCAGAGTCACCTGTAAAATAAAAATGTTTTATTATGAAAATAATAAATTATGATTAAATGTTTTACAAATCTAACAGCCATGTCGATTTATTTCCAGTTCTATATTTAGTTTCCAAATACTGTCGTTCTAAGCTCGTCGACCATATAGAAGAATCATGAGAACATCCTCCATGATTTGCAACAACAGAAGTGATTAATAGGTTGTGGTTGCACGTCTAAAATAATAATTTAATGAGAAAAAATTTAATTAATTTTTAGCCAAATGAACAAATAGCCATGACATTTATGCTGTGACGCCCTTTTCTGTTGTAAAAATGATGTTCATTTTTAGTTGGCCGGATAATGTTAACATGGGTGCCATCTATACAACCGATGATACCAGGAACCCCGTCTTTACATAGTAATGTTGTTTACACGTTTTTTGTTCCTCCTCCGTTTGGTCAAAATTTATGTAATCATTGCAAAACAACTCCAAAATATTAATAACTTCCGACATAACCAATGAAACTGTAGGTTGTGCCATGCCGACTAAATAGTCTTGACCAACGGACTGCTGGTAAGAACCCTCAGCAAAAAAACGTAACATTGCCGCTAATTTTAAAATTGGTGAAATAGCACTTTTATATTTTGTCGGTTTAAATTTAGGGTTTATTTTGTCCAACAAATGTTTAAATGACTCCTTAGAGAGTCGGAAAGTCGTTTAAATCTGTAATAGAATTAAATAATAAAATAATAGGTACAGTGTTATTAATAAACTAACTTTTTCTCGGGAATATCCAAAGGACATGATTCGTGCCGCAGTACATTTCGTCCGATTCTCGTATTATTTACATTTTCCTCTTCGCCATCCTCATCACATAAAAAATATAAAGCCGCAGTATCCAAATTTTTTCTTTTTTTTTATCAAATTTACTCAAAAATAATTTTTAGTGAAATATTCGTGCAATTAACCTCACTTTTTACAACAATTTGACTGAAAATAAATTTCTCGAATAAGGGAAATGCGATATGCTAATGATATTTCATAATAATCTCATACGAAGCGGATCGTAGTTGTTGAATCGCAAGAAATGCGAAATGCGATTCGCTTCGCATCAAGTTCATAATAGGCCTCCAGGCTATCCTAAAAATATATTTCAACGTTGAATGAGATTTCGAAATTTAACTGATCCACACTTTTTGTGTACCGACAAAATTGCCACCAACTGTCATTTAGACAGTCAAAATCCATAAAATATTTAAATGGCTCTCTATAACGAAACATCAAACGTGTTTATTTATAATCGTGCTTAAAGAACATTATATCACCTTATTATTTAACGAAAATGAGTCAATTAAAAAAGTTTTTTAATTAAAGTTTCTTTATACAGAAAAAAATTGTCTTCCTCCATTTTACATTCAACATTATATAAGCTTTTACCGACTTAAATTAATTACATAATTAATCTTATTATCAATCTTCTTCTTGTAATATTATTAGTTTTCGATAAACGTATTACCTGTCTTTGGTGTAATGTACAAAATTCTCAAATTCGGGATCGCGTTTAATACAAATAATAAATTAATTTGTATCCCATCAATCCATTTACCCAAAGTGTTTCCTCTCCTACTTCTTGTGTTTGGTGGTATATGTATTTATAGTTGTATAATCAACCAAGAACAAGAATATTTCCGTCAATTTTCAAGGCATAATTTTCCTGGAGAAAATGGAAAATCAATAAATATTTTTAGTATAATATATCTGCCTAAGATAAAATTCATTTATTTTTGTTAATAGGAATATAATTAGCTAAAATGAAAATTATTAATTTTAAACGAGTATTAAAATTAATAATTTTATTAATTTAAATTTGAAAGGAAAAAGTTGCACGATTAATTGAAATTGTTCCGAAAGGAAATAAATTTAAAAATAATTAATGGAAATGTGTGTAACGTAATAATATTTTATTTCTAGCCAAATTAATAAAAATAATTATTTTACTTAATTGACGGTGTAGACGCACGACTGAGAATTTGTCTCTTTATAACCGACATCTTGTGTGGTTTGGTAAATGGTGCGACTCTTAAGAATTAAATGAGTATGCCTCTTCTCCAAATATATTCATCATTAGGATGCATCAACTTCATTCGATGGAGAGATAATTAAGCAGACATTTTTTCTTGCAACATACGAGTAGCTCGAAATTTAGAAAATATTAAATATGACAAATTTACAAATTTTTGATCTATAAAAGTATTAAAAAAAAAATTCTCGACTTAATGGCACAAAATTCTCCATTTGCCACATGCTATTGTGATCCGATTTGTCACAATACATCTAAGCCAATAAAGTTTTCTATTGATTACATTTTTCCGAAAGTTTGTGAAATTCAAACCAATTGCACCGAAAAAAATAAACCAAAAATTAAACTTTAGAGGAAATGAAATTGCATTTATTTTATTGGCCATGACAAAACTAACAGAACAATAATAGTTAAGGATTTTAAGTACACGGGTTCTCAACCTTCTTTATAAATGCGTACCATGAAAAATAAAAACGTGGATGTCATATAATACATGTTCGTTTAAACCTCTTATTCATGAGCGCCTCTAGTCCGTTAATAAAATAAGTCAAAAAATTTAGATAATCGCGAGGCTGGTTGCTAACCACTGATTTGGTAAATTTTTTACAGGAAACATAACAATGTTAATAATGTGATGAGCAAAAAATAAATAAATGATAGAAATTTTCGTTGTGAAAATTCAATATTCAAGTTTATCAGGTTATGTATCTATTCTAGTTTGCAGTTTACTATTGTTGTGCTCTATTTCTCGTCTCTGCATTTGGAACTCAAAACAATTCTCATATAGCTAAACACAATAAATTTCTATAGCATAGTTTGGAATTTTAATTTTATTTTCATTTTGTTATAGCATTTTTCTTTCGTTGATGAGAATGGCTGGAAATGATTTTTCATTTCAATTACATATTTTTGTCGTTTCCATTTCAAATCGATTGATAATACTGTACGAGATATAATACAATTTTACCTTGAATTTTATTATGTGGAAAACTATGGTTGATTTCTATTGAGATTTTATAATAATTATACAGTTCTCTCATGTATTGCAATTAATAATTAAATGAGAATTGGTTTAATAAAATTATAATTTTCAGAAATTCTGATAGCTATATCTGATTATACTAGTTTATGCATTATTTAAATATGTACTAACACTGTTAAAGTCAGAGGGACTGCGGTTTAAACATAATTTTCAGAGTTGGCCCGCTTATAAGAAAAACACAGCTACGGCCTATATCGGATTAAAGTAATCGCCAGTCTAACCTAAATTGCTAAACCCAAGCGATGATACAAGCCAGAAATTATTTTTCGAGTAAATGTCTGTTCTTAACGATAATACTATATGAGTAAATCTCTAAAATTACATTCGGCGTGTTCAGTCCGACGAAAAGGATAAAAATGATCATGATATTTTTTGTAACCCTAACTTCACTCCGAATAATTTTATGTCAAACCCGAGTTACACGTCAAAATACTGCAGCGGCATTTCATAATAAATATGTATGTAATACCACTCCCTAATGGTTTTTCATCCAAAACCGACCTTCATTTAAAAAATAAAATGCCAAATACGACTAATAGGTATAATAAAACCGTATAAGATAGATTTAAAGAAAATTTAGTTGGGTAAAATTAGTCTACAAGCTTTTTATTAACAAACAAATCGTTGGATACTTTTAAAAATTTGGATCTGAGTCCTAAACATCCTTGAGCTAGAGAAAAGTATCATCGGAAATCTTTTATTTGGTGTTGTACTTGTAACCGTCTAGTTCTATAACGGTATTCACAATCCAGTGATACGAACCAGATTTGACTAGGCAAATTCGTAACAAAATCATCTTGACTGTGTTCCTTTGTTCTACCTTGTTACAATATTGTAACAACACACGTATTTTACCGTTCCTAAATTTATTTCCCCTTATTATTACAAAAATCATTTTTAACCCAAGTCGAGTCTGCCTTTGAAGATGTCAAAATAATAAATGTGCTGTTGCTTAAACCAGTGCACTTAGAATACTAATACCTCATTGCTTTAACAAATTTGCAACACTACATGACGCCATTTTATGTCCATGATTCCGATCTTTAACTATAAATGTCTGTATAATGAAATAAATTCGTTTTCTATAAACTTTTCTTATGCAATGTCAATCGCGAGATTGATTGATTGATTGGAATGTGCGACCAAACCTAAGTAAGTAAATTGACCCGGTTTTAGACACCTTAGTAGCCAATAATTAGTAAATTGTTAGTTGAAATGTAATATAAGACGGTTAGCACAAGACAACACAATTATTTTTGATTTTTTTGGATATAAATATTCAGCAATCAGCATCCTAAAAAAAATTTATAATTATAATTAAAATTTATATTTAGTTGCAGTAAATTTCCTGAAATAAAATGTCATTATTATGCGTTAAATTATAAAAGAATAAAATAAATATAATGCTATGATTAGTATTAACTAAATTAATTTGGTTATCTTAAAACAAATTAAATCAAAATAAATTAAAATAACACGAACCCAGTAACCACCAAATATTGTAGTACTTGTATCAAAGCAGGAAAGGGACGCACAACCTTTTTATCATCAATGGATAGAATCTTTGTGAATCTGTTGATTTAATGGGTTTATTTATTAAAAATAGTTAAATAAAAAAATTATATAATGTGAAATCACTTGTCCTTGCCATCCCTAATCTAATGCAAATATGTACATATGTTTATTTATAAAAATAAAAAATAACCAAGTGAAATCTGGTTTCAAAAACAGCTAATCTGAAATATGTATGGTAATATATTACTAATGGATGTTTGGCACAGTTTTAGAACCCCAATACCTTAACAAATTAAAGAATTAAATAAAACTTTTAAAGCAATCAAGAATCTGTAAGATGACAGAATTAATAATAAGTAGCTAGCACAACTGTAGGATCCTTGATAACCAAATAACCCAAACTTATTAAATAAATCATAAAAACAACCACCAGCGATAATTATTTATCCAACCTAGAACACTAGAACAAACTAATCAAAACCTTTATCAATTTACAGTCTTCCGAAACAACTTAGAAAATAATTTAATTAAAGAAATGACATGATCCCTGAAAAACTACCTAAGTACAGCATTTAACTACATTTCAAATTTCAAAAAGTAAATATCCGCTGAAATATCAAATTTATTAGAAACCGATACCCAGCCATTATGATTCCTACTTTGTCTGCTCTTCTGAATTTTAAATTAAAATTTTATTTTTAATTAGGAAGTACCTATTACGATTTCAAAGAACTTCTGTAATCAAAAATCTTCATTAGAACTAAATAAATTTGCTTATTCAGGAACTGTTGAATAGTATTAATAATAAACGCACCTGATAAACCTCGAAAACTCTAAATTGCTCATCAAATTAAAATATAATAATTTAATACTCAAACGCTGAATAATTGGATGAAGGAATATTAGTAAAACTAGTTAACTTCTGAAATCACATTGTGAGAAGAATCATTTTTAAAAATAATCATAGTAAAATGTACCAAAAAAAATATGTAATGTTGAAATATGTATAAAAAATATGTATCCAGGACTACTCGATACCCGCCCCTTCTAGAACAAAAAACAAAACACACAAAATTATTTCCGAAACTATTTCAATAGACGGTTTGAACCCTCTCTTCGTGAAACCTCTACTATTCACAAAGCGATCTCCCACCAACATCACAAATCAACAACACCCATGCTTAACAAAGCCGTGATGAATCCATGTCAGATCATAAAAGTATCGCGGCAATCCTACAGCTCAAAAGCCATATTCCAGAACAAGTGGAAGAAGAAGTGGTGGCCATATTCCAGAACAAGTGCAAAATCTATAGTAGATTAAATTTTAAAACGTTCGGATTTAACGTACATTCGGATTTAACGGATTCCCCAGTTAGTCCGTTAAATCGAGATTTTTCTGTAGTAAATCCCGTTCGCTCACAGAAACAAAAAATCATCAATCCTTTTAATTTTTTTTATTCGCTCACTATTCGTTTATTACTGATTTATTATTTACGTTTAACACTACTGCTCATTTTAATTATTTAATATAAATTTTACATTAAAAAATTCATTTCAGTGAAGCTAATGTCTATAAAAATATGGACATAAATTTCTTCTTGTTTTTATTTCTAATAATATGCTATTTTTGAAATTGGTATAAGTTCATTAGGAGCTAAAAAAATGTTTATTTTTTAAATATTTTCAATAATTACACAGCTCCACAAAAACTCCGGCACCCGAGACGAGAATAGGTGTCCTATATGTTTTTGGGGTCGCTGATCACGAATCTGCACTCAGAATTTCCATATCGCATCAAAATTTTGAATAAATCGCAAAAAATCTATGAAAATCGATAAAAATCGATAAAAAAGCCCGCCTGTTCGTCAGCCTGCCAGTTCACCTACTCGCATGTCTACCCGCCTGCCTGTCTGTCTGTCCACGATTTTTTACGATTTTTCGCAATTTTTTCGGGACTTTAGTCTGTTTTTTGGCGATTTCTTTTTTTTTCTTTTTTATATTTCATTTTAGCATAGGAGCAATTTTGAAAAAAATGTTGATGCGATACGGCAATTCTGAGTGCAGATTCGTGATCAGCGACCCCAAAAACATAAAGGACACCTATTCTCGTCTAGGGTGCCGGAGTTTTTTTTTTGTGGAGCTGTGTTATTATTTCATAATAAAATTTAAAAGATGTATAAGTGTTAAAACATCACTCGAATTGAATAACGTTTGCCAATATTTTTAAATTAATTCAAATGCAAACCCTTAAATAAATCGATACATGAAAAAATGGACTTATACACCATTTTCAAAAATAACAGCTCACTTATCTTATGCATCCTTTGGAATCAAAAAAGTCATACATATTGAAAGTTTACATACAATGCGTATGATACTTCAAGCAACGGTATTAAAATGCATGTAAGTAAAAATTGTTACGTATATATTCTACACTAATGCAACTAACCATACACAAATTAATATAATAGTAAAATTTTTCACTTTACTTATCAAATTACACAAATTATTAACATATTATTATTATTTATTCAACACATATAATTATTAGATAATTAATTAATTAACCACAACACATCTAAATTAAATTATTACTTATTTCGAGGAGAGACAAAAACACGTCTTTCCTCGACGACGATCAATCGCCGACTGCAACGTCAATCACGATTCGCGAGAAGCAATAAATCAATTAAACTAGTAGAAGCGGACAATTGAAATTGTCCGATAAGCGCTCGATAAAATAGGAAAAATGCAACAGACGGACGGACAGAGGTGGAAAACCTCTGAAACAACTAAGATGCTAATACAACAAATTAGCCCAATAGACTAAAAATGAATAAACTCTTAAGCAAATCAAAAAAAAATTACAGAAACTAGTTTTGAAATAATACTCTTTTTATTATAGATAAAAGTATGCCTAGAATAATAATTGAAAATTTTAAAAAAAAGTAGAGAGCCGCATCTGTGTGACCTCTATTTTTAGAAAAAGTTGAATATCTCGAAAACTACTTGACCTAGAGTTCCCAAATTTTAAATGTGACCTTTTTAGAGTAGTATCTATCTGTGTGCAAATTTTGAACTCTCTGGTGTGTATAGTTTTTGCTGTGATAGTGCCAACAGACAGACGGCCTAAGTCTTTGTATAAGCTTGCTCGCAAGAGCGAGCGCTAAAATTATAATATGGACCATTATATTATGGAACCATTGGTAAGAATTAATTTATTATATTATTAATTAAAATTATACATTCAACATTTCGTTAAACCACCAAATCTCAAGCACGTTTCACGAACAGTACTGCATTCTACAGTTCAGAAAGGATATTATTGACTTAAATTTAATGACGTATCAAATAGTACTGCCTCGTACTCTAGGTGCATTTCATAAAACGGCTGTCACTTCATTTATTTATTTATTTTTTGACGTTTATATAATGTTCATCCCCACCACTCAACTCTGACAGTTCTTACAATATTAACAATAAAGATCAAAGCAATGCACCTAGAGCACCATGCACTTCTGCTCGATACGTCATTAAATTTATGTCGGCAGTTTCTTTTCTGAAATGTAGATGGCAGATATAATCGTAAAAAGCAAAAAAACAAAAGACAACGACGGAAAATATTAAAAAACAAAAATAGTTTGGTTCGAAATATATAAGAGAGTAGTGGATGTAATTTTTTCTTTAGCCAAAATATTTCACGTGTCTTTTACCTACATAAATGTTGAATGAAATGTTGAATGCATAATTTAATAATAATGTAATAAAATAATTATGATCAGTGGCTTGAATAGTTTTTTTTTTAATTTGACGTTTCACGAAAACAAAACTAAAAAATGCAAACAAAAATCATTCCTTTATTTGGTTTGTGGGATTAAGTTTCTTTCCCACTGTTTTATTAATGCGATGTTATAAGTGCTTATTTTCACTATTTAATTGAGGAGATACATTTGTATTTGAATCGCCAACACTTTAATTAAAAACACTCATTCAGATTAATACATTTATTTTTTTAATTATTTAATTATAATTGGTTGAATATAAATTACATTTATGATACTATACTTAAAACACGACTAAAAAATAACTAACTTAATTGTTCGAGGTTTTTTTATAATACCCTCAAAAAAAAATAATAGAACATTAATGTTTTTTTTCTTTTGTCACGACCTACGATGATAGACCGGGTCGATTTTGTGTCTCCTCCATTGTTTTTTTAGAGTTCATGAAATTTCGAAAATTGACATTAAATTGGACGTTCAAATTTGTAAACTTCGCCACAATACTCCCTCGCCGAAAATAAACCAAATAAAAGAACCGACGGTGATCCAAAAGCTGCTTTCAGTCAAAACGTGACGGTGGTCTAATTTTTCTTCCAGTCCTGGTTTGAACTGGTTCCTTTGTTGAAAGATTGAAGCCAACCTTTTTTAACGCATTTGTACCATCAGAACCCGGCTCGTTAACCGAAGTTCTCTCACCCATTATCCCTTCTTTCGAGAACTTTAAACGGTCCTGAATAAGGTGGCTGCAACGATTTCCTTACAAAATCCGACCATAACAACACACGTTGAAAGTTCTCTGCTTACAAAAGTTTTTACATTGGAGTGCCTGGTTGCCGGAGACGGTCTAATCTCATCAAAATGATTTTTAAGATTATTGACAAAATCTGGCTGATGAATTTTATCTGTCGAAAAAGAATTTAGAAATTGACCAGGCACCCTCAACGTACTTCCGTAAACAAGTTCAGCCGGAGAAATTTTAAGTTCCTCACTATGTAACGTGCGTAAACCTAAGAGTACGGTTGGCAAGAATATTACCCAATCAGTTCGTTCATGACACATGATTGGGGTCTTTAACGTTCTGTGCCATCTCTCAATCATACCGTTGGACTTTGGGTTATAAGCCGTCGTTCTTACTTGCCTGAATCCGGTTAACACTGACAATTCATTAAAAAGACAAGTCTCAAACTGCGAACCTTGGTCTGTGACTATGACGTTTGGTACCCTGAAGCGTGAAATCTATGTGGAGTATACCGCAGAAGTGACAGTAGCTGCAGTAATATCAGGAACTGGAATTACCTCAGCCCACCTCGTATACCTGTCGATTAATGCAACGCAATACCGCTGATAGTCAGAAATAGGCAAAAGACCAATGATGTCTAAGTGAATGTCTGCAAAGCGTTGCGAAGTTAATTGGATTTTTGACAAGCTAACCAGGATTGTGCCATAGTTTTTTAATCTTTCGCGATGGAAGGCCAGATGACATTTTTCGTCAATAATTGTTGCTTTAATTCCAGGGTATGAAAGATTATTTAAGGCTTCAAAAACTTTTTTCCGAAATTCAATTGGAATAAAAGGTCTTTGATTAGCTGTCGAAATATCACAATATATAGTTTTTCTAGAGTTAAAACTAAACGGAACTTGGACAAACTTTAAAGTTAAATTATCGCGCATCAGATCTTTTAGCTCGACATCAATGGTTTGGGCATCCGCAATTTGCACATAAACTATACTTTCAGGAATAGAAATTAGATTATGCGGGAAAGTATATCTGCGACGACATTATCTATGCCTGAAATGTGTTGGATGTCAGTTGTGAACTGCCCGATGAAATCCAAATGTCGGAATTGACGCGGTGATGCATTTTCCGGATTCTGACCACAAACTGTA
This sequence comes from Nephrotoma appendiculata, assembly GCA_947310385.1. NCBI lineage: Eukaryota > Metazoa > Arthropoda > Insecta > Diptera > Tipulidae > Nephrotoma > Nephrotoma appendiculata. Next base: position 243,017,775 of record OX371223.1, on the reverse strand, counting down.
GACAAGTGGTTTATGGTCCGTAAGCAACGTAAACTGTCGTCCTTCCAAAAGGTATCTACAATGCTTGATGCCAGAGTACGCTGCTGACAACTCTCTGTCATAAGCACTATATCTTTGTTGCGTTTCATTAAGACGAACCGAGAAGAAGCTGAGTGGTTGCCAAATATCGCCGATATACTGTTGAATTACTGCGCCGATAGCTGTGTCCGAAGCGTCTACCATGATAGCGAGTTTAGTAGTAGATGAAAGATGTGCAAGAAGAGTAGCTTTACACAACTTCTCCTTACAATTGTCGAAGGCATCAATGGACTCTATTGACCAATTAATTGGAATTTTACTATTTTCCTTATAACCTTTAAGAAAATCATTAAGTAAAATTTGATCAGTCGTGGCGTTTGAAATGAAACGTCTTTAGAAAATAATCATCCCCAAAAATCTTTTGATTTGATTAACCGTCGACGGACGTTCAAAATTGTTGATGACTTCAACACGTTCTGGAACAGGTAAAATGCCAATTGCATTAACAAAATGTTAAGAATTTAACTTCAGGTACGAAAAATCTTGAAGATGTGGAATGGGATAACGATCTGGAATAGTAACACAATTCAGACTTTGGTAATCTCCACACGGTCTTCAATCTCCAATTTTCTTCAAGACAAGATGCAAAGGACTAGACCATGCACTATAACTTGGACGACAAATTTCTAGTGCCATCACATTCTCGAATTCCTGTTTTGCTATTTTAAATTTATCAGGTGCCAAACGTCTAGTTTTACAGGAAACCAGTGGTCCAAAAGTTTTCAGCCGATGAGTGATCATATGATTAACAGGTTTGACATTAAAGGAGTTTGTCATAAATTCTGAAAGTTTAGAGAGAAGTTGCTGGATTTGATTATTAACCTGGGATTTATCTAGTTGAGACGCAGTGTTGACTCGGCTGTGAGAGCGATAGAATCAATAGTAAACAAAGATGTCGTTGGATCTAGAAGACGAAGTTTGCCAAGATCAACAATCAATCTAGTACTTTTAAGGAAATCAGCTCCAATAATGGGCCACTATGAATTCCCACTTAAAATTACGCCGTAACCCAAAATTTAAATTTCAAATTTTTGTTCCATATGCTTTAATTGGCGTTCCATTCGCAGCGAATAATTTGGAAGTAGTGAAGGCCTGCGGAATGTAACAAATTTTGAGTGAAACAACCGAAACGTCAGCACCAGTGTCTATTAAAAATTCAATTCTAGAATTGGAATCATGTATTAATAGACGACTGGTAGTAGATTCATCAGTGACCGTCGTCACGTAATGATGAACATTTAAAAATTCTTCTTGATCAACTGACTTCCGCAGGTTTTATCGTAAAATTTACATCCAACCTGACATTTCTATGCTTTGTCACCGAATCTAAAATGTCAAAAACACAATTCGAATTTTGGATTAACCCGACCTCTAGATCTTGAACGCGAATTTATACGATTTCGATTTTGATTATTTGAACGAGATCGAGATCTAGGGTTAACCATGCTTTTGAGTTCAGTCAAAAATTCTATCCTAAAATCTTCTAATTTAGCGTCTAAATTAGATGCTCCAGAAATGCCAGTTGCATCACAGTACACGTTAGATACCACAAACGATGATGGGACAAAAGCGTTGCAAGATGCAAAACAGCATATAACCTTAACGGTGGCATTACCTCCATCATATTGTCTGACCATGCTGCCAAAAACATCTAACGTTACGTCATTCTCGGAAGTGTTCAGAATAACTTGAACCTGCGAAGGCAACCTCTTCATCCAAAGTTGTCTGAGCAACTTATCGTTAAAATTACTGCCAGCATTCAACCTAATTTGATTCAGTAATTGTGACGGTTTTTTATCACCTACAGTGAGGTTTGTCAGGATATTATTCAGGCGTGACATCTCTGACTCGCCCAACACGCGAATCATTTCCTCTTTGAAAACTGAATAGGGAAGTGCTCCCCCATAAGAGAACCTGGTGGTTTCCGACCTGAAGTTCGCGACAGCGAACTGCGATTCCAGAATCGAAAACCAAACTGTCGGATACTGACTGTACAACGATTGTGGAGGTCGGAATCGCACCGCTCCAATCTCCAAATTTGGATTTTGGACATCAGTCCAACCAAGTCCTGAACCAGACTGCCCAGACGACTGAGCAACTCCTGGAACCCGGGAAAATTTTGTGATTGAAGAAACAATTGGAATTGTTCTGACAATAAATTTTGAATTTGCGAAGACTAGATGCTTCTGCAGAACTTGCATCCACATAAGCCTCGTCATTGACTGGGGAGTTGGTATGAATATTTGGCTCCATTTACAAATTTAAACCGAAACAAGAAACAAAATTTGAAAAAACAAGTAGTAGAAAAGAAGTAAAACAAATGAAATGAAATACGAAATTAATTTTAATTTATTTTAAAAGGAATTTTTTTTTGTTGCGAAAAATGAACGCAAAAAATTACGGAAAAAATCATTTGCCCAGTCTACCTTCGTTTATAATGTTGTCGCGAATTCCAAAACCTTCTTGTTGCTGACTATTCTCCTGTTGATAGCTCGCTACAATACTCCACTGCCGTTGTAAAGTTTTATCACTTTATGATTAACCACTGCTTATAACTGCTGCATAGCCGCAAATGTTAAATGGAATGAGTTGAATGCCACTGGCAGAAACAGCTCCACAGCATGAATGATTTATATATGTGAACGAATATGCAGCCGCAATTGTGTATGAAAACACACATAGATCACGTCGGTGGTCACCAATTTGTGGAGTTAAGTTTCTTCCTCACTACCCAAGTATCGCTACTTCCAACTTATTTCGATTTTTATGGAACAATTGTTGGAACTAGGTTCCACAGTCAAGTTCCATTTTATTACAAGTTTTACTATGAACTGTGGAACAAAAACCCATAACTCGAGGAACTGGATATTTTTGAGCTCCATATATGTCTTCCATGAAATATCTCAAAAACGTAACGAAAGTTGGAACTGTCAAAATGAGTTCCAATTTGTTATACTTGGGTATTTTATTTTTGTGATGTTATGTGTGTTTATTTTCACTATTTAATTGAGGAGATGCATTTGTATTTGAATCGCTAACACTTTAATTACAAACACTCATACAGATTAATACATTTATTATTTTAATTGTTTAATTATAATTGGTTGAATATAAATTACATTTATGATACTATACTTAAAACACGACTAAAAAATAACCAACTTAATTGTTCGAATTTTTTTTATAATACCCTCAAAAAAAATAATAGAACATTAATGTTTTTTTTTTTTTTGTCACGACCTACAATGATCAAAGACGTTAATAATATTATATAGACCGGTAATGACTAAATGTCAAGTGAGTAAATTTCAAAGGAAAAAAGAGATAGTCAAAAAATAATCAGTACTGTATTAAGAATTTTTATTAACGAATATGAATGAAGTTAGTTACTTGTACAATTAGAATTTTGTCTAGTTATCAGCATTCAAGAATTTTACAATATTTTTTTAGACCACAACTGGTTCATGATAATATTACACAAAATAATTAATCGAATTTATACAATAAAATTATTTCGCAAAAGCTATTCAACTATTCCATATAATTCATAAAACCGAAATATTCACTGTTTAACAATTATCAATATACTTAATTAACCCTAGAATCACATTTAACTATAGATATTTTAGTATTAAAATATTTAAAATACTGAAAAAAATAAAATGCGCCATTTCCGTGTTTCCACATACATAGCTGAAAACGTTTTCGGTACGGGACTGGCGGAATCTATTGTTCATAATTCATATCATCCACAACAAATTTTTTTTTTCGATACATTTTATTTTAATAACGCACAAATTAGAAGCACAAATTTGATCACAAATTGTATTCAACACACAAATTTCATCACAAATTATATAAAATTTTCAAATATGTAATTCTATTTTGAAAGGCAAACAACCAGAAACAAAAGCTTTATGTTGTGGATGATATAGAAATCAAAGACAGAGATATAAATATAATTTTATATACGCATCCCGTCCTCTCTGTCCACGCATGAAATAGACGATTTTATATGGAGAAAAGGCATATTACCGGTCTATGTATATAGTATTATGTCTATGACAATGATAGACTGGGTTTTGTGTCTCATCCATCATTTTTTTAGAGTTAATGAAATTTCGAAAATTGACATTTAAATTTGACGTTCAAATTTGTAAACATCGCCACAGATTGTACTGCCATCTATAAAATGATGTCATGTGGCAAAATATTTAAAGCAATGAGGTGTTCTAAGTGCATATTTACGCTAATTTACCTCCAACAGTAAAATAAAGTAGACACAACTATCGGGAGTTTATTAAGTTAATATATCAACCGGAGTGAGAGCAGTACGAATACGATTATGATATTAAAATTCAACGTTTGCCGAACTGTAGGTAATTAAAACTGTTCATCAAAATCACAAGTTGCAAAACAAACTGCAAAGATTGACAAAACCAGCACCAACTAAAATACTTGGGAAATTCGAAAATTACAGGGAATCATTTATTGAGTCAGCATTAGCAACAACACTCCAAAATAGACGTGCTGGAACAAAGTGGAATTCAGCTCAAACTTTGCTTTTTGAAACCGATGTTTTCGAGACTAGGACGTCCTTATAATCATTTATGGCAGCCGACCGAAAAGAGCACGAACAGTTTCTTAGCCGGATTGACACTTCAAATTCTTTCGCTTACTTGTGCAAATTATTTAAACGATGAAGATATCGACGATATTATTATGAGTATTACAATTATAACCAGAACTAGAATTAATATATTTATGAAGTACGAGTACAACAAATTACATAAAACCTAGGTTATTTTTTTTCTCATTTTGAGAATAGTCATTTAGAACATTCCGATTCCAGAATACCAAAAGCATTCTCAATAACCACTCGTCCTCAAAAATTGCGGTAGTTAAAAAGTTGTTCTCCAATCTGTAAGTGTAAAGACACTGCCGGACCACCGATAAATGATATATTTGAATTATGCAAGATTTTGTGTGTGGGCAATGGCAAGTAATTTTTAAATAGTGCCTTGCTAAATAGACCCATCCAAAAAATATCATTGCATTTTCTTTTTTCCCAGATAACAGGGAAGGGCAGGACTCAATTTTGAGTTCGGGTATAGTTAAAAATATTGTCAGTCCCGAGAAGGTTCAAAATAATTGCAAACCTATATACTCTATATTCGCTATATCTTGCTTAATCTGTTGAAATATTTGTTTGCATCTAAAATTTTCGAGCATCTGAAAGACGGTTGATAATTCACTAAATTAACCACCAATTAAAATATAAACTTTTAAATTAACAAATAACTGAAAAAATTGTTTACAAAACTTTGCTTGAAAATGGCAACATTAATTTATATAAAAACTATTGAACCATTTTTTGTAGGTTCTGAAAAGTTCGAAAAAACTTTTTTGCTGTCTGCATACTAAAACAAAAAGATTTCGGTTCGTATACTAAGAAGAAGCTTTGATTAAAACTTTTATTTTATTATTGCATTTTTAAATCAATAAAATTAACTGTTTATTAATAAAGTAGAAAACATTAAGATTAAGAAGTAAATATTTAAGCACACGTGATACACTTTATTAAAATGAAGAGTTGTTGTGGCTGTGCACAGCGAAGCTTTAAGTTTGAAGTTAAGTTACATTATATATCATAGACATAATGTAACAATTACAAAACCAAATAATTTTAATGTACTGAATTCTAATTATTATTTTTTGTCAGATTTGTTAATTTGCATGTTGTATAAATACGAATAATGCATCTATTATATTCATTATCATTGGTGAATAATAAATATAACAAGAATATTTGTTAGGGTACGAATTTATTACACATCTAACAGTACGATAAAGTTTAAATTCCCATAATTGCATGTACAATGCACAAAAACAATAAAGTTTCGAAATTAAGAAAGGGAAATATTTTAATTTTTAATTAATATTATTACAGTAGTACCATTTTTGGTCTACAATTATTTTTACAGTTGGGATACATTTCGACGGATAATAAATTTTATTACTTTTGTCTAAATATCTACCGTAATACTAGAAAAAACTTTACAATTTTGACAATTTTCGTTTCATTACGGTTTGGCAAAAACTCTCTACCAGGATCATTCTTATTTCAGATTAGCGAGTGATTAATCCCTTGGATCCTAGCCAGCTCCTGTATACACCGGGGTCTAGGTTTCAATTTCGACAAACATTTATCAGAAACTCGTCCATACACTTTTGACTATATCGCTTTCGACTATATTGTTGAACATGTAGCATTTTGTTCGCTTTAGTTGTACCATAAGCATTTAACCATAAACATCTTCCGGTTAGTCGATTCCAAACATCAATATGTCATGTGCTGTGTCTGTGTGTGTATGTTTCGAAATCTCATAATCCCAATTGTAAAATAAGAAACTTCTTACAAAATTATTTTTATCAATAAACATAATTTCTTAGCTATTAAAAAATCAAGGTGAACCACTTTTTCTCCCAATTTTAATTCACAATGTTTTTCATAAATGCTATACTGTTCAAAATATTTGCAAAAAATATTAAATTGTTCACTCGTAAAAAATGTTTTTTTAAAGTTTGTCATTTCGATTAAAACAACCATTTCGAACTTCGGTAGTAAATCGAATGGTATAAATCTGCAGAAATTTCGAGGTCGAAAATGTTTATGATTACTATACTTACTTTTACTTTGTAAAAGTGTTTACTAAGCAATAATTACGCTTCACTTAGTTAAGCAACCTTTGTTCTATTTAATTAAAAAAAACAGTTTTGCTTCAATCAATTTGGATATTTTCATAGTACCAACCGAGTTTCATACTATTTATTTGAAAAAGATCTTCGATCTATCCAATCCTCATTTTCATCATAAACCTCAGTTCCTTTCCTTTCGATTGAGAAATGATAAAGTTCTATTTTGGAACAAGCCGCAATACAGCGGCAAAACCGGATCACCGCTAGACAAATTTTACAAAAACATAATCCATCCTCTCTCAATTATTTTCAAAATCGGTTCAGATGTTTATGTCACATAGGGACCTGGATCCTATTTGAGAAAATTAATTTTCATGAATTTAGAACTCATCGCAATCGAAGCTTAGCACTCAAAAACCCCTAAATGAATTTCCCAAAATTAGGATACTTCGCAATCCATTCATGACATTAGAAAATCCTTATCACTGCAATTACTATCTAAATCGAATTTTCCCGAAATTAACACTCATTGAAATCGATTCCTGGCATTTGAATCTTTGGCGTTCATTTTACAAAATTTTAATTAAAAAAACCCGGGCCCCACCAGACTACATCAAAATCGTTTGATTTGAGGTGGAAGAAAATGTGAAAACGGGACCAAGTTCAAAACGTTAATTATATAGAAAATGCTACAATTCAATGTTGTTAATCATAATTGTAAACATACAATGTCCCTGTAACGCAGGAATACAACATGGTGCAACATTCCGCAATATGATGACCACTGATATGAATACATGGATTCGACATGCATAATATTTTTAATAATAAACAGCACAAACGAATGGTATAACTTTTTTTTTCTAGTTGTACCGCTCACTCTAAAACGTTAATTCCGAAAAAGAGCTGTACTTGATTCGGAAATAATTTTCTTAACATCAAACTCGAGCTAAACTTATTAATCAAAGATTTTGAGACTGATTAGCTAATTAAGGCATTATTTGAACTATTCAACATTACACTACTTATTTTCGGAAAATATTTTAATTTTTTGCTACTCTATTTCCTTGAAATTTTTAATACACATCTGTAAAATAAATCAAAAGAAAAAAGTTCTAGTGAAATGTCAAATTTCGAACATAAACAAACTTGTTTACTATGGACGAGCATCATTCGTAAAATTTACTGAATTGGTTAGTTATACAATTGGCAAAATGGCTGTGATTTGAAATAAAGAACAATTTCGTGGATCAAAGTAACTAAAATTTAATTTTATTCATGGCTAAAAATAATCAGTCGGCTTAGTTGTTGCTTTATGTGTGTAGTATTCGCATCATTAATTTACCTCGAAATTTGTGAAAATTTTATTTTAATGAAACATTTTATTATTGGTATAGTGAGTTTGTATATGTGATTATTATCCATTTCCGTATCGAATTGGTGGCTGTGCAGTCATGGAAATAATTCGCCGATATTCAAATCGCATAAAATTCGTAATGCCAATCGTTCGTCTTTTCAATTTCAAGTTGATAAATGCATTTTTAAAGTACAGTAGTGTTAGTTATAATATTAATTAATTTTTAGTAAATTTGTTTACATATATGATATCTATTTATAACGGTACGTAGGTTAGTTTTATACAATTCCATTTCCGAAAATTCGAAAATTCCAAGACAAGGAAAAAAACATTTTCTTTCTCAGTCACACAGAAGCAAACTTTTTTTATTCTTCTTCATTTTTTTTCTTCTAACACGAATTTTTTCCTATGTCGTATCGGTATCCATGTATTCATATATCAGTGGAGTGGATGGAACATAACGCCAGATATCTAATTAAAGATAAACACAACGAAAATGGCACCATGCCAACGTGGTGCTGTATGACGCAACATGATGAAATATTCCAAAACGTAGTGCAACATCCCACAACATGTTGCAACATAACGTAACATCGTGCAACATCATGCAACATTGTGCGACTAGATGTGCCAGCATCCGGAGGACCCCAAAATGAATTATTCAGAAATCAGAATTCCTTGTAATCGTCAGAAAATCCCGCCTCGTCAATTTTTATCAAAATTGTTAGAACCAATGGGACCCATTCCCTGCGTAAATGGATTTTCCCAAAATTACGACTCATCGAAATCAATTTCTGGCATCAGAAACCGCCTATTACCGCAATTTTTATCAAAATCGAGTAAGCCGAAGAAAAAGAAAAATGAATCCGGGCCCAACGAATGGACGAGCCCCTAAACGAGTTTTCACGAAATTAGAACCCATCAAAATCACGTATGTGAAGATAGCCCGAAAAACCATCCCGAGAAAAGACTTTTCAAAAAATTGGTTTGAGTCCACGCTAAATACGATAAAAACCTTTTGGCTCGAAAAAAAAAACAACATGAAACAACCTAAAATTACACTCTATCCCGAAAATAAAAAAAAATAATTTATAAACCTGTTTATTATTTTTATGATTTTAAAATATTTACGTTGCAAAAAAATGTAATGTGTTGTACGTTGTACAATAATAAAACAGTAACATTATTATTTTAAAGAAAATCTTAGTACATATTTCTGTATTCTTTCTGTAATATTATAAATTTAATAATGACGTGTTATTGTATTGTGTTTACACATAGTATTTAATTTACTACAAAAAACACGCATATGATCTATATACCTAAATATAAACTCATATATTTCCGCTCACATGAATTGCCGAGTACATTTTTTGATGGGAGTGACTCGATTAGATCATTTCTGACTTATATTAGGTAACCTAGTTGCCATACGATGGGGATTAGGAGTATTTCTGGGCCCAGATTTAACCGATGTTTGTTGTATATGAAATGCTCCCATTAATACTCATATATGCCCTGGAGTACCCTGGTTCAATTCTCTACTTGTTTCGTCTTGGACAGCGTCCTCCTTTTACACAGCGACGTCAACACCATCTTTTGCTCTAAGAGTTGCTTGCAGGAATGTGGATCTTAATTCCTAAAAGACCAAAGATCCTTCTTATTTCGTGGTGGTCGTTGCTTTGCCCTTCAATGAACTCTGCCAGCTCCTCGATTTGCTTACTCATGCGCTCCATTGAATCAATCTTCCTTCCCAGCTGTGGAGCTTTGGAATCCTTAATATCCGATATTGAACTAGTCCCTGTGTACCCGTGAGTTATTGAACCGGATTAAGGCGATCGGGGTAGACTACTCCTCTGCTCGAACGGAATCAGGTTCGTCACTGAGGTGGTAGAAAAACTTGTAGTTATATCTGCAACAACAGCCAAGTTCCCAACTGTAGTAGCATTGCCAAATAGTCGCAAAAAACAATCATCTGGGCCCAGAAATACTCCTAATCCCCATCGTATGGCAACTAGGTTACCTAATACAAGTCAGAAATGATCTAATCGAGTCACTCCCATCAACCAATGTACTCGGCAATCCTTGTGAGTGACGATATATGAGTATTAATGGGAGTATTTCATATACATCAAACATCGGTTAAATCTGGGCCCAGAAATACTCCTAATCCCCATCGTATGGCAACTAGGTTACCTAATATAAGTCATAAATGATCTAATCGAGTCACTCCCATCAACCAATGTACTCGGCAATCCTTGTGAGTGACGATATATGAGTATTAATGGGAGCATTTCATATACAACAAACATCGGTTAAATCTGGGCCCAGAAATACTCCTAATCCCCATCGTATGGCAACTAGGTTACCTAATATAAGTCAGAAATGATCTAATCGAGTCACTCCCATCAACCAATGTACTCGGCAATCCTTGTGAGTGACGATATATGAGTATTAATGGAAGCATTTCATATACAACAAACATCGGTTAAATCTGGGCCCAGAAATACTCCTAATCCCCATTGTATAGCAACTAGGTTACCTAATATAAGTCAGAAATGATCTAATCGAGTCACTCCCATCAACCAATGTACTCGGCAATCCTTGTGAGTGACGATATATGAGTATTAATGGGAGCATTTCATATACAACAAACATCGGTTAAATCTGGGCCCAGAAATACTCCTAATCCCCATCGTATGGCAACTAGGTTACCTAATATAAGTCAAAAATGATCTAATCGAGTCACTCCCATCAAAAAATGTACTCGGCAATTCATGTGAGCGGAAATATATGAGTTTATATTTAGGTATATAGATCATATGCGTGTTTTTTGTAGTAAATTAAATACTATGTGTAAACACAATACAATAACACGTCATTATTAAATTTATAATATTACAGAAAGAATACAGAAATATGTACTAAGATTTTCTTTAAAATAATAATGTTACTGTTTTATTATTGTACAACGTACAACACATTACATTTTTTTGCAACGTAAATATTTTAAAATCATAAAAATAATAAACAGGTTTATAAATTATTTTTTTTTATTTTCGGGATAGAGTGTAATTTTAGGTTGTTTCATGTTGTTTTTTTTTCGGGCCAAAAGGTTTTTATCGTATTTAGCGTGGATTCAAACCAATTTTTTGAAAAGTCTTTTCTCGGGATGGTTTTTCGGGCTATCTTCACATACGTATCAAAATCGATTCCTTATATTTAAAATATCCGCTTCGCCAATTTTTATCAAAATCGGCTCAACCGGTAAAAGATTAAGTATCGGAAGCCGCTAAATGGATGATATGGCCGCTAACGAATGGTACTCGAAAACAGCGGTACTCCTTCATCTAGTTTTATAAAAATCTGTGTGAGATGCAAAAAATAAAAAAGGGCTCCGGGCCCCATCCGGGCTCCCCCCCCTCCCCCCCAAAGCATAAGCTTTGCTCTATATAAATTATACAACAATCGTCAAATTAAAGACATCATAGCGGAAAATGGTAAAATTCTAAATGAAAACTAGCTTAAAAATAAAAAAAATGTATCATAATTAACGATAAATAAACAAAGTTCACGCATGAAAATTAATTTCCTGCCACATTCACAACAGTTACCAGGTGTACAGGCATGAAATACGGATTTCGGACAACAGATGGTGCACCAATACAGTTTGTGCTATCAAAATATGACACTGCGCCATTTTGTTGTGCCATCAACAAGCGTTATATGCGCACGAGTTTTAAATTGGAAAAGTGTGTGCATAGTGTGGTATTGTGTTCAATATGTCGAAATTTATACCAAACAAAGAGCATTCGCGGACAGGATTAATATTTTGTTTTCATTTGACGAAAATTGCTGCTGAATCATACCGATTACTGCGATATAGCTTATAGTGAACATTCTCCATCGCAAGATACGTGTGAAAGATGGCTTCGACGTTTCAAAAGTGGTGACTTCGATGTGGCAGATGAGGATATAAATCAATTATCCGTCGTGGTCAACATTCCCGTAAAATGTACATCAATTCTTATACCTAGGTATAACCTTAAAGTAAGAATTTTTAAATATATATCAGGTCACAAGCCTCATTTTGCAATAATTGAATTGTTAATAAATTAGCAAGTTCGCTGATAATAGTGCTAGGTACAGTTTAGCCGTTACAATTCAAAAATTGTATCGTTACCATCCCTAGTCGCTTGGAGACATGTACCGTCCGGTTACCCGGTCTACTCTAGCGCACTGTTACGTTCTTTTAAGACGTTGATCAGTAATTTGGGCAGTGGTAATTCATGTATGTTTGAGTTACCAAGCCACTTTTGTTTTAATGACTTGACCGTCACCTCGTTACATTCGAAAAGTAGGTGGTTTACATCTTCTACTTCCGAACCGCATAGACATCGACAATGGTTTATTATTTTAAATCTCTGGAGGTAGGCCTTAAACTTACCATGCTCAGAGATTACTTGAATAATCGAGCTCGTTAGTTGTAGTTTCATTTTTAGACGATCTTTTACGTCTGGAATGAATGCAAATATATGCCTTCCATTTGCTGATTCATTCCATCTTCATTGCCACAGGTTAATCGCCATTTGCTCGATTTCATTTTTGTTGCTATATTGAATTTGTTCCCTATCTGCGACATGTATATGGTCAACTTATTCATTCATGGCGCTTCTTCTAAGGTGATACATGAGCGCTCGCTTTTTGATTAGAATATCCACCGGGAGCACGCCAGCCAGAACCACAACAGCGTCCTTAGATACCGTTCGGTAGGCCTTTGTTACTCCTAGCAGTATATTCCTCTGAGCACTTTCTAGTGATCTGATGTGGTGACAGTTTAACCTGTCGTACCAACCAGCTGCGGCATACGTGAAAAGCGCCTCCGCCACACCTTTGTATATTATTACAAGTGTTTTGTGATTCAGTCCCCATCCCTCTCTTGACACGCTCGCCAATGAGTGGAATAGTTTCTTAGCGTTTTCACAGACTCTAAGAACGTGAGATGTTACGCCCATTCGTTCATCTAGGTCAACTCCTAGATATCTAACGCACTTGACCATTTTCATGTTTCGACCGTTTAGTGAAATTGTTGGTGGTCGACTAGAGTCAAATTTGCCTTTTAGCTGCAGCATAACTGTGCAGCATCACTGCAGATAGTGACATTTTATTTGTTTCGCACCATTGTATCATGTTATTTATGGCGATTTGACCCTGGCGTTGAAGTTCAAGCCTCGAGTTGTTGTGCACCAGAACATAGCAATACATATATAGTAGTACCATCATTCGAAAAAAATCTTTAGAGGGTGAAAATCCAGATAGCGCGTTAATCGAAATTAAGTTATGCAATAATTTTACTAGTTCGCCTAAATGTTTGCAAGATTAAATACACTTACAGTACACACGGCGTATTTTTGTATACCATTAACCAGTATAGTATTGCTTCACTCTAACTTATTATACTACATATTAACACAGAAAATATTTATTTCAACTCGTATTGTTTTACAATTGTCAAGGTCATGTAGAAAATGTGTTTCATATTTTTTGTGATAAACAATAAAACAAATCATGAATACCTTACTTCAATTTTCTTTTTATAAAAAATAGCATAAATAATTTTTTTTCTATGATAGAAATGCAAAAGAATATGAATTGTTCAATCAAATAAATCCATTATTGGAAAGGAGATATGAACGATAGGATATATACATACATATGTATATTATTATATTGAGTACATACTTAGCTGTGTATTATTATTGTTTATTTTAAATACATCTGTTCTCACAAACACAAACGAATAAAGATTAAAAATGAAAACGATGTAGAAATCTATATAGAACAACTAAATACAATTTTTTAAAAGGATGCCGTCGATTGCACTGTTACAGTATGGTAATTTATAATTGAAAATATGTTTGTACGAGTAATTTTCTTATAATATACATACATTAAGAACAATGTATTGTTATGGAAAGGCAAATTTTCTATTTATCCAAATCTGTGTGAAAGTTCAAGGGCATTGAACCCAATATTTGTTTCAGAATTAAAATAAAATTTATTAATTCGATTTTATCATAAAAAATATTACGTAAGAGAAGTACGTAAAAATAGGAAAATTGTCACTTGGACATACTACAATAGTATGTCGTTTTTCATTATTGTCTTTCAATCAACCACTTATTAAGGGATTGTTCCTCATTGGAATAGAAAAAACGAGGATGTCATTATAAAGATTATAATTTCAACCAAAACTATTATGCATGGCTGACTTGATCTGTTTTGTCACAGAATCCAATGAGAGTCATGTGGTGTTTACAGTGTGCAAATCTAGAGCGTATAATTATAATCTAATTAAGAGCATTTAAGGTTCGCTAACAAAACTTAAATTCATTTTTCTGTTAATCTAATCTGTCAATCTCTAATAAATTTTATTGTTTAAATTGGGGGCTGAATTAATCCATCTCAAATGAATTACATATCCCTTTTGTGTTTTACTAACACAATTGTGCGGGTAGGGCTAAAGTACCATGTATATGTAGTTTTGTATGTTTTTTGAACAAATTTACACATTTGTGAATTCCTTTTTAACTTATTTTCCGTCCGAAAAAACACTATATCTATACACACAGTTGTGTTGGTTTTACTTCAAATCAAGCGAAATTTTTAATGAACAACGCCGTTACATACGTTAATTTTTTACTCAAACATTTGTGTGGGTTGGACTAAAATTGAGAAGATTTTTTATTTTTCTTAGTTGAAAAAGGGATATAAGAAAGTATATAAGATATTTTTTATAAATTCAATATACAAGTGAGTAGCTTACGAGTTTAGGTTGCCGCTCACTATTTTGTAATTAAAACTATTTTTAAATAGTAGTTAAGCTAGAGATTATGGTCAGCATTGTCTGAAAGAAAACGTTACAGTTCTTTATGGCAGGATAAATAATGGCTTACTTTTAAGTTCCGTCTTTATTCGAACGCTAATTTTAAATTGTTTAGTTTGATGTACCATACAAATTATTTTTTTTAAATAAAAAATGCGTTGTGTATTTTATTTTGAATAAAAAAAATCAGTTTTTAATTTCCTCTAAATTGTAAAATTTTATTTTTATGTCTTAATTTAATTAATTAACCTTAATTTGTATTTAGTCTTACACCGTTTTAATACTTAATTACCTTTCCGAAACGAATATTTATTTGTGGAGACTTTAAACAGCTTTCACAATAAAACAATTTTTATTTTGCGTTAGAAGTTTGTTTGAAAATCAAACTTTAGAAAAAAATTTACTTTAGAGAAAAAATTGTCTATTGTGAGAGCTCTGTTAAGGTGATGATACATGTACAGATTTTCCCTTTAAGGCATAAAAATTATGCGCGCTTGTTGGTTAAAAGTCAGCCATCTTGAATCGCTTTGAATCAATTCGGATGATTTTGCATACTCATGAACGATGGCTACTAATAAGACAATAAGGCCTGTTTCAGCTGAACTAAGACAAGCGAACTGACCTATGTTCATCGTTCTTGGTTGTATATAAAAAACTTTTATAAGCCCCGTTTCCCACTTGAGCTAAGTATTTTGACTGAAATGAGCTATGTTTTCATTTAACAGCTTCACGTTTTGGTTTTTTTCCAAAGTCAAGTAAGAGAAATATTGTAGATAAATTTCAGAGTCTACCCAATCTGTAAAGCAATGTATTTAAATTTTTATTTTCACCTTGGAGATACGAGGGTATATCAAAAAGTCTTGCAATATCATATGAAAAAAAAGAGTGAGTGAGACAACAATATATTTTTCAAACCCATTTTTTGTCGCGATGAAACTTCTAGAAGAACATTTCGATGTAAATTTTACATTTCGTTTGTTTTTGTCAATTTAGTAACACGTGTTTTGAATTTTTCTTAAAATGAATGAAATTGAATATCGCGCCCTTATTAAATTTTTCTATAAAGATGGACGAAATGCAATTTATATATTCAACTATATATCAAAAGTTTACGGCGAATCTGCACCATCATATGCCACAGTAACAAGGTGGGTAAAATTATTCAAAAGTGGCCGGGAGTCATTTGAAGACGACAACCGCTCGGATCGGCCAGCAGATGCTATTAGCCATGAAAACGTAATTTTGGCCGAATATATTGTATTGGAGGACCGGCGTATTTCTGTTCCGCGGTTAGCGTGGAGACTTTCTCTTTCATACGGTACCACATATACTATATTACATGACCACCTTCACATGTCGAAAGTAAGTGCGCGATGGGTTCCCCGTTTGTTGAATGCAGAACAAAAAAAAATGCGTGTTCAAACTTCAAAGGCGATTTTAGATATGTACAAAGAAGATCCAGAAAATTTCTTGGATAACATAATAACAGGCGATGAAACATGGCTTTATCATTGGGATCTGGAAACCAAACATGAATCGATGCAATGGATTAAACGTAGTGAACCACCACCAAAGAAATTCAAAACTCAACCGTCTGCTGGTAAGGTTGTGGCAACAGTTTTTTGGGATGCTGAAGGAATTTTGATAATCGATTATATTGCACCGAAAACCACAATCACAGTCATATATTACGCAGAAGTTTTGCGAAAATTGAAAAAAGCGATCCGGGAAAAACGGCCAAGGAAAGTTATTAAAAAAATCTTGCTTCTTCACGACAATGCACCAGTGCACAAGGCTAATATTGCTCAAGCTGCATTAAAGGGCTGCGGCTTCGTGGAAATTCCGCATCCACCGTACAGTCCAGACTTGGCACCCAGTGACTACTTAAAAAAAAAACACTAAGGGGCCCGAAATTTTCCAGTGACTATGAAGTACAGTCTGTTGTAAATGAATATTTTATGGAGCAAAAGAAATCTTTTTTTTAGAGGGTTTAGGCAAGTTAATTGATCGATGTGACAAATGTATAAACCTGAAAGGAGATTATATCGAAAAATAAAAATATTGCTCACAATCAGCTATGTTTCTATAGCTAGCTTTAAATAAAGAAATTAAATAAATCGGGACGTACGAGTGTGTTGAGTTAAGCTTCGCTAATTCGGTTTCACTTATTTAGGCTTTGCAAAGTAAATCGAAAGCTGTGATCTCAAAACATGCTCACTTTGCTAAAAGAACATAGCTTAAGTGTGCAAGGGGCCTTAGCGAGAAACGCAGCTATTAGCATAGTTTGGCATCCACAGCTCATTCCACTGCACATTTTTTGCACAGAGTTAATTACATCGCTCTCACATACATTTCAATTCAAGTAAAATGCTATATGTCTGCCAAAATATTATTAGAATCACATAAGTAGTCACATAGGCGAATATGTACACAATAATAGCAATGTATGTGTGAACGATATAGCTGACTTTTGCAATCCAAAGACAACCCGAGCTAAGTTAGTTTGTATCGCTCAAAACAGAAAAATATAGCTCGCATAGCTTAGCTCAAGCGTGCATCGTTTCATTAAAACTCTTTATTTTCAACCAAGAGCGATGAACTTAGTTGACATCGCTTAGCTTAGCTTAGCTCAAATCTGCAACGGGCCTAATGGAACGATGCACATTTGAGCTAAACTATGCGAGCTATGTTTTTCTGTTTTGAGCGATACAAACTAACTTAGCTCGGGTTGTCTTTGGATTGCAAGTCAGCTATATTGCTCACATTGCTATTATTATGTGTACTTATAAAA
The DNA here is from genome assembly GCA_947310385.1 of Nephrotoma appendiculata. Lineage (NCBI taxonomy): Eukaryota > Metazoa > Arthropoda > Insecta > Diptera > Tipulidae > Nephrotoma > Nephrotoma appendiculata. The sequence continues at coordinate 242,999,964 of OX371223.1, read as the reverse complement.
TATTGAAATTTGGATGACATTTAAGTATTGTTGTGTTTGGTTTTGTGGATCAAATTCAAAAAAGTGGTTGAATTCTTAAATAATATAATAAAATTAGTTAATTAATTTTTGACAGACATAGAATTTTACTTGTATTGAAATGTATGCGTGAGAGATATAATTAGCTCAAATGTGCAGCGGAATGAGCTGTGCGAGCTAAACTATGCTAATAGAAACTACGTTTCTTGCTTAGCTTAGCTGAAATGTGCAACGGGCGTTAGAATGAAATAAGTAGCCGTTTTGAACAGAACCAAAGAGCTAAATAAAAATTAAGGTTAATTAAATGGGAGCATTATTTTCATAAAAGCTCCCATTTAATTAACCTTAATTAGGTTAATTAAATGGGATTTCAGTTGGGCTCTTGAAAGTTCTTGTTGCTACAATAGCTTAAATTGTTGAAATTTATTTTATCTTAAAAAACAAATTAATCTCTCATAAGATAAAACAATAATATTTTTATCTAAATTGTATTTTAAATAGGAAAGCAATCGCCAATGGTAGTTTCTAACTTGCTTATTAGAGTTTTAATCTCTTTACAATTTTCATAATACCCTTCTAAGACCCTTCTAAGTCACATAAAAATAAAATTAAAATTTAACCCATACAAAAATTTTAAAACATGTACTAGTTTTTTTATACTGAATAATACAATTTTTTATCCTTATCTGGCAAATTAAAACCTTTCTTTAATAAATGCTTGTAACATGAAGGTGATTTAAAATCAAATTCCAAATACATTTTTTGTTCAACTTGGGTCCAAGATAATTTTAATTTATGAAATATTTGTGCAAGTACAAAATGTGTTTACTTGTGGTCGATCGTCAAGTGTATTATCAATTAATATTTTTATTGTGTTTTCTTCTGTTTGCATTTTACTTTTCTGAGGGGTATTTAATATAAACCTGAGAATTTTGTTTAAAGGTTGAACGGGTTCTTTATTTTCGTCTTCAATTTGATGTTGCGGACTAGGAAATTGAGATGGTGAGATGGGACATTCATGAGGAATTTGTGGAACTTGATAATTCTTTTAATAAGTTCTTGAAGGCCTTTTTTCATATTTCAATGTTATAGGTGGGAAATCAGGTGTTTTCAATATTCTTGTTGTTTGACTCTCAGTGTTGTGTGTCTGGTTGGAAATCGTACGCGAAACTTTTGGAATCAATTTTTTTTATTTAAAAAAAATTCGAATTTTAATAAACGCTTGCATCGTGCATCTATGTCATTGACCTTACACTTACAAACAAGATTATTAATTGGCTGGGGAAAGACAGTTTTTTAAATATTTTTTGATCGAAAAATACTTATTTTGAAATCATTAAAATTAAAGTTCTTCATAATAGTTATGCGTTTGGAAGTAACTTTATTCTTGTCGAACACACGACGATGGTCATGCAGCACCGTAAAAAATGTTCTGGTGGATTTACAGTCATTTTTATTTAAGCAGTTTTTGTAAGCACACACCATTTTATCACGCAAATTCACAAAAGTTTTAATACACAAATTTTCAAAATGAACTTTTTATAACGTTTAAAAATAAGAAAACACAAAGCTACATGCGTTACGATTAGACGACAAGCAATAAAATTTTAAACGAACAAATTTACGAAATTAACTTGCAAACAATTTTTAAATCTTTGTAGTGTGTAGATGTATGATTTCCTTTTACATATATTGAATTGCTGAGTGTGTGCGTGTAAATAAGTATGTATATCATCGGTGGTCTATCTATATAGATATCGAAACGAACAAATAATGTGTATGTGTTGTACCTACAAAATCATTTAAAATAATCTTTAATTGGATTTAAATGTAAATCGTTTTTATGGACAATCTTCAATTATTTTAGCTTTTTATAATTTTCAACGAATATTTTAACGTTCAAAATTATTTGTCTATAATTTAGAAAACATTGTTGCAATTCAAAACAAAACCAACTTAGTTGCGATCGGTATTTTCTCTCCATCATATTTGTTACATTTTCTATTTACTTTTGAGCGTAAAAACTGTTTTGACTTATAATGAGAGCGTCATTATATGAGTAATACAATGCGATTCATTACTATTTATGATAAGAAAAAAATTTAGTTCCCATTTCTGTTTGTTTTCATATAAAATTATTATTTTTATTACTATTTTATTTGTTAATTATGTATTTGTTAATTATTATTATATATGTTATTTTATTTGTCAATTTGATATGAAAAGAAACAGAAATGGGAACTAAATTTTTTTCGTATCATAAATAGTAATGAATCGCATTGTAAGTATATGTATAGATTTTTTTTTTGTTTTCTGCATGTTGCATTATAAAATATTCTAGCTACATTTAGGAGAAGGTTATACTATTTAGGCGGATAGGTAATTGCAGAAATTCTTTAAAAAGTTTAAAACGATACCAGTAGTGGTATCTAACATTTCACTCGCGAACCTACCATTACATTACTATATAATGATTATACAATGACCAGAATGACTTTGTCATCTGCGAATGCTATTTCGTCCAGGTTATTTATCATACTCGTATTAAACACGATATTCCGGATTAAAGGTCCTAGGATTGAGGCCTGAGGACATCCTTTTGTAACTTGTTTTGTTACTGAACCATATTTGTCTCTAATTTCTGCGGTTCGGTTGCTGAAGTAACTCTTAAAAACATTCATGATGTTTCCAGGTAGATTGTAAACTGATAAACTTGCAATGACACTAGGCCACGTTAAGTTATCAAATGCTCCAGCTATATCCAAGAAAATACCCATAACATATTTTGAACTTTGGGTTTTGACAGTGTTTGTTAGGCGGACTATCTCATCCTCAGTAGACATGCTACGTCGGAAGTCAAATTGTTTGTCCGAGAATAGTCCGCTCTGTTCGATTCTTGGAGAGATACGAACCGCTAGTAGCCTTTCTAAGAGTTTCCCCATGACAGGTAGCAGCATGATTGGTTTATAATACTTCGGAGAAAGTCGATCTCTATCCCCAGGTTTCCTGATTATTTGACCCTTTTTCCACACCTACGGGAAGTAGCCAAATTTTAGGCAGCTGTTTAATAATTTTACTATGGAAGTCCCTATTATGGGCCAAGCCAGTTGGATTATTTCAGCGTTCAAGTTGTCAAGTCCGGAAGACTTGTTACGCTTAAAGCAAGTAAGGGGGTCTTCAGCATCAGATATTCAACTATTGTTGGTGGCGATCTCGCGCATTTCTGCTTGAGGCCCAGTAACGTCAAGTGTTTCGTCCGGCAGAAGCGAGTTTAGCAACTCCAAGCGTGTGTCATGCCACGTATCAGTGACGACTTCATTTGTCTTCCTGATGGTTTTTAAGACTTCAGGTGGTCTTGCTTTGCCGTCGGCAAATTTATATACAAGTCCCCATGGGTCATTGTTGCCATGTTCCGTGACGTACCTTTGGAAACTACTTTGCTTAGCTATAAATACTTCATGGAAATATTTATTCCTTGCCGCTCTAAAGAGAGATAATTTCAACTCTTTTGCTATTTGGTTCTTTTCCTTCTGGTATGCTCTTCTGAGCTTATGCATCGAGGATCTAAGTTTCCTTAGATTAGAGTTCCACCAACTATTTCGTCTCTTTGCCACTCTCTTCTTTGGAATTGAGTTGTTGCAGACACTGGTAAACTGCGTTGAGATGAGCTCCACACGTTCATCAATTTCGTCACTCGAGTTAATACACTGTCAGACTGTCCCAAGAGCCGACCAGGTGTCTAGCAAATAGACCCCAATCAGCTATCTTTATGACGAATCTCGGAGTTTTGCTACTTGCAAGACGATTCTGTGGCGCGTTTGATAGCTCAAACGTGATGACTCTATGGTCACTAGAGGTCCAATTTTCTCTTACACACCACCCAACTATCGAGCCCAGCAAGGCTCCGTTGACTATTGTTAGGTCAATGTTGGAGTTCCCATTAGACGAGAACGTCGTTGGGTGTCCCTGCAATTTCATTATGAAGAGGTCATTTCTAGACACGAAGTCCTCTACTTTTCTTCCGTTTTCATCGATTAAACGGTCATGCCACATTTTACTTCTGGCATTGAAGTCTCCGACGATCATTACCTTTTTTTGTTGACCCGACAAAGAGGCTAGGATCGTTTCGATTTTGCACAGATGGTACTTGATCGGTTCACTATATTGGGCGTATATTGAAAGTAGGTAGAATGAACCAGCTTCCGATGATATTTCAACACATGTGCAGTGCCTATCACAAGCCTGAGTTAGCTTCATCATGTTCATGCCGACACTATGAATGCTAATTGCAGTCTTGGGATTCTCAGAGCATCCTGTTGCTACTCTGGCTGTAGAAGGCATGCCGCTGATTTGACCATTGACAGAGTGTGGCTCTTGCATACACAGAATATCTATGTCGTGGGTGGAAATGCTTTCACATATTTCGGATCCGACTATTTTAGCACCCTTCATGTTGAGGTGGGTGATTAGTAGGTTGCTGTTACAATTCCTTTGAATGTGACTAATCATCATGCTTAGTATTAAATCTTAGGCGTTGCACAGCACTTTTGTATGCGTTACATGAAACGCGACCTACTTGGTGGTCATTTGGTTTTTGCATTTCTTTGCAGCTTGCGCAGCTGGTAGGTTTGTCTTTATTAGGACATCCCTTGAAGCCATGACCATGATGTGCACAGTAAGAGCAGGTCTCTGTGCGCGCCCTACAATTCTTTGCAATGTGACCGTGGCAGATGAGGAACGTGAAAACCTCCAAAAAATACAAAGATGTGGAATTGCAAGCAATGTTGGACGAAGATGATTCGCAAACACAAAAACAACTCGCCGAGCAATTGGGTGTTAGTCATGAAGCCGTTTCCAAGCGGCTATGACAGATGGGGAAGATTCAGAAGCGCAGTAGATGGGTACCACAAGACTTGAATGACAGGCAAATGGAAAAGCGCGAAAACACATGTGACATTTTTCTCGCTCGGTACAAAACGATGTCGTTTTTGCATTGTATTGTATAGTTACTGAGGATGAAAAGTGGATTTATTTTGAGAATAGTACCTCTCCTATCCTTATCTCTTGTTATATGTATACAGCCTGTAGAAATAGGCACAATCAATTGTTAATATAAATAATAATATACTTGTAATTGTGGTGAAACCAGCATAAAATAAAATGTGGTGTTTTGCAACATTCAAAATCCTTGCACAACGTACAGGCTTCCTGGATTTCTGTCTCTTTCTAAATCTGAAATTTTCATTACTTTTTAATTGTCTGAAACGAAAAATTTGTTCGTTGTTATGAAACTGAGAATTATTGAACAGACTATACAGTTGTAAATTTATGCACTTTACAATCGAAAGCAAGTTGAAATCTCGAAGTTCTAAATAAAATCTGTGGTTTAAGAACCTGCCAGAAAACTCTGTAGCGCCCGCCTGGTTTAATTGTTAGAGTGACTAGATAAACAGTAGGTCAAAACTTGACCAGCGAATTCGGCAGTCAGATACTGCAACGCACAATACTATTACCCGGTGTTGCTTCCACCAATCCTTAAACAGCAACTTGCTTGTTCAAAGTAAAAGACGAAAAATAAAAATTCACCCATATGGCACTTAATAAATAAACAAAACAAATTATCGTCCGATCTGTTTATATCAAGACAGTAGCATCGTGGAAAGTAAACATAACTGTAATTCTGTTGTAATGAAATTGTGCTGTTCACACAGCACTGATGGGTGTAAAACAGCGAAAGAGTGACCAACGTCCACCTCATTAAAGAACTACTCCGGTAATCCGGTAAATTTGATAAGTTTCGTGAAATTTTAGGTGTTTTTATTGTTTTATTTTATTATTGTATGTGTGTCGTAAAACAAGTGTCTTTCGAGCTCCAGAAATTTACTGCTCCACCCTATCTTTTTATTTTCTATCATCTCAATTTTTTCTTTTCGTTCCCGCCAAAATTTGAGCGTACGAAAAAAAATTATTTGTTACCTCTTTTCAATTATGATAAAAAAGTAGGTATTGCCTTATTCAATTCGAATATCGAAAAGCCTCAAGCGTTTTAAATTCTACATGCGGACGTAACACTATATTTGTACGAAACAAAATAATTTCGAACTATTTTCTTCTGTGTATACTCGTACATTGTACATCAATAGTATTTTAGTCAGCAAAACATATTTTTTCAGTTCATGTATTGCATAAAGCGTTCACAAACAAATTTGTACTGGTACTGAAACCAAAAACTTTGTAGTTCTTAATATCTGTATTTAATAACAAAAAATTATTTTGATTTTTATGCTTTTGTTCAAAGTTCTATTTAGTTGGATTTTCAGTTTAACTGTTTAACAATAGATCTTTAACTTTATAACAAGAACAACTAGTTATATTGCATTTTTAGTACTTGGTAAGCAAAATTTTCTATTTTGTTTTTAATATGCAAATCTACAAAGTATGCAAACAATCAAGATATATGTACATATGATACCATGAACAGAGTAATATCTTTTTTATTGGTTAGCGTATGAATTAAACTATTTATTTTACTATTTTACTCGGCAGTGCCTTTTTATCCAGTTTACATCAAAAATGTTTCCAAATATTGTTTAAATGTAAATATAATAAATATAAAAAAAAATTAAATATCTATATATATAAAACAAAGTCGGGTTAGTTACACCATTTATAACTGAAGAACGGCTGGACCGATTTTTATGATCTTTCTTTTGTTGAGTTTGATTCCGTTCCGAATAGCATAATAACTATTAAAACATTGGAAAAATTCACCAACAAAAAAGTTATCAAGAAAATTCATTTTCTCATATATTTAGTACATTTTGTTTTTTTTATTTTGTTCGTCTCAATACAGTGGTGATTTAGGAAAAAAGAAAAGTCGGAAAAACTCAAAAGGGAAGCCCCAAAAATCTAATAAAAAAAACCTTTTTTTATATGAATTTTGTAGGTGTAGTTTGTATGTGACGAGTGGTGCAGTGGTTAAAGCTTCGGCGCTTGGACCGCAAGGTACTGGTTACGAATCCGACTGGAGGCTGCATGCACATTTCTACTTTATTTTATTTTTATCGTTTTCTCTGAACTTTTGCAATTTTGTCTCAACGAAGGACGAGCTCATCAACAAAGTTTTCCCGAACAATATTACTAACCACAAAAATCACAATTGGGTGAGTGAACGAGTAATTCTTGCGGCAAAGAACAAAAATGGGGATCACTTAAATTTCACAATTCAAAATCTAATCGTCGGTCCACTTCATTGCTTCAAATCTATCGACTGTGTGACAAACAAAGACGAATCAACCAACTGTCCAACTGAATTTTTAAACTCATTGGATCTGGCTGGCTTGCCTCCGCACAATTTACAACTGAAATTTGGTGTGTTGCCGGGAATCATCATGCTACGAAACCTGAATCAACCAAAACTATATAACGGAACGCGTTTTATTTTGAGAAATCTCAAGGAAAGTTCAAAGGTGAGGAAGTTCTCATTCCGAGAATTCTGATTAACCCAACCGATATGCCAATCGAGTTTAAACGAATTCAATTTCCGATTCGTCTTGCATTCGCCATGACGATCAACAAATCACAAGGCCCATCCTTGAGTGTTTGTGGCCTGAATCTAGAAAATGAATGTTTCTCTCACGGCCAATTGTACGTAGCATGTTCACGTGTCGACATACCATCCGCTTTGTTCGTTCTCGCACCTGACAATAAAACAAAAAATGTCGTATATCACAAGATGTTTTACTGAAGGGAATCGACCCTATTGCAACCTACTCAGGAAATAGTTTAAAAGAAAGTAGTGCAACAATGCTACGCGAATCATTTCGAATCAATTCAATAAAACGAATTCCTTGCTGCCACGTGAATTACATTCATTTCAATGTAATTAAAATATATTTCATTTTGATTGAATTTAATTAATTTTTAGTATTCATTTTATCCGCCCCGGAGGTCTCGGGTTCAATTCCCGGTAGTGACAAGGAAAAAATTGGACGGCTGGTTTAGGATCAATGAATTAATCACTCATTAGTCATTATCCGAAATGAAAATATGATTATTAAACCTCATTTAAGGCGGCCAAATCTCTTGATGGGATATAGTGCCAGAGAAAGAGAGAGAGAGAGAGAGAAATTCATTTTATCTTAATAAAAAAACTCAATTTAATTAAGCTATAATAACTTTAGCAACATTTATTGATTTTGAGGCGGTACGAAGTTCGCCGGGTCAGCTAGTAATAAATATAAATGTAAATATTTTTTTTTATTTTATATTTTGCATGCGGAATGATATCACTGTTCATTAAGGTCAGTGTTTCCCAGACTTGTTAGATAGCAACACACCATTTAAGACACTGAACCCCTTTCCGAAAGTATTAGCTATTTGTGAAGAACTACTTCTTAAATAAGTATCCTCACTAATTACATAGTAGTCTCAACAAAATGTTCAATAATTGGTAAATTGATACACGACAAACTTACTTTTACACAATTTTAGTTATATGAAACTGTAACATTTTAATTGGTAAATGGTTAAATGATGGCGACCAAAAGGATATATAACACCATTAAAATAGTTGTACGAGCTGAAATAACCTCAACCCCAATCAAAATAACTATTGTTGCTAACTTAACGGTAATGAACTATCAGTCCACAGAAATTTAGAAAAACGGTTATATGGATATTTTCAACGTGTTGGTTTCAAGGTAAAATACAACAAGCAGCCAGTTCACTTATGATCATATATAGGCACAAATGGAATATGATTTATTACTAACGGCTGAGTAGTTCTTGTTAGTGTGGATTGTTGTAATATAACGTCCAACATTACACAAATAATACCTAGGTAAGTAGGTATTCGTGCCACACCGAAGTCTCACGGAGCACAGTTTATAAAACACTGTTTTTCATGCTTGAACAATTTTTATTGTTTTGAATTTACTCGTATTTTATTCAAATTCAAACAACAATCGCAAAATTGATTTTATTAAATAAAAGTTAAATACACCAGGATATGCGAAATCAGGAGCACTATTTAAATTGGGTAGGTAAATAGAATTAATATTTGTTGTGTATTTTTTACAAACAATTTGCAGTCGAACAGCTTACATTCTACTAAATACCAATATTCAGTTTAAAAATTTGGAATCACAGATACTTATGAGTTTCTTGGAATTAAAAAAATGGGATATATGATCAACAGCTAGAACCGAGAATTTAAACCAATTCCTCAGAGCAAGAAGCCAATATTGTACCACCGAATGACCATTCCAGCGCGATCCTTCCTTCTATAAAATCTTATAGAAGGTCACCGTGTGGATAAATGTAAACGCCACAAGTCAAATTGTCATAAAAAGTATATTAAAACATTAAATTTGCTTATTATTTTGTATGCTAATAATTTTTACTCTAAGGAAGGACGAAAGTCTTTGTTCATCTTCAATATCATGTAACAAAGGAATATCTAAATTTGAGAGCTAATCCACCAAAGTCTGGTAATGGAGAAACTCATGTCACTGCTCAGCAGTTGCCAAAGAACTGCATTAGATATGACACGGGAAGGCAATAGCTAAAGGAAAACTTTCAAAATAAACAAAAACCAAAAAAAAAAGGATATAGCGTACACAATAGCCATGGAGGTACAGGATTTCTATATGCCAAAGTTACGGAAAATACATGACAAATTAATAACAGCCGTTACAAGGTAATGCTGCTAACATTTTTTGTATAGAAAGAGAAGCAAGAGTACAACAAGAAAAATTCTAAAATAACCAATTTACGATGCCATTTTATCAGCAGCCGAGGCCGAGCCACTAACTTTTTCTATGACCTATTAGATGTTCGTTTTTTTCTGCGACTCAAACCATATGAACTGCAGATTTGAATAGCAAACGAACCTCTTCAAATTTCATACAAACAAGTAAACTCAGGCAACTAAATGTGTCTTTCCGCAATTGTTATAATTTTATCTAAACTGCTTATTATTTTTAACGAAATTGCATATGTGCAATATGTAAAGTAAGTAAGGTGTAATTGAGCCGTGTTATGCTCAATACTATCACAAACTATCTAAAAAATAAAGCAATTAAGACTGACACTCGTTTAAATTTTTCCTTGTTTTTTGCTTGTTGTGTTGTGCTCAATACACGTGTGAGAAGGCCCGATGTTTAATGTGCCTACACGAGTATTGAACACAACACATCATGACGTAGAAAAGGTGAATTAAACAAGTGCTCGATTTTTTCCAAATTGTTTCAGGCTTGAGTTTACTAAATGTAAAGTAGATAACGTGTACTAGATACATGTCAGACCCAAAATTATTCGAAGAAGGGGTAAATAATACCGCCTCGGTGGCAAAATGGTCAGCATGCTTGCTCCAGTGACCGGAGGTCCCGGTTTCAATTCCCGGTGGTGACATGGGAATAATTTCACGGCTGAATGAATTAATCAGTCATTATCCGAAATCTAAATATGATTATGAAACCAAAAGAAGAGTAATATAAATTACCAAAAGAAATTAAAGGCCTTATTTCAGAATATGAAGATGAAATTAGTAAAAATATATTGCATAAAAATAAACTAAATAATCTGGCCGTATGAATCAGGTGAGAAACAAAATATGTATATAACAAGACACACAGTGAACTCATACTTACCTAAGAATGAAATCAATCCAAAAAAATCGAATAAGTGAACCTTTAGAAGGAAAAAACAAACGTCTTCGTTGATTCCCACCGGTTAATCATAAATTAGAAAAACCATGTAAAAGATGGGTCTGGTTCATTTAGTTTTCAGTGATGGTTACAAATGGTCCAAGCTTCCATCTCACTCTTAAGTAGATTAAATAGACTAACCACAATTTGATCAGATTCTAGATTAACCGGAATAACCCTCTTTTAAAATTCAAATTCTATAAATTCTCGGTAGGTAGAGATACCCAAAATTTTGCAAATTGTTGTGGATTCAAAGTAATTTTTTGGGGTTGTTTTTTATTTTTATATTCCATTTATTATTTTTATATTGTATTTTTATATTGTATTCAGAGGGTAAAAGAGAAAGCATATAAATCAACGGGTCGTAATTAGAGTTTGTTCGATCGAAATGAAAAACTACACAAATTCACAATAATTTTTATTCCAATTTAATACGAATTAATTGTTCTTATTTTCGGTAAAATATTGTTCTTATAGTATTCCAAAATAAGAAGTATTTATAAAAAGGAAAGCACGTAGAATATGTACGTAGTAATAAGAAAAATGCGACACTGCAATATAACATCTGTTTACAAACACAAACACAAAATTAGAAACTCCACGCCGGCAATCAAAATTGTTTACTTGATTTTCTCTGATTTATAACTTAAATTAAGGATAAATTTATCACAAACCACTTTCTTCTTAACATAATTTACATTTTATTTTATATAAACACTTAGTAAACTTACTGATGGTGAACGAATTTTTTAAGCGTATTTTGAACTTTTCACAAAAGTTTATAATTTTTATTATCAAATGATGCACTACTACATAAACCACTAACTATTTTATAATGTTTTTATTATTTTAATGTATTTTAATTAATAATTTTAAAAGCGCAAAATTAAGTCGTCACCATAGGCTGTCACTGCGCACATAAATAAACAGCTGATTTGGGGTTTTATTTATTTTGAGATATGAGTAAGCCATATGCTTTTTTATATAATCATCCTCCTCTATCGTGTCTCAAATGAAATAGCAAATTTTATAAGGCAAAAAACTTAACATGCACTCTACAATATTTAGCTCTATTAAACTCTCTCCTCAGTATTTAACTCTATTTATTTCCTCGAAAGAATTTGAATTAAATGAGAATGAATGATAGCACCTGTCAAGTGAGTCAAATTCGGAGGGTAAAAGAGAAAGCATATAAATCAACGGGCGTATTTAGAATTTGTTCAATCGAAATTAAAAACTACACAAATTCACAATTATTTTTATTCCAATTTAGTACGGATTTATTATTTTTATTTTCGGTAAAAAATTGTACTTATAGTATTCCAAAATAAAAAGTAATTAAGAAAATAAAAGCACGTAGAATATGTACGTAGTAATAAGAACAATGCGACATTGTAATATAACATCTGTTTACAAAAAGAAAAAGTTCAACAACAACAACCAAAATTGTTTAATTAATTTTTTCTGATTTCTAAATAAAAATATAGATAATTTTATCACAAATCACTTTGCTTTTAACATAATTTACATTTTATTTTCTATAAACACTTACAGATGGTAAGAAATTCCTTTTCGAATTTTTCGAGGCGCATTTTGACAACATTTCACAAGACACTTCATTTCAATATTTCAATGTTCAAAGTGTTTTCAATATTTATTCAGACACGATGCAATAGTACACGATCCACTAACTGTTTTATAATATTTTATTTATTTTAATTAATAATATCACGATTTTTTAAGAACACAAAATTTAGCGCGTCACTTTTTACAACAACAAAAACTTGTGCGGTTAGTTTTTTCTTTTATATCTGAGACTACCATATGCATTTTTTATACAACCATCCTGCTCTGACGTGTCTCAAATGAAATAGCAAATTTTATTTGGCAAAAAAAACAATTTCAGCTCTTCTTAGTGTAACTCTATTATTCCTCAAATATTATTTCCTCAAATAAAATCGATTTCAATGCTCTCTCTTGAATTAAACTTGAACTAAATCGGCATAATCATAAATAAAAGAGAGATAGATAGCTTATGTAGAAGAAATCTCTTCATTGACACCAGCACGCGTGTTTATTTTTTGAACCCGAATAAAGAGCGCCTTGAATTTTTGTTGTTGTTCACGTACAATTGAAGATCGGTGCATTTGTTTTTATTTTATTCGTCACATGTGTCGACGGTGTGACGAAACGAAATGGAAAAATATATATTTTTGTTTTTTGTTTAGTAAAAATATAGAAAGGGGAAGTGAGGGACGAACAAATATGTATATAAAAAAAATATTTTTGCCTGAGATCAGAAAATATTTTTTTTATGTATGTGATATAATAAACTTTTATTTAGTACACACACATTCAAATATATTACGAAACGAAATAGAGAAATATGTATATGGTTTTGTTAGTTGTTTAGCAGAAATATAGAAAGGAGAATTGAAGGACAAACAAATATGAATAAAAAAAAATTATTTTTGCTTTTTAGAGATCAGAAAATAATTTTTTAGTTTGTCCTATGAATGTATGTGATATAATATATGTACATTTAGTACGTACACACATTCAAATATTTTTTTTTTTGAAAATGAAGTAAAAGTAGAATGCATACATAATGTATTTGTTGTTTGTACAAAATTAGTTTTCCCTTTTGTTAGTCCCTTTAAATATTATGAACAGCAAAAACGAAATGTTAAATTGCTATTTTGTTTATTTTACCTAGATATTGATCGTGTACAAAATATTTTAATGATAAAATATAGATGATTATTAATATAACATACAAATTATAATATGTAATATACATTAATAATATTAAAAATGCAGGTAGCCCATTTTTTAACGATTTAAATATAAACTGGAATACCGCAAAATTAAATAAATTTTAAATTTTTAATATTTCTTTAGTGGTTGAACAGATGATTGGATTATGTAACCAAAATTTCATAAATTTCGCCCTTAAATTATTGCTCATTACGAGTACTTTGTTAAATGAATGATTTCAATTTGGTTGGTTTAGGTCGGATTATTTCACTTATTCTGGAATATGGGGATTGTTTACTAATTTTAATTCGAATTGAAAATTCTAATTGGCACGAAATAGAATCTATGATTTTTGTTTTAAGTTGTGGAATAAATTCAAACCAAAGGGAACTGGCCATTTCATATAACCAAATTTAATAAATTATTATATTTAGATTATTTAACGATTGTTATTTAACTTCCTAGAATATGGTCAAACAATTAAATGCAAATTAATTGAATGATTTTTTATAAATTCGAGCAATTAAAAGAAACGGGATGAAAATGAGATTTTATTATTTTCCAGTAAAATTCCATAATACGGGTAATGTATTTAGTGTCATGTTCCTGACCTTTATACTTTGCAAAGCAAACTTTTGTTGAAATTTTTTGTAAACATTACGCATGAACCCTTGCGTCTGCGTTGCTAATCTTATTGATACAAAGTGAAAATGCATTGATGTCGGAAAAAAGGGGAGAGAAAAAAGGAGAGGTGAAAATGTTTTGGCCAACACCAGACTTTGTTTCACCACGAATGTATACATAGATCTTAGATACAACGCACCAGATTTCTAAAGCGGAAAAACTTACCGGACTTTTGGTTAAACTGTCTTGATAATGAAAAATCATTATTCCTGCTTAAATTTCAGACAACGAACAAGATCAACCCTTGTTGAAAATTTTATCTTTAAATTTATTTGAATTTTTTAATTCCTTGTTGTTTTGTGTAAATGCAAAATTCTTCAACATCGTTGCAAAATTGAAAAGGCTACAAATTCCAGTACATAAATTTCCACCAAATTTCGCAATAATCTCTTAATTAACAAAGAATTTAAGTATGAAGTTTCATTCCGAATAGTCCATCCGACTGGACTGTAGAGAGATGCCGAATTTTGGTGAAATAAAGTTTTTTTATCAAAACTCGTCATTTTCCGGTAATATATATTTAAAATATGAACTGAACTAATTTTGTTTGAAATTAAATTTAAACTCATTTTGTTTCGTAAAAGTTATATACTTCTCAAAATGCTTGGAAAAAAGGAAAAAACTCAGAAGAAAACTGTTACTTCCGATTTTGGCCAAACATCACTGGGACCTCTCAAATTATGGTAAAAGCTTAAGCATGAAGTTTTATTCCAACCAAGCCGCTATGCCATGCTCTAGAGGGACCGATTTTTTTTGTTAAAAATAGTTTTTTTTTTACCAATACCGTCATTTGGGGTGAATATTCTGTGGTTTACAACCGTCTTTCTTTTACCACAAATCTATCCATAGATCTCGAATTCACCGCACTCCATTTCTAAAACGGAAAATTAATGTTACCTGTCTTTTGATAAAACTGTTTTGCATAATCAAACATCACAAATCCTATTTAAAACTCAAAAAAGCAACAAGGTCAACCCTTCTTGAACATTTAATCTTTAAATTTGTCTGAATCTTTAATCTTTAAATCTATTTGAATTTACAAAAAATGGGAAAGAATTAATTCTTTCTTGTTTTTTGTAAATCCTAAAGTTTTCAACATCAGCACAAAAATTGGAAAATCTTCAGTGGAAGCTGCCATTAATCTCGCAATTAATGGAAAAATGTTATAGTGCTCATTCAAATGTCCGCTGCGGCTTTGCTTGGTGGCACGTATTCAGGAGGTTCAATTGTCGATGACTTTGTCGCATAAATCAGAATGAATTTGAAGGATGGTTCGTTATGTTGATTTTGAGGGCATCAATTGTTTGCGGTTTATTCGCAAAGACTTTAAGATAGCCCCAAAAGAAGAAATCTCAAGGCATTAAATTACACGAAACCTGTGTCCAGTTAACATCACTGCCGCGCAAGATAGCCATGCTCATATCGTTGGTATCCATATCATCCAGTTTAGGCTACAAGAACTCGATCTGTAGCACTTGCCGTTGACGGTTATGACAATACCAGTTTCGGAAGAAACACGGATCGGTGATTCCGCCAGATCAAAATCCACACCAAACAGTGACTTTCTCGGAGTTCATTTGGTGATGGTTTATCTCGTGTGGATTGGTAGTTGGTACCGCCAAAATCCACCAATTTTGCTTGTTCACATACATATCCATTCATTCAAAAGTGTGTCTCATCGATAAAGATGAGTTTTTGGCGAAATTTGGGTCAACTTCCAATTACTCCAGGGCGCTTATTCTTGCAATCCACCGATATTTTCGCTTGCGAATTATAATTTGTATTAAAATTCTTTATATTATTCGAACTTTTCGCCGGCTACTTTAATCGTTTTTTTCAAATTTGCTTGCAAGTTTTCTTTTATTTATTTTACAACTAAACAAAAATCGGTGAATATTTCCGACTGGGTATAACCAGTCGGAAATATCCACCGACTTTTGTTTAGTAATGAAATAAATAAAAGAAAACTTGCAAGCAGATTTGAAAAAACGATTAAAGTAGCCGGCGAAAAGTTCGAATAGTATAAAGAATATTAATACAAATTATAATTCGCATGCAGAAATATCGGTGGATTGCAAGAATACGTGCTCAGAGCCCAATCAGCGAACACTTGTCTATATAGTCGTTTACCTTAAATTCCTGGGACAACTGGATTTTATACGGGCGCGAAAGTTCTTGTGAACGACGAGAAATTAACGGTCTCGGGTTTGCCGTACACTCTCGCACAGCAGCCTTCTTTTAGCAGACCTTTGAAATCTCGAGCAACCCTATTGAAGACCCTTTACTTTCCAAATTATTTGGAAAAAATAGAAAAACACTTCCATGGAAGCTGTCACTTCTGATGGACCGATTTCAGCCAAACGTCACTATCCCAATTTCTGGTAGAAGCTTAAGTGTGAAGTTTCATTCCAATTAATCCGTTAGGCTGTACAGGGAATTTGTATTCAAAACAAATTTTGTCAAAAATCATCATTTCCGCTTAAATTTTGGAAAACTGGTATGGGCCGATATTATTGCAAAACTAATTTATAATATTTTATGAAAAAGCTTCTATGGAGGCTGCCACTTCAGTAGGACCGATTTCGGTCAAAAATCATATAGTTCTCTGAAATTATAACAAAAGATTATGTATGAAGTTTCATCCCGATCAGTCAATCCGTCTTGTCATTCTGGGCTGGGATGTTGTACCATCACTATTTTCGACTTTCGACTTTTTTTATGTCTCATTTTTTACGAGTAAAATGGCAGCCTATTTCACTTCCAAAACTACACATTTTCTAATGTGTTCTCAGCTTGCTCAAGTAAAACATCACTCTATTTCTTTTCTTCGATATCTAACACTACTAGATTAATCGACTCTATTTATTACCAAATATTTTTTTCGTGATACATTCATCGAAATGTAGAAAAGAGAGAAAGCTCACAATTATATCAAGAGGTTGAAATCGCGAAATAAAACACATAATTGTTTACGCGAAATAGAATGATAATTGATTCCTGAAAATTGAGACACACAAAAGTCGAAAGTCGAAAATAGTGATGGTACAACATCCCAGCCCTGGGCTGTAAAGAAGCTTGTCTGTTAGTCTGCATGGAACAGCATATGCACATATACACAGAGAATTTTTTAAAAACCACATTTTTTTCGTTTTCAATAATTTTGAAAATATTGCCGCCACTTCTCGTGGACCGATTTCGACCATCACTTACTTTAATTTATTCTAAAATCTTAAGAATGATCATCCCGATCAATCAATCTATTTATGCTAAACAAAGGTTGAATTTTTGTTGAAAACAGTTTTGTGTCAAAAATCGTAATTTCTGCTTAAAGATCGAAAAGCTGATCTGTACCGGTATTGTTGCAAAATTAATTTAGAATCTTTTAATGGTCGTTTTTCTAATAAATGATATACTTCTTAAAATATTTTCACAAGCTCCTATGGAGCTGCTATTTCACTGGAATCTCCTAAATTATGGAAAAGCTTAAGTATGAAGTTCCATCCCGACCAATCAATCAGTCTAGGCTGTACAAAAGACTAATTTTTTATTGAAAAACAGTTTTTTGCCAAAATTATCATTTCCATGAAAACTGATTTTTGCCGATATTATTGCAGATTTAACTTATAATCGTTCACTTCATAATCGTTTTTCTCATTAATAGTACAATTTTCAAAATATTTGCAAAAAACGGGACGCTCCTATGCCACTTTCGGACTTTCGGCTAGAAACTACTGGGATCTTTCCCTCACCGGACAAATGGTGCAGTGGTTAAAGCTTCGGCACTTGGACCGGGAGGTACTGGGTTCGAATCCCATCAGAGGCTAGATGCAAATCGAATTTTCATGATCGATTACAATCGGCAACGGTTAATAAACACAAATAAGACCCCTGATGGAGTGCAGAATTCAGCACCAACCCACCGTCCACGTCAATATACAGGTTGGCATGGAGATGGCAATGTACAGATGGTATACTATTGTTGTATGAGTAGGTGGATAGGGAATGGGTTAATGATGTGGCGTGAATGCGTGGTATAACAATGAGCCAAAATTGGCCTAAGTGTAAACAAAATATATTTTTGTGCTCTAACCATGTCAATTTTTGTGCCATCAAAACGCAATTTGCGGAAAGCGCTTTTTTGTTTTTATTTGAAGATAATTGCAGCTGATGAACATCGATTGCTGTGTGAAGCATATGGGGAACATGCTCCATCAATAAAAAGATGTGTGTACTGGTTCCGCCATGTGAGTTCTGGTTCCGACAAAATCGGAAGGTTTTTTTTCACCGAATCGTGACCATCAACTTCAACCGCCAAACAGAATATTCATGGCAAGAAGCTAATGCTGGTGCATCTGGTGAGATCAGTTCGGAGTGATATACTATGAGCTACTCCAGCCTAACGAAACCATAATTGGATATAACATTATCAACAACAATTAATGCAATTAAACCGATCATTGAAGCTCAAACATCCACAATATGCCAAAAGACATGAATACCGTGGTCTTTCAGCACGTCAATGCTCGGCCACATGTTACAAGAAATGTTTTACCCACTCGCCGTGTTAACCAGACATTGCTCCTTCCGACTACCACTTGTTCCGTTCGATAATTCATGGCAAAGCAACACTTCACTTTTTACGATGAAGCCATAAATTGGGTCGATTCTTGGATCGCTTCAAAACTTGAGGAATTTTTTCGACACGAAGTCCGTATGCTGCCTGAAAGATGGGAAAAAGTCGATGGACAATACTTTGAATAAAATAATTTGTGTCAATTTCTCTCAATAACGATTCGAATTTATAAAAAAACTCGAGACTTATTTGTACCCTCAATACTAAAACGACTGTACTTAGATCATAATATTAGCACGGTCAGGGTTTACGGGTTTTTCAGTATATTGTGTATCGTGTTGTTAGTCTTTGGGAAGCTTATTTATATTTGCAGGAATTGTCTAATGCCCGTTTACACAGAAAAATGACTAATGGCCTGGGCTGGAATGTTCTAACATCACCTTGTTTCGATAATTTATCGAAGTTTATTTCTCGTTTCTATATATAAAATTTATCTCTGTTTCAATTTTTATATCATTTACCAGCCTGCTAGATTGCAACATTGTGATGTTGTTACTGTGTTTCTATCACCAAATAATTTTTTTTCGATTGTAGAACGAAAAAAAGTGAAATAGATATTGTTCAAATATATTCTAGTAGGCTGTGATAGCAATAAAGAAGAAAAATTTATGATTGAAACAGAAATCAAATTAATTCTAGCTGAAAGAGACGTAGACTTCGATAAAATATCGCAAAATGTGATGTTAGAACATCCCAGCACTGTTTAGTTGTGCGCCAATTAAATGTTTCATATGAAATCTGTTTCCACAATCAGAAAAAAAATCAACGCAAACTTGATTAATATACATATGTATTTTATTTCATGGAAATATTTAATTAGTTAAATATTTTTTTAGTTAAAATTTATTCAATCAAAATACTCGTAAACTATTTAAATTTTAATATGCAAGCTAAATATTTCCACGGAATAAAACATGTTTAATCAAATTTACGTTGGCCGTTAGTCATTTTTCTGTACGACCGGCCATAAGTCAAATAAATGTATTTAGATTTCATCCGAACGTAAGATATTTTGTTATGGGTCTCACGGACAAATTAACAAATCAGAAAAAATCCATCAACAAAAATAAATTTATCTGAAGTATATTCGAATTTGATAGAAATCGGTTTAGAAATGCCTAGTTCCAATGCCACGACTTCAAAAAAATTTAATTTTAGAATCAAATTTCCGCAATTCATAATAAATTTCATTTAATCTCGCTAAGAAATACTCGTTACTTTTTAATTTGGAATCGTATTTTCGAACTTCGCTTAAGAATAGTTAAATTGATAATTTAATCACAAATAAAAAATAGAATAAAAAATAGAAATTGAACAGAAATTGAATTTAATTTGCCCATATTTCAGTTCATAGTTAAATCATATGTTATATTAATAATAACTTATATATTATAATTATAATATTTTGAAGTCAAAACTACAGGATCATAATGTAAATAAACAAAATAGGAATTACATATTTCGTTTCCCTGTTCATAATATTTAAAGGGCGAGGAAGAATAATTTCGTAGAAACAACAATACATTTTATGTATTCTACGTCATTTTCAAAAGAAAAATATTTGAATGTGTGTACGTACTAAATAAAAGTATATACATACATATACTATATCACATACATTCATAGGACAAACTAAAAAATTATTTTCTGATCTCTAAAAAGCAAAAATAATTTTTTTTTATATACATATTTGTTTGTCCTTCAATTCTCCTTTCTATATTTCTGCTAAACAACTAACAAAACCATATACATATTTCTCTATTTCGTTTCGTATTATTTTTGAATGTGTGTACGTACTAAATAAAAGTATTATATCACATACATTCATAGTAAAAATAAAAATTTATTTTTAACACATTGATCCTCTAAACAGCAAGAAAAAATATAATGATGTAATGAAAAAAATGTCTGTTTTACTGTTGGTAATTTGGTATATTAAAAAGAAATTAAAGCAAAATAAAAAATTCCTTTCTGTTTCATAACTTTTTCCTTCAAGCCTTACATAAAAATACATGAGTAAAATGACACAACACGGTACCATTACCATGTCACAATACTATTATACACATACATATATAAATTGAAGAGGAGAGTTTGTTTACTTTATGTTATTTTGTAGTTGTTGTATTTAACGATCTTAAACTTAGTTCCAAAAAGTAATCTACTGGATGCGTCGCTAGCCTCGCTTTGGATTAAATAAATCATTCTTATTGGAATATCTATTTCTTTGTGATTTGTGGCATAATTCATTACAAATTTTGGTTGCTCGGGTATATAAATTTTAATACTGGACGCAACCGATTCTTTGACGTTTATTGTTTATGTTAAGTTTTGTTATGGTTTTGTTGTGATTGTGTATCAACAATTTTTTTAAATTTAAAATTTTGAAATATAAATATTTAGTTTGGTTCGGAATTACATTTTCGTTGCGCTGGAGAATATCAAATTCCTAAGTAATATGTTGTTTATTTTCTGTGCTATCTAATTATTATGTGTAGAAGAATTTCTCTATATTGTTGATAGTCACTGCGTGGTTTCTAATAAACTATAATAAATAAAATATCAAATTTAAATTGTATGTTTAATTAAAAATTATTTAAACCGTTGTAGAGTAGGTAGTCAACGAAAATAAAACCGTTTAGACAACATCGCGGGCTTGTTAAACCGCGTGGCGATAGAAAGTGATCAACCTTCAGTCACAAGCTGCAATTACAAACGCATCTATAAACAAGCTTTAACACTATTAGAAAGTGTCTGGTTCCACCTAGCCCTTCTCTTTAATTGCTTATTTTAGGGTTACTATAAATTTTAGACATGATTGAATTAATTTTTCTCGCCAACGTGTTTTAATATAGGACGTTATACATATAGTTAAGTTGGTTAAATGCCATTGATTAGATTAAAGCTTGTTCGCGGGAAAAATTACGTATGTATAATAAATACATAGCGAATTTTTTAATATAAAATACCTACTTACGCGTCCTGATACTAACAATCAGTAAAATTAGAATTCGTTTTCCTAGTTTGAGACAACCTAAAAAATTTTCTAACCTTGCCTTAATTGAATTTTCCTTTTGCCTTTATATGTGGCGTTAAATTAGTATTGTTCTTTTGTTTTAGATGATCCTTTGAGAGTATCCGAAACAGAATATAATTGGTTTGGACAACTACGGGGCATGAGCCTCGATTTATTTTTCAATATAAAAGTACGAAAGTTAAAATAAAATTAATACTTTAAACTAATTTCTAAAACAACGAGCTCGAAGTACTCAAAAACTTGCACGTAAATGTTGGTTTTCTACATTAACTATATACATACATATTTTTATTTTATTTTAACAACAGATAATGATGCGTACTCGTCATTGTGCAGTGCCAAAGTGTGCTCCTAAAGAAACTGAGGATTATAAAGTCGCAACATTTTCATTTCCTTATTTTGAAGATTTGAAGGCAAAGTGGGTCGAAGCTATTGGTCGCAAAGATTGGAAGCCTACTAAATTTTCACGAGTATGTAATAGGCATTTTAGAAATGAGGACTTTGCCATCACCCCTAATGAAAAATATAAAGTTCATCGATTAAAAGATGATGCGGTGCCATCTCTTTTCTTACCGCAACAAATTAACTTGCCTAATAACCTAGAACCGAACTATAATTTAACTATCCATCAAACCTCGGCAGATTATATCGGAAATTTTGAAATTTTCTTCGAGCAGTTCAGGGAACGACTAAATACAACTAATTATTTGATATACCAAAATTCGGAAAAGGTGGTTTTTTATAAAATTAAAAACTCAGATGAGGTCGGATGCGATATTTCGGCGCGCATTTGTGTTAGCAGTAGTCTTCACATTAAGGTCATTATTAACAACAAACAAATATTCGCCGCGGAATTCGAAGATGCGATTCCCTGTAATATGGTAATATCGAAATGGTCTCAATTGTCGTACTTGTTATCCAAATATCGCGAATCATGGGCAACGGATACGCCTCTTGACCGAGGTATTGCAATGATTTCAACCGAATCAAATGCAAAAAAAATTAAGTTAAAAAATTAGAGCCCATAAAAGATGTGCCTATTTATAATAGGTATGTAATAAAAAAAATTAAAAATTTGTAGTTTTGTTTGAATTGCCTACCCAATATAATTTATATTTCACAGAATGTATGCTGCAACCTGCAACATGAATGATAACGATTCCAACAAACATTGAGATAGTTTAAAACAGCTACCAGAATATTTAGTACATGGATTTTGCTATTCTAAACTACCTTAATGAAAAGGATTAAATTTATTTCAAAAATTATTACAGAGGATTTAAGAACGGAAGGCATGGTTTCGTCCAGCTTCAGCTTACCTAGCAATATAATGACAAAAACTGATCGGTTTTGTGTTGTATTTTATAGCGTGAAGTTAAAATAAATAAAGAAACCCAATTACTTATTAGAATTTTATTAATGTTTAATTACGATATATAAAGTTAAAAAAAACAACCACGCATGATCGGTACAGAATCAGTGATACATCCAAAGAGACGAGTAAAAATGTGTACATAAAAATTTTAGTTCTCTCATTGGCCTGTTAAAAGCTGCATACATGCACAATAGTTGTATCCTAGTTGAACATTTTAAATAAAGGGGCAACCATAGAAAAATTAAAAAAAATTATAAACGTAACTTTAAAAAAATTGTGTTTGCGTTAAATGCCGTTTCTGTGCTTTCACCCATGGAAAAATTAATTTAAATTAAAAAATTTAACGAAGTTTCGTTAAATATGAATTGTCACTTAATAAAAATTATTGGAGTGAAATTTTGCGTTCAAACGTAAAAAAAATTAAAATTTGTATCGTGCTACCTAAAAAAACAACAAACAATAAACAGCTGTCACTATAACAAATAGTTTATAAATAAATAAATAGTTGTCATTCAATATTCTACAATATTTACGGCATACTCGTTACGTCTAGTATGGCTGGAATGTCATTAAAAATTAGTGTCGTCAAAATTTTTAATTTTTTTTAATTTTATAATTTTTTTATGGTTGGCCCTTAACATTTAGTCGTATTATAGTCAACTAGGAAGTTCAAATAATAAAAACACTAGTTTTTTGATAAATTTATCACCTTTGGCTCTAGTTTTAAAATATTCTGCCAGATGTCAGTCACTGCATTAAAGACGCCTACATGACATCAGAAATAGATATATCCCTTTTTCAACCAAGAAAATAAAAAAATTGGCTCAATTTTAGTCCAACCCACACAAATGTGTGAGTAAAACACCATAGTATGTAATGGCGTTGTTGATAAAAAATTTCGCTTGATTTGAAGTAAAACCAACACAATTGCGTGTATAGATATAGTGTTTTTTTCGAACGAAAATAAGTTAAAAAGGAATTCACAAATGTGTAAGTTAGTTCAAAAAACATACAAAACTAAATTTTTGACATGGTACTTTTGCCCTACCCGCACAATTGTGTTAGTAAATCACTAAAGGGATATACATAGTTCCATACTCGATAACGAACTCAAAGCCAATCAAATTACGTGAAATACTTTATCCCACGCCTACTAGTTCCGAACTCGAGTTGAAATTGTTTTAACTTTGTTGTTGTTTTATAGTGCGCTCCTGACATAGTGAGTTAGTTCGGAAAAAATACCATGGTATCACACCAACGAATTCAAAACGTGCACCTTTGTTCTAGCTGAAAATTTCTCTCTTCCGGCCCGCGATCACCGTTGTGTATGGTGGACTTAAATTGAAGAAAAGAAAATTCTCAGTATGCAATTTCAATAGTTTTAATTCCATACTACAAAATATCAAAGACACAAAATGGATGCCGAGTGAGTGGCGTAAAAGATTGGCGACATAACATTACATTGGCCAATAAATTGGCACATTGGCGAGATTTAAATTAAAAAATTGTAATGTGTCTGTGTATTGTAAATTAAAAATTGTATATAGTATATGAATATGAATGTATTGTATATGTATGTATTGTATATGGATATACATATTGTATATGAATAAATTTGACAAAAAAATGCAAACAAATCTTTAATTTCAAAATAAAACCAATGTGAAAAGTACTATAGAAATCTCTCTCTATCGGCTCTCTCCAATTTGTTTTTTCTCTTTTTAGTCGGGATTTGCACCAACTGGAATTATCGTGACACTTTCCCTTGGCGAATAGTACGGTTTTCCGTGTACATCCGTGTTCTTTCCATAGCCCTTTTGCTGTACGGTAACACAATTGTGTGGGTAGCGCAAAAGGTTCATGTCAAAAATTTATTTTGAACCAACTTACAGATTTGTGAATTTCTTTTTAACTTATTTTCGTCCGAAAAAACACTATATCTATACAGACAATTGTGTTGGTTTTGCTTCAAAGCAAGCGAAATATTTTAATCAAATATGCCATTACATACTTTGATTTTATACTCACACATTTGTGTGGTGGACTTAAATTGAGCCATTTTTTTTTTTTTTTTTTTTTTGAAAAAGGATTAGAAAGTGTGGTTTAGCACGCAAATGTAAACGGAATTCCGTTGGCATTGCATATTGGTTTGGTTGGAAAAGGTTTCAAGACTATCTGTCGTGTTGTTTGTAGGGCGTGCAATAAAAAATTATAAAGCGCACTCATCGAGGTGAATTATAATTATTAGCTTACCACGAGTGGTGAATCAAATGTCATTTTCAAACCTCAAAGTTGAGGTTAAGTATTAATATTGTTTTTCAAAAACGTGATAAACATTAACGTGACGAGTTTTATTAAATTTGCTTGAACCAAACATTTATTTATTTGCAAAATGGGAAAAGCTAAAAAGAAAAATATGTTAAATACGGGAAATCCTCATAAACTGGGCTTAGAGCAGCAAATTCAAGAAGGTAAAGTGGCGAAACCTAAACAATCTAACAAATTCCGATTGAGGGCCGAGGAGAAAGAAGTAAATACTATTTACAGGTTTTCAAATATATATAACTTTTACACATTACACTTTTATTCTAGTATATTGATTCAAAAACGTCCGGCAAAATTTTAAGCGAAGCCCGGAAACAACAAGCCGAAATAAATCTCGATGATTTTGGACCAACTCCCGCTGAAGCATCGGCCAAGGGCCTGTTTGATATACCTCAACCATATCGAAGAAATAAACTAGGCAGGGGTGACTCAGACGATGAGTCTGGCGATGAAGCAGAATTCAAGACAGATGTAACCGAAAAAGATTTTTTTGAGGATATCAAAATTGATGCCGAGGATGAGAAGGCGTTCGAAATATTTCAACATAAAGACGGCCCAAAAACAAAAACTTTAGCTGATATAATTGCCGAAAAAATTGCAATGAAAAGGGATGAGATAAACACGCAATTTTCCGATGTTGGCAGTTTAAAAATAGAAGATATTGACCCACGAGTACGTGGAATGTATGAAGGTGTTCGAGATGTAATGAAAAAATATCGAAGCGGAAAGGTACCAAAAGCGTTTAAGATTATACCTAAACTACGTAATTGGGAACAAGTTTTATATATAACCGAGCCACATAATTGGAGTGCAGCAGCCGTTTATCGTGGTACTAGAATATTTTGCTCAGTACTAGCACAACATATGGCCCAACGTTTCTACAATTTGGTCCTGTTGCCTAGAATACGAGATGATTTAGCTGAATACAAGAAATTAAACCCACATTTATATTCTGCACTAAAGAAAGCGTTATTTAAACCCGCCGCTTTTATGAAAGGTATTATTTTACCTTTACTTGAGGCTGGAGATTGTACTCTTCGCGAGGCAATCATCTTTGGCAGTGTAATTGCTAGAAATCAAATACCAGTATTGCATTCGTCGGCTTGTCTTCTCAAAATTTGTGAAATGGAATATTCCGGGGCAAATTCCATTTTTATTCGAACTTTTCTTGATAAGCGATACGCTTTACCATACCGAGTTGTAGACGCAGCTGTATTTCACTTTTTAAAGTTCGAGCATGATAAAAGAGAAATGCCCGTCCTTTGGCACCAATCGTTCTTAACATTTATCCAACGGTACAAAAATGATATATCTAATGAGCAAAAGGAAGCGTTATTTGCTATACTCCGAAAACATTACCATCCTAAGATAACGCCTGAAATCCGGCGGGAATTACAAGCAGCAAAATGTCGGGATGTGGAGTGCAAGGCCCCAGAAAATGTTGAGCAGGCGGCAAAAATGGATTTGGATGATGATGTACCTGCATATGATGACCCATGACCCAATCGAGATGGATTAAAAACACGATATTTATAACTAAAATGATGTTTATAATAAAAAAAAAAATTTTCAATTATACATAATATATTTAATACAAATTTTTGTTTTAATGCAATGAAAATAGGCTTTTTAAACCGAGTTGCACCGAAGTGCATAGAATCATAATTGGTCTGGCGAAACACTGACTAAAGAAGCAATAACATCT
This sequence comes from Nephrotoma appendiculata, assembly GCA_947310385.1. Classification (NCBI taxonomy): domain Eukaryota; kingdom Metazoa; phylum Arthropoda; class Insecta; order Diptera; family Tipulidae; genus Nephrotoma; species Nephrotoma appendiculata. Next base: position 242,972,721 of record OX371223.1, on the reverse strand, counting down.
TCAAAACAAACATTCAATCCAATGATTGTATCAACAAGAATGGTATTATCGTTTCCTTTATGTGATACTTTTTATTTTGGACAAGTTTCCGAGTGTTGTCACTTTGTCAGTCTAGCTGGCGAAAAGAGAACACTCGAAATTGGTTCAAAATAAATAAAAATGATCACATAAAGAAAAAGATATTCTCATTTAAATTTAAATTACATACGAACATCAAGGAAACAAGTAAGCGGAGACAATGGGCGCTTTCAGGGCACCCAACAGTTGGGAACATGTTGAGTAAAATCACGGCCAACGCTATGAAAATGTTTAGCTCTATGAAATTATCAAATCAAATTAGCGATGATTTTACTAATCATGATAGGGGACCTGAAAGCGCCCAATGCCATGCGTTAATTTGCATGTGGATCGTTAAATTTTTTCGAACCTTCATCTACTAAATAAATTTCATCTGTGCTCTTCTTGGTGGAGGTATATACTGGCAAGGGTGGGCATTAATAAATACATGTAGGTAATTCAATTACGTAGTTAAATTACTTATATTTCCAATATGTAGGTTAGAGTGGCTGCTACCGCACACTTAGGCCAATAATGGCCCATTGTTATACCACAGGATCCAATCTCTCCTTACTCCCGCTGACACCATCCAAAGCTACTTATGTAGCGTAAAATATCTCGCACTCCACAGTCCGCGAGTTCAGAAAAGCTGCCCATATCGTACACACCCAAGTACTTATGTCTTTTGTATGCCAGTGGTGGACACGAGCATAGGAATTGATCCAAAGTCTCTTCCTCCTCTTCGTCCATACAACTTCTACAAAAGTCATTCGTCTCTAGACCCAGTCTTCTCGCATGCTCCCGAAAAAGACAGTGTTCTGTCAGTATCCCTAAGACCAATCCTAACTCTCGTTTTCCCAGGGATATTAGTGCCTTGGAGCGCCGCAGGTACAGTTTTGGCCAAACCTATTTTGTAACCCTGTACATGAGAGTGTTGGTGCACCTATCATCTATCAAGGCGATTACAATTTTACTGAGCGCCGATTTGAGCACTGCTATAGGCCTGCTCAGACCTGCCCTTTCCAGCTGCATCTGGAAAGTCGTACCGTACGCTAGTTCGTCTGCCCTGCAGTTTCCCATGACGCCCGAGTGCCCAGGGACCCAGATTATCTGGATACTGAAATACTCGCTCATCTCATTAAGAGATGGCCGGGAATCCAGCGCGACCCGTGACTTCAGAGATACCGCCTCTAGTGACCTGATGAGTGCCGCTTGATTGTCCACATAAATCGCGATATCCCTCACGGATACCACGTTATGCTTCAACCATGTCACGACTTCCCCTATCGTCACCGCACTTCAGCCTGGTACACGCTGCAGTAGTCAGGGAGACGAACAGAAATATTAACATTTAACTGCTTCACAAAAAACTCCAGCTCCTATTTTGCCGTCTAGCTTAGAGCCGTCCGTGAAAAATTGCAGTGCCTAGTTTTCCAGTATTGATCCGTTCCTCCAGGTTTCCTTCAAAGACAGATGATCCGGAAACCTTTATCGAAGCTCAACGTTGGTTTAATATAATCTAGATTCTCCAGTTCTTCCCTTAGTGATCTAACTATCGTCGAGTGTCTCGCCTGAAGACACTTCCACTGAGAGACAGCCGAGAGTCTCGTAGCCACCTTGGCTGCCATCTGTTTACCAAAAAATTCGATTGGAATAAGAGAGAACAAAACCTCTAAAGCGCATGTAGGTGTTATCCTAAGCGCCCCGCTTATAAGCATACGGGATGTTCTTTGCACCTTCTCCAGCATCCTTATGTAAGTTACCTTTTCCAGCTGGCCACCACACGCAAAAGCCAGGCTAATGCTGTTCACGGTAGGGGCTAACTACCGAAATTTTATATTTCTTAGTAAATAGTACCAGCCCTGTCTTGGTAGGGTTGATCCCTAATCCGCAATTGGGAGTGCATTCTGCATAACATCCCTAATCATATCCAAATATTTGCCTGAGACTGCTATGGCTATCTGCATACGTTGCAACCCCAATCCCCTCTTTCTCCAGTTCCAACAGTAATCCATTTGTTACGACTGTGTTGTCTTAACAAGACATTTTTTGTAAATTTGTTACTATTCTCCACGGTTTCTTGCGTCCGGGTTTTTTGTTGTCTAAACGTGGTTTCTTGCGTCCGGGTTTTCGCTGTGTGAACGTGGTGTCTTGGTGGATGGATTCTTGTGTGTTTTCTTCTGTTATGTTGGCAACGGAACGAAAATGGGAGAGAAAGAGAGAGCAATGCGCATCGAGTGTGTGCAAAGTAAAACGTTTTGAAAAAAATGTTTTTTCTTGTATGTCTCTCTTTTGTACCAACGAAAATTTGGTATAAAGGAGAGACAGAGAAGAGAGATGCATTTTCTTCTAAAACGTTTTATGAGCTGTGCGACGTTACAGGCTGGCTACTGCCAACCTGCAGATTTCACTAAGCGCATGCAGAGGCCTCCACGGTGATTTTTGCCGGCTACGTTCTCAGGGAGAAGTGCTAAGGTCGTGGGGTTTGAGGCTTGCATGACGCTCCTGGCTTACACCGTGATCATACAGAAAGTTAGGGGGAACGCAAATAATAATAATAACCGAGTTCCGCCGAAATCCGTCGGCCGGAACCTGAGGAACGAACAACTCAAAAAATTATAAATGAGAGAGAGGTGCCTTGGTGCGCGCATCCATTCGAATTCAAACAGGGCAAAGCCCCGGTTACGAACTAGGATGCGGGCACCAAGGGACCGCAAACACTAAACCGACACAGAGGGAGTCTCCGCTCCCATCATACCGAACCCGGAAATTTAATAATTCATTTTACTAAAAATCAACTACCAAAATAAAAATAAAAAAAATAATCGCCGCCTACAACAAAGGAGAAGCGAGAAGCGAGACCACTGCGCATCGAGCGTGCACCCGCTGTGCGGCGCTCGATTACAACACAAAATTTAATTTTACCAAAATTTAGAAATATATATAAAAAATTTAAAAAAAAAGAAAATCAAATAAAAAGAATAAAAATCGTACCTTAATATACTTTATATAAAAATAAATTCACCGTTGCGGCCTTGGCGCCGTTTCTCCGCGTGTTCCACCGGTGCGGCCCAACCGCCGGTAAGCTGATACCAAATAATACGGCAGGCCTCGACTAGCCGCCGGATCCGTCACAAAAGAGTAGCCTCAACTGGCCACCCGAAAAAATGAAATTTATATAAAAATAAATTCACCGTTGCGGCCTTGCGCGGCCGTCATGCCACAGGTACCACCCTGTACCCGGACCGTTGCGGCTTTATGTGCCGTACACTACCGATGCGGCCTTGGTGCCGTTGTTGGGCGACTCCCCGCCTTGCGCTCGAGCGCTTGCCTGGTTGGGCACTATAACAAACGTTGGGCGACCTTTCGCCTTTGATAAATTTTGCCTGACACCCGTAGAAAATGATGTTTTGCGGCGTCCGTTATATGGGATGGAACCAGTGGAAAATAGTACTAAAATTCCAGATCCAATTACCAATTTGTTCACCCGTGAAAACACTGTATCCGTAAATTATTGCGGCACTAGTTAATTATTGTGGCCCTTCGAATAATGCCACACCCTGGCTAATTTGTTGTATTAGCACCTTAGTTGTTTCAGAGGTTTTACACCTCTGTCCGTCCGTCTGTTGCATTTTTCCTATTTTATCGAGCGCTTGTCGGACAATTTCAATTGTCCGCTTCTACTAGTTTTATTTCGCAAAATTATATTTTTTGAAATATTTTCAAAAAGTTTAAAAAATCACTCGAACTTTTAAATTGCATCCGCTTTAATCAATCAAAACTACGTTCCAAGCAGTACATTCATCTACGAGATTCCATCGTTTTAGAAGGAGATGCAACCAACGTCGGCCAATTGACCATTCTCCCAGCGACATATGTTGGTTGGTAGCTACCTGGCTGTGTTCTGCATTGCTACTGTGGATGCAAATGACGAAGTGTCACGGTTCCAATTGAGTCATTATGTCAGTTGCAACGAGGTGATTTGGCATATTTTCTCATTTGCATTATACGAACGTCAACCCACTGTTCATCATTTGTGGGTGCATATTGAGAATGAACAGCATGTGTATTTCACGAAAGCTAATGCAGTACAACGAGTAGACCGACCACCAGCTACAACACTCACGAATTTCTTTGAAATTTTTCAAAGTGATCCGTTCGCACGAACATTGCTTTGCTGGAAAATGCCACGCTATTATACTTGGAACCATTCGACGAAGAAGTTTCAACGAAGAATGAAAGGTAAACCTGTTGCAGGATACGTCGATGTGTATTCGACTAATGCGCTTGGCCGTGTGCACATCGTTCATCCACGACAAGACGAATTCTTCTATCTTCGTTTGCTTTTGTTCCATGTTCGTGGTTATACTTCGTTCGAATCGTTTCGTATATAGAATGTGTGTTGTGCACCACTTATCGAGAGGCTTGCCAAAGTCTGAACTTGCCGGATAACAACTGACATTGGGACTCAACAATTGCTGATACCACTGTTTCTGCGCTAGCAAATCAAATTTGTACATTGGTCGCCATCATCATAGCGACATGTCATCCATAGAACACATTGGAATTGTGGAACAAAATGCAAAGACGAGACGGCTGACGACATTTTGCATCGAGTTCACACTGCAACATCGAATTATGAGCTTGAAATGAACGATGAGATATACGCAACGAAGCTATGATCATGATCGAAGACATGTGCGTGCTTATGTGCGGCACGGTAGGTGTTTGTCGAAATTGGGTATGCCAGCACCAATTCGTTCGGTACACGACGCATTTATTCGTGAATTGCAACGAGAGCCAGTGTACGATCGAAATTCAATGAGCCAAATAGTGCGAACGAATGTTCCGCTTTTGAATGCAGAGCCAAGGAACGTGTACGACGCATTGATGAAGGCAGTTGATGGAGGAAATGGCGGAATATTTTTCCTCGATGCTCCTGGTGAAACAGGCAAAACTTTTCTGATTTCATTGCTTTTAGCCACAATTCGCTCGAGTTGCCGATGAATATCCACACGATTGACAAGCAGTGTGCTCAATTGCGAAGAACTTGAAGATGACCAAGGTATTGCAAGAATGCAAAATCATCATCTGGGACGAGTGCACAAAGGCACACCAACGTTTATTTAAAGCGTTCAATCGAACGATGAAGGATTTACGAAGTGATTTAAGACGTTTCGGTGAAAAATGATTCTGCTGGCTTCTGATTTTCGTCAAACGCTATACCTGTGCGAGATCGACAACTGCAGATGTACTCAACGCATGACTGAAAACGTCGAATCTGTGACGCTATGTGAAGAAGTAGCAGAAGATCACGAACATGAGAGTCACGTTACAGATTTACTCGATTTTTTCAAACAACTGTTGGCGCTTTGTCAAATTCATGTTAATGTTTCGACCGGATTGATTTCGTTTCCCTTAAATTTTTGCATGTTCACGACGTCGAAGGAAGAGCTTATCAGGAAAGTGTTTCCGGACATCCGCCAAAATTATATGAATCACGATGGCTGAGCGGATGAGCGATTTTGGCAGCGAAGAACAAGAAAGAGATGTCTCAACTACTTGGTTGAGACTAAACTACTTGATTCAAAACCAAATCTCTGGGGAAATGCATTGTTACAAATTCGTTGACTGTGTGACCAATCAACACGAGGCAAATAACTATATCCGACCGAGTTTTTGAATGCGCTTGATTTGTCGGGAATACCACCGCAAAACTTGATGATCTAGGTCGGATCTGTGATAATCATGCTGCGCAATCTGAACCATCCGAGATTTTGCAACGGAACGCGATTAGCTGTGAAGGAACGTGGTTCAAGCGACTATCATCAAGGGCAAATTTAAAAGAGAGGATGTTCTAATTCCAAGAAATCCTCTGATTCCAACTGACATTCCGTCCCACTACAGAAGCATTCAGTTCCCCGTTTCGTTTGACGTTCGCTATGACGATTAACAAATCACAAAGTCAATTTGCAAAAAAAACTAAATTTTCGATAGATGCCTAAGTTTGAATCGACATTTTATTCACTTTTCAATTAATTATTCCGCCTTTATGAATGCGTTCGTTCTGACAATTTTTTCCACCAATCATATTGCTCAAAAATGACGATTTTTTTCTTCTGGATTTTTCTACAAGAGATGATTATGGTCGAGCAAATGACCGAATAAACGAACGCAATCATAAACCTGGGGGCCTACTATGGAAATCGATCGTCGACGTTTTTTGTTCGTTGTTTATATTCAGCAATAGTAATTATTACTATTGCTGAATATAAACATCGAACAAAAAACGCCGACGATCGATTTCCATAGTAGGCCCCCTGCCTTTAGTGTTGAATTCGATGAAAAAGTGAATGAAATGGCCACTCAACTCAATCGTCTTTTGATAATTGAATTGAGTTGTATGATTTTTTCTCTCATCAAAATCAATTTTCGTGAAGGACAAAAGTGTTTGCTCAGACGAAGTAATTTGGGGCGAAACAAAATTCGCCGGGTCAGCTAGTTTATGTATAGATTTTAAATCGTCTTTTGTTCTAATATCATGTAGTCTCACCCGTTTTTCCAAATTATCCCGATGGGGTTGAGATCTGGCGATTGTGGAGGGTTCGGTAAAATGTATTTGACATTGTAGATCAACTAGTTTTTTACCAAGTGTGATGTATGTTTCGGATCGTTGTCTTGAACCTAGCTAATATATCCAGATATTTCAATTTTTGTCGCACTCCTTTAAATGATTCTGTAAAATTTGCAAATATTGTTCTTTATTCTTGATAGTCTCAACAAACACCAGATGCTCTACCCTCTCGGGTACCCATTGCACCCCATACCATGACGTTTCCTCCACCGTGTTCGACGGTAGTGATGATAATCTTACTATTTAGTGCAGCACTTTTGTGACGTCATATAGTTCTACGGCCATCTGATCCGAAAATGTTGAGAATGGCTTCATCTAAAAAGCGAAACATTCTTTTTAAGTTATAAGAATAATAAAAGTAGTTTGATAAAGGTTAAGAATACTAACCTCTCAATTGAAATATAATAAAATACCAATGCTTTTTTCTGTTTTTGTACACCGAATGACACACCTACTATATCCGCTATTAAACTCAAAAAATTGATCGAATAAGTTTATTCGTAAATGTTCACCAAATAAAATTACGACTGCAAATGAAAACGCACAAACAATTAATGGTGGGCTAATGTGGTCGGTGCGGGTTTACGAGTAAAGCACTGAAAAAACGAGTAAAACCAAAAAGATTTTAAAGTAAATTTCAAACAAAATTGATACAGCTCAATTTTTAAATTTACGGTACAGCTTAATTTTTAAATTATTTTATTTAAATGACGAGTTTTGGTAAAAAGAAACTTTATTCAACAAAAACTAGACATCTCTACAGTCTAGACGGATTGAATATTCGGAATGAAACCTCATATTTAAACCATTTCCATTAAGAGGGAAATTAATAAAAGTGGTCTAGCTATAGCTTCCATTGCAGCTTGGGGAAACGATGAAGAATTAAAAGATTCAAACAAATTTATAGATTAAATTTTCAAACACGGTTGCCTTCTTGGTTTTCTGAAACTTAAGCAGGATTAAAGTTTTAATTATGCAAGACCGTTTTACAAAAACTCGGGTAAGTTTAATTTTTCGCTTTAAAAATCAAATGTGGTGTATTCAAGATCTACTATATGTATACATTCATGGCCACCGTCTTTCTAATATGGCCGATCATGCAGTTTACTGAAGTTCTTATACACTCTACCTCTCTTTGGCCAGTTTTATATTTTTTATTCGTTTTTAACGTGTCGGCTATTATGCGGAAAAACTTTCCCCCTTCTACCTAATTATCAGCATTAGTATCATCGCAGTTGGTTATCATGTGTGGGGTCACACATCTCATCAAGAACTTCATCACACTGGTCGTCGTCACTGATGTATATCACTGGCGGTTCTCTCCTCTCATCAAGAAGTTCATCGTCTTGCTGCTGCTTCTGTTCGTCGTCACTGATGATTATGACGGATGGTTTCTCCTTCATCTCAGCGGTACGTAAGTTGTCCGCTGCTGAGGCTTCGATGATGAAACGATTGATTAAATATTTTTTATACATGATTTAACTACGAATGTACTCAGGTTGATATGATTCACGCTACTGTGTATGGTTCTCTAATTCGTAATTATTTATATACACCCTGCGCCATTGAAATGTTTGGTTTAAATTTTTTTAGTAAATTTTGATAAGGTAGTTGTCAAAATGTTAAATTCTGATTATCAACATAATTTCTACACTATTCTAAATATGGAACATATATAAAAACGTTGATCCGACATTTTACACCTACATAACTTGGGACAAGGAATGGTTCCCGTACCTCGTACCAATTTGGTGGTTCTTCACAGACAGTGCCTTTAACAAAGTTACTTCAATTGAAAACTAGTTTGTTGGTAACAACGGTAATTTTTATTCAAAATAAAGATTAACATAAGTAAAAGAATTCATTTGAACCAAAAAAATAAATTATGAGTGAAGAAAAATTGCACTTCTTAAAATCAATAATTAATGGGCCCGCCCTTGGCTTTTATGATGGCCTTAATCATTTTCGGCATTGAATAGTAAAGTTTGGTTAAATATTCCGTTGATATTTCTTCAAACCAGACTTTCTCTATGAGTTTTTTCTGCTCTTTGACACTTTTCGGCTTATATTTTTTGATGCTTTTCTCCATGAGGGACCAACAATTTTCAATAATATTGAGGTCAGGACTATTCCCTAGCCAGGGTAGTAATTCAATCCCCAAGCTATTTTTAAATTCGGCTACCTAAAGAAAATAGACACTAAAATAAAGCATTCTTACGACACAGATACCATCTATAACTTAGAATGTGTGCCTTGTGCCACGGAGCTGAATCGTCCTGGAAGAGTGGACTATTATTGGCTTAGGTCCTCGATAGTCCGTACTACGCAGATTTCGATAATTTTTTATATTTTTCTTCGTTTACTGAACTTTCCAGAAGGCATAGCGATCCCACTCCAAAGGCTGTTATGGCTCCCCAGACCATAACATATGGTGAATGTTTTACTGTTGGCGCAATACATTCTGATAAATACCGTTCGCCTTTTCGCCGCCAAACACTTATCCTTCCGTCGGGTCCAAAAATATTAAACTTGGATTCATCCGAGAACATGACTCTCCTCCAGTCCTCGAGTGTCCAGTTTTTTCGTTCTTTGCAAATTTGAGTCGTTCAGCTCTCATTTTTCCTGTGAGTAATGGTTTTTTCGCAGGTCGTCGCGCATAGAGGCCAACTTCATTCAGCCTTCTTTAGATAGTACGAACTGAAATAGTCTCGGTTGTTGCTGTTGCAAGCTCTCTCCTCTGCTCTAAAGCCGTGGCAAACCTTTGCTTTAGCGCCAAATGTCTGTCGTCTGAGCATTCGATTTGTGCGAACAGAAATTTTCCTCTTTTCACCAGAGCCGACCTTTCTCGCAACCGTTTAATTTTCGGAATAGGGAACTTTTTAATTACTGTTTCGCTACATTTAATTTATCTTGCAATTTGTGAAAGTGCGTGTACGTTTTTGCCTCTAGTTGCAAAATTTTGGCTTTTTCGTCAGCATTTAATTTAGCGCCTCTCATTTTAAAATTAACTCTATGGCCCATGCCACACGTAAAAAAAAATGCCGCATTTTTCTTCGTTTCTTTCCCCGTTTACCTATGATACAAGTTTTAATTGCGACTTAAACAAATTTTCTGTTCAACCACACAACTCAAACATAAATGAAATAAAAAATATTTCAAGGACATTTTTGACTCATTTTAGTTAAAATTTTATTTAAGAGAGAGCAGAACAAAACATTGGTAGAAAAAAAATGCCAAAAAACTTTCGTGTGTCATCAGCCTATGACTACTTTATTGAAACTAAGCTAATAATAATTGATTATTATATTTGTTTTAAATATTTCGTAATACCATATATTAAATAACTTATATATACGACGTTCGTGTTCTTTTTTTCTCTTAGCTTATCGCCGTAATTAGATTTTTTGTCACGTTGTCGCTTTTGTCGTTTTTTCGAACTTCGAAAAAATATTCGAAGTAAAATCAAATTGTCAAAAAGTTACGATTTTTAGTTATCAAAGTGTCGTTAGAAACATTATGCATATGATGAATACCACATTACTAACATGTTTTGTTGATCGAAACATGTAATTACATAGTGGAAAGCTGCAAAGATTTATCTTAATTTGGCTTAACATTCTAATGCAATAAGAGTGGTTAATTCGAGTAATAAATAAAATAATGTTGGTTAAAAAAGTGTTTTAATTATCATTTATTCATGAAATTACATAATGGTGTTCCTTATCATGTAAGAATCGTCGAGGTTAATCTCATCACTTATGTAATTTGGATCAAAATCTTTCAAATCCACTGCGTTTAACGACAACGTACTGGCTATTGGTTTTTTATTGATTTTTTTGCAATCGTAGAGTTGTTACCAGCTAAAGGGATGGTTTACAGATGTATCTCATCCGCACATTTAATTTAGTTACAAATATTCCACTGGCAGTCATCGGCATCAACTTTTATTAGCACATTCCTGTTCATTTTATATTGATGCCATTTCAGCTGAGTAATCCAAATTTAAAAGTTCGGTGGTTGACTTTTGTACATCTTTACTCAAGGTTCCTTTCGTTTTAATATTTCTTAAGATTTTTTCGCTAATCTGCAGTTTGGATTTCAGGTCTAAACGAGTATTTTTTAATTTTTGGAATGTCTCAACTTGAAAACGTTTCAACTTTCTTAATAAACGTAACGGAATTTGTTCAAAAATATTTACGTATTGTTCTAGGATTTTTATATAATTCGAGCGGCCAGTTGATTGGGTACTTTCCATATTCACTTAACAGGACAGATTATCATTAGATGCAATAGTGTCAGCGCTACAGCTGAACAATTTAACGGGAGAATAAGCATCCTTTTCTTTGGCTCTTTAAGCTTATCATCTATATTAAGCGGCGTTTCAGGATCCTCTCCTTCGGAAACATTAAACATCGATTTTTCATAGAGAATTTTGATGTCGTAGGACGTAGATGATTGAATTCGGTAACTTTTCCAATTTTCCCCCGACTGAAATAGAATATTAAGAACAATAATTAATACTTAATAAATGTATCAGTAAAATTGACGATATACTCACATTGCATTCGTCTGTATCACCATTTATTATTTATGTATTCTAGCATCTTTCTAGCATTTTCACAGACTAGACTATGAGAATGAGACCACTAAAATTTAATTGAGAACGTTTTTGACATGACAATGACAGTACTTATTTACTTTTTTTTTTTACCTACACACAGTTTTTTGCCCTAGCTGTGTTGATTTTCGAATTTTTTTCGAACTTATACTAAAACACCTAACTTCACTCTTAGCTTATAGAAAAATATTTTGGAACACGATTTTACAAGGCAGTGTCGTATATTGATACTATATAATATTTGCTATCATTGTAACAACGACCACGTGCTTTTTGTCGTTCGTAAACTCGTTTTAACATTGTTACAAATGTCATTCTCAACCCTACTCGAGACTGCCTTTCCAGCTGTCAAAGTATTAATTATGCTACAATCAAGCGAAAACATATTTTTTTCACATCAATATCAGAACAAAATAATTTTTTAATATACTTTTTTTTGTGGTCAATGTGTTTGATAAAAGTATACTATGCGTATAATTGGCTGGAGCTACACGAGATTTTAATTTCTGGTTTCAAACTAAGTCGTAATAGATTTTTTATTGTTAATTTAAACCTTTATATTAAATGAAAACACCTAATTTTTTTGTATTGTTTTATTCTGTTCTCTCGAAAATAAAATTTAAACAAAAATCTATATCTCAAAAATGCCCTTAAATTTTTTTATTTTCATTTCTATTTTTGCCATTTCGGATTCACGGACAAAAATTGTGCGACATAAAATTTTTGTCTGTGAATCCGAATTGACAAAAATAGAAATGAAAATAAAAAATTTAAGGGCATTTTTGAGATGTAGATTTTTGTTTAAATTTTATTTTCGAGAGAACAGAATAAAACAATTCAAAAAAATTAGGTGTTTTCATTTAATATAAAGGTTAAAATTAACAATAAAACATCTATTACGACTTAGTTTGAAACCAGAAATTAAAGTCTCGTGTGGCTCCAGCCATTGAGTATTATTTAAAAATTATAGTTTTAATACTCTAAGTTTACGAATATCTGGTTTAATAATTATTCCCATATTGAGGAGAACAGAAATTAGTTTTCTGTTTTGCGTTTTATTATAGGTTTTTTTTTTCATCGTCAATCATCTGTAAAATCATTGACATTTGTAACAAAATCATTGTTAAGCACATACGTCATACTAACAATGACAGTTGTAACAATGTTAACAATGTAAAGTTTACGAACAGCCTCCAGGGTGTAGCTCAAAATGCATCGCTTCATTGAAAATGTAAAAATTGCTTGCAGTGTGCTATAAAGTGTCTATTCCATGGGAAAATTTTACTGACTGCAAAAATAAAAGCGAGAAAAAAATATAGATTTACTGGTTGTGTACGAAACAACAATTTTTGTCAGTAAAATTTTACTGAGAAAATAATTATCATTGTGGTAGTGTGCTGCCATAACGTGCTATAAAAAAATGTAAACTTTAGCACTTTTTATGGCAGCATTGTCAACACGTCTACAAAAAATGTATGTAAAGATAAGACATTTTTTTCACACTCACACAAAATAAATCGTTCGCCATTTTTATAGTCAAATGTCAGTTTGTTTTTTTATTTCGATACCTAAAATTCGAGTTTTGTTTACATTAGTGAATATTAGTGTTTTTAACGTTTTTTTAGGTGTTCAAATATAAAAAAAATACTAAATACTTGTTATAAAATACAAATAATTTTATATTAAACTACATAATAATAAATTAGTATGGAAAATTACGGTAAGTTTGATTGAGCATTATTTTATTTGGTGGATGTAGCATCAAAATATTTTATTGTGTGTCGACGAAATTATTAGATACGTGAGAATTTTGTATTAATCTATTTATATAATTACAGCACCGAGTAAAAAATGTATCGTATTGGAAAATATCCGGGTTGAGCAAGTATCGCAACTGGACGACAGCGGCAATTCCCCGATAAAATTTTTTTTTGCCAGGTATGGTGAAGAGTACGATGAATATTCAGCGTCCGAAATTACAACTTTTATGAAAATTTTAGGTTATGTCAAAATGTAACTGTCAAAATTAAACCATAAATTTTGCTATAAAAATGAAATAAAAGATATTTGTTTTCTTTGTCACTCTTATGGAATTTTAAGTATTTTTTTGTTTTCGTTTTTGCAGTAAAAAAATACAGTCAGTAAAATTTTTACATGGAATAGGCACTTAAATGTCAGTCATATATATAATCTTAATAATATGCGTTCGCTATTTTACAATGCTAATAAATTATCGATATCACAAGTTATTGTATTGCAACAAAGGTGTGGAAAAATATTTTCGAAGGCAATGAAATGCGTTACATATCCAATAAATTATTGAATAAATACAATAGGTTGTAGTGCAAGATAAAAAATGTAATTTACCAAATCTACTAACACAACCATTTTGCGTGCATACAAAGTTGCGGTCTTGAGTTCGAATCTCGCAGTTTACAAAAATATTAATAGTCAGTTTCATACGTCACACATCATAGGTCACTTTGCTCGCGAGTCACGCCACGATTCATGATCAGGTTTAAGATCAATGTCAAGATTAAGATCAATGTCAAGATCAGGTGATCAATGCCAAGATCAAATCACACCATATTCCAAGGTCAGGATCAAATTGCAATCTCAATATTAAATCTCAGGATTATGGTCCAGATCAGCATCCCAATTCATCTCCCACAATGGAATCTCAACTGAAGATCATGGTCCAGATCAATCAAAAACCTTGACCCATATTTCGCGACCATGACCTATATTGCGTGACCTAGTGCCAAAAGTAGGTCGTTGACCCAGATTTCGTGACCATGACCTACATTACGCGACCTGGGCCAAAAGTAGGTCGTTGATCCAGATCTCGCGACCATGACCTACATTACGTGACCTAGTTTCAAAAGTAGGTCGACCAAAGAGGGGCATTTGACCTTGACCTAGATTGCAAGGTCGACTAAAGTGGGGCCCTTACTACTTAAAAGAAAGTTCAATGTTGGCCTTGGCCACAACATATTCTCCCCTCCATTTTTTAGATTCAAAAAATTATTTATCTATCATTGGAATTGAGCTATAATATTTTAACGAATTTTGATTTATTTCGAAAAATAGGTTTTCAACAAAGGATTAATTGGTAACAGATATCAGATTTAAAAAACAGCCAACCAATTTGAAGGCGGTGACAATTTAGTATTAAAACAAAGAATTTTGTTTTTTTAATTTTTTATTAATTTTGCATTAATACTTAAAATAATTAATAATAGCATTGTAAAACACAGATTATTTATACAATATAATAAATATTTTTATCATAATATATTCATTAAATTTTATATTAAATTATACGCATATACATATGTTTTGTTTAAATTTTTTTTAAATTATAACGAAAAGCTTAAAATTAATTAATAAAGAATTTTGTGATTTAATTTTTGTATAATATAATAATTAAAATATTTTCTTTGTATGGACGTTCAATAATATGATTTTTGTAATAAATAAATAATCATTAGTATTTTAAATTATCATTAATAATAAAATATATATATAATATAGTTTTTTTATTTATATTTATTTATAATTTTTATATTTTATGTGCCTTACATTAAACAAAATTTTATAATATATAGATTTTTAATTACAATGATATTAAAATATATTATTTTTTATACATTTATATTTCAATCTCAATTAATATTTCGTATATAATGCTTGAATAAAAAAAAATATTTTTAACTTGAAAAATAAAAAAGTATATCAGCTGGTTCAAAATGTAATAATTAAATGTCCCATTATACAATAAAATTCCAACATAATGTTTAGGCCAATTAGATAAGCTTCTCTAATGTATGGAGGGAAATTGCGAATTGAATTTTCACTGCTTCTCAAACACAACTCCATGTTAAATTAAATATTTTTAAAGGCCATTTATTAATTATTTTGTTCGTCGGTTATATGCATAGTTAACCAAAACGAAAAGTAGCATTCTCAAGTGGGGTTTTTCTATATTTGAAGATCTGTTTAGAAAACCTACGATACGTTTAATGAAGCATTTACTAGATGTAAATAGCGGTTTTGATCAAAGTTTTGAATTTCTAAAAGATGGCACTGATTTAGTGTAAAATTTGATAAAAATGCTTTATGCCGTCAAATTAAACTAGATGTCTTTAGCGCTGCAGAATAGTGTAGCGCTGTGTACAAAAACTGTTGAAAAGTTGAAAATCGTATGATAAAACAGTGTGGCTCAAATTTAAAATGTTGAAGAATACTTTTAATTATAAAATTTCAATATATTTACAATTTTAGTAAGTATTTTAGATAAAATTAAACGATAATCATATTTTTCTTATTGTTGCGTTCCGCTATGTGAATCAATAGTGAATGGTAATTTTTTCACAAATTTGCAAAGTATGATTAATAATTGCAAAGTATGATTGGCGAATATCCTGGAGTGATAAGAACCTACAAAATACACAACCATATAACCCTCATTATATACATACTTAGAAGATATTCTGAAAAATTGTAATTCATAATATTTCACATTAGAGGCGATGTAATACCGTTTTTAAAATTCACAGTTATCCTAGGGTCTTTTACCGACCAAATGGCACAGTGGTTAAAGCTTTGGCGTTTGGATCGTGAGGTACCGGGTTCGAATCTCAATAGGGGCAGGAAGCAAAGAGAAATTTCATCTACAGATTACGATCTGTGATGAAATGGAACACATCTATGACCCCCTGTCGCAGTGCAAAACTCATTTGCCGACCCATTTGCAGTATAGGCTCTGGCATGGAGCTATGCAACGTGCAGATGGTGATAAAAATCGGGCCTATAGCCGTACGACTTCAATTCGGCAGATGATGCGTAAAGAAAGACGGAAAAATAAACCGCGAAAGAGCAAGGAGTGCTTCGGCCCCAAAACAGATGGCATGGACTAAAAACAAAAAAAAATCCCAGGGTTTTCACTAAGCGAATTTGCTGATATTTTATGTCATGACAACTATTTACAGACGAGTTTTTTTCGTACTTCTAAAATTTATAATTAAAATAATTAAATTCATCATTCCTTCTGGAAACTTACTTGTGAATAGAAGTGTTTTCTAATTTTCTATACTGTTATAATATCTTTGGCGTTTTAAAATTTTCATTAATTTTAATTTATATTTTGATTTGTAGTGTCTTTTATTTTCTAAATAATTTTGTTTTCATTTTTATTTTAAATATAAAAATAGAGTGTGACGTATGTAACAAGACGGGAATTGAAATAGCTATGCGGCTTGCTGTATAGAATTTCATAGGTTCCACTAAATTTTATTTTATGTATTTTATGTTGAGCCAATCGTGTTGTCTCAATTTTTATAATGTATTCTTTTTCCTTATTTTTGAACGGCAGCGAAATATGCGACAGGACAGTAGAGTCACTTTTGTTTTCACACGATTTTTTTTATATATAAATTAAAAATAAAATAAAAGAAATAATAAATTTATTGTAAAAATCGTTATTTATTGTTTCATATAAATATAATCAACAAGAAGAAGTGAAGCCTCGTTAACTAAGGGATAAACATCAATCCGTGTGCCCCGTGAACTGGATATTTTTTCGTATGTTGTTTATAACGTGGTGGCTACACGTATCTAGATACAAATAAATCTAATTCTACGAGTTTTTTGGGATTTGAAAATTCTCTTAATAATAAAAGAAAATCCAATAGTGAATATATCTAATATAAAAATATTGAAAAATACAGAGAATAATATCACTAATTATAATAATATTAATAAAAAAAACATAATAAAAATAATATTTCCAATGGAACAATGACCTTGAAGCCAAGTGACGCATCAACTAATACAAAAATGGTGGAAAATTCCAGAACCAATAATAAAAATAATATTCCTAATGGCGCAATTGGATCTAAGCCAAATGATATAAATAATACAAAAATGGTAGATAAATTATATATTAATACAGACAAGGGACCTTTCTATGTTTTAATTAAATCAAAAATACCAAAAAAATTACTACCTATCATATTATCAAAAATATTTATGGAAAATTTCATTAAAGCTATCGACATCATTCAAATAAATAAAAACATGGCGAGAGTCGAATTTGACGCCTTTGATAAGGCTAACAAATGCGTTAGAAAGGACGATCCAATTTGTAAAATTCTGACTGACAAAGGATATTTATCGTTCATTCCTACAACTTTCACTAATGTGGTCGGTACAGTTAGAGACCTATTGAGTAATTTTAGTTTTAATGAAATTAAAGATAATTTAAAAAGTGAAGATAAAATTTCTAATTTAGAAATCATTAAACTTTGGGATAACAATAATAAAATTTTGAAGGACTCTAATATACTGAAAATTGAATTCAGAGCAAGTGATTTGCCGAAATTTGTGTTTTTTTATGACATGAAAATTAAAGTTGGGATGTTCATTCCAAAATTAAAATTTTGTAGCAAATGTTTGAGATACGGCCACATTAAAAAATTCTGTAAATCCGAAACCACAAAATGTATGAAGTGTACACTTGTTATTTCAGAAAAGGAGCAACATAAATGCAGTGAGATTTTAATGTGTAATTTTTGCATTGACAAACCTCATTTTACTAACTCAAGAGGATGTGAGGAAAAACAAATACAAAATAAAATCCATTCAATTAAAAATAAAACCTCCTTGTTTCAATCTAAAAATCTTTTGATCCCAAAATATAAAATTTTTAATATTAATAATAGTATTTATCCTGAAATCATTAACAACAATGATAATTCATCTAATTTTTGGATCAACAGAGCTAATAATAATAACTTAATCATCAATGAGCAAAAACAAAAAATCGACTTTTTCAAATCGGCCATTAATAAAATTGTTAAAATTAGTAATAAGATTTATAACGAACCGGATTTATTAATGTCAGGGAGAGCTTTTGGCGCCTCAAAACCAATACCAAATCAGCGTCTGTTCTCCAGGTTAGCTGTGGCTGAAGCGGGCGTCAGTCTTGTATCAAGTGGCTCGCTAAATAAATGCGTTCAAGGCAGGACTGGATGCCTTAAGATTCTCACCAGTACGTGACCCACACACGTAGCAAGTGGGTTGAGCAGCAGGCCAACAACCTTCCCTCACAAAAACATTTAAGTTATGAACCCTAATCAAAGGCCTCGGATTACCAAATCGGATTTATTACAAACTCGACCTCGGAAATTGTACAGAACCTGTCGAACCAAACAAAAAGTTACACATTAGACGTACTTGCACTACAAGAGCTTAGATGGTCTGGGAGTGGGAACCATGACACCACCAATGGTTACACTCTTCATTACAGCGGCCATCAAAACGGAGGAGAATTTGGAGTTGGCTTCCGCCCTATCAACATGCGGATATGCACGGTCAGACTTCGCACTAATAAATTTAACATCACAATGGTTAATATACATGCACCCACCGAAGATAAATCTGTTGACATCAAAGATCTATTCTTTGTCGAGCTGGAGGAAGTTTAACTGGAAACTGTGATGTTTGTTGGGCATATTTTTATTATTCTTGTGCTGGTACACGCATGACAGCAACAACAACTTCACCCCCGTCAATACGCATCGAGTTCAATTGATTACGTATAATTGTTTCAGTTAAAAAAGAAGCACGCAAAATGAAATAAAAAAATCAGTGTTTATAAGAATAATAAATATCCAGTTTAGTTTATTGAATCGACGAATATTTCCCAGTAAAGGAAATACGTTACGTTAAGTTTGGGCAAATCATTCAAATTAAATAGATTTAAGAACATAAAAGAGGTATAGAGCAGCTTAAAAGATGCTAACGAATGTCTAGAATCCGAAAAGTTCAATAAGCTTGACAAATATTTGGTCTTTATACCAAACAATTTCATATCGACAGTGGGAGTAATTCGGAATATCTCGGTAGATTTATCAACAAAAGAAATAAAAGAAAATATAAAAACGAATGTTGAAATAATCAAAATAGAGAGGATGACGAGATGGGATAATGTGAATAACATAGCAATTAATATGGAATTAGTCAAATTAACATTCAGAGCTAATGATATCCCAATATAGTGATGTGTGATAACATATTGATTAGAGTGTCTCACTACATTCCCAATCCGCTACACTGCAAAAACTGTCTAAACTACGGTCATACAACAAAAAGATGTAAGACAAAATTTTCTATTTTGGTAGATGTATCACGTGTGATAAAATTAAAACAGAAACACACATATGTGATATGAAAGTTAGTTGCAAGTTTTGTGGGGAGGGCTGGAGGGACATATCACAAACGATAGGAATTGTCAAGAACGATTTAGGCAGAGACAGTTAACGGAATATATAACAGTAAATATGGTGTCATTTAAAGAGGCAAAGGAAAAACTATTTGGGTTTAAGACAAAGGGTGCCAAGACAAGCAGATTTTATATCACAAGAAAATTCGAAAACAGTGAATATGCAATTGAAAACACTAAGAAATGTAGTGAACCAATTAAAAGAACAAGTTAAAGATGGTAAAGGGTGGTTAAATTTTAAGGGACGACGTTGACCACACCTAAACGTCAAGTTTTTTTTTACATTTAATTTGACATTTCTCAA
The DNA here is from genome assembly GCA_947310385.1 of Nephrotoma appendiculata. NCBI lineage: Eukaryota > Metazoa > Arthropoda > Insecta > Diptera > Tipulidae > Nephrotoma > Nephrotoma appendiculata. The sequence continues at coordinate 242,952,824 of OX371223.1, read as the reverse complement.
TTTCAGACTAACTCAATTTGAACCATGGAAAGATACACAATCGAGCAACGCGTTAAAGTTATTCAGGCATATTATGAAAATGGGCGTTCAAATCAAAATGCATATCGTGCACTTCGTGATTTTTTCGGTCAATTTAACCGTCCAAATGTGCGTACAATCGGAAAAATCGTGCAAAAATTTGAGCAAAACGGGTCTGTAGGAGATTTTAAAACACCAGTGCATGCTCGTACAGCTCGTACTGCAGAAAATATTGCTGCTGTTCGCGATAGTGTGGCTGAAGAGCCGTCCACCTCAACTCGTCGTCGTGCCCAACAATTGCACCTCTCACGCTCGTCGTTGATGAACATTATGCATAAAGACTTGCATTTACACGCTTATAAGGTGCAATTGACTCAAGAACTATAGCCTCTTGACCATTCCAAACGTCGTCAATGGTCAGAATGGTGGCAAGAAATGGCAACAGTCGATGATCAATTTTCGAAGAAAATCATCTTCAGTGATGAGGCACATTTTCACCTCAGTGGATTCGTCAATAAGCAGAAATGCCGTATTTGGGCGAATCATAATCCAAGAGTGATTGTCGAAAAACCAATGCACCCACAAAGAGTGACTGTTTGGTGCGGTTTATGGGCTGGCGGCATCATCGGGCCGTATTTTTTCCAAAATGAGGCCGGTCAGGCAGTTACTGTGAATGGTGTTCGAGATGATAACGAACTTTTTATGGCCCGAATTGGAAGATATGGATGTGGACGACATGTGGTTTCAACAGGACGGTGCCAGTTGCCACACAGCTAACGAAACAATGGCTCTTTTGCTCGACAAATTCAATGGCGGTGCTATCTCACGTGGTGGCGATATCAATTGGCCGCCAAGATCATGTGATTTGACACCGTTGGACTTCTTTTTTGGGGTTATTTGAAAGAAAAGGTGTACGTCGATAAGCCAGCAACAATTCAAGAGCTAAAGGATGAGATAATTCGGCACATTAACGGCATAGAACCTCAATTATGCCTAAGCGTCATCGAAAATTTGGACCATCGGGTGGAGGTGTGCCGAGGTTGCGGCGACCATTTGGCCGATATTTTGTTCCATACATAATTGAACCATACCATATTATCATAATAAAAAGAATTGACAATAATTTCCTTTATAATTGAAAATATTCAGGAGATGTTCAAGAAAATGGGAACAGGCATCATAAATCCAGCTGATATCGACATGGTTTTGATAAATATAGCGGGTTTAAAAAACAAAACAAACTAAGAAATGCGGGTAAATAGTATGAATTTAATACAAATAAACATTAGAAGTTCGAAAACGAATAAATAATTGCTAGAGCATTTTATGAATATGAACAATGTACATATTGTTTCATCTGATAACGAAACATAGAGAGGATGGTTATGGAGGAGTAATTAAAAAAGATATTTCATGGAAGATAATTAACCAAGTTAATACATATAATAGATTAGAAGTTTTAAAGTACAACATAAAATATAAAAACATTGATTTAAATTTGGTAAATTTTTATAATACATAATTCAAATAGACGAAATGAAGAGATAAAACAGAATTTTGAGAATTTAATAGAAGACAATAATAACCATCAAACCATAATTACGGGTGATATCAATGCACATCATTGCTTATGGGACAGAACAAAAACAGACTCATTAGGAATTAAAATAGCGGAAGTCATAACGGATAGTAATCTTTGTATTTTAAATGATCGATCATCAACAAGACAAGACACGCATAGGCATCTTCGGCTGTGGACATCACTTTGTGCACTCCTAACTTAATAAGATTGAATTGGATGACATCGATGGATAATTTAGGAAGTGATCATTTCCCAATAAAAATCACCTACAATATTAACGATAATTCATATAAACAGAATACGAATTGGAAAAAAATCACGGATGAAATTAATGAAAAGATAAAATCCAGCCCAATAATAGACATCGAAGAACATTTATTACGCAAACGATAAACAGAAATACCACTACAATATTAGCAAATACAAAATATAAACCCAAACCATGGTGGAATAAAAATTTAGAAAAATTGAGGAAAATTAAGTTAGAGAAACAAAGAATTTACAACAGCCAAAAAACACACTATACAGCATTGGAATTAACCCTTTGAGAACTGGTGTCAACAGATGTTGACATGTTTTTGTAGTCATTTTCCGCTTTACTATTTCCGTGTATTTGGTGTGTTAGACATTATATATGTTCTATTACTATTTGGAAGTCAACATTTATTCTGTGTCTGAGTGTAGTACTAAATTTGACAGAGCTATAATTATTTTTGTGCCAAACGTTCACGCCAAAATATTACTTTCACGTAAGGTAAGCAAAAAATTCATTTTTATATAGTATAATATTATTGTAAGGTTAAAATCATTTATATTTCGTGTTCGTGAATGCCGTAAATATGCACTACAGAAAAAATTATAATGTTTTTATTGGTTTTCAAGCTCTTACGATAGTTAAACACACGTCAACGTATGTTGACAAATCGCCTCAAAGGTAATGGAAACATTTTTCTTTAAGGCCGTTAGTCAATGTGTTAAAAATATTTAGTTAAAAATTTGGTAAAATAAAATTTTTGTGACGTAATATTTTTAAACAAAAAAGTTAAATTTGCTGTGTGAATTTGTTAAAATTTTGACACATAAAAATGAATTGCTTGTCCAAGAAATATACTCCAATATTATTTTTAATTTTATTATATTATAAAAAATATAAAAATAATGAGGCTGTTGTTCGGAAATACGGAAGGAAATTGAGAGAATTATATATAGTTAGAAGTATAGAAGTATATATAGTTTATATAGTTTATATTTCGGGATGATTATAATTTTTGTTATTTAATATAATTGTTTTGCATTTTAGCCTTTAGAATACTGTAAATTACGGAATATTTCAGTTTCCGAAAGATAGTAGAATTATTGCCAATTAAGTAACATGGCTGGAGCAAAGAGTATGAACTGATTGTGTTTTTATACTGGACGGTGGCAGGGTGTAGTTATCGCGTAGTTGCTGGTTTTGTTGGTATTAGTCGGTAAGTTCATAAGTTGTAAGAGTTTAAATAGTATAAGAGCGTGTTTCAATTGGTTTAAATACCGCATAAAAAGTTAAAAATTGTGGTGAATAAAAATGTCAAACTTTTTATCCGCTTCAAGAGCTGATAAAATTTTTATATAGAAAACATTTGGCTGACAAAAATATTTGTTTATAAACAAAAATTTTCTATGTAAAAATTTTGAGAAAAATTGCAATCATATACATATATGTAAACTGACCATAATTGACTAATATATATTTAAAAAGTATTTATTTTACACATTTTCATATTTAAATTTGCTATATATGCTCACAATTACACATAAAATAAGCAACCATGTTATTGTCAAAATTTTTAACCAGTTGAAACAGATAAAAAGTTAAAAAAAAAATACCACAAATAAATTTTTAACTTTTTATGCGGTATTTAAACCAATTGAAACACGATCTAATTAAATATATTTTTTCTGTAGCTTTACAGTTAAATAAATAATTCACAAAATGTTGAATTATTTTATTCATAATAAGCGGCACATTATTAAACCTACATTGTATAACGAACTTGAGAAAATTGGAACTAGATTTTGCGCAAGATCAAAAACAGCAAATTTTTGGAATGGTATTGGTTTAATAGATGAATGTCATATAAGAATTAAGTGTCCAGTCAATAAGCATGATGAATACCTTAATTATAAAAGCTTTTACTCCATCCAGTACCAAGCCGTAGTAAACAGCAACCATTTATTTAACGACGTGTTCATCGGATTTTCCGGATCAGTACATGATACAAGGGTTTTCAAAAACAGCCCTTTGTATCCTTTTGGATCAATTATAATAAATAAAGTATAATAATTTAAAAAATAAAAACAATCCATTTATTTCATCCTTATTTCAAGTATTTTATTGCTGTTACGGCTACTACTCACATTATTTACAATCAAAAAAGTGGAGTTATGTTTTTTTAACATCCTGTCAAAATTTATAGACGGTCTAGAGTTCGTAAAAAATTTTTGTAGTGAATAAAAAATAATTTTTAATTTTCCTGTCAAAATTTTAATTTTTAACAGGGTTTTTAATACATTCACTAACAGCCTAAGTCAACATATGTAGACAAATTTACTGAAGAGTTGCATCCACTTGAAGTTTTGTCAGCACAACAAGAAATTTCAAAAGATTTGAAAAAAAAAGATTTCAAATTTAAATTAGGATGTTGTCTCACCAAAATGAGTTTCAAGAAAGCTTCCAACAAAAGGAAAAATGGTGAACCATAGGTTACAACAGCAACCCCTGTACGATTTACAGACATTCGTCCAAAAAATCATGTCCGGTTTGATTGAGTGGATTATCTGCCGTCTGCCTTTATTTCAAGAAAGCCATTTAAGCAGATGCAAAAACACTGATTGCAATGGTTCATCACGAGTGATTTATTCGAAGTACGACTAAGGTTAGTTTAAAATTCCTACGAATAAAAGAAAATACGAAGAGACAGTTACAACATCATCAGCAACGACCGCTGTAAGATCGACGAAAGTTCGATCGGAAATAGATACCCGCTGCGATGGGGTTGATCACCTTCCATAGTTTCAACAAAACCACTCATCGAGTAGATTTAAAAAACCCGAATTGTAAAGGATCATCTAGAGTACTTTGTACTAAGTGGAAAGTTCTTTTGTGCATTAATTCTAAGAATAATTGCTTTTATGATTTTCATTATAAATAAATTTGTAATTGAGATTTTATTGAGTTATATTTATGAACAATGTGAAATAATTATTATTTTTTAATTTTATAAATCTTAAACCGTTGATCGAATAGCATATACTGTGATGAAATTACCAAAATAAGCATTAAATCTAATTAAATATTGAAATCTACTAAATAAACTATTTTCTAGCTATTGTTAGACAAACTTATGTATAAATTACTATAAAACACTTATACATAGATGAATTGATAAATAATATGTAAATAAATCGAAAAATATATGGAGTAAACACCCAAATTTGTTTGATTGTTACAACCGAGGATTGTCGACATATGTTGACGGAAGTTGACGCCGGATTCGTTCACCGGAGGTCAATATGGTCAACTGATTTGAAATCAGTGCCCTTCAATTAGCTAAGTACCACTATAATTGGTTTAATTCTTACAAAGGTTTGGGCCCGGGTTTCAAAGGGTTAAGAAAACACTCTCAATTTTTGAAAATCTAAACTAAAAAAGAAAAAAGTGAGTCATGGAATTTTCCTAACAAATATAAATCAACACACAAGCAATACGGAACTATGGAAAAATGTTAACAAATTAAAAAATAAAAAGCAATCAATATATCAAATACTAGAGAACGATAATAATGCTAAATTATTCCTGGACAAAAATTTTCCTAGTTCAATAGAAATTTTCACACCGCCGTTCTCATGTCTTATCTCTTCGAATAATACTATTGTTTTTCAAAACTCGGAAGTATTACAAATAATAAAACACAGTAAAAACACAGCACCGGGTGTAGATAAAATTAGTTACAAATTGCTAAAACATATAACTAGTGTAAATAGAGATTTTATTGATATACTTACAAAATATATGAATAAAATTTGGTCATCTCAAATTTATCCAGAGATTTGGAAGATTACGAAGGCTATACCTTTGAAAAAATCGGGACTTCATAACAAGGATATTTAGAATTATAGGCCTATTAGTTTGCTTCCAATCATTTGTGAAAAATTTCAGAAAAAACTCAGTCTAAACCCCTCCAAATCACATTTTATTAGATTGTTCACGAATAAAAATTATAGTAGATCAATAAATCTTAAAATAAACAACATAAAAATCACGGAACAGACATATACAAAAATACTGGGAATTACTTTCTCGAAGAGAATGTCATTAAATAAACATTATAAGTATAAACAATTAAAAATAATACACAAAAAAACGTTCAATATAATCAAAATGTTGTCAAATAAATTTGGAGGAGCACATACTACAACTATGCGAAATATTTATAAGGCGAATGCTACGAACAAAAATAGATTATGCATATATTATTACAGATGCAAACAATAAGAATATTAAGAACATCTGCCAGAGCATCAAGAATAAAGCAATAAGGTCGTTCTTAGGTTTGATCAAAACTACGCCTATTCCAGCTCTTCTATCGGAAGCAAATGAAATGCCCATTGAATTGGATAACAAAATAAAATCACTTAGATATATAGCGAAACATTTAAGATCAACTTCTAAACTTAATAATTTATTCAATATCTATGAATTTATAAATACAATCAAACCGGCACATAAGAAGACTCTACCATTAAATTTTATGATAAGTATATTAAAGGTATCAATAAGAAGATATGTAATATAGACATACAGAAAAATATATTTAAAATGCTGAGGAATTATTCAAAATTCGATCATTATTATTCGGATGGGTCATTAAATTATGGAAAAACAAGCATTGGAATTTTCATAAAGGAGCATAATCGAAATTTTTTAATAAAGTTAAGAAATGATACAGATATAACTACGATAGAGATCATAGGCATTAAAATAGCCATAACACTATCACTAATTAGTAAAAATGATAATATAGTAATTTTAACGGACTCACAGAGTGTTTGTAAATCCATTCTATCAGCATTAAATAATGATACAGACAAACATTATGAAAACCAAATAATAGATATTGCGGGACATAACGGTCATAAAAAGATAGTAATTCAATGGGTCCCAGACTCCCAGGACGCATAAATATTAAAGGAAATAATATAGCTGATGAGTTAGCAAAACAGGCAACAATTTCACCAACACATACATTAGATAATGAATTTACACATTTAATCATACGTACAAAGTAATTCTAACGGAAATAAGACGTGAATGGATTTCTCAATATGACGAGATGACCGCGAACGTAGGCCATTATTATAAAAATATCTGTCCAATTCCTAATAAGACATTGTGGTTCAATAATTTAAATCTAACGGACAAACAAATTAAAATCATCACTAGAGCACATCATCGTACAAGACATTCTTATAATAAAAAATACAAGCATATGATGAAACTGGAAGACACACCAAACTGTTCGTCTTGTAATTATAGAAGATAATACACATATCATTGAAAGTTGTCCTAAATACAATACAGAAAGACAAAATTATGATATTTTAGGACACTGTTCTCTAGCTGAAATCCTTATCCGTAAAAATGTAAAGGGTTATTTAGATACTATATTATAAATTTTTTAAAAGATATCAGTTATAATTTATAATCACTAAAACTTATTAAACCTTTTCATAATGCATTGGACAAATATGTAGATCAGATTAATAAATAATCATAGCAGAACAATCATTCTAGAAAAATTCCGAAAACAACATATTGCAACCACATTTATAATAGGAAAATTCCCAAAACTACGGCGTATTATGGTAAATTAGGTAAAACCATTTTAAAAATAGAATATACATAAGTGCATTATCTTTACCTTCATTTCTATCTTTTTATTGATTAAAAATATATATATAAGCGCATATACATAGTATATTTAGTTTAAGAATCCTTTTTGTTTAAAATAGGTGGTGGGGAATCTTAGTATAAATAAATAAAAATTTAGAGTATAAGCATTAGTATAGAAAAAACGTGTAAATAAAATAAGCAAAAAATAAAATCGAATCATAAAACAAAAAATTCATTTATCATTTCATCAGCATATACTAACAACAATAACATTCATAAATATTCATATTTCTGCAACAAAAAATATCTATTTTTGTCATTACTAACATAAGAACAAAATTAATTTAATAAATTGATTAATAAGGATTAATAATTCATTGTATTATATTCATTAGGTGGGGGAGAAATATAGTTAAGTAAATATTTTCTGTGTTTTTTTTATTAGCGCCCTATAGCTGTATTCGGAGCAGCCAATTTTCTATGTGAAAACTTATATTTAACGCGCTATTATTGCATATAATTAATTTATTTGACTCTAAACTAAGATTTTTCATTCATCTTTTTAGTTAAAAATCGATAAAAAATATCTTGCTCTACCTATTTATCGGGAGCCGCTATCGGGAGCGCTATCTATTTCAATGGGAAATTTGAAAAGGCTTTTATATTGTAAACCCCTGAAACCATTACAAACTAAGGCCGTGTTTTAATATTAGAGCACTATCCGGCGCTAAAAAGCAATTTGCTACTGAAACTGCAGCTATTGTTCACTGGTGTCGCTGTATTAAAAAAATTAAAACTAAATTCATCAATAAAACAAACATTTATCATCTGAAATATACTAATTTACATTTATTTTGACATGACGTTATAAACAAGAATTCATTTTGCTGCGTTTTAATTTTTTATTGTAAGATTAAATTTCTAATCGTTTCAGAGGTTTACAAAATAAAGGCCTTTTCAAATTTCCCATTGAAATGGATAGTGCTCCCGATAGCGGCTCCCGATAAATAGGTAGAGCAAGATATTTTTTTATCGATTTTTAACTAAAAAGTTGAATGAAATATCTTAGTTTAGAGTTAAATAAATTAATTATATGCAATAATAGCGTGCTAAATATAAGTTTTGACATAGAAAATTGGCTGCTCCGGATACAGCTATAGGGCGCTAATAAAAAAACACAGCGTAAATCTTGTTGACAAATGTAAACAAAATATTATATGCATATGACAACACCAATAGTCGTTTTTATGCTTATATCTGTCAACACGGTTATGTTGTTTATTGGTTGTTAATAAATGTTCATTGTAACTTGAATTCTATATCAAACTAGTTGTGTTTCTGTTTCGCCGAAATTCCACAATTAACAGGTTATGGGCCCAGGATAACGTTATCCAGAAAGTAGAAAGTGATCGAGTATATCGAAACAGAAAATAAATAGTTTTATTACAATTTAAAAAAAAAGGGAAAGAGTGAATAATTTGAAGTGATGTAACCCCACTTTTTATATTAAAAAACGTGGAAATAAATAGTGAACTTTTTGCATATTTTCCGAAGACAAAGAAATTCCTGTTATAATGGCCGTGTCTGCTAATTTTATGCCGGTTACAAAACTGGTTGGTCGTGAAAATTTTTCCAACTGGAAATTCGCAATGCAAGCTTACCTTCAGTTGGAGGACTTATGGGAATGCGTACTCGGCACAGAAAAAGACGAACAAAAAATTATAAAAGCAAAATCAAGGATAATCCTGGCTGTGGATCCGATTAATTATGTTCACATTCAGAATGCAACCACAGCCAAACAAGCATGGGAAAAGTTAGAGGCTGCATTTGAAGATTCTGGATTGACTAGAAAAGTTGGTCTTCTGCGAACCTTGGTGACAACTCAACTCGAAAATTGTAGCAACGTGGAAGATTATGTGAATAAAATAATAACCACTGCTAATAAATTAAATAGTATGGAATTTGAGGTTAAGGATGAGTGGGTTGGAACTCTTTTACTGGCAGGCCTCCCTGAGCAATACAAACCTATGATTATGGGTCTTGAAAGTTCAGGTACACGAATTACGGGTGATTTCATAAAAACCAAATTGTTACAAGATATTCCGTCAAAGCCGTTAGTCAAAAATTCTGAGGAAGATACAGCACTAGTAACAAGGAATATCAACAAACCACCTATTAGATGTTATAATTGTAACAAAATTGGACATATAAGCCGACAATGTAGATTGGAGCAACGAAAAAAATTGCAACCACAATACGAAAACGAAAATAAAAATGCATTTATAAGTGTTTTTACAGTTGGTGAATCGAACAAATCGGCATGGTATTTGGACTCTTGTGCTTCCTCGCATATGACAATGCATAAAAATTGGCTCTTGAAAGATGTTCGGGAATATGCTACCGACATATACACGGCGGGTGGTGAGCGATTAAAGTCTCAATTACTTGGAACATCTAAAATAAAAATAGCTGTAGGAAACTTGTATGATGAAGTTGAGGCACGGGAAGTTCTATATGTACCCAATATTTCAAGTAATTTACTATCAATTAGTAAATTAGTAAAAAAGGGAAACACCATTCATTTTGATCAATCGGGCTGTCGTATCATCAACCAAGATGGTATAATTTTTGCTACAGCGCGAGAAGTAAATGGTATTTACAAAATTAATGAACCTATTGAATCATCTCACCTAACGCAAGAAATCGACAAAGGCGAATTATGGCATCGCAGACTTGGACACATGAGTGAAGGAAAAATGAACCAGCTGCAGAATATTTCAGACGCAAAGCTTGACTACACAAATATTAATGCTCATAATTGTACTAGTTGTGTAATGGGAAAACAACACCGAGAACCATTTAAGTCGTCAAATAACCGTGCAGAAAATATTTTGCACTTGGTTCACACCGATTTATGTGGACCGATGGAAGTAGAATCTCTTGGAGGCTGTAGATACTTCCTTACAATGATTGACGATTATTCTAAGAAGTTATTTGTTTATTTCTTAAAAGAGAAAAGTCAAGTTTTTGAGTGTATGAAGGAATTTAAAGTGCTTGTTGAAAATCAGCAGGATAAAAAAATTAAAATATTTCGTTCAGACAATGGTGGGGAATATGTAAATTATCAAATAATTAAATATCTAAAGGAGTCTGGTACAAAGCATCAGTTGACCGTCCGCTACACGCCACAACAAAACGGAGTTGCTGAACGTATGAATCGCACGATTGTTGAAAAAGCAAGATCAATGCTTTGCGATGCGAATTTACCTAAACAATTTTGGGCTGAAGCGGTCAATACTGCAGCGTACTTAATAAATCGCACTCCAGCTGCTAGTTTGGATGGACAATTACCTGAGGAAATATGGACTAAAAGACGAATTGAAATTAGTCATCTACGCATATTTGGATGTAAAGCAATGGTACACATTCCAAAGGAAAAAAGGGTTAAATGGGACTACAAATCTGAACCTATGATTTTTGTCGGATATAGTGAAAGCACAAAAGGTTACCGATTTATTAATCCTAAAAATAATAAACTTGTAATAAGTCGTGATGTAAAATTTTTTGAAAATGAAACTTTGACAAATCCATATTCTGAAACAAACGGAGAAAAAGTATCAGAAAGTTTCCTTCTCCCTATCGAAGTATCTAAAGAACAGAGGGAAGAAGAGGTGATTGAAAGTGAAGAAGAAATCGCCAGCGATATAAGTGAATCAAATAGAACGAGTTCTTCTGAAACCAGTTCTATATTGGAATATCCATTTGAAAGTCAGTCACGAGCTATTGAAATTCGACGATCAACAAGAATTCCAAGGCCGAAAGTACTTAATGATTTCATAATATATAAAGCAGAAACTGATTTTGTCGCTGACCCGCAAAACATTGAAGAAGCACTTGGTCGGTTGGATGCATCATCTTGGAGGCAAGCAATGGAGGAGGAATATAATGCCTTGTTAGAAAATAATACTTGGACGTTAGTAGATGCAGCTCCAAATAAAAAGGTTTTAAGCACACGATGGGTATTTAAAACCAAATCAGTTGAGGATATAGAAAAACCAAAGTACAAAGCACGCCTGGTGGTTCGAGGTTGTGCTCAAACGAAAGGCATAGATTACGAAGAGATATATTCACCTGTAGTAAGAATTAACGCTGTACGGTTACTTTTGTCGTGGGCAGTAAAAGAAGATCTTGAAATCCACCATATGGATGTTAAAAATGCATTTCTACAAGGAGAATTACATGACGAAATTTATATTTGTCAGCCAGAAGGCTTTGAATTGCAGGGAAGTGAATCTAAAGTATGCAAATTAAATAAGGCCATGTACGGTTTAAAACAGGGAAGCAAACAGTGGAATCGGAAAATTGACACGACACTAAAATTAATGAAATTTCAACAATCAAAAACCGAACAATGCATATATTACATTAATGCTGGTGGTAAAATTCAAATTATTGCAGTTTACGTTGACGACCTCATCATTTTGTCCAACGACATACACCTTATGCAAAAAACCAAGGATACTCTTCTAAAAACTTTCAAAATGAAAGATTTAGGAGAAATAAATAAATGTCTTGGAATGCGAATAACCAGAGATCGAAAGGCGGGCAAAATTTGGATAGATCAATCAGAATATATTGAAAGTATTATTGAGAGGTTCAATATGTCGGATTCGAATGAGGTGAAAACGCCATTAGATTCAAATCAGAAACTAACCGACAAAATGTCACCAAATGAAGAAAGCGATCAACTTAAAATGAAAAATATACCATATAAAGAAGCTGTGGGTAGTCTCTTATATGCTGCACAAATTTCAAGGCCTGATATTACTTATGCAGTTGGTGTTTTAAGTCGTTTTAGCTCAAATCCTGGCCAGGCTCATTGGGTAGCAGTTAAGAGAGTGCTACGATACTTAAAAGGCACGGTACATCACAAACTTCAATACGATAAAGACAGTAAATCCACAATAGAAGCATACAGTGATGCTGACTGGGCAAACTGTTCTGATAACCGTCGCTCAGTAACAGGTTTTATTGTCATTATGCAAGGTGGGCCTATTTCTTGGACAAGTAAACGACAAAGAACGGTTGCCCTTTCTACAACGGAAGCGGAATATATGGCACTGTCTTCTGTGTGCCAAGAAATTTTATGGCTCCGAAGCTTAGCATCAGAAATAGGTATCTCATTGGATTGCCAGCCGACAATCGTTTATTGCGACAACAAAGGAGCTATGGATTTAGCACTTACTGAGGGATATCGCCAAAGAACGAAGCATATCGATATTCGATATCACTTTCTTCGTCAACACATCGAGAACAAAGACATTGAAGTAAAGTTTGTTCATACTGGAGAAATGCTTGCAGATTTTTTAACGAAGGCTTTGCCTATTCAAAAATTTAATTATTGTATTCAAAATTGTTTAATTGTATTAACCTAAAATTTTTTGTTTAACAGAGGGTGTTGACAAATGTAAACAAAATATTATATGCATATGACAACACCAATAGTCGTTTTTATGCTTATATCTGTCAACACGGTTATGTTGTTTATTGGTTGTTAATAAATGTTCATTGTAACTTGAATTCTATATCAAACTAGTTGTGTTTCTGTTTCGCCGAAATTCCACAATTAACAAATCTTACAATAAAAATTTAAAACGCAGCAAGATGAATTCTTGTTTATAACGTCATGTAAAAATAAATGTAAATTAGTATATTTCAGGTAATAAAAGTTTGTTTTATTGATGAATTTAGTTTTAATTTTTATAGTACAGCGACGCCAGTGAATAATAGCTGCAGTTTCAGTAGAAAATTGCCATTTGGCTCCGGATAGTGCTCCAATATTAAAACACGGCTATTGTATATATGTATATATAAAATAAGAAAAATCCTAAAAGATAAAACAACAGACTGACTATTTCTTTTAGAAATAAAAGAAACTAGTTCAGCTGTAATTTAAGAAAATGAAGTTCCAAAGGTTCAACCCTTCCCGTGAGAAGAATCTGTAACTGCTAATTTAGATGAAAAGAGGATTGATAGGTCATATGGATAGTAATATCTGACCGCAAAAAATTAAAAACAATCAAACAATAAAACGAAAAATAACATAAATGTAAAACACGGTGTAATTTCCGTACAATCAGTAACTAGAAGTTTATTTTGTGTATATTGCATTCTACAAGCAAACAAAAAAATGTCGAAGCTTTATTGCGGTATGGTCACAAGGTGCGATATAAATTTTAATCAAGATTTGCAAAAAATTGAATCTGAATTACAAGTAAATTATGTTATAAAACTAGATTACTAATCCCTAAACTGAACATGCTATAAGTAAATAATGATATATTTTACTCGGTAAATTTATTTACTACAAAATTCGATTATTACTATTTATTTAGTTTATTTCTTTCAGTGGTATTTCTTTACTCAAGCAATGATCTCTTTTTTTACCCCCTTGATACATAGTCTACTATTTGGCACTAGAGCTAAAATAAAATGTGCTAGATCGAAATGCATACCACTAGATCGAAAATAAAATAAAAATTTAAACTAAAATTTTTTTAGACAGAAAATGTACGGCTAACGTGATTCTACCTTTCATTAGAGGTGGACATTATGGAGGTAGTAGAAAAAATCTTGTTAGCATCTTGTGCCTAAAACGCTTGTGGTACTTGTATTCTTGCAAAACCCGCTTTTTTACATTATATGCTGACTTTTAACTCACAATGGGCGCTTTCAGGTACCCTATCGTGATTGGTGAAATAATCGCAAATATGATTTGAAAATTTCATAGGACTAAATATTTTCATAACGTTGGCTGCGATTTTACTCAACATGTTCCCAAATGTTGGGTATCCTGAAACCGTCCATTATTGGCATTGCTAGCGCCACCATTTTATTTACAAATTTAATAAAGCGTGCTAATAAGTATTAACAAAATGTTCAACATTTACATACCCGATCAAACAGCGTTTAGTTCGAAGTAGTTTCCACGGCCGCCCCCTTAATTGTTGATTCACCATCAACAATTGTTATTTTACGGATGTTTGATAATAAAAATTATAAATTGAAGAATGAAGAATGAAATGTAAACCTCCGTTATATACATAATTTATTCGGAAACCGAATATGTATGTAAAACCAATTCACACATTGAGATAACAATACAATTCGCACTTCCAGGAAGTGAAGTCTGTAAGAAAATTTGAAATATTTATTAATTTAAACTTTCAAATTTATATTTGTTATATACGTAAAATTTAAATTAGGTATTTTAAACACTCTTACTTAGCTTTATGTAGCTGTCTCTTACACAAACGTGTGATGAGTCAAGTACAGATTGATAAGTGATTTCCAAATATGCGCGTTTTATATTCCAACTGAAACTGTAGTTTTCACCTAATTTCACTTCTCCAATGGCGGTAGCTTCACAGTTAATTAGTGAGTATTGGTGGTTTATTTTACATCACGCAACACGCTGTAATATAGTGTACGTTGGAATTTTCTAAGTACTGCAGAAAGTACCGATTCATAATTTATAATATTGAACAAGTTTATTATAATAGAAAAATTTATGAAGGTCAAATCGGCTGTTGTAATTATAAACATTCATAATTTAAGGTTAAGTCCTTTTGCAAATTTTAACTTTGGCCTACGTAAAGACTGTTCTAGTCTTCTGGCATACATGGTCGGATGATGACGCTCTTGTAAATTTGAACAGCTTAATTCAACTTAAAGAACCTTTGTAAAAGTTTTTTGTTTCATTTCTTTTTAATTTCTCGACTATGCCTTTCTAACCAACCAGCTCTCCATATCATTAGTTGACCTCAAAAATGTCTATTTTTTGAGCCCTTGGACAATCCTGTAGAAATTACATCTACCTAGTAGAACCTACAATAGCATCCGACAACTTATTCAAATAAAGTTCTTGAAATTTAAAGCCTTGAGGTCCTAACCAATTGTTTGATCGCGATCCTTTGAACTTTTAAAAAGTGCTTATCACATAGTTCAGCGAATCATTATAGAGGTACTTAATCGCAACAAATTAAAGAATGGTTCAATTTGGGTTTCCTATATGTTGGTAGGTGATGCTGATTTTTTCAAATAAAATCTTCTAAATAACGGGACTGATGCAAGGTACAGTCTCCTTTATTCTTTCTATGTAATTCTGGTAAATATCCCTTTTCCGGCCTGCGATCACAATTGTGTACGTTACGAAAGAGAAACATGAAAGAAACAAAACCCATTACAAATTATGGTTATTTACGTACACATTTGTGTGCGGTTGACTGAAATTTAAGAAAAAAAAATGTGTCTGACCGGAAAAGAGTTATACCAATAAAATTTATCTATAAATGGTGTTAATAAAAAAATATTAGCACTTTGGAAATTCGACGTTTGTAATTGCTATAAAATGAAACCGCTGATTAGAAATTCATGAACTAATAAAAAACGTTTTCAGAAAATGTATCAGGTGTTAAATAAACAAAATAATGACCTTTGGCTTGGAACGACCCAAAACACGTTATGTTAGACATACAACAAATTGGTGCGGGAGCGAATAAGCCTTATTTTTCTTCTTTAAATAAATTTAATAAATAACATGATAAAAATCATCATAATTATATGTAGATAATTCAAAAATTTCGAAATTATAATTTTGGCCAATATTCCTTTTTAAATAATCAAATATTTAGGCTTCATAAATAACCTTCAATGTAGTTGTCAACCCCTGTACAACAATATGCACTAATAAAAATAAAAATCACGTAACATATCATTGAACAAGCTGATATTTTATTAAAAAAATAATAATAATTAATGCATTAATCAAAAAATAATCACATTTGGGTATGTTTACTATAAAATAATCAAATATGTATTATGTATTAATGTAAAGTTATGAGGCGAGGAAGTAAATTAATTATTCTGCATTAACAAAATTACCCAAAAGGTTGTTAAAAAACTAAAAACTTGTTCAGATTTTTTTTCTATAGTTCAGTTATTTTTGTTGCCACCTAAATGACACGATAATTAAATAATGCAACAAATATATCATATTTTTTTAAGTTTTAGATTTTTTTTTAAGGATACATGAATGACTCACACAACAAAAATAATAGAATAAATTTGCCAATCTATTTGAAATTATCTAAAGTAATTACACAGGAATTACTTTTAAATAAATTCAATTACACAATTTTTTTTAAACAATAATACAAATGTAACCTTTTGACTAAAACATTTAGAAATGTTTCTTTTTGGTAATGTATATCGATAATACGTATAATAATTAATGTCTCAAAAAATATTTTCTAAAATCTAAAACTTATTTTAATAATAATATTATTTAATTAATTTATAAAAACAAATTATAAGAAAATTAAATTTATTATAATATATAAATTATACTTAAAGGTAATATATATTTAATAATAATAATAATAATAATAATAATAATAATAATAATAATAATAATAATAATAATAATATGTATAATATAAAATTGTTTCAATTTTCAATAATAAATATTGAATTTTATTATTTCTTTATTAATTAAGGTTAACTTTAAATAATTTATAATTATAAAAAAATGAATTTGCATCAAATTGATTTTCTTTAATAAATGATTTTTTTTTATATAATATGTTATAACTTCATCTTTGTTAAACATGAATTTAAATATATTTAATAAATTTAAAAAAATTATTCAAAAAATAATAAATCTGATTTTGTAATTATTTAAATGTATTTATGATGTTAAATTTAAGTTACTAGTAACGCGGCGAATTAATTTGCGTGTTAACAGCAGCAGTTGCTGCATTAGCAGCAGCATTTTGTACATGCGGATTACGAACAAATTCATTGGTAAATTCGGCTTGCGCTTTTGCAAAACTTGCGCCAGTACTACGATAAATTGAATGAACTTTTGTTAACAGCATAACGTCACCGGCCGCGCAAATACCAAAACATATTGCAATTAATAAACAAAATATTCCGATAAATATGTGTCCAACCGAACCATGGAATTGTTCTAATGCGACAATAAAGCCGCATGTACCCGTCGATGGTAAACCAATTGTTTGAAATATTGTAAGAAGCATTTGGAAAAAGAATACAAAAAAGAAAATCATAAAATTAACACTAGAATCAGTGCGAAAGGCTTTGTATCCAGGACGGTACCAACATAAAAATGATGCTGGCGTAAATAGAAAACAATAGAATACGGCCAAGCCAAACATACTAAATTGGCCATCGGCAAACATTAAGAGCATTGCGCCAATTACATTTAAGCACATGGTTAACGCATAAAATCCCCAGAGATAATATAGTTGGCGGACGATTTTTTGAAATTCAGTTGGTATATCTACATTTATGTCTTGATAGAAGCATGGTTGGACACAACATTTTTCTGGCAATGGTGGCCAATTGTTGCGTCTCTCAGTACCAGCACTGCGCAAAGCTTCTTCTCTTCTATCTAATTCTTGTGCTTTCCGTTCTAATTCTTCTTGCCGGCGCTGCAAATAAAAAAAATTCAATTGTTTAAAACTGTGGATAATTGTGTCTTGTTTTAAATACATATATAACATATGTGACCCAGCTATTGGAATGCCTAAGTTAAAGCTTACTTTAGAAAGGAACGGAATCTATGCAATACATTTAAAAGTGGGGTAAAACATTTCGTAATATCTGTCTTTATAATAAATGAAATAGTCATATGTAAACTTTCAAATATTATGTAAATACTGTATATGTTATAGCATAGCGAATTGAAATGATCTAATAGGTATGCAAGTAGAGATTCGCCTTTTTTTTGGTCAAATTCAACTTTATTGAAAATATAATTTTTACAAAGATTAATTATCGGAATATTCACTATTACTATCTATGGTGTTTTGCCATTTATCCGGTAGATGATGAATGTCTTCGTATCGAGTCCAGTTCCCAATTAGACAAAGCTCACGAACAATCCCTAAAGTTTATAGGAGTGAATTTGAAAAGTCCTTGCTTCTTTCATGGCCAACAAATAATTTTTGTATAACCCGGGCAAAGCCGGGTACTTCGGCTAGTAATATATAAGTTGCAAAATATACTAAACCCTACATATATAAAAATGATTTAATATGCTATTGGCATGCCTCAACATAAGTTTTCTTTAGATTTTCCACTCTTTCCCGAATCCCTATTTTTTTTAAAGCATATTCACCACACCGCCAATATCCAAAACCAAAATATTTATTAACTCAAGTTGCACGCAAACAAAGTTTTATGAGTAAATGAAGGAGGGCGGAAGTTCAATGATTCCTGTGGAATAGGTACATATTAAAATATAATAATTTATTTTAGTTATTACCCAATCGATAAAATTTAATTATATTATGACGTTTCGTCAAAGTTTCTAACGTCAATACTAATAGATAATAATAAAAAACTTTATGTTAAAACCCTGTTTTATACATTTAATTCATTCGGAAATTTATAATGTAGAAGAAAAATACCGAAGCTAGGAATAAACACTTTAATGAAACCAATTTTTAAACATTCATATGATTACGTAATTACTAGTATACATCAATAAATTGATAGATAATACTTATAGATATTTAATCGCATATTAAAATACCTTTACCGTTTGTGGTTATTGTTTTGTAACAAATTTAAATGGTTTTTAAATTATCTTATCAATTTATTTGATACACAATGCCCTAACATGTAAATATTATTCATCGATCTACCACTAAAATACACAAATCAATTAATGATTAACACAAAATGAAAGCGTCATGTGTGAATTGCAACTACCTACAAAGTAAATATTTTTGTAACTTTCTTTTCCGTAATCATTTCCTCAAATTGATTTAATTACAATAGGTCGGAAAATTTTAAATTAATAAAGTTTAATAATGTTTAGGAAGCCAGAAAGTATTAATTTAGAATTAAATTTCAGGAAATCTCCAGATGCATGTGAATAATAAGTTTTTTCCTAGGTGCTGATTTAAAGAAGGAATTATCGAAGAACAATTGTTAACCATTTAATCTATTAAACCTTTATCTTTCCTTCTAGTGATTAGAATTGTGAGGTCTTGTGTCGTACGATCGCTAGATGTCTGCATCCGCGTCGTCCGGTCCTAAAAAAAAATACCATTCCTATCCTTCCCTCTTGTTATAAAGGGTGATTTTTTTGTGGTTAGGATTTTCATGCATTAGTATTTGACAGATCACGCGGGATTTCAGACAAGGTGTCAAAGAGAAAGATGCTCAGTATGCTTTGACATTTCATAATGAATAGACTTACTAACGAGCAACGCTTGCAAATAATTGAATTATATTACAAAAATCAGTGTTCGGTTCGAAAAGTGTTTCGCGATTTACGTCCGATTTATGGTCTACATAATCGACCAAGTGAGCAAACAATTAATGCGATTGTGACCAAGTTTCGCACTCAGTTTACTTTATTGGACATTAAACCAACCACACGAATGCGTACAGTGCGTACAGAAGAGAATATTGCGTCTGTTTCTGAGAGTGTTGCTGAAGACCGTGAAATGTCGATTCGTCGCCGTTCGCAGCAATTGGGTTTGTGTTATTCGACGACATGGAAGATTTTACGCAAAGATCTTGGTGTAAAACCGTATAAAATACAGCTCCTGCAAGAACTGAAGCCGAACGATCTGCCACAACGTCGAATTTTCAGTGAATGGGCCCTAGAAAAGTTGGCAGAAAATCCGCTTTTTTATCGACAAATTTTGTTCAGCGATGAGGCTCATTTCTGGTTGAATGGCTACGTAAATAAGCAAAATTGCCGCATTTCGAGTGAAGAGCAACCAGAAGCCGTTCAAGAACTGCCCATGCATCCCGAAAAATGCACTGTTTGGTGTGGTTTGTACGCTGGTGGAATCATTGGACCGTATTTTTTCAAAGATGCTGTTGGACGCAACGTTACGGTGAATGGCGATCGCTATCGTTCGATGCTAACAAACTTTTTGTTGCCAAAAATGGAAGAACTGAACTTAGTTGACATGTGGTTTCAACAAGATGGCGCTACATGCCACACAGCTCGCGATTCTATGGCCATTTTGAGGGAAAACTTCGGAGAACAATTCATCTCAAGAAATGGCCCGGTAAGTTGGCCACCAAGATCATGCGATTTGACGCCTTTAGACTATTTTTTGTGGGGCTACGTCAAGTCTAAAGTCTACAGAAATAAGCCAGCAACTATTCCAGTTTTGGAAGACAACATTTCCGAAGAAATTCGGGCTATTCCGGCCGAAATGCTCGAAAAAGTTGCCCAAAATTGGACTTTCCGAATGGACCACCTAAGACGCAGCCGCGGTCAACATTTAAATGAAATTATCTTCAAAAAGTAAATGTCATGGACCAATCTAACGTTTCAAATAAAGAACCGATGAGATTTTGCAAATTTTATGCGTTTTTTTTTTAAAAAAAGTTCTCAAGCTCTTAAAAAATCATCCGTTATGTAAACAGGCTGTAGGAATAGGACCGGCACACTTGTCCAGTAGTTGGATCCACAGTCCAATCAATGAATCAATCAATAAAACATAATTAGACACAGTAAAATATAATCTATAATTTTTTACGTTTTCACTTTGATGTTTATTTCTGTTTATTTGTGTGCAAAATCTCAAATAAAATATGAGCTTGTATAATATAAAACATTGTTTGTATTTTGGTAGGATCAGCGGTAATTTATTTGTATAAAACATGGATCAAAGAATTTGTATTAAATTTTGCTATACGAACATAATAAAGTGCGGCAAAGTTTTAGAAATGTTAAATATTGCTTAAAACGCTCGACAACTACACTCGAATGTAATGCTGGAAGAGTTTTTGCCGGCAGTGCTACCGTCAGAATTTGAAGTAAACTACATGAGCGTTTTTTAACAAGCAGAATTTATTGCATTTTTGTTTTATTGCTCAATAATGTTTTCCTCCACTTTGAACGATAACTCAATCGTAATATGTACGTCAAAATAAAAAAACTAAAGTAAAAATGTTGTTAGATTTGTTTTCTTCTACGCAGCGCAGCCTACTGCGATACAGAAAAATTAGAACTGAGTCAGAATTCTGATCGCAAAGAAAAATACATGTATTTCGCACCATATAAACGTGTGTATTCTAATTTTTCTGCTTTCAGAATTCTGCCCATATGTTTCCCGCATAAAGTTTATGCTCACTGTGTTCTTTGATTTTAACGGCATTGTGCACCATGAGTTCTTGCCAAAAAGTCAAATGTTCAATAAAGAGTAATGCATACAAGTTCAACCGTTTGCGTGAAGCAACCCGAAAAAAGCGTCCGTATTTGTGGCGAAATAATGCATGTCTTTTGCACAACGATAAATCACCTGGGACCGAATTTATCAAAAAATGGAAATAAAAATTATGAGAATTACAGTTGTTTTACTTACCTACTAGACCTAAAACATTAAATCATGTAATTTTTTGATACAAACAGCGGAAAAATTCAATCTTTACGTCTAGTACGTAAGTGAAACAAAGATAAAACTCATAAATTTTATTCCCATTTTTTGACCAAAATTCTGCCCCTGCTCACACTTCATTGCCTGTTTGTAAATTTTTAACCAAAAATGAAATTGTAATGATGCCGCTGACTCCATATGCGCTAGACATGGCCTCGTGTGCCTTTTGTGTTGCCAAAAATAAAGATAACATAAGAGACGTTGTTTTACAAGAACAGATGAAATTAAAAACGCATCGCTGAGAGAGCTGAAAGGTACCTCAAAGATCGAGTTCCAGAAATGTTTCGAGGATTGTAAAATGCGGTGGCATAAGTGTATAATATCTAATGGGGACTATTTTGAAGGGGATAATATTAATGTAGACGAATGAATAAAATTCTTTCTAAAAATTGAAAATGCTCGTTACTTTTTCAACACACCTCGTATATTGAATTTGTTTACTGTAGAATATCAAAATAAAAACTAGTAAGAATAACATAACCCATCGGATCGTCTCTTTCAAAATTCTTTTGACACACTCCCCGAAATGTTTATAAAGTAGTGTACTATTAGAATGTATTGGTTGTGTGAATATGACTCCATCCTTTCCCAAAACAAATAGATGTCGTTACTAGACTCAGACTGCTAACGTGTGCTTACGGCAATACTGGGTCGACAATGTTGTAACTATCACTATTTTCGCTTCGACGAGAAAACCGCGCTATTTTGATGAAAATTTAAAAATGTACATGAAAAAATATTTTTACTTCTAAAATACCGTTACTCTATCGAAAATGCATCGAAGCGAAAAAAGTGATAGTTACAACACATCAGGGGCGGGATTTTGTAACATCACAATTTTCGATAATTTATCGAAGATTATGTCTCGCTTCTCTAGAATAAAATGTAACACTATTTCATATTTTATATCATTTTCAAGCCTACTAGATTAAAAAATTGTGATATATCTACTCGATTTCTACCACCAAATAATTTGTTTACGATACTTCAACGAAATTAGAAAAAGAGACAATTGTCACATTTTTTCTAGTAGATTGTGATAGCAACAGAAAAGAAATTCTTTATAAACGAAACAGATGCCAATTTCAGTTTAGGAAAACGAGACATAAATTTCGATAAAGTATCGAAAATGTGATGTTAAAAAATCTCGCCCCCAGCATTGGTATTCTATAGTACTTGATGTCAGCTGTCAAACGCAGTATGCGACATTTAGTCGACGTGTAAACTAGTATTTTTAACTCCTTGGAAATGTCGAATTTTATTCCAAAGAAACATCATTTGCGGGAAGTTTTATTACATTATTTTATTGTAAAGAAAAATTGCAGCGGAAACTTACCGTTTGATTGTGGAAATTTACAGTGAATATGTTCCATCGAATACAACGTGCAAAGAATGATTTCAACCATTTAAAAAGGATAATCTTATCATTGAAGAACGTTATTGGCTGAATATTCTTCGTAAACCCGACCGTTCAACTTTTGCAAAACGTTTACAAACAATCGGGATGGCTCAAAAAACTAGCAACTGGGTTCCACATGAATTAAAAGAAAGAGACTTCGAACGCCGAAAAACCAAGGTCCATCGCAACCAAAGCGAGATATTCATTTCAATAATATTATGCTCTGTATCGGTATATTATGAACTGCTGTATAAGGTATACAGTAGTGGTCAGAAAAATGTACCATCCAAAAAATTTTGATGTTTCGAAAAAAATTCAATTTTTAACCATTTATTCAATCCATTTTCTGTAATAATAGACGTAATAATAGACGGAATACTAAATTACTAAAATGGAAAGGAAGCTAATTATGGAAAAAAGGATGTTGAACAAGAAATATTAATTTAAATTGAAATTAAATGTATTTATTTGTTAGCACAATCAAGTAATTATTCATTACAATAAATACACTGTGCTTGAATTGCGAACTTTTTTTTCGCGACAAGCTGGGCACCCGGGGGGTAAACCTAATTCGAGTATGCTGAATTCAACGGTGCTAGTCCCATTTCAAAGTTAGTCCCCATTTTTGAGATATCGCATTCGACATGTTTTGGCTCTGAGTCAAAATATACCCTCATTTTCACGTTGATAGCTCTTGAACCATTAAGATTTTCGTTATGCTTTCTTCAGCGAAGTTATTGCTTTGTCAAGTAGGTCAAGACCAACAACTTTGCCGAACATATCAAAACCGACAAACCACATCTAATTTTTTTTTGTTTTTCATTTCGACGAAAAACACTGTTTTTATCATTTTTTATCATTTTGTTGAAGTAGTTGTTTTGTTGAGTAGAATCGATCGAATAAACATCACATCGACAAATATAGATACAATAGAAACTATTTAAAAGAAAGTTAAATCGATTCAGTTATTTTATGGTGATTTTTCATAAAAAAAAAATTCCTAAAAAATTAACATTTTTCTTCTCTTTGACAAAACAATGGCGTGCCGTTGCGATAGTGGATAAAAATCCTGGATTTTTCCATCCCATCGTTTTAACCAATTACATCACGTAAATTATACACGTAAATTAAGAAACATCTGCATCAATATATCAACCATCAAATGTCACTGCGTCATTCAATCACAAAAACATACGACGGATAAAAATCTCGGATTTTTCTATCCCAGATTATTTTTCAATTTTTTTCAACTTTTTTGTATGCAAAGTGGCGTGTCTGTTGTACGAGGTAAATGTTCGAGTGATGAAAGCCGAATTCAATTCACAAAATTTCTGATATTAAATTTGTGCCGAAAAAACAATTGCATTCGATTTGTCAACGATTTTTCGGAACGTTAGTGCATTCAGCGCGTTGTTATTGAACATTCCGAAAAATGTTTGACAAATTGTTGTTTTTGACAGCTAGAAAGAAAAATGTAAACAAACGCGCCGAATGCACTAACATTCCGAAAAATCGTTGACAAATCGAATGCAATTGTTTTTTTCGGCACAAATTAGATATCACAAATTTTGTGAATTGAATTCGGCTTTCGTCACTCGAACATTTACCTCGAACATTTAGTTCAGCGCTGTGGGGTGGCTAAAATCGCCAAAAATGGCGTTTCAGAGGCTGGCCGCGGCCAACAAAGTTGCTTAGTTTTTCAAGTACTACAAACCCTGCAAATATGAGATCAAATGAAAGAATTACGGACAAACAAACAAACATATATACCAAAGCAAGATTATATAGTGACGTCACAGAAGAATTTTCAAATGTCATAACTTTGGTCAAAATCATCCGTTTTGAACGTTTGAGGTGTCGTTGAATTGGTATTGACGTCTATAATCATAATTTGCTAGTTAAAAAATAATTGGGGCCCTTTTTGGGGCAGTTGTACCTGAAAAACTAATTTTTTGGAAGTCGAACTCGTATATACGAGTTCGACTTCCAGCACAATAGGTGCGCTTTCGTCACTCGTTTGGACTGCTGTCCAAAGTGATAATTTACGTGATGTAATTGGTTAAAACGATGGGATGGAAAAATCCAGGATTTTTATCCACTATCGCAACGGCACACGCCATTGTTTTGTCAAAGAGAAGAAAAATGTTAATTTTTTAGGATTTTTTTTTATGAAAAATCACCATAAAATCAACTAAATCGATTTAACTTTCTTTTAAAAAGTTTTTATTGTATCTATATTTGTCGATGCGATGTTTATTCGATCGATTCTACTCAACAAAACAACTTTCTCTCTCTCTCTGGCCTTCACATCCCATGAAGGGATTTCGCCGCCTGCGCTAAGGCCCTCCATCCATCTCGATCCACCGCTCTCGTCCTCCAGTTTCGACATCCTAATGTTCGTAGATCTTGTTCGATGTCGTCGCACCAGCGTAGTCGGGGTCTTCCTCTACGACGTACTCCGGCTGGTTGTTGGTGGAACACTTTATTTATCATCCGTTGTTGGGGAGACCTTGTGACGTGGCCGAGCCATCTCACTCGATTGGATTTGATGAATCCGATAATGTCGCTGCCTCCGAGGAGTTGCTTTATTTCGTGATTCATACGAATCCGATATTCGTTGTTCGCAACTTTAATTGGACCAAAGATTGAACGGGCAACCTTCCTTTCAAAGGTAGATAATAATCTACAATCGTTAGTGGTCATGGTCCAGCTTTCGCTTCCGAAAGCCAGCACTGGTCTTATAAGTGCTTTATAAAGTGAGAGCTTGCACGACTGCGATAGATGTTTCGATCGCAATAATTTTGATTTGGCGTAGAAAACTCGTTGTCCGGCAGCGATTCGGGCTTTTATTTCTGCCTGCATATCATTCGACGATGTTATAACTGACCCGAGGTATTTAAAGTTTTCGACGCTATCAAAGTTGTGGTCGCCAATTCCGAGATTTGCCGTAGAGATGTTCCTAGGTGTTACTAAATATTTGGTTTTACTGCTGTTTACCTCCAAACCAAGTCTTCTTGCGCAGCGGTCGAGCGGTATGAAACTGTCTTTGATATCGCTAGGTCTTCGGCCAAGAAGCACGATATCATCTGCACATCCAAGAATTTGGCCTGACTTATTAAATATACAGCGCGAGGTTTCGATGTTGCTTTTCCTCACTACGTACTCAAGCGCCAGATTGAACAGCAAAGGCGCGAGTGCATCACCCTGTCGAACACCAGATGTTATTTCAAAGGGGTCTGATACAGATCCTTCAATTACGATTCTACATACAGACCCGGATGTTGTTAATTTACACAGAGAAACGAGTTTCTCTGGGATTCCCAGGCATATGAGCGCGGCCCATAGGTTGTCGCGGTTTATACTGTCATACGCCTGTCTGAAGTCTATATATAGTTGATGAATGGTTATGTTATACTCCCAACATTTTTCCAGACCCCCGGGTGCCCAGCTTGTCACATTTTTCAACTAGCACAGTGATATTAGTAAAAATAAAAACAAGTTTTAAAAACTTTCGAATAATTGCAAGTATGACCATTGAGAAGTATTTTAATATTTGGTGTGCCTTCCAAGGCTTTAATGACGGCTGAAATCCTATCGAGCATGGAGTTAATAAGATTCCTGCAATATTTCCCAATTAGTGCTTGCTTTAATTCTAATTTTCTTTTGGGGGTTTTCCTATTGACCCGCTTCCTTAAAATTGCCCAACAATTTTCTATCGGGTTCAAATCGGGACAGTTCCCAGGCCAGCTCAGTTTTTCTATACCTATTTGTTGGACATATTTATTCACCTGTTTAATGTAGAAGTAGATACATTGTCCATTACAATACAATTCGATTGCCAATATGATGACACTAAATTTAAAAAAAAAAAAAATTACGTCTTTGGCTCGATGGCACGGAGTAGAATCATCTGGGAAAATCGGGTTAATGGTTTTTGGAAACAGCCTTTCAATTGAAGGCTCCAAATTTTTATTTTTTAAGATGTCAATATATTCGTTAGCGTTTAATGTTCCATTAATAAACGTCTTGTTCCACGCTAAATGTTCCATTAATTAATAATATTGGTTTATACTAATTTTAGACTCATCTGAGAAAATTACTCTCTTCCTGTCATTTACAGATCAATTCCGGTATTTTTTTGCAAAATCGAGCCCCGCAATTTGCATTTTTTTTTTTTTTTTTGTCAAACCCAATTTCTTCCTTGGCCTTCGCCCATTGTTACCCATTTGTTGCAATCTTCTACGAACTGCTCTTGCGCTAATATTTATTCCAAAACGTTCTCTTACCTCAGTACTTAATTCATTAGAAGTAGAAAATCTGTTTGTTAACGCATTCGCGCAAATGACGGCTATAGCCGTCATACAACTTTTTCGTTTTTTAGGTCATTAGCGCAAATAACAGCTATAGCAGTCAAACAATTTTTTCGTTTTTTAAGGAATACCGACATATTTTTCAATTCTCAACAACACATTCCTTTCCGCAACGAAATATCATTGCAATTACAAAAGTTATCAAAACACACATTTGAAAGTGTGCGGCAACGTGTTAAACACATATTTTTTATTTTTCTGTCTATCCGCTTGGTTGTCGTTTTGTTTGATTTTGCTGTTCCCGCGACTCTTTCTGTTGTATTTGTAATAGCAATTTTTTTTTATTAATTTCAAAACCGAAACGTGACTAAATCCCACTTTATTTGCTATGTATCTTGTTGATAGATTTTCCTCTCGCACAGCTAAGATTACGCTTTTTTGCTCAGAGTTTAATTTTCTCATTGCTTTCGTACTACAACTTGCGCAGTTTTGACCACAACTGATGAAATTTCAGAGCAAACCAAAAAAATATTTTGTTGATACCGTTACTCTTAAATTTATAAAAACAAAGTATACACAAAAAAAACTAAGGTAACCTTGAAACATTTCGACAAAAATGCATTTGTATGAACAACTTTGAATATTTTTCGTATGGTAACATTTATCTGACCACTACTGTACATACTCTTTTAATATTGTATGCTTCTATCATTAACTTATGTAAATTCTTGCAAGAAATTGTGCCAAAATGTTTACAAATGCGCCTAAATGTTCACTGTCTGTTGAGAAAAAAACATCATGAGAATTTTTTCCACCGTCGATTTTGGCAATTTTTGATAGTAGTGACATGATTTTTGTTTGTGAATTTTTGATTTATATTTTGATAAATTTTAAATAAGTAAAATTTATATATATATTTTTAATAAATATTAATATATACACACAAATGTAATGCTTATTTATTTACATTTTTATTTGTGAATAAGGAAATAAAATTAAGAAATTTGTTTTTTTTAATTACAAAATGGATTAATTGAGAAAATATAAACAATAATGGGATTACTTTAAATTTATGTAAAAAGCGTACAAAATAACAAAATTCATGTCCAGTGGACCTATTCTGCTAATTCCCGGGGAATCAAAATTTTAAATTTTGTAGCAGTTTATTCCCTTTTCTCCAAAAGTGTATTCTGGCGTTTGGGAACATTTTTATTGTTTTATGTTTATTAGTCCAACAGAATTCATTGTATTCACTTATAATAATATTATGGCTGTATTTTATACTGATAACTGGTAATATCAATAAGAAATATAAATATTCAATTATTTACTTTAATAAACAAAATTTATTTTTTAAGTAAAATTCGATGGAAATATCAATAAAAACCAAGTAAACGTAGTAAACTATTTTTGAGAGAGTAAACTATTCTTGTTTTATCGATCACGTGTCGACCGCAAATAATTAAATTATTTTCCCGAGAATTTATTTTTATTCCCCAAGCGCCAGAATTAACTTTTGGAGGGAATTGGGGAAAATGTCTGGGCTATTCCTTATTCCCGGGCAATTACCAGAATAGGGCCACAGGACATTTTGGATACTCAATATGCAAAAAAACGGAGTTCTCCCGAAACTACCGAAAGACACATACATAGCAGAGCACACATTGTAGCACACATACAATTCTATCGGAACTGTTAATTTTGAAATTCAATTGATTACAAAATGGTCTATAGAAAATAATCTGGAACTTAATGCTGGGAAAACCAAATCTATTATTATATCTTCTACAATTCGTGATACGCACAACCTACCTAAAATCAGCGTACTAGGAGAGGAGGTTGATTTCTCTGATTCTGTGAATAATTTAGGCTTAACTTTTGACAAGTGCTTATGCTGGAGTTACCACATCGAAACAGTTTGTAATCGAGTAATTTTTTTATTAAGAATGTTATGGGCTACCACGAAGTGTTTTAATACCAATCTTAGACTCCAATTGGTGAAATCTTACATCCTTCCACATTTTTTGTACGGCGATATTGTCTTCTTTGAATTAAAGAAGAAGTACTTTAATGAACTTCGATTGATATTTAATTCTTGTGTGAGATATGTATATGGGCTAAGAAAGTACGACCACATCTCGAATTTTGCTAATTCATTACTTGGTTGTTCTCTTGCTGAATTCTATGAGTTTCGAGTTTGTTTATACATTTTCAAGTTCTTAAAGTATAAACAACCCACCTATATTGTAGGGAAATTGGTTTCGTCTTCCAATCGTCGCATTCATCTTTTGACTCCGGCTATAAACAAAAGTAATCTGATGAATTCATCATTTTTTGTGAGGGGAGTTAGCATGTGGAATTCGTTAAGTAATAACGTTAAAAAATCTAAATCCCCTGCCGTGTTTCGGAAAAAATACTTTTCTTCACCTTAATAATATCAAAATTCTATTTTTTTCCAATTTCAAGTTGATGAATCGCTAAAATGTTGCTGCACACCTATAGGTTAATTCAATTAATAAACTAGAAATAAATTAAAATAAGTAGTTGCCACTAATGTAATAAGTTCATAAGAACTTCAAACATTTATATTAAATAAAATAAATAAAATAAAATAAAATAGCAAATAGCCAGTATAGAAAGAAGTAAGTTGGCTTTTAAATAAAGCAGCTTATCAGAAATTCGCAGAAGAAAACTAGCTTTAATAGGTAACTAATCCGGTTCGAAAATTTTGAATTAGAAAATAAATTTATTTGAATTCAATAGATTAATTCCCTACCATTTAGTTAATTAACTTGTTAATCGAAGTGAAGCTGTGTAACTAAAATGTGGATGGTCCTGTGGTAATGGAGCATTTAAATGATGATTTCATATAAATCAATTTAACGTAATAAGGAAACGTAATCATACCATGTACAACTACGCTAATTTGTATTGCATTTGCAAATTGTTGTATTGCAGTTGTAAAACTCGAAATTAATGAATAAATGTGTCGATGACGTAAATAACAAAGAAAGAAGCAGATAAAAATTGAAAATTACAAAATAAAATATTGTTTTCAGTAGTATTTTTTGCTGCTAGATAATCAATTAAAAAGTGCGATTGTGAACTTCTATGGTGTTCCCAATAGCACGTGAATTTCCTGGAGTTATGTAAATAAAATAATTTCGTACACCGCAAACCATTATCACTTAATGACATCACAAACTGCAAACTGGTAATTGCTGAAGGAAAAATTTGTAATTATCTTTGACAAAACATATCAACACATTTAACAGTATGCACAACAGCTCATAATATCAATTTATATACATCTGGTGAACTAAGTATGTAAATAAAATTACAATAACCTTCTGTTCAAGGTCTTCATACAGGTTCGGATATTATCCGAATATCCGAAAAATGTGACAATTTCATTAAAAATAATAAGAAAATTGTAAAATGAGTATTCTCAGTTTGAACCTAACTTTGGTATGCGCCTACAGGTCGCATTACCAAATTAGAAAAAGACAATTAAATTCGAGAAGAAGCTATTTATATCAACTAATCATGTTTTTTTCATTGAATCATCCCAAAATAAGATTTAAAAATTAATTTAAATCTTTCAGATGTATCAAGAGCTCTAAGAAATTGCAAAATAATACCAGTACACTATTATTCATTTTGAGCTATGACTAAGGGGACAGGAGGGTTCAGTGGGACATACAAACTCAAAATCATCAGTTGTGTACAGTTACTCGGTACACATAAAACTATCCGAAAAACACTCAAATCTGTTAGCTTAAATGAAATTGTGCATATTCATTCGTTTTCTCACCCAAAATATCAAGGCGGCACGAAAACCAGTATTATGTTTTCAACTTTATAAACTATTGTAAACTAGCTCAATAAGGTCTAATTAGAAAATGTTTACTAATTTTATTAACATCCTTATACAGCCTAAAATTCTATTTGGACCATTCAATCCCTAAAACAAAGCCAGTCAATTTTAAACAAGTAAATTACGTCGATTAATCCGGGATATCATCAAGATGATCAGACTTGATCGAGATCAGTAATACGAAATATCACTATACATATTAATATACTTTGGTCTTATAGTATTTTAGTAAAACTAAAATTTTCAGCAATTAACTAGAACCAACTTTTCATTAACATAATAAACTATTAAATCGCATAATAAAAGTGTTCGCAAATTTGTGTTTTTTCGTTGTTTTTCCAGAAAAATGGCAATCAGTTGTCAACTAAAACACAATAAGTTTAATAAAGTTAAAAAAACTAAAAACTTCGTTTGAAATTTGAGTAGAAAATGGCGTAAGCTTTTTCAACCAATTTTGAATAATTACGTTTAATATTATTACTATTACTTTCGTTGTTAACTTAAGGTTAAGGGTAATGAACTATCGGCCAGGAAAATTTACCATTTATACTCGGCTTCTAAGAGAAGACTAAGGTCGAGTATCGTTAAATTAATATTAATGAAAATGGTTGAATGAGATTCTATCTGTCGACATTTTATTGGTGAATTCATAATATTTTGTTTGGTTAGCTAATATTATTGTTGAAGCATTGAATGGCATGGAAAACTAACTACTTATAGGACCACAAAACATACAAAATTTTAAATATTTAAATATGAATAACTACCACTTTTTTATTTCGCTTTTCAAATCTATTTTTGAATTTTAAATGTGATATAAAAACAAAATTCTCGAATAAAAATTAATTGAAAAAACCATAATTTATTATATTTTTTCTGACATTTTTCATTTAATTAATTAATCTAATTAAAAAATACATAAGACTAATTTTCATATAAATAATAAAGTTGAATATATGTTTCAATTAAGAAATCTAATTAGCAAAATTTTGAAGAACTGTTGAACATTTGCTTGCAAATATTACTATAAAAATAAGAATGTCAGTAGAAAATAAATATATTTGGTCCGAATATTTTCAATCCGAATTTTCTCAATTCTGTCCTCATTTTTAAATTATATACACTTTTATAGTCCAGTGGCCCTATTCTGTTTTTTCTGAAGAATTTGGAATTGGGAAAATATTTTGATGCAATTACAAATTGCACTAATTCCTAAATATTTATTTCCCGCTCCCAAATGTCTGACAGACAAGGAATTTTTGGGGAAATTTGTTTTATGTACATACAGTGGTACATATTCGTTTAAACGCACTTGAATTTTTTTGGTGTTTTTTAAATTAAAAAGAAAATCGTTTACATTCGGTAACCTTCGCCACATGAAATTAATGTACAAGTTAATCATTCTTGTTTACGGAAAAAATCGTATTGTTGATGTTGTTGTAATAATGATTATTGCGCATTTCATTATTGTAGTGGATATGTGCCGGGCATATTCGTTTAGACGCAGCACAAAATTGTTCGTATTTTTTAAAGTTAATAAAATTAATTTTTTTTTTTTTTTTTTTTTTGTTTAGTAAATAGATTGGTAATTTATCTCTTTTTAAACGCGAATAAAAAACGCTATAGTGAATCCATCATATTTTGCCAGAAGATAAGAAAAATGCCTAAAGGAAAATACTTGTCGGAGAAAGAAAAAATTGAAATTGACTTTTATCACAAAAACAAATACTCAAATCGCAAAATCGGACGTCTATTTAACCGATCTGAGTCTATCGTCCGCAACTTTTTTAAAAAAGGAGAATGGTATGGTTTTAAGAAACCAACATAAGGTAATTGAAAATTGTTAAAGAGACAAATTGGGATGATAAAACACGAGGCCAACAAATATAAACTCAATGTTACTCAAATCCAAAGAAAGCTTGATCTGCCAGTATCAACAAATCATATATCCCATATTTTGCGATCGACTCCTTACATTAAATGGAAGAAGCATTTTTGCAAACCTTCGCTTAAACAACACCACACAACAGGACGGCTTGAATTTGCTCGTAGACATATGCAATGGACAACCCAATGGAATAAAATAGTCTTTTCCGATGAGAAGAAATTCAATTTAAACGGTCCAGACTCCATGAGTTGTTATTGGCATGATCTTCGAAGTAATGATGTTCAAATGCCGAAAAGAAACTTTGGAGGTGGCAGCGTTATGGTATAGGCGGCGTTCTCTGCAATTGGAAAGGCTCAAATTTGTTTTGTTCTTCCAAAAATGAACTTGGCCATGTACAACGAACTGTTGGAAGACGGTCTTATCACTTTTATGGAAGAGAAAATGAACGATGACTCCGTCTTCCAGCAGGATAACGCTGCAATCCATGTCTCAAGGATGTCATTGGAGTGGTTTAAGGAGCACCAGATTCCTCTTCTAGAATCGCTAGCACGTAGTCCTGACTTGAATCCCGTGGAAAACCTTCGGGGCATTATGGTTCGCCGGATTTACGGTCAAAAGCCTCAAAACCACATTTTTCGTACGATTATGGAGCTCAAATTGAAAATTAAAGGTTGGGCTGAAATCAATCCGGAAATACTTCAAAACCTGGTAAATTCGATGCCAAATAGAATATTTGAAGTTATTCAAAAAAAATGGAAAATCAATAAACTATTAAATATAATATTTGTATTATTTTTCCTAAGTGCGTTTAAACGAATATTTCTTCTAATACCATTGCTCTTAAAAATAAGTGTTTGAAAAAAGTATGCATCTAAATATTTTTGTTTGTTTGAATTATATATTAATTACTCATACATTGAACCTTGAAATATATTAACTTAAATGTTCAGTTGTGTGTTTAAACGAATATGTACCACTGTATTTATAAAAAAAAACGCATATTACGACCATATTACAAGTTTAATTTATTTTTAAATGTGTATTTATTATAAAAAATAATGTTTAACACTAAAGCTCTTAACATAATTTTATAACAAATCTTTTTAGCAAGAGCCTCTCAGTCTCTGACATGGAACTGTTTCTATATTTTTAATTTTATTGAAAATAAACGTTTAATTATTTTAAAAAATTAATTCATTTATTAAAAAACATAACTTAAATTAAAAAATAACAGTTTTAAAAAGAAAATTAGAGACTCACAGGCTCTTGTTAAGAACTTTAGGGTTAAAATATCAAAAATGTAAGAATCACAATTCCCCCAAAAAAAATAATGGGGATTCAGAAGCAAGATTAATATGTACAAAAGAAAACAAGATTATGCAAATATAGTGTCTAGCCTTTTTCTGTTGAGACCCTTTTTATTTCCCTTTTTTTAAATAATTAGATCAATATAAACATAATTTATTTATTTAAGAAAATTTAAATTTGGCGAGAAGAAATCAATCATATTGAAAATTTTAAAGTTAGGATAATTTTTAATAGGTGGTTAAATTCATTAATCAAATTAAATGAGAGATTAATTTTCACAAAACAAAAATATAATTAAATGGACATTAATTCTGTAAATAGTGTAGTTGTGTACCGATACACAGTCGATTGGAATAGTGCAATGACAAGAATATTCTAGTATGATCATTTTGACTTATTCTTTGTTATGGAGAACATTCGAGCATCGAGGAATATAGTTATATATAAGAGAACTCATCAAATGTGAATCTTATAAGCCAATTTTTCTTCGATGGACCTCGCACATTTTACTATTTGAAACCTACATTAACCTCACAAGAACTATACAAGTATATTTTATAAAGAATAGAACAAAAAAATAAACAATATTACAAACACTAACGAAAACTGTTTACTATTGGATATAAATTTGTCACATAAAAAAGAAAAGAAAATACTTTTATGTAAGAGTTAAAGCAGAACGGGAAATCAAGAATTATTTTATATATTTTATGTTGTTACTGGTGTTTCGTTTGGTTAGTATCGAATAACCTCTGATTGTGTGTGTTAAGATGTTGCTCTAATTAAATATTATTGTTCACACAAATCGCAATGAAATTGATGTAAAAATGAATCTTTTAGTTATTTTTTAATATTTTTTCATAAAATTGTTTGAAATAAATCTGTTTTTAGAAATGGTGTTTGTTACCAACAAATATTCAATTAAATATTTCTCATTTGAATTAGAATGTAATCAACAAAACCTCGCCATCCTTTTGTTTGTTTCGACTTACATTGTTATTTTATTAATGTATACCAACCACACACACACGCAGCCAGCGTTTTTTGTCGATTGCTTGTTCTATTTCTACCTCTCTCTTAAACCAACAGGATCGATAATACGATAATATATTATCCGGTTTTCCTTTTCTATACTATAATTTACTTTAGAAAATTTTGTTAGTATGTATGATGATAATACTACGATTTTTTCGATCAGCAAAATTTTTGTTTATTCTTTTCGCAATGATGCTCTTTCAATAATGATAACAGGAGACAAAAACACGACACACTCGTACACACTACATAACATATTATTCTTTCTCTTTAAGAAACCATCAAGATTGATAATATTGATAATATATTATAGCTGTAAAATTATTGTTTTGTCATTACAAAAATTATCATTTTTGTGAATCAATATGATACAATTTGGCAAACTGTACGATATTTGCCTGGAAAAGCTGTGCGATTGATTTAATAAAACGATTTTTTTACGTTCTAACAACGGCTATAGTATAATTAAATAGTCACTCTTACACAATAATAATGGAAAAGCAAAATAAAAAATCCAAAACCTAATTATATTTGTGTTGGTTTAATTAAAATCATCCAATTTTTAATTTTAAATTCTGCTCTTACCTTAGGAGGTAATTCAATTTGGCTACTGCGGAAGGTTGGACGTGAAAAGCGAACTACGAAAGAGTTGGGAATGCCCCAGAATAGATTGCATAGTTAGATTACATAAATTTCCCTTTTTCTACCAAGAAAAAAAAAGTAGCTCAAATAAAGTCCAAACCACACAAATGTGTGAGTAAAAAACAGTATGTAATGGCGGTGTTGATAAAAAATTTCGCTTGATTTGAAGTACAACTAGCACAATTGTGTGTATAGTCAGTGTTTTTTCGGACGAAAATAAGTTTAAACGGAATACACAAATGTGTAAGTTGGTTCAAAACACAAACAGAAATAAATTTTTGACATGATTCGATTCCACACTATTGTGTGGTGTGGCAGGTAATGGGATATACAGGAGACAATGAGAAACTATGTTCCTACAATGTTCCTACAATACAGTATAATAGATAGGTAATTTGTTTATATATTGAGAAAATGCATAATGCTTAAACAGGAAATCAAACTCTAATTCGTGTACATAATTTCCATATGTATTACAATAGGTACATATATTTCTATTATAAAACAATGTAAATCGGATTTTGCTTGGAAAATCTCATCATCTTTCACAGTCAATTTCATCTAATCAAAACATATTTTTAAATGGGCCAACTTATCTCAAAATATTTTATTTTGTCTAGTATTCTATTTCTTCCTTTAAAAAAAAACAAACACCAAAAATTCTAAATATAGATACTTATGTATGCAGGTATTTTTAAGGAGCAGAATACAAAGTTTATTTTCATTCGTAAACATTTAAATTTTTTTGGCTTTGAGAAAGGGGTGGGAATGCAAAATCATACAAATGTAAAATATCATAGTAGAAAAATAAATCGTCATAGAAAGAGATAGTATACAATAAAAACCGGTGTGCATGTGTGGGTAAGAATAAAACTCGAAAAAATAAAATAAACTTGGTATATGTATGTGTAATGTTGAAGCAAATAAAAGATACGAGATACGATTTTTACCGTTGCAAATAATTCATTGTACAAACAGCGCCACGATATTTTCATTCCTTTGCATGAGCCTTCTTAATACATATATTCTTCTATGATTCGAGGCATTGGTGTCGATTCCGCGTGCAATATTTGCAATATTTGCAAGACAAATTTATTACCGCTTATCCTTCACGAGAAACTGGGTTTAAATGCGAACAGCAACCAAACTAAATGTCTATTTACACCAAGGAACATCCATACGGCAAATCTCGTCACAGACGGCCATAACTTTGACAACCTGGGTGACTTCAAATGATGTCCAGATATATAGCCCCACATAGCAGCCGGATAGCGTGTATTCTATGCGCAGTCAAAATTGTTGCCATCAAAATATCTCTCACAGTCGTGTACGCTCACACGTTACAAAGCATTTATAAGATCCGTGCGTACTTTCAAAAGCGAAAGTTGACCTTGACCACTAACTACTGTAGGTTAGTATATACCTTTGAAAGGAAATGAACAACGTGAGAGCTATGAGCAAACCACGAATATCTGTTTCGAATGGATCACGGTCTCACGTCTCCTTAGAAATTGATAAGAAAAGTGTCCCATCAACAACCAGTCAGCGCACGTTGCAGGGGAAGACTTAAACTATGCTGGCACGACGACGCCAAACTAGATCTACGGACAATAGGACGTCGAAACTGGGGAAGCGGGCGATCAATTGAGTAATTTGGATGACCACCGTGCAAAACTCCTTCATGGAATGTGAAAGAGAGAGTTACCGGTGATCACCGCGAGAAGTCCATGTGAGCACCATAGCGAGTTTATTATTTTTCTTAACAACCGCAAAACCATTTATCATAATTTATGCTATAAAATCATAACTAACTTGTACCAAAAATGGAAGTTAAATAAATGAACTAATTATAGGCATTATGAATGGATCCATATGAGGCACACCCCAGATGTGCGAAAAAAGGTTAAAGGAACCATTTCTCTTTTATGGTGACGTGTACTACTCTTTCCAACCCCGGCCTACTAAACATGGGACTGAAACTAATTTACGTTCTAAATTGTGTAAATAAATTGTAGACGATTATGTAAACAAAAAAATTTAAACAATTAGTCCATGTAAATTCTTCTGATAATTCTAATAATTAGGTACAATTGTAATAGGTACAAACACTATATGTATTGTGAATAAGGCCAATGGGTAAAAATATTCTTAAACTTTTGTTATGAGATCTGCAAATTAGAATTACAGCTATGTTTCATTATCAGTAATGATTAATAAAAGTTACGATATTTAAATTTGAGCATTGACAGATGACAAATTTCCACTTTAATGTGGGCAGATGGCTTCTTTATTTAAAGGGCAGGTACTTCTTTGTAATTGAACGACCACGATTTGAAATTAATTTTATTTTGTATGACACATGCAATTTTGGTTTTTTCAAATAATTATTTAAATATACATATTTGCAAAAAATTAAAAGAAAAAACAGAAACCAGCTGATAAGAAAATTTGATAATTCATGAAGACTAGAAAATTGTACGTAACACCCTGTTAACAAAGTAAAATTTTTCTAACCAAACTATTTTCACTGGATTTAAAATATATGGCATTTGCGATAGTTTCAATAACTAACTTACCTGTAACTCTGCTGTTGTTACTTGTGCCGGATTTACGGGATTATTTGTTTGATATTGCTGTCCACCACGATTATATGCTGGTACTGATTGTACAGATGGCTGAACAATAGCTGGTTGATCCTGGCGTACTTGTTTCACTTGATTATCATTTTCAAATGGATTATAATCTTCTAAGCCTCTTTGGGTATTATTTGTATTCCTAGCAACTTGTTGTATAGCTGGATCCTATATTTTTAAACATTATAATTATCATCCCTTTTATAGAATTACATCAAATTCTACTTACCGCAAATGGGTTATCTACCATTGGCTCGCCAAACGGATTTTCATCAAAACCAGACATTTTTTCTATTATACTATACGCGAATTACTTATAGATTTAATTAATTTTGCTATATTTTTAACCACAATGCTTTATATTAATATATATTTGTAATATTAAATATATACAAAAAAAATCACATAAAAATGTTGATTCGCATTAATTCATTATGTTCTCTTTGACATTTGATGACAGCTCATTTTTGGTGAATAATCATCGTTGTACAGTTGAACCAAATTATTTATTTACCATAAAAATGGTTTATAGTACAAATGTCAAATTTTATTCACCATTTGGAAATGACCTTACAGCCAAATTCAAAATTTCGAACAGCATATAGAAAACACTTTTACCTTTCCGAAAAGTATGAAAAATTAAAAAATAGGTAAAAGAAAATGATATGAAACATAAAACATTAGTTCGACAAATGAAACATTTTCTTTACTGTTTTAAGATTTTATTTAAATCAATTTATCAAAAGCTTTATTTTTTATTTTCACTTTTGTCAGAACTCTTGGAATCTCTCATTGAAGCTGATCGACGACGTTTAGCTTCTTCCCGTTTTACTTTAGATTCCTTCTTGCGTTGAGCTAACAATTTAGCATATTCAGCTGCTTGTTCCTTACAATTTGCTTTGCGTTTCTTGCGGAGAGCCAAACGATGTCTCTTACGCTGTAAAAATAAAATTTAAAGATTACTGAGAATCAAACAATTTATGAAAAACCTACTTGTAATAAATTTGGAGTGATTAAACGTTGGATTTTTGGAGCTTTAGTGCGACCTTTCTTTTTACCCTCCTTATCTGGAAGTGGACGACGTACTACATATTGACGTACATCGTCTTGTTTAGTTAAATTGAACAATTTGCGAATTTTGCTTGCTCGTTTCGGTCCTAGACGACGAGGAACATTGCTATCGGTTAATCCAGCAATATCCTTTTCACCTTTCTTAACAACAATTAAAGCTAAAACTGACATATTAGCATCAACAATGCATCCTCGAACGGATTTACGTTTACGTTCGCCAGTACGGCGGGGGCGATAGCAGGAATGTCCCTTTTTCAATAATAAACGAACCCGACCTGTAAATAAAAATATGTAGATTTGGAATTATATGTAATTATAGAAGTATGTAAAAAATAAACTTACTATTTGTAAGGACACCTTGTTTCATTGGGAAACCTTGTTTATCGTTTCCACCAGCAATGCGTAAAACATAACCTTTCCATTCATCTCCCAAGATATCAGCTTCAATTTCAGTGCCCATACGTTTCTCGTAGAACACTCTCAATTTGTGTTCATCGTTCTCTTCGAACAACTTTTGGCACCCCGTAGCGGGATATGATACATTCAACTAGAAGAAATAAAATAAAATCTCTTTAATATTTTTTAATTCCTGTATCACTGACATTTCACATAATTCATTTATTTTGGTTTTGACATTTCACATAAAAAAGAAACTTTATATATCATCCACCAGAAATATAACTTAAATAATATAGAACAACTATGTATGAAACATTTACGAATATAAAATTGTTAAACTTTATTTTAAATCATATTATTTTTTAAGATTTATCACACACCTTCATGATTATCGTCTATACACGGCAATCAACCATTTAGAAAGAACAAATAAACTAATTTTGATATGGAGGCGACTTCCGGTATTTATTTTTAATGACACGTTTAGAAGATGTTATTAAATATAGATGGCAGTAATTTTGAATTCGCAAATCCTGCCCTGCAAACATTGCTGTTCAAAAACGATACATCAAACGATTCAACCAAAATGAAATTATCCCCCTATTCCGTAATTCAACTAATTATAGTTTGTTCGTGAACGGGAAGGAAACGAGGAAAGAATCACGACGAAAGAGTCAAAGGACGTGTCCGAATACTGTAATAATTTAATTTTCTGTAATAATTTTGACATTATATAAATAATTTTCTCTTCCATAATTTGTTAGAGTTCGATTGCTGTCCGAATACTGAAATATTTTTGACATTATTAAAAAATTGTAATAATCGTTATTGCATACAGAAAACAAGATAACGGAAGCTTATTTTGGATCCAATATTTCAATAATTGTATTAATTTAGTTGAACAAACCATAATTTGTTACATTCATAACTTAAGCAAATAAAATTTCGTAATTCAACAAATGGCGCATTTGCAACAACAACAATGAAATACAAAAATTATACAAAAATTATTTCAGTTACGTCAAAAATTATTACGCATAGCTGTCGTAATAATTTGGTTGCATTCAGAATCCTGTCACAATTATTACAATAGAAATAATTATTACAGTATTCGGACAGGTCAAAAGTGTGGAATGGCGGATTCTCAGCAAATTTAGTATAGTTTACTATTTATGAGGTTTTGTTTTTACAAACAACTGGCAAAAAATTTTGATGTAATCACATTTTCGCGTTCTTTTAGCGGAAAATATAGCAAAAAAATTTGATGTACATCAAAAAATAGAAATGTAGATTATTTCTTCCATTTTAACTACCACATACACATGCTTTTAAAAGATTGTTTGAAAAAATTGTTTGAATGAACGAACGAACCCAACCAAATGCACCTTAATATTTTTATGGTGAACACTTGCCTTATACATTTTATATGTTTGGTAAAGTTTCATATTAATCGCGTTTTCATGATAAATTTATATTAATGTTCAAATTAAAATATTTTACCATTTTAAATTTTTATTACATATTTATTATGTATTGAATAATTTTAATGCATGTGACACTGCATCCTCAATAGAATTCCTTATGACTTTTTACTTACAGAAAAGTATGAAAAAAAAACTTGACAAAAAAATATTTTTTTTGTCAAGTTTTTTTTTCATACTTTTCTGTAAGTAAAAAGTCATAAGAAATTCTATTGGGGATGCAGTGTGATATTATTTAGGTTATGTAGCAAGAAAATATACCCCTAACTATCTTTTCTAGTAAAGCATTTCCTTATTTTTTAATTATTGAAAGGAAATAATAAAAAACATAATAAAATGATGCCTACAAATAATATTTAAATGTTTTTAGTAATTTAGAGATAAAAATATAATTGATTTAACAATAATTTTCATTTATTAACTAATTATTTAGTTATAATCTCCCACAATTGTCAAACATTCCCCTTAAAAAATTTTGCTATAAAATAAAAATAATCTTTCTGTCATACTAATCGTATATTTTTATTGTCTCTTTTTGATGTTTTTCCAAAAATTGTATGCTTTGGTAGGTTGAATATTTTTTTTCTAATCTAGTAGTTGTACTTGCAATATTTCTGACATATTGTATGTAGTAAGAATAAAAAGTAAAAACAACAATTTTTGTAAATATTTTAACACAAACTAAAACAAAAAAAAATGTACAAAGAAACCAAATGTGGATGTCGATTGATATTGAAATCAGGAATATGATTATGATTCAAGAATCAAAGTGTGGAGAGGCTCATAAACCGCATTCTAACCGTGCATCCTCAATAGAATTCCTTAACACTAAACATACCGACATTTATTCATGTATACCTACCTACCATGAGCGGTAAAATGACCGCTTTAAAAAAACATATGTATTTTAGTAAAGTAGACTAGATATAATATAATTTGTTTTCAGAAATTAAATAATAAAAAAAGTAGTAAACATTGTAAAATAGGTTGTTTGTATATTTTAGGAAAAGATAATAAGCCACATGATGATAAAGTAACGTTGTATGCGAAAAATTTTAAACGAAACTTTTAAAACGGTCATTTGACCGCGCATGGTAGGTTTAGTGTTAAACTAACAAATTTTAGAACGAAAACTAAATGACATTAACGCGCATCCCCAAATAGAATTCCTTTAACTTTTTCTTTACAGAAGAGTATGAAAAAAAAACTTGAGAATTTTTTTTTTCATACTTTTCTGTAAGGAAAAAGTTAAAAGAATTCTATT
The DNA here is from genome assembly GCA_947310385.1 of Nephrotoma appendiculata. NCBI lineage: Eukaryota > Metazoa > Arthropoda > Insecta > Diptera > Tipulidae > Nephrotoma > Nephrotoma appendiculata. Next base: position 242,909,490 of record OX371223.1, on the reverse strand, counting down.
GGGGGTGAGCTGTAATTCGTCTTTCCACACTTTCATTTTTCGTCGTGATTTCGTGATCTTTCCCATATCCGCCAATTTATTAGATAGGCCGGAATTACACTATAAAAGATCTTTGACAAAGGTGTTCTATACATTTTTGTATCAATTTTTTTTAAAACAATTTTGATCAAATACTTTTTGAAAATTACACTACATAAAAGATTTTATCAAAGTTTTCCTCAAATATAACATGGAACCACAACGAGCAGCGTGTAGAGCAACATTAGGCGCTTATATAATTATATCGTTAGAAACAGAAACAGAAAAAAAGAATCTGGATGATACCCTGGGTATCGAGACGGGATTTAAAAGGTGTCCATCAAAAATTATTAAAGGAGGTGCAGACCCGAGGACATGACCTGCTATATAAAATATTTAAGGATGGATTACAATTCATTTAATTTTATTGACCACAAAATTTCACCGTTAATTAAACGACAAGAAACATTCTTACGAAATTCAATAAGTGTGAAGGACAGAGGTCACACTTCCCTTTCTAGCAAAATTCATTCGAATAGTATTCTTGAATTAATATTTTTGTAGTTTTTACCGTCCAATTGTATTTAGTCTCCATTTTAAATGTCAAAAATTGAGGCTAAATTTTATAAAAACATTTTATAAAAGTAACAGTTTTATAAAACATGCATATTACATCAAAGACAATTGATAAAAATGTTTTATAAAACACCTTTATTAAAGATCTTTTAATGAGACACATCAAGTTGTTCTACAATTGCTGTTGTTGTTGTACCGCCGTTTTGACATAACACATTTTTAACTTTGCTGGCTCGGGAGTATGTTCACGATATTTACATTGTTACAATATTGTTAACAATGACAGCTCAACACCGTTCATGAAACTACATTGTAACAATGAACACGTGCCTCTTTCGTTCACGAACTCTACATTGTTACAAACGTCATTCTCAACCCAACTCGAGACTGCCTGTACAAATGTCATTTTTAATTGTGTAGGTATCAGAAGCAACATGATGATTATGTAGGTTTGAAAAATAAAGAACAAAATTCAATTTTTAATATATTTATTTTAAATAAATTTGTGTTTTACGGATACACTGATTATTTTGATGCTCCATAATACTATGATTAGTTCGTACTATTGGTTTATTTTTTAGTTACGATTCGTACTTTATGGAAAAAAAATGGAAAAATTGTCCTCTAGGCAAATCGAACTTTACAAAATCATAAAACGTGCACAATAGATCGTTAGGAATCTTAAGAAGTCTAATAGTATCTTGAACGAATGCCGCATCATCTTCTGTGATGTCACAGTATTAAACTGCGACACGAGATATTTTGGCAGCTGTCTCGGCTGCTTGATATTCTTCAATCTATAAATACAATTTTTATTCTAGTCTTGTATTTTATAAAGGCCGCTCGGTCTTACCGGTTTGGTGAGTTTGCGGTCACGTCGTCTCTCAGCACGGATTATGCCATCTGTAATAAGTGCTTTGCCACCATCGACATTAGTGGCAAGATCGGATAGCGTAGCGTAGACCAAAGCAGCAATTTTAAACTCAACATTTAAGTTTAATGTCTTGTTTACAACCTCTTGGGCAAACGAACGCCTGCCTTAGTCTTGTCGTCTGCATCGGCTGGGAGTACGGCTAATGCAAGAACATATTCCTGTGCATATGGTTTGTCAGATGATAAGACAGGTGGTAAATGAGCTAAACGACTGGCGGGTAATGTCTGAAAAACAATATTTAAAGTTAGTCTCCAGTTTCGATTCCCTCGAGATTAATTTAATTAAATATTACTAATTTTTTAAAAATATTGCAATTTAAAATAATAATTAATATAATCTGCCCCAGAATTGCTTCTCCGTTTGAAACTTATATTGAAAATTCGCAATTAACTCCTTCGTACCACAATAAAACATTGCATTGTCAGAAAGTTCATAATTTATTTTGTCTACGCAAATCTAACAAATTTTACTGCAATCTCAGTTTTAACAATAAATTTTTTTATCTTAATTCTGTGGTTATGTTTTTAACAATGTTTTGACACTTGGGACAATCTCATAGTTAACTATTACGTCATTTCTACAATGACAGTTGTTACGATATTGTAACAATGTAAATACCGTGAACAGGCTCCGGCTCGAGAGTTGAGACACATTTTTTTGAACCTACAAAAATTTTAGTTTAAAAAAGAATCACGACAAAACCGGTTTTGTTGGTAAAGGGGGGAAAACGAAGAAGTTACCGGATTCAAGTTACTCCTTATTTCAAGATCCATACAACTCGAAGCGCATTTCCATTCACACCAAGAGAAACGTGGCCACTTTTTTGTTTTGGATATTTTTGAGAATTTTAGACTTTTGTTTTATTAATCTTCCATATTGGTAAACAATATGAGTGCTTACTTGAAAGACGAATAAGAAATGTATGAACCACAATTGAAAATCATTATTTTTAGGTTATGTTCGGCGGCGATGAACGAGTGTTTTTGGCCGCATGAAGTGGAATATAATTTTGCGGCGGTGGATGCAACTTCATTCGTTTCAATTTCTTAAAAATGAAATTTTTCTATTGAAAAACCAAAATTTGTAATGTTCTTTACAGGGTTCTAAAATTCGTTCTACAAAATATATTATTCTTTCTTTACTGATCGAACAAATATTTTTTACTACTGATCGTCGCGAATAGTGAATAGAAAACAAAATTTTACTGATTATATTCATCTTGCATTGAATAGAAAACAAAAAAATATACATATTCTGTATTCTCACAATAGTGGAATATTCTATTATCTATTCAAACAAATATGAAAAGTAAAACAAAAGACGAGAATAAAATGTTGTTTTAGTTCTCGCAAACAAAAAAATTGAATAGTTGGAAAATTGGAAATTCCACATTGAAAAAAATTTACTCTAAAATACAAATGTATAAAGTGTTCGCCAAATATTCGATTAACAAGGAGCAGAGAGTAGAAAAATATAATTTCTGATCTATTCAAAACATTGATCTATTTACGAACGAAAAAGTGGGGAAAAAATTAAAAAATCATTAATTGAGAGAATATAAATGGAATAGAAAGAAAGTGAAGAATATTTTTGAACGCTGGTTTTTTATAAATAATTGGTATATAAATGTTTATACTATCGTTTCTATACAACACATAAATAAATTAATGTATATTTAAATTCGCCGCCGACGCTTGCAATGTCTAGTCCTTTAAACACAACATTTTTTTGTATTGTTTCATTTCTATTTTTGTTGAAGCTGCTTCCCAGAAAATTTTTTTCTTGAAAAATGAGTCGCAATTAAAACCGATATCATAGGTAAACGGGGAAAGAAACGAAGATGAAGCTGCTTCTGTGACAGAGCGTGTGGCAACGTTCATTTTGAGTAAAAATAGTTTTCTTTCTCTTTCTAATTTGCAATTTTTTAATGTTTGATACCGTCGTTCCACACGAACTTGTTTCTCGTCCGTATCCCCGTATAACAATAAAACCGGCTGCGACTTATTTATCAACCAAAATTTTTTCGGTGAAATAACTTCAACATAAATAAAAATGAAATAAAAAAAAATGTAAGGCCATTTTTGAGATGTAGATTTTAGTTTAAATTTTATTTTCGAGAGCAGAATAAAACAATACAAACATTTATTTTGGCTAAATATAAAATAAAGTTTTAAATTAGCAATAAAAATCTATTACGACTTATTTTGAAGTAAGAAGTATGCTTTAAAAATAATACGTGTGGAACGGTTCATAATTAGATGTGTTTTGTATCCACTCTTCAGTTTAAATAAAAAAAAATCAATAATTTAAATAAAATGCAATAAAAATTTGTTTATTTTCAAAATAAAACCACAACGTAAAAAGTACTATGAAAATCTGCTCTAGTAACATGCATGAAAGTGTGTGCGTGAAATTAGTGTGGAAAAATACCCAAATTTCCGACGAATTTCCTTCTTTCCAATTTGATTTTTCTCTTATTAGAATGCAACACCGAAAATGGATTTTGGGTGTTACAATCACAAAATTTTTGTGACACTTTTCGTTGGCTTGTAGTATGGATTTCCGAGTAGTTTGCATAGTTCTTTCCATAGAAAGTGTAGTTTTTGCACGCGAATGTAAACGGAATTCCGTCGGCATTGCATATTGGGTGCATAAACAAAATTTGAAATTTTTATTCGTGTGAAATTATGTGATAAATATTTATTAAGATGTGTGTATAATCCCGTAATTAAAAATTATTCTAAATTCTATTCTCAGTTTTTAAATATTTCATAATTTTAAAATCATCGATACTTTTTACGCAATTTGCATTTTCAAATTCATGTTCATCGTTCTGTGAGCCGTTGTAATCTTCATCTACGTGAAGTGTTTCCAAATCGCTTACTCCTTCTTCCTTAATCAAGTTCTCATTTTCTACCATCTCAACATCGCTACTGTCCTCCTCGCCTAAATGACCATGGTTTTCCTCCTCATTCTCTTCGCAATTATCTTTCAGAATAATTTGTTTTGTAACATCAAGGCTTTCAACTCTTACTGTTTGTAAGCGATATATTTCATCAGCACATTTTTTATATGTAAATCTGGAGTGTCCGGCTGGATGTTGGAAATTGTGCTTGTTCTGCAAGTGTCGTGACAATAATTGACTATAGTTGTAAGTTTGTTCACAACAGTGACACGCAAACGTTTTTAATCCTCGCCCATGCTTGTTGAGCATATGTCGTTTAAGAAGATGCACTGAATTAGTTTTAAAATTACATTCAAGCTTATTACACTCGTGAGTCTCTTCGAAATGAATGGTTTGATGCGTAAGAATATCGTGCTTCGTCACGGCCCTGAATGTACAAAACTTGCAAGTAAATGGTTTTTCCTTCATATGTTTATAACGGATATGTCTTGCTAGATCATAGGGTTTTGAACAAGACATGTCACACAATGTACATTTTAATGAATTGATATGACCACGCATATGTATTCGCAACAACCGCTCCGAGGCAAAATATTTGTGGCAATGATCACATTGAAATTCGTGAGCTACACAAAAAACAAATAAATTAATATTAATAGGTCAAAATTATGTTCGAAAATCAACTTACTATTATTAACCGATTGACGTTCGCAATGATCATAGAAATGTGAGTTGTTTCTGAATAGGGCACCACAGTGTGGACATGCAACTAATTTCTCGCGAGTATGCACCATTATATGGCAAGCCAAAAAAGCTTGTTTACTAAAAGTTTTAGCGCATGAATCCCATTTGCATGGCATTGGAACTCCTTTAAAGAGTGAGCTGCAATGTGCCAATTTCACGTGAGAGAAGAAATCTACAATTGAATTAAATTTCTGATTACAGTTTTGCCAAAGGCATGCATAATCGAAATCAGTATCAGGGAAAAAATTCCTATTGCGGGAATCGTACGAGCATTGCGGGAAATCGATTGTTTGGCGATATGAATCACCAAAGGTTTTTAACTTCGAGTGATAAATATGGAAACTTAAATGTCTTGTCAAAGCGTTATATTCGTTTGATACAAAACCGCACAGATCCCAGAGACACTCATACAAATCCTCATTGGGTACTATGCCAACGGAATGTTCTATTACATGTTGATCGTATTCAAGTTCGTCCGATATTTCAGCATTACATCGCTTCCATTCGCATGTAAAATCAACGAGATGTTTTATTTTCTTCCAACATTGTCGAGATCCTCGAGTTTTAAGTTTTATTTTGGGCAACACATTTTGAGATTCAGATCGTGTTCTATTTTCAATATCTTCAGAGGTTGTTGTTTCCTCTTTCACTTCCTTTCTAAGCTTTTTCTGTTCGTGTAACCATTCTTTACATCGGGTTGATGCTATCGACTCATTGAATGATGCAATTTGATGTTTTTCTTTTCTCACACTACGCACAGGATTCTTACGAATAGTAGAATTATCTGTCTTCTTCCGTTTCACCATTTTGGTGATGTTTTAGTTTATTAAATGTTGACAATATTGAATAAAAATAACTTCCCAACGTAAATAAGAATTATGAATGTCAAAATTGACATTTCAAAATTACCAGATGCAAACTACTGTACAAAATAGCAAATTCCGAACGCTTACTAAAATCGAAAACGAAAAACTGCTTTAAATTACTTCTACAGCACAACGATGGCAACTACATCAATTCTTTTTCATCCGGTTGTCATCAGAAAAAGGTACGAAATAATTTTGGGTTTACATTTTTACAAGAAATCACTTAAAATAAAAGTAATCGATTGATATATAATCATCATTTGTCTTTAATAAATTATTTTCAATTTAAAACATGTAATTTAATAATTATTTAGCAAAAGGCACAAGAATACATTCTAAACTAAATGTTTGTTTTTGTATGTGTATTTATAGTATTCAGGATGGCTGTAAGATACGAAATGTGTGTTGGCCTAAACAAGGGGCATAAAACAACCAAAATAAAGCAATTAAAATATAAAGGTGACAGGAAAGTTAAGGGTGTCAGACCAGCTCGTCTAAAGGGTGTAAGTATTTAATTATGAAACACATCAAAAATTTATGTTTATTTGATGATAAAACTCCATTCAAAGACTGCAAGTTTCAAAAATTTACACTTGTGAACTTTCTTCAATATTCTTTTGTTTAAGGTGAACTCGTATTTATTTTGCTTGCGCCTTGGTTAAGATTAGGCACTGATACGACATTTTACCAATCATTTTAGTTTAGTTGTTATAATAAATTATTAAGTTTCTCTTTTTCTATTTTATTTGCAGGTCCAAACAAGACACACTAAATTCGTCCGAGATTTAGTACGTGAAGTAGTAGGACATGCTGGTTATGAAAAACGCGTAATGGAATTGTTGAAAGTTTCCAAAGATAAACGTGCTCTCAAATTTTTGAAACGCCGTTTGGGAACACACATTAGAGCGAAGAGGAAGCGGGAGGAGTTGTCTAACGTTCTTACACAAATGCGTAAAGCTCAAGCGCATGCTAAATAAGCAGTTGTATACTTACGACAAAAATATATTATATAAAATGATATTGTTTTTTAATGGGAGTAGTATTTGGTTTGGTTCAATTTTTTCTTTGGGTTAATAAAAACTCCGTGTGCCAATTTTTAACAGAAATACTTATCATGGGATGCAAAATTCACAAACCATAAATTCGTGATTTTTTTGCCGGGTTTAATCGTCGTCCTCCATACAGCAAGTAATCAATTCTAGATAACGTTTCCGCTGCCTCATATTGATCAATCACGTCGATTATAGAATCCGCGGGAGCGAATCGATTGGAAAATGCATATAAATAAAATGGAAAGCAAAACAATTGCTATAAATCAAAGTAGCCAAGAAAATTTGTATATTGATTTCCATACAAACGCAATAGTTGCGGATCTTTAAAATCCATAGGGATTTCTACAATACACACTGTGATTTAAAATTTTGTTCCAGTTATATGCGGTTTTGAATCCGCAATCGATTCTCTTCCACGGATTCTAAAATAGACGAGAATATGTCAACAAATTGACAAGAAATGACGAATACCGAAAGACGCTCAGTTTTAGGTTGAGTGATATATAAAAACAAGTTATCACTTTTCCATTAAGATCATCCGTGGATCGTTCCTATAAGGCGGCCGCATGAAATACGCTCGATTCTCGAGCCGAGCCAACAAAGTTAAAAATGTGTGATCTCAAAACAGCGGTACAACAATTGAATTATAAGCTCTATTCTCATACAAGTGATAACTATCACATGATGTGATAATCGCTAACAACAATAATTTACAACAATTTGCATATCGTTCATTAAATAAAATAACGTCATAAATCAAAAATAGCATTTTTGAGTTATTTATACAGTTAGAACACACGTACTTTTAACTGGAAGAATGTCGTATTTGTAAGTGCTAGCCGTCACCAATTATATTGTTGTAAGTATAGTCGAGCACATTTCATGCGGCCGACTTAAATGACATTTAAAACCACCTTGATTGTTCGTAAGACACAAAAATGCAGAATTAATTGCGCGAATATTAACTACTTTTTCTAATTTGTGGCTTTGTTAGTTGCGATATCTAGTACTAGATGTCAATAACAACACGATTCTCCTTTGAAGTAAAAGAACACCCAATTTCTCCTGAAAAAGGCGGGATTCTTTGTTAAGATTGGTTACCATTTTACATTATAATTTTTGGATAGCTTTATCTAGGTAGGCGAGAGTTTCTGCTAAATAAAAACGACACTACGACAGTAGCATAAGGAAATTGTTGTAACTACAGTATTGCTAGATATTTTATCCACCTACCAGTGGCGCTATTCTGATAATTCCCTCCCTGGGATTCTGGGAATAGGCAACTGGGGAAATATATATACAATTTCTGTTCAAATGTTTTTTTCCGGTCTACTGAGGAGAAAAGTTTGATGTAAATATTTCGAAGCCGTTCACTATGGCACATTTCAAAACAGGATGTAATAAAACAGGACATCACAAAACAGTACATGGTACAGAACAGGACCGATAAAAACAGTACATCACAAAACAGTACATGGTACACTAAAGTACATGGTACGAAACAGGATCGATGAAAACAGTACACCACAAAACAGTACATGGTACACTAAACGTGAATACGTTTAGTAATTAGGATATTATCAAGTGGATATTTGCCTTCACCTAGAGTAATTAGACAGTATACTATATAGAATTATAATTGCTTTAAGTTATAATAAAATATCCCTTCACCTAACAATATATAACATTATTTTAATTTAAATCGCTAATACTCGATCGATGCAAAATAGATCAAAAATTTAAATAAATATATAAATATGTAAATATATAAATAATATAGGTATTTATTTTATTAATTTAAATTTTTGGTCTATTTTGCAACAATAAATAAAACTTAAACAGTATTTTGGAATTAAAAACCTTCAAGATTAAGTAATTAAAATCGTAAAATTGACTATTAACTATTTTGTGGTGTTCTTTTAATACGTACTGTTTTCCGATAACTTTTCCATACCATGTACTTTAGTGTACCATGTACTGTTCTGTGATGTACTGTTTTATTCGGTCCTGTTCCGTACAATGTACTGCAGTGTACCATGTACTGTTTTGTGATATCCTGTTTTATGACATCCTGTTTTAGCACATCCTGTTGTGAAATGTGTCGTTTCGTATGGGACCCTAAATATTTATAAATTGGGAATAATTTTTCCGGCAGGAAAATTAATTTTGAAAATAAAAAAAAAAATTTATCAAAAAAATTAACACCAACATTTTACGGGAGAGGGACAAAATCCCGATATTTATAATCCCGAAGGTACAAAATCCCGAAGATTAATAAAAATCCCGAAGTAATAAAATCCCGAGGGTACAAAATCCCGAGGATACAAAATCCCGAGGATACAAAATCCCGAGACATCAAAATCCTTCGGGGATAAAATCCCGAGGGACAAAATCCCGAATATCTATGAAAATTTCAAAGTCTATTTGTTAGAAAATTATGGCTGTTATTGCAAATTTTAAGAACACAACAACGTATTGGCCCAATATTAGTATACATTTGCTCACTAGGTGATATTTTATAAGGATGCCCCACTAAATCTTGTGCTGCCATCTAATGGATATTTCAATTTTTTACGTATTATTATTTCCGCTTTGGTTTAAAATTTATTATAAATTTGTTTAAGGTGGTTTTAATTTGAACTAAAAACAAAAACAAAATACGTGTCATTAATATATTGTATATAATCCGCTCCTACGTGTGGCACGCAGTGCGACATGTTTGCTGATCCCCGCTCCTACGTCCCCCGAAATTCAAATCTAAAACCCCTCAGAGGGCTAAGCGGGGGGGGGGAGGGGAGCGCAGCGACCTCCCGCGTGCCCGTGAGAGTTATCGAAGCCGTTAGGCTCTACAATTATTGCATTTCAAAATTATGCATTAATAAAATATTGCTTTTTTTATTAATCTTCCATTATCTTCCAATTGCACCACTATTTCCTTCCCTTCCCACTCTTAATTTCATATATTTTTGATTAAAAATTATTTTACCATCGATTAACGAATAAAATTTAATATTTTAGATCATTTATATTTCAATAGATGACATTAGTTTGACATACAGAAAATGCTAAACAGACACTTTTTGTTTAGTTCTAAAAATATCCTGCAAATGATAAATTTAAATATTTGTTTAAATTTTTAATGTCTCAAGTTTACGTTATCTTCGATCTTCTTGGCTTTCAAAATCCGAGTTTTTAAAAACATCTTTATTTTGATGAATTCGGGCCGGCCTGATTCCGGGCGGAATTCAATATTATTCGGGATTTTCTGGGGATATTTTGTCCCTCGGGATTATGTACCTTCGGAATTTTGTACCCTCGGGATTTTGTTCCATCGGGGTTTTGTATCCTCGGGATATGACTCGGGATTTTGTCCCGCGGGATTTTGTCTTTCGGGAATATGTCACCAACCCACATTTTACCTCAGTGTAGCTATGTCAGAAACAAAATGTTTAAATAAAAATAACATATAAATTTTTTCCTCAGTTCCCTATTCTCGGGGAATTACCAGAATAGCGAAACAGATTACATATTTCAAAATCTCAAATTAATAGAAAATATCACTACAGCCGTAATAATTTATTTCTTTCATTAAGATTTTTATATTCATAGGTAATAAAAAATAAAATAATGGTGAATAAAAAAAAAATATATAAAACATACCGAACCCAAAATACCTAACTTACTGATATGTATATACAAATATCATTGTTAAATAAATTTGTCAATTAAATAAAATGTTACCATAATAATTTTCCAAATATTTCGAAACCTCCTGAACATTTACCAAATTTTGAGATGATTTGTTTTGTAAACACTTTCCAAAAGCCTTTTTGCGAGATTTTTTTCCATCTTAAAATTTCAACATCATCTCTCAGCTGCCAGTATCTCTAAAAGTCTAAATGGTTTGAAATTGCACCGTGAGACTAACGAAATTTCATAGTCGAACCGTCGAAACTCAACAACTAACAATAATGCTTTTCACAAGATCAATTTAATTTGTAGAGTAAATTGGTTTCTAACATTTTTGAAGTTCTGTTTTTAATTTTGTAAATAGATTTTTTTTTTAACTTTGAAATGATCTTCCAACAACTTGTATATCAGAATTTTTCAAAAGGTTTTTAATTTTTGCAAACAAAATTTTAACGTACGGAATTGAAATATATATAACTTTTTGTTAGATTAATCTCAATAATTAAATTTTCAATTTGTGCAGGATTTTCCAACAACATTATTATTTTTGTTTATATCTTTTTTATTGTTATCCGTAATTATTTTATATCACCATTTTTTATTAATATTTTTTTTTCCTTTATCTCTGACTAGACTGGACCATCTTACTCTATTCGGTGCTATTGCTTTCAGTACTCCTCATATTTTACCGAGTTGTTTCTCTTCGGCTAGCACCGTTCTTTTCCAGGTTATTGCTGGTCTTCCTAATTTTCTCTTCCCTTGCGGATTCCATTCCGATGGCAATCTTGTTATATCATTGGTCCTTTTCCGTAGTGTGTGTCCAATCCATCTCCACTTTCGTTTCTTAGTGTCGCGTTCAATTTCGATTGCCTGATCCGCCGCAGAAGTTTTTGTTTGTAATCGTGTTTGACCAGAAGCATTTTATTAGACGCCTAAGGCATTTATTCACAAATAGCTTCCTGGAGTCTTTTGGCGTGGGTTTCCATGTTCCACATCCACACAACAGATTTCACACAGGCATTGAACTTTCGTAGCTTTGTAGTTTGTGACAGGACGGACGATACTTCGAAAATTGTGTCACTTTTTTCTAGAACAAATTTGCTTACTGTTTCGCTTTTCAATTATCCTTTTCTATTGCGATCGCAGTCTACTAGAACAATTTTGTTGCTTGTCTCTGTTTCGTTTTTCGATAAAGTATCACTTATAAAACAAATAGATGATAGAAATAGGGTAAAGAGGCTTAATGTTCTATTCGAGCTTGCTGAGATCGCAATAGAAACAACATAATTGAAAAATGAAAAACCGTTCAATTTTATTCATGTTGAAAGAGACTTAAATTTCGATAGTATCGAAAAAAGTGATGTTACAAAATCCTACCCCAGATCTCGTGTAGCATATTGAATGTATTTCTTGTTGATGCGTTGGTTGATATCCTCTTCAAATCCGCCTATTTTCACTATAGTAATACCAAGGAATACGAACTTGTCAGCTAAGGTCTCTAAGCTAGGTTACGTTTCTTCGGAATGGTTATGGGTAAGCCCTCTTTCTATTTCTGTGGAATTCTAGCAGTATTCCATACTTCTGCTAAAAGTGCAGTTAGACTTTTTGCTCTAACAAAACTCTAAATTACACTCATTTAGTAATTCTGCTGGTACATTATCCATGCCGGCTGCTTTGCATTTGTTTAGTTTCTGAATAGCACTTTTAACTTCCCATTCCGTTGGTGGATAGGTGTTTATACAGTGACAAATATTCGTATAAGAACAACAATTGATTTTTTATTAAATAATAAAATAAACAGATACGTATGATTTTTTAAATAAAATTGTTTTTTTCGTAAACAGTAAAGATTACGCTAAATTTAATTGGTATTTCAACAAAGCAAAAAATTAAGATACTTCTAATATTAAATCAGTTTAAAAAAATACTCCAAATTGCTTAAACATTCGTATAAGAACACTTCAAATTTTTCAAAAAAAAGCTACATAATAATAAAGTAAATTTTATATTTATATTTCGTATGACGCCCTTGTTGTTTAATGCCTTCAAATATGCACTCTGACATTGAATTTGACATGTTTTTTTTGAAGTTTTTGCCTCAATTTCGTCCGAACGGCCCTTAATGCACTGCTTTAAGTAGATGACCGTTTTAAATTGCCGATCATTCGTCTAAACCTTCGCTGCAAGTAAGCCTCATAAATTCTCTACCGATTACAACCGGGACTACATGCAGGCCAAGCAAGAACATTCATTTTTGTTGTTGACGAAACCACACCATTGATTGCTTCGTTGCATGGATGAAAGCATTGTTTCGTTAAAAATCAAATCATTGTCGTTGTAGTCCTCAAGAAAAGTTATCAAATCGTTTTCTAACAAATCATTGAACATGTCTGAATTCATTCGGAGGGTAATAAAGCAAATTGGCAGCTTCAAGCCATAGTGAAAAGCTCCCCACACCATTACTGTACCTCCACCGAAAATTCTTTTAGACTGTAATATATTTTCATCACGGACATCGTGCCAGTAGCAAGAGTACTGGCCGGGGCCGTCTTGGTTGAATTTTTTCTCATTCTGGGAAATCAGTTTTTGCCATTTATCTTTCCAATGCATGTGTCGCTTGGCCCACAGTAGCCGCGTTTCAATATGTTTATAGGAAGCATTAGTCTTTCTTTGCAATTTCGACCATTTAATATTATTTGGTGTTCGATTGTTAAGAGCAATATGTTGTTTTGTAACAGGTAAGCCTAATTTTGCTTTAATTTGATGGGTGGGTAACTTGTTACGAGTTGTTTTCTTTCTTATTTTGGCCATTTGAAATTTGGGTAACCTACTATTTACTTTTGTTTTCGTTTTTAGACCACAATTGGGAGCTTTTTTTAGGAAGTCATGGACCACAGTTGAAGATCGACCAATTTGTTGTGAGATCATTCATCTCACATATTCGGACCATTCATTCAAATTTTCAACATTGTCATCATTCATAAAATGCATGTAAAGGTACGACATTTATGATTGCAAGAACGCGGAAATTAAAGTTGGCAAATTCAACAAAAATACTTCATCACCAAAAATAAGGAAATAGCTAAAAAATCACTTATGCTAAATCTCGAAGCTTAGCAAAATTAACATTTCCATAATTTTGTAAATAATACAAAATTCTTAAGCGCGACCTTGTATATATTTTGCATATGACTGACAATGACAATAAATAGGAAACATACAGACATAAACATAAAATATGTTATACATTTTATATTTTAAACCAAAACATTTTATTTTATATAATTAAGCATTATACGTTTTCATATATTGTAAATACGGAAGAAATTTACTTCTGGAAATTGTAGTATATAAGGCAAATAGTTTTAATAGTAAGATCAGTGGTGAATAAATACTTAAAATGTACAGTATCAGTAGAGTTAGTATTAAGTAGTTGAGTAAAAGATATATTGATCTTAAAACTAAAGTTATATAAGTGTAAAGAAAAGAACGTAAAATTTAATTATAAGTTCATATCATAAATATATTAAAATTATAATTCAAATCATTAACAAAAATATTAATGTGTTTAAGATTTTATTTAAGTTTGGTGAGTATAACTATCAGATTAACCAAAAGATAGTATTTGATAATTATATTAACTCGTAATCCATAATTCATCATAACCCAATATAACAAACATACAGAAATATATACCATATATACATCCAATACCATATCTACATCATTGGCGCTGTAGCTTTTGAACCTTTCGCGATTAGAATTAAGTTAAAAATCTCTCAAAACCACAAACCCGATTCAAATTAATGAATCGCATATAAAAACTCTATGAGCGGTACAGAATCGTCACCCTTCAGTAGATCCCCAGACCGAGATTATAGACGCACTCGAGCCCAAACCCACTCCAGATCGCACACACCACCAATCCTTCCACCAAAACCAAATAAACTTAAACCCCAAACACCAAAAGTCCCTCCACTCAACACCACTGATACTCAAAGACCAACATTTGCACCTCCACTTCCACCACCTCTTCCAAAATTCTCATTAGAAATTGTTACGACACAAACATCATCAAAAACCATACAACCTTACACACCCCCAAATCAAACTCCAATCAAATCACCAATTACACCCCCAAAATCACCACAAAAACCCCTCGAAACAAATTTAACTATAAATCCAGAAATGACCCCACAAGAAGCACTACAATTACAACAAAATGTCTCAAACTCAGTACCAGAGTTCAGCGGAGAAAATATAAATAGACGAACAGACGACCTCTTCAGATTCACAGCAACAGCCGACAGTATATACAACAATTTAATAACAGAAGCCGAAAAGAACAAATTTACCACACTTATAAAATTAAGACTGACTGGTGAAGCGTTCACAAGAATTACACATAGGAACATCGATGACTATCCAACACTAAGGGACACACTTAATAACATGTATTCTAAAACGTATTCGTTAGCCGAGTTAGAAAAAGGATACACTAATATCCAACAGAAATACGGCGAAACTGCACGCAATTACGGATACAGACTATTAGAAGCCCTACAACAATACAAGACAGGCTTCAAAACAAAATTCAAGTTAAACCAGATCGACCCATCATATGAAGAACTCCTCGAGACAAATTCTGTACAGATATTCAAAAACGGACTAAATAACACAATCATAAGAGAAAAAATATTCACGTCAACAGCTAAAAACATAGAAAACATAATTAACGAAACAGAAATCATAGAAAGTATGCTCGCCACAACCCCAACCAATCATACAATACATGACATAACAGAAAAACCGCTACCAATCTACAATCACAGTTCACAACCAATCAATCGACTAATCATATGCAATTACTGCAATCAACCGAATCACACATGGAACAGATGCCGCACACGCATCAATCACGAAAAGACGAGAAGAAACACAACTCTAACCCAACAATACCAGCCACAATTCCAGAACCAAACGTACCAACCAAAAAGTGCATATTACAATCCAAATCGACCACAATTTCCTAACAAACAATATCCACAACAAAACAATCAATTTAATACATTCAATCATCAACAAAACCGAAATAATTTCACCCCCACACAACATCAAACACCTCCCAGACCAAACCCCCAAATAAATAGATACACACCAAAGTATTGTTCCCACTGCAAAACAACCACGGGACACACATTTGATGAATGTCGTAGCAAATTTTTCAGCAAAAGCTTCAACCAAACCAATAACCAATTCCATCCGTCCGCACCTCCCGATACTCAAGATTTAACCAATAAATTTAACAATATGCGTATCAATATGATATACCCGCAACCAATACAAAATTTAGAACAAATAGAACATTATAATCAGGGAAACTCCAACGGATCCGACCAGTAACCGGAGAGACACTGAAATCGGATCCTTTACCACTTCAACCAATGCTAAATCAAATGGAATACGAGCACACATACCCTCTCCAAATGGGCATTATCCCAAATATATATCTACAGAACCACTACCCATCAAACTACAACGAATCTCACATAAACCAAACAGAAACCTATTCTCGACAATCAACAACTGAACATCAATCAAACCTAAATATCCACAAACCAAATCATAAACCAATAACCAATCAACCATTAATCGAATCATCAAACAACCAAATAGGCTCAGACGCCATCCCATCATATTTAAACCATAAGCAAACCCATAACACATTAAACCAATTATCAAACAATCAAACAGGCCCAGACGCCGTTCAAACAAATTTAGTACATAAGCAACCGAGCCCAGACGCTCATAACATAATCAACCAATCATTAATCAAATTATCAAACGATCAATCAGGCCCAGACGCCATTTCAACAAATTTAGTTTATAAGTACACGAGCCCAGACGCTCATAACTCAATTAACCAATCATTTAATCAATTACCTTACAATCAACCAGGCCCAGACGCCACTTCAACAAATTTAGTTCATAAATACACGAGCTCAGATGCTCATAATATAATAATCAACCAAATATCAAATCTACAAAATAATAATCATCAAAAGACAGAAACCTCTTCAACATACCTTGATAATAAGTTAACAAGTCCAAACACACAAATTACAAACAATAAACTATCAAATATACCATATAACAATTATTTAAATCCAGATAATAAGATAATGAACTCAAACGATCAAATTATAACCTATCAACCATCAAACGATTCGAATAACTCATACCCAAACCCCAATACATTTTCAACACGTTCAGTTACTAATCACATAAAACAAACCAATTATTCGAGAATAGACGACCGTTCATCAAATCCAATCCATAACCAAGCATTCCCAAACATCGAAAATGAACCTCATAATAACCAAATTAAAGATCCACCTCATCAAATAGATAATCATACAAATTCAAACACCCCTTCAACAAATTTAGATAACAAACCTAAAACTCCAAACACTCACAATCCGAATTTCAATACAGAAAACCAATCATCCGAAAATCCAACAAATTCAAACTCTAACACCCAAATTAACCACATACCAAATTTAACAAACATTTACCCGAACCAAAAATCAATTGACCAAATCAACAAGTCAATGAAATCAGACAAATACAACCTCTTAGACCAAAAATTTGATGAAATAGAAGAAAATATTTTGACAAACCTCTTATATCCCGAAATAACTATGACAATAAACTCATTATCTAGATACAAAACAAGTAGAGACACCTTATCGCCCATAATAAAACAAGACAATTATTCGATTATAGACACCCCTTCAATACAGTTAATCCATAAGCCCACAAACCAAAACACTCTAAGCCCACCTTTCAGCCTCAGAAATTCAAAAACCAATAATTATTCTCAAAATCCTAATAAGAATAGCATGAATAATACTCCATCATCCTACATCCCAGATTCCACATACCAGTACACAAATTACAAAATTAGAAAAAAAACAATACCAAATTTCTTTGATCTTTCCAAACAATTCACTTTTAACCAACTCGAAAACTAACAAATTTCAAAACTAGATCTTTCCAAACCTCTATTAACCAACTCATAAACTAACGAATTAACCCTTAAAACCCAATATTTTTTTTACGCTTGCATACTTACGCAAAGCACACTTTTTTCTTCTCACAATAATAAATACACTAACAAACGTGAGATGAAACAAGAAAATTTCTACTAACATATTAACCAACTAACAAATTAAACTCCGAAATCGAGATGAATCAGAAAAGTTACAACCCACAATAATCAGTTACCAAAATGAAGCAAAAGTAAATATACTTCAACAACAATAAGAAAATCCAACTATCATCAAAACACACACCATCATTAAAACCAACATCAAATTAACATCGAAACAACATGGAAACAGCATCAAAAACGCAGTGAAACAAGCATCAAACCAGCATCAAAAGATTAACGAAAATGAGCATCAAAACATCAGTGAAACCACATCGAAAACGAGTATCGAAACACTATTAAAAATTCTTCAAAACAGCATCTAATACCACATCAATACAGCATCAAACAAAATCGAATCGAAAGACAGCATCAAAACAACACAAAAAAAGCATCAAAATTGTATCGAAAATTCATCAAATACACCAGACAGATACTCATCTCACACCATCATAGAACATTTATCACAACATCCAATATCAGTCGAATACAGCAATACAACATACATTAGTCGAAGCAATTTCAGAACAAAGATTGATCAACATCATACTCCCATGTATGTATGTATGAGAAAAGCAGCAGCTCAAACAAAACTAAATCAAAATAAAGACGAAAAAAGCTCTCGCACCCTAGTATATAAGAAGCAAATCAATCGAGTCCAGACACTCATCAAACAAAGACGAGGCCAGCTCTCGCAACCTAGTATGTAAGCAACAGAAAAAAATGAGTCCAGACACTCATCAAGCAAACTAAACGAGTCCAGACACTCACAGAGCCCAGCCACTAAATAATAAAATTAACATCCCGCAAACAAAGCAATAATCAATTCAAACAACCATCTAAAGTATCTCAATGTCAATCCAACGCCACTAACATAAAACAAAAGAAAATCTAGAAAAAACAAAGAAGAAGCGTGACCAGAATCCAGAAAACAACAAGCTGATCAACAATCAACAATCAAATAAGTGCCATCCCTACAATTCCGATGCGCAGCATTAATTAATCGACTATCGACCAAAATCTACCAATACAAATCTCGATACAAAATCAACATCAAGCAAGCTACAAATCACGATGCTCACGCAAATTCCATCTTCCAGCAAAACCAGTTATCATTACGATGCACAACAGATTCATCATCAAACTTCTGAGCAAAAACCAACTTTTTATTTCTTACCAAAACAAATTAACAAAAAATTCGGAACAATTTTTAAAATAACTTTTTCTTATCTCGAAACTATTAACAATCGAGTAAGAACAAGATCATCAAAATTAAAACTTTACTAATTTAGAACTAAGAGTAGTAATTTTAAGATAATTTAAGTATTAAAGAAAAATGAAAACATATAATAATCTGATAACAAAATGCACTCAAATAACATACACATACACACTAAACCTACAACTAAAGAAGTTTCCATCCGAAAACTTCTCTCCCGCGAGAAGGAGGTGTTGTGAGATCATTCATCTCACATATTCGGACCATTCATTCAAATTTTCAACATTGTCATCATTCATAAAATGCATGTAAAGGTACGACATTTATGATTGCAAGAACGCGGAAATTAAAGTTGGCAAATTCAACAAAAATACTTCATCACCAAAAATAAGGAAATAGCTAAAAAATCACTTATGCTAAATCTCGAAGCTTAGCAAAATTAACATTTCCATAATTTTGTAAATAATACAAAATTCTTAAGCGCGACCTTGTATATATTTTGCATATGACTGACAATGACAATAAATAGGAAACATACAGACATAAACATAAAATATGTTATACATTTTATATTTTAAACCAAAACATTTTATTTTATATAATTAAGCATTATACGTTTTCATATATTGTAAATACGGAAGAAATTTACTTCTGGAAATTGTAGTATATAAGGCAAATAGTTTTAATAGTAAGATCAGTGGTGAATAAATACTTAAAATGTACAGTATCAGTAGAGTTAGTATTAAGTAGTTGAGTAAAAGATATATTGATCTTAAAACTAAAGTTATATAAGTGTAAAGAAAAGAACGTAAAATTTAATTATAAGTTCATATCATAAATATATTAAAATTATAATTCAAATCATTAACAAAAATATTAATGTGTTTAAGATTTTATTTAAGTTTGGTGAGTATAACTATCAGATTAACCAAAAGATAGTATTTGATAATTATATTAACTCGTAATCCATAATTCATCATAACCCAATATAACAAACATACAGAAATATATACCATATATACATCCAATACCATATCTACATCAAATTCTAGTACCAGATTGACGCATGGTAAATCCTTGTTCTTTAAAAAATCTTTTCTTCTTCATTTAAGAACTTTCCCTTTGGTATCACTATAATAAAATATTATTACAATAAATAATAATTTAAATAAAATTCCATTTTATAAGCATCGTAATATACTTACTGAATAAGATCGAATATCAAAAATTTAAAACAAATATATATTTATTAAGTGCGTAAAAACACGTTTTTGTCAGCTGTTCTTATACGAATGTTTAACTAAATTACTCTTTTTATTAATTGATTTTTTTCTTTCTTCCAATACAGTACCGTTAGTTGATCCCTATTTACGAACATAATATTCGAGGGGGTGACAATACAATATACTTTTAGTTTTAATAGTGGACATAATTTTTGTCCTAATCATAAATTTTTGAACGAGTTTACTTTTTCCTATACGAATATTTATCACTGTATAGCGTTCCACAATTTCCCTCCATGTAATAATGATTGTTATTAATACATACACCGCAATAAACCGTCGAAACCGGGTGAGCCTTATAGTTTTTATTTTGATGGGGTATAATCCATATTTTCTCATATGGCCTTTTCGTACCATTTTTCTAATATTTTTAGAGTAAATATTTAGTTGGGAGCCACCCACCACATTGGTAGTTAATTGATTTTTTTTTTATGAAGGGTACAGATTTGTCTTTTATTCCAGGGTTTTCTCTGCAGACCATATTGTTAATTTAAGTTCAAACATGCTGTAGAAAATACGAACATCGCCATTTTTTTTTAAATTTCGTAGCTAATTTATTTACAATTTGTATACTGGTCGCCCAAAACTTTATTATGATCATAGAAAATATTCTTTATTAGTTCGGGTTTATTATCGGTGGAAGCATAACCATTCATGAACTAATTTAGAGGCAAGATCATAAACAACGCACGGCAATTTGAGATGGTGTGAAGTGAAATTTTGTATGGAAAAGCACAATTTTACTGATTTGTGCCATTGTTTCACAAAAAAAGAATACAAATACCTAAGTCATATAAATTCACATTTATTCGTCAGCTATATTCACATTAATTCGTCAGCTATATACCAACCAATCGTTCCAAATTGTAAGGATGTTTGAAACAACAGGATAAAACCGGTAAAATTGTTGCTGCTTTTCCATATACAATTTGAGTTCCGTAGGTCTCTTTTGGCAGCTTGGTTTCGTACTGATAAAAGTACCCTGGGGTTAAAAATCGAGAGGAACGGGGAGGGGGAGGGGGGGGGGGGGGCGAAAAGCCGAAAAAATGTTAAATAAATGAATATCACAGACGATTTTAGAAAACTTCTCAAACCAATGTAGTTCATAAATTATTATAATTTTATTATTAAACAAAAAATAGATATCAGATCTTATAAATTAATATAATAATATTTATATCTACCGTCATAAAAATTAATAGTAATATCCTTTTATACAAAATATATTAATATGTATTGTATGTATCTACAAAAATTTCATAAATTTCATTATACAAAAATATTGACGCATTTAAGGCATTTTTGGTAAATTAGTTGGTATGTATTCAACGAAATTAGCCGGAAACTGTCCTTCTCTTGTCCCTAAGCGCCCATAAAGCCATTCATCATTTATTTTATAAAGTATTTCAACCATATCATTTTCAATTAAATTTAAATCTTCTGCGACCTCACCGTTGAACGAATATAAAACTTTCACTTTGTTTCGCGATTCTACGAACGATGGCGAACGTCCGACACTTCTGGACGGCGAGGAATTTAAAACATCATCCTCATCGGGAAGTGGAATTTTTATATCTAAATAATTTATAGGAAACATTCCTTCACAGCCACGTTTATCACGTCCGTAATACCATTCCTCGTTGATTTTTCTTAATAAATAGATTTTCTCATTGGCCTGTTTGGAGAACATTTAAGATTACTTAATTAATAAAATTTTACAAATTAATAAAAAATTTGACTTACTCTAAAATTTAAATCATCTTCTTGGAGGCCTTCGTAATCAAATAAACTAACGCCATAACTGTCACCAGACGTTGCTTCGGTATCAGTATAGCTAAAGGACGTTGCGACATTTTGCACAAAAAATTCTGGTGGTGGTGGTGGGGGTGGTATTGATGGCATAGGTGGTGATGGCGGCGTTACATCCTCAAAACTATCACCTTTTATCAGTGATTCTGTCACCTGCGGTAATGCAGCATAATTTTCCCGTTTTTTGGCCATAGGCCGAATTATGGTAGGTGCCACAACTGGTGTAGGTGCTATTAAACTTTTACCATTACATAGGGGGTCAATAAAGTCGGGCAGTTTTGAAGGATTGTTTTTTTGTAGAAAAGTCGCCGGTGGAAGAATTGGTGTTCTCTTAGATTCTCCAGGTAGCTCAAACGGATCAATAGGCTCCCATGGATCCTTATTTTTTATATGCAACGAATCTACATTAAAATCATCTTCAAAACCACTCTCCGTTTGTGATGTATTACCATTATTTGGGGAGTAAATTGAATCCGAACTAAAACTATCGACACTAATACAATCGCTATTCGATTTCTGAGTTAGTGTGGGAGAACTTGGTGGCGAATTAAAATCAATCAATTGTACATTAGTACTGTTAATGTTCGAATTGGATTTTACAGACGATAATGAATAGGATGGCGGGGGAGGCACCTAAAAATAAATGCAATATTAATTATTTAAATCTAACTCTCTTCGAAGTCGCATTATACTTTTGGCGGAATTTTATTCACTGGATTTATTGGTCCATTGCGATGTGGCGGTGTTTTTGAACGTTTCACACCAAATAAATTTGACAATATATTTACTGAGTTTGGTGTTGCACTCTTTTTAAGTACTGGTTGGTGAATTGTTTTTGGAGGTGGTGGTCTGGGTGGAGGAATTTTTTTATTGTTTAACATAAAAGTTGAATCTATGGCATTATTGTCGAACGGCTTATCATCCCAATTTGTTGTTGGTGCGTAACGTGATATAGATTTTGCTCCCGGGTTTTTAACTAATCCGTAATTTTGTTGTCGCATATTGCTTGGTTTCGGTGGCGGCGGTGCTGGTCTTGATGGTATTGTCATAGCCGTATTACTAGAAATCAAAAAAAAAAAATATTATTTGTATGATTAGGTAATAGAAAAACCGCCTTCGTTTACAACATTTTGGTTTTGAATTACGAAAAATGTTTTACAGATTATCAAATGAAATTTACGCCCCATTCTGCAAAATACTAAATAAATAGTTTGTATAATGCGCGCTTACATGATATACTATACGAAACAATAATTCTATAAAAGAAATGTTCGTGTCCTAATCAAAATTTTCTTTTCTTCATACGTTAACTACAAAGTACAACAAATAATATAAAATTGTATGGGTTGATTTAGGTGAAATGTAAGATATAATGTATATTTAATATAGTCTATGGATAATATATTAAATTGAGCCCGTAATGCGAACGGGGTTTACGTAAACATGACCACCAATCTTAAATAAACCACTTATTACGACAGGCTGTTATCAATATTATCATTTTGTATTATTGAATTGAAAGTAAAACCTTGTCGCGAGATTTTGTAACACTAGATTTTCTACAGTATTTCGAATAAAATCGATATGGTAAATTTCATAATACGCCTCCACAGATTTATTGCACTGCCTTCTACTTATGAGCATTTGTTCTGTCCTTTAGATTTTACACCATGTCGGCTATTAAACTTACCAATATAAGAGAAAATCAAGTTTACAAGAATAATATTGCAGTTCTTGTTCTACTAAAGGCTAAACATGGCAATACACGTACGAGCAACTGAAAAATGTAATATGTTGATAAACCTGTCGAAACGGAGTCACAAAAAGTTGTATGTTCACTTACAAACTAAATATGATTGATAAATATCCCCATTGATGTAGTGAATTTAATCATCTGGACAAGGCAATTTTAGCATTAATCGCCAAAATCACGCTAGAAAATAAGTATAAGTTTGAAGTTCTGATCGAAATCATAAAAAATTTGCTCATCATTTATAATGAAACCCAATCGCAAAATATATTCGAACAATCAAGCGCATTTACAACATTTCAATAAGAGTTAAATCAATTTACCTATATATTTTATTAAATTTCATGTTTCTACAACTTTTGTTGTGCAGTAGAACTATTTAGGAAATTTATAAAGGGTCTTTCAATAGGGAATCTCGAAATTTGTTATTGTAGTGTACGGCAAATCACCATGGAAGGTTATACTGTTGAACAGCCTGGCAAATCATCAAATTTTATTTTCATATTTACTGCTCCGTTCGAGAAATGTACCGTGCATTACGTAATTTTTATCCTCGGTACAAACAGTCCTGCGGAGTCGATAAATAACCAGCCAACTAGCGTGAACTAGCGTTCACCTTGCCAAGGAAGAAGTCTAGTCCTTTGAGCCTATCTTAGATAAATAAATCGCAAACAATTATTGCACTCAAACTCAACATATCGATCGCCATCCAGTAAATTCAAGTCATTGAAAATTGGACCTCCCGAATACGTACCACCAAGCAAAGCTGCGGCAGATGCTAGTACGACGTTATATTCCGTACTTACAGCCATAAAATATTCTTTCAAATAAAATTGAGTGGATAACTCACACACCACTTGTTTTATTTACATTTAAAAATCGAGCGTCCTTGTTGAAAAACCCTTTACCGCCTATTATTAACTAATTAAAACAATTTGTAATTTATTCCTTATAGTAACAACATCTGTTAATTTTATTTTTAAAAATCGATTTCGAAATATAATTTAATCATCAGTTCAAATTATAACTGTGCAAAGTTGCTAATCATTACTAAACAGCTAAACCGGTACAATGAAAATTACGAAACTCAGTGGCTAGCTATCCAGTCAGCTATAACTACCACTGCACTATACGTAGATTGGTTCGAAAATCAATGACGAGAAATCGTCGAAAATAGCTCGTAACACTCGAAGCATGCTCACAAAAAGTATCTCCGCGCCAGGAAAGATGTGACCAAATACCCCGGACAAAGAAGCCCGAATATATGAGGACATATTTCGAAAACATCAGCTTCCAAGCAAACAACAGAAGTTCAAGAGACTGCTTGGAATATGGCAATCCTACTTCATAACTATAGTAAATCGGGTCGATGAAGTGAACTCTATTCAAGTTATTGCCCCACCGGGCGAGGAGGTACTTGCTCCACATCCCACAGTAGGGGAAGTAGATGCGGTCTTGATGAAACCAAAGCAGCTACTCTTGCATCTAATCTATATGGACTTACCGTTGGGATCGGGGGCCAGGAGAAGCTTCTCGAGGAATATAAAATCGCACTCATAAGCCTGCTGTATAAAAAGGCGACCGTCTCAAATGTGAAAATTATCGTGGTATATAGTTCTGTTACGCAAAGTGCTTGCATTATCCTTGCTGAAAATATCATCGACGACTTCCAATGTGGTTTTTGCCTCAACCGATTAACCACTGACCAGTGATTCACTTCGAGAATCATTCTGGAAATATGTTCGGACTAAAACATAACCATTCACCAGCTGGGTGTATTACGAAATCCCGGTTTTCATATATTTTGATGAAGAAAAATTTTATCATGCAAATTCATGATATTCGATTAAAAAAAAATACGAAATATTCCTTAAAACAAATTCAAAAAATTATATTAGCCATTTTCTAGAACTGTATCGCAAATTCATTTTTGAATTTTGTCAATAAATCATTTAAGAGTCCAATTTTCCCATACATATTTCAAATTTTAAAAATTCAGACTGGGATGTTAGGACAATCGGGATTTTTTTTATACAAAACCGGAATTTCGTTTTCAACCAAAATTTCGTTACAAATCCTCACCAGCTCTATATAGATTTTCAACAGGCATATGACAGCATCAACCACGAAAACCTTTCGGTCGCGGTATGTAAGAAAAAAAACTGTATTGAATGTTAAGGTTCAATAAAATCGGATCAAATTCTTGGATATGCATATGATATCGTGCTTCTTGTCCGGAGGCCTAATGCTATAAAGAACAATCCCGCTTACTCCACGCAAAACGACTTGGTCTGAAAGTGAATAACAACAACACTAAATGGCTATATCATCACCAAGGAGCATTCATACGGAAAATCTCGGAATAGACGACAATAATTAACTTTCACAAAATGAAAGATTTCAAATATCTTGGGTAAGCTATAACATCAACCATAATGATGTCTAGGCTGATATTAAAGTCCGCATAGCAGCCGGCCATTCTACGCGCAGTTAAGGTTGTTGCGGTCAAAACATGTTCCGCAGTCGTGCAAGCTCGCACTTTACAAAGCTGTTATAAGAAATTTGCTAACTTATGGAAGCGAAAGTTGGCCCTTGACCACTAACGATTTTAGAATATTACCTAATATTATCTATACGGTCTAAACGAATATCGGTTTCGAAGGAATTTCGAAGCAAACATCTCCTTGGAGATTGTGACATTATCGGATTCATTAAATCGAACTGAGTTAGAGGCTGGGCCACTTTGAACGATAACTATCACACAAAAGTGTCACATTTACAATCAATCGGCGTGCGTTGCAGAGGAAGATCTCGACTATGCTGTCACGATGATATCGAACAAGACCTATGACCAATGGGATGTCGAAACTGAAGGAAGCGTGCGATGAATCGGGGTAGTTGGAGGACCACTGCCAAAAACTTGAAAATATCTTTATTCAAACAACGTAACGCAAAGAACTACAACGATACATAATTATGAAGTCCTAACGAACATTGTTTGTTGCTTTTTAATCTTTGCCATATGTTATGGGGCTGAAGCACTATCAACTTTTATGCGATTCGCTGTTCACGTCCTACCTTGAGCCCATGAGTACTACTCATGGGTAGGGGGGTCATGGTTGTGTTCATTTAAATCAAGGATCGTAATCAGATGATTAGAACTGTAATAATGTCTTACTTTAGATTAAGGTTCTAATTAGCAAATCATAATATTTAATAAAACAATCCTTAGAATAAACTGAGGATTCGTTTGTAAATCGGGTAGAAAACATATTTCGAGGATTTGGTTGGTTGATTATGCCATACTTAAAAATTGCCGTTCAACTTCATTCAATGTTACTATATGATGTAAATTAAATCATTCATTCATAAAACCAGTGTCGAACAATTTATCGCTTTCTGACGAAAAATCGGGTATTAAAAAATACTATTTTTAGCCGATGCAAATTTAAATAATGTGTACAGTACAGTTTCTTGCAATCGCCACAATGATTACCGTATTAATTCATTTAATTAAATACTAACACTTCTGCAAACGGGGCCGTTTAGAGATATTGACTCATTCATAAAATCATATGCCGATAACAAAATTTATAGTAAATATTTAAGCTCGTCATAGCACAACTCGTCATTTCATAATACACCAAATAAATAATTCAGTGTAAATCGCATGAGTTTGGTCATTTATTGTAACAGACCAAAAAATCCCTATAATGTTTTGGCCTTCCATCCTTGACCCTACTGGCGCTAAAACAGTGACCTATATTAATTTAAAAATACTAACTAACAAACAGATTAAACTAGCCAAAATGCAACCACATAATACTGTTTTATCATTCCAGCACCATTTAGAAAATAATTGTGGTTTGAATAGTTCAAGCCAATTATTGTCTTAGAACAGCATTTCCACAATAAAAAGATATCTATATAAAACGAATTCGACCGAAATCACTATCAGTAATTGTTAAAGTGGCGGCTGTCAAAAAAAGGGTAAAAGTTAACCTTTCAGATACAAATAAATGTAGATCATCCGATCTCAAAGAACTAGTTGTAACAGGAAATAGCATTACCACTCGTTTCATTAATTGTTATTGATAATAGAAAACACAAATGACGGTATTATGGATTTGCCGTTACTGTTTATCGAACATTTATTTACAGATAAAGTACAAAACAAAATCAAAACTCTTCTACGAGGGTCGATCAATAAGTATACGTGTTAGGAATGAAGTTTCTGTCATTTCTTTAACCTCTTCAAAAATAAAATTTCTCAAACTCTTCAAAATACGCTTCTGCATCGGCCATAGCTTCCCCGTTTGATCTGAATTTTTTTTCTCCAAAACATGTTTTC
Organism: Nephrotoma appendiculata; assembly: GCA_947310385.1. Lineage (NCBI taxonomy): Eukaryota > Metazoa > Arthropoda > Insecta > Diptera > Tipulidae > Nephrotoma > Nephrotoma appendiculata. The sequence goes on along the minus strand of OX371223.1, from coordinate 242,881,083 downwards.
ATGTTGGGGAACAGAAAAAAATCACAAGCAATTTCGGATTGCAATTTCGATAATTTGGGCAATCGCGGCACCCATAGCGCTGACACCTTTCTCACACTTATCATTTAAAATATTATTTGCAGTTCCGTACGACAAGCCTACGGCCTCTGCTACTACGCGAACTTTAGTTCGACTATCAGCGCGAATCATGTCGTGACGTTTTCGACGATTTCCTCGGTAATAACGTCTGCCGTGGTCAAATGACCACGTTTAAATTCGTTGAACCAATACGAGTATCTCACGCGGTTGAAGGGTCCCCATAGACACCATTCAACTACGCTTTTATTCCTTCGCATCTTTTTCCATCCAAAAATAAAAAGCGAATTACGGATCGATATTGATCTCATTTCCATTTTATTGAGAAACACGAAACACGAATGATACAACAACGGGCTACCAAATAAAAACTAACCTGTAAACTACACTGAAATTTAGTATGGTGTCGTTTGACAGATGACAGTACACGATTGATCGACCCTCGTATATTACAACTTGGTTAGCTAAAAAACCATTTTAATAGCTTTCTTTTCTGGGATTATGTTGTTAAGCTTTTAATGTTAATTATCTAATTGCAGATTGCCCTTACATTCGAGATTAGGGAATCCAATACCGGGTTTCTGTAAACCGGGTTTACCGTAAAATTGTAATTACCGAAAAACCGGTAAATTTTTAAAATTTTACCGAAAATACCGAAAATTAAAAAATTCATTTTTATATTATATATGAACATGAAGGAAATTTCGAAACAATTCAACAATTATATCCGATAATAGCAAAAATCAGAAAAACTGTGAAAATATTTCGTTATTCGACAAAAAATAATGATTTGTTACAGAAATACGTCGTTACAGATTTTAATAAAGAGCTTTGTTTGATTTTAGATACCAAAACCAGGTGGAATAGCTTGCTAGCAATGATGAAGAGATTATATTTATTAAAAACATGTGTGCAAAAATGTCTAATGCATTTGCAAATCGATGTAAGTTTTTCCGATAATGAGCTCAAAGCTGTTGATGAAATTATAACTTCTTTACTCCCAATAACAATGTCGTTGGAATCAATGTGTTCCAGTAATAGTACGCTACTCAGTGCTGATGCATCATTAAAATTCATGTTGGATGAATTATCAATTCAAAATAGCTTTTATAGCAATGAATTGAAAAATGCATTAATATTTCAAATTAATAAGAGACGCACTCAACATTCTGACGTACTACAATATTTGCATAATTTAGATGATAATATTTCTGATCATGAATACTTTGTTTTCAATCGTACAAACAAGTCTACGATAGCAAAACTGATTGTAAATTTAATTGAACGTTTGAAAATGATAACTTCACCGACATCAGATGATGGTCTGGTTGTAGCCTCTACATCGGAAGATGAAGAACAAAGTGAAAAAGAGTTAACTATGAAAGAACGTTTAATTTCTGCTATTAAAAAGAAAACTAAGCCACGTGAATTGAAATTAAAACCTATAGAGCTAAACAACAAAAACATGAAAACAATAATGCGAAGAGAAATTGCATTGTATGAACAAACTAAAGAACGTGGTGTCTGGCTTAATCGAGTCTATCAATATCTCTTGACAATAAAACCAACGTCCAACATCAGTAGATGCAGAGTGAGCATTTTGTTCGGCGGGACCAATTTGCAATAAAATAAGATCTCGTCTGAATGATGATACATTGGATATGTTATAGAAGAAAATCAATGAGACTGAACTCTATAAATTTGAATTTGAATTAACTGTATTGTTGCTAAGTACTTTTATGTAATATTATGTATATTTTTTAATATAACAAAAATGAAATTTTAACTTAAAAATGTCTTTTTTCTCAAAAAACAAAAATAATAAGTAAATAATTAAGATATATTAGATGTTTCAATGATGTTTTTGTAGATTAAACAATTACCGAAATTTACCGGGAAACCGGGAAATTAAGAAAAAAAAATACCGAAACCGGTAAATGAAATTTTCGGTAAATTTGGATTCCCTATTCGAGATGTTCTCGATCGCCACTAATCTCAATTTGTCGGTCGATATTCAAAGAATCGAAATGAAATTATTTAAAATTATGGTAATTTTGCGCCTTTCATTTGGAGCAGTAGGAAACCACAATAAAATAACTTATAAAATAATACCATTGGATGTCCGTCCGGCAGACATGTGGAAACAAAGCAAATCAAATGAAGAATTATTTTATCCTACTTTTCATCTTCGCAGTTGCGAGAGAAATCACGTGAGGGGACACCAAGACTGCGAGATTTACGAATGAAACAGTGACCAATAATTATACCCACAACCACGCTGATATAACACCTCTAGCAGACTAGTTTTGGCCAAATATGTCTACCTAGTTATTACAAAGAAAGCACTAATAAGGCTCGTCAATCTCACAGATTATTCCTAAAACATTTTTGTGCAAGTGCCAAGTGGATTAGCTTATTTTTTTTCTCTAGATCTATATTGTCCAGATTTACCTCCTTCGACTATTTTTAATTTTCTAAACAAGATTATGTTGATTCCAAATCAAGTACTTATCATACGACCTCCTAACAATAAATAGACCAATGTACGGAACAATCACAATAAAACCATTACAATCGAACTAACAAAAGTAAAATAAAGAATGGCTGTGAAATTTGTGAAGGATTGCGATGTAATGACGAATAATTAAATTCTGACAAATATCACTATTTTCGAATAACGATTTCTCAATAAAATATTGCTGAATTTTCTAAGACATGTACTTTGATTGATTCTAATTATCACCAAGTAATTTTTCGTGATACGTTTATTGAAATGTGAAAAGTACTACCGCTTTCTCGTTTCGTACAAACGTTCATTCTTTTGTTAAAATTTACGACAAACTATTTGCAAAGGTTGTAGTTCAAAAACATAGTTTTAATAAAAAATTGTTTATTCACAATCGACAGCGGCTGTTAAGTCGCGTACATGACATCGGAAATAAATAGTTCCATACTCACCAACGAACTCAAAACCAATCAAATTTGTTTTCGAGCTCGAGTTGAACTTGTTTTAATTTTGTTGTTGTTTTAATACATTTTGTGGGACACCATGGTATTTTTTCCGAACTAACTCACGATGTCATGTACGCAGCATTAGAACTAACTATTTACTGTAAAACTATTTACTGTATAACGGGTAAACAAAGGCTCAATCACAATGAATGCTTTCGGTTCCACCACGTTGTTTTAAAATGTCATTTTGTATGGAAACAGAAATGTCCCCCTACGTTCATTGTGTTTAATATCCTATGATGGTTCTCACCTCACCGAGTGACTCCATACAAATCTAGTCACATTTGCATAGTAATTTTAGGTGAGGTGAGAATCGTAATTGGGGGCTATATTTTCATTTTTCGTGCAAATTAACATTTGGAATAAAGCAAGGCGAATGGAAGGATAAGGGCGAGACATTTAAAAAACAACATAACGGGCGGAATGGATATTGTGTTTCGAGCCTTAAATTCTGTTTGAACGTTTTTGCGAAACAGAATTCTCATTTATGTATTATGCATATTTTTCACTTAAATTATTCAGATATAATGTAAAATATCTGAAACGTTTCATCCGAAATAATAAATTTTCAATTACCTATTTAATTTGAGATATTTTTTACATTATATTTTATCAATTTATTTGAAAATTATGCAGCCATTTATTCATAAATGAGTAATAAAAAAAAATTCAGTCATGTGGCAACGTCTGTTAAGACTTTATAAACAATAATTCAGCTTGCTACATTTTCAATGAGTCTAGAAAAACAATCCTAGCAATTGGAATTCCTTTTATTATTAAAGTGAGCTGGAACTGAAGGTGTTTCCGCACTCAATACCACAATGGTGCAAACCGAGGATCCTATCCAAAATCGCAATTAGATTCTGCTGCTCTGGAAAACTGTTACAGCTTGAAGCTGAGCAGGGAAAACATTACCTACATTCAGAGATTTTTGGATAAGAAACCGAGACCGAGCTACTTCGAAAGCTGCACAACTGCAGACAAATTGAATGCTACCATAATCTTCTTCAAGTAAGAATGGCGACCAAAATTGGTACTGGGCCGTTGGTAAATTTAAGAAGAATTTTAATGCAAATTATAATCCGCTGACGGAAATATCCACCGATTTCAAAAATAGCGGCCCTGGGCGCATATCCTTGAAATCGGTGGATATTTTCGTGTACGAATTATTATTTACATTAGAATTCTTTATATTATTCGAATTTTTCGCCGGCTACTTTAATCAATTTTTCAAATTTGCTTGCAAACAAAAATTGGTGGATAAATCCGCATTGATGTACCCAGGCGGAAATTTTCACCGATTTTTGTTTAGTTGTGAAATAAATAAAACAAAACTTGCAGGCAAATTTGAAAAAACGATAAAAATAGTCGGCGAAAAATTCGAATAATATAAAGAATTCTAATGTAAATAATAATTCGTAGACGAAAATATCCACCGATTTCAAGAATATGCGCCCTGGGCTGGGATATTCTAACATCACCATTTTTCGATAATTTATCGAAGTATATTTCTCGTTTCTGTAGAATAAAATTTGTCCCTGTTTCAATTTTTAAATCATTTATCAGCCTGCTAGATTGCAACATTGTAATGTTTCTTAATTGTGTTTCTATCACCAAATAATTTATTTTCGATTCTACAACGAAAATAATTGAAATAGTTATTGTTCAAATATATTCTAGTAGGTTGTGATCAGCGTTGCCATATTCTCAGTTTTATCTGAAAATCTCAGATTTTTCATTTCTTATCAGATTTTCAGTTTTTTCAATCCAAAATTCAGATTTTTAATTTTGGTTCAAAATTTTCAATTAAATTTTTATTATTTTTTTTTAACATGCAAGAAATATTTGTAATATCAAAAAAAAAACTGAAACGCGTAACTATGCGGTAAACCGTCAATGTCTCTTGGTTTGGTTCATTAAACAATCATGGAAGAAAATAGTTTATTTGCTTTTAGGTGTTGTAAGTTTAGTTTATTTACTTTTAATGTTTTATATTGTAAGTTTATACCATTGAATTAATTGATATATTTTGTGATATTTTATACAAACAATGTTACTTTCTATAAACTTTATTTTTATTTAAAAATTCCCGAAGCATTATTTTATTTTTATGTATTTTAATATGAATATGTATTTAATTAATATGATTATATGTTAATTATTGATTGATTATTATATCTTAATAAATTCTGTGACGAATTTTCTAAAAAAATGACTTTTTTGTCTCGGGTCAGATTTTTTTATTCTAAATTTAGTGTAATCAGTTTTTTCATCTAAAATTCAGATTTTTCTTCAGTTTTCCGTAGAAATTAGTTGGCAACGCTGGTTGTGATAGCAATAAAGAAGAAATAATTGATAAACGAAATAGAAGTCAAATTAATTCTAGCAGAAGAGACGTAAATTTCGATAAAATAACGAAAAATGGTGATGTTAGAACATCCCACCTTTGGGGTGACATGTTATAACATCACATTTTCGGTACGAAGTTTATGTCTCATTTTCCTAAACTGAAATGAACGACTGTTTCGTTTATGAATTATTTATTTTCTATTGCTATCACAACCTAGTAACCTACTAGAACAAATGTGAACAATGTGTCTTTATCTAATTTTGTTCAAGTGTCAAAAACAAATTATTTGGTGATGAAAATGGAGTAGAAATATCACAACTTTTCAATCTAGCAGCCTAGTAATTGATATAAAACGTGAAATAGTGTCACATTTTATTTTAAAGAAGCAAGACATAAATTTCGATAAAGTATCGAAAATGTGATGTTATAATATGTCACCCCAGGGCTGGGATGTTCTAACATCACCATTTTGCGATATTTATCGAAGTCTACGTCTCTTTCTGCTAGAATTAATTTGACTTCTGTTTCGTTTACCAATTATTTCTTCTCTATTGCTATCACAACCTACTAGAATATATTTGAACAATATCTATTTCAATTATTTTCATTCTACAATCGAAAAAAAATATTTGGTGATAGAAACACAGTAGAAACATCACAATATTGCAATCTAGCAGGCTGGTAAACGATAAAAAAATTGAAACAGAGATACATTTTATTCTACAGAAACGAGAAATAAACTTCGATAAATTATCGAAACATGGTGATGTTAGAACATCCCAGCCCAGGCCTTTCTTCAAAGACAAAGCATGCTTTGTTAACCTTCACAAATAAAGTACTATCCTTTCCGACAGGTAGATGAAGTAAGCCACTTGCGCTTTGCTTGGTAATGAATATACATATTTCTTAATAGCTTTCTTACCGTTATTAAAGGAGCTTAATATTTATTCTATGTACATGTTTACGATAGTAATGGTGTTTTGTGATTGTTTCATATATTGGTCTATTTTCAGTACTCTCGATTTAAATACACAACGACTATGATAATCGACACTTACTTATACACGATCAACTTCCCAACTACCCCATACTTTTCTTTCCATTAATGCTGGATCGCGGATAAATTTGAATTTTTGACTTATAGATGGAAAATGTGTAGGTTAGGTTTCAGTGGTTGACACTTAGGCCATTTTTGGCCCATTGTGATACCACGCATTCACGCCACATCATTAACCCATTCACCTATTCACCCACTCACACAACTACAGTTTACCACCTGCACATTGCAAGCTCCATGTCAACCTGTACATTGGCATGGACGGTGGGTCGGCACTGAATTCTGCACTCCATCAGAGGGTCTTAGTTGTGTTTATTAACATCACCGATTGTAATCGATGATGAAAATTCGATTTGCATCTAGCCTCTGATGGGATTTGAACCCAGTACCTCCCGGTCCAAGTGCCGAAGCTTTACCCACTGCACCACTTGTCCGGTCTGGAAAATGTGTAAGAATCACAACAATCAGTTTCGAACGGATGAGATTACTGATTTGAAAAAATCAGCCTTCTCAACAGGTCGCGACGACTGAATCACAAAACACCATCACTATCGAAAACCTAAAGTAAAATATAAAATTCGTAAACAGGAAAAGTTAGTTGCAAGAATAGAATATAGATGATAAAATGTAAAAGAGAATCGAATTTCGTACGCTACGCTGTAATTCGCTAGGCTGATTCTATAAATCAAAAATTCAAATATTCTATATAGTCTCAGCTAAGCATTTTAATTATAAATATACAGTTTGAACCAACAAGGTTAAAAAAATTACTGCTCCGGATATTATCTTGTCCACGTGGGGATCGTAATGTAGTGTAGGGGAGTTCAAAAATCACCAGAGGAATATCAGCAAATCAATACTGTATTGGAATAGATACGCTTCAAATAAAGTGTAGTGTAGTGCATTATGAACTACGGCTACGTGAACACGTATCGTGGCAGAGTTTAGTAGGATCTGAAATTTTTCATTTGCTTTTTTTGTCGGATAATTTATTTTGATGGACCTATTGTGATAAACTTGATAAATTATCAGTTCTGTTATAAATGGAAGGTTTGAGGCAAAACTTTGAATAGGCCAGGATATTTTAACCATATTTTGATATTTAATAATTTTATTTTTAAATGTCAAACTAAGTAAGTTGCTTATGTTCTGCTAGAGGAGAGTTACTGTCGGTTTAGAATACACGCCGCATCAATAAACACATTGTTGTAAAACTCCAAGTATGGTTAGAAAGTGCTCTTACCATAAACAATTTGAAAATTGTATATTTTTTTGAAATTTAAACAAATATTATTTAATTTGTTATGTACTTTATCTGCTTGGGTTTAAATCAATGAAAAGTATCTTCAATGTTTAGAATTGTTACAAACATTTTAAGTTTATTGATATGATTGTACACTTCAACAAGTAAATAGAGCCATTTACGTACTTGTACGAGTACACCGACAGATCAAAACGAATCGATAAAATTGAAAAATAAATAACACGCCACATAAATATCGTAAGCACGAATAATCCAACTTAATTACACAAATCCACAAAAACTACGTTGAACTTTCACAGACACTCATATGACTCATTGCAACGGTAAGTTTCTACACATTCATAATGTAATAAAAAACAAATCCATTATTAAAAAAAGCTAAAATACCAAAAACATAAATTTGCGCTTTGCTGCTGTTCAGTCATCTCTAAAAGTTTCCCACTAACAACATAGATTCACTTTCCACGTTAAAATAAATTGCACAAAACTTGATTTAACTTCCGCACTAAAATTTATATCCAAATGCAATTTACAGCAATCAATCAAAAAACATTCAATCATTCGCTCAAATACTAAGACTTTATCGACTTAAATTGGCATTGACCACAATTAATCTAAGTCTAAATAAAGATTCTGTATAAAGAAAACTTAAAAAAAACTTACACAAACCATAATTATTACTATTACGTTTATGATAATTATTGCACAAATTTTTAGCAAATTAAGAATTTTGTATAAATAATAGGTTTGGTTTCTTAGACAAACTCTAATTATGCGCGAAGAGAACTACCCCATACGTAAAGAGTTTACATTACAAAATGATTCAATCCAAATATTCCTGCTCGTATATTTGACCAATATACCTTTGCACTAGATATATGTAGGCTGACTAATACTCTAATCGTTCGTACACTATTTAATAAACATTGTTATCACTAAAATTGTGAACTAATTGAAATATCTTACCTCGTATTAACTGATAACATTTGATGATGAAAACTCACACTCTGCTATGGTACTGTTTCACGATTTTTAAATATGTTTGTTAGGCTAAAATAGAAAAAAAATAGAAAATTGGCTTGAATTAGTCATCAAATAAAAAGTTTTTATTGTGGTTTTAATTAAATTTATAGCGATATAATTTATAATTGTTGCTAAAATAAGTACAAATAATTTAGAAGTGAAAGAAAGGTGGATTTAATTAAATGTGTAGTTGCTTGTTTGGTCGAACTAATTGTGATGATTACGTGCGTCAATTAACTTTCATCTTCGTTCGGTAATATTTAAAATATAAAATCAATAATTTTTTATTCCACCTACCCAGGTTTAAACGATCATACAGTAATTGACCACACAAACATTATTCATTGGTAATGGCGACAAATATGGCGAAAGAAACATGAAGGTAGTCTTGACAATCATTTACAATAAAATAATAATTTTGATTCAATTTAACATAGGTATATTTGTTTAGTTAATATTTGCGAATTACGAGTTTTACAATTTTTAAGTAAACATTAGGTTAATAAAATTATCGCTATAAAATATTTAAGCACTTACAACAGCACGTCTACTTTAATAGGCTGATTAGCGAAATCTTTGTTTATAGTACACATCACACGTGTTTTCTTGTATAATTTTTATTTCAATAACTATGTGTTTATACTTTACTTTACGGGTCTAGTCTAGACATATTGCAAATCATATTGAACATTATACCAAAACTTACAAAAATATTTTTAGTAATGGTTCATTGGCACCTAAATCAAGTTATATCTAACTGTTAGTTGTTTAGTTTGTTTAACTTAATTCTAAAAACTGTCCTTGGAAACTATTTATTTGTGGCAGTGTTGAGTTATTTATATTTAGTTATATTTATCCGGTATATTATAGTTAAGAGCAGGAGATGGGGGTATTGGTCTTCCAACAACTGGTTCAATATATAAACGTGGTTAAGATTATTTAGGAATCATCACAAGAGTGTAATCCACTTATAAATAAACAACGGTTGACGGATATGGGCTACGGATTCTCTGATAAATTGGCTCTGATAAGATGGCTTTAAATATGTGCATTCCCAAACCTTTAATATGTAACAAATGGGCTGAAAAGTCCCGGGCCTAACAAAGAAAACACGTTTTTTTGTTGTTCAAAATTGGCTTTATTCATCAACGTAATCTCCATCAAGAGCAACACAATTATTCTAGCGTCGCTCTAACATTTCAATACCACTTTTGTAGAACGATTTATCTTTTACCTCAAAATAGGCTTCAGTTTCAGCGATAACCTCTTCATTCGAGCAAAATTTCTTACCGAAGAGCATTTTTTTGAGGTCTGCGAACAGCCAGTAGTCGCTGGGAGCCAAATCTGGCGAATACGGTGGATGTGGGAGCAATTTGAAGTTCAATTTATGTAGTTTTACCATTGTTTTGATTGACTTGTAACTCATTGCGTTATCTTGATGAAACACAATTTTTCTCTTTGCCATATGCGGTCGTTTTTTGCAATTTCGGCCTTCAAACGCTCCAATAACTCTATATAATATTCACTGTTGATGGTTTTTCCTTTCTCAAGATAGTCGATGAATATTACATCACGCACATCCCAAAATATCGAGGCCATAACCTTTCCAGCCAATTGTTGTGCTTTCGGCCGCTTTGGACGAGGTTCACCAGTTGCTGTCCACTCAGATGACGATCGTTTTGATTCCGGAGTGAAGTGATGGATCCATGTTTTATCCATTGTCACAATATATCGACGCAAAAATTCCGGTTTGTTACGTTTAAACATGGCCAAACACTGCTCAGAATCATCAACAGGATATTGTTTTTGGTCAACAGTGTGTAAATGTGGCACCCATTTTGAATAGAACTTTCTCATAGTCAAATGCTCATGCAATATAACGCCAACACGTTCTTTTGATAACTTTACGATGTCAGCTAACTCACGCAACTTCACTTTTCGATCATTCAAAACGATTTTGTGGATTTTTTGTATGTTTTCTAGTGTTACCACCTCATTTGGACGTCCACTGCGTTCTGCATCATCGATGTCTCTACGGCCACGTTTGAAGTCAGCAAACCAATGTTTTATTGTTTTTCCAATGGAGCGGGGTCCCTATAACGCTTTTCAAGCCATTGCTTCGCTTGAACAGTATTTTTTCCCATCAAGAAGCAGTGTAAAATTAAAACACGAAATTGTTTTTGGTCCATTGTTTTGAAACTAACAAAAGTAGCGTCCCTCTAGCACAATAACTCACAAACTAATGAATAGAATGAAATTTTGACAGCTGTCTTTTGAAGGTTATTACCAACTGAACAAAAAAAATGAACAAAAAAACGTGTTTTCTTTGTAAGGCCCGGTACTTCTTAGCCCATGTGTTATGCTGGAAACAGATGTGCGGATTTTATGAATGCGAACACGCATGCGAAAACGCAAGTTAACTACATGAGCGTATATTATTCAGACATTGCGTTTTTATTTTTCGGTAGAGTTTTCAATAGACAATATACAATTTGTTTTGAAATTTCTCTCAAAATATTGAAAAGCCGTTGTGATGTTAATATTAATTCATGTTATTTTTTTTTTGTTATGTAGTCAACACTGTTGCGGTGCGTTTTTTTAGAAATAGAGACAACTTGCGGAAAAACGCAGCCTATGCGGAATACAACATGTATTTCATTTCATTTAAAGTAGTTTATTCTAATTTAAACGCACGCGTTTTTCCACACGTCTGTTTCCAGCATTATTTGTAAAAATCTGTTCCTATGAATCTCCGGTCTATAGTCCAGTAAATGAAGGTATCAACCTGTAAGTTATTAGTTGCGATTTTCATTTTCTGGTGATAAGTGGCATTTGGTACCTCATTAAAGATGAGACCGAGTTTTCAAGAAAACATTCTGTTGTAGGGGGAGAAAATGGCCCCAAAAGCCCTGGAAAATCGATTTTACGCGAATATCTTGCAAACCATGGCAGTTAGAGATTTTTTGTTCAGATAAACATTGAAGATCAGTTAATTTTCTACAAAATGGTCCTAATGACCTTTTCCAAAAAATTGACCATTTCCGAGATAAACGGGCCCAAGCGCACTTAGAATATTGAGTTTCTGTGTTGTATGCCGGAGAGCACAGTCCGTGCATTTACACATGAGCGGGCAGACAATTATTCAATAACTTTGTTAAAGCGCCTTTGTGTAAGCGCCGAGTTGTTGCAGACGTGGTTTTCATTCATCAAATACTAACCGGCGGTATCGATTCTCCAGTTCTGCTTGGTAAAATTAATCTAAATATAAATTCGCGAGATTTAAGAACGGTACCTATGTTTAGAATCGACCCTCATCGAACTGATTACGGAAAGTATGAGCCCGTCTCTAGAATGCTGTTCGAAGCTAATCAGCACTTCCATTTGATCGATTTTAATATGACGAAACGCATGTTGAAAAAACTTAGTTTGATGTTTTATTTAACTTATTTGTTTTTATTTGTTTCATTTTATTCTGCTTTACTTTATCTTGTTTTATCTATTTTAAATCTGCTTGTACTAAGCAGACTCGACTTCCGTTTTCCTTCCGTCTGCGATGGGTATCGTTTTGCTTAACTATTCACTTAGCTATTCATTTATAATCATATTTGATTTTTATACTTTACATATTTAGCCGTTTCAACATTCAATTTTTCAATTTCACTGGTTAAGCAACTCGATATCCTTGTTTATAATTCACTTGAATTATACTCAAAAAAATAATAATAATACAGATGGAGACTCCCCGCGCGCGGTTGGGAGGGGTAATAGGTCGTTGGGATAATTATTATTATTATTAAAAATGCATATTTTCTCATGATTCAAAGTTCATGTGAAACGGGAAATCTACCGCTATCATATCCTGTGACTTGAGTCACGTTTTGACTTTTTGGCCATATTGGAAAAACGAGTCAAACTTTCTGCTCCCGCGCAATTTTGGCCTCGTCAGGAATTTGTTCCTATTTTTTTGTATTGCACTAAGTTGCTTCAAATTTTCTTGATTATGGGTCCTCAGAAGATCCTTTGTCATCTTTGAAATTTGTATAATCTAATTTTCTTCCATTTTGATTAAAACTTTGTTTGTTGAATACCGATTTTTTGCTGTTTTTTGAGCGCGGGGAAATTTTGTAAACAACCACCAATTAAAAATTCATACATGATCGGATTGGTCTCTATGACATATCATTTGAAAGCTGAGAACGTCTACTTTTCGGCTGTGCAATTATTTTTTTCACAAAATCGGCCATTTTCCAATAAATTTGGAAAACGCGTGCTCAAGGAAAAAACGCACTTTTCTTTTCATGGCTTTTTTCCCGGCTCTTTATTTCTGACGTTTTGACACCTTGATTAGTGTAAAAGTGGAATTCTTACCTTTCCATCAATGTATATAAAGTCATCTCATTGATACGTGGGGAAAAACCCGAGTCCTAAACGTAATGCTATGATTTCATTAATTTCATTTTTTCCATCGTTCGCCATGTGTGTGCTCTATGGTTTCTATTTCATTTTTTGAAATAGAACGGTCAGCACAATTGTATGTGCAGAATATGAGAAAGTACCTCGAAAACATGGAGAAACTTCATGAAAGTCAAGGTCATCGTGAAAATAATCGACTAGTTGAATATCATAATTTTGTTCGAAACGGGTTTAACACTATCTGGCGTTCAGACAAATTTTGGTCGGGTAACTTCACTGGCATGACGATTGAACAAGACTTCTTGAGAATGGTTAAAGTTAGCGGCGGATTAGTTAACCGTGGATTCAATACGAGTGCCACTACCAAGTTCATCGCATCCCTTCCTTTCATGGTGGATATTTGTAATCAAATGGAGAAGTTTTGCGGGGTCCGTTTCAACTCCAGTGACCAGCATGTAGATGCCCGAGACAGCCGGATAGATCGCGATTACGAAGACTTTGCTTAGTTAAAGGAGTGGATTGAACGGGGCAACCCGTTCCCACATTTCGGGAAGCGATACAACTTCCGCTTTTTTCGGGAAAGGAAAAACATCAATAGTCGCCAAATTAGAGGGAAAGGTTACGAAGAACAGAGACACGGGACTGGAAGCGATCATTGACAGTTTTAAAAACCATAATCCTCCCCACGAGAGCGTATTTCAGGACGTAAACTGTCATTGCGTCGATGTACAGTATTGATGATTCACAAACCCTGACAAAAATTAGATACATGATCTTCAAGCGATTCACCAGAGACAGAAACAGAAACCAAACCGCGCTCAAACTAGCACCTTTGCCACCCACACCTGAAGTTGCAAGGCAACACCTTTATCGGGTGGGTATATCTGCAAGTCCAGCAGTGGCTCGGAAACGAACTGTCACCAGAAAAATGGGGATGGAAACGTGTAGGGGGTATACTCATGTCGGTCCAAACCACTAAAGAGCCAGCGGTTCCGGAACTCTTAAAGATGATATTTTGTCAATGTAAGAAAGAATGTAAGGGAACATGTTCATGCAAGAAAGCAGGGCTACCATGCTCATCTATTTGTGGTTCATGTGAGTCCCGCTAGTGTTCGAATTATAAAGACAGCCAAGACACGTTATCCGAAGAGGTAGAACGAGAGGAAACTCTAGAACCAGAAGGAGTTGTTGGCGAGGGCGACGTTGATGACCAAGAATTATTATTGAAGTCTTGTGACGCGGACTGGTGATTAACAGATTTATGTCATAATTTCAATGCATTTTTATATATTTTTCTATAATAAATGAAATTTAAAGAAACTTTATAACTCTTTATTCCAAAAACCTCGATCCGTATGGTTGCAAAAAAATTTGTCGAGAATCTGCATGAAATTGTTGTTGAGTGTTATGGGCAAATATTCTTCACTCTTTAGAGATTATAGTTTTCGTTAGGAAAACCCTCATTGGACAATAGTTTGTCATATGGGCAAAACTGATTTTCGCTAGTTTTTCGCCAATTGGTGGGGTCCACCCTGCTGTAATTAATCTTATGGTTTGCTTTCTTAATAGGTATAACTTGAGCCCTCATCTCCGAGGAAAACAAGACGCTCGAGAACATAAAAATTCTTGAAAATTACATGGTTTACGGCGTTTCCAATTTATGACCCCGAGGATTTTGCCAGTTGATGGATTGTAGAGGCGCCATCTACAATTGGTTTCCACAGTCCAAAACATTGAAAATAATGTATTTGCAACACCCTCCATCTCAAATTTTGTAAAAAACTTGCATATTTCATGACTCAAAATTTTGGATTTTTCAACCCGACTTTTTGCAAAAAATATTAATGTTGCGAAAAAATTATAGGGCCATTTTTGTAAAAAATTATCTGATCTTCAATTCTTATCTGAACAAAAAATCTCTAACTGCCATATTTTGGGAGATATTCGGCGAAAGCCGATTTTCCAGGTCTTTTGGGGTCATTTTCTCCCCATACAACAGAATGTTTTCTTGAAAACTCGGTCTCATTTTTAATGAGGTACCAAATGCCACTTATCACCAGAAAATGAAAATCGCAATTAATAACTTACAGGTTCGCCTGTTTTTCCTCCTTCATTTACTGGACGACTACAAGTTATAGAAAATTTTGTCTAATTAACTTTGGAATTGGCCTTGACTTTTGTGTCGAGTGGTCGCATTTTTCCAACTTTTATGTAAAATTATTGAATTTTAATTTTCAATTTTTTATTTTAATATGGATTTATAATTGATTAACTCGTCTGTCTACGTCAGTTTAACAATAATTGAAGCTAAAAAAAAACGTTTAACACATCAGCAGAGAGGATAGCAAGCAACCAGCAAAGAACATTACCGTCTATTGCATTATTCTACTGATAGGATTTTGCAAAATAATGTTGATAACCTCAGGATACAAATTATATAACTCTATGAGACAAACCTCCTTGTATGAATATAAGGGATTCATGACAAACCAACCCACAACCCACAAAGAAAAGGTTTAATTAATTGGATTTTTTCTGACCTGCACATCATATTATAAATGAGCTTATAAGCTCAATATTTGGTAAATTATTATAAAATAATTATAAAATTATATTGTAAATAAATAAATAAATAAGTTGAGTAATTATTTAAAAGGAAAACACATATGATTATCTTTGGGACCGCAAACGAAATCTGCCTTTCTTATTCCTAAATCCAAATTAGCCATTTTGACTGCGTACCAATAGTCGAGTGAGTGTGTTTCAATTGGTTTAATTTAAATACCGCATAAAAAGTTAAAAATTGAGGTGAATAAAAATGTCAAACTTTTTATCTGCTAGAAGAGCTGATAAAATTTGTATATGGAAAAGATTTGGCTAAATTTTGTCATAATTAACTAATATACATTTAAATAGTATTTATTTTACATATTTTCATATTTAAATTTGCTATATACGTTTATAATTACACATAAAATAAGCAAACATGTTACTGTCAAAATGTTACCCAATTGAAACACATTCACTTGACTATTGGTACGCATTCAAAATGGCTAATTTGGATTTAGGAATAAGAAAGACAAATTTCGTTTGCAGCGTGCAGAAACACGCACTAAATCGTTTACTATGGTAAAAAATCGATTTTAGTGCAGATTTTTCGATCAGTTTAATTAAAATTGTCTTTTACCCGACTATTGGTACGCAGCCTTTGTAGAGAATTTATAAACTATGGGCTGCGTATCAATAGTCGGGTAAAAGTCAACTTTAAGTAAATTTTTTGGTGAATTAATTTATTTTTCAAAAACTCTATGGCTGAATAATCTGTTCTAAATCCGATTTTTACCTTAGTAAACGATTTACCCGACTATTGGTCCGCAGCCCATAAAAATGATAAAACAGTTTCATGTAAAATTTTTAAGTAACATAAATTTTACGTTTTTTTAAGACAATAATTTAATTTATCGCATATTAAATGGAAAAAAAATGATCGTTTTCGTGAAATTGGGTGGACCTGGAATATTATTGTATCTGTTGTGAGCCGGACGTGACAGATGAAAAAGTTGCGGTGTAAATAGGTGTGAAAGATCTGATCGAACAAGAGAAAACAAATCAAGAGAAAATCAGCTATCTCATGCTATCTGCACAAGAAATTCGAATTAATATACCAATTACACAAACAGTGATAGTTTGGACACCAATCTAATGAAATTACGAGGATGATTTGATTCTGTTAATTTTAGAACCTTCCGTTCAATACGCAGTGGAATGAATAAAATAAATGCTGGCATGTGTAAAACAAAATTATATTTCTAATGAAAAAACTATTTCTTTGTGTTTCTTGTGTGCTGTTAAAAATGCAACAAGATTCTTACAATTAAGTACACCGGCCGAGTCTAAAACCACGGTGCACTCTTTCAAAAACACAATATATCAAACCTGTGACATCTGTAAGTGAATTAAAGGGAGTGCGTCCACTAATTTCAATACTCCCACTTTTACTTACAAGCTACTTTTCAAAAATATAAAAAACTTCGCGCTTTGATTAACCGTAAGGAAAATCGGCTTGTCCAAATCGGTTGATATAATTTCAGATAATAATCGATTCAGCCACACCAGTTCCTTCATCGCATAGGCCTCTGCTATTTATTCAAACTGTGTTGTCGATAACGCCACTGACTCTCGATGGCGTTCTGAGGCCCATCTTAAAATTCCATTACCAAACATGAATATATACCCGGAAGTCGACCGTCTAGTTTCTATGTCAAAACACTTTCAAATCGTATTCCCATGTCCATTGTCCCCTTTATGTATTTCATAATGCGTTTTACCTCATTGCAGCAAGCACTTCCGCATTGTCTTAGCATCGTGCACGTGCACCTCTGATTTATTAACTGTCATGTTCGCGATTTCGTCGACCTTCTTATTAGCCTCATTAATGATCAGCGCAGCCATAGATCACAAGAAAACCGCGTCACGAGCTATATATACTTTGTTCATCTCCGGATTTCGCACTCGATACAATTTCGAATGGTTATCATATCTGACGAGAACACACACTTAACTGTCTCTGGATCCAGTTTTTGTGTTTTTTCCTTTGTAATGTACATAAACACCTCTGACCCAACCTTGCCAATGGCTCATCGTCATAAGCCATTGGCATGGTTGGATTTGTTTCTTTTAGGCAAAATCTTGAATGAGGAACAATTTTTTGTTAATAAAATCGTTCCTCATTCAAGAAAAGCCTAAAAGAAACAAATCCAACCATGCCAATTGCTTATGACGATGAGCCATTGGCAACCTTGCTCTGACCTGAAAATTATAAATTTCTCAACTTTGAACAGCATTCGAACAGCTTGTCGCTTCGAATATTTCCATTCTTCAGCAGTTTGCAGCGCTTGCTATTTGGTTGCACCCGAATTTCCGGTACATACGACACATACACCAAGCGTCAACGAATCCATGAATCACAGCCCAACGCAAGAATGTTGATATCACGTTTTCAGCCATGATATTTTAAAAATGTCCCACCGATGTGTGACGATGTCTTCACAAAATTCCCGAACCATTCACGTCGATGATACATATTACATATAGTCACTATCTCCGAAGTCTAACATAGAAATATTCTTGCTCGATGTCGAGCGTGACACAGAAATAGATCGTCTAAAACATTTTTCTGTTTCATATTATTTGAGGATGGAACCCAACGATATTCGTGTCAGCTACTTTAGGGACACCCTGTAGAAATTGTTTACAGAGAAAAAAGATAGTGTTCTAAAAAATGATATTCAAACTGTAGACTTTTTGCTGCTGTACATCAATACGAAATAATTTTGCCGCTGTAACCAAATCACATTTTGTTTAAAATATTCTATCAAATTCGATGGCAGCATTCGAATATTGACATAAACTCGCGTTATAAATAAAATAAGTACAGTTGTCAAAACACAATTAGTTCAAGTGGTGACATTCGTATCTTAACCCATTACCGGCCTGTCCACACAATTGTGTGGGTGAGGCAAACGAATCATGTCAAAAATATATTATTTTGTATGTTCTAATTTTAAACTATCGAAATCTTATATAAATTATTACTATCGAAATCTTATTTTACTTATATAAAACTTTAAATCCTTAAACACGTGGTAGTCTAAAGGTGCTAACTCTGGAGAATAAGGAGGGTGTGGTACGATTTCCCAACCAAGTTCCTGTAATTTTGTTTGAGTTATCTTGGCAACGTGTGGTCGAGCATTGTCCTGAAGGAGATAAACTGTGGCTCGTATACGCCTCTTTTCTTTAATAGATTCAGCTAATTTTTGTAGTTATGTATAAGTAGAAGCATCAATGGTCCTTCTTTGCGGTAGTAACTCCATTAATAGCAGTCCTTTGGAATCCCAGAAGATCGACAGTAAAATTTTCGATGGATGAAGGTCTTTTTTAGGCTGAGTTGGCGGCCCTTCTCCGTGAGGTAGCCAAACTGCACGGCGTTTATCGTTATCGTATAAAACGCATGATTCATCTCCAGTTACCAAATCTTCCAGAAACTCTTTTCTCTTAGGCCTTAGAAGAAGCGATTGGCAATGATTCCTTTCTGCGACGCCAAACCTTTTCAATCCATTGGTCCATAATCGCTTCATTCACCCATCCTTAGTGAACCTATCACTTATTTCCTAATCGTCATTTTGGCGATTCGAAAAGTAGAGGAAACTATGTATATCAATCGGAAATTCTGAATATAGTATTAAAAAAATGTTTAAATTTGCGAATTATACAACGACTGCGGTATAATTTTTCTTTGATCACGTTGATCTTTTTATACTGCGGGTTATACGCCGTGCGCCATAAATATTTCATACTAAATGTGCACCGATTTTTAATTTGGTAAAAATTTAACTACATTTCTAAAAAATTATATTATCTTAAAATAATATTGGTGTAGAGGTTAGAGGAATATAGTTGAATGTGAGAAAATATAAAATAATGGGTTCCTCTCAACTATTTAAAACAATTCCACTTACTATTTTAAGCGAATTTTTAACAATAGGACCACGTGTGATCTCAGACCACGTGCGCAGCTGGAATGCGTTAGGTTACAAGTGATTTCATTTAAATTATAAAGCAGTAAATATCGTCTATAATAGGTCGTCACATTTTTTAGTAATACAGTCACATCTTTTGTATGGAGTATTATTGCAAAACAAACATATCAACTTCAGAATACATAGCGGAACACAATTTCCTTTACAAAAAAAAGCTACGATAAAATAATGACGCATAGGTTTGCGTTTACACATTTTTTTTAGCAGATAGCTAGTTGATAACAATTACAACAACAAAGAATGATAAAACCTGTAACGTAAAATTATTATTATTGTGTCTGTGACAATAAATAACACTATTTGTTATAGTCACAGTTAAATCACCTGAGATAATAACACAAAATAAATGTGTTGTTTATTCATATTTTTAACAAACAAAATGACCTTCATACATTATAGATGCGAACTATCGATACATAATATTATGTTATTCATTATATGAAACAATTTAAATGAAATTTAATTAAATTATTTTTGTAAAAAATATAAAACCAAATAACTTTTCAAGACAGATTCTGTCTATTTTCATCAGAAAATACGATTTTCTTCGTTCTTCAAATAAACAATCAATTTGACGTAGGTAGGATATAATAAATTTATCTTATGATAGCACTTTCATATGAATTATATACATATCTACACAGTTTGCTTTGTATAGAAAATAACTTAAAAACTACGTAATTAAAAATCTCACCTTCTTGAATGGTTTGCCACAAAAATTTTTTATTTAAAATCAACTCAAATCAAAATTTTTAAATAAATTTATTTTTAAACACAACACAAATAATTATTAATCAAGAATTAGATAAATTTAATTTTGATGTTTACTTTGATTTAAATAAAACAAACAATAATAACAACAGTAATTTAAATGAATAAATTAAATAATAATAATAAAAAAAAAAATAAGTGTTGCAAAACTTTTTTAATGACAGATGACACATACAAAGCTTTTTGGATGGGTTCGGTTTTTTAGTGGTAAAGAGTTTATTACACGACTGCAGCAATATTTTTACCCGTTTAGACGATCGAACAACTTCAACACAACTGCGTTTACATGAAAATAGGTTACCAGTCCCTATGTATGTAAACGGCCATTTTACAAAATCTCTTTTGCTGCCGGGTAACACAATTGTGGGGGATCGGCAAAAGTACCATGTCAAAAATTTATTTTTGTACGTTTTTTGACCCATCTTACATATTTGTGAATTTTTTTTTTACCTTATTTTCGTCCGCAAAAAACATGTGTTGGTTGTATGTCAAATAAAGCGAATTTTTTTTATCAAAGACGCCATTACATACTATGAATCTTTACTCACACATTTGTGTGGGCTGGACTTAAATTGAGCCATTTTTTTGGTTAAAAAAAGAATATATGGACTTGTGTTTAACACGTTTGCGGATGTGAATGCTATAGCATTCATAAAACTTTTTCGTTTCTTAACACTTTCGCGTAAATCAGTCATACAATTTTTTCGTTTGTTTAAGAAATAGACGACATATTTGTCAATTCTCAACAATACATTCTTCTCCGCGACGAAATATCATTGCAATAACAAAAGTTATCAAATTTGCGTTAAACACATTTTGAAAGTGTCCGCGAACGTGTTAAGCAGGTTCAAAGCACACGAAAAAAAATTTCATACAAATGCTATGAAAATTCTTTTTTCTTAAGTTTTTGTTTTCAATTTATTTATTTATATGTATCTCGGAAACGTTACAGAAAATTAAAATTTCAATGTCGATTTACATACCCGACGTGCCACGTGTGACAAGCGGAAATATACGTGACGCTTTCTTGGTAACAATTTACATTTGTGACTAGTTCCGTCACGCACACTTTATAAAAAAAGTGTAATAATTACACTTAATTTAATAATTTAATAATTAATAATTTTAATTATTTATTTAATAATTGTATTTTGAAAATAATAAGTGCAACACACGCTAAACACTATGCCTAAACCAAACAAAATGCACCAAGAATAAATTTAATGTCAAAAACTACTTTGTTTACGTACAAATTTGTATGTGTTTGCGCGACCGTGAGGGAAAAGATAAAATTAAGGTTCAATTACAATGACACCGCACCGCGGCTAACCGTACCGCATCTATCCGTCATTACGGATTGTCAAACACAATGTTTCCGCGCCGTTCCAGAAAAGTGACATGCCTTGTTGTACAAGTCGGGATAAAATTTAATTTTTTCATAAATTCTTCATAGTTGAAGTCCATTTCTTATATTTTTTTACTTTTAATATTTTGAAAACGATATACACGTACTAAATATAATACACTTTTAGTTGTCAAATGATTTCTGAGGTTATGTTATCCGAAAAAGTAGAAAGTTGAGCTATCGTTTCCGAACACACCGCGCCGCTCCGTTCATGGTGATTGCTTTTCCGTTTTCTCATATAAATCATACGTAATATTACATTTTCTACTTTGACAGAATAACGAAACGGAACGGTGCGGTTTCATTGTGATTGAACCTTAAACCATCTCTCGACGTGTGGCGTGTGACGAATCTCATAATTTCGTCTCTGGTTGGCTATACAAGCTTCCGTCACACGTCGTGACGTCGCATATGTAAATCAACTTCATTCTCCTGAGCGTGAACTTTGTTATTTATCTTTAATTCGATGGTCAACCGCACAAATGTTGTAAGTATAAAATTTGGTAAAACGGAGTTAAGTATAAAATTTGTACATAATTCCGTTTTACCAAATTTTATACTTACAGCATTTGTGCGGTTGACCATCGAATTATAATGGATTGTTTTTCTTTTTAAGTCAGCTTTCATTTAGAATTTTGTCATTTTCCGTTATGATATGTTTAATTTGATGATCTTCGTATAAAATATATAGAGCATGGTTTGTGTGTGAGTTGAAGCATGAAGAGTAGTTATTTTTACGTTTCTCGTCTCTATGCCATCAACTCTTCATGCGTACACACAAATTTTGCTCTACATATTTTATATGGCGATCTTCAAATTTAAAACATCTTAGCGGAAAATGATAAAATTCTAAATGAAAACTACCTTCAAAATAAAAACAATTTACCAAAATTAATGATAAATAAGCAAACTTCATACTCAGGAGAATGAAAATTTGCCGCATTTACTAGATTTAAATAAATAAAGTCAACAAAAAACTTTTCAAAAAAAAAAAAAAGTTCCATAGCATTTGTGTGAAAGTGTTTTTTCGTGTTTACGTTTTTTGGACCATGGACCAGTATACTTACAAAGTCTATATATTGGAAGGCGGCGATAATCGAGCCTTTTAGTTTTTTTTTGTAGGACGTGGTGTAACGTATAAAGGTCTGCGTATAAAGGTCTACGTATAAAGGTCTGCCATCGTTGGAGGCTAAGGGCATCATTTGAATTGCGCATAGGTAACTGCATATAGGAAATATGTTGATCTTTTAGAGTGACACCTTTGGCGGCTGTACTACTGATTAAAGCCCTTTAGAAATTCTATGACCTTTTCCAGGAAAGACCAAGTACTCTGGTTGTTGAACAGCCAGTTTCATCTTTCCTTCCTTTTTATGCTTTAATCCTTTCGTTTTGCTCTGTAGTCTGTTCTAGTAATTCTGACGTACGTTAATGCAACACCTGTTGACCATTGTATTTGCTGACATTATCGTTGACTCCAATTGTTTTTTCATAGTTGTGTTGTTGCTGTATTACTTCGTTTGCTGTATTTTGGATCACACGCACGCTTACACACTTATCGCACAAATCCTTGAGTGAAGCGTTTAACAAGGCTGTACGACTTTCAAAGTTTTGTAGTAATTATTACTTTCCCAAGGCAGGAGTTGGCTATACGTACATATTTAAAATTGACTAAATTTAACTTGGTTCTTTTAGTTATCGCTCCAATTGAACATCTTACAGCTTAGTTTGAACCATTACCACAGAATATCCTGTGCCATTACTGTAATCAGGAAGTAACCTGTATTATTATTTATGCTCCAGAACCATCAGATATCTACCATGTCAGAGAAATGTCGACTACTAATAAGAATATGAATTGTTTTGATTGAAAGTTCGACCGTTTAGAGTATAATCGAGATCTGGAAGTAAAGGTTGGGTTCGTCTGGTTGTGTTTAAAGTGAAAAATTTCACTAGTTTCATTTCATTGTAGTTCACATTACTGTATGGCTGCTCGGGGTTCATAGAATTATAATTCCATTTTCAAATGAGCTATTGTGAAATTTTTCGACGTGATTTGAGTAGATGGGCCGCACCCATCGTCCTTGTTCGTAAACCTGACAAAAGTTACAGAGAATCTGCAGAGCTTTTAAGGCCACGGTAAACTAACAACTCTGCGTCGACCAGTATCGAATGCGCCTGCAAGAAGGGAATCGGTTTTTGATGATTGGCCTCAAAAGCATATGTACTATTGGAACTTGACAGTGAATCAGAAGATACGGTGGTAGTTACGAGTTCATTTGGAATATTCCAGTTCCAAAGAATTCCGTTTGGAATAGCTAGTAGCGCGCAAGCAATATTTAAGCGATTCATTGAGCATATGACAGCGAATACAGAGTTGGTTACAAATTTCTTGGGTGGCGTCATTGTAACAGGTCCAACCGAAGAAGACCATCTCAAAAATATGGAAGAAATTTTTAAATGGACAAGCTCGGGATTGTCTGGATTATCTAGGGAATGTTTCGGAAGAATCTGGAATCCGACCATCATCCGAAGGAGCTCAAGCAATTGAAGAGATGCCCGACCAACAAACTTGAATGAATTGCAAGCTTTGATTGGTAAGGTAAATTATTATAACCATTTTTGAGAAATTATTCGCTGCTTGCGAGTCCCCTCTTAGTTCATTGCGTCTCTTCAGTTTGTTTGATCAAACGAGCAAGAAAATTCTTTTTGCCAAATAAAAGATTCCATTGTGAAAGCGTCTCAGCTTGCGACAGATGCCTCAAGTCACGAAGTAGGGGCAGTGATTTCTCATGTTTACGCTAATGGAGAGAAGTTTCGATAAAAAAGTTGCTGTAAAATGTTTCACCAATATCTCTACGGTAGAGAATTTATTCTGATGACGGATCATAAGCCCCTCGTATTACTGTTTCATTCAGAAAAAGGCTTGCCAATGACGAGAGCCAACTGAATCCAGCGTTGGACTGTATTTATAATAGGATGCCAGTATACTATCAAATATAAGGCAACTGGCAAGCATAGCAACGCCGATGTACTTTCACGACTTTCCGTTGGTTCAGATGTGAAATTTGATCGTGAAGAGTGTGTCAAGTAATATCACGAAATGTTGGAAGTTTCCTCTGTACTGAGCGAGTGTCCAGTCCTATGTGAATGGAGGTTGGCCAGACTCCAAAATCGGGATCTTCATAACGTTCTTCTTTACCACACTGAGTTTACTTGAGCCATAATTACTCTCAGTCTGCGAGAGAAAATGTTGACCCTGTTGCATACTAATCATTGAAACACTGTTCGAATGAGGCAACTAACCTGTAGGCACCGGCCAATAGGCCGAATATCGACAACGAAATCGAAACAACAGTGAAGAAATGTCGAGAATGCACGGAGGTTGCACCGAATCCGAGAAACGTATTCGAAAGTTGGCCAATCATAACTAAGCCGTGAGAATATTTATATGTCGACTTTACTGGATTGTTTCGAGGTCGTATGTGAATGTGTAATAGTTTCTCTCGATATCCATAGGTCATGAAGATGCCAGACATATTACCACCAAAGCTACGGGTCGCGCACTACAAGAACTTTTTTGCAATAGAAGGGCTGCCAGAAAGCTTTGTTAGTGATAATGGTACACTGTTCACATCAGCAGATTTCCAACGGTTCTATCGACGCATTGATAGTGATCACTTCACAACTGCGCCTTTCCATTTCTCGTCATATGAGGAGACAGAAAAGTTGGTGATCATTCAAAACCGCCATGAAGTAATAATTGGGAAATGAAGATAGTACTGATCACGCGAAACTGACAGTAGTTACGATTTTCACCGAGTCCTGAAGGTAAATCTCCGAGCAAAAAAATTCATGGTCGGCAACCAAGGACTCTGTTATCTTTCATGTATCCGTCGTACTCAACTTCAACAAAGAATAGGTGGACAAAGTTCATTGTGAGCCAGCCTGTTTTCGTGTGAAATTTCTCGGCAGGTGCGAAGTGGATTGAGGAAGAGATCAAGCAGGTGCTTGGCAACGTGATTTATAGTGTAGTAGTTACACAGAATTTTGTGCGACGTCGCCAAAACCAAATATGGCTTGAATAATTGATCCTGATCCGTTTGTTGTGGCTAGAATTTTCAATAGTCAAAATTAATATCCATTATCGAGCGAAGTTGAGATAAATGAAACATGAGATAAATCGCTCATAGAAGTCATTTCTCAATAAGTTCATAGTTTCGCGTGTTGTGTTGCATGTGGCGCCGTCTTGCTGTAGCTACATTTCGACCAGATTCAGTTCATGCATTTTAGGCAAAAAAAAGTCCGAAATCATCGAACGACAGCGAGCGCCATTGACCGTAATGTTGCGGCCATCGTCATCTTTGACAAAATACAGACAGATGATTCCACCGGCCCAGTTCTTGTATTGCTTGTGTTGTGGTTCATACCAAATGCGACAATTTTGCTTATTAACGTACCCATTTAACCAACCACCACCCACGTACCCATTTAAATGAGCTTCGTTGCTGAACACAATTTTTTGGTAAAAAAACAGATTTTCCTCAAGATGTTCTAATACCCACTCACTAATATTTCGACGCTGTGGCAAATCGTTCGGCTTCAGTTGTTGTACGACCTGTGTTTTATACGCCTTCAGACCAAGATCCTTGCGTAAGACCGTCCGACGGATGGACATTTTGTCGTCTTCATCAACACTAGCTGCTACAGCAGCAATATTTTCCTCTGTACGAACTCTATGCATAGATTTGGTGTACAATGAGTCTTTCCATGATGAAATGGCAATGCTAATTGAAAACAATTACTTTGACAGATATCGCTAATCACGCGTGATGTTTCAAGAACATACTCGAAAAACCAAAAAATCACCCTTACGATTTTCGTGGGATGTACAGTTAAAATACTATCTCGCTGGAAATTCCTATTCTTTCATTTTTACGTACAATATGTGCAACAAGAGCGTGTACGGTAAAAAACTAGTCACCATTACTGTTAATAATTGAATGGCTCCTTTTGTCCATACTATCAACCAAATTTTCTGCATACTGTGGTGATACTTTTTTCATATCTCGTACATTTTCAGCTTAATCTTCATGAGTGCCCATAAATTTTGATCGGATTGGAGTCAGGTGACTGAGATGGCCAATCCAATGTTGCGTTGTCCTTTTTGTCTTCTTGCAAGATCCAATTAGAGTTCCCCGCTCCAAACCATTTAAGGATAGATGGATAGAACAAACCTCGTGAATAAATTTTGTTCATAAAAAGTGCGTTTAGGTTCCGTGTGGAAACGAGGCGCTCCTTCAAAAGTTAACTCAATTTCAAAAACAAAACAAAAAATCTATTTTGCTTGCCAAACTTCGTTTTATTATCATTAGCACACGTTACATTGTTTTCATATTTTTTTTTTGAGTTTGTTTATGAAGTAAAGGAAATTTTGTTTCTCTTCTTTTTTATGGTGGTGTTTTTTGTTTGTTTACGAGATTATTTTTTTGCTATAGTTGTATTAGTTAGTTTTTGTTAATTATGTATTATTAACACACATTATTGTCAATCATTCGACAAGGTTTTGAAATGCACAACATTTTGAAATGCAATAATTGTAGAGGCTAACGGCTTCGATAACTCTCACGGGCACTCGGGAGGTCGCTGCGCTCCCCCCCGCTTAGCCCTCCGAGGGGCTTTAGATTTGAACTTCGGGGGACGTAGGAGCCGGGATCAGCAAACATGTCGCACTGCGTGCCGCACGTAGGAGCCGATTATATAGAATCTATTAATGACGTCAAAAACCCAAACGTTCTTTTCAGGACGACCAAAAATATATTTTATTAAAAGAACGTATTTATATAATTCCAATGTTGAAAATTAAATTTTACAATTATTGATTGTGAAATGGTCAAATTCAATTGAGCAGGCCCAATTACAAAAATTCTAGAAACAAAAAAACAGAAAAAAGAAAATAAAAAACGGGATTTGGCAAGCAAAATAGATTTTTTTTTTGATTCTAAAATTGAGTTAACTTTTGAAGGAGCGCCGGAAACGATTAATTTACTAAAACCTTGCTTGGTGAAGCATCCCCATACATGAAACTAGGGCGAGCGCTTCACAGTTCACACAATTCTTTTTATTTTTGCTTAGTTGATCAAAGACGCCTTAAAACTCCAAAAGGATGACTCATCGGTAAACACAACAATCGTCCAATCTTTGTTTTTATGTTCATTCGCCCACAGTAGTCGCTTTTCAATGTATTGTTGTGGTTTGACCAAAGTATTTCCATATACGTAGGCAAGTTCGATAATTCTATTTCGTATGGTTGTTTTTGGTATAATATTCTTTTTCGCCAATTTTTCCACAGCTGCATCCAGCGTATGCGAAGAATTTTCATCAAATAACTGTATGATCGTCCATAGTAACTGTATCATCGTCCTTATTTGTAGTGGTTCGGATTTTGCATCTAGCAAGTCGTCAACATTTTATACATTCAATAATGTGTAATCCTGTTCTATACAAATGTTTTAGATTTTTGTTTATATATTTTGCTGCACCTGCAACACATTTTTGGACCTTTCGGATGTGCACTTAAAAACACCGCTTCAAATCGTTTTTTATAAATCGTACTCATATCTTTCATATATGTTATCCCCTTAACCGTTACAGTTAACCTAAATTTTATTTTAGAGCGTCCAAGAGGAATTAATAGAAAACCGATTTAGCCCCCGCCCATATTTATTCCTATAGTTTTAAGTACAGTCAGCCGCACACGCTCTTGTTGAACCTACTGTAAATAACAACAAAAGGTATATTTATTGTTTCATTTACTAGAGAATGAATGAATACGCATTTCCAGCGAGTTATTATTTTATCTATACAGAACTAAGGTGCATATAAAAGGCAATTTGAAATAAAAGAAATATTATATTATTATTTAAATATTTTTATTATTCAATTAAATTGTTTTCCTGTTTATATAATTAATTGTATTTAACATAAATCTAGATACAAAAGAACATGAAAGTAATAATGATTGATAAAAAAGAAAATGACTGTTTTGCAAAATAGAAAAATTGAAATCCAATTGTGCGGTTAGAGGTAACGATACAGAATAAATTAAATTAAATTATTATTTAGAAAACATTTCAAATAAATTAATAATATGTAATATAAATGTGTAAAGTTCAAAATCTATTCGATTTTTTTTGTATTTGTTTAACAAAAAATTTTGAGAATTTAGAAAACTTAATTCCAAAAAATAATCAATTATAGGTAATTAATAATAAAATTTCAGATGTCTATCTAGAAATATTTTATATAATTATATTATCACATGTAAATAATTTTATTGAATAATTATATTTTTTAATATTTAGTTTTTGTTTTATAACCTAACTATATAGATATTTTTATTTTTATTATGTTTAATAAAATTATTGTTCTTTAATATAATTTATACGGATATTTTGAAATATATAATTATTTATAATAATGTAGTAATTTAATTTATATAAAAAAAATATTCTGTCATATAGAATCTTTATTTAAATGTGTTTCTATATCAACACGGCATATAGGACAGTGTTTATTGGTCACAAGCCATTGGTCAACACAATCTAAATGAAATAGATGCATACATGGTAATCTCCTGAAAGATATAGACCATAAACGGACGAAATAAAACGTTTGGTTAAAAATACACTTACCGCACTTCATTTTCCACCTCAAATTGACATAAACAGATTGTACATTTCTCGGATTCATCGTCATCCGTTGCGCTTATACGTCGAACGCGTTTATATTTGTGCGGAAATGTGTTGCGTTCAATTACATCTTGGGTAGCGCCACGATTACCATTTGAACTACTAGCTTCTATGACACGTACAAAGTGATTCAAACGTGTAATTAAATTTGATGTATGTGACGATAAGTCGATTTCATTTGGTCCCAACTGTTTCATTAAATTTCAAAAATTATTTGAAATTGAAGGGTCAAAAAATAAATATACTTACCCCAATGCTCAAATGTACTTGTGGTTGATGGGTTGCTGGCGGTGTCGCAAATACAAATAATGAGGCGTCATGTTGCACTGCTTGTCGATTTGGTATATGTGCATGATTACATGAATGTGCTGGAAGCACACGTGTAATTTCATATAAGGTATGTGCTGAGTTATGAAAATCATCTGGAACATCACGTGGTAAAATACGTCTACGTAAATTATTCAATAGATGACGTCGATCACAGGAACCACAATAGCTTCTACCTTGCTCATTATGCTGTCTTGTATTGGTTGATAAATTAAGAGGTGTCATAAGCCTTCTGTGCAATTCTTGAGTGTTTTGTTGAATATTCCAGAGATTTTCGTGAACTGGATACGGTGGTGGAGCATTAGGAATTAATCCGTAATGTCGACCGAGACGGCAATGTGCGCGATGTGAATTTGGTGTTATCCACGGTGATCTAGGCCACCCAGTATCTCTTCGCGGTGTCGACCGGGGAAACTGATACCATGAACGCCAGGTTGGAGGAGGGGTTACCGTCGGAAGAGGAATTCTATTTGTATTTCCGTCCATATTATTTACATCGTAAATATTATCTACTTCATCGACCACAATATTTCTCATACCAGATAGAGAATTTGGACTAACGTCAGGCGGCGGTGGAGCATTCCGTCCACTATTGTCAATTGGAGATAAAATTGGTGGAACAGTGTCACACGCTGGCAATGTTTCACTATTATTATGTTGCAGTCGCATGCGAACAAATGCTGGTAGTTGCCGTAATCGTGGTCTTCGACGATATCTACAAAAATTAAAATGCGAGTTTGGTGGTATTACCACATTTGGGTCAACTACGCCTGGGATTGGTGGACGAGGATGACTACCTGGTCGCCTATATGTATAAAAGGAAGTATAATCATCAGATTGCAGTTGTTGCTCTCGCTGCTGTTGGCGTTGTTGCTCCAAATATGGACAAGACAAATAATCATTAGGTCTAACTGGTGCAGGAGGAAGGTGGCCTTCATTATTTACATAATCCATATTTAAAAATGGGCGACGTCTACCCGAAGTCTCGGCACCACTAGTGGCGGTATTTGTTTTATAATAAGAACTCATTGCACTGTCACCATCATTTCGGGTGGATGTATTGGTTGATTTGCTATGATCCGCATTTCTGTTAGAATTATTGCTTCCTGCCGCTGGAGTATACTCATCTTCAGAGTCCAATGTTAAATCAATCGGATTTGATTGTGGTGAGGATGGATCTACTAAAATAACATCATCATCACTATCATCATTACTACTGCTGCTAGAAACCCAATCTAATTGTAAATCGGGAGCCGTTAAAACATCCATGAACCCAGTACGTTTTTCATTAGAATTTTCAGTAGCTGACGATGAAGATTCACATTTGCGAATCAAGTTTGACGTGGATGGCAAAGTGTGCGATAAATTATTAGTTTCTGTTTTCAAGGTAGGTCCGACATCTTCAAATGTGTTACTATTGCTATTGGTGTAGATAGATGATGTTGGGAATATGG
This sequence comes from Nephrotoma appendiculata, assembly GCA_947310385.1. Taxonomy (NCBI): domain Eukaryota; kingdom Metazoa; phylum Arthropoda; class Insecta; order Diptera; family Tipulidae; genus Nephrotoma; species Nephrotoma appendiculata. The sequence continues at coordinate 242,849,585 of OX371223.1, read as the reverse complement.
TTTCATCTTCATAATCCCTCGAAGGAGGGGCTAATTTTTGTTTTTTCAACGAGCATGTTTGATTATTACTTATCGCAGGAGAACTATTGCTATTATTCATTTCACTGTAAATAAAGATAAAACTAGTAAGTAAATATAAATAAAAGACAGTAACAAGCATAATTACCACATTACATCCATTTTTTTAATCAATTTATCACTTTTAGAAAGATCTATATAGAAATCATCATCAGAGTCAGATGAATCGGCATAATATTTTGTTTGTCTCGAAAATGTTTTGTTATCACAATTTGATTTTTTACTTAAATTTAGTCCACTCGGCCCAGCTACAGGTTCTTCAATTTTATGTTTATCCTCCAGTTTAACCGTTTCAGATATACGCATTTCAGTTTTTGGTTTATTTTTAATTTTATCACGTTTTTGTGAGCCTAATGATGGAAAACAATCTATACAATCACAAGGTAGTTTTTCAACTTTCGCAATGACAGCGGCAGAATTATTACACAATGACGTTGTTGATGATTGAATATTACTTAAATTTATTAAATCGTTACATGAATCATTGTACTCATTTGTATTATTATTATTATTAGGATTATGATTATTACTATGTTGACTTGATAGTAATGGCACATCATTGGCTTTACGCTTAAGAATAGTCCGAATATTTGTATCTTTCATTAATTTTATATCTTGATCAAGAGATGAGGATGATGGTGGTTGAAGATTTAATAATTCCGAGATGTTTACCAAATTCGGAGGCTCAATTTTTACCACATTATGCTGTGACGGGTTTAAATTTGCTGGATTTGGTTTTGTTTCATGTAAAAAATGGTCAATTAAATTAGGGGTGCGTGTGCTGGTCGCTGACGACGTCGATGCAGCAATCTTTTTGTTAGCATTTTCCAAATCCTGAAATAACAGCATAATTTATAAAATATTCTGTTTGTTAAAATTTGTGAGACAATCAAAGTCTTCATTTGACAGACTACGGCTGTCAAGAAAACAAAAATTTTTCACATAAAAAAAAAGTTGCCTCAATTTAAGTCCAAACCACACAAATGTGTAAGTACAAAATCATAGTATGTAATGGCTCTCTCCCTGGCACTATATCCTCAAGGAAGGATTCCAAGGGGTCAAGGGATCAAGGGGTTTGGCCGCCTCAAATGAGGTTTCATAATCATATTTTCATTTCGGATAATGAGTGATTAATTCATTGATCCTAAACCAGCCGTGTAATTTTTTCCTTGTCCCCACCGGGAATCGAACCCGGGACCTCCGGTCGCTGGAGCAAGCATGTAGACCACTTTGCCACCGGGGCGGTATGTAATGGCGTTATTGATAAACAATTTCGCTTGATTTGAAGTAAAACCAACACAATTGTGTGTATAGATATAGTGTTTTTTCGGACGAAAATAAGTTAAAAGTGAATTCACAAATGAGTTAAGTAAGTTGGTTCAAAATAAAAATATGTATTTTAAATGTTCTTTTGGCTCATCAAACAGAAACCTATTTCATTTCATAACTTTTCGTACTACATTAGTAATAAAGTATTATACTAGTAAAGTACTGTGGTGTAACAGGGTATAAAATAAATAAATCCCACTGACATAACCCAGTTGAAGTTAACATACATGTGAATATTTTTTACGAAAGAGATACCGTTTGTATTTCCTACCTTTTCTAAATATGTATGAAAAAGCAAAAAAAATGTTTCTTGATTTTGTTTATGGTATTTTGGCTAAATTAGGACGAGTCACATTAGTTTCTTAAGATAACTCGTTCAATAACTATCCAGCGCGGCGACAAGTGTGAGACACGCCATTTCTTCTCTCAAACCGTAAATACTGGACGCTACCAACAGCAAATAATAAATGTAAATCGAGCTTTGTGTGAAAAACGACCAGAATTTGTTAAAGGCAATACAAAGTGATTTTGTTTCATAATAATGCACCATTACACAAAGCAAAACCGGCCATGGAAACGTTGGAAGCACTTAACTGGGAAATACTTTCACATGCGGCTTACTCGCCAGACTTGGCTCCCTCCGATTATCACTTATTTGTATCAATGAGGCACGGGATTGCTGAGGAACACTTCACTTTCTACGAAACCTTTGCCTCAAAAGCGGAACAGTTTTTTTAGCGTGACATCCATGCATTGCCAGAAAAATGGGAAAAATGAATAACTAATAATGAGCAAAATTTTGAATAAAATACTCTTTAATCATTATCATACGATGAATGTGTACTTTTGACTAAAAAATTCCGGTTTCATATTTACACACCTGGTATACTATATTCAGAATTTCCCATACATATAGTGTTTTCTCTACCAACTTTCTGAAGAAATTATGGGCCAATAGCTTGAAAAGGTTTGGCGTCGCAGAAAGGGGTCTTTCTTTAAGCTAAAGTCTGTATTAATTTATGATTCGCATCGGTTACATCTCACAGAAGATATTAAACTCAAAGTACAAATATACTCGCAATTAGCTATAATACCCGGTGGACTTACGAAATTGTTACAACCCTTAGACTTGACGGTTAATAAGTCGTTCAAAATTCACATCCGCAAAAATGGGAGGTACACACACGTTTACAAAAACAAAAAACAAATGAGACGAGCGGCCTATGAAGATGTAGAAGAAAGCGAAACTGTATGATTATGGCAATGAAGTTGAATCTGAAATTTTCAGTGACGCAAATTTAAGTTTTAGGTGATGAAGCGGTAGGTCCATTTCTTGAGCAATATCAAGATATCCTAGACATTTTCTATTGACTCAGGTGAAGAATTTATGGGATTCGAATCAAACGAAGACTAACTTGGGTTTTAAATGTGTCTATAGGTACTAGGTAGAAGTTTTAAAAGTTGCCAATTTAATATATGAGTTGAGTTAGTTTATGAAACTAACAAATGAATTGAAACTGTAAGAACAATATTTGTATGTATTACCCACACCTATTGTATAACCCGCATCTTTAAATTAGGGATCTTAACCTTTATTTGATTGCTATTCACTAAATGATATATTTGTCGTTCAAAGTATTTGATAATTTTGCCGTTGTATAGGAGTTTCCAAGATATACTTGTAGATAAAGAATCCGTAATAATTGAAACGTTATTATTTTTATGGTTATCCTTACCGCTTCTAGTACCGCTACTATTTCTATTGTTTTTATTGATCTATGAACCTCAATATAGTAATTATATGTTTCCATATTATATTCATCATTCCATATTATTTTATAGACCCATCTGTATAGTATATTGTTTTATCTCCTTGCTGCTTTAAATATTCTGATACCATCTGCTTTTGTTCTATTTTATTGTAGTTCCGGCTTACTTCCGTTTTACTATGTATGTTCATGACTATCATGAAACTTACCTTCTGACCAAAATTATTTATGGAATCGCTCGGTAATTTTTGAAAATAATGGGCCCGATTTTCGTGGCATAAAATTGCTGTTATGTTATTTTATTTCCCCGCTTCCTATTGGAATTTGTATTGAAAAACAAAAATAACATAACATAACATAAAATTTTAGATCCCGGAATCGACCCCATTATAAATATTTACCCCATTATAAAAATTGCACATTGTATATTTTTGGGATGCGGGCGGCATACAGTGTACGTATACAAATACTATGAGACAATGGGTTCGATTATCATGGCATACAATTGCTGTTATGTTATTTTATTTCTCCGCTTCATATTGGTATTTGTATTGAAAAAATAAAAATAACAAAACATAACATAATGAGGTCGATTCCGGGAGCTAAAATTTTATGTTATGTTATGTTATTTTTGTTTTTTTCAATACAAATTCCAATAGGAAGCGGGGAAATAAAATAACATAACAGCAATTTTATGCCACGAGAATTGGGCCCAATATTTTAGATCCCGGAATGTTAAATCATGAATATTTAATATTTTTTTATTTTATCATGTTTTTGCCAGTATGAAAAGAGTTTAATCACACAGTATCGTGTCACATACTCAATGGGCCCGATTCTCGTGGCATAAAATTGCTGTTATGTTATTTTATTTCCTATTGGAATTTGTATTGAAAAAACAAAAATAACATAACATAACATAAAATTTTAGATCCCGGAATCGACCCCAATAACAAGTTAACACATCGTTATTGAGTATTGACATTGAGCGTTGATTAAACGCTCAATGTCAATACTCAATTCCCTTAGACGTATCACTTGTACTTCATGCGTCGTGACTATGGATCTTCCTGGTTACATTTTAAAATCAAAATTTACTAAATAATTTTGTGCAAAACTCTCATGCTTTGTTCATAACATCGAGAAAATACGAAGGTTGCCTTTTATATTTCGGGATTGGAGAACCCTAGTGTTGCAATCTGGCAACTGACAGCTCTATCGTAAAGTTTGACATTTTTGAGATTGTACGTACTCAGAACGTTTTGACATTCGAGCGCTATTTGTGTTGTTTACAGTACTCATTAACTCAACATCTCGGCGAAAAAATGGAATTAAATCGTGAACATTTTCGTGCGATTATTTTTTACAACTTTCGACGTGGATTAAGGCAGCAAGAGTTCATGGATGAACTTAATTCAATTTTTGGCGATGAAGCTCCATCAAGGACCAGTGTTTATCGATGGTATGGTGAATTCAATCGAGGTCGTAGTTCACTCCAAGACGAATTTCGTGAAGGTCGTCCAGAATCAGTTGTTGTTCCGGAAACCATTGATGCTGTGCGCGAACTGATATTGCAAGGTCATGTGACCTATCGTGAGATTGAGACAACCTTAGGCATTAGTGGGACCAGCATACATTCAATATTGCATAAACATTTGAATTTCAAAAAAATTTGTTCGCGTTGGATCCCACACAATTTGTCAATCGCTCAAAAAAAAGCTCGTGTTGATTGGTCGAAAGAAAAGCTCAAAAAATACGATCGCGGTGCTTCAAAACACGTCTATGACATAGTGACAGGTGGTGAATCGTGGATTTACGCGTATGAGCCCGAAAGTAAACAGCAGTCGACTGTATGGGTGTTTCAAGATGAGCCGAATCCAACAAAAGTTGTTCGCGCACGAAGCACTTGCAAGCAAATGATCGCCTGTTTTTTCGGAAAAAATGGACATGTCGCAACCGTACCACTAGAACAACGCAGAACAGTCAATTCTGAGTGGTACACAACCATTTGTTTGCCAGTTGTCTTCAAAGAAATCAGGAAAACCAACTGCCGAAGACGGATCACTCACCATGACAATGCGAGCTCTCACACATCGGCTCAAACAACTGCATTTTTGAGCACTCAAAACATCGATTTGATGAGTCATCCGCCGTATAGTCCTGACTTGTCACCAAATGACTTCTTTTATTCCCGTACGTAAAAAACAAACTGAGAGGTCAACGTTTTTCGACACCTGAAGAAGCGGTTGCTGCGTTCAAAATGCATGTTTTGGAGATACCTCAATCAGAGTGGAAAAAGTCCTTCGATAATTGGTTCAAACGCATGCAAAGTGTATAGATCTTCATGGGGAATATTTTGACAAACAATAAAGCGATTTTCGATGATTAATATTTGTTTTTGTTCTCTAATCCCGAAATATAAAAGGCAGCCCTCGTAGCATGGTATTGAAGTAAGAAATATTTCAACTCGAGTGTGAAAAAAGTAGGCGGATTTGAAGCGATTTCATTGGGCGCTTTCAGGTTCCCTATCATGATTAGTAAAATCATCGCCAATTTGATTTTAAAATTTCATAGTGCTAAACATTTTCATAACGTTGGCCGCGATTTTACTCAACATGTTCCCAACTGTTGGGTGCCCTGAATGCGCCCATTGGTGTAGAGCATAGTTATGAATACCATGGAAATTATTTCCGATGTTATGAACAAAGCTTCAATGTCAATTTTTTAAATCTTAGTTGGCTGCATTAGTTTGAAATTTTTTTTATTTATTTGTCACGTCAAAATTTCAAGTGATTGAAATTGCCGTTTGAAGTGAAAGCGGAAGGAAATATTTATATAGCACCATACCAAGATTTAAAAAACAGCCAGAACAATGATCTATATCACATGGATACGACATGACAAAAACTATATGGTAGAGCACAAATAGTTCTACGTTTGTGACAAAGACAGAAAATTTTTGTCTTTTCTTGAATTCTGAATTTTTGAAAATCAAATTATTGTAAACAGAAAACTGGTTCCTATGAGTTTTTGACGTTTTGATGACACGAACTCTTTTTATTCGAATTATTTGCAGGTGCGCATTTGAAATATCATGGAAATCTCAAGAAGAAATTTGGATACAAAAGCGACTATAATAATAAAAAACAAATTTCAGAAAATTTCGAAATTAAATCTATCCTCTCGGTACGGTGGCTCAATCTAAGTCCAACCCATACAAGTGTGTGAGTAAAAACCTACCAACACAATTGTGTGTGTTATAGTGTTTTTTCTGGACGAAAATAAGTTTGAAAGGTCTGCACAAATGTGAAAGGTGGTTAAAAAAACATACAAAAATAAATTTTTGACATGGTACTCTTGCCGGACCCACACAATTGTGTTACCGCGCAGCAAAAGGTTATGGTGGTGCATTAAACAATTCAAATTTATACTGGCAAATGTAGGTGTTGCTTTGTAGGCATGTTGGTGACGGGTCGCCTTACAGCAGATTCACACAACATTCAATTAAACAAAGATTTATCAGCTTTTTAAATGAGTAAACCAATCCAAAATATTTTTTTTGTAATTTTGCAACTGTTCGTGAAACTTAGGGCTCTGCTACACCGAAGAAGACCAAAACTAATCTCCCATCAGAGAAGATGATGTTTCTACATGTAAATCGGAAATACTTGAAAGGCTTGAAACTTTGCGAACAGCTCTCTTGTAACCATATGGAATCGAAACGAGTAGGAACTCTTTTCCACTAAATATTCAGAGGGTGGCGAATCGAGTTAAAGGCATGCTCTATGTTTTCAAAATTATATTTTATTATAATATACATAATGGGTGTTGTGGTGAGAAATTGATACAAAGTTTCCGCAAATTGGTTAATTCTCGGTTTTGAATATGAGCATACCGACCCCATTATTTTTAAATTAAAAATTAATTAATTTAGACTAGAGCACTTGATTTTTTATATTATTATAACGCAGCGAGCAGAGTTTTGATCTAAAAAAAATTAGCTTTGTATTTGCCTTGTTAGGCTATATCTGTAAATTCGAATAAAAAACAATCGTTATTCGTACGTATATGTGTATGTGATTTTCATACACGCGAAATCGATGAGTAAAGCAATTATTTTAAATTTGACAATAAAATTATCTCTTTACTAAATCTATACTTAATATGTAGTAAGTTTTATTCTTTCTTTAGGAATTTACCTATTAAGCACTCGGAATACAATACGAAACTAATATAAATTGACTTACCAAATGTTCCTTGACAAATTTTTTTCGATAGCTTGAAGATGGTTTGGTACTGCTACCTTGTCCTTCTTCACTGTCTATTTCAATCACGCTGTTATTATTACTGTTTTGAAATGTTGACGAATGATCTCTAGAAGTATTAATTGCATGTGATGGTGATTGAGGTTGTTGTTGATACTGCGGAGGTACCAATGATTCATATTGATTCATCTGCCACATTGGATACTCTGGCTCACTGTAATATCTTGCATTCCAATACCCATTCTGGTTGGGATTCTAAAACGTAAATACATTAATAAATATGAAAAAACGTATTTTATTTTTATATATATTAATATTCCAGTATGTATATGTAATCTAATCTACCATATGCGATTTATAGGTCAAAATACTGCTTATTGGTTATCGCAGGCTTTTCAATTAATATTTTATCACGCTACGAGTACGTTTAGTTCTCTAATTGAATCTATAAATTGATCCAATGACGATTTATTTCCATTATTAGTTTGTATGAAAAAGATGATGGCACCATCGAAGAAATTAACCAAAAACTAAACAATTTTAAAAATCCAGTACACTAAGTGCACACCATATAAAACACTTTAGGTCTATTTATAAACAAGTGCAAGTACATACAGAAATTTAATATAAAAATAGTATAATATGTATCGCGTATAATCATAAAAAGAATCTGTAAATATAAACATTACAATTAATGAACCAATGTGTTATTTATAAAACAAATCATAAACGCAAAATATTTATTATTTTTAGGCAAACTTTTTTATTTATTAACTTACTTGAACCAAACGAAATTGATCCCAATCATAGGCACCTCTAAAATCGTCGTCCAATGCAAATAGACGATCATAATCCATATCTAGAATTTCAAAATAATGTTCACATTCATTTCTTTTTTAATTACAATTAGTATTTTATTTATACATGTCCAAATTTATTCAAAAGCAGCTTTAAACAGATTGGACCAAAGTATTTCGCCCCAATATGATGTGTCAAATTATGACATTGCATTATGGACGAGTCAATTAAATCTCCAGTCGTGTGCGATTGTCGAAATTGGTGAAGGATATTGTTCATTATTTTTAGAAAATCGGAAAGTTAAGAAAATTCATGAATATTTCTTAGGAATATGTGAATGTAGTGTGATGACTAATTGGCAATTTTGTAGTCCATTGTTAACCAATGTTCGTAGGAAAGAATGTACATTTTATTATAATGACACTTCATCTCGAGTGCATCGTCGTTTATGTGATATAACGGCTTTAAGTGAGTGGGGTAATGCATGCAATTGTTCAAAAATATTTGAAGGTACCAAATTGAAGTCAGTTAATGGGTTTCCGACTTGTATAAAACCCCCACTACCGGATGCAATATGCGATTCGAGCAATCCTTGCGGTATATCTGATTGTAAAGCTAAAACTGTTAAAGGGGGTATACATAAAATACGGTGCTCGAAAAAATGTTACGGACACCGACCATTTTGTGAACAGATTGAAACTGGAACGAGTATGCCACCACAAATAACATCTAGGTGGACAGCCTGGGAGATATCAAATCAAAATCAGCAACAGTCATTTATAACTGCAGTCGCCCGATGTATTAATCTGAATAGTAAAAAGCCGTCACTTGATTGTCTTGGGCCTGGTACTAAATGGTAAATCAGTAAACATCGAGCTCAATATACACCGTAGTAATTTTATTACTTTTTTTAAATTATAGTTGCACTAGAGCTCTGGGGAATTGTATATGTGCAATATCGAACCGCCTAGGATATCTTGTATTAACGCGAACCTCGTCCAACCTGGCCATAGAAAATTAAAAAAAAAAATAATAGCTACCTGAAATCGGTGGCGATGCACCAGCCGAGCTTTGAAATGCAGTAACTAAAATGTCACCCAAATTTAGAGAATCATTCGAATCTCTTAATAATTGTCCAGATAATTCTCCATTTTCCATTGTATAAAATTTTACAACTGTGAAATTTAGGCACGTACATGAAAATAGAAACGAAATATTTTTTTACTACATAGCTATAAACAAATAATAAACAAAAAAAAGTTCTTAGTCATTACATAATGGATATTAGTGTGCTGATAAAAAACCTAAGTGATAAAATAAAGTGAATCGAATTGATTTAATCATCTTCGATATGCGACTGTAGAACGTAACGCAAATTTTTCATCGGAAGAACGGAAACCATAAACACAATAAAGTGCACACGAAATTCTTTCATACTATGCTTCTATATTTTAGTAAATAATAAAATATTTAAAAAATACATATGCTAAATAATGTTTTACCTTACTTTAACTTTTTCTATTCACCATCACATTAAAGAAAATTCTCAAAATTTATTTCACGTACATTGTAATGTAATAAAAACTAAAATGGTCATACAGTAATTGGGGTGAAGCTTGTACGAATTGATGTAAGAAAAATTATTTTTTCTTGTCAAAAGCATGCAACAGAACTTGTTTCTCTAATAGAAGAGAAGTTTTTAGCACTATGTAATCCGGGTACACTTTTAAAAGTGTATATCCCTTTTTAAACAAAAAAAAAAAAAGAATGGCTCAATTCAAGTCCAAACCACACAAATGTGTGAGTAAAAAACCCTAGTATGTACAACCAACACTAATGTGTGTATAGTATAGTATTTTTTTCGGACGAAAGTAAGGTTGAAAGGCATGCACAAATGTGTAAATTGGTTCAAAAAACATACAAAAATAAATTTTAGACATGGTGTAGGGCCTATATGCAGAGTCCATGAAAATCTTGATAAAAAAATTATATGGAGGACATTTAAGAGATACCATGCTTCCGTATGCTGATGCAAACACGCCCCTTCTTTGGGTGTTTCAGCAGGATAATGATCCTGCACATGGTGAAGGGTCGTAAAAGACTGGTTTGCTGCAAATAAAATTAATGTATTAACTATTAATTATTTTTTTAACAATATTATTTAGATTTCCCTATTAATTTGCACAGATGGCGTAAATGAAATATAGTTGAATACGATAGCATATATTATAAAGTATATCCCTTTTTCAACCAAGAAAACAAAAAAATTGGCTCAGTTTTAGTCCAACCCACACAAATGTGTGACTAAAAAACCCTAGTATGTAATGGCGTTGTTGATAAAAAATGTTGATTTAAAGTAATTCAACACAATTGTGTGTGTAGATATAGTGTTTTTTTTCGAACGAAAATAAGTTAAAAAGGAATTCACAAATGTGTAAGTTGGTTCAAAAAACATACAAAACAAAATTTTTGATATGGTACTTTTGCCCTACCCGCACAATTGTTTTAGTAACACGGCTTCTCCATCTGCTATCTGAATGCTATTGCAATCTACTTTCTCTTTCTATCAAAATTTGCCAAGATGGAGTCTGGTGTGGTAAACTTGCTATAATTGGACCTTTAGAAATCATTCTTAAAAAATATTTATATAATTTTATTAATATAATTTTTTTAAATTTATTTGGTTATTTATTTTTTATTTATTGAAATATGTATGTATCACCAGTACGAAAGCGAAAAAATTTAGTAGACGCAATATTGAAATTGAATATTGATATATCGCCATATTGAAACGTCAAAATATGCACGCTATATACATGCTATCGAGTTATGCCGACATAGCATGTATTCATAGCATACAGATAGCATATAAATATTATTGCGTGTCTCCACTTGCCATTTGAAACTAGGTAGCAATAGCAGGTGGAGAGTCCATGTAAATCACTAAAGGGATATATACGCTACTAAGTGGACCAAAAAAAAATTTGACTCTAGAATGTAAAAAAGTTCAGTGTACAATTTTTTTCACTGAGTAAGTTTACATCGACATGGGTTTTCGTATCATGAAATAGATGTCAGTTGCGGCATTGATGTTAATTAAACAAATCAGCATAAAATTTAGTATTACAGTTATTAAATGAGTCAAATTTAAAAAAATTAAATGAAAGAATTTAATTTCGAATATGTTACAGGAATTATTTATGAGAAAATTATGAATTGCGATGAGAATATAAGCAATACTTTTAGTATTATTCAATAGATGGTGTATGTACATAAATCTCGTTATGTAACCCTATAATCGACCTATAATTTTTGTGATGTAAACGGGACTAAAATGGGTCGCTATTTAGGTCAGTCCACTAAATTTTTTAGCGATGTAAACTAGCTCAGTGTACATTTGTTTTCTGTGGCAGAAAATTCTTGATCCCGGATCAATAATATGACGTTATTTTTGATCCAACATAGCTTCCTTGTTTACATTTTTTGTCTATTTATTTTTTAATCCCGGATCAATTATAAAATCCAAAAATTTTGTGTGAGTAAACGTATATCCAATATGCAAAAAAATCCAACAATTTTTTGGATTTTATAATTGATCCGGGATCAAAAAATAAAAAGACAAAAAATGTAAACAAGGAAGCTTTGTTTGATCAAAAATGACGTCATTTTATTGATCCAGGTTCAAGATTTTTCTGTCACAGAAAACGATATTAAAGAATTATAGCCTATTTTCACGCAACCAACATTTTTGTTCTGCAAAGTTTTGCAGGTAAATAAGAAGCATCCGCTATATCCCTTTCCTGACCCGCATACACAATTGTGTATGTAAACGACAACCGAATATGTCAAACATAGAATTAGGTGACAATTGAAGACCAGCATACACAATTGTGTATACCATTTAATTAAGTTTCCATCCGAAAAATAACAGTAACTATAATAATGATAAAATAATTAATATGTTATCAAAAACTAAGTATTAATATGTTATATAATTAATTTGTTATCAAATTATTATGCTTTTTTCAAAAAGAATTCCGAATTAATTTAGATCCGTTAAAATACGGAAGACATTACAACGTGTCATTATTTACATACACATTTGTGTATGGCGAACTTAACTTGAAGCAAAAAAAATTTTTTTTTGAACTTGAAAGGGATATCTTTTTCCTGCCAGACAACAAATTTTTTTGCTACCACTTCAGTTCAACCCACACAAATGTGTGTTTAAAATAACAGGCTGTAATGTCTTCCGGATTTTAACGGACCTTACACAGGGACTCCAACTGACATAATCCTCTGCCATAACATTAAAAAAACTGGTTTACAAAATAATAAAAATAACGTCGTGTTTGGTAAACGTACCATATATTTGACAATTAAAAATCATTTGTGTTTCTGTATTCAAAAGCGTCGCTCGTTTTGTTTTATTAAAAATCTATCGTGAAAATTCTCTATACAGTTCTATGAGTTTTAATACTGCTTGTTTTGAACTCATTGTCACAATTAAATTAACATGGACTCTCCACCTGCTATTGCTACCTAGTTATGCTAGAAAATTACTATCAAATGGCAAATGGAGACTCGCAATAATATTTATATGCTATCTGTATGCTATGAATACATGCAATGTCGGCAGAACTTGATGGCATGTATATAGCAGGCATATTTTGACGTTTCTTCTATTTCAATATGGCGTCTACTGACATTTTAAGTATTTATTCAAATGACTAGTAGTCTAGACTATCGACAGAAAAATGATTTCAAAACGTCAAATTATAGCAAGTTTACCACACCAGACTCCATCTTGGCAAATTTTGATAGAAACAGAAAGTAGATTGCAATAGTATTCAGATAGCAGGTCGAGAAGTCGTGTAAGTTTACTGTATGTGTTTTATATATATAATAATAATCAAGTCATCATCAATCAAATTATATTTAATTTAGTTATAATAATCATTACATTACATTTATTCTACTAAAGAATAATTTAATTATATCGTACAAAATAATGATTCTCTAACGCATAATAATGACATTTTATTTCAGGAAATTTACCATTAAGATGCCAACATTATTGATTAACAATTTTTTTAAGATGATATAATAAAGGTGTGTGGATGGCCTGGCGTCGTGTTATTGTAAATTGATATGAGGAACTGGTATTAAATAAAATTTCATCACTCATAATAATGAAATTTTATTTCAGGACATTTACTAATTAATCAATTACTTTTTAGGATGTTGATTGCTGATTATTTATATCCCGAAGAACAAAAATAATTGTGCCGTCTTGTGCTTTACTAACTATTGACTACTTAGGTGTCTGTAACCGGGTCAAGTCTATCATACCTAACAACCTTTCATATCCCTCCATCTTGTTATATGTAAAAGGGGTGGGTGTACGGTTGGCCCGGTGTATCCGGGATTCTTGCTTAATCTTGGCCGTACATTCTAATCAATCAATCAATCAATCATAAATAATAATCAAGTCATCATAGTCAATATCTGGTAAACAAAATAGTTTAGACATCTCGGTAGAAAATGATTGTACGACAGTCAACTAGCTGCAAATTTGCGTCTCCACGTGCAACTGTTCGAAATTTAATGTTATAAGTTGATGTTAATGGCAGGTGAAGAGTAGGCGTTAGGTTAATCGGAATTATTTTTGAAAAAACATTATAATTTGATAACATATAAATTATATAACATATTAATTATTTGTTTTGCAACTTTTGCCTTATGAAAAATACAACAAAGTTAACCGCGATTTCAATTTGATGATTGTTAATATGATTGTAATGGAATGATATCCAAATCGATGCGACTTTCTGATTTGTATCAAAATATAAATTTCTGTCTAAAAACACCTTTTTAATTTCGAAATATAAAGTTTTAAAACTATATTTGAATATATAATTTATATTTGATATTTAATGGAATTAGTGTTTAAATAATTTTCAGAAAACTTGGGTGGTTAAAAATTAATATGTCAAAATGTTCCTATTCCATGGACAAAAAATATTATCTCAGCAAAACTAAACGAGACAAAAATATAGATCGACGTTTGCTGAGCAAATTGTTCTTGTGTTGCCATAATTTTTTATAGAAAATATTAAGTTTAGTAATTTTTATAAAAACCAAAACGAAAACAAACCATCCCCACTCATTTTTAATTTTATTTCAAAAACATTTTTATGGATAAAACATTGTGCTCACGTATATTATCATTAAGTATATCCCTTTTCCGGCCACATTTTTAATTTCAATATAAGTCCACCACGCACAAAAGTGAATGTATTAAATAACCGGTTGTACTGTCTTCCGGTTTATACTGCATCTTAGTTAAATCGGATTTCTTTTATTATTTGTTTTATTATTTTATAAGTTTTGGGTGTAGCGGCTCTAAAAGTCCTGCAAAATTTTGCACGGATATATTTATTTTCTTGTCTCTCACGTGCAAAAAGTTTATGTTATATCTCTTTCATTTTGCAGAACAAAAATGTTCGTCACATATAAATGGACTATAATTTTGCATGGATATATTTTTTTTCTTGTTTCTCATGTGCAAAAACTATGTTATATCTATTCCCCCGGTGTACACTGCGCATCTTTGAAACACTGCTTCATGCTGCAAAATAAATCGTCATAGATAAATCTCGACGATGTATTTATAACAAAATTGTAAAAAAAAATCACTTTTGAAATGTTTCCGCATACCATTCGCATCGTATGCAATATAATTTATCGAAAATGATTTACACAAATATATGTTGATAAATGACAAAATGTAAACATAATAGTGCTTCACCGAAAAAATGTTTGTTGAAAATTAGTCGCAATTAAACCCGGTTTCATTGGCAAACGCGGAAACAGACATATATGAAGCTGCATCACTGTGCGTTTATACTTGTGGAAATTAGTGTAGCACTAATACATCGCACTCGCTCCCGCTGGTATGAATATATACCTCTGCGCGAGCGACTGTGTACATAACATCGGGAGTTAGTTCGGAAAAAATCTGATAGTATCAACCAAAATGTATTAAAACAACAACAAAGTTAAAAATATTTCAACTCGATGCAACATGATGCTTTTTATTTTCGATATTATGTACGAATCATAACGCACATTCAAAGAAGCACAGTGTGCAACCGCCCATTTCAATTTGCAAACGAAAAATGGTGGTCACATGTATATGCCCTACATGAATCGAAATTTGGCGTTACATAATTTAAACTGTTATAAAAAATATGCCTTTCAAAACTGCACTGCGCATTCAAGTATACTATTGGCGGTTTTGTGCGAGTATTTTATAAACTAACAGTAGTCTTGTCAAATTTCGTTCTTTTTCACGAATTGCTCGTGTTCTGCAAATTTTCATTGATATTTTTGTGTGTCATTAAAATTTAGAAAATCTCATTTCTTTCGATTTGTACATTTATCTAAAATGCCTAAAAATAAAGGAAAGGGAGGTAAAAATCGTCGTCGCGGTAAAAATGAAAATGAATCTGAAAAAAGAGAATTGATTTTCAAGGAAGATGAACAAGAATATGCTCAAGTAACAAAAATGTTGGGTAATGGAAGGTTAGAGGCGATGTGCTTTGATGGCGTAAAACGTCTTTGTCATATTCGGGGAAAACTGCGGAAAAAAGTAAGTTTTTGTTTGTGGTAGAATAAAGTTAAAATGTATTCAAAATTTTATCGGAAAAATTAATATTAAAGTCTGGCACGCAGAAAATTTAACTACTTTCACTTTTTTTGTTAAAATTTACGAATTTGTTTTTAGGTATGGATCAATCAAGGTGATATTATATTAGTTGGTTTAAGAGATTATCAAGATTCCAAAGCTGATGTTATATTGAAGTACACACCGGATGAGGCTAGAAATTTGAAAACATACGGAGAATTTCCAGAATCTGTTCGTATCAACGACACGGTCACATTCGTCGATGATGGATTTGATGAGGATATTGAATTTGGTGATGATTTTAGTTCGGAAGAGGAAGCTGATTCTGTCGATGCCATCTGATTCGACGATTAAAATAGACATTCAACTCTTATTATCTAATCATTTAATATAATAAATTACAATTATTCCCTGTTTAATAAAACGGGAAAACAATTTTCAAATTATAGGTACCCTATAATATTACTGTAAAAAAAATTTTAAATGATACAAAATTTAAATAAATAAAAACAAATTTTTTATATAAGTCGGAAAATATCATAGAAAATCGAATTATGTATTATTGTTTCATATTTTGTAGCAATTTAAAATATTCCTGTATTATTTATTTTAATGTTTTTTCGGTAATAATTCAGATATAAATCTAGGGTTCTAAAATTTTACATACATGGGAAACTATATAATTATAATATATTTTTTATTAATTTACTGCATTATGTGAACGCAAATATTCTTTCATTTTTAATGGTTATATACATTATTATTCTTAGTGCACATTATCTATAGAAAAAAGTGCAATAAGATTAACGGTTCCCCACTCTATTTGTAAAGTAGTCGGCTAACAAAACATTTTCTCCAAAACCAAAATTAATTTTTGATTTATATTTTTTAACATTATTGTTGTTATAATTTTATAAGTACATAACTTTTTATTATATTTTATATAAATTATTAAGATGTGTAATGTTTGATAACAAAAATAGAAATTTAGTTGAAAATAAACAAAATTTGACTTCGGCCAACTGAAGAAATTGTAGTACTTTAATTAAAATTACATTTCATTCCCTGTTTTTAATTCATTTTCATGTCACCAGTTTAGCAAAGTGAAAACATCTCAGGCCTTTAAATACCATGGACTGATACATTATTTTTTGTCTCCAATACCTGTGTAGGTCTCAATTGATTTTGTGCCATTGCAATTCTATTTTTATTCCACTGGTTCAAAAACAACAATTATGAATAGAAATAGTTCACACTTTGGTACAATACGAACGAATCGTTATATCATTGTTTTACAATACAATATCAATGTGATTGTATGTACTGCCACAACATCAAATTTGACGTTCACAGATATTGGAGACAAAAAACTAACGTATCCGTGGTTCCCTCCCACCCCTCACAGTATTTGAAGAAATTTACGCCTATAAAATGAAAGTACACAAAATATACATTCATTATTTAAAATATTAGTGCGTCGGCCGGGAATCGAACCCGGATCAACTGCTTGGAAGGCAACTATGCTGACCATTACACCACCGACGCTATGGAAATATAAAATTCAACATTGCATATCATTTAAATATATGTTTTAAAAAAATTGATAAACTCGCTTATAATTCGCTTATAATTGATCTTCTACTTTCATCAACTTTAGTGGATTGTAATAGTCCCATGTTGCTTTAATACTTTATCAAATTGCTAATTCCAAAAATCCAAACACAACTAGACTGCTTGAGTCCATAAAGTGATTCTTAACTCGGTATACTTAACGCCATTGTTTAACTGTTCGGGTTGAAGCATGTACATTTCTTCTTTCACTTCACCATAAAGAAAAGCGTTATTATTACAGCGTCCATCTGTTCAATGTCCAAATAGTATTTAGTTGCAAGTGATATTAAATATTTTAAGGAGGTAAACCTCAACAATGGCGCATATGTGTCATCTTAGTCAACTCCTTTTCGTTGAGAACATCCTTTCACAATTCTGTGGAATTAACAAAAACAGAATATCTGCAAATAAACACTTTTTCAGAACTTTTTCAAACTTTAAACGCTATTTTCCAACAATTATGTGTTTGCAGTTATTTTATTTTTGTCTAGTAGCGAGGACATGTAAGAAATAAACTCCTCGAATTGTTTATGATGTGACGATTTTTTCAGTACTGTTTCCATTGGTATTTCTTTTGTCGAAGTTGCTGGAAGATATTCGAAATCCGACGTCATTATACGTCTTCCAAATTACTTGAAAGTGGTTGTATTGTCTGAAGAAACATCACTGATTTCATTTGATGGATAACTATACCATTCAACTATTTGCTGGTTCTTCAACTATTTTCTTATACGGGAACAAAATAACGTGATTATTCGAAAACTCTTAGTAATCTATTCTATACATTACATCGCCTTAAATAATTCGGGTAGGAGATCGGCTGAATGTGTATTATACCATTGATACTGCTTCCGCCTAGAACTCATGACCTATATGGAACTGTGGTCTGGTGACATATCCCAGATTTTCGCATAATATTGACATACACCTGGTTAATGTATTCGCCTCCCGCTTTGGTTCTCAACCAAATTACCCAATTTTTGAATTCCTCGAACCTTACTACGGTCTCGGATTTTGATTTTAACAGAAAAATTAACAATTTGTCTATCGAGTCTATCTGCATAGGACCACATAAATCTGAATGAACAAGTTCCAGAACTTCTTTGGGATGTGTTTCGGATGTAACTTAAGTTTTCAAGTCTTCGTAGATATAATTTAATTTTGGGAATCTCTTTAACTAGGCACGTTAATGATTGGTTGGTTTAGTCTGTAATATTACTAGATATAGACTTGCTGTTCCAACTAGCTCGCCAAATTTTTTGAAAATTGCACGTTTCGTCTTACCAAATTTAATATGATTATTTAATATTATTGTGGTTGATATAGCTTTGTTGAAAATGTTGTGTATAGCATACTTTGCGCTTTCGGTTTTCCTTAGGCTAACATTTTTATTTTTGGCTGGGCAAGTTCTTGCAATATGCCCATGGTTGCTATATACAATTGAAGCAACGTGGACCAGCAGATTGATTCTGTTTACGTTTACCATTGTTGCGCTGTGAATGAACATTCAATGAACCTTTAGCATAAAGAGCAATACCGTTTGACATGTGTAGCAAAGTTGTTTTCGCATCTTGCAATAATTTGGTTTTTATGGAATCTCTACTAACTTTGATTCCCGAATTCTCAAATCCCATAATCATATGCTAATATTTCTCAGGTAAAAAAATTATAAAGATCCATTCCTCTGATACATTTAATAATTGAATGGTATTTTATTTTTGAGTGGTGTTGATTATGGTTGTCACGTACTCGCTCACATTTTTGTTGCCAACTTATCCCAAACACTTTTTGCCGAAATCGTAGTTTTTATATCAATATATACATAGTTGATTGTTCTATTAGCAGAATAATTTTCGATTTTGCTTTGTCGGTTGCCAAAACACAAAGGAACAGTTTTTCCAGGTCTAAATTCGTCTGAACTATGAATTTCCATGTGTTGGTGTAAATAAAATTTGTAACTTAAACGTGCTGTGAGTTTTACTTGCCAAATCCAGTGCGAATTCGTATCGAACGCTCGAAATTCGAACCATTTGGTGTCAGAAGTAGAATAAGGCCAACAAGTTGTGAAAATAGATCAGCAAGATGCTAAATTAGACCAGCACGGTGGCGTCAGCTACGTAAAGGTGGTCAATTTACTGAGGTACGTAAAGAAAAATGCGCCCAGGGTGGCAGAACTATGAGCAGAACAAAGTGGGCGGTTTGCCGAGTTAGACCAGAAACTCAACCAATTTCAGCACACCAAAGATATTTAAGTTAAAGAGCTAAGAGGCGAAATAAAGTCTCTTGAGGGAAAAATCGATGGCCAGTTCAAAGAATTTGAAGGACAAATCAGGCTGGAGCTTGAAAATAAAACTAACCAAGTATGTGATGGCCTGCTTTGAAACACATACCTCGCAAATCATTGGAGATGAGAGCGAAACAACGTTTTCAACTGAACCCGTTGTCGAAAGCTCAAGAGGAATTTTAAATCCTCCGACATTCGATAGCGAGATTCCATTTGACAATTTTAAGATGTCTTGCAAACTTTATCCGCAACATTAAAGAGCTATGAGCGGGTTATGACTTATGACTATACAATTTCGCGATTAACGGTAAATTATTAGTCGCCATCTTCATAATTCTTATACCAAAATGCGCAGATATTGTGCGGAAATAGGGCGGAAATATAATTGCTAACTCGCCGGTTTATATTCTTATTTGGGAAATACAAATGCCTTTGTAGTAGTATGCCTTTGTAGTTTTATTTTGCCTGATTAAAGTTATGTTTTGCATCTGGCGATCGATTAATTTGCCAGAAGCGTCTTAAGCGACTTTTCTCTGGTAACATTTTTTCTATATCAGCGGATGTTATGGTGTGTCTTGTATGTTTGCTCTTTGGTTTAGGCGAGGCCGAAATAGCTGCGTTGACTAGTAGATCATTAAAGTTTTCGATAGCAATGTTTATATCGTTAGCCGTCTGTAATGTAGACGTAAGGTCGATATGTGAACTGATGTACATCTTGAATTTCAACCAATTAGTGAAGGTGTTCGTTAGATAGTTATTCGTAGAACATGGCTTTTGGTCGGCCCAGGACTGTAGTAAGACCGGAGAGTGGTCAGAAGATAATTCTAAAAGTGGTGTAGCTTGGAGTATTTCTCGTTTTATTTTACTTGTGACTGCAAAATCAAGTACGTCAGGGATTTTTCGACGATTGCAAAAAATCTTTTGTAGATATCTATCGAAAAGTCATTATTTGGAGGGAAATATATTGAAGCGATGACTAAGCTTTCTTAGTCGATGTCCACACATACAGAGGTTGCTTGAATTTCCTCAGTGATATATTCATAGAAAATAATGGCAAATCCGTTTTTTTATAATAATAGCAGTTCCTCCTCTCATTCTGCCCAAGGGATGTTTTGTATCATAAACTTCGGTTAAGTGGGTTTCAGAAACTAACATAATATCAATTTCGTGTTTAGCTAGGAAATGTTCTAATTCGAGTTTGTGTTGGCTTATACCGTTTGCGTTTCAGTGGCATTTCTCTAGTGGAATTTATCGGAGACATTTTATTTTCTGGATCATAGTGGTTTGATTTTGTAGCATTGCTTGTAGCATATTTTGCGTTGTTGTTATTAATTGCATCATCATTTGCATGCAGTTATTCAGGGTAGATTCAACATTTGAGGATTCATCTTAGGCTTGCGTATGTTGGTTTGCTGGTTGGTGTTCTGGGCGAACGAGATCATTTGATGTATGTGGAGGTATATTGTTCTGCGCTTCTGCTGTAGTTTTATACTGCCTCCTGACGTGACAATTTACTAATATTGTGGTTTCCACCGCAATTGCTGCATTTCCGTTCAGTTGAAGAGTTCTTTGGTTTTGGGCAACTTTTGGTTTGGTGTAGTTCCCCGCATGCATCGCACACTGATATCAACTTGCAATATGTCCTTGAGTGACCATATTCTTGACAGTTTAAACACTGTATTGGTCCGGACCTTATTTTTGGTTCTTCAACAGTTATGCGTCTGTGTATGAGTTTCTTTAGTTTATATATTGGATGAAATCCTCCCTTTTTCAAAAAGCTTTCGGATGGATCCAGTTCAACTTTGATGGTAAATTCTGCTCTGTATCTTGTATAAACCTCATTCTATCTAGTAAAATAAATACTTCCGGTCCTGGAATATTATTATATTGTAAGCTGTTTTCTAGGATTTGATTATCAGTATAGTAGGGAGCATGCAACAGGGAATTTGTAAGATTGGATGTCGTTCTAAGAATATGATTTCGGATTACGTCAATGATGTAAAGGTCAATTTTCTTCGGCTTAAAATTATCGTATTGATTTTGATTCGATATGTAGTGAAGGAAATTCGTTTCAGCTTTACGAAAAATACTCCTGCAATGTCGTATGCAACGTCTTTCGAATATGCGTATTTTCTCCATATATGATGAACTGATATTGAACCAGATTGGGCATCCATACGTTATAAATGGTCTGATTAGTGCTTGATAACAGATAGTGTTCACGTCCTTGTGCACATATTTGGAGTAGAATATTTTCCTGTGACTAATGAATGCTCTTCTAGCTTTTATTAATTGTATATTGATATGCTCATTAAGGTAGCACAGCCTATCGATATTTATTCCAAGATATTTAACATTTGCCTGTTGTTGGATTATTGTATTTCCTATTTGGATTGTAAATTGTTTCCAATTTTTCCGTGTATCCCAGTTTGCATATGTGATCGGGTTGCGAAATATAATAGTTTCACATTTATCAGCATTGATCGCGATTCTCCACGTATGCAAATAGTCTTCGATAAAATTTAGTGCTGTTTGAAGCTTCTGTTGAATTGATATTATTTTAGACAAGGAACAGTAGATTACGATATCATGTGCGTAAGCTATAGTTAGAATATTTTCACTATTTAAATTTTCGCTGACTATCAATTTTTTTGTATATAAATTGAATAGTAGAGGAGCTCCTGGTAGTTACTGGTCCCTGCTGTAAGCCGTTACATATGTTGAAAATCATACTGGATTTTTCACTTCCAGAAGTTGTTATAAGATTTCTATTATACAGCATATCCTGTAATATTTCCAAAATTTCGGGTTGAAATTTCATCTTGTAAAGTTTATATAAAAGGCCATCCAACCATACTGATTCAAAAGCTCTGTTCATGTTGTGAACCCCCATGTTGTGGGTTTAATTTCGTTTCGCTGATCAGTAATACATTTGGTTTGTGTTGCTCAAGGAATTTGAGAAGGTTTAATCTTCTTGCAATGCTTTTAATTGAATTAACGTTTAGTGCGATTATTTTAATGTCACTCAAAATTTATTAATATGTCCAAAAGTTGAGCAATTTGCTCACTTTGTTGTTGAATGGTTTTTACCATCTGGTCCACTTTGGTCGATGGTGCTTGTATCGATAGGTTCTCCGGCTAATTATATTTGATCGAGTTTGTAAATTCAGCATACGTTCCGAATTCTGGATTCACGTAAGTGGATTGAAATAATCTGGGAGTTTTCGGGCTGTTGATGCGTTTTTCCTTTATTTTCAATTGTAATTTTTGAAGAGTTTGTTGGTAAATTGGGCATCCTCTGTACGACGCTGGATGTCCATTTTTCTTACAGTTGATACAGAAGATTTTTTCATTTTCAATTTTTTCTGTCACTCTGCATTCACCTGGTTTGTGGTGTTCAGAGCATTTAACACATCTGTAAATTAAATGACAATTTGCTGCAGAGTGGTTAAATCTTTGACAATTTTTGCATTGCATCATTTCTTTATTCTTTTTTAAATTCTCCCAAGTAACCCTTTGGTAGTTTAAGGCTTTTATGTTAACTATTGGACTAATGGACACGTTTGGTTCGAATTGAACTACGTAGAGCGGTAGTTTGCGATTAATTTCCATCGATCGTTTAGTTTTCATTTGTATTAAATCGGTTACTTTAACTCCTCCAATTTTTTCAATTTCGGCATGTAATTCCAAAATATTTCCATTTAGTGTTAAACCAGTTAGCACTAGCGTTTTAGGTTTAATATTTTTAGGAGTATACGAAAAAAAAGTTAGTGTTAACTTCGTTAAATACTTCCTTTATTTTAGTGTAGTCGCCCAAAATTTCAGTTAGAACCGAATGTTTTTCGTCATTTATTCTTTTTATTTCAAAATTATTGATATCTATTCCTTTGATCAATACAATCGTATTTTGGATTTGCTGGTTATGTATGTGGAGCGGCGGAGATTTGTTCTTACTCTTTTTGTTACTGTTGAACATGTCCCGGTTGTTGTCATAGGTTATATTTTTGCTGTTGCACCTGGTAAAGTTTGATGTCGTAGTTTTGGATGTGTATGATCCATTAACATTTAAATGTGTAGCTTTGATCGACTGTTTTAATTTTTCAAAATTTGTTGGTGTTTGAGGCATCCGTTTTCGATTAAAGTGGAAGTAGCGTCATTACCAACGTCTTCATCATCATCCATATCGTTTGGATTAATTAGTTGTTGAAATCTATTTTCATTTGTAAAGATTATTTCACTCATATTTGTTGTTGTATCACTGTGTTCAAGCTGTTTTTCATGAATATTATGCGATTTTTTAATTTTTCATTTTCAATTTGAAAATGTATTGTTGTTCGGCTTTAATGAACATTAGTTTTTGAATCACTCTGCTTCATTATTTTAATGTTGAATTGTAAACAGGATAGCGTTTACCAACAATTATTGGCGGTTTATGCCACACCTGTGTCTCTGAATCCAGCGATATTAGATATTATTTCAATAACAATAATGAATATATTATAATTAATTTTATTTAAAAAAATTAATTTTTATTTTTTCTCCACTGACACACAATTTTATTTTTCGATGTTTTCGCTACTGCGATCGACTTCGAACCGAAATAAATCTTAGTACATCTCTTACAAATTGATAGGGCAGTTGTTGAATTGCTGACATAATTTTGGTAGTTGGCACCAATGAATATTATAATAGCAAACAAAAATTTCATTAAATAAAAATTATAATATCGTTAAGTAGGCATTTTGCGGGTTTTACAGTCGGTCGGAGCTATTTGAATGTTGATATTGCGACTTCCTCTTATGACCTAATCGTTCTGCTAGTCTGCTCTTTTTGATTAGGTACGGATTTGCTTTGTCAATTCACAATTCTGTTAAATCAAATAACGATCAAATAAATAGAGCACAAGACGATATTTAATTATAAAATATTTTGTCAGAAGTGGGATTTGAACCCACGCCCTCAGAGAGGACCAGAATTCTCTACATACACACTTGAGTTTTTCAAGTAAGATTGCTCTTGAGTCTGGCGCCTTAGACCGCTCGGCCATCCTGACATATAATTTAGTTATGACAATAGCTTTTATTTAAATATAAAATGAAGTTTTTATATTTATTGTTATCAATATATTGCTAGGTTATAATCTTAAGTTAATCAATTTTAATTCTAATTACCGTACTGTATTAGCAATTAACAATGTACTATAATATTTTTTTCCAAGCATTACTACTGCTATAAAAACCGAGCTCATCAAAAATGTTGAAGAATGACACAATTCGTAGCTAACTTTAGAGCAGTCTCAGCACGTCAAATTAATTTTTCCTTTTTTCGCTAAATAGTGTTTTTAGTTTTTTGTTTAATTTTTAACATTAGTTTAATTATTGTGAGATTTATTTAATATTTATTTATAATGTGTATAATACCATTTTGTTAAATGTGATTTAATATAATTTCAATGCAGAAGAATTATAGAATTTATATTACCATTTGTTATAACTAAATGTGGCCTAGGATAAGTTTATGTGATTTCTTTGTATTTTTTAATTCTAATGAATACGGAAGAACAATTATTGAATTTGGATTTCGAAGAAACCAAAGAAAGTTTATTGAAGGAAATCAATTCAGAACCATTAATTACGTTGAATCAAGCTACGACACAATCGCATCAAAAAACGGATCAAAAATTATTGGAAGAAATCGATGACAAAAATAGCGTAATATCATTATCAAGTTCATCGACGACCGAGGAAATTTGTTTAGTGCCGGAGATAAACTTTGACGGCTTAAATCTGGATACTGCGGGTGATAGTCGAGAATCACAACCTCTTTTAGGGGGTCGCGATACTCATGACAACATAACAAATCATGTTCCAGGTATGCAATTATTTCAACAATTCTATAACCATATAGAACATTAAGCATATGTTTAGTCTATGTATTCTAAATTCAAAAACTGATTATTTTGTTTAAGTAATTTTTATCACTACTATCTGTGAACAATATGTATAAAGTTTATATTTGATATTTATATATAAAAAAATTCATACGTATATAGTGTATTAGTCATTTTGAGTTTGCGACAAAAACGTCACAATGTTTTTATAAAAATCTTGGAATATTTCATTGAATAAGTAAATTTTTGCTTTTATTTTAATTAATTCATACTCTTATCATGACAATACGATTTAAGTTGAATTGTGTAATTTTTTAATCAATACTGTAAACTAATACAAAATCATTATGTACATATGTATTTTAATTACTCATTAATGGAATAATTAATGGAATGTGCCTCGTTTTGTAAGAATTGTAGTGTACATTTAGGATGATTTGATTTCAATTGATTACTAATCAGTTTCTTGGATGTTCATTTTAGATGGTCTTGCTTTCCTACTAGCTAAGTAGAAAAAGCTTACAGCCGAAGTAAATGCCAAAAAGTAGATATTTTGTTAGGGCTGAAGTTTTATAATATGTATTCACAGAAGTTTTCTAAGCTTATGAATTGTTTTACATGTTTTAATATAAAATTTGATCAACACGGTTTTATTAATGTTGATAAGCATGTAATTAAGCTACTTCAGATTAAAATGAATGTTCCATTTTTTAATATGCGGATATTTACTTAAACAAAACTGCATTACTGATTTAAATACAGATGTAAATTGTTGCAGAAGCATTGCACGATGTTTTGACGAACCTTTTTGAAAAACTTACCGAAATTTCTAAAGCAGTTCGTGTGTTGATTCTAATGGTCTGGTATTAAAACAAGTAAATATGCAGTTATGAACATGTATAGTTAGTAGAACGAAACATTTTGTGTATATAGGTACAACGAATGACTTCGGTTTCCTTTGCAGTTTAAATTTCTTGCTATGTAGCTAGCTATTTACTTATATTGCAATTTTATTCTGTTGAACATTTATTGTACTTTTATTAAAATCACCAATAGAGATATTATTTAACAAAAAATTAAACATTTAAACATTTTGGTTTGTATTATTATTAAATGTTAAATGTAAAATCATTTTCTTATCTCATTTTCATGGGCCGTTAACCTGACATTCACAAAATTATATAAGTAAATGTTTAAGCGATATTATTTCCATATTATATTTAAGTTTCTAGAAACTAATAATTCAAAGTACATTATTTTTATCTATGAGTAACTTGTATATTATTTTGAAATTGCATTTTTAATTTATGCAGTTCATACATCGTGAATGTGAAGTGCGTTTTTAAAAACGAATAATAACTTTATTCTAATTTGTACGGTACGGCATTATCTACATACTTCAAAAGAAGTTATTATTTTGAAGCTACAAAAATTTCCTGTAGTATGACTCCACTTGAAATTACGTTCATTAGATTAACTGATAATTTGATAAAATACTATGTAATATCAAAATATGAATTATAATTTAAATGTGCCCAGTGATTCAGTAATTTCTACTAATCAGACTTTAGAAAATACTTGTATGTATGTATACATATTATTGAATTCTTCTTTAAATAAACGTCAATTTTAGATATGTATGCAATATATAAATTGGAGCAGCAACATTTTCCTCAACTAGTCATTAAAATTGACGTTATGGCTAAGTTATGACGAATAATTTATCGTTTAATAGCATTACAAAAACTAAAATTCTATTGCCTCCTCTATGTATAATTGAGGCTTGGTGATTAAATTCAATTTTGTTCTTAAATTTTATTTGAGGTCTGAACACGAAATTATTTACGAAACCATCTAAGGTGGATTTTAGGAATTTGGTCGCACATGATTAACTTCAAATGTGTGTTTTTAGTTATTTTATTTTTGGACATGTACACTTAAATCTCGGTTATAATTTAATATGTATTTATATGGGTTTAAAAAAAGCTGGATGATAATTTTGGTTAACCTTTACTAAATTTCATATTTGAAGTTGTGAGATCGAGATTTTGTACAAAATTTCTACACAGAAATCTATTGAAAGGCAATCATTTTAAAAACATATTTGTAAATGATTTTCAAGTGAGTTCTGTAAACGGCAGAATTTGGAATATGGGTTACACTATTTATTTAAATATACTTAGTATTGGATTATTTTCCAATTGGATTATTTTCCATTAATTTAATGATTTTTTTTTAAATAATTATTCGAGTAGCAGTTCGTCATAATCCTATAAGAAGAGTCGTTTGTAACGTTGCGAGATCAAGATTTTTGGTTTGATTTTGATCTATTGAAGGGCACTCATTTTAAAAACAGCTATGTAAATGATTTTCAAGTGACTTCTGTAAACGGCAGAATTTGGAATATAGATTATAGAATTTATTTAAATATACTTATTTACTATTGAACTGAATTTTTAAGAATTTCATCCAAGCCGATTCAAATTCTTTATAGACTACTCTCTCAAATTCGTTAAAAGACTATCAAGCTTTAAAATTTATTTTAAAAATAAACGCGAAGTTTTTGATAATAACCGAATTTAATGAAATTTTTTTAACCTTTCGTTAGGCGCGGGGGAAAATCAACATAGAAAGGCACTGTGTATCACAATAATACATATTTTAAGATGCCTTGTATTACCTAATATATATTTTTATTTGTTTTTTCTTTTCGTTTTTATTTATTTTAAGATATTATACAGTAGTACATATTCGTTTAAACGCACAACTGCTTTTAAGCAATTTGATGTGAGAAATGATAAAACATAAATCAAAGTGCATTTAAGTTAATATATTTCAAGATTCAATGTATGAGTAATTAATATATAATTCTGAATTCAAACAAACAAAAATATTTACATACATACTTTTTTCAAACAGTTATTTTTAAGAGCAATGTTATTAGAAGAAATATTCGTTTAAACGCACTTAGGAAAAATAATACAAATGTTATATTTAATAGTTTATTGATTTTCAATTTCTTTGAATAACTTCAAATATTCTATTTGGCATCGAATTTACCAAGTTTTGAAGTATTTCCGGATTGATTGCAGCCCAAACTTCTTTAATTTTCAATTGAGATCCATAACCGTACGAAAAATGTGATTTTGAGGCTTTTGACCGTAAATCCGGCGAACCATGATGCCCCATAGGTTTTCCATGGGATTCAAGTCAGGACTACGTGCTGGCCATTCCAGAAGAGGGATCTGGTGCTCCTTAAACTACTCCAATGACACCCTTCAGACATGGATTGCAGCGTTATCCTGCTGAAAGACGCAGTCATCGCCCATTTTCTCTTCCATAAAAGTAATACGAACGTCTTCCAACATTTCGTTGTACATGGCCGAGTTCATTTTTGGAGGAACAAAACAAATCTGAGCCTTTCCAGTTGCAGAGAACGCCGCCCACACAATAACACTGCCACCACACAAGTTTCTTTTCGATATTTTAACATCATTACTTCGAAGATCATGCCAATAACAGCTCATGGAGTCAGGACGGTCTAAATTGAATTTCTTATCGGAAAAGACTATTTTATTCCATTGGGTTGTCCATTGCATATGTCTACGAGCAAATTCAAGCCGTGCTATTGTGTGGTGTTGTTTAAGCGATGGTTTGCAAAGAAACTTCTTCCATTTAATGTAAGGAGTCGATCGCAAAATATGGGATACATGATTTTTTGATACTGGTAGATCAAGCTTTCTTTGAATTTGCGTAGCATTGAGTTTATTTTTGTTGGCCTCGTGTTTAATCATCCCAATTTGTCTCTTTGACATTTTTTGATTACCTTTTGTTGGTTTCTTAAAACCATATACCATTCTCCTTTTTTTTAATAGTTGCGGACGACAGACTCAGATCGGTTTAATTAGACGTCCGATTTTGCGATTTGAGTATTTGTTTTTGTGGTAAAAATCAATTTCAATTTTTTCTTTCTCCGACAAGTATCTTCTGGAAAAACATGAAGGATTCACTATAGCGTTTTATATTCGCGTTTAAAAAAGAGATAACTTACCAATCTATTTTCTAAACGAAAGAAAAAAAAATTAAAATTTTATTAACTTTAAAAAATACGAACAATTTTGTGCTGCGTCTAAACGAATATGCCCGGCACATATGCAGTACAATAATGAAATGCGCAATAATCATTATTACAACAACAACAACAATACGAATTTTTTCCGTAAACAAGAATGATTAACTTCAGTACATTAATTTCATTTGGCGAAGGTTGCCGAATGTAAACGATTTTCTTTTTAATTTAAAAAACACCAAAAACAAATCAAGTGCGTTTAAACGAATATGTACCACTGTATTTAGAGGCAAGTAAATCTTTTTATTTACTGCTTTTTATTTACAAAGTCTAAAATAGCTACAATTTTGAAACTCTATGTATCAATTTGAGAAAAAAACACTGTGTATCAATTTGATAACCTGCGCCTAACGGAAGGTTAATAATTATTCGAGTAGCAGTTTGTGATAATTCTATAAGAAGTCAGAATCGAATTTTTATCCTTAAAAAATAGTTTTATGTTTATATAGTAGTATGACATAGTATATGACGAAAGATAGATGAAGTGAAAAGCGAGCTGCGAATGCTGAAGTGCTTCAGATTGCAAAAAATAAAAAGAAAGTAAATTAATACCTTTTAAACAAAGAATATAATCAGCAATATTCGGGGTGCCGGGTTCGGTACCCGGCGGTGAGTAGGTTTCTAGAAACAAGGAACGGATTTTACTTGTAAAATATGTGACTATATTTTATTGGCCATTGAGTCAATGACCACATATGCCCAAACGATCATAAAAGATATACTTACATATAAATTGTATTAAAGCGAATAACGATACAAATTTTGATTTGGTTATTCACTGTTGTGCCTTTTCATAATTAAATGTAAATTGTATTAGAGGTAAATTAACTCTGAAAAAGGAATCTATTGTAACAAGTAAATTTTACTAGCAAAACTAACTAAATGGTATCGCGTATAACTATCTATATAAAATTGAAAATTCTAGAAGTAAATAATAGTTTTAGTGATTTAGTGTTAAATTGAGTTGAAATTAAATTGAACCCCCTTACATATAAATTGTAACCGGACAAGTGGTGCAGTGGTTAAAGCTTTGGCACTTGGACCGGGAGGTACTGGGTTCTCGAATCCCATCAGAGGCTAGATGCAAATCGAATTTTCATCATCGATTACAATCGGTGATGTTAATAAACACAACTAAGACCCTCTGATGGAGTGTAGAATTCAGCGCCGACCCACCGTCCATGTCAATGTACAGGTTGACATGGAGCTTGCAATGTGCAGGTGGTAATACTGTAGTTGTGTGAGTAGGTGAATAGGTGAATAGGTTAATGATGTAGCGTGAATGCGTGGTATCACAATGGGCCAAAAATGGCCTAAGTGTCAACCACTGAAACCTAACCATATAAATTGTATTAAAGCGAATAACGATACAAATTTTGATTTGGTTATTCACTGTTGTGCCTTTTCATAATTAAATGTAAATTGTATTAGAGGTAAATTAACTCTGAAAAAGGAATCTATTGTAATAACTAAATTTTACTAATAAAACTAACTAAATGGTATCGCGTATAACTATCTATATAAAATTGAAAATTCTAGAAGTAAATAATAGTTTTAGTGATTTAGTGTTAAATTGAGTTGAAATTAAATTGAACCCTGGTTTCGTGCGTATGAAAATAATATAATTGAGAATGAAAAAAAAAAATATTTTTATGATAGATAATGACGTCTCGTATGAAATGAATTAAATAAATTTGACAATTGCTACAATTGAAGTAAAATAATCTACTTTTCGTATCGGCTAGTAGCTAGTTGTTTGGCGCAGTTGGTTATCAAAATTGAGGTTTTGTTTTAACATTATTTTAGATTTTTTGGGAAAAAGTTGAGGTTTCTTTTCGGCAGAGAACAAAGAAAACGATGCAATACATTGTTATATTGAATTTTCACATATGGATGTCTTAAATTTACAAGTTACAGTTGTTTAATGACGCTACTTTTGTTAATTTCAAAACAATGGGGAAAAAAATTCGTGTGTTGATTAAACACTGTTTTTTGATGGGGAAAAATACCGTTCGAGCAAAGCAGTGGTTTAATAAGTGTCTATTCGGACTTTGCACCAGGAAAATCTACCATCATTGACTGGTACCATACCAATTTTGCCTTTGACATAGTGCATCATCTTGATGAAAGAGCATTTTTTTCTTCTTGATTTTTTAAGTCCATTTCTTCTTTTGTGGATTTTTTATGTTTTCTGGTGTCACAGCCTCATTTGGGCGTCCAGAGCGTATGCCCCACGCTCTGGACGCCCAAATGATGCTGTGACACCAGAAAACATAAAAGATCCACAAAAGAAGAAATGGCTAAAAAATCAAGAAGGAAAAAATGCTCTTTCATCAAGACGATGCACTATGTCACAAGTCGATCGCAACAATGGGAACTTTGCACGAATTGCACATTAAATTGCTTCCGCATCCACCGTATTCGCTAGATTTGGCTCCACTTGTTTTCAGACCTAAAAAAAGCTCCAGGGAAATAGATTTGGCTCCAATGTAGAAGTGATTGCCGAAACTGAAGCTTATTTTGAAAAAGGGATTGAAATGTTATAGAGGCATTGGACTGATTATAAATCGAATTATGTTGATGAATAAAATGTATTTTCCTCCCAAAAATTGTGTTTTCTTTGTTAGACTTGGAACTTGTCAGCCGGTGCATACATTCGTGATAAAAAAAGTCATAATAAGTTTTTTTTAAATGGGCCCTTCGTGGGCTGTTGTAATATCTTTCTAATTTAAACTACAACTTTCAGCTTTAAAGCCAGTAGTAAATCGTTTCTATGACAATTTTATCATAATTCGAAAAATGTACAACTTAAAAAAATTTCGTTTGATTCGTGATCACATATTTTTAAACCATCTGGTACTACCGCACTAATGAATACTAGCACCAAGAGTAATTTGTTAAATCTACATTTATCAGTAATTTATCTGATTATTTATTTATTTATTTTATTTTCAAATAGCTCTTAAACTAATTTCCCAGTTTACAGTACAATATATATATGTACATCATCTACTTAATAATTATGAAATTTCTTTTAACAGTTCTGCCCTAAAATTCTTTATGCTACTACAATTTCTTATATTTTCCGGTAACTCATCATACATCGATATACCTTTGTCAAATATCGATTTTTTACTTCTAGATTGTCTTTTAAACTCTAAATAAAACTTATTCTTATTATTTTCCATTTTTATTATTAAAAAAATCTCGAAATTTCAAATTATTGAAAAAACGTCAAAGTTATACTTAAACATTTCAGTTACATACCATATAAAACATTGACAAACAAATTTCTTCAGTTTTTTAAGTTTCAACAGTTATACAGGGTGTCCACGATGGATGGTATTATATCGAAGGGAGTAAAAGAGCATTCAAATACAGAATACCATATCAGCATAGTTAGCCAATGAATACATATCATTCATTTTCACACAAATTGATAGAATTATTTAATTTATTAGGTGTTTGGTCACATACGTTATTAGATACTAAACTTGAAGGTGAAAAAACATAATTTAAATATCGTACGTGTCTCATTTATCAGTATGTATACATACTTTGTTTTAATTATCGCGTTCATGGTTTCTTCACAGCCTATTTTGAAATCAACGAAACCTAGGAAGAAATGCCATTATATTGTTTAATAACCAGGATCACCATCTCACAATCATAGTGAAAAATAAACACCTCAACTGAACGAGCTCGTTTTCAAAATAAATGAACTTTTATACAATTTTTTCTGTTATTTTTAGTTTGAGTGGAAAAGTTATTACTTTTTCGGCCAAATAAAATATCAACTTAACATTTTGTAAAAAGTACAATTAGGTCTTAATCGAATATGACCGATATCAGTAAAAAAGAGAAAACGATATTTTTTAACTTTAACAGCAACGAATTTCGAATATCCGTAGTACTTTTTGCTCCGATTTGAATGCTCTTCCATCTCCTTCAATATAATATCGTCAGTCTCGGACCCCTGTATATACATTTTATACAATTTTATTGCTAATACTTGGTATCTATTTTGTTTTAGTTTTCGTATGAAAACTGGGCAGTGTTTCATGATCAACGCGGTCCTTAAACCCCAACGTTTCTTTCATTCTAATGTTCTATTCCACATTTAATTTTTCATGTTGTAAGACAAGTACACAATCAGTATTTAGAGAATTAATTCCCACCAATCAGAACACTCACTTGCATAATGTCAATACACTCGCACGACTACCAAAGACAAAACTTTTCATGATAAGTTTTATCGCTTATCGCTTTGAAACTCGTACGTCTCATCGTTTACTACTCTAGTCGCAGTCTTATTATATTCAAATACGTCTTCGTGCAACCTAACTTATTTTCAATAAATAAGTTTCTAGAAATAAGTCTCGATTTTATACATTCCTTGAGAGTACATTATCTTATCGCTCATTGAAATGAGTGATGATTGAGTGATGATTTTATGAGTGATACTTTATCGAAAAACAAAAAAGAGATAAACAAATAATTTATTCTAGTAGCGTGCGATCGCAATATAGAAAGCAAAATTGAAAAGCGAAATAGAAAGCAATTTTATTTTAGGAAAAAGAGATATAATGTTCGATACATATCGAAAAAAGTGATTTTACAACATGCCACCCCTGCACGAAGACTACAAATATAGAATGAACATAGATGTCCTTCCTGTAACATTTCTCCATCAGCATTCTAAGGGTAAAAGTTTGGCCGGTTGTGGATCTATTTGGGAGAAAGATCATCGTTCATAGAAAGCATCTTTGGTTTGATTGGATTTATTTGCACTTGGAGCATGCTCGTTTACAAACGAAATATTAAAGTGCAAATCAGGTTTCTAACAGAACATGGATTCTGTTGCCTTTTCAAAATCAATTCAAGTTGAATTTTGTATGGTATACAGTGTATAATATACACTTTTAATAGTGTGCTGTCATTTTGCATCATTGTGTGTGTGTCAAATCCACATGAAATTTCGCCAAAATTTTGACCCGATTTTATTTATAAATGATACCATCGGTAGTAAAACAATACATTTCGTCTGCTCGCGATCAAAGGAAAAAATGACAGATGATAAGTAAATAGTTTCGATTTCATTTTTTTGTGAATTTTTCATTTATATTTAGATAAAACTTAAAAAAAATAAATGTTATTATTGTTTTTAATAAATTTATTATTCCTCAGTTTAATTATACATTTATCTATATTTGTATGTGTTATTTTTGTAAATAATATTGAGAACCAAAAGTTTAATAAATTATAAAGTGGATTATCTGTGGAAATATGAATGATAATGAAATTACTTTTAGATTTATTTACTAGGAATTAGATTAAATTATTTAGGAAATTAACACAACACTTTATTAATTTAAATAGTATGGTGAAATTTAATAAATTCACAAATTATGTACATAACATATTATATTATTCTTAAATGACGTCAAAACACAAAACACATATACCAATATTTTCACCACTATTATGACGCTTCGGTAAAATTCAAGTTGAATTGTAAAAGCAACAGAATCCATGTACCGATTATTTTTGCGTAATCTATTTACAATTTTCTTTAGCGCTGTTATTGTTTAAATTTTGTTCTAATTCTGTAATTCAGCCAGCGGCTACGAATTGCAAGTAAAGTATTTTAATCAACGATTCAAAGTTTTGTGTTTTAATTTTTGTACTGCACTACATTTTTGTTGTTCCTTGTCTATTACGATGTTAAAAATTAAAATATATACATTTCATTCATTATCCGTGTATTGACGTGTAACAACAATAAAAAATGTTGAACTGTAACTGTGGGAATCCGTATCATTTCCACGTGAAACTTTTGGCGACGATTAGTGTTTTGTTTTTAATTTATAGCACATAACCAGTCTAGTGTATATTATACTGGTGTAGAGTGGAGTATCATAATACGAAAATTATATTATTTTCATTTTACAATTTTCAGAATTATTTTAAATAGAACATACTACTCGTATATTGATTTGAAAACATATTATTTATTATGAATTTTTTTGTTTCGTTTTTATTTTAAAAATAAAAGTATTTTCATTTGTGTACATTGATTGTGTTTCTCTTCATACGAAGTCAGTGCAAAATATATTTATCGCAAATAAACACACATTCGGTTCGTAGTTTTTTTCTTAAAATAAAAAATAGTGAAAAGTAATTCTAGTTTCATGTACATAATAGTGTTAAATAGCTAGTCATAATCATACAAGATAGTGAAAAGTGTTTAATTATTTGTAATATGCAACAAAATCAAATTTCTGATTTTAAATCTGAAAGGGATAATCACATTGAAAATGATGGGGGATGTGATTATGAGTACGATCGTGATGAACAAATTGTGGATGAGGATGGTTTTGATGCAAATAATGATATCGAGAATTGGATAAGGAATACTTCTGTTGAAGGTGATTTTATATTATTAATGTGGTGTAACGTATGCGTTTCTACGTAGTCAAAAATTAATTCTTATTTTAATTTTTTTTTTGTACTTTGGTGTTCATTTATCGATACATACATATGTAATTTTAATGATTATCGATTTTTGCTTATAAAGTTTATGTCCATATTGTTCTGTAAATTGGAGTAAAACTATTTGTCTTACTACACTATTTTTTATATCACTCGGAGGAATGAAATTTGTTGATTATAATTTTGTGTGACGTATAACAAAAAATGAAAATACCAATTTGTGTAGTGCCTATTAATTAAATTTTGTTATTTAACATAACATACGTGGAATGTGACTACGAAGTTATATATAAAATAGTGTCTCACAAATACGAGCAATATGCTGTACACGTGTCGTTTTGTTTGATAGTGATTGCAAAATACTGTTGCAGTGGTGTTGGCGCCAAGATGTTGTCAAAATTTAACTTTTACATTGATTCAAATTGTTATGCTACTAAAATTTAGGTTGATGCCGGTACTTGTCGCTCGTATTAGTTGATTGAAAAAAAAAATCAATTTATAAATTCGTTTCTAAAGTTATTAGCTTATCTTATCTGTGGATTCTATCGATATTATTTTTTTGTCCGAATTGTTGATTAATATTTTGATAGTAACGATTAACAGGATTGTGTGGACTTTGGTGTATTTAGTATTTAGTGCAGCGTTAGGTAGACGATCCTCAAACAGGTCGAATGTTTATGTTATAATTCCATTGTAATAATGA
This sequence comes from Nephrotoma appendiculata, assembly GCA_947310385.1. NCBI lineage: Eukaryota > Metazoa > Arthropoda > Insecta > Diptera > Tipulidae > Nephrotoma > Nephrotoma appendiculata. The sequence continues at coordinate 242,812,547 of OX371223.1, read as the reverse complement.
AAATGCACGATTTGACGAACCCGGTTCCTCGCGGTCCAGCCTTGCGACTCGATGTTGACAACTTGCTTATTTTAAACATCTCAATATAATTGCAAGGGGATTTGGTGTGTTGTTTATGTACTTCAAATGACAAAACATTTCCAAATAAACTGTTTTTTGAATAATTCACCACCGCTCTCTTAACTCTTTCAAGGGCGTTGGTTTAAAATTTGAACCACCAAATCAAGCAACATAACAAGACAGTGGTTCAAATTATAAACCACCTATTTATTAAATTCCTTATCAATTAATAAAATAGTGTGCACATATATTTTCTAGCAACTAATAGCTAAACTACAAAAACAAAATTATATTACATATATTATTCTTTAGTAGATATTAAGTAGATTAGTAGATACTACTAACTGAATTATTAATAATTTACCTTTTTCTAATAAACCGAAAAAATAAAAATTCTGCCCCTCTAGCAATATTTTGCTTTTTTATTTTTTTGCCCTTGAAAAAGTTAAGTGTGTTTATATCAAGCGTACATTATTCTAAACATGTAGCTTAGTATAATTCACTTTTTTAATCGATAGAGCTGTATCTAGCGCAAACTGCAGCTGCTTAAAATTTGAGCATATAATTATTTAAAGTGGCTGCGTTTCTGCTTATACCAATTATAACTAACGTTTCTGATTATACTTTTTATTTAGGAACACTTCGAAGACCAATAAAACTTCTTGTTTTGTCGAAATGCGATCAGTTCTGCAGAACTTAAAGAAATGATAGCATTCGTAACCCGAGAGCGGAAAAATAAATGAAGTTTGCTGGAAAACTTCAAGTTTCAAAGACGGAATGAACATATAGTTGTGTTGGTTAAATCGGTTTATTCCGTTTTCTAAATTATTGCTTAATTGAACACCGATTTTTCGAAATGAGTCGGACTCTACAATAACATGATGTTTTTTAAACCGCATTGCGACTGTTTTCGAATGTTTAACTATTTATTATTATTTGCGATCTCTACGTCTCCCACTAGCTTTCACATCCCATGAAGGGATTTTGTCGCCTACACTATCGTCCTACATCCGTCCCAATCCATCGCTCTTCATTCTTCAGTTTCAACATCCTATTATGCGTATATCTTGTTTGACGACCTTTCGGGGCCTTCTACGACGCATACGGGATGGTCATTGATGGAACACTTCTGAGAAGACCTTACAAAACGTGGCCGTGCCATTTAACTCGATTGGATTTGATGAATCCGCTGATATCGCTGATATTTGTTTGCAACTTTAATTGTACCCAAGAAGTCACGAATGACCTACCTCTCCAAGGTAGATAACGATCTACAATTCTAAGAGGTCATGTTCTAGATCTCGCTTCCGAATTCTTAAGAGTGCTTCATAAAGTGCGAGCTTGCAAGACTGCGATAGATGTTTAAATCGCAATAATTTTACTTGAACGCAAAAAACTCGTTGTTCGGCTGCGGTACGGGCTTTTATTTCTACCTGCGTATCATTCAATGATGTTATAACTGACCCGAGGTATTTAAAGTTTTTAACGCTATCAAAATTATGGTCGCTAATTCCGATATTTTACATGGGGTTGTTCCTGGGCGTTGTTAAAAATTTCGTTGCTGTATGAAACTGTCCACGATATCATCTACATATATCGAAGAATTTTGTCTGTCTGATTTATTAAATATACAACGCGACGTTTCAATGCTGCTTGAAGCAACATTATTTGCGATCGGACTCATATTTTAGCTATAACTTACCGGGATAGTGACACCTCACTCTTCTTACAACTTCTAGCCCTTTAGACTTAAAATGCAAAATGTGCTCAGACTAGAATGAAATAAATGAGTGCACTGTTCCATTATCCACCAAGTTATTATAGGGCTAACAATGCTATCCAAGTCTGGCTTACGACGTACATCGACTGGCTGATGATACCACCGCGATACATTTCTTATCACGTGACTAATTCATAGGTATTCAGATTTCATCGATTGGTTTATCTCATGGGGATGAGCGTTAACTTTCGCTTATATATGTAACTGTCGGGCGTATAAATGTTTCGAACAATGCAAGTTTCCAGGACTGCGATATAGATATTTAAATCGCGCAGTTCATTCACAATTTTGGTCATCACTAACAGATTTTTAAGTCAAGCCATTTGATAGAATGGCCAAAAGCTAACACATTGTTAATTTTAACACCAATGAAATCTGCAAATAGAAGAATTTGTTCCGATTAGATAAATATGGATGTTGGCTTCTCAAGTCGGGTTTTCCTTATCACGAACTCTAGTGGCTATTCAAACAAAACAGACGTGAATGCATGACCCGATCATGTATACTCAAAGTTATTTCAAAGGGGTTCGAAACCACTTCCTGGCCGTACATATTGCTGGTTTATGATATTATTGTACTCCAAACAATTCCCAAGATCATGCAAACTATTGCTTATTGTAGAGATCTGTCACAGAGGCTTTTGACCTGGAGGAACCGATCCTTCTATGAGATAATTCCATCTGTCTGATCGAGTGAATTTTTAAAGAATGGCTACCATATCGAGATAACATTAGCTTCATTGGATGGAGCTTAACTCCATTCCTTGGTTTTAATGGCTGATATTGAACGTATGTTTTCTGTTGCAATCTTTTAAGTTTCTAATTGTCTCTGGGATCATTTATCACTTCCATTATTCATAGAACCTACGCACGTTTATTTTACCGAATAAATAAAATCATGTCGTTTCTCTATCTTGAAATGGTTATTTGGTTGATGGCGGTTGATGTCGTTATACCTGTGACAAGCATGTGATCGCTGTCTACATATATCGGCCCTTGATAAATTCGAACGTCAGAGATAATAGTTTCCAGGTCATAACGTGATCGATTTGATTTTCCGTTATCCGTCATTCGATCTTTAGTTACTTTGTAGATTCTCTTGTGTGGACAAAACGTGCTCATTATTGTTAAATTAATTATAATAACTAGTTTAGAGACGCAGATGCCGTTGTAACACGACTCGATTAAAGTCGCTAACACTGTTTTTAATGTCATGACTTAGGATTTTATTAATGTTGGTTAATGGAGTTAACTCTTCACAATTTTCTTAATTCACATTTGAAAAGAAGTTGTACGAGGGTTGCCTTTTATTTTTCGGGATTAGAGAACAAAAACAAATACATATTTATTTATTATAAATGGCTTTATGTGCGATTTACATGTTCCATTTTTTTTCAGTAAAAAATGAAGGGTTAAGTATATTACGATTTTCGTTTGCGAAATTCCAGTAAAATAAAATTGGATTTTTTCTTTTTAATTTGAGCAAATGTTGTTTACATATGGCTGACTTTTTTTTAACTAGTAACTTTTTGTTATTTGCGTGCTGCTCTATTTTTCAATAAAAAATTTGTTGGGAACATGTAAATCGTCCATTATTATTTTTCAAAATATTCCCCATGAAGATCAATAAACTTTTGAGTGCGTTTGGACCAATTTTCGAATCACTTTCTCCACTCCGATTGAGGTAGAACCAAAACACGCATTTTGAATGCATCAACGTTGGCCTCGCAATTTATTTTTGATTTGCGGGAATAAAAACAAAGGCCTATTGACTTGTGTGAATGTTTACGATTAGTTCCATTTTTTGCACTGAAATGAAATTTTGAAATCACTATAAAAAAAAGCGGCGGTATAAAAAGACGTTCTGAGTAAATACTCTGTCAGTAGATCTGACGGCAAAAAAGTTAAAATGATTGAGTCTATTTTTCTATGTTAATTTTTATTTTCATAAAGTATGCCGTGCTAAAATTTCATGTAAAAAAAGACTCAGGGTCTATTTTTTAATTCAACCCGAGCAAGCAGGCTTACCCCGGGTAGTGTACACCGAGCAAAGGTTGTACTGGGTAAAATTATCCGGTGCGCATAGAGTAAAAAATTGTTTTTTACTTAGCACACTCTTCGTACACTGACATTAATTTCAGTGTAAAATTTGAAGAACCGAGTAAGCTCGGTGTAAGCACAGTTCACAAATAAAAACGCAGTGTGCAGAGTAAAATTACTCAGGTTGAATAAAAAAACACAGAGTATTTTTTGAAAGCGCACTGCTTGCTCAGGTTGAATTAAAAAATAGGCCCTCAATCAGCTTATTTTTAATGCGCTAGATGTCACTACCCCGGACATTTATAGTTCTCAATACTGTCTAAAATGAAAGAGACGTTAGTTATGTCGATATTCATTGATTTTTTCTTACTCCCAAAATGTTACCCTCGTAGTAATATTTTTTTTCAATGAAATATTTTGACAGCAGTTGGAGTACCATAGGGTACCATAGGGTACTATTTTTTCTTCAATGAAAATCGACATTACCAAATATCAACACTAGGATTGCTCAATCCCGATTTATAAAAGGCAACCCTCGGACGATCATGTCAGAGACAGTTCAGAGAAATTCGAACTTTGATTTAAAAAAATTATGAACATTTAAATTGACATCTAGAATCAGATTTCCAAGAATGAATTTGTCTTCGGTCTGTATGTTTAGGGTATTTTGCATTAACTTTTTAAATAATTAAACAATTTTATTTCTGAGAAACGAGTTATAAACTTTGACAAAACAGTAAAAGCGTGATATTATAACTGTCACTAGTGGTACTACTCTGGCCTTCCTTGGGGATTTGAAAAATATTATCATAGCATTTTTGTGTAAATTGTATTTTTTTGGCCTGCTGATGAATAAGTTCGGTGTAAATACTTTTTGTTTTTTAATTCAACTTAATACCGGATTTCCATCGTCATAGTATACAAGTAAAGGGTTATCCAATTCGAGGTTGATAAAGTAAACTTAAAAAAAACACACAAAATATTCGGAATGTATTGTAATTTTTATTTCATTTTACAGATTGATCCTTGCCATTTTTAGTTAAACAAGATATCATTCAAATGTCCTCCACGGGACTTCTTACAGGCCTTGATTCTTTTGAGGTAATTTTCAATGACTTTTCGGCACATTTCGGGCGGTATCTCGGCCATTACCTTACGAATATTAGTTTTCAATTCGTCAAGAGTTTGAGGATTGTTTGCGTAAACACGATCTTTCGCGTAGCCCCACAAAAAGAAATCCAAAGGCGTTAAATCACAGGATCTTGGAGGCCAATTGACATCAGCCAATCTCGAAATCAAACGTCCAGGAAATTTCTCTTGCAAAAGATCTCGATTTGCTCGTGTTACGTGACTGGTTGCTCCATCCTGCTGGAACCACATATCGTCAAGATCAAATCTTCGATTTTCGTAAAAAAATAATCGGTTAACATGCGGCCATAGCGCTCAGAATTGACGGTAACGGTTCGTCCATGGTTGTTCTCAAAAAAATACGGCCCAATCACACCACCAGACCACAATGCGCACCAAACAGTGACTTTTTCCGGGTGTAATGGCTTCTCTACAATCAATTGTGGATTTTCTGAGCCCCAAATTCTACAGTTTTGCTTATTAACGTATCCACCAAGCGAAAAATGAGCTTCATCACTGAAGAAAATTTTGTTCGAAAAATCAGCATCGACGGATTTAATAATTTTAACGCGTTGGTCGATTGTTAAATGCTCCATATTCTTAAATGGCAGAATGTCAACTAGATAAATGACAGCGTACTTGACGTTTATCTTTGACAGATGTCGGTATACAGATTTCTACTTTATCAACCTCGAATTGGATAACCCTGTATAATAGTATTATAATATTAAAGTATTACGATGGAAAACCAAAGTTGATAGTATAATAGTTTATTAATAAAATATTTCAGTATACTATCTATCAAAATATAATACGTAGCAAATATTATTTTTAACGTTATAAATTTAACAGTGTAAAAGTAAATTTAATTTTCGTAGCTTATCCATTACCATTTTTAATATTTTCTCGCCGCAATGAGAAATAATTTGTTGGCTGATTATCGTTATATATTATTCTTATATAGTATGTGTCAAATAAATTAATAATATCCTTTTTATTAAATGATCAATTCGAGCGCAGGCTTAATCCAAACCGTACGATGGAAAACCAGCTAGGCTTGATAGTATAAGAGTATTATACTATTATTCTATTATGCTATCGACGATGGAAACCTGGTATAAGTAATTTCACTGTGTACACTGCGTTTTTACTGAATTGTGCTTACGCTGCGCATACTCGGTTCTTCAAATGTTTCTCTAAAATGAATGTCAGTGTACGAAGAGTATGCAAAGTAACTAGCCATGTTCCATTGGCGTTAGTAAATCACTCGCAAGTACTTCTAGCTACTACTCAATCAACATTTTTGTTTTCTTATGTTTTACTTCTAACAATTATGCGTTCCATTGAACATTTACTCACAAGTAGTTGCAAATACATACTTTGCTAACACCAATGAAATCCGGCTAATAACAAATTATGACTCTAGGCACACCGTATAATATCAGGGCAAGCCTGCTGGCTCGGGTTGAATGAAAAATAGACCCAAAGCTGTTAATTAATTTTCCCTTTAAAATTTCTAGGGAACAAAATTTTTACATTCTTAGCTATTTTGCTTTCGCAAAGCCGTTTAGTTTTAATATTTTTTTAGTTTTATTTAAAGCCAACTCTACTTTAATTACTACTGATAAATACGCAACTATTTTCTTTACTGGAAATTCAAAAGCAAATATTGCTGAAACCAAAAATGGCCTCTAGTATTAAAGCTAAGCGGGATTTGCTAAAGCAACGCAGCTCTTGTTTCAAAAATATTTACATCAAATTTATTCAATTAGTAGGCCAGAAAATATTTTCCCAAGTTTCATTGAATAGGCTATATTCAAGTGATAATGACAAATCACATTTTTTAACAGCTTGTCTTGTAACAATTTTTGCTGAAATAAAATTACAATTTATTTAATTTTTGTGAAGGCCTTTTATAAATTTTTTACACGAATATAGCGACTTTGTGCTAATAAGAGTAAGAAAATCACAAAAATATCACTAGATCACAATCTAGCTGGCGGCTCTACCGCGCTCTGTTTAATTGCCATTAGATCAGAATCTAGCCCACTCTAGCCCGTCTCTACCGCTTATAATAAAACACGTTTTAGAAATGTCTGCATTACGTAATTGGCGCATTTTCGTGAAGTTTGAGACGGCGCATTGTCTTGGTAGAGCAAGATTTTTTTCCTACAAATGAGGTCGTTTTCCCGCAATTTCCGCGTTCAGTTTGTCGTTTTTGTCGTTTGTCGCTCAATTTTTCGTTTTTGAAGATTATCGATTACGATAATTCCATGTCTGACCCAGAAAACAGTCGCTATCACTTTTCGAAGGAACAGCCGTCGCTTTTTTATGGGGGCTAATTCCCCCTTCGCAGTCCACTGTTTTGCTGTATTTTTGATTCTGGAGTGTTGGTGTATCGAAATTTCATCAACCTGTAGCGAAACGTATATGTTCAGAAATTAAAAGAGAATTAAAATTCCGTGACCATATCCCTTTTCCGGCCGCAAATTGTCTAGCACCATTTGGTGAACTTAAGAGATGTTATCGTCAGTGGTTGTAGTTTTGGACGTCCCGATCGTGCATCGCCCCCCAAGATGGTACGGGCACGTTTAAATTCTGCTGCCTAAAATTTCACGATGGTAAATAATGGTGCGGAGTTTCGTACAGTACCTCAATTTTGTTGCCTTTTCGAGACTACGAAACTACGAGAACAAAAATTACCGGAAAATAATAATATTAGTGAATGCGAGTGCATTAGTGAGCATGCACTGTTCGTTTTGTTTATGTTTTGCTTTTTTTTTGTGTTGATAATTTGACATAACGCCAGTCCGAAACTATTTTAGTGGTTATTTCTTTTATATATGAAATCAAAATTAATAAAATAAATAAAATCATACCATTGTGCTTCAATTAAATTACAATTTCTTTAATTTCAAACAGTTTTAATGCCATTTGTGTTATGTTTTTAAATTTGAATTTCAATTCTCCATCAAATTACAATGAGACAAATGGATGTAAGCCCCAAAAATGTTACCGATTTAAACCGATTCGACAATTTTTCATGTTTATCGTCACACTCTATATTAATACATAAAAAAATGAAAACACACAGTAACACAAATTAATACTATACACAGTGTACGTATCGAAATATTTCGCAGTCTCGTAGGCTTGTAGCCTCGAAAAGGCAACAAAATTGAGGTACAGATTTTCGTACACAGCATTCAACTCGTCTTAGATTTGAGTAGGCCTATTGCCTTTCAAAAATAAATGTTTAATGCTCGATACTCGACTTTTTTCATTTTCACAAAAATACTCAGATCGACTCACTCGCCCAAAATGGCTGATATTTCGGTAATTACCTTTCAACGCATGCGCAAACACACTACCCCACTTTTGTGGGCTCTTCGGTGGGCTGCGGTCAATTTCGGCCCGTTTACTGGTCTGTGTGCAGTCAGGTTAACTTCTCGAAGTCGTCTTCTAACTGTCCACCGACTGACTTCGACTTCACGAACTTCTTGGAGCCGCCGTCCCAGTTGAACCGCATTCATACGGCGATTTCACAACGAAGTTGTTACAAGAAAGCGGTCTCACGCTGTGCTGTAGCACGAGGTCGACCAGATCCTTGTCGCCGTCTGAAGCCACCAGTTTTCTGATATCTCTGCCACACTGGACAAACGGAGAATAGGCTCAAATTTAGTTGTAGAGCCATTTCATTTTGGTGCTGCCCCGCTTAAATTAGTGCAATCACTTATGCGGCTACCTCTGGTGCGGTATCCATTTCTTTGCTTCGGTTGAAGACGTAATCAATAGAGGATCGTTCAGGCTAAGCGTCGATATGCGAATGATTACAATTCCGAGCGAGATATTTCATGGCATGCTATTGTATTGATCTTGTTGAATTATTTTTAGAATTTAATTCGAAAGCCTGCTATATAGGTTTCACTGGTTTACACTTGGTCATTTCTGACCCATTCCTAGTGTTCAGTCGGGCAAAAATGACAAAAAATATCATGATATTTTTTATCAGCTTTTGCCATAAAACGCACTCATTTATCACGAAAAAAACCAAGAATATTTTCGATTCTGGCTGTCAAAATTTGTGTACATTTTATTTCTAATTTTTTTGCGTTATGATTTTACATGGACAGGAACAACATTTTGTTCAACTTTAATGTTATATTTTCTTATTAAACAATAATACATTAAAAACAATGAATGCATCAAATCAGTGTCTGGAATAAAATCAACAACCAATATTGTTTGAGTATGATTTGTGTGTGTAGTTTCTTTTCTGTGTTCTTGTTCAATGTCCATTTCATTCCCTCTGAATGATTGATTAGATGACGTTGTGTGGTTAAAATTATTCGTGTATTCAGGAATTGGCCGAGAATGTGATTTCCTTTACACATATAAATGTAGCCTAAAAACGATTTGTGAAAGTTTTTAGCGCAATCAAATATCTGCAAATCTCTGCTACGTGAATTATAATTGAATGAATGTTAAAATGAGTGAATACTATATGTACTGCCCGGGTTTGTTTTATTAACTAAGAAAAGATGTGAAGTATTAAACTATTGTGAAAACACTTAGGCATTAGTAAATTTTTGTTATGACAGCGTCAACAATGTTTTGACGTGCAGAATCAATTATTTTTTGATTTGGTTGTTCATTCGGGTTTGACATAAAATTATACGGAGTGAAGTTAGTGTCACAAAAAATCTCATGATAATTTTTATCATTTTGGTCGGACTGAACACGCAACCCATTCATCTATTCACTTACTCACACAACTACAGTATACTACCTGCACATTGCAAGCTCCATGTCAACCTTTACATTGACATGGACGGTGGGTCGGCGAGCTGCTATATGCATTTGACAAAAAATCATTTTGTTGGCATGGTACAAGTCCAAAAGGCACCACTGGATAGGTATTGAAATAGACTTTGAATCTGCATTAAAAAAATTTAAACAAATATTGGATGTTTTTGATATTTTTGCACTTTGGTGGAAAATTGAGCAATGTGCGAGTTTTTTTGCACAGACGTGTAGATATCTTTAGAAGAGAAGTTTTCACCGCATGCTCGTTTTACAATTAGCAGCACCAAAGGATAGGAAAAGATAGTGGTGAAATGCTTGGCTCGATTACAGGCATCTATTAAAGTAAATGGTTAACACAAGACAACATGTTTTAAAACTTCTTTTCAATCTTAATATTTATGAAACGTCAGCCTGATTTCATGGAACCTACGAGGGTATATCAAAAAGTCTTGCAATATCATATGAAAAAAAAGAGTGAATGAGACAACAATATATTTTTCAAAACCATTTTTGTCGCGATGAAACTTCTAGAAGAACATTTCGATGTAAATTTAACAGTTCGTTTGTTTTTGTCAATTTAGTAACACGTGTTTTGAATTTTTCTTAAAATGAATAGAATTGAATATCGCGCCGTTATTAAATTATTCTGTAAAGATGGACCAAATGCAATTTATATATTCAACTATATATCAAAAGTTTACGGCGAATCTGCACCATCATATGCCACAAGGTGGGTAAAATTATTCAAAAGTGGTCGGGAGTCATTAGAAGACGACAACCACTCGGGTCGGCCAGCAGATGCTATTAGCCATGAAAATGTAATTTTGGCCGAATCTATTGTATTGGAGGACCGGCGTATTTCTGTTCCGCGGTTAGCGTGGAGACTTTCTCTTTCATACGGTACCACATATACTATATTACATGACCACCTTCACATGTCGAAAGTAAGTGCGCGATGGGTTCCCCGTTTGTTGAATGCAGAACAAAAAAAATGCGTGTTCAAACTTCAAAGGCGATTTTAGATATGTACAAAGAAGATCCAGAAAATTTCTTGGATAACATAATAACAGGCGATGAAACATGGCTTCATCACTGGGATCCGGAATCCAAACAAGAGTCGATGCAATGGATTAAACGTAGTGAACCACCACCAAAGAAATTCAAAACTCAACCGTCTGTTGGTAAGGTTTTGGTAACAATTTTTTGGGATGCTGAAGGAGTTTTGATAATCGATTATATGCCACTGAAAACCACAATCACAGGCATATATTACGCAGAAATTTTGCGAAAATTGAAAAAAGCGCTCCGGGAAAAACGGCCAAGGAATGCTAGGAAAAAAATCTTGCTTCTTCACGACAATGCACCACTGCACAAGGCTAATATTTCTCAAGCTATATTAAAGGACTGCGGCTTCTTGGAAATTTCGCATCCACCGTACAGTCCAGACTTGGCATCCAGTGACTACTTTCTGTTTCCCAATTTGAAAAAAACACTAACGGGCCGGAAATTTTCCAGTGACTATGAAGTACAGTCTGTTGTAAATGAATATTTTATGGAGCAAAAGAAACCTTTTTTTTAGAGAGTTTAGGCAAGTTAATTGATCGATGTGACAAATGTATAAACATAAACCTTAAAGGAGATTATGTCGAAAAATAAAAATATTGCTGTCTCACTCACTCTTTTTTTTCATATGATATTGCAAGACTTTTTGATTTGCCCTCGTAAAATCTATGTTAATGATGATTAGAACAGCTTAATAATAAATGGGATTATGTTAATCTGTGCTACATATTTCCAAGAATTTTATAAAATAAAATTAGTAGTTTTCGTAGTTATGTGAAATTTTAATAATCTTAAAATAATAATAGATTCATCACAATTTATACAATAACCAATGCAGTAAAATTTATATTCATAAATTTATATTGTAAACTTTATACAAGATGGAGAATGCACCGTCTGCAGCATGACAATTCTAAAGTTGTTATTTAAAATAAAAATGTTCTTCATTTTTTTTCATACATTAATTTCCTCCTTTTTTACAACAGTTTTCCTTTATTTATCTGACAAACGTTAATTATAATATCTGAATATACAGTTAAGCGATAAAAGGAAAACATGTAGACAGTAAAATATTGTTGAAGAATTTGTTGAAAAATAGACATTTGTTTGTTACTTTTACTTTAATATTTTTCATACTAATGCAACAAACATTTTAAAGCTAGGTAGCTATCTGCTTTACTGGTACAGCACATAGCTATATTTATTTCGAAAATCCAAACAAGAGTATGTCCCTTTGCACACTTGAGCTTTGTTTTTTGACTGATGCGAGCGATATTTTCGTCACACAGCTTCCCGTTTTGGTCTTCCCGTCCTCAGGACCAACCCCATCTGTGCAACAATATATTTTAAATGTTTTATTTTCGCGTGGGAGATAATTAATTAGCTCACTTTAAATAAAGCATTTACATAAATCAGTGCGTACGAGTGGTAAAGCTATAAGCTCCACCTCCACAAGATCGGTTTCACTTATTTCTGCTTTGATCTCAAAGCATAGCCCACTTCCGTAAAAACCGTAGCTCAAGTGTCTAACGGGCCTAAACAGGCTCAACTGATCGTGCTGAAAATTTGTGGTTTACAGATCTCGAGAGCTCATAATTCAGCAATGATAAGTTTTTACAAGGTGCGGCGACTAGCTCAACAGCCCTAAAATATTTTGTTTTTTTTGCGTGTATGATATTGGAATTATCAGAAATAAATTTCGTGTTACTTTTTTACTTCCTATGATTATCTGTGCTAAAAGTGTTCTTTACTAAAATATGAGGAAGTTGTGTAAGTTCGATAAGCATCGAACATGGAGTTTTTTAATATTCAAGTGTTATTATGGAAAACTTTTCTCTAAATTTCAAACTTGACTCAACAGACTCAATTTTTTTTTCGCAATAATAAAATTAAATCCATCATCTCGAGCCTAGTTTTGCTGTTTTTAATTTCGTATTATAAAAAAAATAAAAACATTACCCATAATTTAGAAAAAAAAGTTATAAACAATAACTCAGAAAATTGCCGATAGAGAGCCAGGAATTGTTTGGTAAGCAAATACGAAGTTTTTCGAAAGTTCGAATGGTAAAGACGTTAGGTTCAACAACAAATTTAATTTAGTAAATAATGCTCATAAAGCAAAGAGTAATAAGGAAAATCAAATCAGTTTAAGTGGCGTAATCATTTCGAGAAAAGTGGTGATTGAAGTATGTATCAATAATGTTTGATATTTTCTCTTCATCGGCTTGTTCAATTATGATTGAGAGTGTATTGTTTTGTTTTTAAATCGTGCGGCACCTGCATTATTTAAATTCACACCATGGCGGCAGTGAAATGATAAACAATTTTATTCCACACTGTTTTTGGTTATCGTTTTTATTGGCGACTCATGCTGTGTTCGTCAGGTCGATTTTTTCGACTAAATTATGAACTAAACTAAATTGCTCAGTAATTCACAAGAAATTTTCATAGGTGGCAGTAACATCAATAAAACAAGCTGTGCCTGACTATTCGAAATACTAAATTGTCGACTTTTCGTGGATAAAGGAAATATTAAATTAAATTAAAATAATGACAGATGATATTATGAAAGTTGCATTATTTGCAAATGTTATTGTAAACGATGAAATGTTTAAAAGTAACAAAAACTGTCTTGCATTGCATTGAATATCAAATAATAATGACATTTGACAACTAAATTGAAAAGTTACCTCGCGAGGAAATTTTTCGTTTGTAACTGTAACCTAGCGGCGAATAGCGTAAGGTCACCTCATAAAGTTTAGTTCATACTTTAGCCGTCAAAATCGACTTGAGCCGTACAGACATTTATTTTCGACATTTTATGGATGACTATTGTCAAATAAGATACAATAACAAGGAATAAAACACAATAAAAATTAGAGATCGAAAAATTAGACATCGAAAATACCACCACAACCCTTGATAAAATTACGTAAGTGAAAGCGAATGATCGGTTTCTACAGATTTGTCAGGTTAGCGCAATACCAGTACTTAACACGCCATCGATACATTGTTGACATTTCAAAATATAGTACGACAGATATTGTTCATCTAGATCCGAATACATGGAGGTGTCTATATCGAGAAATCCAAGCGATAGCTCTAGGCTGAGTATGTTCATCCACCTTGGAAAGAATTTAATGGAATCATTGCTCTAAGTCAGCAAAACATATTAATAAATGTGCAATGTTATGATAACGTAAATTTCATTTAACATGAATCCCCAGGCGATTTGATTTACAACCATTAAATTTTCGTTTGTTTCGTTCATACACTTTTGTCATTAACATCTTGTTCATAATCTTTCTTTGTAATATTTGGAATATTATGTTTTATTAATTAAAACTGGAACCACTTGCGATCAGTTAGATAATAAATTAAACGATTACAAATTTTTCGTATTCTTTTGTGCATGTTACAGGGCAGACTGTTATTGAATTTTGAGCTAGTAGATAGTTTAACCTCCTATTCATTTAAATGGAATATGGTACCAAAGAGGAAGGCCCAACTTTAAAATACGGTAAATTAGTTCACGCGAAAATTATAGGTGAGAGTTTTTTTTTTTTTAAGTATCATACAGACGGCGTTGCACATTGCATGCTGTCACAAGACATTTAAAATTCTAGTTGAATCGGCCCGATTCTTATTTATTTATTCTGATGAACCTTTGTATTGGAAATAGTGTGTGTTGACGGTGAAAGTCAAATATGTATTTCATAGATCATTACGGAATTTTGAATTCTCAATTTTTCTTTTCATAGATCTCAGTCTTAGTAGTTTGAGCACTAGTAGCGTTTGGAGTCTTTCTGAATATTTTATAAGGAATCGGGAAGGTTGGAACATGTGTGCACATTATCCAATTACTGTGTACAATTTGGTTTATTGTTTTAACGAAATATTTGTTTTTTTGTTATTTTTCGTTTTAGATGATCCGGTGTTTAATGAACTTGTAACACAGGCAGAAATTGCCATAGAACATGGCATATATCCGGAGCGTATATACCAAGGCAGTAGTGGATCATATTTTGTTAAAAATATGGCAAATGTAAATATTCCGCCTCTAATAATATTTTTTATTTTACGATTGCTATCTTTGATAAGGTTTTGGTGAAAGAATAACTGAAATTGAATCATATGTCAAGCATACAGAAAATAAGAATTTTCGGGGAATTTTTCTAAACAGTTGTTTGGAATAAATTTTGGAAAAATTCATACATTCTATAGTACTTTTTTTAAAATTTCAACCATTTATATTTATTTGTGTTTTTAGCGAAAAATTGCCGTATTTAAACCGAAAGATGAAGAACCCTACGGAAGGCTGAATCCAAAATGGACTAAATGGATGCATAAATTATGTTGCCCGTGTTGTTTTGGGCGATCGTGTTTGATACCAAATCAAGGGTATCTATCCGAAGCGGGTGCTAGTTTGGTTGATCAAAAATTAAATTTAAATGTTGTACCAAAAACTCGTGTTATACGTTTAGTGTCCGAGACATTTAATTATCCACGGATAGATAGACAGAAAGCTCGAATAAAAAAAACAATTAAAGAACGTTATCCATCGGCCCGCTTTAATCGTATGACATTACCACCAAAAATAGGATCTTTTCAATTTTTTGTCGAAGGATATAAGGATGCCGACTATTGGTTAAGGCGATTCGAACAGGAACCGTTACCGCCACAATTAGCTGTAGCATTTCAATTGCAATTCGAAAGACTTGTTGTTTTAGATTACATAATAAGGAATACAGATAGGGGAAATGATAATTGGCTGATACAATATAATCAACCTACAATAGTTCAGCAAAATGGTTCAACGGGAACATCGAGAAGCGATCCGAAAATTACTGATTTAACTACAGATTGGAATGTTGTACAGTTGCCTGACATCAAAATAGCTGCTATTGATAATGGATTAGCGTTTCCATTTAAGCATCCGGATTCCTGGCGGGCTTATCCATATCATTGGGCTTGGTTGCCTCAAGCAAAAGTACCTTTTAGTCAAGAAATAAAAGATTTAGTTTTACAACCGTTATCAGATCAAAATTATGTTGAAGATATGTGTAACGAGCTTTATGAACTATTTAAGGTACTAACCATTTAATATAGTGAGTGCATATATTGGTACTTATAGTTTTTAATTATTGCAGCAAGACAAAGGGTTCGATAAAGGATTATTCGAACGGCAAATGTCAGTTATGCGAGGTCAAATATTGAATCTAACGCAAGCACTGAAAGATGGGAAAAGTCCAGTTCAGTTAGTTCAAATGCCAGCTGTGATTGTTGAAAGGTAAATTATTGTTTCAAATTTTATATTTAAATATAATTTTCTAGGCTTATCGTGAATTCCGAATTTATTTAAAGAAAACGAGATCAAATCTCAATAAATCTCTTATTTTCATGTTTCAATTAATTTAACTTAAGCTTAGCTTCATCGAATTAATATTCTTTTATATTTTTTTGAATAACAGTTAAAGTTCGGCAAATTTTAACAGCCCATGATTGAATATTGGTACACAACGGTGCTTAGTTTGCTTTCCTGCTCTTTAGATCAGATGATAAGCACTTCTCACAAGCCCCTATTATGGTTCTCACATTTGCGTCGTCATGCGACTTGAACTCGCTGATATCAGGATTTGGTATTATGGTTCTCGTCGGAGTGAGCGATTGATAGTCACACGCGCGTTGCTGGATGACTTGAATCATCGAATTTTTCCTATTACGAATCTCTGGTGCGATTATTATTAAAAAATGATATCAAACAAAAAATAATTGATTGTTTAATAAACACACATTATTTTATATTGTTATTACCTAATTTGAATTTATTTACATTCACAAAATCTAATAATATTTATATGCACTCGGCATGCAGTTTTATATCCAATAATTTTGATAAAAATTTGCTTTTGATAAAATTAATACCGGATATATTTGTGTAAATTAGTTTTAAATTTAAAAACATTATTTAATTCAAAATTTATATATTTATGCATTTTTGCAAAATATGGGATTTCCGTAAAGGATTTTCTACCTAATTAAAGACCAATTTATTAAACCGCTTCAATAATAAACTGGTATATTGATTAAATTTTAAGATTTTTTAATACAACAGAACTCAAAGATCGAGCGTTTTAGCGAGTCCAAGTTATTTTAAGTGGTTGTCTTAACTGTTGTGTGCGATATAACCTCCCTGCAATCTTCAACAGTTATATGGCGCTCTCCTTTAACTATGGCTTTTATTTTCTCGTTATAAACTTCATTTTAAAACTGACACAAAGAGTTACAAAAAAAATTATGCACGACTTGCTTGTATCAATCAAAGGAAAATATTTAAAATATTCAAGTCAACTTTTAACAATTTTCGAAATATTTTTTATTGAAATTAGTAGATTGAGTTAAAATTAGATTTTCGTTTATTCTAAAAAGGCCGCGATCATTTCCATTTAGCTTAGGTTGAGTTGATATTTTGAAAATCATTTAGTAAATTAAATTCTATTCGCGCGTTCTATTCCTATATGTATATTTATCTCCCTCGAGGGATAAGTATTAGTGTCACGTACTACTTATAAAACGAATCATATTATATAAGCGAAAATTTTAAATTTATAAAATACATATCTAGCAGCCATTGTCAATTTTAGAAAAAGATAATACTGCCCAATTACAATACAGGACTTGTTTCTGTATCTTAAACTGTACGTCTATGAGGTTGAGCAGAGGCATCGAAGTAGTGGTTCTATCTATAAGGTGAAATAAAAATCCACTGGACGGCTAAACACATTGTAGGAACATATGTATTGAAAGAAGGGGTACAATGGCGTCCGGGTCAAGGGCTCCATTTACAAACAACAAAGCGCAAAAACGAGTACGCACTGAAAGCGATGACGTTTGCGATTAAGTGCGCAAACATTAAATGAGGTACTCCACATTAGAGAGTGAGATACAAGCTCTAAGCAAAATAACTGTTGCAGACAAAAAGAAGGTTTTTGAGTCGTTGAGCTTAATTCGTGACTCTGGCCGCACAATGTGCCTAGAGTTCGTCTACCCGAACGAAAAGAGGTAGTCGGGTCGCTATCAAATTACACACAAAAAACCACAGGCACCTTCAATCAAAACAGGTGTTAAAACACCCCAAAGCCTCAGTGGAAGCCGCCACCGAGTCTACATTTGCTAGCAATAGCGAAACCCAGCAGAAATCAATATTTTAGTAAAGGTCAGTGTCATCCGTGGGAAAGGAGTGCTGATCGGAACTGCGAAGTCGCAAGACTTGGTATTCTTTCTCAGTAACAAGAACTTGTCGGAAATTGGCTTGGTAGCAATGCTACCAGCTAAGAAGATGCCTCACATAATCATCTACGACATAGACATGTTTCATTCAACGTCCTTAAGGCGACGATTGGCAATCAAAACAGTACAACAATATAAAATACGTATTTGAAACACAGTTTTAAACAAGGGTTTCGTTGAATTGACACATTGAATTGAACACCGTTTCATTGAATTGACACCCGCCACACGAAATGTCTTAATAAAAACTGCAGAATACATATTGTTTTGTCCTCATGCAGAGTGCAAATCTTTTTTAGGGTCACAAGGTGCTTCAAATTTCATGCATTTGGGAACATAGCAAAATTTTGCAAAGGTAAAGATCAAATTTGTGGACACTGCTGTGATTCTGGAATAAAGTGTGTACCGCATTTACAAACGAATTGGGTCTAATGATGAGAAAGACTCATGAAGCATCTGCAAATTGAAGATTATAAACCTGCAAATTGAAATATTCTTAGGGCACGAGATCAGAGAGGAGCGGTGGTCAAACGATCTTAGCATGAAACGTACTAGAGTTCATAAGCTCCGAAAGTTTTATCCGAGAAAATCAGACCCTTTGCTGCATGCGCAAAAGAAACGTCACTGTTGTGCCGTAATGAATACATTAAAAGCATTAATTTATCAAGCCAAAGCAGGTTAGCTCAATCCATTACTTAACAAGATAATGCAAAACCGTCTTCGTATACAAATTCAGCACAGGAAAAGTTAAAAACATTGATTTACTTAATACATAGGTAGACGGTGGTGGTTAGGCCACGACACGTTGGGAAGTTACTACTAAATGTCCATCAAACACTCTCTTGTCTGAAGATTGCGAGGAAACGGGCACAAATGAGCAAACAATATGCCATTTTCAACGTAGCACCAAATATGAATCGGATGGAACAATTTAACAGTGAAGAAGCCATGACTGCCATCATGTCCATGGGAAAAGGAAAAGCACTAGGCCTAGACAACATCGAGGCCGATGTAATATAAAGATCTAGGCCAATCATTGGATCAAGTATTACTAGCTTCCTGAATGCTTGACTGGATAAAATGCTGGAAAAATGGCAAAGTAATAGCACAGACAATCAAAATAGATTTTTCATTTGAACTAAAAAATTAAAATAAAATGTGTTTCTGATAATTCCAATGTCATCGTTGTATCTGTAATTTTTCGTTAAACTGCGTATACGTATACGGAAAAAACAAAATATTTTTGAGTGTATGCGGCTATTTACAGAAAATGAATACGCAGTTTGAAATTTTACGTTTACATAGGATGAAATATCTCTTTTAGGTTGTCTCTGGTAATAGTCATCAAAAAGGCCTGTGATAGAGACCACATCACAATCATTCTGCTTCCGATCTTACATAAAGTACATATTAAAGGAGTCTACTGTAATGAAAGAGTTGACAATAATGAACTGGTCATTTAATTTTAATTCGATCATTAACAGCTGTTTCTCTGACAAACCATGCCACGCTTTCCAAAGCATAAAAGTTGTCCACAGGGCTCAATCTTGAGCCCGCACTTCTGGTATATAGTTTTCAACGGTAATATGCAGATGTTCAAGAAGTAGCATTCGCGGACGACAAGGTCATGCGTTTTGCCGACAATTCAAGACTGAGCATTCAGCTTAATTGGTACAATAACATCAAAATGGAGCTGTCCTCCTCCAAAACGGATATGATTCAACTCACTTCACTTGACATTAGAAGACCACTTTTAGTGGCTGTTACTGGAAGGAGAATACAGATGGTATCATCGGTAAAGTGGTTAGGATTTGATTTCAATGGAAGGCTCGGTGTAATATCGCATGTCAAAAGAGTCGCAGAGAGTAGTAAAACAGTTTTCTTTATGTAGAAAAGGTTACCTAAAGAAAGTTCGGGTTTGAAACATAATATCTTGTAGGAATTAGTGTTAACTTTACCTTTAAATAAAAAGTTGCTTTAATTTATTTTTAAAGATGCTATCCTTTAATCGCTAAACGGGGATTTTATACTAGTAAAATCATTTCCATTTCGTAAGTTTAGAAGTAACTCTCGACCATTTTACCCTGCACGAACGTGGGCATAAATCAAACTTATTTTAAATTGTTTTTTTTTTTGATTTAATTATAATTTTGAATTTTCTCAAATTTTATTATTACATATTTTTCTTATTGTATTTCAGATCGCGAAATCATTCGCTTTCCGGATCATCCCGATTTTTTTCACAACGCTTCCAAAACAAGAGCCCATTCTTTTCGTGGTGTTAACATATGATGTATTTTTCAATAAAAACCTAAATTATGAAATAGTGAATATAGTCATTTTTAAAAAAAAAGTAAATTAATTTGTAGTAAAATAAAATCATGATTTAACCTATAATAATTAAATATAAAACTATAATATTAAAATAATAAAATATATTTTAAAAATCCAAACGTAAAATGACATAATTTTTAGTTTAAATAACCATGTGATACACTATAAAAGATCTTTGACAAATGTTCAGGATGTCCTAATATTGATGACCTTTCAAGAAAGTATTACAGATTTTTAAATATAAATTTATTTTTCTCGGTTTAATTACCTAAAACCGCTGTGCACGGTGTGACAAAAGATTATCTATAAGAATATTATTAATTTATTTTCCAAAATCAACAGTTCCTGCAACACAGAGGACACCAATCCGAATAGTTTTCTTACTCTGTTACAACGCATTTTATTATGCTGTTTTTATTATAGAAAAAATTTAAGATTACGCTAAAGTTAATCAAATTTAACATTCCTCCTGTTTTGCATTCATAATATTGCCAATGAGTTCGAGAAAGATGAAACCCTTATTGATTAAAATTATGTACCTAATTAAAATTTTCAAAGCCCTAAGTAAAATTTGTAAAATGGAAGAATACGCTATAATATTTTGTCAAAGATCGTTTATTAGAGTATTATAGGCCAAATTTAGATAAACAATATTTTTAATCTGAATTTTCTTCCATTTACCTCTCTATCTTATTGTATTACTCCCCGACACATAAATTTGAACATATTTTGAATTAGATTAACATTAATAACTATATTTACTATTTAGTGGTATTATTTGATTTTAACTCAGTTATTGCGAGGTATTTTAATCTGATTGTAATCCGATTAAAAACAACACACTGGAAGTATTAACCATGTTTGGTACGCAAAGATATGAATAAGGTGTCTATTACCATTATTATAATTTTTATTGATACCTTGGAAAGCTGATGATTATGAATGTATCTAGTCGATTTGAGTTAATAAAAGAAATGTGATTTGGTTTTTAGGCAAGTGAACGAATGGAAGTGTAAACAAATAGCTATTTGGGTAAAATTTCTCTCAAACCACACGAAAATAAAGAACAATCCTGACTTTTTAAATAATAAAATTTTAGTAGTCTAGAGTAATTAATTTGTATAATAACCGTTTATTATAATTAATTGTAAAACACAAACTTCAGACATTTTTAAAATATTCATAAAATGTGTAAACTAATTTAAGTACATATTTATATCTTTTTAAGTTTTATTTAAATTATAATAACCTTTATATAAAATTTATTATGCAACATAAAATTATACATATAGATATAAATTATTTAATAATTAATTATTATATTATATATTTAAATTACCTACACATACATATTATAAAATATAAATGAAATGTCGAGAACATATTCCAAAAATTAAAAAATACCTATATCGTTTATTTGATGTCTTTTATTAATAAACTCGAATTCGTATTTAAAAATACTAATCAAAAGTTTTCGTAAATTTGTTGCTCGTATTTGTAGCTTAGAACTATGGGCCCAGCCCTTCGAGGAATTTACAATGTACAATCTGAGCATATATTTCTAAAGTAAAAACTCAAATTTTTAATTTTTTAAATTCATAAACTCAAAACGTTAATCAGACGGATTTCCCACCAACCTTAGTAATCTTCCATGGCGCTGGATTAATTGTGAATCTATTCGCGACTTTTCTTTCATCTACTTTGGTGATAACAGTTTTAAAAATAATTGATTATTATCTAAACCCAACAAACCACTTAATGACAAAATTTCGTATAGACCGATTTCCTTACTTCCAATAATTTCAAAAATATTCGAGAAACTACTAAAGAGACTCAAACCAATAATAGAAGAAAGTAATCTTATTCCTCCGCACCAATTTGACTTCAGAGAAAACCATTCAACAATAGAACAAGTACACCGAATTACAAACATAATAGAATATGTACTTGAAAATAAGAAAGTATGTATGTTCAGTATCAAGCGTAACTTTATATGTTCTATACACCTCGGACCTGCCAACGATAGAGGAGACTAACATAGCAACGTTTGCAGATACCATAGAAGAATCCACAATCAAATTGCAAAGAGCTATTAGTACCTAGACGAAGAGATGGCGAATACAACTTAATGAAACAAAATCTGAAATTTTGGGTTATTCTGGATTAATAGTCAGATAGTATTTTTACATCAAGGTAAACGGTATTAAAAACACTTCCACAGCTAGCAGCATCAAGTTATTGCTTCTGCTGCTGTTCATAACCGATAAAATTAGCACAATTCGATTTTAACAAACTGCTGTGCTGCTGGCTGTGCACCGCCGATAGTGTGGATTGCCTGAGACCATGTTCCACAAAATCACTCACTAAAATATTTTTCGCTAAAACCAGTTTTATTTTAAAATTATAAAACAGTTGAAACTATAGGAGATCTATGCAATTGTCCGCATCTGAAAGGAGAAAAAACTATGATCCATAGCAGGCAAATTAACCACAAAAATTATTTACAGTCCAATTATTGGGAATACTATGAGTATCTGAATTTATTTGGATGTCATTCAATTGAATTGTTTGATCTTTCTTTCTAATCCGGACGTAGAAAACGGGTTGAGATTCTAAAAATTATGACTGCGGTAATTGTTGCACTAAGCCTCTAATACAAATTATAATACTCGCAGGACTGGAAACATTAAAAATTAATCCGGTCCTTAATTTCTCCTCGTGTTGGAATATATACCCATCTACTTGTGTCGCCGTTGAGGTGAAAATATCAAGTTTTGAGCCGAATAAGCGTCATTTGCAGGAACTTCCTTAATTTAAAAAAATCTGTAGCTGAGGCGCATCAATTGCGTGTAGAAGCATTAAGTGAGGCTGCTTTAAGTGAGAGAAGTTGGCAAGAGTGATTTCAAAACTTTGATGTCGAATACAAAGAACGTAGCGGAAGGCTGAAAGTGTACGAAGACGCGGAATTGGAATTGTGAATAATAAGGAAAATGATTCTCTACGGATTAAAGCTTGCGCAATTAAAGGAGCAACTGACACGGCGAGGTTTGGTCAGTGAAGGCACAAAAGCTAGTTTGGTGGAGCGACTACGTGAGGTCATGGAGAAGGAAGGTTTAAATCCAGACGTGTATGATTTCGAGGAGGAAAAAACGGATGAGACCGGTGTGGACAAGAAAGAAGGCGACGTACAAATGGTGGTCGGAACAACACAAAATCCATCTGGAAGTTTCGATTTATCGCAGTTGATGGCTGCTATGAATCAAATGATGGGACAACAGTTGGTTGCAGTTAAACATGAGATACAATTGTCGAACCAGGAAATTAAACAACAGATGTTACAAGTGGAGCAACAAGAGGCGGAGATTAAACAATCCAACCAGGACATGAAACAGCAGATGTTACAAGTGGAGCAACAAGGAGCGGACATTAAAAACCAAATAGAAGTTGGTCAAAAGAAAATGAACGAGAAGTTTCTGGAGTTATCTTCTACACTACACGGTAGAGTGGAAAAACTGCAAACAGAAGTACATGCAGAAATTCAAAATGTTAAAGGGACGGTTCAACAAAAATTTGAATCGGTTAAACAAGATTTTCAAACGGAAGTTAAACGTCTCGAGAAGGAGCTCCAAGATGTCAAGGCAAATGGAACGACACATCAAGTGATCCAGACAGTTAATGCAGTTAAATTAAAACCACCAACATTTGATGGAACAACATCCTTCAGTATTTTTAAGTTCCAATTCGAAACGGCGATTAAACAAAATCAGTGGAATGAAGAACAACGTGTTGGAGCGTTAATTGTGGCTCTTAAAGGCGAAGCGGCGGAAACACTACAAATCATTCCCGAGCAAGAACGGAACGTTAACATCGGAATTATGAAGGCGCTAGATCGAAAATATGGAAGTGACCATAAGCGGGAAATCTATCGCATGTAATTGAAGGGTCGATACCAAAGAGGAGGAGAATCGCTACAGGAATTTTCATCGGCAATTGAGCGGCTCGCGCATTTAGCCCATTCAAATATGTCGGCCGATTACATGGAGCGAATTAAAATAGATGCATTCATTGACGGTATTCGAGATCCTGAGACACGCAGAGCGGTGATGTTGTCACCTAAGGCAACTTTCACGGAAACCATCGCTTGTGCGTTAACAAACGAAACTGCGCAAACCATCATCAAACCAGCAATGAAAATTCGTCGAGTGGAGATTGATTCCAGAATAGACACTGCGCGGGCTACGCCAAGGTTCAGAGATGGAAGTGGCAGAATGGGTCACATCTCACGGGACTGTTGGGAGATTAAGAAGAAACGAGCAAGGTCGCCATCTCCTATGAAGCGTAGATCAAACGAAGAGCAGATAGAATCCAGAAAGGAGGATCAGACGGCAGCGGAGTCGTTAAACTAAAAAGAGTCAGTTTGCAGGGGCAGAAGCTGACTCCCACAACCGATTGCCCCATAACCTCCATCCATGTTTCGAGAATAGCAAGGAGCGGTGACAGCTTAACAATTGAAGCCGATATTGATGGGAAGAAATGCATGATCACGCTGGATACGGGAGCAACTCATACGATTGTTCGTGAGGATATTATCGAGGAAATTATGGAACCAGCTAATGGAATAAAGTTACGAACGGCGACTGGAGAAAATTCAGCAATAAAAGGGAAAAAGGTCGTAAAAATAAGGATTGGACGGAATCACTTTCAACACGAGGTGCTGGTTGCAGATATTGTAGACGAAGTCATCTTGGGGATGGACTTAATGAGAACGAATGGCTTCGTGGTGGATGTTGGACGGGGTGTATTAATCTACGATAATATCGAGTTGCCACTTCACGTTAGCGCTATAGGAGAAACGACCAGGCAAATTATAATTGATCATCGGGAGAAGCTGCCATCGAACTCGGAAACAATAGTATGGGCAAGATTGGAGGGAGGTTCTGGGTCACCCAGGTTGTGGGTTGTGGAAGCAAATGAAGCGGAGAGCAGAGCCAGGGAAATTATGATCGGGAAAGTTTTGGTGAAACCAGACAGCGATAATAGAGTACCAATTAGGACTCTAAATCTCTCGGATAAGACGAAAACCATCAAGAAAGGGACAATAATCGGAAAATGTGAAGAAATATCTGCGATAGTAAAGTGCGAGCAGAAAAATCCGATTAAGACGGCTAACTCGCAAGTGCAGAAAGAGATTATAGATCAACTCATGGAGAAATGGACTGAAGATCTTACCATGGAACAGAAAAATTTGGCAAAACAATTGCTCGAGCGGTACATGCCAATATTCTGCAGTACATCGGACAATAATGGGAGAACCACAATGGTAAAACATCGAATAGATACAGGAGCAGAAATGCCGATTCGCCAACCACCCAGGAGATTACCATTGGCAAAGCAAGGAGAAGTGGATCGAATGGTAAAAGATATGCAAGCAGCAGGGGTAATCGAAACATCAAGCAGTCCATGGAGTTCACCAGTGGTGTTAGTCGAGAAAAAGGATGGTAGCATGAGATTCTGCGTGGATTACCGAAAATTAAATGCTGTAACGAAAAAGGATAATTACCCATTGCCAAGGATCGATGACACGTTAGATACATTATCGGGTGCTCGAATATTTTCAACATTAGATCTGCAAAGCGGCTATTGGCAAGTGGAAGTCCAGGAGGAAGATCGCTAGAAAACGGCATTCAGTGTGGGTAACGGATTATGGCAATTTAACGTTATGCCATTCGGATTATGTAACGCCCCAGCGACTTTTGAACGGCTAATGGAGCGCGTGCTAAAGGGATTACATTGGAGGACGTGCCTCGTATATTTGGACGACATCATCGTCATGGGCAAAGATTTCGACGAGCATTTAAGGAATTTAGCAGAGGTTTTGGATCGGATACAGGCCGCCGGATTGAAGCTAAGCCCAAAGAAATGAAAACTATTTAGAACGGAAGTAAAATACTTGGGTCATAAGGTAACAACCAATGGAATCCATACCGATGAAGACAAGATCGCAGCGGTGAAGGAATGGCCACGACCTAAAAACTTACATGAATTACGGAGCTTCCTTGGATTGTGTACCTATTATAGACGATTCGTGCCAGGATTCGCCAGTATTGCAAAGAGTTTACACGAGTTAACCAGGAAGAACAAGGCATTCGAATGGAAGGATGATGAAGAAGAGGCATTCGTGGAACTAAGACGACGATTATGCGAAGTACCAATCCTTGCATACCCTATACCCAACGTTAAATTCATTTTGGACACCGATGCAATTAATGATGGTATAGGAGGAGTATTATCACAGGCAACAAATGGTGAGGAGCGAGTTATTGCATATTACTCCAAGATGTTATCAAAACCGGAACGGAATTATTGTGTAACAAGGAAAGAATTGTTGGCTATAGTGAAATGTGTTAAGCACTTCCATAAGTACCTCTATGGCCAAAAATTTCTTCTACGGACGGATCATGGAGCTTTGCGCTGGTTGTTACAATTCAAAAATCCAGAGGGACAAGTAGCACGTTGGAGCGAACGTTTGCAAAGCTACGATTTCCAAATCGAGCATCGGAAGGGAAGCGCACATGGAAATGCCGACGCATTATCAAGAAAGCCATGTCCCGCGGAATGCAAGCATTGTGGGCGTGTGGAGGGTACGGAAAACATCATCGATATTCGGCTTATGCAAGTGCTACCTGATGAGGAATGCACTGATGAAATGATCAAGAAGGAGCAATTACGGGATGCTGACCTATCATTCATCATGAAACATAAGGAAAAGGAATACCGGCCCACATGGAGTGAGATAGCTGACAAAACTCCCATTGTAAAAGCATATTGGGCTCAATGGGATAGCCTCCACATAGAAAATGGATGTTTAAAACGAAAGTGGGAAAGCAGGATGGTAAAGTAAAACAATTGTTGGTAGTGGTGCCAAATGATCGGATAGCGGAAATCCTCAAGGAGTATCATGGAGGAGCAAGTGGAGGTCACCTAGGGATTAATAAAACACTAGCCAAGATTCGCCAACGTTTCTACTGGTCCGGATGTAGACAGTCAGTAGTAGAATGGTGTCGAAAGATGTGACCAATGTGCGGCAGTAAAGGGACCAGCACGAAAAAGCCGTGGAACCATGAAACAATATAATGTCGGGGCACCATTTGAGAGAATTGCAATGGATGTGACGGGGCCATTTCCGACCACCGAGAGCGGAAATAAATATGTGCTAGTAATAATGGATTATTTCAGCAAATGGCCGGAAGTGTACCCCATACCCAATCAGGAGACAACAACAATAGCTGATGCTGTGGTCAACAATTGGATTAGCAGATTTGGTGTACCGATGGAAATTCACACGGATCAAGGAAGGAATTTCGAATCGGTGGTATTTCAGGAGATATGTCAGATGCTTGGTATCAATAAAACAAGAACAACGCCTTTACACCCACAATCGGACGGTATGGTGGAAAGATTCAATGGCACATTGGAGGAATATCTAGCAAAGGTTGTGGAAAGGAACCAACGTAACTGGGATCGACATATACCAATGTTCCTGATGGCCTACCGATCAGCGGTACATGACACAACAGGAGTGACACCAGCTAAAACCATATTTGGGAACAATCTGCGATTACCAGGAGATTTAAAGTTTGGGGCTGTTCCATCAGCAGCTCTATGCGGACAGGATTACGTCGACCGGCTGAAAGAGGAACTTAATGAAATACATCAATTTGTACGGGAGAAAATTCGGATATCAAGTGATCGAATGAAAGCTCGATATGACATTCGAGCAAATAATCAAGGCTTCGAGGAAGGGCAATTGGTATGGCTTCACAACCCGCAACGGCAGAAGGGATTATCACCGAAGTTGCAACCCACATGGGAAGGACCTTACACTGTCATTAAAAGGTTGAACGACGTGGTTTATCGCATACAGAAAGGACGGAAAGGTAAACCAAAGGTGGTGCATTTAGAGCGTTTGGCGCTCTACAGAGGAGGTGATCTGGATCCTGTTCGGGACGAACAGGCTTAGGTGGGAGGTAGTGTTACGGTGACACCTAGATTAGAATAGAATAAGTTAATTTCATTAATTGTTCAATTGCATTTATGATTTATACTCAACATTTAGGCGTTATTTCTATACTAACATATTTGCTCGATTCGCATTTAGGATTATTCTAGAAACAAATATTTTGGTATATAAAGGCGCGCGTTGACGTGGAATGCTGAGTCTTATTTTAAACGTGATACAGTGAAGGTTAAATAGAAAGATTATTAAAGTGATTATTAAAGTGATAATTAAATAGTGTGTTATAATTGTAATAATTAATTGTGAATTTTGTGTTGTATAATAAATTGTGTTGTGTAAATAAATTGTGTGAGTTCAAATTTGAAGCAGTTGTATTTATTCACAATCCAGTGATTCGAACCTTGAGTGACAAGGCAAAATCGTAACAATATTTATCTATATTTCAGGATGCAGTTTCTATTCCCTAAGAAAGAGGGGGATGAATAGTGTGTAATTCACTCCCTCCTTCTTTATTTCACCTGTCAGGGTTTGTTCGTAACTTTTACACAGCGGCTACGTTCACTACAGCAACCAAGCTGGAATTGACGATTGGAGTCGTGATTTTAAATAACATCCCAGCAGGAAATTCATTGACAACACATTAATGACATATCAGCGACAGTCAAGCATGACACGTACATATATATTTATTAGCAAATGTGACTAATTTTCGTTTGTGACACGTCTGAGATAAATCGTTTACGACATGTCTGGGAGGAGTCGCATGTGAGAAGTCATATAGACGAATCGAATGTGCATGTCTGATATGCATTGTTTCTGATATATCTGAAATGAATCTTGTGATTATCAATACTATATTGAGTACTATATTGAGGCATATTTGATCTAATACAAATATTAAATTCCAGTTTACGATTGTAAAATAGTTCAAAATAACTTCACTACTTGGGATCGGTGTCGCTTCAATCGTTAATTTAGTTACAATTTTAGTGCAGGATTTATATCGACTCGACCATCATAATAGGGGTGATTAATTTGGCACTTAAACGATCCTTCACAGTTTCACTTTGATTATAAAATTATTAACCAAGACTCTCATGCTGACACAGAAGATTTTGGCCTATTAGTAATACCCGCATCTTAGCCTCATGTTTATGTTCAATAAAATATATCTAAATAAGTTTACCGATTTTATTGTTTTACTATTTCGAAAATTATAAATTGTTATCAAAATAAATTCATGGTACACAACAAATTTCCTAGACTACATTAATTGCAAGGTTAACACGCCGCTTTAGGATAGTCACACGGTGGGCTAGGATTAGGACAACAGAATGGATCGTCAATGTAGCATCCCGGTGGACCAAAGCTCATTTTTTGTACTGTTTCCACTTCCATTGGTATTGTTGGCTTGACGAACGATGACCTCTGTGCCCACGGCATTGGTTCACGTAGCGGCGGACAAACAGGCATATAACTTAATTTTTGCGTTGTTTCAGTTTCCATGCACACTAAAATCGACAAAACAAACTTTAATATCGGTGTAAGATGATGACAGTTTTAGTTACTTACATTCGGGTCGTTTATAAGCAACGTCTGGTTTAAATGATTTCTGACGACATATTGTGGGCACGACATACGACAACCGATTGATAGTGTCCTTCTCCAAGGGACAACAAGATGTTTTTAAATGTGAATGTGGTAGTTTTAGTCCGCGCTTGCTAAATGGCTTGCAAACAAAATCATGCTTTTGTGTTGTCATATCTTGCATTGGTCCTTCATTCAAGAGATTAGGTGGACAGGGTTTTACCGGCTTTTGTCGCTCTACGCAATAATGTCCCGGATACGATAACTAAACCACAAAACCGAATTTAAAATATCTAGTTGGATGCGATACGATTATAAATTATACTTACCGAATAACATGTATTAGGATCCAGTGCACAAGCCGATTTAAGAATGTTATGTTTTGGTAGAATAGGACATGGTCGTTTTCCATTTGGACAGAAATAACTCTCTTTGTAGATTGTACTTACACAGTACTGATTATCGCCACTAATTAACTTGGGGTTTGTTGGAGGCCGGACCGGACTCGACCTGAAATCACCACAATTTTTGGGGTAGCTGAGCGAATACGTCGTATCTTTTTCAGTTTCCCAAGTTGGTTGAACAAATTTTGCTCGTTGCGCCCATGGAAATTCTTCTTTGGGCGCGACACAAACCGGTACATAACTAAGTTTTTGAATTGTATCGTGTTCGATTGGTAGTTCGGGCCGTTTATAACTAATAATTGGTTTACATGAAATTGCTTGATTGTACGCGTTTCCCATTGGTGCCATAAAGGACAGTTTATTAACAGTATTACCATCAGCTGGGCAACAGCTCTTTATTATTTGGCCTGGCGGAATTAATGGCGGTCGTCTACTAAACGGTTTACATACATAGTCATGTTTCTGTGTTGTTACGTCTTGCATAGGTCCCTCACCAAGTAAAGCTGGTGAACATGGAATGATTGGCTTCTGTCGTTCAACGCAGAAATGCCCAGGGTATGATAACTAGAATGAAATTAATTGATTTTAATGAGTTCATCTTAGATAGTGCATATCGCCACAAAGCTCACCGCTGATGTTGTATTTCCATCCAATTTAACATTACAGGTCGTCAGATGATTTTGTGGCCTAATAGGTTTAGCACGAACACTTGGGTCAGCACAAAAATAACTCCTTTTATATATTGTATCCGACTCTACCGGGAGATCCGGTGGCTTATATAAAATGCATGGCTTACAGCTCACAGCTCGCGGTGGTTGTACGTAACGAAATTTTGGTTCACATTGCGGGTCAGATGTTGGACAGCAACAAGGAACACAGCCTTCATCAGCCCTGCGTATTATATAGATACATTTTATTTACAGATACTTTCTGCTACGCCAAAACTTTACTTACACCATTTTTCTAAATTTTCCTTATAATCTCGCCAAAAATTTATTTCAATCCGGAAGTTGGGTAGTCCAGATCACAACCGGGTGTCACTAACAATTTTCTTTATTGATCTTTGCGTTTGTTGTATACGAATTATAAAAACTTTTCTACAAAAGGGAAATATTTTTATAGAGAACTAAAAAAAACTACACCAAAGCTCATTATAAATATGCAAAACAATTTAACGGTCCGGTTACTACGAAAATTTTATGTGTCTGTGCTAGACCTACTTGTTCACTAATATTTAATATTTTGTGCAGACCAATCACTCACGCCATCTGAACCTTCTGGCATTGAATATGGATTGGTAATGTGCTCCAATGTGACGAATATTCCCTATTTGAGCCTGTTATGATGTGATTTGATTCCAACAGCTCAAAAACCAAACACCTAAACGACACAGCTATATCAGTTACACCAACAAGTTACTTAATTCATTAATTTAAATGTTCCATTGTGAAATAGACAAAATGCCGCGAGATGATGTCAGTTGCGACTAAATTCGGCCTTTTTTTCATTAAATCAACCAAATAACTCGCGTAACAGGCTTTAGGTAAATAATAGGGTGGTGTAACAACAAATGGCGAAACAATAATCACGGTTACGAGTAACGTTTTTGCAAAAATATAAATATGCGACACCTGTTGTACACTTGAGCTAGGTTTTCTTAACAAAGTAAGCTATGTTTAGAGATCACAGCTTGAAAATCAAGCCTCTGATTTGATTTAATGGAGTAATTGTTTATTCGGATTACGGCTGGTGAGGTCCGAATTAATAATTAACGTTTGACGTATTAATTTTTACTACGAAACTTTATTTAATTTTTGCGGTTTATATACAAATTACAAAGTGCTGAGGTTACAATGATACAATTTAAAGAAAATGCTTATATGCTATTGTATAAAATTTGACACTATTAAAAAAAACTATTGCATTTCAACCCTACGTGGAAACAAGTGTTGTTCACCCTCTATGAACCAGCATGTTGAACTTGTTTCGACATATTCCCGGGCTTTAATGATGTCGCACGTCCGCTAAACGTCAGTTCCTTCTGGTCGCGTTAACGGAGAGGGGGACCTACGAGTGTCGATACATTTTCCCCTTAATCTGTTTACGAGCCAAATGACTCCTGTTACTACGACGCTCCAAAATAAGATGTGATCATCGTGTAATGGTGAATGTGATGAACGTTTTCGAGATGAAAGGTAACGCCCTCGTCATGTTTCAATACCTCTAACTGTTTGTCCAATTCTGTTGTTTCTGGCGTGGTTAATAACTTCAATTCGTCATCTCCCTTTGTTTTATTTTTGACAAACGCACTAAAGGTTCGTAAGTTGTTGGCACCATGCATTAGCTGATTGGTATGGCGAGAAAATGTGTTGATGTTGTGTTTAGTTGTACCTACAGCAATTATTTGAACATCAGAGTATCTGAGCACGCAGCCGGCCTCGAGTTCCACAATGCTGGAGCCTACAATCGTATGTAATTATGGCTCGTAGACCCACATATGATATCGACTACGAGTTCGTTGGTTATCACATAAATCCATTGGTTGGTGGCGTGAAGTTTGATACAGTGATTAGTAGAGTTTATTGCCCTTGTGCTGCATACGGTATTTAGTCCCTCCTTTTGCTGTAGAATCGCTACCACGCAATGCGTTTGATTGACGGGAGTGTTCGGTAATGCGGGTAGTAATGCGAAGCGTTCCCACCAGTTGTCCATTGCTATGTAATCGGTAGAACTAATTATTTGTGATTGAGTGCTTCCATGGTTGATATTATGGGAACTGGAACTATGGAAATTAGTGTATAGTCCCATACGAATGAAAGTGGCTAGGTAATTTCAATTATTACCTTGAGTCGTTTTTCAGGGTCATTCGGCTGTGTTATAATCCACCCCTGACTTCGAATTATATAATTATTATATATTAGTATTATTAAAGATACGTTTCTACAAATTGTTCAATCGAAACTTTCTGGTAGAGCTTACGAATTAATCTTATACAAGACGATCGAACGGTGGGAAGAATTGAAAACACAGTTGGAATTGCAGTTTGAAGACTCTCGATCAGTCAAACAACTGCAAATCGAACTGATTAAGCATGTTCAGGGTCAAAATGAAAACGTTCTTACGTTTGCACGCAATATTGAGAAAACCTTATCTGCACTTAATAGTTTGAACGAAGCAACTGCATTACGCTCGTTTGAAGACGAACTGCATCATTCCATCGCAGTCATAGTGAAAGCCTGTCGATTCAAGACAGTGAAGGAAGCAGCATAGAAGAAGAAATGCCATTTTTGAACAAGCCTAGATTCCAGTCAATTTCTATTAAGTCCCAATTATGTTCCAAAACAGGTCACATCGCTAAAGATTGTTTCCAACTAAACAGACCAAGTTCAACTCAACACCAAATTCGAGGAATTTCGTGCCAAGTAATGGAAAATCAGTGACAAACTTTCAAAGTACTACCAACCCAGTGAGGTGTTTATATTGTAAAAATATAGGACATATGCTTAAAGATTGCAGAAAGCGGTTATATAAAACATAAAAACATAAATGTCGCGGAAAACTGTCAAGAACTCGTTCAGAAAAATCAGGATACAGTTGTCCGAGTTCAAAACCTGTAAATCTGTGTCGTTCTTTTTCTACTCCCTCTGAACAAATCGTAAAATTATCAGATTTGTTTAGAAGCAATCTTATCGGAAAAAATTTTAAAAATAATTTTGAATCTAATATTTCCGTACTAAATTTGGTTGATGATTATAATTTCGATGTTGCCACTAATTCTACTAATTCTGAGCTTAAATCTGTTAGTGAAGATATCGATTTGTCAGCCGCCGTATCAGTTAATAATTCAAAGATCGAAACCAATCAACCAACGGTTACTGAATACCCAAAAATAGAGCTAGAAATTTCCAACGAAATGCTTCCTCCTCGAGTCGAAAAGATTATACACGTTCCTAATCCTTGTCAAATTAACAAAGATTATATCTGCCTATCGCATGAAATTACAAGTGGTGTGCATATTGCCAGTTTAGTAGTCAATTTTGCTCTTAACAACGTTCCAATAAGTTTAGTTAATACAAACGATTACGCGATTGACGTCGGACAGATAAAAATAAGTTTTGAATCGGTTAATTCATATGAACTTTTCAACATTGGAAGTTGGAATCCGAACGTAGAAAATAGATTAAACAAACTCGGGAAGAAATTATAAATTTCAGCCATCTAAATGCAAAAGAAAAATCGTCTATATTGGAAAAATTGTCGCGAATTCAATGATGTATTTTATTTAGAGGGCGATACTCTGGCAACAACGGATGCTTTCTGTCATAAAATCCCTACTGTCCAAAATTCACAACCGATTCACATTAAACCTTACCATTTACCTGAGGCAACGCTGAACGAAATTGATAAACAGGCTGATGAAATGCTAAGGGTCAAAATTATCGAAACCAGTGTCCCTGGAATTCTCCTTTGTTAATCGTTCCAAAAAAATCTGCCGGTGATCGAAAATGGCGATTGGAGGTAGATTTCCGTAGGTTAAATAACATCACTGCGTTGACCAATTTTATCCTCTGCCAAACATAACTGAGATTTTTACCAGTTAGGCAAAGGGAAAGCGAAATATTTTACGACATTGGATTTGGCAAACGGTTACCACCAGGTTAAGTTATACGCTGACGATATGGAAAAGATAGCGTTTAGCACTCGAACTGGTCATTTCCACTTCCTGCGAATGCCGTTTGGTCTAAAAGGGGCGCACTTATAACATTTCAGCGTATGATGAATACGATATTATTAGGTTTAAATGGTCTCAGATATTTTGTGTATCTTGACGACGTGGTTATTTACGGTTACGATCTTCAAGAGCACAACTCAAAGTTAATTGATGTTTTGAAACGTGATCTAAAATTACAGCCTAGCAAATGTCAGTTTCTGAGAACCGAAATTTGTTATTTGGGACATATTGTGACAAAGAACGGTGTTAAACCTGACCCATTCAAAGTAAGCGCGATAATGAAATACCCTATACCGACAAATGCTAAAGATATCAGATGTTTTCTTGGATTTTCTGGTTACTACCGAAGATTCATTAAATATTACTCTAAAATTTCAGAACCCTTGAGTCGGTTATTGCGTAAAAATATAAAGTTCGAATGGAACGCTCATTGCGACGAAGCTTTTCATAAATTAAGAAGCTCTGTTATGTCATCCCCTATACTGCAACGTCAAAAAAAAACGTTTATTTTAACCACTGACGCTAGCGAAATTATCCTACCGTAGAGAAAAAACTCTTAGCGGTTGCTTGGGCTACTCAAAGGTTACATCCTTATCTATACGGCAGAAAGTTTGTGTTTAGGACCGATCATCGACCCTTAGTTTGGCTCAATAAAAATCCAAAACCTAGTTCTCGTCTAATCCGTTGGCGATTCGAGCTGGATGAGTATAATTACGACATAGAATACAAACCTGGAAAGATGAATCAAAACTTGGATGCGCTTAGCCGTATGAAAATTTCTGAATATTCTGAAACACATAAATCTGATAAAAGTATTGCAGCCATTACTAGAGCACAAACGAGACAAGTGACACAAGATTCAACTCCTGATAAACCTCCCGATATTTCTATTCAAGATAGTGTGATAACTCATCCTTCTAAATCTGTTCCGACTAACTTAACAATTCGAAAATCATTGTCAGCTGAAGAAGATATAAATGAAGTTATAAAGGAATTCCACATTACACCACTTGGTGGTCATCAAGGATTTTCTAGAACTATAAAACGAGTCAAACAATACTACGAGTTTCCTTGTATGAGTAAGCGAATAAAATCATTTATTAAAAAATGCTCGTCTTGTCAAAAAAACAAAGTCTCTCGCGTAAACAAATGTGCAATGCAGATCACATCAACGTCAAAAAACCATTTAATAAGATCTTAATGGACATAGTAGACCCAATGGTACTCTCTAAGTACTCTCTAGCAATCCCAATAGCTTCACAAGATACTGGTACGGTGGCTAGAGCATTTTCTGAAAGTTTAATATGTAGTTTTGGTGCAACTAATTCCATTGTCACAGATCAAGGATCTAATTTTATGTCTGAAATGTTTAGTAAACTCTGTAAAATTTCGGAAAATTAAAAAAATTAATACCACAGCCTACCAACCTGAATCAAATGGTGCGTTGATCACACCGTACATTAACGGAGTACTTAAGACGATCCGTTATAGCATGATTCCTTATGCAATTTTTAATTTTAATTCAACACCACATACTTCGACTTCTTTTATGCCCATTGAACTTCTTTTAGGATATAAACCGAATCTTCCTACACAGAGAAAAATAATTGCAATAAAATTTACAAAACCGAGAAATGATTTAGGAAAAAATCATTAGTTGTAAAATTCATTACAAAACTGAACAATTTAGAATAGGTATAGTACTTTTGTAGTAGAAATATTCAGATTTTTTTAATCTATTACATTTGTAGTCAAAATTTATTACAAGTGTAGTCAAATTTTTTCATCTACCACCCGAACATTTATTTTGTTTTCATAACGAAGTAAAATTAACTGCGTTCGTTGTAAAATTGAGTTGTAATCACATGTAATAATTGTTACTACATTAATATTGCATAACCTAGTAAAATTAACTACCATTCGTAGTAACTATTACTACGTTATTTGTAGGTGTAGTAAATTTCATGGTCGAATAGTTTTATTTATTCCATTCGTAGTAAATTTGGTAGAAAATTGAGAGGAAAAAAGGAGAACTGCCGTAAATTGGTCATTATTAAGGTGTTTCTCGAACAGTAAGGATTAATAATACATATTTTAATTATAAATTTAGTTTGCGTGATTTTTGTCTGCAATTATACTTGTGCAGTGAGTGAATTAATGTGAATTAGTGTCTTGGTAAGTACATGTTTGTAGATTAATAACATTAAAACAAATATTAAAGAGTATAGTTTTGCTTTTATATACTATAAAGAATTTTTTCGTGAGGCTTGTCGATATTTCAACTTGTTAGTTATCATCTGTCAATAATCCTACGTTCTTTTAATATCCGTAACTTTAAATTTTACTCCAAATACATGTATAATAATTTTGAAAAATATGTAATTATTTATAATTACACTGTTTTTAGGACTTTTAGTTAATGTGTGTAATGGATGAACTTCATATATTTTTTTTTAAATGTATTGACCAATTTGGCGCAATTTTCTGTATGTCCTCACAAATTTACCACCATATACTACCCATGTAATAAAATTTAGTTCATGTGTTGTAAAAATACGAAATAATGTAGTTATAGTTATAACGAGTGTAGTGAAACGTGATTACACTGGAATTGTAGCGACGATTCGGATGATAAATAACAGCGACAAGTATTATGAAAAAATTCGTATAATTTTAATGTAATTAAGAAACTACACTTAAATTATTATATATAAATAAGCAAATATTTGAAATATTTAAATACTTTGCTGTAAGCCACAAAATTTTAAATGGAAGTCAACGACGTCAGTGGTGTTGATGGCATTGATGAGAGGGTTAACGAGATCACCGAGTCGGAAACCAGTTATTATATATTAAGCCCAGTAAGTCCTATTCAAATTGAGACAGCGGATGGATCTGCAGAAGATAGTCCATACACCATACACCAGATAGAACTAGATCACCCGAAGCCGAATAGTGATGCTTTAATTGAAAATGGAGTAGAAGCTGTTAAAAATCTTTTATTAAAATGGGGTCTTCCAGAATTATGTCAAATTTTTCATGGTAACTGTTAAACCAATTTCTACACGCATACCTAAAATTGTATAAGCAATAAGCATTATATTTTAAAATTAATTAGATCAAAATTTAGATGTTGATTGTCTAAAAGATATCACTTTTTCGGACATTGATGTTCTAATACCACCACCACTAATGCGAGCCAGAATTTTATTTAAATCGAAATTAGTGGACTGGAGAATTTCGAAGGTATTATTTTTCAGCTCTTTGTAGTCTTCCCAACTAATTATTTGTTTCTGTAGAATTTTCCCGCAAGATCATTGGCGGATACAGTTTCGATCGGTTCTTTGTCGGTTTTGGATTGGGTTTCATCAACGACAAATGCCTCACAAACAAATTTACAACCAATCTCGCCTAAATCAGCTAAAGATTCATTGGTTAGTATCATAAACGGTTTGTTAAGCAGAAATTGTTTCTTAATCTGTTTCATTACTTTTTTATAGAACATTGAGCATATATTAAAATCGAATTCCCGGGGCAGCCTTTTTTTCCAGAAAACGGTTCCTTTTAACTCCAGTGAGAGAAAAGAACTTATAGGAATAATCGTAGAATATGCAATTTTCAATGATATTCTAATTGGCGCAAAAGAATGTAACATCATTGCTAATGACATAGTAAAATTGTTTCCATTTGAAATAAAGGTAGGTGTCTTCCCTAATATCAACATTTTTTCCAAAACGTTTAAATAATGTATTAACTGTATGAATATTATGTATTTTAGAACTGTTATTTTGTTGAAAGTGGGAACGGTGGCCGAGCCCGAGGTCAATTCTATACCACGTACAATAACACATTAAAAACTTTAAGGAGAAAAGGACTAGTTGAACGCCGTCCAAAAAGCCGTAGTTCACTGGTTTCTGATGAGCAATCGGTCCTTTCTGCACCACCATCACCATCGCCATCTTCGTCCGACAACGCTAGCGAATGTATATATATATATATATATATATATATATATATATATATATATATATATATATATATATATATAAATCAAATCTAGGAAACCCTCCAAGATCACGATTAAGTCGTTCTGTGTTATTTAACCCTAAAGCTCTTAACACAACTATACAACATATCTTATTAGCAAAAGCCTCTCAGTCTCTGACATGGAACTGTTTGAATATTTTTAATTTTATTGAAAATAAACGTTTAATTATTTTAAAAAATTAATTCATTTATTAAAAAACATAACTTAAACTAAAAAAATAACAGTTTAAAAAAAAATTATAGAAACTCAAGCAGGCTCTTGTTAAGAGCTTTAGGGTTAAAACCGCGTTGTTCGAGGCTACAAAAAAGAAAATAAAAAACCTCACAGTTTTTTTTATTTTCATTTTTTATTATATACAAAAAACAAAATAAAACAGAATAAAGAAAATCGTGTTGTTTGAAACCGTGTAACTTGAGGAAATGGGTATCCGTGTTCTTCAAACCCGTGTTCTTGGAGGGTTACCTATATATATATATATATATATATATATATATATATATATATATATATATATATATATATATATATATATAGATTTAAAAATATTTTTGAACTCCTAGGTGAAACTGACAAGAGTTGGCTTAAGTATAACTCCCAGCCGCTACAAATAGTGCAGATAAAGTGGAAAAAATCATTCTCATTAAGACGAAGCGATATACTATCGAAGACTGCTGTAGAAATTTTTAATGACTGGCCACTTTTTAGTCAATCCAACGGATTACATTTGGTAAACAAGTTGCCTTACAAAAAATAAAACGTTTCTAATTGGAAATATTTCTCTTTCTTAATAGATTGATTTGGATTTTTGTCAGCTTTTTGGAGAAGAAACAGCTTTATGTCTAAAGAAAAACTGGGAGAATTTTAAAACAAAGCTTCTTAAAATTGTAGTGGACCAAAAAGAATCCGCCAGTAAGCAGGTCTAAGTCATTACTTGTCGAAATATCCGACCCAAAAGTCGAGAAAGGTATAATTTTATTATTTTCTGAAATGAGTGTATGTATATTAAAAAAGAAATATCATCTTGTATTTTTTCAAGATCATAAGGATTTGTGTGTGTTTCGGAATCGTGTATTTTCAACTCGTTGCC
Source organism: Nephrotoma appendiculata (assembly GCA_947310385.1). Classification (NCBI taxonomy): domain Eukaryota; kingdom Metazoa; phylum Arthropoda; class Insecta; order Diptera; family Tipulidae; genus Nephrotoma; species Nephrotoma appendiculata. The sequence continues at coordinate 242,772,173 of OX371223.1, read as the reverse complement.
TTCATTTCATGCTGTAGTCAATATCTCAGTCGATGTAATGCATGATCTTTTCGAAGGAGTGTTAAAAAATGATATGTGCCTTGTTATTTTGTACATCATACAAAAAAAATTCTTTTCTTTGGAGGATTTGAATGACCGAAAGCAACTCTTTGACTATGGCATCATAGATTCAAAAAATATGTCACTTCCCCTAAAAATAGAACATCTACAAAATAGAAACTTAAATATGCAAGCAAGTGAAGCATATTGTTTCGTTTTCTTTTTTTCTTTGATGGTGTGGGATTTTGTGCCAGAAGATGATAAAGTTTGGATGTTCTTTTTAAACCTACAAAAACTTGTGGATTTATGCATGTATTCAACATTCAACAATGATGATCTAACAGAACTAGAAAGTCGAGTGGCACTTCATAACAGAGATTATATAGAGCTTTTTAAAGAACCTCTTAAACCTAAACCACATATTTTAACACATTATGCAACAGTAATTAGAAGAGCAGGTCCTTTAAAAATGATGTGGAGTATGCGAAACGAAAGCAAACACAAAGAATTAAAACAATACGCACAGTCAATTACTTCGCGTAAAAATCTTTGCTACTCTATTGCAGTCAAACAGTCTTTTAAATTAGCACACTTTTTCTATTGTGGCAAAGTTGATAAAATCATTCAAATTAATAAAAGTATTAATCTATCAGTATCTGAAAAGTTTTACTTCAAACAGCTGAACAAATTTGGACTTCATGGTATCCAGATTTTTGCCAATGATATAAATTTTAAGGGGACTTCCTATAGATCGGGATTCTTTTTATCCAAGCAACATGACAAAGTGATGTATAAAATAATTGAAATGATAGTATGTGATGATAATGTTATTATAGTATCTACACAAATGTTCTATGACTATGATATGAATTTGAATGCATTTATTCTAAAGGATAACTCAGAAAACTTAAGTTTGAATAATATGTGAATTTCAGTACTATCCTAGTTTACCTCACAAATTGTCTGATGGTAGACTGGCCCTTAGATTTAAGGTAATTTAATTTATAAAATTAGGTTAAATAATGAATTTTTTTGTAATCAATAAAAGTTAAAAATTAATTGTGTGTTTCAGTTTAAATTTTTACAGCGGATTATTTTATTTGATCCCAGTTTTATTACGATTGCAGTTCAATGTAATAAGCTACAATTTGGAAGTATATCTTATTACAGTTGCAATAACTTTTACAACAAATATAGAAAGCAATTTCATTACATTGTAATATATTTGACATCGGTGGTAATAAGTTTCACTACAACATATTACTAAGAAGCTAATAAATTTTATTAGGCTTGCAGTAAATTTTACTACAGATATAGAAAACCATTTCATTACATTCTAATGAATTTTAATTCGCTTGTAATTAAATCTACTACTATCAAGTTTTGCTATATTATACAGTAAATGTTATTACACTTGTAATGGGTTGAAATTTCATTGCATTTGTCGTCAATTTCATTGCAATTTTTGTTGAATTTTACTACACTTTTCTCTCTGTGGCTCTATCCAAAAAAATACAAATCCAGTATATCCCTTTTTCAACCAAAAAAAAAAAAAAATGGCTCAATTTAAGTCCAAACCACACAAATGTATGAGTAAAAAACCATAGTTTGTAATAGCTTTTTAGATAAAATTTTTTGCATGAAGTGCAACCAACACAATTGTGTGTTGTAGTGTTTTTTTCGGACGAAAATAAGTTTGAAAGGAATGTTCAAATGTGTAAGTCGGTTCAAAAAATCTACGAACATAAATTTTTGGCATGGTAATTTTGCCGGACCCGCACAATTGTGTTACTGGGCAGCAAAAGGGATATACTTACGACGACTATTTATCGGAACTTAAAGTAAAACTTCAACATTCATGGCAGTTTGCAAGAAATTCATTGATAAAACATAAAACAAAATCCACGCACCGATAACAGCTGCGTATTTGCATGCTCTCCTACACGTGATTGAGGTCGTGGATATTGTGTCCTGTGGCACTAATCTGGTTTTCCTTGGGAATAGGGAATTGGGAAAAATATTTTAATAGCATTTTTGTCTAAATTATATTTTTCTGGCCTACTGTTGGAATTATTTTGGTGTAAATATTTTCGAAACAAAGTTGATTTGGAAACTTTTGTTCCACAAAATTTTTATAGTTAAAAATAATTCCCAATATATCTTTAGCTATAACCAGCGAGTCTGTAAGAAATTTAAGTAACAAAGCGACATTTCAAAAATGTATGTTTATTGACATTACTGACCAGCGAAACTCAAAGTACTTTTCGTTCAGTTTCGTTAAATTTGAATTGTCATTTAACAATCTGTAACACGAGCAAAAATTATCGCCCAAACTGAAGGAAACGTCAAAATTGTATATTTGAAATGGCGGTATGTTGGTATGTTTACATTTTTATAATTTATGTGTACAAATATTTATTTATATTTTAATAATTTATGTAATATTTTATGTACATTTTTCATCAGCTCATTTTTCATCATTTTTGACCAAAATTGTGGTGTGATTAGTTTGTAATTTTGCAGATTGACATTTCAAAATTTAATTGACAATAATAATCGTGTTACAGATTCGCTGGTCAAACTGTCAAATATTCTGTAACAAAACGTTCCCGTTAAATTCTGTAAGGTTTCGTTACTGACTCTTACAGACTCGCTGCTTTTGTTTCAAAAATCTTTACACCAAACTAATTCCAACAGTAGGCCAGAGAAATATAATTTAGACAAAAATGCTATGAAAATATTTTTCCCAATTCCCCATTCCGAGGGAAAAACAGAATAGTGCCACTGGCAGAGTAATGGTTACACGCACATGTTGACGAATAAAATGTAACTCTTCTTCCAACTGACTTGGTGTAAGTATTGATGGATGTAGCACGTCTTGATGAGCATGATAGATCACGTTAAGTAAGCCTTGTTGCGTACCCTCTTTAATACTAGCATCATTTCGAAAATGCTCGTTAACATTGATCGCACTTTGTCTTCGTATGTTCTATATTCTTGTAATTGCACCATTTCCTGTTGTAAACGATATTGGTCCCTTATCAAGTTGTTTATCGATACTGCAGTGATGTTTGTGTTATGTTTTACAAGATTGATGGTGCTATCGAATATAGTTGTTTGATTTTTGATAAGCGCCAAAAGATAATTCTCGTTATCGTTAATTTTTTCAAAGGGGGACTCATACTTTTCAGCTTCCCGTTGGGTGAGAACCCCAAACATGTCCCATAACACAAGGCCCACCGAGTCACCGAAACCTCGTTTCACTCATTTACGGACCTTATTGCTTTCGAACAATAGCTCGTTGCCTACTATCAAGTAATTGTATTGCCATAAGAGTTGCTGAAGAATCACGTTGCATTTTAGACCGGCAGCTTCATATAAGCTGACTGCAATTCGGTGTGGGATCTTTTACAGTTGTCAATTTCCTCCCAATAAGAGGTTAAGTTGTAATGAACGACTGATGTCCATTTCGTCGCCACTTTTTCAAGCTTACCTAATTCCTCAAAGTGTATCCTGGTAGACTGGTTGAACGGATTTCTTTGGATGGTGGCTTGTGCAAGTCCAAAAATGCAGCACATAGCGAATATTGCTAGTGCCATTTGATTTGTTCTTCCTAATTGTTTTGCTAGTCTATGTGGTTGTTGCTTAAGGCCCGAGTTTTTGTTATCAGTTGAACTTCTTTCGCTAGTATTGGGTTGTAATGGTGGCAATGTTTCCTTCAATCCATCTTCGATCGGTAGCTTGCATAATTTTGTAATCGGCCTTTTACATGTTGCGTCCTAACATTTTACTGTGACGACTCGAACTAAGCCATCCTTCCCAGCGTGAGGTGCAAGAACCCGTCCCAGCTCGTTTACCGACAAGTTAGGCTGGAGCTTTGTCCACTTAGTTCGCTGCTGAAGTTGGTGAATATAGTCAGAAGACCATCGTTTCCAGAAATGTTGTATTAATTATTCAGTCAGGTGCCATCTTATTCTCAACGTCATAGTTTCGATGTTTGCACATGGTGGCGCCGTCAATGAATCACCAATTAAGAAATGCCCTGGTGTTATTACTGCTATGTCAGAGACATCATTTGCGAGTGGTGTTAAAGGCCGAGAGTTAAGATACGCATCAATTTGAGTTGTTACCGAGCCAGTTCCTCGAAAGATAATGTTGAATCACCAATAACCCTCTTGAGATGAAATTTTATTGATTTTAGACCTGCCTCCCAAATACCTCCAAAATGAGGAGTGTGAGGCGGAATGAAGTGCCAATTGGTACCATCAATAGCTAACATAGCTGCAATGTCGCTCGGTAATGTTGATTGGCCATGCCATAGTTATTTTTTAATACAGAATTTGCTCCGACAAAGTAAATTCCATTGTCGGAGAAAATATCGGTACACAAGCCTCTCCTGCAAACGAAACACTTGTAGGCAGCAATGAAGGATTCCGTTGTAAGACAGCTTACTAGTTCGATATGGATCGCCATAGTTACCATACATACGAAACGTGCTGTATATCCTTTGTAGGCCTTGTGCCCCCTTCCTTTTGTTGTTCTCAATTGGATGGGACCGGCATAATCGTTCCCTGTTTTGGCAAATGCTCTTCATGGTTGCACTCTGGCAGCTGGCAAAGTTCCCGTTAGTTGTTCTGACATATGTTGTTTGTGGCGGAAACATTTTAGACATTTTTGAATCACGCTTCGCACCGCTCGCTTGCCATCAATAATCCAGTATTTGTTCCTTAAATGTGACAAGGTTAATTGAATGCCACCGTGCAAAGTGCTGTGGTGGGCATCTTTGATTATTCGCAACGTTAACATGTTGTGCTTGACCAAGATTATTGGGCTTCGGCTGGCAGGGGTTAGGTTGGGATTTTGTAGCCGACCATTCACATAACGGATTCAAAGACAAGTGTCTATTTCTTTTGTCTAAATGCATAAGGGATTTGAGGCACTGGATTTCGTTATGAAAGTCTTGTTTCTGCATGATTTTAAGAATTATAATTTCTGCATCTTGAAGCTCCTAATTGGATGGTATACCTGGCTGGTTGACTGTGGGTATTTTATGGTAGATAAATCGTCTACAATACGCGATGACGCGTTTTAGTTGGTTGAAGCTTGAATGCCGCTCAAATAGTTGTAAGAACGGGGTGACTTCTTTTAAGCCAGCCAGATTAACTATTGAGTTTTCTTTTAATTCCTCCAGAAGTACGTCGTTAGGAATGTTGTTTGGTGTGGGTACATGAAGATCCAACCGTAAATTCTCATGAAGCTCCGAATCTGGGCCTCGCCACCATAAGTTACTGTTAGCAAGAGCTAAAGGGGTTGTTCCACGAGACGCTGTCTCCCGGATTTTAAATTGACCTTACATGATGCCATGTATTCGTTGGCAGCATACTTTTTATTGCAGAAGTCTTATTGGCCACAAACGTTTTGAATCGGTTTGGCTCCCCTATGACCCAGCATAATGTAATAGTTGAGTCAGGCGTAAGTCTTGATGTCATTGAGTTTCAGGGCACATTGAGTATGGCTTATGAGTTTTGCTAGGAGCAAGGCTGCGTTAAGCTCCAGACGTGGGATTGATAATTTGGTCTTGATAGGAGCGACTCGTGTTTTTGCTGTGAGTAAATGTGTTGTAATGTGGCCCATAGTGTCAGTTGCTCGACAGTATACCACTGCAGCATACGCAGACTCACTACCAATCCACCGAGGAATCATTATCTGTTTCATTATGGACATTTCTTCCTTGTAGTTCGTCCATTTAGCGTTTAGTGTTGCTGGTAGCCAAGCATCCTATCCTATTTCAATGGACTATGCTTCTTGCATCATCAGTTTAGCCGTGCTGGTTATTGGTGACCGCCACCCTATGGAGTCGAATAATTTTAATGAATCCGACAACAATGATCGCTTGGTTGGCTGACCATGTGATGGTTGCAATCTTAAGACATCGAACTCAAACGCATCTGTAGAGGGATGATACACGATCCCGTAAGGTTTTTACACTATCGGATAATTTGATTTGTACGTGGCTCTTATGATGTAATTCGCATGGGAAACGTTCCAATATTTTCTTGGAATTGGAAGTCCATTTTCTTAGGTTCAAACCACCTTTTTCCGTGAGTTCCCTTAATTCTTTTATAGTTAAAAATCCTTCCTCTAGAGTATCAATTCCAGTAAGCATGTCATCAACGTAAAAATCCAACGACAGAACTTTAGATGCTGTTGGATAAGTGCTGCTACCATCTTGTGCCAGTTGCAACTAGGCTCGTACTGCTAGAAAACTGGCTGTTGTATTTCCATAGGTTACGTATTCAATCTGTAGGTAGCCATAGGCTTAGCGGGGTCGTCTCTCCATAATATTCTCGGTAATCTCGATCTGCCTCAAGAATCCATACCTGTCTGTACATTTTCTCGATATCTGCAGTCAGTACGAATTTATACCGTCACCATCGGAGCAAGATGTCCACAAGATCCTACTGCAGTTTTGGCCCGGTCATCATTAAACCATTTAATGACACTCTTGTGATGGTCTTCGCTGAAGCATCGAACACAACCCGTAGTTTGGTTGTTGTACTGCCTTCCAGCACAAATTGGTGATACTGGCTTGAATGAGGCATCCTTTGTAAATTTTCTCTCGAGCTGTAGTAATCTGGCTACGGCCATTTTTCTGGACTCGCCTAAGTTGTGCTGGCTTGTTTTGAAAGGAATCCTCACCGTGTACCTTCCATCTGAATTGCGCCCCAGGTTCTCTTTAAAAAATTCTTCGATTTGTATTTCTTCTTCGGTGGGATTTCTTTTTTCGTGGATATTTTCATTCTCAATGAACAATTGTAGTTGTTCTTGAATGGCCTTTGTTTTCACCATAGTGGTTGTTGTTTGATGCTCATTATTCCCCAGATTGCCAATTATGACCCATCCAAATTCAGTGTTTTGAGCCATGGGCTCATGATGTTTGCCCTTTATGATGTTGTTGGTTATTAGTAACGGATAGTAATCTGCTCCAATCACAAGTCGATTGGTTGCGAGCGATTGTAGTGAGGATCGGCTAATTGTAATCCTTCAAGATGTTTCCACTTAATTTTGTCAATATTGGTTTCAGGAAGCTGTTGAGTGAGCTTGTTGAATAACGCAAGGTAATGTACGCAAAGATTGCAGTCACTTACTAGCCTTGCTCTGTTTAACGTTGACATTCTCCGGAATTGCTCGCCTTGCTCTAATCCATGACGTCCTCTACACGTTTTAACCTAACAATGGGGACTGATAGTGGCGGCATGTATACGTTTTAGTGGTGGCACGAAGGGTGCTCGCGTTACGGTTGATTTTGTGCTGCCCATTGCTTCTAGTGACTGAAACCTTCTTTCCATGAAATCAAAGTACTTTGCTATTTTTGGTATTTCCCTTGGATTAGATACCGTTGATACAGCCTTGCGGATTCTGGATCCATTTTTTTTGGTCAAGATGAATGTTACAAATGACTCAAATGGTGAGTTCAAATTTAACCGTTCTATGTTGAGTAACATTTCCTTCGCGGAGTTGTGGAGATTTCTTAACGCCCCGGTAGTTGCCACTTGTATCGTTGGAAGTGACAACAGTGAATTGAAATATTTGGCAGCCAGCAGTCGGGGGTTGTTATATCTCGACTGTAGTAGGTTCCAAGCCATTTCATAATTTTCGCCTTAAGATATGACATTTTTACTGTATCCGAAATGTTGTTGTTTCGGTGAATTAGTTCAATAAATATCTCGTTGAATGAACTCCAATTTTCGTAGTCTCCAGCAAATTTTGGCTCGTCCAATGTCGGCAATTTTATTTTTGGACCTCCTATTGTTGTCGGTATTTCTCTCTGGAGCTGTTGTAATCTTATAATCGTTGCTTTCACCTTGGCCTGTAAGGTGCCGTGGACGTCCTTTTTAAAATACGAGGTCACTTGTTCATCTGCATCGCTTTCTACCATGATTTCTGTGTGTAACTGGTCGATCACATCCATGTGTTTTTGCAACTGGTTGGTCTTTAGGTGCAAATAATTTTTTGAGCACTCTCTGGTATCTAATGAGTACTCAATCGACGCGATATTTTTGTATTATAACTGGCGCATGAGTACATCTTGTTTTTTGAACAGCGGGTTGTCATGCTGCTCGATTGATTCAGTACGAGGTGGCTCCGACTCTTTTTTCTCGTCGTTGTTGGCATTATAAGATGACGATTGTGATTGATCGGATAGCAACTTTAATCGTTGTTGTAATGTCGGCAACTGACGTCGGCTGAGATGAATTTCGAATACAGCTCTTTCTGTTTTTCCATACGTTCTTGTAAATAACTCCGATTTTTGCGATGGTCGCCGTCCTTTGCATTGTCCCGCCTCATGGCGGATATTTTGTCGGCGATGACATCTTGTTGTTTGATGAGTTCCTCTATTTTGAGTGTCATGGTGAGTTATAGTTGAAAACGTACGCTTAGTTATGATTTATTTATTTAATCTTTGTTGTTTATGGGCACGAACTGCTTCCAATATATGACGTTAAGGTAGAGCTGCTACTGTGTGTTGTTAACTGGTATAATGATCTCGTTGACAATGAGCTCCGGCTCGAAGGACCATAGACAAATCAAGCCTCTGCTTTGATTTGGTGAAGTAGTTGTTTATTCGGATTACCACTGGTGAGGTCCGAATTAATAATTTTTTACTACGAAACTTTATTTAATTTTTGCGGTTTATATACAAATTACAAAGTACTGAGGTTACAATTATACAGTTATACAGTAAAGAAAATGCTTATATGCTATAAAATTTGACACTATTAAACTATTGCATTTTAACCCTACGTGGAAACATGTGTTGTTAACTCTCTGTGAAGCACCATGTTGAATTTGCTTCGACAACGGTGTGCTTGTAGTCTTTCCAAACCTTAAAAATATTTAAAATGAATTAATAAGCGACATATAAACAAATTGTTTTTAAACCGTACTCTTTCCAACCAGAAACTGCTTTTGTTGGGGAGCCTCTTTTGCATATTATACCGACAATTTGTTAGTGGTGTTCTTATATTGAGACCATTTTAAATAGTTTTTCGCGATCCCCTCATTTCATTCCAAGACAGAGACCAGCACATTAAGTTGATTGGCGTTGGTGGTCCTAGATAAACAAATGTCATTATAATAATTTAGAAATTGTACTATTTTTTAATCAAATACAAATAAATAATTATAATAAAACTTACACCTTGTTAAAGTTAGCTGAAAGTTGCCAGCCGAAAGTGAAAAAATCGATAATGCAGATAGTTTCTTGACTAGTTCAGCCGAAAGTTATACAAATTATATATTAAATTGAAGTATCCCGGCCGAAAGTGACTAACTACAAAATCAAATGAAAACATATATTATAACAAACAACAATTAAAATCTTCAATTTAAATGATATTAATTTATTGTTTCACATCAATTATGAAAGATTGTATCTTCCCTTCTTCTGGCAATAAAATCGTTTATCATTCGAGATTTCGCCAGATGGACACAAATCTGACTATGCCTATTCAATAGCCCATGACCATAGGTAGATTCTGAGTATATGGTTGGGGTGAGTCTGATGGGGTTATAGGAGTGAAATTTTGATTTTCCCCATTTTTTAACGATAATATCGATCGTCATTCGAGATTTTGGCGTATAGACTCCAATCTGACTATGCCGCTTCTATAGCCCATGACCATATATAGATTCTGAGTATATGGTTGGGCTGAGTCTGATGGGGTTATAGGGGCGAATTTTTGATTTTCCCCATTTTTAACGATAAAATCGTTCGTTTTTCGAGATTTTGGCATATAGATACCAATCTGACTACGCCGATTCGATAGCCCATGACCATAGGTAGATATCTATTATAGGTTAAAAGTGAATCTGATGGGGTTATAAGGTTGAAATTTCGATGAAAATTGAAAAATAAAGAAAATCAATAATTCATCCCTATAACCCCATCAGCCTACCCCTAACTTATACTCATAATATACCTATAGTAATGGGCTATCGAATCAGCATAGTCAGATTGGTGTCGATATGCCAAAATCTTGAATGACGAACGATTTTGTCGTTGAAAAATGGACAAAAAAAAAATTTCACCCCTATAACCACATCAGACCCATCCCAAACCTATACTCAGAATCTACCTATGGTCATGGGCTATCGAATTGGCATAGTCAGATTGGTGTCTACATGCCAAAATCTCAAAGCGAAGCACAAATTCAAATTCTACTTAGGGTCATGGTTCATCCAATTGGTACAGTCAAATAGTTCATCTGTCATAATCTTGTTATACAAACCATTCATCAGCTAAACGTGACTGTGTCTCATGGCTCTTCTATAGATGCCTGTTATTGACATTTTCTTTTATAAAATTGATGATTCATTTGTAACTTATAAATCTGTATTGCTGGCATTTTTCGGTTTGAATATTGAAGTTAATCTTCTTTATCGACACAATCTACATTATCGACATTTTAAAATATTTTCGGGTGGGACACCAAAATTAATATCTGCATTGCCACCTTCCGGCTGGGGCGGCAAAGTAACTATCTGCATTACCATCTTTCGGCTGATACAGCAAATACACTATCTGCATTATCATCTTTCGGCTGGAAACTTTCGGCTAACTTTAACGGTATAAAACTTAATCGTTATTTTTTTATTACACAAATACCGGTAATTTCTATATTTATTGAAATTTTATTCTATTAAATAACCTTATAATTTTTTAAATATTTTGAAAAACATGATACAACATGAAACAAAATGATGGTCGTAGCGAATTCGGAAAAAATCGCCTCAATGTTTTCTTTTCGTTACCTATTGGGGATTTTTTTTTCGATAACATTTGTGTTCAAAAAAATCGCCTCGATCTTTTTTAAGGTTCATAATAGAGCGAATTTTCTCAATATAAAAATTTCATAACAGCCCACCAGAGTATTTTTGTATCTAACTTTATTGACTCAGAAAAACTGATATATTTTCCCAAAGTTCTATAGACTTACATACAGTCGAATGTTATTACGCTGTCTATAAAAAAAATAGGATCTGCGACACTGGTCTTAAATCCTGCTTAGTTCCACTCAATTCATGAGTTCCAATACTGCGGTGCTTGGGTTTCCGTGATTGTCTTTCGCTTTTTCCAAGTATTTTTTCCGTTTCGTGATATTCATCGCAAGGCTAGCTTCTATCAAAAATTGACATCGTTGGAAACTCATTCAGAGTTGAATTTTCCTTGTCTTGTTATCTTGCTTTCTCTTATTTCTCTCCTACCTTATATAATTTTGACCGATTTTGGTAGAGAACCTCTTCTTGACAAACATCAAATTCGGTAGAATTTCCGTGCAAAATCCGGAAAACTTTTGGCTTAAATTTCACACTATTGCTCATTGACATAATCCAACATGATGTTCGAAATTTACTTTGTCATCAAACATGTTCAATATTTTCCATTTTTTTAATTAAATTCAAAACACGCGTTCATTAAAATACTCACAGAAATAAAATGAAACAATACAAGGAAGAGAAGGGAGGAATACAAAAACCAGATTTACCCCTAGAGAGATCATTTTTGGTATCAGTAGTAGCATCGGACTTTGGATGGCTGCTGCATACAAATAACCCTTTAGCTTAGCATTTATTTTAGTTGGACGTTGTCCCACCATCTGCTTGGCGAAAAATAACTTTTAGACGAATTTTTTCTTTTATTCAATATTTACCTTACATCTCGCTCGGCATATCTACAAGAAAACAAACAAACTTTAGAAAGATGGAAAATACTTTTGCTACACTTAAATCAACTCATCTTTAAAATTCCAAATATTTGTTTACATACACCTAATTACCTAATAAATAATTTATAATGGCAACCATTTCTTCCATAGGTTTAAGTTTAAATTTAATGATTGTTTTTTTTCTTCTTGTAACAATAACAAGAACATTGAGTATTTTCGAAATAATTAAAAATGTTGACGCCGTAAGGCACGAAATTTATATTAAAAAAAATTTAATGTTGGGGTTCATTGTAAAAGAAGCTTAATTGGTTAATTAATAACCAATTTCAATGGAATTTAATATATATGAATAGGGCGTTTTTTGAACACACTTTGCAAAAAAAGTTAGTTACCTGCCATAGGCTGTTTTGTTTCTCGCTTCTGCTTTAATCTAAATCTGTTGAACATACATATTTTATACATAGTTTACCCTTTTTTCATAGTAAAGTAGAGATAATATAGTAATAATGAAAAATTTTGACTTCGAGATTTTTATCCATTTACCATACGCTATATCGCCGAAGTATAAAAAGTAGTTTTAAAAAAATCTCTGTGTGTGTGTTTGTTTGAGCACGTGTGGTGTCGTGCAGACTAAATGTTTTTGGTTCTCTACAGAGCAGACGGATTGAGCTACTACTAAACTTTTTCCATAAATTAAGAGATTCCAGTGATTTTTTGTTGAAATCGGTCCACCGGAAGTGGTAGCCTCCATACGAGCATTATCGCTTTTGCACATATTTTGAAAAGTACTATATATCATTTACGAGAAAAACGATTAAGAACTAAAAGATTTTAAATAAATTTTGCAACAATACTGGTCCAGATTCGTTTACCAAAATTTAAGCAGAAATGTAATTTTTCGCCAAAAAATGATTTTTTTTTTCAAAAACTTAAGCTTACCCATAAATTGCGAGGGCCCAGTGATTTTCGGCCGAAATCGGTTCACCGGAACTGGTAGCTTCCATAGGAGCTTTTTCGTATATTTTGAACAGCATATAGCAGTTTATGAAAAACAGATTAAATAAAATTTTTTTACATTAACCCTAGAAAGGAAACGCGGGGTGGAAAAACACCCCAGACCAGTTTATAGTTTGCGGCAAACACAAACGGCTTACGTTTACGACCCGGGACCGTAACCATAATTCAGTTTCATCATCTGAGAGTAGAGGGAGCACAATCGTAGCATCAGTAGCACGTTGAAGCTGGAGCAGTAAACATTTGAAGTGCGTCTGTTACATATATATACTGATACTCGCGTGTGTATACCATAACCTCACTTTAGTTTTCACTGTTTAAAGATTCGAAAAATGGCTAGGCGGTACAATTTAAGACCTATGAAGGCTGTAGTTCAGTTGATTAATCAGGAGGAAGATCACATTGAACCTGTGGAAAATTAAAGTGATGAGGAAAATCTAACGGAAGAGGAGAGTGGCTCAGGATCGGAGCAAAGTACAGAATCAGACAACGAACAAGTTGAGCCCGAGAGTGAAATTGAGGTATGTAAATCATATTTTTCGGTAAATTTCGGTGCGAGAAAATGTATTTCTTAGTTATTTATTGTAATTTTTAGTCGGAGGAGTCAGATGATGATGGCTCGGGTACAGCTCCAGCATTCAAGAAACTGCGTAACACAGAGAGGCGAGAAAGTAGGGGAAGAGGACGGGGAAGAGGCAGCAGTGGTAGTAATCGTGGACGACGAAAGAGTATTGTTGTGGGTAAAGATGGGAATAAATGATACACAACTCCACGAGAAAGACTGTCAAATAGAGGCCACATAGTCACGAATCTTGCCACTCCACTTGGACCTGCAAAAGAGGTCAAATCTCCTTATGAAAGTTGGAGTTTATATTTTGACGAAGCCATGCTGTCGAAAATTGTCCGGCATACTAATGAAGAAATCGACCGTTATATCGAGGATCGAGAAATAAACAGGCAGTTGGATAATACATATTGTTACGTTTTTGCCTTTTTACTCAAGGTTCGAATCACTGGATTGTGAATAAATACAACTGCTTCAGTTTGAACTCACACAAATTTATTTACACAACACAATAATTATACAACACAAAATTAACAAGAAAGACAATTATGACACATTTTTTAATTATCACTTTAATAATCGCTTTAATAATCACTTTAATAATCTTTCTATTTAACCTTCACTGTATCACGTTTAAAATAAGACTCAGCATTCCACGTCAATGTACGCCTTTATATACCAAAATATTCAAAAATCGAGCAAATATGTTAGTTTACAAATGACGCCTAAATGTTGAACCAAATCACAATTCAATTGAACAATTAATGAAATAACTTATTCTATTCTAATCTAGGTGTCACCGTAACACTACCCCCACCTAAGCCTGTTCGTCCCGAACAGGATCCAGATCACCTCCTCTGTAGAGAGCCAAGCGCTCTAAATTCACCACCTTTGGTTTACCTTTCCATCCTTTCTGTGTGCGATAAACCACGTCGTTCAACCTTTTAATGACAGTGTAAGGTCCTTCCCATATGGGTTGCAACTTCGGTGATAATCCCTTGTGTCGTTGTGGGATGTGAAGCCATACCAATTTTCTCCCGTACAAACTGATGTATTTCATTGAGTTCCTCTTTCATCCAGTCGACGTAATCCTGTCCGCATAGAGCTGCTGATTGAACAGCTCCAAACTTTAAATCTCCCGGTAATCGCAGATTGTTCCCAAATATGGTTTTAGCTGGTGTCACTCCTGTTGTATAATGTACCGCTGATCGGTAGGCCATGAGGAACATCGGTATATGTCGATCCCAGTTGCGTTGGTTCCTTTCTACAACCTTTGCTAGATATTCCTCCAATGTGCCATTGAATCTTTCCACCTTACCGTCCGACTGCGGGTGTAAAGGCGTCGTTCTTGTTTTATTGATACCAAGCATCTGACATATCTCCCGAAATACCACCGATTCGAAATTCCTCCTTTGATCCGTGTGAATTTCCATCGGTACACCAATTCTGCTAATCCAGTTGTTGACTACGGCATTAGCTATTGTTATTGTCTCCTGATTGGGTATGGGATACACTTCCGGCCATTTGCTGAAATAATCAATTATTACTAGCACATACTTATTTCCGCTCTCGGTGGTCGGAAATGACCCTGACACATCCATTGCAATTCTCTCAAATGGTGCCCAACATTATATTATTTCATGGTTCCACGGCTTGTTCGTGCTGGTCTGAAGTGGTCTGGTCGTGCTGAATGACTGTCTACATCCGGACCAGTAGAAACGTTGGCGAATTTTGGCTAGTGTTTTATTAATCCTCCATGATACTCCTTGAGGATTTCCGTCATCCGATCTTTTGACACCACTACCAACAATTGTTTTACATTAACATCCGTGCTTTCCCAATTTCTTTTTAGACATCCATTTTCTATGTGGAGGCTATCCCATTGAGCCCAATAAGCTTTTACAATGTGGGTTTTGTCGACTATCTCATTCCACGTGGGCCGGTGTTCCTTTTCCTAATATTCCATGATGAATGACAGATCAGCATCCCATAATTGCTCCTTCCTGATCATTTCATCACTCCATTGCTCATCAGGTAGCGCTTGCATAAGCCGAATATCGATGATGTTTTCCTTACCCTCCATACGCCCACAATTCTTCCATTCCGCGGGATATGGCCTTCTTATAGAAGGTACTTATGGAAGTGCTTAACACATTCCACTATAGCCAACAACTCTTTCCGTGTCACGCAATAATTTCGTTCCGGTTTTTGATAACATCTTGGAGTAACATGCAATAAACCACTCCTCACCATTTGTTGCTTGTGATAATACTCCTCCTATACCATCATTACTTGCATCGGTGTCCAAAATGAATTTAACGTTGGGTATGCGAGGATTAGTGCTTCGCATAATCGTCGTCTTAGTTTCACAAATGCCTCTTCCTGATTATCCTTCCATTCGAATGCCTTGTTCTTCCTGGTTAACTCATGTAAACTATTTGCGATGCTGGCGAATCCTGGCACGAATCGTCTATAATAGGTGCACAATCCAAGGAAGCTCCGTAATTCATGTAAATTTTTAGGTCGTGGCCATTTCTGCACTGCTGCGATCTTATCTTCATCGGTATGGATTCTATTAGTTGTTACCTTATGACCCAAATATTTTACTTCCGTCCTAAATAGTTTACATTTCTTTGGGCTTAGCTTTAAGCCGGCGGCCTGTATCCGATCCAAAACTTCTGTTGAATTCCTTAAATGCTCGTTGAAATCCTTTCCCATGATGATGATGTCGTCCAAATATACGAGGCACGTCCTCCAATGTAATCCCTTTAGTACGCGCTCCATTAGCCGTTCAAAAGTCGCAGGGGCGTTACATAATCCGAATGGCATAACGTTAAATTGCCATAATCCGTTATCAACACTGAATGCCGTTTTCTAGCGATCTTCCTCCTGGTCTTCCACTTACCAATAGCCGCTTTGCAGATCTAATGTCGAAAATATTCGAGCACCCGATAATGTGTCTAACGTGTCATCGATCCTTGGCAATGGGTAACTATCCTTTTTCGTCACAGCATTTAATTTTCGGTAATCCACGCAGAATCTCATGCTACCATCCTTTTTCTCGACTAACACCACTGGTGAACTCCATGGACTGCTTGATGTTTCGATTACCCCTGCTGCTTGCATATCTTTTACCATTCGATCCACTTCTCCTTGCTTTGCCAATGGTAATCTTCTGGGTGGTTGTCGAATCGGCGTTTCTGCTCCTGTATCTATTCGATGTTTTACCATTGTGGTTCTCCCATTATTATCCGATGTACTGCAGAATATTGACATGTACCGCTCGGGCAATTGCTTTGCCAAATTTCTCTGTTCCATGGTAAGATCTTCGGTCCATTTCTCCATAAGTTGATCTATAATCTCTTTCTGCACTTGCGAGTTAGCCGTCTTAATCGGATTTTTCTGCTCGCACTTTACTATCGCAGATATTTCTTCACATTTTCCGATTATTGTCCCTTTCTTGATGGTTTTCGTCTTATCCGAGAGATTTAGAGTCCTAATTGATACTCTATTATCGCTGTCTGGTTTCACCAGAACTTTCCCGATCATAATTTCTCTGGCTTCGCTCTCCGCTTCATTGGCTTCCACAACCCACAACCTGGGTGACCCAGAACCTCCCTCCAATCTTGCCCTTACTATTGTTTCCGAGTTTGGTGGCAGCTTCTCCCGATGATCAATTATAATTTGCCTGGTCGTTTCTCCTATAGCGCTAACGTGAAGTGGCAACTCGATATTATCGTAGATTAATACACCCCGTCCAACATCCACCACGAAGCCATTCGTTCTCATTAAGTCCATCCCCAAGATGACTTCGTCTACAATATCTGCAACCAGCACCTCGTGTTGAAAGTGATTCCGTCCAATCCTTATTTTTACGACCTTTTTCCCTTTTATTTCTGAATTTTCTCCAGTCGCCGTTCGTAATTTCATTCCGTTAGCTGGTTCCATAATTCCATCGATAATATCCTCACAAACAATCGTATGAGTTGCTCCCGTATCCAGCGTGATCATGCATTTCTTCCCATCAATATCGGCTTCAATTGTCAAGCTGTCACCGCTTCTTGCTACTCTCGAAACATGGATGGAGGTTATGGGGCAATCGGTTGTGGGAGCCAGCTTCTGCCCCTTCAAGCTGACTCTTTTTAGTTTAACGACTCCGCTGTCGTCTGACCCGCCTTTCTGGATTCTATCTGCTCCTCGTTTAGTCTACGCTTCATAGGAGATGACGACCTTGCTCGTTTCTTCTTAATTTCCCAACAGTCCCGTGAGATGTGACCCATTCTATCACATACCCAGCATTTAATCCTGCCACTTCCATCTCTGAACCTTGGCGTAGCCCGCGCGGGGTCTATTCTGGAATCAATCTCCACTCAACGAATTTTCATTGCTGGTTTGATGATGGTTTGCGCAGTTTCGTTTGTTAACGCACAAGCGATGGTTTCCGTGAAAGTTGCCTTAGGTGACAACATCACCGCTCTGCGCGTCTCAGGATCTCGAATACCGTCAATGAATGCATCTATTTTAATTCGCTCCATGTAATCGGCCGACATATTTGAATGTGCTAAATGCGCGAGCCGCTCAATTGCCGATGAATATTCTTGTAACGATTCTCCTCCTCTTTGGTATCGACCCTTCAATTCCATGCGATAGATTTCTCGTTTGTGGTCTCTTCCGTATTTTCGATCTAACGCCTTCATAATTCCGATGTAAACGTTCCGTTCCTGCTCGGGAATGATTTGTAGTGTTTCTGCCGCTTCGCCTTTAAGAGCCACAATTAACGCTGCAACACATTGTTCTTCAGTCCACTGATTTTGCTTAATCGCCGTTTCGAATTGGAACTTAAAAATGCTGAAGGATGTTGTTCCATCAAATGTTGGTGGTTTTATCTTAACTGCATTAACCGTCTGGATCACTTGTTGTGTCGTTCCATTCGCCTTGACATCTTGGAGCTCCTTCTCGAGACGTTGAAAATCTTGTTTAACCGATTCAAATTTTTGTTGAACCGTCCCTTTAACATTTTGAATTTCTGCGTGTACTTCTGTTTGCAGTTTTTCCACTTTACCGTGTAGTGTAGAAGATAACTCCAGAAACTTCTCGTCCATTTTCTTTTGGCCAACTTCTATTTGGTTTTTAATGTCCGCTCCTTGTTGCTCCATTTGTACCATCTTCTGCTTCATTTCCTGGTTGGATTGTTTAATGTCCGCCCCTTGTTGCTCCATTTGTAACAACTGCTGTTTCATGTCCGCCCCTTGTTGCTCCACTTGTAACATCTGTTGTTTCATTTGATGTTTAATGTCCGCCCCTTGTAGCTCCAACTGTTGTCCCATCATTTGATTCATAGCAGCCATCAACTGCGATAAATCGAAACTTCCAGATGGGTTTTGTGTTGCTCCGACCATCGTTTGCACGTCCTTTTCTTTCTGGTCAACACTGATCTCATCCGGTTTTTCCTCCTCGAAATCATACTTGTCTGGATTTACACCTTCCTTCTCCATGGCCTCACGTAGTCGCTCCACCAAACTAGCTTTTGTGCCTTCACTGGCCAAACCTCGTTGTTTCAGTTGCTCCTTTAATTGCGCAAGCTTTAATTCGTAGAGAATCATTTTTCTTATTATTCACAATCCCACCGCTGTCACCAATTGTTACGATTTTGCCTTGTCAATCAAGGTTCGAATCACTGGATTGTGAATAAATACACTGCTTCAAATTTGAACTCACACAATTTATTTACACAACACAATTTATTATACAACACAAAATTCACAATTAATTATTATAATTATAACACACTTTTTAATTATCACTTTAATAATCGCTTTAATAATAACTTTAATAATCTTTCTATTTAACCTTCACTGTATCACGTTTAAAATAATACTCAGCATTCCACGTTAACGCGCGCCTTTATATACCAAAATATTTGTTTCTAGAATAATCCTAAATGCGCAGCAAATATGTTAGTATAGAACTGACGCCTAAATGTTGTAATTGAACAATTAATGAAATTAGCTTATTCTATTCTATTCTAGGTGTCACCGTAACAATATGTTTTCTGTGCCCCGTGGCAAACGACACCGTGTCTAATTTTTCCAGGGAATGAACTATCCACATAGTGTTTGTTTCTGTTTAATTCTCTTTCTAATGGAATATAATACTACGTAATTTTTAAAGTTCTTCCGGAAGTTCACATGTTTTAAATAACACCATGGGTAATTGCCGTTAGAGGCAGACACTGTTTCGACGTAAATTCATATATGTACATACTTCTCAAGATTTTATTTTCATATGATGTCGTATGTATTTTAATAGGCCTTATTATTATACTTTTTTAATTATGAATACAATAATTGTATGCTGCTTCTGCGGCTCAGCGCTTGATCACTCCTCTGAGAGAGTACATCACTTGCGCGCTGATTCCGCTTTTTTAAAGAAGTTTTCCTTCATCTGCATTGAATGCAAAAATAGAAGCAATATGTATGCCAAAATTCCGTTTATAACCGAATCCATTGCTACAATTGCAAATCGCGTGGAGGACTGTAAATTAGACTCTGACGCAAACTGTAACCGTCTTTTTAATATGAAAAAAAAACTAAATTTATTGTGCGCTAGTGTTGATGACATGTCGAGTTCGCTTGACCGCATTGATGACAGTATTACAAGCAACACCAAATCGATCGCACTTAACAACTTCAGTCATGATAAATACTTTGTAAAAGTTGTAAAATTTATCTGTTATCGTCTGAAATGGGACTATTCAGACGATAACAGTCATTATGTTGCGTCGAATGTACTAACCACCAAAGAAGCTTTATTTACTGATAATATGTTGAACTCTGGATTATTTCAGATCAGCAACGTTAAGAACAGTTTGAACAGACAGCTCGATTTGGTATTTTCATCTGGTACCAACAATAGCGTCGAATCGGAAACCAATCTCATCCTTTGTGCCATAGATGTATACCATCCTCCCATTTTAATTACATTTTGTCTGGAGCAAGGCAGTTTTAATGTCGAAACTCCGCCATGTTTTAATTTTCGTATGGCCGACTTTGTGAAACTTAATGATTTGTTGTCAAATATCAACTTTGACACCATTTTGAATGATAATAATGACATAGAAACACAAACTGTAAATTTTTATTCTGTAGTTTTTGATTGCTTTGAACAATCCATTCCGTATACTCGCAAAAAAACTGTATTGCCATCACCTCCTTGGTATAATAGCGAATTACGAGCATTACGCAACCGTAGAAACAAACTTTGGCAAAGATTTCTAAGAACTAAATCGGACTCTGATCACTCTAACTATTTGATTAGTTATAATGATTTCAGTAGTTTATCGGACGAACTTTATGGGAATTACATCAGACTCATGCAGTCCAATCTTATAGCCGATCCTAGGAGTTTCTGGCGGTTTGTTAATTTGAAAAAAAAAATCCGACGGATACCCTTCCACTCTGAATTATAAAGATCATTCCTCTAATGATCCTAAAATCATAACAAATCATTTTGCTAACTTTTTCAGTCTGGCTTTTGCAAACAGTGATTTTGAACCCGATGAAGATTACTTCATACACATGAATAACTGTGTTCAAACAACACTAACTTCGGTTCAAATCGATTACGAATCCGTGGTACAAAAGATTTCCAAACTTAAAGATGATTTTTCACCTGGTTCTGACGGTCTACCATCCATCGTCCTAAAAAACTGCAGTGATATTCTTGCTCAGCCGCTGACGGCACTTTTCCAAAAGTCGCTTTCACTTGGAATTTTCCCATCTATTTGGGAAAGTTCCTTTATAGTTCCGATCCATAAGAACGGCTCCAAATCAGACATTTGTAATTACAGGCCGATTGCAAAGTTATCTTGTATTCCCAAGCTGTTCGAAAGTATTATATATGATTCATTGTACTTTTATTGTAAACCGTTGTTTTCCGACAATCAGCATGGTTTTCTCAAAGCTCGCTCCACGACCACAAACCTTGTGGAATTCACTTCACAAACATTAAATATGATTGAAGCAGGGAATGAGGTCGATGTTATCTTGACCGATTTCAGCAAGGCGTTTGACAGGATTTCCCATAAAGTTATTTTGTTTAAGCTCAGGGCTCTTGGATTTCCCCCACAATTTCTCCGTTGGGTGGGCTCTTATCTTAAAGACCGTATTTATCAAGTTCTGTTTAGGACATCAGTATCAGCTCATTTTTCAGCAACATCTGGAGTGCCCCAAGGCAGCCATCTGGGGCTGATTTTTTTCATTCTGTCTATTAACGACGTTGCATGTTTAATTAAAAATTCAACTATATCTATATACGCCGATGACATGAAGATTTACAAACAGATTTCAAACACCACCGATAGGATCCTATTACAATCCGACCTCAATACATTTTCCGTATGGTGTGTAAAGAACAACCTTGAGCTGAATGTGGGTAAATGCCAGACGGTCACCTACTCTCGGAAGCGTGCGCAGTCCATTTCTCGTGACTATTATATTAACAACGATGCCGTTACCAGAGTTAGTTCTGTTCGTGATCTGGGGGTCGTTTGTGACAGCGAATTGAACTTCGGAAATCACGTAGATCGCATTGTTAATCAAGGTAACGCTGCGCTCGGTTTCATTAAGCGTTGGTCGAAAGAATTCGACGATCCTTATGTTACGAAGGCTCTCTATTTAACATTCGTTCGTCCCCTGCTCGAGTATGCTTGCCAGGTGTGGTCGCCTTATCATGTGGTTCACATAAAAAGGATTGAAGCAGTTCAGCGTAGATTTCTTCGCTTTGCTTTACGCGGGCTACCGTGGGTGGACATGTTTCACCTACCTCCATACCTAGATCGCCTCAAGCTTATTGATTTACAACCACTTCGTAGGCGCAGGGTTGTTGCAGACGTGGTTTTTATTCATCAATTGCTAACCGGCAGTACCGACTCTCCTTTCCTCTTAGGAAAAATCAATCTAAATTTTAATTCACGAGCCTTGAGATCGGTACCTATGTTTCGAATCGACCATCATAGGACTGACTATGGTAAAAATGAACCTGTATCTAGGATGCTTCACGAGGCTAACCAATACTCCCACTTCATTGATTTTAATATGACGAAACGCACTTTAAAACAACTTTTTTATTTAACTTGACTGGTTTGGCCTTTAATATTTTATAACTTTTATAACATTTTGTTTTGTTACATTTTATTTTGTTTTATTTATCAAATTTTATGAAATTTTATCAGTTGACTGCTATATTTTTCAATTTTAATCTGCTTGTACTAAGCAGACTCAACCTCTGTTCTCCTTCCGTCCGCGACTGGTATCGTTTTGCTTAGCTGTTCACCTAGTTTGCCTCTTAATAATCAGATTTGATTTTAATACTAATACAGATTTTCCCGCTTGCTAATTTTCTTTAATTTCACAGGTTAAGCAGTTCGATATCCATGTTTATAATCACTGGAATTATACTCAAAAAAATAATAATAATACAGATGGAGACTCCCCGCGCGCGGTTGGGAGGGGTAATAGGTCGTTGGGAATTATTATTATTATTACATTTTTAATGTTTATTTAATTGGTTTATTATTTTTTTATTTAGAATCGAATTCCAGAGCTTCTCTAAAATCCATTTTTAAATCCCCACCCGGTTCCGCATACGTGATTTGACAATTGTTAAACTGACAATTATTTAGTTCTATTGAGCGTTATGTTAGAGTGCCAATCCAATTCTGCATACCATGTTTGACAGTGATTGGTTGAAGAATGGTAAAGTCAATAGAGTATTCTTTGATGACCAAATTAGTAGAGCATTTGAAAGTTTGGCGAAATAAGCTAAATATATTTGAGATATTTAATCCGGTAGTTAATCTGGCATTGTATAACATCAATAGTTTTTCAGAAATCATTGCCTTTGGGATGCCTCACATATTTTTTACAAGATTTGTTTTGTTTTTCTATTTTTTGGTTGTCCAATTCGAGGGTTAAATTCTAATGGATTTTAGAGCAATTTTTAATATAATTCAATTTTATTTTAAGTTCTGGATGATTAAATTAATAAATGTTTATATTTATTAATTAGGAAGCCGGAAAATATTAATTTAGAATTAAATTTCAGGTAATCTACAGATGCTTGTGAAATTGCTGATTGTATAGACTTGTATTGTGTTGTCATTGTGTTACTAAGTATAGATTGATTTCATCTAGGTGTATGTAGCCGGGCCGATTCAATTAATCAAATTGTTTAGGAAGCCAAAAAGTGTTAATGTAGAGTTATATTTTAGGAAATTCCCAGATACACGTGAAATAGTAGAGAAAATAGAAAAGCAATTGTTGAAAATCAAAATACCATCGTTATCCATTAAACCGATTAAGCCTTTATCCGTCCTCTATAGTAGATTATAGAATTGTGGTGTGCCGTACGATCGCTAGGTGTCTAAAACTGGGCCACCGTTATCCGGGACACTTGTCCAGTACTTGATTTTACAGTCCAAACAATCAATCAATCAATTTCAACCCTACCATAGGAACATGTAAAATTTGATTTCCACTTCGGGTCGTTTTTCACTCTAAATCTTTCTAAACGCACATACCAAAGAGTTTTTATTACAATACTTTTTTTCATTTATTAATATTTAAAATATTCAGATCGATTCAATATAGATCTTCTATTCTCAATATCTTCTATTCTTCTATATTTTTATATGAAAATTATTAAATGTCGAAATAGAAGGAAAAATAGAAGAATTGCTATTCCATATTAAAAATAAACAAATATTTTGATTTTTTCGCTTGAAGGTTTTTACTAAAAATAGAAGACATAAAAATGCGACTTATATGACAAGAAGAAATAGATTTGTTTGATTGTTATCAAAAGCGGGTTGTGTTCTGATTAAATCTACATAATTTATAATTGAATGTTTGTTTAATGCGAAGTGAAAGAATCCGCCAAAAGCGTATTCCTGCGTAAATAAATTTATTAAATATTTAAGAAAAATTAATTAAATAAATTTTTGTAGGCAAACACTAACAACGAGACTGAAGGATATAAGAATAAACGAGGATCCGTTTCAGCTTCCTGATAGTGTATTTCACAAGTACTTTTGATTGCAAAAGGGAATTGTTGTGACACTGGCAACCGATTTAGTAGCAAAATCGAGCTTCAACCCTATAAAATATGTGTTAATTATTTGGAAATGCAATTAGGGTACATAAATGAGTCTTATTACTTAGGTACTTGCTACTTTACATTTTGATGAGCAAGGGAGCTATCAAGCTTCCGTTGGTAGCAACAATGTGTTGGGCCTGTCACAACCTAGTGTGTCAAGATGTATTCACAATGTAACTTGCCTTATAAACAAATATTTGGTGCCAAAGCACATAACATTGCTTACAACTATGTTGGAAATAACTAGAAACAAAATAAGGTATGAAAAAAATGTATCACATTTATTAATTTATAAAATTTCATAAGTTCCATTAACAGATTTCTGGACAAATGTGGAATATAATCAGTGCTATTGACGGTATTCAAATAACCATTATCACTCCACCGGAAAAATTCAGTTAAGAATTAAGAAAACTGACGAGTACGATAAATTTGACGGCCTATAGAAAATTTAAATTAGTTAACAAATTTCAGTTTGTTGTTGTTTAATATTTCATTTAGAGGCACTATTAGCTCTCAACAATCTTTAAGATCACACAATGCTTTAATCCTTGATTATTTATTAATTTGTGTTTGAGAAATTGATAATAAGGACAAATTTCGAACAGTAATGAACGAGTACAAAATTTAATTATATTATGCATTAAAGACTAGCTTTTTACTAGCACTAAGGTCAAACAAGAAGTATATTGCATAAAATCGATTTCTAAAGTGCAGGTAATTGGTCAAAGTCGCACCTTCTACTCGTTACCTATCCTCAAGATTAACCGGAACATTTTACCAAGATTAAAAATTACCTCAAGGTAAAAAACAAATCGTAACACTAAAACGTAACTCGTCCATAACTAGACCTACGTCAAATACTAGAAATGGTTTCGATTAACAAATTTTCAGTGTTATTGAGGAGGCATATACAAAAAATATTGGATGAGGAACTCGTGGAGTTCGGAAAACTCGCAGTGACTAACTAAATTTGCTGGTTAAATGAGCTTTGTTGCTTAAAACGCATAGCTTTTTGTAGTTTACTTGAAATTCTAAAATTCTAGTAAGACAATCCCGGGCTTTCCGAGATCCGACTATTAAACTTAGGTATTGTCAACTCGCACCTGCGGAAAGAGCTAACTAAGACATTTCGTCTCCAACAACGTAATACACTGAAATTATAATCTGCTTAAGACAGATTTGATTGGATTTCAAAATAATAATAATTACAAATAATAATTACATAATAATTCGATTTTTTCAATAAGACTTATATTATACACGTCTTTACCATACGAAGTAAAGAAATTTTTGACTGTTGTAATGTTCTTTTCAAACATTTGGTTTGTTTTATAAGTCTATCTAACCGTATCTTGATTTGAATTTCAAATAACTCCCCACTCCGAATATTTTTCAATATGATTTTGAGGGCTATGTGTGATTCTAGATGGCTTTGATGTATATGCAACAATTTACGTTTCTAGCAATTATATTTTTTGAGTTATTAAGGATATAAAATAATTAAAATTTCGTTTTGACGTTTAATGTTCACGTCGATTCAATGAATTCTTCTATTCTTCTTGAAAAATCTTCTTCACTAAAACAGAAGAAATCAAAAATAGAAGAGTCTTCTATTTTGCTATTCAGTGTAGCAGTGGGATTGTAATCTTCTATTTTTATTATTGAAAATTCCAAATCGAATTGTTTTCTTCTATTTTTATTTTCATAAAATATGCCGTGCTAAAATTTCATGGAAAAAAAAACTCAAAGTGCATATCCATACTACAGTAACTTGAATCCGGTAACTACTTCGTTTCTTTTCCCTTTATCTATAAATGCTTTTTATTTTATAGGTAAAGGGGAAAGAAACGAAGTAGTTACCGGATTCAAGTTACCGTAGTGTGGATATGCACAATGAGCGTATTTTTAATGCGCTAGTACATGTCACATTCCCAACATTAACAGCGCATTTATGCTGTGATATCCTTTTCTGCAAATGTATAAATTGCCAGGTGTCTCAACAGAATTTTCTGGTGGGGCGATAATGGTTATTTAGACACCGTCAATGGCACCGATTATATTCCTCAATCCATATTTGTCCTGAAACCTGTTAATGGAACATTACGAAATTTTATAAATTAATAAATATGATACATTTTTTTCAAACTTTGATTTGTTTCTAGTTTTTTCTAAAATAGTTGTAGGCAATGTTATGTGCTTTGGCACCAAATATTTGTTTATAAGGCAAGTTACATTGCGAATACATCTTGACACACTATGGTTGTGACAGGCCCAACACATTGTTGCTACCAACGGAAGCTTGATAGCTCACTTGCAACAAAAAATGCAAAGTAGCAAGCACCTTAGTAATAAGACTCATTTATGTACCCTAATTGCATTTCCAAATAATTAATACATACTTGTAATTTAAATGGTATTGAGTTGAAGCTCGATTTTGCTACTAAATCGGTTACGAGTATCACAACAATTCCCTTTTGCAATCAAAAGTACTTGTGGAATACACTATCAGGAATCTGAAACGGATCCTCGTTTATTCTTATATCCTTCAGTCTCATTTTTGGTTTTTGTCTAAAACAATGTGTTTAATTAATTTTTATTAAATAATTAATAAATTTACTTACGAACCAATACGCTTTTGGGGTCAAGATTTAATCAGAACACAACCTGCTTTTGATAACAATCAAACAAATCTATTTCTTCTTGTCATAAAAGTCGCATTTTTATATCTTCTATTTTTAGTAAAAACCTTCAAGCGAAAAAATCAAAATAATTGTTTTTTTTTAATATGGAATAGCAATTCTTCTATTTTTCCTTCTATTTCGACATTTAATAATTTTCATACACAAGTATAGAAGAATAGAAGATATTGAGAATAGAAGATCTATATTGAATCAACTTAAATATTTTGTACAAAATTTGCACCTCTAAAATTACCCTTACCACAACCCATAACAAGTTAAACTATAGTTTGTGAACAGATGCTATTTAGAATAACTTATATTCATAAGATTAATGTTGAAATTTAAATGGGAACACAAGATATGGGCCATCAAAGTCTAAATATGAACCTACGAAAATTAAGTGTAGTTTTGACATTTATTTATCGTAACCGTTTTAAATTTTATCTTGGAGTGCAATTAGAGAATGCGAATATTACAAGAAAAAGGCAAGATAAATTATCGTTTACACGTTTACAAATTATCTTACTGCTTAGAGAATTAGGGCACAGTTTTGGTTTTGTGTAATAATACATTTTTGACATTATAGCAAAAGCAAATAGAAGAAAAAAATTCGATTTGGAACTTTCAATAATAAAAAAAGAAGATTAGGATCCCACTGCTACACTGAATAGCAAAATAGAAGATTCTTCTATTATTGATTTCTTCTGTTTGAGTGAAGAAGATTTTTCAAGAAGAATAGAAGAATCCATTGAATCGACGTGATTAATTCGATAATATATGGAAGTAACGCAATGAGTAAATCTAAGTTAAACTAATCAAATTATGTTTTGGTTTTCGCCCATGCTGCGGTACATTAATAATATCATTTATGTATTATTTAATCCACGTGTAAAATTTCTATGACAATCGCGAAGGTTGCTAGGCAATTAGGCAAACATCTTTAAAACCATTGTAGCAATGTTGTTCTGCACACAGAACAACAATGTTTCTATAGCACAATAAAAACACTTCAAAATATTTTTCTTTTACCGGATCAACCCACATTAAAAAAATTTACCAAATGTTACGCTGTTACCTTATCAGAACCTCACCTATCGGTACATAATCTACATACACATAATATGTATGTACATTTATATAGCGTCTGGCAAGAAAACATAAATGGAAAAACCATTTGTTGAAAATGATTTATTAATAATTTGGCAAAACAGTAAACAAAATGTCAATAATGTATATAAATAAAAAGTAATTGTGCCTCTTAATTATATGAATGCTAAGAAAATTGCTATTTTTACGAACCATCTGCTTATTGTTATATGTACAAAACAAGTCTGTATGTATAATGTAATCATCATCTTAAGAAAGCCCCCCAATTAACGAATAATACTCCTATGTACATTACGAACAGGTTCACGTATGAAAAAGACGCGCAGAAATACAGGAATTATAACAAAAAAAAAATATTATTGTTTCAATAAAAATCAAAGAATATTTAACAATTTTTATATTTTAACAAATTTTTATGTTTAATTCGAGACAAATGTAAATATTTATTTGTAGATTTCTCGTCGAATTTAATTGTTTAGATTTTTTTTTTCATTAAATTTTAAATTTGTACATTTTTCTAGAATAAAAATATAAATAATAATTTTAATGTTTTTTATTTGTGTTTAAAATAAACAAAACAAAAACAATGTTGTAAAATTAGGTAAAATATAAATTATCCGAAATTTACAAAACAACACCGGAAATTATTTTAACCGTAAAACATTGATATGAGTGTGGGGTACATTTTTGCGTAGGTCGTAATTATTAAGGTAATGAAGGTAATATGATTTGTAAATAAATCATTTTTCAATTCACAGCTGATTATAGAAATTAATGAACAGTTAATTCAAATTTACCGGTTCGTTCGTGTAAAACTTTGTCGATTCGTTGTGTTTGAGTCACGTGAATCGATAATGAATCAAATCAGTATATTTGAATTTGAACATATGTATGAATAATTGATTCTGTAGACCGGTGATTCTTAACAGCGGGGCCGCGGCCCCTTGGGGGTCCGTAAGAAGTTCGCCGGGGGGCCGCTAAAGTTTGCAAAATTTCCTTCAGAATGGAATAAAAAGAAAATTGATTTATAACCGAAAATCGTATTGAAAAGTGAAATAAGAAAGTTTAGTTTTCTTATTTACCAGGTGTGCAAATATGAATCTGGATTTTTTTTAGTAAAAGTTCATCGTATGATAATGATTAAATTATCATACGATGACACGTTCATTTATTTATTTATTTTATTTTTCAAATAACTCTTAAGCTAATTTTCCAGTTTACAGTACAATATATATATATATATATATATATATATATATATATATATATATATATATATATATATATATATATATATATATACATCATCTACTTAATAATTATGAAATTTCTTTTAACAGTTCTGCCCTAAAATCCTTTATGCTTCTACAATTTCTTATATTTTCCGGTAACTCATTATACATCGATATACCTTTGTCAAATATCGATTTTTGACTTCTAGAGTGTTTTTTAAACTCCAAATAAAACTTATCCTTATGCCTAGTATCATGACTATACACATCCTGTCTCCTACACAACAACTGACATAAATATTGTGGTAACAAATTTTTATCAAGTCTAGAAATAAAAGTCATTACGTTCATATACAACGTATTTTCCACTGTTAACAACTCTAACTCTAGCAACATATCACAGATTCTTTCATATCTATCTCTATTTAACATAATCCTCAGTGCTCTATTTACGGTAACTTGCATTTTCTCTATATCAGACTTATTTACAATGAAAAGTATAGTAGTGCAATAGGTGATATGTGGTATTACAATAGTGTTATAAACTACCTTTTTCGCTTTTAGCGATAACAAATTTTTATACCTAGCTAATACACATACTTTCATTGCTAACTTCTTTGTAACATAACTAGCATGTTCTTTAAAATTTAGCTTGTTATCCAGTATAATGCCTAAGTACTTAAAACTATCTACCCATTCTATTACGGCATTATCTATAATTGTTTTGTTTACATTTAACATTTTGTTTTGTTTACATTTAACATTAACTTATTTATACGAAGCCATTTTGTTACTTCACCTAACTCTTCATTCATACTTATGATCTCGACCACATCACTTCCCAACAAATACAGCAACGTACCATCAGCAAACAAGTGGATTTTACATCTATTTATAATCTGTGGCATATCATTTATATATACTATAAATAGCAATGGTCCTTACTAATGGTGGCTTACTTCCTTGTGGCATTCCATACTTTACATCTACATCATCTACATGATCAGAGCATACATCGTTTACATACTGCTTTCTATTACTTAAATAACTATCTTACCAACTTAACAATTCGCCCCTCACACCATATTTGTTTAATTTTCCTAGCAACCTTGCCCTGTCTATTGTTTCAAATGCCCCTTTAAAATCAAGGAAAACTGCTATCGTCGATTTTGCATCCCCCTCTCTCTCTGTCTTCCAATCCTCCACCACCATCTGAACAGCTGTCTCTGTAGGGTGCTGCTTTCTAAAACCAGATTGGTGCCCAGATATCATATTATTCTCACATCGCCCGAGCAGCTTATCCAAAATTATTGACTCCAATCCCTTGTCCAAGATTGGCAAAATATTTATATAACGATAATCCGACATCCGACAACTATTCATAACTTTAGGCACAGAAACTAGACATGATACTTTCAAACTTGTAGGAACTACTGCATATTGAAACGACAAATTTACTATGCGGCTCACATATCCTCTTAGAATCCTCCATAAATCCTTAAACATTTTACAGCTTAACACCCCCTCACATCCTGCCAATTTTAACGTTTTAACTATTTTATCTAGGTCCTCCTGTACCATGCCCTCATGCTTAATTACTCCTCCATCATATGCTATATTCACATTGTCTTGCTCATCCGGTATCTCCCTTATAATATCCTCTACACTATCTGCAAAATACTTGTTTAATCTGTTCGCAATGTCCATCTTTTCGTACACCATCACTCCATCCACTCCATTTATATCACTCCTTCCCTTAGATCCAGTTACCCTTTTTAATGTTTTCCACATCTTTTCCGGGTTGCCTCTGCACTGATCAATGTTTCTCTCATAGTACAATCTCCTCTCACTCCTAATCACAGCAACAAATTTGTTTCTTTTCCTTTGATACTCAACCCATTTTTCCTTAACTGTCTTAGCCCCAACTCTCCCTCTCTCTCCTTCATCACTCTAAATTTCTTATACGAATCGTTTCTTGTCTTTCTAACCTCGTTCACTCTGTTGGTGAACCATGGACAACTACTAGCTATGTCCACTATCCTTAACTCCCCTGTTCGTCTTTTTACTGCTTCTTCCACCCTTAAAATTAATTGTCCACACTCCTCCTTAATGCCCCCCCAGTGACTTCTCGTACACCATCCTCTGTTCTTATAAGTTCCTCTTCTACAACATTTAGATCTATCTTTCCTTTAATCACCTTTTTCCCATTTACATCCTCCCCCTTGATCATTATAAGCGCATGGTTTGTAATTTTTAGGGTATCCACAACAATACAATTCACGTCCTTATTTGAAAATACTAAATCAATTGTCGTTTTGATGCATCCGTTACTCTGGTATGTTCCTCCACGAACTGTTTAAGCCCAAAAGATTCCGTAATTTCTTTAAGACACTTAACATAATGTCCTTCCGATCTTTCCCAGTCTAAATTGAAATCAACCATAAATATTATTATTGATATTGGATTCAATTCAATATAGAGATTTGAAGTATAATAATTATAAAAGGAGTGGATTAGATGCTGATTTTAGTTCCTATAAAAGGGCTCGAAATAAAACTACTAAGTTTATCAATCAAGCTAAGTATAGTTTTTATTTTGGTAATGTTTATAACTCTAAAACTACTTGGAATAATTTAAAAAAACTTGGTATTTCGTGTTCTGTTGCTAAAGTTGACATAAAGTTCACTGCTGAAGATATTTTAAATGATATCTGTAAATTTCGCGAAGATTTAGTGGTTCTGCCATTGCCAGATATTGGATCTGTTCATCCTGATGATAATTATAAATTTGCTTTTGCTGTGTTGACGAGCTAATTGTCTTGAGTGCTATCCGTTCAATTAAATCTAATGCTATTGGATACGATAAAATTGATTTTAAAATTATAAAATTATTTATTGATCTGTTTCTTCCACAAGTGACATATATAATTAATCAATGTTTGTCAAAATCAGTTTTTCCGAATTTGTGGAAAGTTGCTTCTATTGTTCCAATTCCAAAAAATGATATTGTTGCCAGTCTTAAAGATGTTCGACCAATAAGTATACTACCTGCCCTTTCTAAGGTGTTAGAAAAAGTTATGCAAATCCAGATTCTACAGCATTTTAAAGATTTTGATTTTCTTTGTAAATTTCAGTCAGGGTATAAGCATGGTCACAGTACTACAACGGCTTTGGTACACATTGTTGACGATCTTTCTTCAATTTTGGATGGGCATGGTTCGCAAGCTTTATTGGTTTTATTGGATTCCTCTAAGGCGTTTGATAGTGTTAATCATATACTTCTACTTCAAAAGCTTTATTTATATTATAAATTTTCTAGCTCTGCAATTAATATGTTGTACTCTTATTTGCATAGTAGGGAGCAGTTTGTTAAGCATGGTGTTAACTGCTCTAGAATGGGTAGAGTAACTCTAGGTGTACCACAAGGATCAATTCTGGGTCCCTTGCTTTTTTCTATATTTATAAATGATCTTACATGGCGAATTCGTCATTGTTCTTTTCATCTCTATGCTGATGATTTACAACTGTACATCGGATGTAAATCATTAGGATTGAATGAAGCTACAATGAAATTGAACGAAGATCTTAGTGATATCTTATTATGGTCTAAATTTAACTCACTGGCGCTTAATCCCAATAAAAGTAAAGCATTATTTTTATGTAAAAGTAATTTGAATATTATTAAGCCTACTCTTGTTTTGGGTGATGACACAATTAAATTTGTTCCGACTGTTAATAACTTAGGACTGATATTAAATTCCAAACTTACTTGGTGTGATCATATCAGATCATATCGTTGTGTCAACGTGTCAATTATAGTTTATATTCGCTAAGATTATTAAAGAAATTATGTCCAATTCAGTTGCGAGTATTTTAGGTTAAAAGTTTAGTTGTACCTTTGTTTTTGTATTGTGATGTGATTTATAGTGGATGTGACAGTTTCTCTCGGCGTCTACTTGACATTACATTATAATGCCCCTCCCCATTACATACCTCAGAAAATTTGATCATATTTCTAGTTTAAAAACTTCTATTTTGGGATGTACTTTGTTCGAGTATTATCATTATAGAACAGCTGTATTTATTTTCAGAATTATTACCTGTGGATTACCTCTATATCTTTATGAAAAATTAAATTTTTCCAGGTCTCTGCGCACTAGAAACATCAATTTGCCCCTTAACAAAAGTAATATGTATAATAATTCGGTTTTGATGAATGCGTTTATTGTTTGGAATAGTTTACCCTATGAACTTAAAAATATTAGTTCTCTTAAAATTTTTAAAAAACTTGTATATTTAACTGTACAGGAAAATGTTTAATGTAATTATAATTTGTAATAATATTTTTTTTTTACCCTTTTGTAAATAATTTTGTATATTGATGAGATTGATAATTTTTTTTTTCTTCTTTTGTGATTTTTTCTTTTTCATAGTATAAAAGCTTCGGCTTATGCTTGTAAATAAATATGTAATAAATAAATAAATAAATAAAATAAATAATTATATCTTCACTGCTCCTAGCAACATCAATCCCTCTAGCCACTCACTAAAGGCAGTTAATAATTGCGCTACGCTAGCACTTGGTGACCTGTAACAGCATATTATCATTCCCATATCATGAATCCTCTTTGCTCGTCCTACTTTTACCGCTAGCATTCAGTACTACATCGGCTTACTAACTTTATTTATCAGCCTACTCCCTAGTTTCTTGGTCACATACACTAGAACTCCGCCTGTGTGCCTGGAGCTAGAGTCACATCTATAATGAGTATATCCTTCAATTCGCAAAATACGATCTCCATCATCTGTTAAAACATGGGTTTCTGTTGCACACAACACATATACATATTTTAAAATCTCTCACAACCTTTACAATCTCATCCAATCTACTTAATATGCCCGCCGCATTTACAAGCATTACATGCCCACTTGCCCTCACACTCCCACGTCAATCTGATTGTGCCGTCCGCTTCCCTACTCTCCTTAGTCTACATACGCTGGACACTTATCATCCCATGCTGAGTGCTTGTAGTCTACATTTAACTTCATTTTCTCCGCCGCCTCCACGAAATTTACACACTTTGGCCCCCTGTTACAATTACTAGCCAAAAGATTCTCTTCTCCACACTTCCAACACAATGCCTTTCCTTTACTGGGACATTCTCTGGCTATATATTTTAGACTCAAACAATTATAGCACCTGATCACAGACATATAGTCCTTCACCTTGGCACAGCTCCACTTGCAGTATACCTCGTCCTTACTCAACATCCGTTTGTGCGTCTCCGGATCTACTACCAGAACCAAGTCTATGTCCCACAATCTTTTATTCTCCTTTACTATTCTTAAGCAAAATCCGCCCTTCGCCTTATCTAGCCTATTTTGCTTTACAATTGTCTCAACAAGATCTGTCTGATTCACACCAGCTTCCTCCTTTATTTGCTGTAACTTGATCATTGGATTTCTAGCTCGCGGTATCTCCAACACGAACTTACTTTTCATTGATTCCTCCGCCGTCTCCTTTAATTTCTGAACATCTTCCTGTCCACTACTACCCCACCTTTACTTATACTCTGCACCTTTTCTATCTCAATACCCAAGCTCACAATGTCCACTGCCTCCTTCAGCTTCTTTTTAGTATTCTTCGAAGAAGTTTTCTTCTCACCTTCCTTCGGCTTAATAATGGGTGCTGGAATATCCTTACGCACTTGCAACACATCCGCATAACTTTCTTTACTTTTGCCGCCACTCTTGTTTATCATATTTTCTTTTACTATTTCCATCTCACATTTCAATCCATCTATTGCCTTTTGAACCACTTACTCCATTCTTCTCTCAATCAATTTATTCATACTATCCAACACATTGTTTAACTTATCATCCAAATTATCGATAGCCGTCTTCTGAGTTTGAAGACCTTTCAAAATGTTTTCGTAATCACTTTTTATTACATTACAATTATTCGAACATTCAGCACAAACATATTTCACATATTTATTTTTTAAAATTAATGTTACGTCATTTTCTGTCAATTTGCACACATTTCCTGTGGTATCTCCTATTACACAAACCTCTACAAGCTACTTCTAGTGTTTCAGTTCTAGTCTTATTAACACACTCCCCACTTGCACACTCCATCACTTATTTTGTAATTAACATTTACTTTCAATTAAATTTTATTTCTTTTATTTGTGCTCACAATTATTTTTCGATGTTGACTGTTCAACGATCTAAATACTACTTCATCGTATGATTATGATTAAGAGTATTTTATTAAAAGTATTGTCCATTATTAGTTATACATTTTTCCCCTCTTTCTGGCAATGCGTGGACGCCTCGCTAAAAAAAGTGTTCTTCTTTTGAGGCAAACAAGTTATCGAGCCATTTTCGTAGTAAAGTGCTTTTCAGCAAACCCGTGTCCCAGCGATGCAAATAAGTGATAATCGGACGGAGCCAAGTCTGGCGAGTAAGCCGCATGTGAAAGTATTTCCCAATTAAGTGCTTCCAACGTTTCCAATTTTATCATATTTTGGTCAGTTTTTCGTGAATTGTAACGAGAGCCAGTGTACGACCGAAATTCAATGAGCGAAATAGTACGATCGAATGTTCCGCTGTTGAATGCAGAGTAAATTAACGTGTACGACGTATTGATGAAGGCAGTTGACGAAGGAAACGGCGTCATATTCTTCCTCGATGCTCCTGATGGAACAGGCAAAACCTTTTTAATTTCATTGCTTTTGGCTACAATTCGCTCGAGATCTCAAATAGCGTTAGCTGTTACATCATCGGGAATTACCGACGCGCCGGACAAAAAAACGAAAAATATTATTTACCACAATGCATTGTATTGATTTGCTCAGACACTGTTTGCTAGAGAGATATAATTCCACTCGAATAAAATACATTGAATTCTTTTAAATTCCAACTGACTCCAATTCATTTCCACATTGAGAGCAAAAATCAAAAAAATAACTCAATTTTCGATAGATGCCTGAGTTTCGATCGACATTTAATTCCCTTTCATCAATACTTTAGTGATGAATTCGATGAAAAAGAGAATGGAATTGCCACTCAACTCAATCGTCTATTGTGAATCGATTTGACTTGTTTGATTTTATCTCTCATTAAAATAAATTTTCGTGAAGGACAAAAGTATTTGCTCGGAACGAAGTAATTTGGGGCGGAACGAGGTTCGCCGGATCAGCTAGTTGTAGTATAAAATAAAAACGGGTTGTCCTTTTCCTCCATAAAAAAAAGAAAAAAAGGAAAAGATGAGAAAAAGACAGCTCGATCGGATGGAACGGCAGAAGACTTAGTTAATTTTTGGCGATTACGAGTAATGGTTGTATGACTTTTTTTGGTTTTACAAAATTTTGTTGCATAAAGTAGAAATTTAATTTTGAAGATTGTTTTTTTTTGATTTGCCAATTCGAAATTCGATAAGTTACGATTGTATTGAAAAAACAAAAACAAATGTGATCAAAAAGAAATGTGACTATTTAAGTCGAGACAAAAAAGGATAAAATAAAAGGTACATACCGAGCCATGTAACACCTCCACCATTTTGTGTTTGATAGGCGCAAGCCTTCTAGGTATACGTGAGTAGCCTTCCTTCGCTCAAGAAACCTATCCGCGGTGCTACAAATATACTATTTGGCTACAGAAGTTGCCAAAGGAGTTAATGTAAAGTGGCCAATCCCAAAGATTTTGTTTGGCTCCATCAACTGTCGTTGAAGGTACTGGTTGCCGTGCAGTTACTACTGGATACGATGCTAAACCGATTCTTGGAATAAGGAATTTTTTTTTCGAGCAACAACGAAAATAATTTTGTAAGGTAATCTGTTATTTACTTTATGTTATGCTATTTTTCATACCAGATAACCGTAATCGGCTCAACAGTGTTGTGATACTCACAACCCCACTATCCCCTATAAACACATAAATTCTCCATCAAATCAAACGACATACAAAACGACAGAACAAACGACATTCCAATCTCATAAACAAAAAAAAATTACAAACGTTTCATTTTTCCCATTCCATATTTTACAAGACATTCATTACAACAAAAATTGTAGTACATATATCACATACAAAGTACACATACATACAAAAATATACAAAAGAAAACTCTAAGACAGCGTTGGCAAAAACCACAACAAAAACTACGCAACGCATGTACATAGAAAAACATAACTCAAAGAAAACCTAAGACTATACAGTCACAAACTCAATATATCCAGACGAATTATTGGCGAATGAAGACATGGTTTTATCAAATTGACTGATAATTGCGCCAATTGTTGGTGAGAAAAATTTAAACTACATCGAGGAACCCCATTAGCTATTTTGATATTCATTTGACATCTACTTACCATCTACTCACTCTACTTACTACCATCAACATAGTCGAAAACATCACAAGTTTTACGTATGCAGATACACAAAAAACTGAAAAACAATTTTATAAGTGAAAAACTGTAAATTATTATTTTTTATTTGTTTTTATTTTCGTTATTCCATTCATTGGTTGTTTTAAATTATATTCATATTGTTTATTTTCATACCTACCACGGATCAATAAGAAAATTTATTGATAAAAAAATTACTATTAGTATTAGCTATATACGAAAAATAAAAACCCCACAACAAAATAATATCGGCAGTTAGTTCGACAGACATAAGTGGGAACTATAGATAGAATAAAAAAAATAAAAAAAATAACGTAAGAGAGCGAGAGATGGGATTCATATGTATTCGACCATACTCAGAATAAGAAAAATAAAAACTATAAGAAAAATTACGTTTTATTTTGCTGTCACGTAAAAAGAATAGCAGAGCGAAAATTTTCGTCCAAGAATAAAAAACTTAACAAATACAACAACAAAACTCTAACAAATTTTAGTGCGTTGAATGTAATATGCATGTTTATTATTTTATATATGGGAATTTGGAAATGTTCGTGTATATTATCTTTTATATTTATAAAATATTCATGTACACATATACTATAATGAATATAAAATCACAAATAATTTTCACTACACTGTAGAATTGTATTTTTCTAAATCTAACCTTAAAAAATAATTTATCGAATTGCGATAATTTAAACCGCATATAAATATATTTTATAATTTTAAACACATATATTTGTTGATATGTAATACGTTTATACTCAAAACTATTGTAGTTTCACTCAAGATTTTATGAAATACATCAAAAACTTATTACATGAAAAATATGAATGAACTTAATATTTTAAGTAATCTATAGCCGAAAAGTCAAATTGGAAAAATAATTTTTTGTCTTCGTTTCTTACGTTATTTCTGTTATTTTTTTTATTCCACCTATAGTTGGCCCAACACACAAAAAATGACACTATAATGAGGATTGAGTGACATATGGTTAGCACGTTGTTTTACTTGAAATTAGTTTTAATTGTTATGTTAAATAATTTTTTGTTTAATATCGAATTTGTCGTGCAACCATTATTAAAATCAATTAACTATACGATGAGTTAATCCTTTGACTGTCCTGCGCATCATATGTGATGATGATACACTTTGCCTTATTTTTTATTACAAAATTTTGTTTGAGACTGAGAACATTACTAACAGATAAAAATAATTAATGTACCTATATTTACTAACTGTAAAAACAGTTATAAATTTTGTACAGAAATAATAACAACATATGCTTTGGTATATTTTGTATTTAGTCTTAATACATACATTTCAACTACATATTTTGATTTGATGCTAATTGATAACGAGAAAAATTATGAACGATATGCACAGAACGTCCGACAGTAAGTTTTAATATTAATGGTGGGCAGGCAAAGGGTTAAACAGGTAGGGCATTGAAAAATAATTGCGATGAGGTTATTCAAGAGAGTGAGGTTATTTGACATTAAATTTGAATTTTTAATCCCTAGAAGAAAATGTACATCAAACATATGTATGGGGACGTTTCCGTATACAATAAATCATCCATATACAATAAATTTCACTTGGTATACCACTAGATAAAGAGGAAGAAACCAGCAATTTTACTAGTTAAGTTATAATTAATTTATTTAATCAAATTCAATAACAATAAAACAAATAAAATAAAAATTTCAATAATAAAGTTTTATTAAAATTAAAATAAATTTTTATAAAATTTAAAAATAAAATAACAACCCATGTGCGGTACATTTCATTATATAATTATTTGTTTTGCAATAGTATTCGCCAATTAGGATTTCGTACGGTTTTTAATTTTTTTGTATGTGTTTTTCAGCTAACCAGGAACAGTGTTTTCTGATTAAAACTAAATTCATGAAGTTTAAGGCTGCCTTGTTATGCTCATGGCATGGATTTTGTTCGACATACAAATCTTTGTAACACCTGCTGGTGTTAACAATACAAAGTTGGGCAATATTCTTTTTCAAATCTTTCATATTTGCACGTTCTGAAAACATCCGGGAAAATAAATAAATTTGTTCTTTGCAAATTTTGAAATAATAATCAGTTGGAGCTTTAAGATTCTTCTTTTTTTCATCGTCATAATTTTTATTGCTAATCAAATATTCTGTCGGAGCCTCTAAAATTTCATCAGTTTTGATAAACATGTTTTCGCAACGGGAACATTTAATTTTACTCAAAATTTTGAACGCTACGTAGCCCACAATATAACGCATTGAAGCTTCTTGCAAAGGTACATCCAAATTAAAAAAAATTTCAGATATATCTGATATGTCATCAGCAGGTGGCAGCACCTCATAATGTACGATTCCTTTTCGCGTTTCGCTAATAGAAATCCGGTTCATTAAATTTTTAACTGTTAATTCATGAGGTACCCAAACGTCAAGCTTTTTGTATCCAGCCATTTTCAAATGGTTTAAACCTGTTTTGTGATCAATATTGAGTTCTTTACCAATGGCATGGCTGCTTATATGCTGGTCTTCTTCAATTTTCTGCATGATTTCATCGAATTTTCCACTGGTTGGTCGACTAGAGCGAGGGGCATCTTTCACCTCCATATTTCCAGAATGAAAGCGAGATTTCTTTGCTGCTCATTTTGAAAAAGCACCTTCTCCATGCACAATTTGTTCGCAAACCTGAGCCGCGTTTTTAATTTTGTCGTAATAAAATTGTAAAAGTAAACGAATTTTTTCATTATTTATCTATATGTTTAAAATGTAACTTTTTATTCATTTCACCGATTTTAATGTTTTGTATGTCAAAGTGCAAGTTAAAATGTCACCTTTCAAACGCATACAAGGTTGCCTGATTTACACCAATATAAATGTATTAAAATGTTAACTCGCACAATTTTCCTTAAAACGAATTTAAAGATTTCGTTATATTATTTATCCATAGATCATCGTTTTTTATTTTTAATACAATTTTCATTAAGAATTTTTCCTTTTCCAAGTAGGTACGTGTGAAGCGCTCAAAGGCGCTTCTATTATGTTTGTGTGTAAAAACATTTATTGCTCATGATGCAGAAATGCTTTAGAGTATGCGACCAAACCAAAAACAAGTGGACGGCGACCATTCGCCCACCCTTTTATATATAAGTTAATTATTCTGAAATAGACCCAGTTTCAGACATCTAAATAGTCAATAGTAACTGAGTTGTTAGTTCAATGAAATAGAATGTAAAACAGCAAGCTGTTGCTAGCGACATAATTGTTTTCAACATTTATTATAACTATATAAATTAATAAATCATCATCCTCAGCTATTTATCTACTATTTCGAATAACAACATAATCGAATGATTAATATTTTATTAAATAATAATTAAATTAAAATCTATATAACACAATGATCGTAAAGATTTGTATTAACTAATTCAACCCGGACAAAAACTAATATTTTAAATGCAAAGAAAAATTAAAGTATCCATTGAATGTACAAGAATGGCACTAGGAAATCTGGAACATTGGCCCCTTAGCTGGCGTTTCTATTCTAATTACTCCTCATCTGCGATATAATAAATTGCGAAAGTAGGCGTTAATTTAGGTGTATATCTTTTCATTGGTTGTAGAATACTGCAAAAAAAGATTTATTATTCAGAAAATTGAAACTACATTAATATGTGGAAAAAATTATTATCACTAAAATAAAATATTATTTTAGTGATATCTGTCTTTAAATTTCAGGGACTTCTAGTTTGAATTTAGTTTAGTCAACGTAGTTGATTGCACACAGCATTAATATAAAACAAAAATTTAGCTTTCAAGTGAATGTGTAAAATCCTTCGGACTTAGAATATCTACAATGTTTGGTTGGCATGGCAGAGAGAAACAATTTAACAATGTATCCCAACAAAGTCAAACAATCGTTGTTTTGGTCAGTAAATGGAAGGAAATAAATTCATCCTCCGGGCATGCTAGTATTCCTCATCCAGTAGCAATATGCCTCTTTCAGCTGCGCAGGGATCTGGCTTGGTTTCAATGAACTAATCATTTGCTCATTAATCCGAAATTTAATTGATTGTGTACCTTAGAAATAAAGCGGCTAAATCCCTACTATGTTGTCAAATAACTTTTGCTTACTACCATTTGCAAATAACTCTTGGCAATTTTGCAAACAGCTTCGCATAAAAAGGCAAATACCAATCAAACAATTAGCCGAAAACCAGTTTAAAACAAGAAATAAATATTATCCATACGTATTTTTCTATGATGAAAAGTAACTGATTGTTTTATTCCACCAATTATTTTAGATAAAAACTTAAGTATAGGAGAACTGGTATAACTAAAAATTAGTATATGTTACTAATTTTTACTTATATTCTTCGATGAATAGGCCATAATTTTGTTTTATTTCAAAATAGGCTAACAGTTTTTTTTATTGTTTCACTGCAGAGTTCATCGAACAATACGCAGATATTTAATATTTTACAGAAATACTTTTTTATTTAATTATTATAAACAAATCATGAGAACTTAACCACTTAAGTGACGGCTTTTTATGAGAAAGTGTGTCCATAAATTGTTAGGTTTTTTTTTACATTTCTTTAGAAAATAATTACCAAGTAATCTGAATACAAAATTTTTATTTTTCAATTATTGTTTCAATACAAGCTTTGCGCGAGCAAGACTCGAGCAAATCAAAACACAATCGAACTACGCGTCCGAGTCACGCTCGGGCACACCACTCAAGTGGTTAAAGATGCAGTTTAGCAAATATTCTGGTGCCCCACTCCATATTGGGTTTAAATACACTATATGTGAATATATGGATGATATGTAGATCATACTGAGGATTGGTTTGGGTAAATTGTTTCGCGTTATTTTTATCGCAAATATATATAGTATAATGCATTTCTTTAATTTATCTATATGTGAATTCCATTTAAAGCTGGAGTCAATTACAAGCCTCAAATATGAATATGTTGTTGCTCTTTATGATTAATAAGAAAAGTATTAATTTTAGTATTCAATTTCAGGAAATCTCTAGATACATCCAAAATATATATATTTTTTCCTTAGGTACTGAATTAATGAAGCAATTATTGAAGACCAATATCATTATTAATCTCGATTAAACCTATATTAAACCTTTATCCTTCCTTGTAGTAGATCAGAATTGAATCGTGTCGTGCCGTAGGCTCGCTATGTGTTTGACATACATTTTTTGATTATCAATTATATGTAAATAATAATATAATTACCGAGACCGACTAAAGCATCTCTGCATTATGATGTATTGCTCATTTTTACACGTTTTTACAAACATAATAGAAGCGCATTTGTCTTCACAGATATTTAACTCTATTGATTATCAACAATCAATAAATATAGGTACCTACGTGGAAAAGAAAAATTCTCAATGAAAATTGTATCAAAAATAAAAAACGATGATCTATGATAAATAATATAACGTATACTTTATAATCGTTATTGTGCGAGTTAACATTTTAATACATTATATTCCTGTAAATTATGGTTCGCATAAATATAAAATGGGAAACGAAGGACGAAAAGTGAAAACTATATAAAATATAGCTTCCCGAATTAAAAAAGGCTGACTTAAAAATTGTATTTTTCCAGACTTAATGAAATAAAAACCAGCGTTTTTATTTCATTTTAAAATTGACTTAAAATCTGTAATGAAAATTAAATAAAAAAAAACCATACTTTATTAATGCATATCATAAGCCATTTTGAAAATGATTTAAGAAGTGTATTTATAAAAAGCATAAAATGTGTATTTATAAATGGCATAAAAGTCCACTTATAACGCATGCATTTCTATAT
The DNA here is from genome assembly GCA_947310385.1 of Nephrotoma appendiculata. Taxonomy (NCBI): domain Eukaryota; kingdom Metazoa; phylum Arthropoda; class Insecta; order Diptera; family Tipulidae; genus Nephrotoma; species Nephrotoma appendiculata. The sequence continues at coordinate 242,728,396 of OX371223.1, read as the reverse complement.
CTATCAAAAACAAATGTAAATTTTATGTTTATAATGTAAAATAAAATATAGCTATTTTAAGTCATTTTGAAAATGAATTATAAAATGTATTTTTAAAATGACTTAAAATATGCCTTCCTTGTGTCATTTTTAAATTAAATTTGTTTTTGTAAAACACCTTTGTTAAGTCAGAAAATTTGTTATAAATATGACTTAAAAAAGGTCCCATTTTTTCATATAAAAACATATTTTTTAAGTCTACCTTTTTAATTTCGGCCTTTTTCAATTCAGGAAGCTATAAAATATGGCCGAATAATTATAAAAATAATTCATAAAAAATTTAAACTACATATCCACATACAACACAACTATACTGGAATATATATAGAAACAAAAAACTATATGCAGCAACATTATAGAAAAAAGAATTATGTATCTATTTTACGAAATTTATTTAAAATTTATTTTTCTCTGTACATGTATAGCGCACATCGCCAAGCTCCACGTGCTTCACTACCCATGTGTTGTGATATGCATGCATATTTTATTTTTTATATATCCATACTACATACTACATACACACAAAACAACTACCATGAATAAGAGAGCTCGTTTTTAATAAGCCGACACTATGATCATCGTGTTGTTTTGTTATTGTTTCCTTCATTCATAAAGTTTTATTACTATGTGTATGTAGTTTAGGTGCGAAAAAAATACGAACGTTTTTTTAAGGCTGTTTCTGCTATGTATATATAGATGGCAGGGTTATGGGGTTCCTCGATTAGATTACAAAAAATAATGTAATATGAAAAGTGGAGCCACAGTATTCGACCAAACTTTCTTTCGCAATAATTCGTCTGTATATATTACGTTTGTGATACAGTATTGTTGCAAGCACAACAACAAAACATATAACACATAGAAAAATCGAACCTAAATATCATACTATGTGCGATAAAGCAACAACAAAATACAGCACAAATTTAGCATACAATGTTGCTATATGTACGTACAGGAAATATTGGGTATCGGAGACATAAAATTTTTGACGATGGAAAATGTATTTAAAAAATTGTAAATTGAAACAAAATCAAATTGTGCATGTAAAACTAAATTAAAAAAAAAGAATCGTTGAACTTCCAATTAAAGTTGTTGGTAGAATGTTAATAGTAAAAATAGTATATAAGAACAAAAAATTTTGTAATCAGAGTTCAGTATATCCAAAATTCTATAAGCATACTAATCGAAATAAATTAAATCAACCAATAAATTCCATTCTTTCACTACGTAAAACCAGAAGAACGTTCAAAGCCGATCCAGCAGTAGCAGCTAAAACCTGGGAAACAACAACTGAAAATTTGTAAGTATAATCTAAACAACCTACTAACACCTTGGCACCGCATTATTAGTATCGGGCGATTAACCTTATATGGCAAAATAAGGGATAGAGCGAAGGAATGCTTGCATATAACTCTATTAATCGCAACTCACTAATAACTGCTATTTCTCACTAACATAATATACTCCACCGAAAAGGTGCACTAATTCACAAACAAAAAATTGCAAAATCGAATTCAGATTTATTCCATCGACCTAGCCTAGCATCATAGATGTGCATAGCCGATACATGACCTGATTCATAGTGGTTATGATGCAAAGGAAAGGTTGATGCAAATTATAACTATCGAACCTCTCGATATATATATAAGAATAAATCTATCTGATTATGCGCTCATAGTCAATCACAAATGAAACCATATCTAAAATAAAGTAACGAAATACTTTATCTAACAAGCCTCGTCTCTTTTACGAAATTTAAAACAACAGATTATCAATAACAAATAAGAATATCAAAACAACAGCAACACCTGGTATCTGAAACCAAGCGAGCCGTTACACAGCTGTGTCCAACATCCATAAAATCACTGGCATATAGAATTTTTTCCCTCGGATACACATTCGATAAGTTGAAATATCTACTTGGCCAACTCCACCCATATATTTGTTTAACATTTTAACTACAAATGGTTGTGAAACGTCAACTTTCTTTTGCGCTGCATGAAATAACGTCTTGAGATACTGTTTGCTTATCCTTTGAATACGATACGAAAACGAAAGTACAAAATTCATATTTGAATTGAATCAGATTCGTACGATTCTTATTTAAAATTGAATTGGAATCTTGTACTTTCGTTTTCGTATCGTATTCAGGACTAGGGCCCCTGATTCTCAAAATATCCTCTTTCGTTTTTATTTATGACATTTTATCTGTCATTTTTATATTTTTAAGCATTTTCTCCCTCAAAGTTCCAGTTGCTGCAAATCTAATTTCACTAAGGGCACGTACTAGGTTTGGTCCAGTGAAAAAATTATAAAAAAACGAAAACTGGATTCCTGGGAAAGCGTTTTTAAGTTGATGTGCAAATTTGAGAACAACTGATTCCTGGCCCCAAATACTTATCCCGTTGCTGATGTCGTCCTCTTGGTAGATATCAAATTGGTAACAGTATTTTATCGAGTAGCTGCCATCCAAGCCTTATAACCAAAACGAACTGGTTTGTTCCGAATGAATTGTTTGCATGTATGTCTTCCATAATACGGTATCATTGATTCATCCACTGATACATTTATTTCCACAGGAGCATATCTCAAAAATACTTGACTCAAATGGGAAATAAGTGGACGTATTTTAGCAAATCGGTCTGTTTAATAAAATCGACAAAAATGTATATTGGTGAAAATATCCTCGAAAAGGTTCCGCCTCATCCATTTTGAAACTAGTAAATTTATGGTTTCATCGGCATTCGCCCAATACAGTCGTTTTCTAGGTAGTTCGTTATATCCTGACAATATCATGTTGCATTTTTTAGAAGTGTAGTTCATAGTCTCCTTTAGTATCAATTCAATAACAGAGACAGGAAAATATAATTGAAAAAAGTCAACGACATGCGACTCATCCCATGATTTGATTATGTACATGATTTCCGATAATTTCAAATTCTTTTCGTCACCCTGTATCTAATTTTGCCTGATTTTGACATTTTCTATTGGCGCACTTTGAACTGCTATGATTTTTTCTCCTTCGTTATCGTCCAATATAATCTCGATTCCTGGGTCTGGATAAAATTCATCGCCTAAATCTCCATCGGTCTCTACACAAGCTTCATTCAATATATGGCTCGAGAAAAATATCTGTAGGCAGCTCCACATTATCAGGTATGATTTCAAAAGCCTCTAAAATTTGAGCAACCGGTGATCTTAATTTTAATTTAAATAATATAATTTTGATTTCGTTTTTTCGCAATAAAGAATGACCGATTAGTGGCCAAGCGCCAAAATGTGTTGACCATTCCTTACGTAACAGTTATCTAACAAAATACACCCCTCTTCCCTTACTCATCTTCTTGGTTACTAGATTATTAAATCGAAACTTACAAAATAAAAGTCGTTTGCTTGCAACTGCCATCACTTCAAATGACAATTTCTGTCACTTCAATAAATACATTTAATAATAACCGGGTGTGCCCACCCAAGAACGACCGGATCTCCCCAAATGATAAGTACAATGTTGGCTGAAGAAACCCCTCCGAATGACCCATCGACCCCCTAGAAGCGGATGCCCAGGCACAACGGAACAGTAATATAGGGTAGTGAGGTTTTTCCAACCGAAAAAGCCTCTCTTAACCCGGAGAGACCTCTAAGAAATCTTCCACAATTCACACTCCGACAACTTGAGACTGCCGGAGTGCCACGGGGAGACCGCGTCGAGTTTACAGTCGCCCTCAAATAGACGACACATTTGCTCGACTCACCATTCCGAGTCTGGGGATGTCCTGCCAAGGGGATGATGGGGAGTGACAAGCCCCGTCTGCAAATATGGAGTCGACACGAAACGAGAAACCCCCTCCCCTCCCACCATACCGACTCGAAATAATTTAGTACTTCATTTTATGAAACTCAAAATAGTAACGGAACACAATTACCAGATGTATGAAAAGAAATAAACCGAAAGAGAAGGAAAGGAATAATCCAAATGCCGGAACTAATTCGCTGTGCTATCTTTATTCAAAAACAAAATTTATACAACGGAAGAAAAAAATCAGAGGGGGTAGGAGGGATATAAACAAAAAAAAAATAAACCAAGGTACAAAGGGTGATTGATTTTGAGGGCGAAAGAGAGGAAAAAATATTGAACAAAATGGTCGCTAAACGTGATTAATTTGAGAGATTAATTACACATATATTTGATTAAACATTTTAAACAATTTTTTCTTTTTGAAATTTGAAAATTAAATTAAATTGAAAAATAAAAATTGTACCTTTCGCCCCTTCGGTGGGCCGCCCTATACAATAGATCCCATCACATAGATAGATCGAAGGGAATAAACGAGCTGATATGTTAGATTGTTAGCTAAAAACGGTGCATTGAATGACATGGTTCAGGAGTAAGGAGGGAAAGATGCAAAGACATACTTCGAATGCTTCAGATGAATCTATGACGAAAGGAACAAAGTACGCTACATTTCATGGTACATCTTTAAGAACTCCTTTCTCTAAGGTGCCCAACGGAGATACGCGAATGTTGTAAACAATTGAGAGAATCAGGCTGAACCATGGAAATTGGAAGGAATGTTTGTGAAAACGTCAATTGAGTGAGGAGAAAAATTGTGATTTGTGTGGAAGTGCGGAGGATGTTGAACAAGCCAATAATTGTGCAAAATACACATCAATATAGATCCAAGTTCAACATCCTTCATCGGAATGCAGTAAATATAAGTGAATTAATGAATGATTTATGAATTTATTAGTATAAGTGGAATAATAATTTAATATAAAAATTAGTAATAGAAGGCAAAGGTGTGTAGAGAAGGGACGAGAGGAGGAAGAAAGAGAGGGATTTCTCAGTAAAATATTTAAATTAAAAGTAAGAAATGTGTAAATTTGGATTTTTTGGCTACCTGGCTCTTTTTTATGTAAGGGGCACGCCTAATAAAAAAAACCTGTTTGGAGACATTTTTACGTTTACAGTTATGTCGCCTAGCCCAGAAATGTTCACGGGATCCCTTTCATATATTCGAATAGATCACGATAATACGATAATTTTTGTCACTGCTTTAAAAATTAGTAAATTCTTAATTAGCGTAGCTTATTCGGGAATGTATATTGGATAGATTCCAATTGGTGAGAATATCAAAATATTCAATTGAGAAAAACTGCAGTAATAAATATTTTTTAATTTTGGAAACTACGGTGAAAATGATCATATTATAAGGCTTTTATTCACTACATTTAAAATCTGTGCTATTCGAATATATGAAAGTGATCCCATGATAATTTTTGGGATAGGGGATTTAATCGTAAGCGTAAAAAAGCCATGTTTTCACAGGGACATGTTAAAAATCATCATAATTAGATCCCGTTCACTATACTCCTAGGGTTTTGACTGATCTCTCTGACCATGTAGGTGAGACCTCGTGAATATCTTAAGGATCGATGAAATAAAATTTGAAAATTTATGAAACTTCTAAGTACTAAGGCTGTGGACTAATTCCTGGGTAAATCGATTAGTACGGTAAATTGAAATTTAAGTACAAATCTTATCAATTCACTAGTAAATAAAATTAGGAAAATGCGGCTTCAAGGGAAAAATGGTTTCTAGGAATATACAAAAATTGGTATGTAGGTACACAATCTTATGGGCTAAATTTAAAATTAAATCACGTTTATTTATATCTCTAAATTACTAAAAAACCTAAATATTATTTGTAGGCATGATTTTATTATGTTTTTTAATTATTTCCTTTCAATAATTAAAAACTAAGAAAAGCTTTCTTATAAAAAAAAGTTAGGGGAATATTTGACTGCTTTGGTTGCGGGCCAATACTCGGGTAAATTGTACAGTAAGGTAAATTGAAATTTTAGTACACATTTACCTAATATAGCGGGTCAATTCTTTAGTAAATAAAATATGGTAATAATGGCTTAAAGGGTAAATTTATTTAAGAGACTCTCTTGAATTGGCTCATAGGTAATTATGTAAATGTCAAAAATTGTGTTTAGTTTGATTAGTTTTGGAGCGCTTTATAATTATTGCAATAATTATAATTACTTTTTAGGCGAGAATGTTATATTGCATCGATTACAAGCCGCCTTTCGTTGTAAAAATATTAGCGGGTGATTTCGAAGAAACGAAATCGAATATTAGAATTATGGGCCAACTATAGTTGGAATGAAAAAAATAACAGAAATAACGTAAAAAACGAAGACAAAAAATTATTATTCCAATTTGACTTTTCGGCTATAGATTACTTAAAATATTAAGTTTATTCATATTTTCATGTAGTATTTTTTTGATGTATTTCCTAAAATCTTGAGTGAAACTACAATAGTTTTGAGTATAAACGTACTACATATCAACAAATATATGTGTTTAAAATTATAAAAAATATTTATATGCGGTTTAAATTACTGTAATTCGATAAATTATTTTTTTAGGTTAGGTTTAGAAAAATACAATTCTACAGTGTAGTGAAAATTATTTGTGATTTAATATTCATATTTGTATATGTGTACATGAATATTTTATAAATATAAAAGATAATATACACGAACAATTCCAAATTTCCATATATAAAATAATAAACATGCATATTACATTCAACGCACTAAAATTTGTTTCAGCTTTGTTGTTGTATTTGTTAAGTTTTTTATTCTTGGACGAAAATTTTCGCTCTGCTATTCTTTTTAAGTGACAGCAAAATAAAACGCAATTTTTCTTATAGTTTTTATTTTTCTTATTCTGAGTATGGTCGAATATATATGAATCCTATCTCTCGCTCTCTTACGTTATTTTTTTATTCTATCTATAGTTCCCACTTTACCCCTCAGGCGTTTTTGAAATTGGATGGGGTAATTCCGGCAAAACCACATGGATGGGCCACCAAAATTGAGCTTATAATTTTCTTGTTTTGGATGGGAAAATAAAAATTATTTTATTAATCTAAAAATTTTAATAAGCAAACAATTATTTTATTAATCTAAAAATTCATATGCTCTAGTTTCTTCATATATCGTATATTAATTATGTAACACGAATCGTCAAAATAAAACAACATCAAATCAAATTATCTACTTTTTATATGGTTTACCCAGCTTTTTAGTACAGTATTTTAATTTACTCAACACACTGCTAAAAATTTGGTAAATGTACAATTTACCCGAGTATTGGCCCGCAGCCTTTGTAACATAACCTAAATAATGGGGTCAATTCCGGGATCTAAAATATTATGTTATGTTATTTTTGTTCTTTCAATACCAATTCCAATAGGAAACGGGGAAATAAAATAACAACGGCAATTTTATGCCATGAGAATCGGGCCCAATACAAGCGCATTTTTAGTTCATGAGATATGGTAGTGAATATGGAAAAAATCATGGCTAGAAATATGGCCGCCATATTTTCATGATTTGTTTAGCAAAAAAAAAAACCACATTATTTACCTTTTGTGTCTTCGGCTTACCCTCCTTTTTAGTACAGTATTTCAATTTACCGCACACACTGTTAAAATGGCATTTACCCTAGATTTCCCTAAGAATTGGTGTACAGCCTAAATAGACTGTATGATACAGTAAATTTGATCATAAATTAACCATGTTCAATTCAATGGTAGAACTTTCCTAGACGCTATTCTAAAAAAACTATGAAATCTCTAGGAGCGGTAACAGAAAAATTGGAAAATAGATTGAAATCAAATACCGCAATTGTTTAAAATATGCTAGGACAAGTTAAAAATCATTCTAATTAAATCTTGTTCACCCCGCGCGTGCGGGATTTTATTTAGCTACTCCAGACCTCGTGAACATCTCTAGGATCGAAGATATAAAAGTAGAAACATTGTCTAAAATACCCTGCTTTAGAACTAAAAAAACTTTAGTAAATTTTATCACAATAATCTCGTGTTTATCTCAATTGTTACAAAATTGTTTTATCTTTACAGAGAAACTAGTAGGGACTTCTCTAATATGAATGTTAAAGATTACCTAAAAATATTTCAATTTCATTATGAACAGTGTAATTTTTTTTTGCATGTATTTCACAATCATAAAGATTTTATTTAGTGGACTTTTAACACTTGTTTCATAAATAGTAGTACCTAAACATTGCCATATCTCAATTTCCGCAATAGCCAAATATGTACGTATGCGTATATGAACGACCCACAATGGTTGGAAATTTTCAGCTATCTATATCTAATATTAGCATATGTGCGAAGCTAAGCAACATAATTCAATCAAGATTTTCTTTCTATGACAATATATATATATAAAATTTACATAATAGATTAGAAAGGTATAAATTTCCATGGATATAGAATGAAAATCTAAACATAAAAGCATTTCTAAAAATAGTAGTCGGGTAGTAGATGTTGGAATCGAGCTTAATATGTTCGTCCAAGTTACACGTGGGATGATTATTTATTATCATTTGTATACTAAAATTCTCTAAAGCTGAATATATTCGAAAACAAATTTACCGACACAATAATACGAAATAACGATCCGATCAATTAAGTGGTAATAGTTCTACATCTCGCCCCCACAAAAGTGATTAATCTCGAAACTAAATATTTCTTTCTTGTTTTTAATGTTTATTAATTGATAACATTATCAATTTATTTACTTTCTGTTTTATTAAATAAAACTATATTGTTTACGATTATATATTATTATCCAGCATGTATGCGATACTTGTTTATATCTAAATCTACACATATATATATAGTTCATTGCTATCATATCTACATGTAGTCGGTTTATCCGATTGTGTGTAGTTTTCCCAAGAACACAGGCAAATTCAAACGAGCAAATATTTTACAACCAATAAAAAAAATGTCTGAATCACTAATAAATTAATTTATTATAATTTATTTATTGATTTTGCTTTTTATCGGCGCTAAATTTCTGTGTTGGAATTTTAATTAAAATGGATTAGTAATCCACATACGTGACTCTGTATTCGCAATTATATAAGATTATAAAAATAGTTTGGGATTAAGGAGAATATTGGATAAAGGCACTCGTTGAATTAATTGGTCTTTACCTTTACAATTTATACAGGTATCTGCCGAGCATGTCACAGATTCTATTTATCAAAATAATATTGACGTATTATAAATTAATTAGTGCGAGCGATATGATATCGAATTAATTATTGATTTGTGTAGTTTGATTTGCAGAGGTGATAAAAACATTTTATCTGTGGAAGTAGGAAGGTGAAGACAGCACGATTGAATATTTATATTTTCACCTGATTGTATTTGAAAGTAAAATAATATTAGAAAATTAGGTTCTCGATTTTACGATAGACTAAAATTACATTTTATAGAGGTATAGACTCCTCAATAGATATGTAGCTGTGATTGTGTTGATGCAGATTAAAAGATTATGGCGGCTCTGTGGTCCAGGCGGAGCACCTGATTGGGATGAAACCTCAAACTTACCTTTTAGTGAAAGGGTGGCCCATCTAACGTTTCTAATTTAATTTGGCTTTAATTCAAAGAAGAATGAATATTTTTCAAAGCGGCTTGTTTTATTAGAAAGTGTATAGATTGCCATGAAGTATGGAACTTCGATTTGATACTCAATTCCCTTAGACGTATCACTTCATGCGATCTTCCTGGTTACTATTTTAAAATCAAAATTTAGTAAATAATTTTTTGCAAAACTCTCAATTGAATTTTTTTTGAATCTTAGTTGGCTGCATTAGTTTGAACTTTTTTTATTTTTTCGTCACGTCAAAATTTCAAGGGATAGAAATTGTCATTTAAAGTGATAGCAGTCGCAAAGAAATATTTATAAAGCAGCATACTAAGATTTCAAAACAGCCAGAACAACTTTATTGAACAATTATTTTGTAAGTTTCGATAAAATGATCTAGTAACCAAGAAGATGGGTGTTCACATCACTTGAAGTGATGCGACTAGCGAAATATGATCTTTCATGTGTTGTATAGTCTCTGGACTGTTAGCGTAACACTTATCCTTAACGGCTCTCCATACAAAAAAAAACCAACGAGGTTAAATCGCAGCTGCGTGGTTACCAATTGACTTCTCCCTTACGGCTGATTATTCGATTTTTTGCATTTGTTGTGTGGCAAGTTGCGCCGTACTGTTGAACCCAAATATCGTGTGTGTCATCCTCTTGAATTCTGGGTAACTGGAAGTCTGTGTCATGGCTCGGTAACGCTCCCCATTGACTGTAAGTGCTCCTTGCTCATTTTCAAAAAAAAAAAAAAAAAAACAAATGAACCAATACGCCAGTCCAGAATCCAGACCAAAAAATCACTCGTATTGGCTTCACGTGTGAATTTTCTGAGCCCCAAATGCGACAATTTTGCTTGTTAAGGTAGCCTCCGAGGTGAAAATGAGCTTCGTTGGAAAAATGATTTTTCTGTAAAAATGCTCATTTTCTTTCAAGGGTTGCACAGCCAAATTAGCGAACCGCACATGTTGCGGATGGTCATTTTGCTTCAGCTCCTGCACTAATTATACTTTGTATGCCTTTATACCGAGGTCTTTATGCAAAATTCTCATCACAGAACTGCGTGAAATGTTCGATTCTTGTTCACGATGGCGAGTTGATGTTGATGGATGCTCAGACACATTCTGAGCAACAGCTACAATGTTCTCTGCTGTACGCGCTGTAAATGTACGTGTACGTTTATCCAATAACAATCTAGTTTCACGAACTTGCTTCACAAATTGATCCACTAATTTTCTTTCATGACACGAATGACGTAAGTGTTGCCACTCTATATTTTTTATTTGAAGTTTTTTCATAAATTGTGATGTCCCAATGATATTGGTAGACATCGGTAATGTATAAGTGGCAGCTTTAAGGGGGCCTTTTATTTTTGAAAATATTTTGACAATTATTGAAAAACAGTTGCTGCTTTACCTTAACATCACTGGTCATTCGAGCTGGATTGGATTATCCGCATAATTACAACTCAACACTGTAAGTTAACGAACGTGCCGCAGTGTTAACCCGCATCTTATCCACTGTCATCAATAGAACAAATTAACATAATTAACTGTAAACCATCACATAGCGGCTATTTTGACGACAACGGCTGTGAAGTACAGAACATGCGTACGCTGTGGTGCAGAATTAAGGACGCATCTACTTTTTAGGACACCCTTTGTTTCCATGAAAGTTTAAGGTGAAGCCAATGGTGCAGTATAAAAGGGCATAGTAAAACAACAAAACTTGCAAAGGAAATTGGAAAATGTATTTATTTTATTCACAGTAATAATTCAATGTTTAGTTTTCTAGTGGTGCACAACTATAGACGCACGTTAATAGAGAACATAAAATAAAAAATTAATTCACTTTAGTTAAAATTAAAATAAAATAATAATGAGTAGGGCCCCCTTGTTCTGAATAAGCTCAAATATCCTGTTCGGCATACTCTCAACTAAGTTTACTCGAACATCTTCACCAATTGACTCCCAAACTTCAATCACGGCCACTTTCAAGTCCTAAAGCTTCTCATATTGCTTGTTTTCAGTAAAGATTTTTCGGACTATGATTCTCCAGATGTTTTTAATTGGGTTTAGGTCAGGTGAGCAGGCTGGCCATTGCAATACCTCTATATTATGCGCTTCTAGTCATGTTCGAGTCTTATTGCGCTTGTGCACTGAAGCGCTATCTTGCTGAAAAGTTATATTTTCAGTCCTGTGCGTCTCTAAATATGGAAGGAGATTGCGGTTCTCAATAATGTTGTGTATTCTCTGGAGTTCATGGGGTGAATGGTGAATGGGAAAGATAACCTAGCATTCCATCGATACAAAAAGCTCCCCAAACGTTCAAGAATCCGCGGCGCACGAAAACGGCACAAAAATTTATGCCACATTCAACGCACACGATCCAGTACTCGTCGGTTTAAACAACAAAGAGCAACACTTTTAACAGATGTGGATGGCATCGTGAACAGGAAACGAATCTTGTGGGCGCTGAACGGTTTTAAGCCTTATAAATCGGCGGGCCCGGATCGGATTATACCAGCAGAGATCCAAAGGAACTCTGCAGTCATCCTCCCCTGGCTGGAGGTTATCTTCAGGGGATGTCTGCAATTGGTCTATATTCCCAGGAAATGGACGGAGGTCAGAGTGGTTTTTATCCCGAAATCGAGAAAAAGCTCACAGGCTTATCCAAAGGACCTGAGGCCTATAATTCTATCATCCTTTCTGTTGAAAACCTTGGAAAGATTGATAGACGTACTTATTCGAACAAAAGCTGAGCCAAGGAATTGGGCAATGTCGCAGCATGCGTACTGTAAGGAAAAGTTGGTGAACACAGCTCTGCACGATCTAGTACGCCATAGGGAAGAAATGGAGTTTGAAACCAGAGCTGGTACACTGGCTCTATACCGCAGTGGTAAGGCCTGTGCTGATGTATGGGGTGGGCGTGTGGTGGCCAGCTCTGGAAAAGGTAACATACATAAGGATGTTGGAGAAGGTGCAAAGAACGGCCTGTATGCTTATAAGCGGGGCGCTTAAAACAACACCTACACGCGCTTTAGAGGTTATGTTCTATCTTATTCCAATCGAATTTTTTGGTAAGCAGATGGCAGCCAATGTGGCTACACGGCTCTCGGCTGTCTCTCAGTGGAAGTGTCTTCAGGCGGGACACTCCACGATGGTTAGATCACTTAGGGAAGAACTGGTGAATCAAAATTATATTAAACCAACGTTGTGCTTCGATATAGGTTTCCGCATCATCTGTCCTTCTAGGGAATCCTGGAGGAATGGATCAATACTGGAAGACGAGGCACTGACATTTTTCACGGACGGCTCTAAGCTAGTCGGCAAAGTAGGAGCCGGAGTCTTCTGTGAGAAATATAAAGAGTATTATTAAAATTCAATAAATTAATAATATTATTTTATATTTGAATATAAAATTAAATTTATTTGATAATTGAGTTGAATGAATACGACAACGACCATACCATGTTTATCATACCGTTACTCGTTCGATCACCGAAGTCAAGCAACATAGGACATAGTTAGTACTTAGATGGGTGACCGCTTGGGAACTCAATGTTAATATTTCCGTTCGTCTCCCTGACTACTGCAGCGTGTACCAGGCTGAAGTGGTGGCGATAGGGGAAGTCGTGACATGGTTGAAGCATAACGTGGTATCTGTTAGGGATATCGCGATTTATGTGGACAGTGAAGCGGCACTCAGGTCACTAGAGGCGGTTTCTCTGAAGTCACGAGTGCCGCTGGATTGTCGATCATCTCTTAATGAGATGAGCGAGCATTTCAGTATCCAGATGATCTGGGTCCCTGGTCACTCGGACGTCACGGGAAACTGCAGGGCAGACGAACTAGCTAGGTACGACTCTCCAGATGCAACCGGAAAGGGCAGGTCTGGGGAGGTGTATAGCAGCGCTCAAATTGACGCTCAGTAAATAGGCAATCGCCTTGACAGATGAGAGGTGGACCAACACTCTCACGTGCAGGGTAGCAAAACAGGTTTGGCCAAAACTGGACCTGCGGCGCTCCAAGGCACTTGTATCCCTGGGAAAACGAAATTTAGGATTGGTCGTAGGGATACTAACAGGACACTGCCTTTTTGGGGAACATGCGAGAAGGCTGGGTCTAGAGAGAAATGACTTTTGTAGAAGTTGTATGGACGAAGAGGAGGAAGAGACGTTAGTTCACTTCCTATGCTCGTGTCCGGCACTATCTTACAAAAGACGTAAGTACTTGGGTGTGTACAACATGGACAGCTTTTCTGAACTCGCGGACTGTGGGGTGCGAGATATTTTACGCTACATCAGTAACTCTGGTTGGTTTCAGCGGGAGTAAGGGGAGATTGGATCCTGTGGTATCACAATGGGCCATTATTGGCCTAAGTGTGCGATAGCAGCCACCCTTACCTAACCCTAACCTAACTTCATTCACCATATGCCTTGTTTGAGGCTTGCGATTTTTACGTTGTTGTGAGTACGAGCTAATGCGAGGCTTAGAACATTGTCGAACATTTGGACGACCTTAACGATGACCTGTATGGTTACCCCGTTGTCGTCTTGAGGATTGACCACTTTGTTGTGACGTACATACGGGGGCAATATGGCCGAATTTTTTGCATCGATCACACGTAGCTTTGTAAAACGGACAATTTGGACGATCGTGATCAATTTTACATTGCGGACATGACTTAAATGAACTATGAGAACGATGATCTTTTCTTGGATGACGATTATCCACCTTGAATACTTGCGATGCCGACGCACTTTCATCCATGAACGTTGCATTTGTGCGCACCGTTTTTTCATATGCTTTTGCTATTTCGAGTACATCCTCAAACGTTCAATTTGTTTTCTGTAGACACATGTTTCGTACCTGTTCGTGAGGAGTTAAAGTAATGATAACGTCGCGGATTAGAAATTCTACTAAACACAACTCGCGAGAATGACAAGAATAAATTTTTCCAATTGACTCAGCAGTTTTTATACATCAGAAAAGTAACGAAAATTGTCAAATATACAAAATAACGAAACTGCTAGAAACTGATATGCGTGAAGTTATAAGAGATATGATAAGGATTGTTTTAGAACAGAATTGCCTGCTATAATGATTTGGTGAACATGTAGTTCCAACAAGACGATGCTACATGCCATACTGATAGAAAACCCAGGAATTGCTACGAGAAATGTTTCCACAAAGTTAATTTCCAAATCTAGTGATTTGGATTGGCCTCCGTAGTTACTCAATCGAAACAGCTCCTGTCTTTTTTTTATGGGGTTATCTTAAAAGTAAGATTTATGAAAATAAACCAGATAATAAGAACAAAATGAGAACAACTTAATAGGACCATTAGAGAAGAAATTAACATGATACAGGGTGAAAGCCGGCCAAATGTAAGCACACCAACTTCAATCTGGAAAACGAAATATATACGCTTACTCTACGTAAAAAACTCTACAAAGTAACAAAAAAAGAGCTGCAATTTTCATTGAAATGCCATTATGTCATTGTAAGGGATTGCTTCAATAAATTAGAGGATTTATCCGCAGCCTCGGACCATTTAATTTTAGAACCTTTCTTTGTAAGGTCTGTTAGTGGAGAGGCGATGGTGGCAAAGTATCGGGTGAAACGCTGGTACCAGCCGCACATACCGGGAAAACTCCGCACTTGCTTAGTGGTCTTGGTAGAGGGTAATCCACAATTGCCTTAACCTTTTCGTTATCGGTCCGCAGATAACCATCTCCTACCACGTAACCTAAATACTTCACTTCCTTCAGCAGAAACCTACTTTTTTCAACGTTTATCGGGATTTTTTTAGGAGATTCGCAACTTCGCGAAGAAGAGCGAAGTGATCTCAAAGAGCGGCAGAGGTTATTAGGAGAGCACCTAAGTAGACGAAAACAGGATCGTGTAATTAATGCGGGATCACCCTGTGCATGAGGCGACACATCGTTTGTGGTGCATTCCACAAACCGAGAGGCATGACCGTGAATTGTCCAACTAGCTGTGCCGACATCGATGGAATGCGTGACAAGATTGGTTTTGCCGAGACCGAGTTCTGCAAATGGCAGAAATTGTTCCGTAATGTCATTTAATCTGCTGTGTTCCTCGGCCGAGTTTACCTCGAATCCTTCATCCTCGCATGGTTGTTTAAGGCCGGATTTGTATTTTTCGAAGCAGTCCACTGCAAAAGACTGGGTTGATAATGTCTCGGAGGACACTGGTTCTCAGACCTCCACTGGCCCTGTATACCGTTTTCCGAACATCGTGGACATTTTGGGGTTGTTGTGTCTTTTAGTCTACACTTGTAGCAAACCAACCAGTACGTGGAATTGGTGTTCAATGGTGGTCGGGTTGCCAAAGGTCGCTCTGTTTGTGGTGGTGAATGCATATTTGCCCTCTGGATAGCATTGACTTGTGGAGGCATACAATATTTGTAGGACCCAGGTCTGTTTGTGCCTAGTTGCGTGTTCATCATATTATCATAATTTGCACTGGGTTCCAATTCTAAGGAAAGTATGTTACGCGTTTGCGGAATAACCTTATCAAAATCTTGGAATGTGACTCGCTTAAAGGGAACAAAACCATCGGGATCTATTTTTAACTCAGACCATGTGTTATCCCAACTCATGCAGCTGCTTAACAAATCTAGGAGTGAATCGAAATGACGATCGGTTAATTGATGGCGAAAACCTGGTCTCATATTTTTCATGAGCACCTTGATGAGCTGTTTGTCAGAGTAGGGAGTACTTAATTGAAAGGTTAAACTACACATTTGATCGTAAAATTCCACAAAAGATTCTTTAGGAAATTGCTTTCTAGACTCAATTTTGATTTCAATGTCTCTGTCTGGTCGTCTAGTTTGAAAGCGTTCTATTATGGTATGCCGAACTTCATGCCAATTCGCTTGGGGGTTTTGTTGCCGACACCTCCAATACCAGTTTGGTGCAACCTCTTTTTAAAACGAAGCAAACCTCAGTCAAAAGTGTCATTCGTTGAATGCATAGATGCTGCTAATGTTTCTAATTGGAATAGAAACAAATTAATGTGAATGCCCGTTGGTGATTCATCAAAACACAAACGATTTCGCGATAAACCACGGGAATCCGGAACATATTTAACTTGTGTTGGATTATAGGCTGTGTATAATAATTATGCTCAATTTGATCAACATTATTCTGAGGCGAATGAGGAATATTTAATTGAGGTATGTAGGGCACATAAAACATATGATTATAGTTAGCGGTAGTCTGCGTTATTGGAGGAGGCGTACGGTAGTAACGGTACTGCCAATTTTGAGAGGTACCTGCGACGGCTGCCGACATTTGTGGCAAAATAATTGCTGGTGGTTTATACATCTCATTTGTGATTGGAAAATTGGTTAGTGGAATTAGAGGGCATAACATAGAGTTTTGAGAATTCTGGGCTTGTACTTTGATAGGTGGCTCCTGCGCAGGTTCTTTTACGTTACGCTTTAAATCATGGCACTGTTTATTTAGCGATAATACCTGTTCAGATAATTGACGAATTTGGTCCATCATACAAGCCATTTTGGAAGACTGATCTGCACGATCTGCATTAGTAGAGGTTTCCGTTATATAGGAAGTGTTTTAAGATTATCGTCACAATTTTGAGTCATTTCGATATGTACTGAGTTGGCTGTATCAATGAATTCATCCAGCTTGTCCTGGTCATTTAGGAAGTTTTGTAGTGTGCCTATTAATGTTTCACATGGTTGAATACATTTCTAGCTGCATCTTAGAGGGTGCTTCCATTCCCCTTCTTCTTCTGCTATCACTTGGTTTTGTAGAGGTTGAATTGCGGAATCCTGATCGACTGCAATTCTACTCACTTCACATTCGATTTCGAATTCGCTTCGGTTTAACAAAAACAGATTAATTTTTAAAAATTTTTAAATTTCACCGAAAAAAACCAAATATATATATATATATATATATATATATATATATATATATATATATATATATATATATATATATATATATATATATATATATATATATATATGTGGTGCTCTTGGTCAAAATTATATTTTATGATTATTAATATTTGTATGTATTTAAATCAGTTGGTAATAAAATGTAAACGAGATTGCCATAGACTAACATCCGTTATTAACGTACAACTCGAGACAATGACTGTATGAGTGCAGCAATTATTGATGCAGTTAGTTAGTTAGTTGTATAATAATTGTATGGTTTTAATCTATCGCTAACTCTTTAAATCGAAACAATTAAAATAAAGTTTTTTGTAAACGACGAAAAGGACCTCCATATATATATATATATATATATATATATATATGTATATATATATACGAAGAGGATGAGCTAGATAGAGTGTCAAGGTATATCAAGGTAAATATAGGTAATTAGCATTTCCCAATTCTTAGCGGTTAAACCTGGCCTACTCAAACTGTTATACCCACCCCACTTCCAGAGGCTAAGCCGCGCAACAACCGCTTGAGTCCCTGAGTAGGTCAAATCTCTAGCAAGCATGGTGTGGACGGATTTTCTTTTGTTTTCTTTTCATTTTTTGGTGGCCTTTACGAGAATTTTCTATTACATATTTTTATTTTTTTTTGGTGTTTCAATTAAAGTATTTTTCCAATCCAAATACCCTTCACATCATGCTAAATGCTACACCATCAACGACTAAGATCCATCCAATGTCAATGCTTAATGAAATTCAATAACTGTGAAGTTATCATCCAAGGAATCACATATAACAGCAACAAATACGTCTATGTAACTCGACTACAGATGCAAATTGCCTTAAAAAACTTGAGTCAAAAATGCTTGAGTATTAGTTATTTCTTCGCAACCTAAACTGAAATGAGCATAGTGTCATTTTAAAGCACCCGGGTTCTCTTGTTTCGTGATTAGGTATTGTAAAATATTTATTGGTTTCAGTTGTTAATCATATGCCACCATCGAAACATTGTGCTCGTCAAGCGACCCAGTCGTCAGCACATAAAAAAAAATCACATTCAATTTATATCTCCATATACAAATGTTTGTACCTGCGGAAGGACTCATCGAAAGTATAAAATCAATAACAATAAATGTTTTTAAGTAATCAATCAACCGACGGATTGCGATGAGAAGTCCCTAACAACAACAAAAAAAAGAAAAAGAAAATTTTTAAATTGTATGTCAAAATTGATTATCGAATCTGTATAAAAAAGGTTGGGAAAACACCATAACAACAAAATATCCCAACGTCCATAAATAATAAATAATGATTCGAGAACATTTTTGGGGAAATCTCATTTTTTGTATCCTTTAGAAAGGTTCGATACATGGCAAACAGAACATTAAGCGGAACATTGGCAAAATAGATGAAATGAAAAAAAGGAGATTTGTTGATCATATAACAAATGTACAAATATGAAAATGATGAACAAAAACAGAAACCAGTCATGTAAGCAAGTAAAACATCTACACATTTATATGATGTATTGGAAGGTATTTTTTTGTTGTTGAGAGGGGGAGGGGATCGGGGGGGGGGCATCCATTCGACCACAAAATAAACGACATTAAAAATGTATAAATCAGCCGTAATATAGGATAAACCCAGTAGAGATATAACCCAACCAGGTATAATTGAATCTAAATGCTATGAGCATTTTACATATAAATAATGTTTAGTATACAAATATCATTTACGCATGTGACCCATCAGAATATTGTAACTGTGAATATTTTTTTGATCACATCACCACTATTGAGGATTGAAATAAAATGTAGCAAATAATTTTCATACAAATAAACATTTTCGAAAAAAAATCTTGAAACAAAACGAAAAGGGAATTGAATACACGTACAAATATAAATTACGAGAAATTAATTACATAAAACATCTTGGCTTGAAGTCTGGCTATCTAACTAACAAAACAAGCGATGAGAAAAAGATGTGTTTTCCAAACATTCAACAAAGAAAATGAAAAACCACATGCATTTAATAACAATAAATCATTTGATTTTTCCAGATTTTTCATATTTTCCGCACATTCCATCACTATTATATTATATACCCGGGTCTATTTGTGTTGTGTTTGCGCCGCTCTATTTAATTTTAAAATTTTGTTTATAAATGTAATTTTAATTTAATTAAGAAGAAAAATATTTTCCGCAATTTTATTTTTTGGAATTTAAATCAATTATTTATTTTAATTAATTAGATTTGGAGTTTTTTTTTTTTTTTAAATAAATTTGAACTCAAAATCAAAATAAAATTAACGAATGTTTTATCACTCAGCACGATGCGTTATATTGTTGACGTTAACAAATCGGTTTGAAATGCTTTTTGTTTTTGTACATGAGTCTGCTACGCGCAGACTTGTGATGGGTGTATTTTGGATCAAAATTTGGATTATTAAGAGATAAGATGCTATTTTCATCGCTTGGCTGGATACTATAAAATAGTGAATCATTGGGGGGATTTACTAAATTTAGATCAAAGAAAACATTCTTAGACGAGCA
This sequence comes from Nephrotoma appendiculata, assembly GCA_947310385.1. Taxonomy (NCBI): domain Eukaryota; kingdom Metazoa; phylum Arthropoda; class Insecta; order Diptera; family Tipulidae; genus Nephrotoma; species Nephrotoma appendiculata. Next base: position 242,708,376 of record OX371223.1, on the reverse strand, counting down.
ATAAAATGCTTAAATCTATTTTATTTGAGAGCTCTAAAAATAACGCAAGAGAAACCCCGTGAAGTTTCACGTATATGTGTATACGGCTCCAATTGAAAAATATGGCAAAAAATTAAAAGTACATACAAATAAAAAGTACAATCTTATCACATGATAATTTATTACTTATGATGATAACGCACTTATTTGAAACTAATAAGTGGAGCGAGTGTGGGTTTACATGCAATCAATATGCTCCCGATTTGATTGTTTAGAACGGCCCCAAAGTTGGATACCATTCGTCCAAATCGGTTTAATTACACTGTGCTAGTTGAAAAAGTGACAAGCTGGGTACCTAGGGGTAAACCTAATTCGAATACGCTAGTCTCATTTCAAAGTTAGTCCCCATTTTTGAGTTATCGGATTCGAAATGTTTTGGCTCTGATTCAAAAATTTATCAAAATTTACACTCATTTTCACGTCGATAGCTGTTGAACCATTAAGATTTTCGTTTCACTTTTTCCAGCGAAGTTGTCTTATTATTCCGGCCAAATAATTTCAGCCAGTGGATTTTTTTTATACAAAATGTCGAAAAAACAAGTATTTTTTTCGATGTTCACCAATAGTATTTGAACCATTAAGACTTTCATTATGCTTTCTTCAGTAGCTCAAGTCAAGACAAACAACTTTGCCGAACATATCAAGACCGAAAAAACACATCCACCATTAATGTGTTTTACTTAAGCCAAGGTTAGGTTAGGTTGGAGTGGCTACTTCCGCACACTTACACCAGTTGTGATATCACAGTACCCTATTTCCCCTTTACCCCTGTTCAAAACAATTCGGAGCTACGTACGTAGTGCAAATATCTCGCACTCCACAGTCCGTGAGATCTGAAAGGCTGGCCATACTGTACACGCCCAAATAGTGCCGGACACGAGCATAGGAAGCAGGGATGATATTGCTAAGATATCAAAAGTAGTGAATTTTTGAGGAACAGAGGACTGAATCTAATTTGATAGTACTTTCCGCACATTTACCTACTTCACCAATAATTGGCTAACTAAACAAGTAAATACCAAGACAAATTCAATTCAGTCTGTTTTGACGCACATCAAAAGCATTTTACAGGATTGAAGAAATTCTTAAAACTCTTTCGTATTTGTAGGCAATTTGATATCTACTGGTTTATTTCAATATACAGATAGGCTCATCAAGTTTTTATATACAGAAAGTTTAAAATGGCTCGTTTTGAAAGAAGACCATTTATCTGGCTGAGAGCCCCTTATCAATTTCGTGTTTCTTTACACCGTAAAGTGATCCAAATTTTCCCGAAAAATCCACCGCACCCCGAAATGAAACGAATCGACATTGTTTACCAAATGGAACGATTTGGCTGGTTAGTGCCAATCTTTTTCAATATTCTACGTCAAGTTTCTTAAATTTGACGCAGTTTCTTAAATTTATGTTAGCCCGATTCAAATTTTTCCGGACAAATTTGATTGAGAGTTTTGAAAAGGAGTATAACAGCCAACCAAAATACTCCACCTTTAAGTTATCACAGGGTTTCATCCCGCGATTTGAAAAAGAATACCATTAGCACCGAAAGTGCTAAAAAGCTCACGCCAGATTCTTTACTTTTATATATAATACGTATTTCTCATTACACGATTTTTTTTTCATCCGATACTTTTTCGAGTCGACTGATTTTTCAGGAGGATTGTGTTCTGAACCTTTATCGCTGTCTCGAGCCCAAGTGATGGGTTCCATAATTCAAATGTGACACGAGAAACGTTTTTGCCGTTGAGGGGTAGAAAAGTTCTAGTGCCAAATGAATTAAAGGATCCACAGATTTGTTAATTTTTATAAGTTCTAGACTCATATGGCCATCCACCGTACAAGTGTGAGGCTCCACTAATAGTGGAAGCTCCCACTATATGAATTTGAATGTCAGATATTCTACTACGTCAGATACTGCCACGATATTCTACGAGTTTGAGCTGTGAAAATTAGTCTGCGATGAGTACTTCTATTAAAAGGTCCATAGAATTGTTATTGCCAGTAATTTCTGTACTCTGTTGACCTATTGAAATATGAAGTTCCACTGATCATGAAAATTCTATTCTAACTATTCGAATATACCTGACACGGGAAACGTATTTATTCCGTTGAAAAAAAGCAAAAACCTACTGCCTAAGGGTTAAACGGTCCGCAGATTTGTTGATTTATATCCTGAGAATATGAGAATCCTTTTGTCATCTATAAAAACTGCCCATCTATCTACCCATCTGTATGACCCAGCTATCCAACTGATGAGGTAATGAGGCTATATATTTGATTCTGGTGACCAACACTAACTCGTGGCATTAATGAAAAGTAAAATTTTTGACTACAAATCGTCATGACCAGATTCGGTACACATGACCGGTATAAATGGGCCAATAGAGTACATAAACTATTGGTAATGATAGATCAGGGGACAGTTTATTAGAACGTTATCACCCTTCCCCGACAGGACTTCTCTGATAGGTTGGTTCGCACGGTCGATTGCTATAAGAGTCTTGAACTTACCTAAATTAACTAATTTGCGGACCTTTTAAACCTTAAGGCAGGAGATTTTTCTATTTTTCATCGAAACCGATACGCTTTCCTTGACGATACCTATATCAAATTTACATAGTGTAAATTCCCACGACTGACGGGTTCTCTTACTCGCACCGTAGATGACCATGGGAGTCTAGAAGTTGTCTAAATTGGCAGATTTGCGGACCTTTTAAATAAGGGGAGGGGGGGGGGGGCGGGTCGGGTAGATTTTTTTTATTTTTCAACGGTATAAGTGTGTTCCCCGTGTCAAGTTTGGTTGAATTGTGGTGATTCTTATGGTCTACGGGCTTGAGACAGCCAAAAGGATGCAGCAAATAAAATTTCATATTTTATGTATTAGAAATACCAAACATAACGATAATCAGCTTACTTCACTGCTTAAAGCACTGACTGAGGGTAATGAAAGAGAGTGAAACTAGTCAACCAAAACGTTTTGTTTGGAAACAAACTTCCCCTTCATATTTCCTTTGTTCCCCTTTGAATTAAATTATGTATGTTTCTTTCGACAAATATTAATGCAAATTTTTCACTTCAAAGTGCGATAAGCTTTTCCGGAGAATTGTGACGCATGTAACATAAATTTGGCTTTAGCGATAACTGAACAGGTAGAAAATTGTCGATATTTCTATTTAATTTCACCACGTTAGGAACCAAAATAATTAAACGCTTATACCTGTGAAAATTTGGTTAGAACAGACCTTATACAATGCATGTTCGATGATCGTACAGACCAAGGTACAGGGCTTCGGGTCCAATGTAATTAATATTTAATGAGAAAAGCATTTTTATTGGTCCAATTTGGCATATGTCACCCACACTTTCTCGCGAAATTTATTAAACTATCGATACGTACCCCTTCACGTATTTTTATATAAGCATTACAAATATTTAATTAATCAGTTACTTAGTTTAATTTGACTCTAATTCTCGGTACCGCTCCCCATAGACTGTAAGGGTGGCTCCTTGCTCATTTTCGAAAAAATTAACTAATGATGCCGCCAGTCCAAAATCAACAGAAAACAGTTACTCGCTGTGGATGCATCGGCTTCTCCATGGTTACGTGTGAATTTTCTGAGCCTTTTATTGAAGAAAGTTTTCTCACCTAAGTTTTCAATATTTTCCAATTTTGCTCAAGCGTAAAGCGAGTCATTTCGTAAGTATCAAACATTAAAATAATTTTCTGTCATAGCACGAATGATGTAAGTGTTGCCACACTCGAAATAATCGGTAGTTGAAATTGCAAATGCTAGATAGGCCACCCGTTACTAGACAAAATCAAAAAGATTACATTTTGTTATTCTTTTCTTCTACAAAAATTGTCCTATAAACGGATTCCGAGTGATAGTCTATGAATTTTCCTAAAAATACTGAAAATGGCACGAAAGTATTTAAGTACTTTTTATACAGCCAGAGTATCGAAAAAAGTACTATAGTATCGGCAATATCATGCCAGATAGGAAGTTATCTAAAGTCGCTTCCTCCCCTTCGTCCATACAACTTGTACAAAGTCATTCGTCTGTAGAGCCAACCTACTTGCACAAAGAATATGCCTTCTCGCATATTTCACCGCTTTTAATAATATAAACGTTCGAATGCCATTGAAAATACATTTTTTGCATTGTCATGTGGAAAAATTCGCCTAACAATCATCAGTCAAATCCGATGAGCACGGCGAGCGTTTTCACCAAGTGACGGCAAGACTCGAACATTGGTACAGCGGCAAAAAACTACATGCACTCTTGGGTGACATTTTGTTGAAATTTCCAAGAGGAGGAAGATCCCGAAGACGTCACAAACTAATCATAAAATTAAAATTAAAAAGTTAAGAAAAATGATTTTTTAGGTTAAAATTAAGAAAAATCACCATAAAATCAACTGAACCGATTTAATTACCATAACCAGAATGTATTATTTTATTTATTTATATTTATTTATTTATTTATTGATACAATTTAAAAACAAAAAATATCGAATTTTGTGCCGCAAAAACGGCAGAAGCAAATTCGCGTATACATAAAAAATTCACATAATCCTAATATTTACAAAATAAAATAATTAAAATAACAATAAAATGAGATAAAAGCTTACAACAATATGACCAAGATATCAATACTATTAATACTATTACTACCATTACCATTACTACTAATAACAATAATAACAATAAACATAATAAAAAACAGCAATAATATTTAAATTTCAACTTCATAATGTATGACTAAAATCAACAATTTTTATGTAATAACCCTGAATAGAAAGAAGATATCAACAGTTTCAAATAGCCATTGTTTAACTTTAGGTAAAAAGGACTTCAAATGAATGTCCTTCCTAATATAAATTGGTAACGCATTAAAAAGGTTGGTGCAGCGACTAGATTGGAGCGGCGGAAGTGGTCGTTGTTAAATCTGGGGATGTTACACAGAAACAGATGGTTACCGCGAAAATTTTAACGAAAATCGTTTCTCATTATATGTTGACCACTTCGATTATAAAAAACTCTCAATACCTTATAAACATAGAAATGTTTTAACGGCAAGATATTCATTGTAAGGAATAAATTCCAAGATGGTTCAGTTCTTGGTTTCTTTAGAAATATTCTCAAAATCATTTTCTGTTGAACATATAAAGGATACAGAGTAGCAGCATAACAACCACCCCAGCACGACAATCCATATTCCAGTTTAGCCATAACTATAGTGCGTGGTAATGGTAAGCTATTTTTAGAACCGACGGAGGACAATAGTCACGAAGAAGGTAGAAAATTCTAGCAGTTGATGACAGATACTGGTTGACTGAATTAACATGCGTTTTCCAATTAAGACAAGTGTCCAAGTGAACACCAAGATATTTAAACGAGTCAACTGGTTCAATGTCAAAGCATTCAGAGTGGCAACCAATAGACATACAATCAGACCTGCTGTGATTAGACACTCGCGGCAAAATAGACATATTAAGGCTACCAGACAACTTAAACAACATGAATTTAGTTTTCCGGCTTAAAATCAGGCGATGCTTGTTGAACCATGAGAGTAAAACTTTTAGATCAGAATTGATCATCGAAATAACGTTACTGGGAGAATTCCCATAATAAGCCAGAGCTATATCATCAGCAAAACCGGTAGAATTACCGTGTAGATTCAATTTAAATACAGAGTTAGTATAAATGAGAAACAGCAGAGGGCCTAATACTGAACCCTGGAGAACACCAACGTCAATAAATTTCGGATCGCTTAACTTATCATTTGCCACTCCTCTAAACCCAAAATCGTACATAATAGAGAGCAGAAGCTTGTGATCAACCATATCGAAGGCTTTTGCTGTATCAATAAATAAAGCACCGCAACTATTACCTTTATTTAAACCAATATTGATTGTATTTAGGAATTCCAACAAGGCCGTTTCGGTACTCATACCTTGACGAAAACCATGTTGGTGAATACTCAGCACACCCGTTTGATCTAAGAAACTGGAAAACCTATTTTTAACTACTTTTTCAAGAACATTTAGGATTACTGGCTGCAAGGCAATAGGTCTATAATTACCTTTATCAAGGCGATTACCATTCTTGAAAAGGGGAATTATAGTTGCTGTTTTCAGTCGATCGGATACGACTCCCAACTCAAAGGAAAGGTTGAAAATGTGTGCAAGAACGGAACTAGTATGCCCAGCAATGGCTTTTAATATATAATTACTCAGGCCAACGTTATCAATAGAGTATTAAGGTTCTAAAGCGGAAATAATTGAAAAACTTCATCACTAGACACGGGTCATAAAAAACGTTTTCGAACCGAAATCACAAGGCAAATCTAAACTAGATGATGTGTTGCTAGAATCAAATTTAGCACCTAAGTCTTTGGCAACACTAGAAAAATACCAATTAAACTCATTAGCAATTTCTAGATCACTCGTAAGGAAGTTCTCCGTTCTGTGCTAAAATAGATTTGATAGTGACGTTTTAGGTTTACGAGTCAGAGTCTCGTTCACTAAAATCCAGTTTTTTTTTTGTATCACCACGGTTTGCTGAAAAACGCTTAGAATAATAGCTATCCTTTTCTTTTTTGATATCTACGTTAATTATAGTGCACATTCTATTATAGCTTTCGCGAAGTACTGCATTATCAGGACGCTTATTTAACTTGGACCGCAGTTTATTCCTTTTATTTATACGTCGCGCAAGATCAAAGGAGATCCAAGGCTGCAAGCGCTTGATTTTAGACGAGCAGTATGTATAGCAGCGTTCTAAAATAGTTAAAACATTATCCAAAAATACATCAAGAGCTAGCGATGGATTGTCGATGTTAAAAATGAACCCCCAGTCCATATGATCCAATCTTTCATGTAACAACAACAGATTGACCTTCTTTTTTCTTCTCGTGCAATTTTGGTTCAAATTAGAGCCTGATGACAGTATCTGGGAAGCCTTAAACCATATCTCAATCAAGTGGTGGTCAGAAATTTTTAAGTCCACAGCCGACGCTGTTATACCTGAAAGATCATTAGACCTAAGTCTAGCAAAAAAGTGGTCAATGCACGTTGAAGAAACAGCAGTAACCCGCGTGGGAGTACCAATCAATGACTCAAGCCCAAAACAAGACATAAGGTTTATATAATCAATGCACCTGCTTGGAAATCCAAGAATATCAATGTTAATGTCTCCAAAAACAAACAGGTTTTTTGACCTAATACTGCCCAAAACCTCGGCTACTTCCCGAACAAAAACATGCACAGCTGTAGACTGAAACCGATAAATGCATAAAAAAACATATAAGAAGAAAATCTTCACTCAACTTTTATGACATAGGCTGATGGTAAGTTATAGGCACTTACTGAGCAATCTAAATTTGAATAAAAAAAAAAACAGCAACACCACCAGCCCTATATGAATCATTGCACACACCATACAACGTATAACCATTTAAATTATATAAAGACAATTCATTAGTGTGAATCCAAGTTTCACTCAAAAATATAAACGAGGGCCTTATATTATATGCATTAATATTGGCAACCAGTACGTCAAAATTCCTTCGAAGACTTCGAACATTTTGATGTACAATTAAAAAATCCGCAAAATCAGAATTATCCATAAAAACTAAAAAGATTAATGAACCGCGAGAAATGTATTGAAAAATAAGGTACAAATATAATCAGTACGTCAATAGACACAGGTAATTGAAACAAATGAAAATCTGATAGCCAATTAATTTGCAATGCTAACGTTATATTCAACTGTTGATATGATATCGAGTTTAAAGCTATTACATCACACGACGGTAATGAAGATACTCCAAAATGTATACACAGAAGTGACATACAAAGAGCACAGTCTGAATACACTAATACAATATTAAATGCGCCTAAAAGTTCAAAGAGTATTTGCACAAAAAGCGACTTAAAATTATTGAGTTATGAAGTAGAAATACAATCATTAAGAAAATAATAAAAAATGTATGAAATAATAATAATAATAATGGCAGTAAGAACAATAATAAATAACCAAAATTAAATTGATATAAAATAAAATAGTAGGGACTCAAACTAATATTGTAGAACTTGTGGTGAATAAAATAACATTTGTGTGTGGATTCACGGAACGAGATAAAAAAAAGATGACTTATTTCTTCCAACTTTTGCTCAAAAAATTTGTCTACTGTTGTCATGTAAGTCATATCGCACATCCTGTAAAAAAATGTCATAACAAAAAAAAACAGTTTTGAGATAAATGCATTTTAAATTACTAACGCTACTGTGATGCTGAGGTTATTTATTTTATAAAGCTAATAATGAATAATTTCAGAATCACAGTAGCGTTAGCAATTAAAAATTAAATTAAAATGCATTTATCTCGAAACTTTTTTTTTTGTGTTGACAGGTTTTAAGAGGATGTGCGATATGTTTTCTGATGTTTTGTATTTTTTGTTCACAATTTTTGCTTTGTTTTCAATTAGTTGGGACTTTATTTTAATTTAATCGAATAAACCTATGTCTGGGGATTACAAATACACAATATTCGGTTTTATACATACATCACAATTTACAAATTAACAAATAATTTCGTATCAAAGAGTTAGAGCATATCAAACAGTTGCAGCAAAATAAAATTTTTGTTTCTCATCCTAATTGCTTTACTTAAACGCATCTCGTATATTTATTCCATTTATTTTATTTACATATTAACTTTAAATTAAATTATTTAATGCGAAATTCATTCCAAAAATGTCATAAATAAACAACAATAACAAATATTTGAGCAAAAATGTTGCTCATACTTCCGGTTATTTTTGTTACTATGTTGGTATGAATTAGATTATTTGCTCATAAGATGGAAATATTTCAACTAAACCGAGATAAAATTGGGCGGGGCTTAGTTGAATATAAAGATTTGATTGGCTAATACTGGGTTTACACCAGAGCTACTTTAATAGTATAATACTTTTTTGCTAATAAAATATAATACTCGGCCAGTTTACACCACAAGCGGTGTAAACTCATACTATAATACTATATTACTTTTTTTGTTGACAATATAATTTTTTTTGTTTAATATCACAAATGAAAATGTACATCCAAACAAAAAATGTCTTTATCGGCCACTTGAAAAAAATAATAAACAAAATTAAAGTATAATAATAATAAATTAAAGTTTAAACCACGACAATAATACCAATATTTTTTTGATAGCTATTATACTTTAATAGCAAAATAGTACGTGATAAAGTATTAAAGTATTTTAGTTTGGGTTTACACCAACATACTTTTTTGCTACATACTTTTATTCTACTGGTGTAAACGGGGTATTAATATTTGGATAAAAAATTATCCCGTTCCGTGAATCCACCATGTAGGATTTTAAATTAATTTTACAATGAAAATGTATATGAAATGTAAGATCACCATAAAAATGAAAATGAAATCTTGTATAGCAAAATTTGACAGTCACCAAAAATAAAAACAAATTTGTCAAAAGAACAAGATTAAAAGCAATAAAATTGATTGTAATAAATTGTGATAAATTGTGAAAAATAAAATGAAATTTAACATTGGTGGTTAAAAACAAAAGTGTGGTGAATAAAAAAAAGAAAAAGTTATTTAAAAATGAAATGTCGGAAATGTTTGAAATCAAACTTTTGTAAATAAAAATTGAAATAAAAGTGTTAATATTAAAGGATATAAAAATAAGACTAAATATAAAAGGCAATATCAAATTAATTTTTATTATGCTAGTGGTGAAGTTAGGTGATATCCTATGGTGTGATATAAACTTTAAATTTAGATGAATCGGCAGCTCCTTAACCTCTTTGTGGATCATTAATTGGATGCTCATTGTTGCGTATGAGAAAAATATCATTCATTGAATGAATACGGTGAACATCACTTTCTGGTGATTTACGTAAATATATTTGACAAAGATTTGCACCATAGATATTTGTAATTGTAGTTTAAGGTCGTGTTTCAATTGGTTTAAATGCCGCATAAAAAGTTAAAAAGTTAAAAATTTATTCGTGGTAAATATTTTTTAACTTTTTAGCTTTTTATCTGTTTCAATTGGTTAAAATTTTGAAAATAAAATGGTTGCTTATGTTATGTGTAATTATGAACGTATATAGCAAATTTAAATAAGAAAATATGTAAAATAAATACTATTTCAATATATATTAATTAATTATGGTTAGTTTACATCTAAATCATTACGTTTTTTCTCAAAATTTGTACATGACAAATTTCTGTTTACAAACAAATATTTTTTTGTCAGCCAAATGTTTTCCACATAAAAATTTTATCAGCTCTTGAAGCAGATAAAAAGTTTGACATTTTTATTCACCACAATTTTTAACTTTTTATGCGGTATTTAAACCAATTGAAACACGCTCTAACTTTATATTTTTAGCTTCACGGTAGAGATGTTTGGTACTTCGTTAGTTGGTGCATGATGAAAATTCGCTGCTTAGGATGGTTTTGCGGTAAAAAGACATCCAGATTCGTAGTGTTTAGTGATTTAAGCTTACGCATTTTTAAAAGAATACTGTCCTTGATACTTATAGATTTTAGTTTGACAATATAAAAATCACTCATAATAGAATGACTTTTTATTTGATGCACAGTGCCTTTTCTGTTAACCTGCTCTATAGCTTCGATTAAATCCGCTTCGAAAGTTGGCTCCAGTTTAGAAAGTGTATTAACAATGACCGATTTAATGTCATCGTGCTTCGTTGGTAATCCAGCAATAGTAATGCAGGCAGCAGATTGAATTCGGTTTGGTTTATCCAATTGAGTGTCCTGTGCGTGTAAGTTGTTCTTCTAAGTTACTAATTCGATTGACCAAAGCATTATTTTCCAATTTTAAATTGTTAATGATGGATCGAAGCTCATCCAGTGCAGCCAGTTTTTTAATCATTTTCTTCAATTCTTTCATGATGTCGGTTAGGCTTACATTATATTCCGAATCAGAAGCATCAGTTTCAAGTAATGAATGACTAGATATATCCCGACACTGGTCACAAAGCCAGTTTGTGGACCGATCATTGATGCCTTCCAACAAATCCACAGAAATATTTACACATTTAACATGAAATGATTTGCCACAAGGACCGCCGCACTTGATACCAGGATAACGAGATTTAGATATATTTTCTTTACACTTATGGCATTTGGCAGACATATTGAATATGTAAGATTGAGGTAAGTTGATAACACTTTTTCACGAATTTAATTATGCGACACGATTGGACACACTTTAAGTTGAATTGTTTTAATAAAAATTTTATTTTTTAATAATTTAATTTATATATAATTATTTACGATTTTAGTATTATTTAATTTCAACTAATTAATATTTTATTTTTAATATTATATTTTTTGTGACTGATCACTGTGACAGTTCGTTGTTGAATTTTCTCTTAAATACTTTCTATTGTATCTATATTTGTCGATGCAATGTTTATTCGATCAATTTCAATCGATTTAAATTCAATAAATGGACAAAAATTTTGATTGATTGATTGATTGATTGGAATGTGCGACCAAACCTAAGTAAGATTCCCGGTTGACGCCAGGCCCATCCGCACACTCTTTTACACATAACAAGATGGAGGGATAGGAATGGTATATTAATTATTATGGAAATTGACCCGGTTTCAGACACCTAAGTAGTCAATAGTTAGTAAATTGTTAGTTGAAATGTAATGTAAGACGATTAACACAAGACAGCACAATTATTTAAAATATGGTATAAATCTCAGCAAACAGAATCCTAAAAATTATATTAAATTATCTGCAATAAAACTTATAATATTTCCAGTGGTGGTTTTTACTATTAGGAATACTAAAAGAATGGTAAATAATGAAGTATTAACTAATTATATTAAAACAGCTTAATGTAATAATTATCATTAATTAATTCAATTCAATTCTCCTGAAAAATATTAAATAAAATTAATCAAATTCAAACCACCAAATAATTAGTATGTATATAATAATAGTACTAACCAGAATCAAAAGTATCATTACAGGACTTCGAGATACTAAACAGTGTAAAACATTAAAGCTTATAATTATTCATAAAGTAGCAGCGACATTTCTCGTTCACCAATAAAACCTGTTAAAGTATAGTATTCAACAATAATTAATACTAACAATCGAAGCACCATGGTCATCATTAAAACAGTAACTGCCATCTCCTAATTAAACGAGAAATAACCCATGAGCATCCTGAAATTTAAATTAATTAACATCTTTAACTTAAAATTATGAATTAAAAAAAGCGATTCAGAAAAAGGAGAAAACTCAGAAATGAATTACCAAAGGCTTATACTATTTCATTTTTAAAACACATACCCTAACTCACCTTCAAAATGAATTAAAAAAGGCACATTCTATTTAAAAAATAAATTTAAATTCCAAAAAATTTTCATTAATGAAAATAATAGTTGCATGGATTTACATTGATTAGTTATAAAATATAAATATAAATAAAAAAGGCTTATATTATTTCATTCTATAAACATTTATATTAATTCATTTTAAAAATGAATGAAGAAATGCCCTGCCTAAATTCACCTTATCGAATTCTTTCATTTCTTCTTCAACTCCGATTTTAATTCATCCCCAAAGCGAATCAAAAATACTTATTTTAATTCAGAAAAAAACCATTCAGTTCAGACCCCTTTAATTCATGCAGCCCCTGATAAACCTTGATAACTCTAAATTGCTCATCATATAAAACATAATAAATATAACAATTTAATACTCAAACGATGAATAATTGGAGGTAGGAATTAGTAAAATCAGTTAATTTCTGCAATCAAAATGTGGAAAGAATCATTTTCATAAATAATCTTAGTAAAATGTACCAAGAAAATATGTAATGTAGATCCAGGAGTGCTCGCTACCCGCTTCTCTAGAATAAAAAAACCAACACACTGCAACCCATAAAGTTATTTCCCAATCCCAATAGATGAAAACTCAGCGATCGCCCGTTAACATCAATATAAAAGAAAATTTATCGCAATACACATCCACCGTATCCTCGCCGCCCCTGTGTAAATTGATCACACAAAATGAAATGAAAAAGCAAAAAATCAATGATTAAATCGTTTTATTTCATATAGAAAAACATTTACACTACCAAGCACAAAAAGTAAAAATATAATAATTATGGAATGACATAAATAAAACAAAATGAAAACAAAAGTCCCCTGATCTTGTATATTTTTCGTTCGTAATCAATACATACACATCCATACAAAGCACAGCCGAAAGCATATAACAAGCTTTGTATATATGTACATTGCAAAACCACATTTTTGGTGGTATTGAAATGTACATTATATCCCGCTATACACCTCCAATACTAATTTCCATACAAAATATAATGTACGTCGTACGAGTAAATAAATATAAAAAACAAAAGTTAGAATTCAAAAGTACCAACGAAAAACAATCGTCGCAAAAAGAACAACAAAAATTGTTATCGAGTGTAACAAAACAGAATAACAGAATTGAAAAACACTTTCTGGCACAAACAATACTCAAACAATTCTACCACCATGAGAATACTAGTACTCTACACCTTTATGAGTTATAGAATACAGTAATCATTTTATTATATACTTAAAATTTATTTGGAAAAATATATGTTAATAATTAATATGATTAAAACGTGTTAAAACAATGGAAAAAATGAGAAAACACTTATCTTATTCATCCTCTGGAATCATAAAAGTTGTACACATATTGAAAAATTACATACATACAATGCGTATGATGCATTCAAACAACGGTATCAAAATACATATAAACGAAATTGTAATATACATATTCTACGCCATTGCAAGCGCATCACACACAAATTAATATAATATAACTATTCAATATGTATCTTATTACGGCTTCAAAATTCTTTAAATCACAATATATTATTTATGTCTATGAACACTTAGATATATATTATTTAATTAATTAGTTAATTAAAATACATTCAAACTATTTATTTTTAATTATTTAGAGGAGAGACAAAAAACACGTCTTTCCTCTACGACGTTCAATCGCCGACCAATAAATGGACAAAAATTATACAAAAAGTGTTTTTCGTCGAAATGAAAAAAAAAACACAAACACGTGAATTTAGATGTGGTTTTTCGGTTTAATAGCAAAGTTGTTTGTTTTGGCTTGCGCAACAATTTTGCTAAAGAAAGCAAAACGAAAATCTTAATGGTTTATGAGCCATCAACGTGGATATGAGTATATTTTGACAAATTTTTGACTCAGAGCCAAAATATTTCGAAAGCAATATCTCAAAAATGGGGCCAGCACCGTTGAATTCAGCATACTTGAATTAGGTTTACCTCCTGGGTGCCCAACTTGTTTCAAAAAAAAGTTTGCGATTCAAGCACAGTGTTATCGACTCGTAGATCAGGCGTTTACAGTATAGGCTAAGCAAAGAATGTCTTCCTATTAGCCAGTACGTCTCACGTTGTTTTATTTTTATTTGCCCTGCTTTTTGTGTTACGTCATATTTCCAGTTCAATCTTGAATCGAGATGCCACTCGAGATATTTAGCAGATTCAGCTTGGAGAATTTGTACCCCATTGAGAAATGTATGGATGTTGCTATTTTTGTGCAGCAACGTGTATGTTACATGCACTGTTTTCAACCTTCGTGAAGCTACCCAAGCAACATTTGGTAGAGCTACTAGTGGCGGTGTTGCTTTACTACAGCTTTAGAATAGCAAGCGGGTAGCTGTTTTCTCTATATCAGTAGCAATGGATGCTTTAGGCTTTAGTAGAAAAATTGTTTGCTCTATAAATTATGTTTTAGTCACTCTAAGCTTTAATATTTTATAGAGCTTATTGTTCTATTTTGTAGCTTTATAAGCTAATTTAGAGCTTAGAAAATTACAGTAATGGAGCATGTCAAATTTTAGAGCTATTAATTTTTAATTAGCATTAATATAGTAACATCAGCTCTACTACAGCTCACTTAAAGCCATGAGCTTTATACTAATCAGCTCGAAAGTAATATAAATTGTAGTTTATTTAAAGCACATTTAAGAAAACAATAAAATATTTTATCATGTCATTTCATGGTATTGATAGATCAGGACTATAGAAAATAGGTGCGACGAAGTAACAAAGCATTATTCTATTTTAATTGTTTATTTATTTGAATTGTAAAAACGTGCAAAATGTATAGTTCCCTAGACGTTGAAAGTACTTCTTTACTTGGCACACTAATTTTGGAGTTTTTCTTGTGCGCTTCAACCGTAGGAACTGGAGCGGTTGTCATGCGATCAAATCGAAATTGGGTTGAGGCGAACGAGTGAAGTTAGGATTCTCAAACCTGTTACACGTCGTACCAGATGGAATGTCACAATCACTTTCGTACACATCGTCCTCGGTTGTCATATATGTTGAAAGTAATTCTTCCTCAATTTGTTCCGCCATACTGTATGATTTGATTTTGCTTCTCTTTACTACACATGGTCTAGCCATCCAATTTGTTTTATCTGGCTGTTCGTACGGATTTTTAATAATTTTATTTCTTTTAATTATGCTCCAATTTATTGGTGGATACCAGAACACACCATTGTGTTCTAACGCTTCCGGAAGAATTGTAAACGTATATCCCTTGATTGACGTCTCTTGAATTATTTTATATGACATTTAAGTTATTTATACTATCATATAAATATAATTTTTGTGAACTCTGGAATATATATGAATATATACAAAATTATTATTATTATTTATTTTAATTATAATCTAAAATACTTACGCTTGTATGTATGGTTCGACTATAAATGACAGATCAATACCTCTATTAAAAAAAAAAAAAACTTTTTGCTTTAATAAAACGTTTGATGCAACCCAACAGAGCTTCTAGCTCTATATATAAATCACACAAGCATTTATAGAGCACCAAGTTTAAAAGAAGAGAGAAAAAGAGCTAACCTGCTCTATGGAGTCTTATTATCGTAGAAAATTAATTTTCAATAAAGTTAATAGCTCCACAAGAGCCTGACGTGAATATGACAACTTTATATCGTTATAATTGGTAATCAGTTCTAATTTTTGACAACTATATAGCAGTCGCCATGATCTATAGGAAAAAATATAAATATGTGTATACTAATGCCGCATTAAGAAAATTGGGCGATTACGGTGTTTAGTCATTCTGTTTTTTTAGATAATTCATATCATTATGTCAATATCTATATTTTTTAAAGATTTGAAATAGATTTTGTAAAATACTGTAAATTCACGTAAAATCTAACCTAAAATTTTTACAGATTTTTTATTTTTATTTTATTTTTTTAAGTAATTAAAAAGTATTGTCGAGGCGCAATAAAATTATCTCCACTAACTTATAAACATTCACCATAAAAAATAAACGGCACTTAGAAATACGTTTAAAAATTATAGGCACATAATCTGTAATAATATAATTATTTATGTTATCCATCATTATTTTAACAAAAAATTAAATATGAAAAATTAAAAAAAAAAATTGAAAATTTTGCATTGAATTGTCATTAACTATATATATTATATTTTATTTTATTATAAAATTAAATATAATATATATAGAAATTTCATATAAAATTAAATGATTCTATTATCAATCTTTTCTAAAGGCATGAGCTGTAATAAATATCAATCACAAGAGCTACAAGCTCGATAGTAATAACTTAATACGAGACCCTGATTTCTCAATTATAGAACTAATAGCTCTACGTAAGCTATTATTTAAATTCATTAAGAGGAAAAATATTGCTCTAAAATGCGCCAAACTAGCTCGATATAACTTCTAAATAAGCTTCAAGAACGCTGCTAGAGCAATATTTAAAGTTAACTACTCTATTATACAGCTCTATAAGCGCTTCTAGAGTATATATGGAGCCCAAATTGTTACTTGGGTAGCCTGAATTTTGCAGCCTGAAATTTTAATTTTAACTTAACTTATGGCAATAAACTTCTGTCATGGAACAAAATATAAGCAAATTATAACTATAAAGCAACTTGTGTCACACGCGCATTATAACTATTAATTAATTGTGTATTAAATAAATATTGAACTAATCGTGGCCTCTAAATTTTGATAAAAATAATAAAAACAAATTTATTACTGCTGAAAGTAAAAAAAAAATGTATAGGTCAAGTTTTCAAAAAAAAACAAATTCTAAAAATGTTTTCAGTGGAATATGGGAACTAAATTCAGCTTGAGAAAAAGTTTATCAGATATTGAGGTAGATATTTGATCGGCTAGCAAGGAAATTCAAATTTCAAAATAAATTTTTCATAAAACTTTTGGTTATTTTTGCGATGTTACAGTAAAATTTACGGCTTCAAAAATTAAACAACAAATTTTTGTGTTTTTCTACTTTGCAATCGCAAAAAAAAACAAAAAGCATATTGCAAATATAATTTGAAATTTAAATTTTCTTGGTAAAATTGATTGAGTAGTCGGGATTTCGGCTACCAATTTGCATGCTAGCTAACCAATCGAGTATCTACCCCATTAGCGAAAACTGAAAACATCAAACAATTTCATCGGAAAAATAAATATTTGCAAAAAATAATTTTGTTAGTATTTCTTAATTTATATTTTTTTTAGTCATAAGTGTATTAAATAAATGTAAATATGTAACCAGTGTATATAGATTGGTTAATATGTGTATAAAAAATATAAAACATTAATTGTCGATTTTGGGGATCGAACTTTTGTGATTCCATTGATACAATGAGTGAAGGTGCTACCTTGTGTAATGATTTGTGTTTTGTGTGTAACTCTGAACTCTGGTGCGTTCTCTGCAAAACAACGATGTCGGTGCGTGATGTGATGTCGAAAATGTCATACCGACATCGGTGTTAATCGAAAAAACATTTTCAGCCACTGAATGACATATTGTTATTTCCTGTCAAATTGTTGTTTTGTGTCAAAAATATTTCTAGCATTTTTTTTTGTGATTGCAATAAAGTGTCTAACATATATTAAATTAAAAAAAGTAATTTCAATAAAAAAAAAATTAAATATAATATAATATTAATAAATTTTTTTAATTCAGAACATGTCTGATCAAATAAAAAAAACGATTGTTTCAATCGCAGTTGAGCATGGAAGAAGATTAATTGAAAATATTTCCAACATTAAAAAGTTATCTTATGAGTTATCAGACTCCGAAGACGAGGAAGTTATATTGAATGCAAGTCAAAAGGAGACCCCACCACATATTAATTTGTATGTTGAAACAATTGTATCGAATTACAATTCAATCGAGTTTCAACAGAATTTTCGAATGTCTAGAGATGTGTTTGAGATACTCCTCGGCATATTTAATACAAAGTTGCATTTAGTACGTGGTGGGGAAAATTTGAAAATATTGCCGGAAAAACAACTACTTGCGGTTATATGGATTTTGGCTACTCCCAAAATCATCCGAAATCATCCTTAACAAAAGTATTTTTTCGTATAGTTGATTTTTTAAATCACATCGCCAATACCATTATTCATTTTTCTGACACTTCGCGGAAATTAGAAATCAAAAACTATTTTGAAATCAATAACAGGCTAAAAGGGGTAGTAGGAGCGATTGACAGAACTTATGTTCCATGCAAAGTACCTGCTGATCAAAAAATGGCGTACACAAACCGCAAGATGTTTACAGCAGTAACATTACAGGTAATTTGTGACCATAAAATGCGGTACTTCGTTTTGTGGGAACAGAATATTTAGAAATTCACGTTTTTATAAAAATGTACAACAGAACGTGGGATTTTATTTTGACCAGGACGAAAAGACTCTAGGTGATAAGGCTTATCCACTAGAATCATGGTGTATTCCTCCGTTTATTGATCGGGGAAGTCTCACTAACCGCCAAAAAAGATTTAACAAAATACACGCGTCGTGCAGGTAAATATTTAAATATTTGTTATAATCATATGTATTCCTGTAAATTCTTATTTATTTTATCATTTTGTTTCATTTTGTTAGGCAAGTTATCGAGCAAAGCTTTGCCTTGCTGTTTGGTCGTTTTCGAAGGCTACGTTACCTTGATATCAAAAGAGTTGAATGTATACCAGCAACCATTATGGCAGCCTGTGTTTTATATAACATTTGTCGTAACATTTGTCGACTTTCCCGATATTAATGTAGCAAATTATCTTAACGAAGGATTAGAATACGCTCAACATAAACAGTTACAACAGCTGGGAATTCTGTAAGAAATGCAATGATGGAATAAATGAGAAATTAGTTTTTAAAGATTGTATATTTTAAATTAATCTATTCTTTTATACTTCATTTTTATAATATTTACATTTAAACTAAAAAATTTAATCAACAAAAAATAAAAAAATTAAAATTATAATTTTTCAATTAATTTTAACATAAGTTCATTATGTTGTACGAGCGCTCATTCTTCTAGCTCTGGCTGACGCTGTGTGAGCATATTGACAGTATCCAGTTTTGTCATTTTCTCTTTGTGATGATATGCACTCTCCTTCCAAAAATCTGAAATACATTCGGCTACCGTAATTCTACGGCGTTTTGCAGACGGTTGTATTGCTGCTATTGGAATTGGAACAAAAAACGAAGATTCGGCTACACAAGGTAACCCGTTGCCGTGGCTTTTTCAAAAATTTCATCCATTTCAGAAAAATATTTAAAGTGAAACGGTACCTCACCAGAATTACTTGATTTTTGCAAGTCTTTATATTTAATATATTTTTGCTTCAGAGCAGAGAATTTCCACTTACACTGCTGTGTATCTGCCCGTATATCTGCCCGTTTCAAAGACCATCACTTGTTTTATCATGATATTCTTTGAAAGACGCGATGAGAGCAAGTGTGGCGTTGTGATACCAGTTCACTTTTCTGTAAAACATAATTGAATTAAAATTGGTTTTTTTATATCAATTTAAAAATTATACCAGAGCCGTTCACAATGTTTTCCACATTTGTTTTGAGGAGCAATTCTTCGTGGGTATTGCAACCCGTATTTCGCATTTGCGTTAAAACTTCGTTATTTATAGGAATCATTTCCATATTACCATCTAAAAAACACAAAAATTAAACATTTGTTAGTACCAAACAATTAAATAAATAAGTTAATGTAATTACCATCATTTAATGAACATACTAAATTTTGTTCTTGAATAAAATTGTTTGTTGCGGGGTAACCAGCAAACTGAATAATTTTTTCCATTTTTAATTTAAAATTTTATTATTTTTATTTAACAGATTTTGAAATTCATAAATTTTCACCAAAAAATAAATTCAACAAAGAAAATAACAAATTAGACATATAAGTAGTGTTGTTTTCGCTAGCTAAGAAATGTGAAAGCAACAACTTTTGGCTTTAATTTTTTAATGCGTTTTAATTTTTCTGTGTTGGTTCATTTTCTTAATATTTATTTTATTTTTTTTTTATTTTATGAAATAAAACAAATTAAATTCGGTATTTTGCTATCAAATAACAAATGCTAAATTATTCTACAAGATAAATTTTTTGAGAAAAATAGAAAAAATAACGCCTCGCGGTAAACACCATAACCATAAAATGATTTTATTTCCCCTAATCCTAAAATTTTTTTTCTTAACATTCTAAAACAATCGGCTTGAATACAATGCAATTGTTGTTGTAATCTTTTGAAGGCAACACAGCTATAGTGACACCAGCTTACAACACTCTAGACTGCAGTTAAAAAAGTTACTTTTTGACTACGACAACTTATGTGGTGAACATCAAGTTGTCATTATATGTTGTCCCAATTTTTGTTTAGTGAACGACAAGTTGTCGACAAAAGTAACTTTTTGTTGCGCACTGAACGCACCCAATGCTGTGAGAAATGTGATCGGTTGGATCACACCCAATAATAATGGGTGTGTTCACTGCAAAAAGTGTTGTCGGTGTGGTGTAATGTAAGAAAATGTCAAATAGACATCGGTGTTTATATTATTAACTTTAAAACGCAGTGAACGACTTCAGTGTTATTTTGTGTCAAAGTTGTTTTTTGTTCTTGTGTTCTACAAAATTAAAAATAAAATTAAATAATAACGATAGCTGAGAAAAAAGATTTAACTGTTTCCATTGCATTGGATTATGGGAACAATTTATTAACCAACATTTTAAAAATAAATAGAGTTCCGTATGAGTTGTCAGACTCTGAAGACGAAGAAATTATGTTAATTTCAACAAACGCCACCACGCATTAATTTGTACGTCGAAAGAATTGTTGATAATTACAACAACGTGGAGAGAGACATTTAAAATTACTAAATTTGTTCTGCACAAATTTGCATTTAGTGCGTGGGGGAACAAATTTAAAAATATTACCGGAAAAGCAATTGTATGCTGTGATATGGATAGTCGCTACTCCCGAATCTTATAGGTCGATTGGGGAAAGATTCGATTTAGCAAAATCTATCGAAAATATTTTTTCGTGTAGTAGACTTTTTAAATCAAGTGGCTAATAAGTTTATTAAATTTCCGGATGCTGCAGCCAAGAATGAAATTAAAAGCTATTTTGAAAATCAACATCGCTTGAAAGGAGTAGTTGGGGCAATTGATGGTTACGTTGCATGTAAGGTTCCTTCGGACCAGAAAATGGCTTATACTAACAGAAAAATGTTTACAGCTGTTACATTACAAGCCATGTGCGACCACAAAATGAGGTACATAGATTGTTTTGTAGGTTACCCAAGTTCCGTTCATGACAACAGAATCTTCAAGAACTCAGATTTTTATAAAAATGTGCAGCAAAACATATCAAAATATTTTGATATAGATGAAAAAATTTTGGGCGATAAGGCTTACCCAGCTGAGTCTTGGTGCATTCCACCATTTATAGATCGTGGAAATTTGACTGATCGCCAGAAATTATTTAATAAAACACACGCTTCGTGCAGGTAAATAATGTTATTTTCATTCAAACTATTCACTAATTTTTTTTGCTTGTAGGCAAGTTATCGAGCGAAGTTTCGCTTTACTTTTTGGACGTTTCCGAAGGTTACGATATTTGGATATAACAAAAATAGAATGTGTACCAGCGACTATTATCGCAGCATGTGTTCTAGACAATATATGCATAGAATTCCCGGATATAAGTGTAACAGAATATCTAAACGAAGGGTTAGAATATGCCAGTCTAAATAATGCTGAGGACATCGCAGTACCCCAAACAACTACAAGATTTGCAGCTTCTGTTAGAAACGCAATGATAAAGTCTCAGGAGTAATTAATATTTCATTTATTATATATATTTCATTTTAGAACTATAGAATTATAAAAACTTAATAACAAAAAAAAACATTGCATTTACAATTTTTCAACTAATTTTAACATTAACTCGCGATGCTCAGCAAGTGCCCGTTCCTGAAGTATTAGTTGTCTTTCAGTTAATTTATTGGCGGTTTCGATTTTCTCCATTTTCTCGGCATGCCTTTTTGCACTTTCTTTACGGAACTCATCGACAGTCTCAGCTACTGTTATTCTACGCCGCTTTATTACAGGTATGGCATCATCTAGATCAGTGGTTCTTAACCTTTTTTACTCGCGACCCACCAAATAATTCATAATTTTGTTGTGGCCCCCATTTTTTAAATAATAATTTATATTTGTTAAATTATCTATCACATACCAGGTGGGGAAATATGAAACCGGAATTTACCAATAAATGGCGCCACCTGTCAATGTAGCTTTCGACAAACCACGTCATTGGTGCCAATATTTTGTTTTGACATCTGTCCACAACATCCAATTTATATCCTTACATGTTTCATGCAATAACGCATGTTTTTTACGTGTTAAAAATGTCGAGTTGCTGCAGAATCAAAACTTACGATGAGCATGCTCTTGGTATAATCAATTCAAATGTGGTGATTTTGACGTGAGAAACGAAGAACGGGAAGACCACCAAAAAGTTTGAAGGCATTAGGCATGCGAATGACACTCAAACGCAAAAACAACTCGCGGATCATTTGAATGTGCCACCGAAGCCGTCTCCATACGTTTAAAAGCCATGTGAAAGAACCAACAGTTGGGAAAATGGGTTCCTCATAAACTGAATGCAAGGCCAGAAGAAAATAGAAAAACCATTTGCGAAATATTGCTCGCCAGATACAAAAGAAAGAATTATGACTGGCGATGAAAAATGGATCTATTTTGAGAATCCAAAGGGCAAAATGTCTTGGGTTGATCCAGGACAACCATCGACATCGACTGCAAGGCCAAGTAGCTTCAACGGAAGACAATGCTCTGTATTTGGTGAGATCAGAAGAGTGTGATTTATTTTGAGCTACCGAAACCTCTCGAAACCGCAAATATTGAAAGCTACCAACAACAAACGACCAGAATATGATAAAAGACAACACAAAGTGATTTTGCTTCGCATGATAATGCACCACCACACAAAGCAAAACCGGTCTTGGAAACGTTGGAACCTCTTAATTGGGAAATACTTTCACATGCGGCTTACTTGCCAGATATGTCTCCATCCGATTATCACTTATTTGCTTCGAAGGGGCACGGGCTTGCTAAGGAGCACTTTACTTCTTACGTAAATGGCTCGATAACTATGGTTTGGCTCAGAAGAGGAACAGTTTTTTTCACATGCCATCCGCGCATTACCAGAAAAATGAAAAAAGAAATAGATTTCGCAGGCGGAGACACAAGCAAAATTTAATAATTGATTGACAATGAAACAACGCTAAACGTAAATTTATGGCCGGAAAATCAAGTATTGAATTGCATTGTGGATAATGATGGCTTGGTACGTCTTTACGAATATCTTGATTTGAACAATGTTCCTGAACCCCAAATTACATCCAGTGCAGTAGTTATGAATACGCCAATTTAAAATATTGCTGATCAAAACAGTAACATAACGCAGCAACCGGGTTGCACTTATTTGTCATTTAAAGAGGATTTTCCCACTCCATTCAAAAAATCTTTTTATTATCCGAAGGCTCCAACTGTAAAGAAGAAAATTGTCAAAAGGAAAATTACTCCTGATGCAATTACATCAAATACATATTTTGAACACTCAAAGAGAATTGAAATGAGAGGAAAAGAAAAAACTGAAAGAAGCAAAAGAGAAATGAACGGAACAGTTTATAAAATGAAATTTCAACCAAGATCATAAAACTAATTTTCAAACAGATGGCGGATCGAGTGTAAAAGAAATTAAAAAAACATGTCCTGGCGATTATGTCATAGTTGCATACGAAGGAGAGTATATTTCCCTGGGTCTGAGCTGGAAGTAAAAGAAAATGAAACATACATTAAAACAATGCGAGTGGTCAAAACTGAAAATGGCAGAGCAAGGACGATGCTATTGGGTTTAAAGAGGAAGAAGTATGTAGTGTTATCAGCCCACCTTCTCTATTAAATGCCAGAGGAATTTTGCGGTTCCTGAAATCGAAGCTTTCCAAAACAATAATTTTAATTAATTTTAGTAAAATTATTACTTATCTAGTACGTGAATTATTTTTGTTATCGTGTAGTTTTATTATTTTTTGATTGAATTTCTAAAGTTAATATCCTAGCTGTGAATTAGGAGGACATAATTTGTGTATAACACTTAACCTCTAATAAAAAATATGAAAAATAAAAGTTTGTTTTATTGAAAATTTGAAAATTGTGTTTTTGTTATGTCAGCCTTTAATATCTTCCGCGTAAACTTTACAGCGCCGATAATACGAACAAGAGCTGCCGTAAATTAATTCAAAAATAAATTGCATATGACTCGCATAATAAGAACATTATAGACTTTATGCATTGAAATTATTTAATTTTTATGATTAATATATGAAAGAAGCACACCCGAAAAAACAAGACCCGAAAAAATATCCTAACAGAACGTCAACGAGATTGTTATACTGTCGGTAATTGGTACATTTACCTTATACATCAATTTTATTTTTTTTATATTCTGAAGGAAATTGAGCAAGGCAACCTTCTTACGGACCCCCAGGGGGCCGTGGCCCTCCTGTTAAGAATCACTGATCTAGATCACTAATTGATCCGTTACATCTTTTCTTTGCGGTGTTATCGGAATGGGAACATACCTTGAAGAAGATGCTACTACCGGTAACCCGATACTGTGGCTGTTTCCAAAAATATCGTCCATTTCTTCATGATATTTGAAGACCACCGGTACGCCATCACTGTTGCTTGATTTTTGAGCATCTTTATATTTAGCATATTTTTGTTTCAAGTAAGTAAATTTCCTTTTACATTGGTGTGGTGTAAAGTCGTGATGTTGCTCACGTAGTGCGGTTGATATTTTTTGATAAATTTGTGAATTTCTTAGACCAATGCGCCGATTCCCCGTGGTATTTATTGTAACCAGCGATTAGCGCTAAAACTGCATTATGGTACCAATTTATTTTTTCTGCAAGAAACAGTTTTAGTAATTTAACGGTCTAAGTATAAAGATAAATGAATAATTATTCACCAGGATTTTCCACCGAATTTTCTACATACGATGAGTTAATCTCATTTGTGTCAATATCGAATCGTCGATTTGCACCATTTTTGATTCATCTAAAAGCATATGAATAAATAAAATGATTTACATTAATAATATATAAATAAAATAATTTAGTATACATACTATCATTACTCATCCCACATACTAAATTTTGCTCTTGCACAAAACTGTTTGTTGCGCCATCAATAACGAAGGTATATTCCATTTTTAAATTAATATTTGATTACTCGTTTGTATGTTGACAGCTTCTTCTACCTATTTATACAAATCTACAGTACTCGCTACTGTGATAAAAACATGTAAGTTTTTGTCGATTACACTTTGCACAGTAAACAACAAAATGTCATAATAGAATGTTACACCTCTGCACTTTTTGTAACATTCTGTTGCGCAGTGAACGCAACCACTATGTATAAACAAATCCTTCGTTTGGGTAATGAGATTTTTTGGTTTTGTGAATGTGGCAAAATTTAATTTGAAATTTGGAAAAATCAAATTAACTGTCACTAACATGATTTACCTAAATTGCTTCTTGAATCAACTGAAATTTTGACAGAAATACGTCATAAAGTTAATAATATTGAAGCTTTTTTAACAAATCAATTAATGTTACGTCGAACATTATGTCGTATGCGGATACGTTAAAATCTAATGTCGGAATCGATAAAAAAATATGGTGCCCCATGTCCTTCGTGGAATTATTATTAAACCAAAAAATAAGCAGAATTCTGATACCACAAAAATTAACATTAAAAATAAAATTAGTCCTAGTAGTATCAAGGTCGGAGTTTATTTATTTAGAACTACTAGTAATGGAGCAACAGTTTTGAAAACTTTAAGTGATTCGAAAATTATGCCGTTTGAGGATGAAGTTGTTAAGCAACTTGGGGATTTATATGATACTAGCTGAACCCGGCAGACGTTGTCCTGCCAGTCTGTATTATAACAGCTTGTAAATGAATAAATTGAATTTTAGTAGTATTTTTAATAATCAATTGAATTTTTATTTTATATCAGTAACTTAAAACAATTCAAATTAACACATCTAGCGTAACGCAAGTGGAAAAACAACATTTTTGGTTTTATGATTTGGAGTATAGATGTACACATTTTTTGGAGTTCCTTCCTTTTGGATCTGGAGCAAGCAACATATAGTTGACCATGAGAAAAACAGGGATTCGCTAAATTTAATCCGGCAACGCGCAGTGACTGCCCTTGAGCTTTGTTGATTGTCATCGCGAAAGCAAGGCGCACGGGAAATTGTACGCGCTTGAATGTAAAGGGCAAATCAGTAGGGATCATTGGAATGAGTGGAATCAGCACGTCTTCTCCTTTACATTTGCCATTAATTATTGTTGCTTCAATCACATTTGGCATCATTTTCGTAATGGAAAGTCTGGTTCCGTTACATAACTTTGGTGTGTTCAGGTTCCGAAGAAGTAGTATTGGTGATCCAGTTTTCAACACCTGTTTGTGCGGTGGTATCTCCGATGGCTCTAATGAATTTAGAAATTCGACTGGATAATTAACATTCTCTTCCATAACTGTATCAATAGATTTGTATTCCGTCACTGCACCAGGAATTTTTAATTGAATCCTATATCATTGATTCGATTAACGTCATCGTTCTTCTGAGCTAAGATAGTACGCTCACAGAGCCAATCATGATTTCTGAAGTTATTAGTTATGTTCGGGAAAACCATATTTTCAAGATCTTCTATTGATGACTGAAGTTAACAGAAGCCCTGTGGAATGATATTTCCTGTGTTGAATGATCAATCGGAAGTTTACCGTCGCCCATGTCTAAAAGCTGCTTCTAAAATATTTGTGCAGAATCATCTCTAGAAAATATTTGTGCAGAACCGTGTTGATGTTGGAATAACGGGCAAAGTTAGACGGAAATCACCGCCGAGCAGTATCACAGCTCCGCCCATTGGGCGTTGATTGTTTCGAAAATCCTGCAGAGTACGATCAAGTGCTTCAAGTCCTTTTTTATGAGCCATGGTACATTCATCCCAAATAATGAGTTGACATGTTTTCAATACAGTTGCCATTCCAGATGTTTTTCCAATGTTACAAATAGGACTTTTAGCTATATTTAGATTCAATGGCAGCTTGAGAGCCGAATGCGCCGTACGTCCTCCATCAAGCAGCGTTGCTGCAATCCCCGATGATGCTACAGCCAAAGCAATTTCACCCTTCATTCGAATTTCTGCGAGTATCAGATTGGGCAAAAAAGTTTTTCCTGTGCCTCCTGGTGCATCAAGAAATAGAAGTCCACCATTTCCGCTCCATACATGCTCCATAACTGTGTCATACGCAAGTCGTTGATCATTTGTTAAGAGCCTTATCTGAGCTTCAACATAAATTTGTAATGCGTTGACGTCGTATTGTTTCTCTCTTAATATGTCTATATCGATAACATTGTCTCTATCACGTTCTGGAGAAAATAGCCCCAGCTGATTAAGGTTTTTTTTGTTAATTGACATACACATATCTTCAAGTAATATCAGTGATTCATTGAAAATGTCTTCTTGCGTACTGCATATCCAGGTTAGGATTTTTTCTGCGAGCTCGAAGAAATATGTCTGCGCTCATACTCTCTTTATGCTTTTCCCATAAATCTTTCGGATCAGAAGGCGCACAGGTTGTCAAAATGATGGCGAACAGAGTTCGTATTTGGTGAGCATGACATGTTTCAGATGCTTCTGTCAGTGCGTTGTCTCAATGTTGATCATTTTCAAGCATACCAAGTTTGAAACATGCTTCTCTATATGTCTGACACGGGAACCGTTCAAAATGCCGCGTTTTAAAATGTCGCGTTTTAAAATACCGCGTTTCAAAATGCCGCGAAGTACAAAATGTCGCGTTTTAAAATGTCGCATTTCAAAATGCCGCGAGGTACAAAATGCCGCGAGGTACAAAATGTCGCGTTTCAAAATGTCGCGTTTTAAAATGCCGCGAGGTACAAAATGCCGCGAGGTACAAAATGTCGCGTTTTAAAATGTCGCGTTTCAAAATGCCGCAAGGTACAAAATGTCGCGTGGTACAAAATGTCGCGTTTTAAAATGTCGCGTTTTAAAATGCCGCGAGGTACAAAATGTCGCGTGGTACAAAATGTCGCGTTTTAAAATGTCGCGTTTCAAAATGCCGCGAGGTAGAAAATGTCGCGTGGTACAAAATGTCGCGTTTTAAAATGTCGCGTTTTAAAATGTCGCTTTTCAAAATGCCTCGTGGTACAAAATTTTCCGATTTTCCTAAAATTTTGTATACAGATGAAGAAAAATATTTAAAGAATATTTCCCATATACACCAACCCGGAAAAACTACGGGAAATGCGGAAAAATTGCGAACTTCCACTTGGAAAATTTTCCCGATAATGACTCAGAAAAATATGGTGATTTTCCAACATTAATTTTCGGGAAAATTTTCCGAGTGGAAATGGAAAATCACAGTTTTTCCGGATTTCCCGTAGTTTTTCCGGGTTGGTGTAAATGGGAAATATTTTTAGTTTATTTTTCTTCATCTATGTACAAAATTTTAGAAAAATCGGAAAATGTTCGGAAAATTTTCCCGCATTTTCCGAAAATTTTCCGAGTACATAGATGAAGAAAAATATTATAAGAATATTTCCCTTATACACCAACCCGGAAAAACTACGGGAAATGCGGAAAAATTGCGAATATACGTGAGTTGTATAAAAACAATATATTCCTTCACTAAAATGTTAAAGTTAAGTCCTTATATATCGGAAGTTGATATCGGATACACAATTTAATCCAAATTGAAACATTTTTTAAGAATTCTTGTTTATTATTAATCAAATTTTGTACATATGTATTTAGATATATAATTATTATATATATTTGTATATATACGAGGGCAAATCAAAAAGTCTTGCAATATCATATGAAAAAAAAGAGTGAGTGAGACAGCAATATTTTTATTTTTCGACATAATCTCCTTTAAGGTTTATACATTTGTCACATCGATCAATTAACTTGCCTAAACCCTCTAAAAAAAAAGATTTCTTTTGCTCCATAAAATATTCATTTACAACAGACTGTACTTCATAGTCACTGGAAAATTTCCGGCCCCTTAGTGTTTTTTTCAAATTGGGAAACAGAAAGTAGTCACTGGGTGCCAAGTCTGGATTTTACGGTGGATGCGGAATTTCCACGAAGCCGCAGTCCTTTAATGCAGCTTGAGCAATATTAGCCTTGTGCACGGGTGCATTGTCGTGAAGAAGCAAGATTTTTTCCTAACTTTCCTTGGCCGTTTTTTCCGGATCGCTTTTTTGAATTTTCGCAAAATCTCTGCGTAATATATGCCTGTGATTGTGGTTTTCGTTGGCATATAATCGATTACCAAAATTCCTTCAGCATCCCAAAAAATTGTTGCCAAAACCTTACCAGCAGACGGTTGAGTTTTGAATTTCTTTGGTGGTGGTTCACTACGTTTAATCCATTGCATCGATTCTTGTTTGGATTCCGGATCCCAGTGATGAAGCCATGTTTCATCGCCTGTTATTATGTTATCCAAGAAATTTTCTGGATCTTCTTTGTACATATCTAAAATCGCCTTTGAAGTTTGAACGCGCATTTTTTTTTGTTCTGCATTCAACAAACGGGGAACCCATCGCGCACTTACTTTCGACATGTGAAGGTGGTCATGTAATATAGTATATGTGGTACCGTATGAAAGAGAAAGTCTCCACGCTAACTGCGGAACAGAAATACGCCGGTCCTCCAATACAATAGATTCGGCCAAAATTACGTTTTCATGGCTAATGGCATCTGCTGGCTGACCCGAGCGGTTGTCGTCTTCTAATGACTCCCGACCACTTTTGAATAATTTTACCCACCTTGTTACTGTGGCATATGATGGTGCAGATTCGCCGTAAACTTTTGATATATAGTTGAATATATAAATTGCATTTCGTCCATCTTTACAGAAAAATTTAATAACGGCGCGATATTCAATTTCATTCATTTTAAGAAAAATTCAAAACACATGTTACTAAATTGACAAAAACAAACGAACTGTAAAATTTACATCGAAATGTTCTTCTAGAAGTTTCATCGCGATAAAAAATGGTTTTGAAAAATATATTGTTGTCTCACTCACTCTGTTTTTTCATATGATATTGCAAGACTTTTTGATATACCCTCGTATAATATTATTTTAGTGCACCATTTAAATAAATAACCCTTTTCAAATGGCAATTATACGCGAACCACTTTGATTTGTATGGTTCTCGAGAACTGTCAGACCACAGTTTTTGCACTTTACGGTAATCAAATTTTGTAACATCTTTCCATCGGATTAGTTTCAACAAATCATCATATTGTATGCCATTTACGAAGCAAAATGTGACAACAGTTAAACGTTTCTTGTATGTACAATTATCGAAGAACGAATTAATTATGTAATCTGGTGCATGGTCGAAGCTAAAAAGGTCATCCGCATTCAAACGAATTATACGTGCTCTCGTTCGTTGCTTTTGGAATGAATTCATTCTAAACACAAATAATATTAGAAAATAAAATAGTTTAAAATAAATCTGAATTATAAACTATATTACCTCATATATATTGAGAAAGGAAAATTTTGAAGTTGAACCCGTAGTGAATAAAAATAAAATGTATATTTTCTATCAACTTAGAAAAAATAATATATTGTATTTCACGCCAACCAATTGATAAACTTGAACTGTATGGTAATTTTTTATTTGTCAAAATAGGACACAAAGTACAGCACAATTAAAGTGTTTTATTACGATAACAGCAATCATCCATAATTTAAAAATTATTTTTACCTACCTGCCCATTATTTTTTAACGAGGGGACACATTTTTGAAACGTTTGTGGCTATTCTTCACTGTCGGTGTAGGCGTGTACAGTTGTAGTATTTTATATACATGGTAATATATTAAACTTTAAAATTCTCCTTCACTTAAATGTTTAATTAATTTTAGTATTTGTTTAATAATTCAAATACGACCTAGTATAAGCACTTAAAGAAATGTATACCTTGCTTATTCAAATCGGAAAGTAATAAGTCCAAAACTTGGGACCTTACTCATTACGAATTGACCAACCAAATCAATGTAAGAACCGAAGTCATGTCATAATCAAACAGAAGAAGAATTTTGAGAGAAAATTCTGAAATTTAAATAATAACAACAATAGAATTATGTTTTGGAAAGAATATTTATTTATTTATAATATTATATAAATAAATATCTTCTAAAAAAACTTAAACTTAATAATTAAAATAATCATAAACTTAATATCAGAATCAAAAAATTAATTTAAAACTAATATTTAATAATAAAATTAAAAAGAAATATTTCCTGCAATTGCTTTCAAAAATCCAAATTTGCTGAATTCTTTTTTTTTAGATAAAATCAACTCAATCCTTTTTTCTTTTAAAATAAATTTTTTGTTTTTTTTAGGTGGAAGATTTCCCCTTGTTAATTTTTCTATTTCGGCACTTGTAATTTTTGTTTGCTTTTTAAGTTCGTCTATTAAGTGGTAAACACTAATATGCGGCCGACCAATTACAACATTAAAATAATTATGGAACGATTCTGCATAGTTCTGTGTGCGGGGTATTTTATTCTTATTTTGTTCACTGATGCTCCATAAACTCGGTGGAAATAATGGTGTTCTATTATTTTTGCCGGAAACATAGTTTTCATCCATCCAATTGGTTAGCGGTTCAAATTCTGCGCCTAGTTCTTCTTTAATATCCTTGAACCATTCCGGTATCTCTTCAGGTTCCAGGAAACATAAAGCAGCGACCTGTCTTACCTTCATGGCAAACTCTATATCTGTGCCATACCGCACTTGCCAACCAATTTTTTGGATGTGTCTATATATGTTCTGCATGAAGTGAAAATTGCAACCCTTGACGTTGACTCTCTCAAAGACACTCCGAATGTTGCTGATTGCTGCTTTTTCAAAATCAGTTATTACCAATTTTGGTGCTAAACTGATACCAACTCTTATTGCACTCTCTTGTAGAGTTGTAAACAATTTATTGTATATTGCCGAAGATTTGCCGCTCATTAAAGCGTACACCATTGGGTGTACTGTTTTATGAGGCGCGATACTGCAATGCACAGTATAAAGTTGATAAAATAATTTTGGTACAACTTTGAATGTACCGTCCATCATCCAAAACTCTGCATCGCGAAGCTTGGTTAAATTATTTTTGATAGTAAAAATAATTATCCGATTATCGCCCTCTTTGATATCCCCGTATACAAATTGCTCTCCATCAATTTGGAGAAACCTTTCTGGTATATCGAATGCCAGTGATACTGGCTCCTTGTCCACTATTAATTTTCGTTGCTCACGTTTGATGATTTGGGTTAAGGCGGCCTTAGAAGGTAGGCAACCACCTACATTCTCAGGAAGTTTTGCAATCTTTGATTGTAGTATTTGGCAAGGTAAATTGCTTGAAGTGCTTGCTATATCTTTAATACTATTTATGACATTTAGTACTGGTAACGTTTCAGGATCAGGAGAGTGATTATGGGAATTCCACAATTTTTGTAAATAGAATTTTCCATCTATTTCTTCGGCTCTCAAATTGCAAGAGCATTTCAAAACTCTATTTTGTCGCTTTGTACATCTCCATTTATTCCTGCGGGCATCGGAAGTGTAACTAAATCCATTTAAAATTAGGATTTTAGAATTTTTCTGAGATATTGTCAACTCAATCAGCTGTCCCGAATAAATCTCCTTATCCTCCATTTGGGTGCAATATTACTTTAATGCTTCTCGTACTATATTACTTATTTAATTTTCTATTATAATTAATATTTTCTTTGATATTTTTTAACTTATATATTTTTATGAAATTTAGTTTCACCAACTTATGAAAATTAATCGATTTATTTATATCCTGCTACTTTGCAATTCATTAACAAACTGATACCCAGAGTAATGGAAATTGTTATTTATATATACCTTGATGTGCTGTTGTTTTTTAACCCTTATTTAAAGATCGATAAATGAAACAAAGGAGTTGGTCAAAATTTTGAAATCATAAAAATGTTACTTTTATTACATCATCAAACTGCCTCTTTGGTACATTGTATTTATTCTCCGATCTGAAAAAATTACGTTTTAAATTTATAATGCGCTGTTTTATTGCTGGTTTTTCCAAATTTCATATAGTAAAAACATTTATCTTTAATGTCTAATTTAGTAATAAAACTGAAAAAATACTTTTATGAGAAATGGTCAATTATCTGAAAAGGGGTTCAATATTTGAAATTAGAAAAATATTAAAAACGTACTTTTATTATGGTATCGCCCTCAAATTTCAAAAATGTGTAGTGTTTTCAAACCAATTGTTCTAATTGATCGTAAAACACCTGACGGTTTTCCTTATCCATAAATGAACATCCATGAATTTATATGACAATGAAACATCTTTGTAGCTAACTCTTTACAAAAAATTCATTAACGAAATTAACAGTGGGAAAAACCATATTTGGAAAAAAATTAGAAAAATATTAAAAACGTACTTTTATTATGGTTATCGCCCTCAAATTTCAAAAATGTGTAGTGTTTTCAAACCACTTGTTCCAATTGATCATAAAACACCTGACGGTTTTTATTATCCATAAAGGAACATTCATGTATCTATATGACAATGAAACATCATTTGTAGCTAACTCTTTACAAAAAATTCATTACGAAATTAACAGTGGGAAAAACCATATTTTTCAATTTCACCCAAATCATTTATATTGTTTAATAATACACATTTCTTATTATCTCAATATAACATTTATTTTATTCCTTCTTTACAAACGCAGTTTTTTAAAACGCGATATTTTAAAAACGCGACATTTTCTACCTCGCGGCATTTTGAAACGCGACATTTTAAAACGCGACATTTTGTACCTAGCGACATTTTGTACCTCGCGGTATTTTGAAACGCGACTTTTTAAAACGCGACATTTTGTACCACGCGACATTTTCTACCTCGCGGCATTTTAAAACGCGACATTTTAAAACGCGACATTTTGTACCACGCGACATTTTGTACCTCGCGGCATTTTAAAACGCGACATTTTAAAACGCGACATTTTGTACCACGCGACATTTTGTACCTCGCGGCATTTTAAAACGCGACATTTTAAAACGCGACATTTTGTACCACGCGACATTTTGTACCTCGCGGCATTTTGAAACGCGACATTTTGAAACGCGACATTTTAAAACGCGACATTTTAAAACGCGGCATTTTGACCCGGACCCGTCTGACACACGTGACCATCGATGGTTTTCATTGCTTGAAACGATGTTGGCCCTTTGATCACGTGAAGCAGCATTCGTAAATAGTAGCATTCACTATTATTCGGGTGAGCGGTATATACTCGTCCCAATGTGCTAGTAGAAAATATGCCAGCCACTGAAGAATGTTTTGCACCCCGTTTTCTTCTGCAAAATTTCTTCGTTGATTGATTCCATGTATAATACTGCGGAACTTCATGATATAGCAATGTTTTCGCAAATTCATTAGTTACACACAGTTGAAAAAAAGCTGTCAACGTTGTGTTTGGTGGATTTACAGCTCTTTGGAGGGCGTTCTCTCCCGTGAAATAGAATCGTTGACCGTTTTCTAAGTGAACACTGAGATGCATAACAGCAGGAAAGCGTTCATGGATATCAAAACCAAAAATTCGCCATATAGCTTCATTACTGCTAATATAACGTCCCATTTGAAATTGTTCGACTTCATTAACGGGTGCATTGGAATTCGCAATTCCAAAAACTGCCATATCACTGCCTTTATTTACGTATTTACATATGTATTTAATCGAATTAACTGAATTGCAGACCTCTATGTTGATATGCGCCTTGAATGACTTTAAAAGTATAGGAGAATAGGGCACAATCCATTGATTATCAATTTCAATATCAACATTATTGAGTTTGACAATTGTTGTGTGTCCACCATCAACTGGTTTTCGTCGTCTGTACAGCGGATAACTATCGCCACACGTTTGTGTTTCCTTCAACAGCAGACGTGGATAATTTTTGGTACATTTTCAGTCTTTCATGCAAGGCGAATGTGGGTTATGTAGCCCACACCTGGGTCAGGTAGTTCAGCTCTAATGGTATCGTCAATTTGAGTGGGAACAATTTTTTCAACCAACCAGATTAAGATATGAGCATGTGGTACACCTCTTTTCTGCCATTCAATGGAATACATCCAACAGCGAGTTTCTCCGTATATATGGTTCTTAGTGATGAGATCCATAAGACGTATCAATTTTTGTTTGAAAACTCTCGCTGTGAGGTCATGTCGATGAAATGATTGCTGTCCAGGCAGGAGTGAATCTATAATTTCATCCCAAGATGGATTACATGTGAAAGTGATGAAAAGATCTGGACGTCCATATTTGCGAACGTACGTCAAAGCATCCTGAGCATATTCATGCATGTGTCTTTGACTTCCAGTGTACGAAGCTGGAAGTATAACCCTTTGCCAAATATCACCAGCTTCTTTATCATTTGCAATTGTATCTCGTAAATGAATATACTCTTCGCAGCTCGAAGTTTCGATTGATTGTAACGAATGTAATTTAGTCGTTCGCTTTCAACTTTAGCGTACATATCAACAATGAATTGCTGAAAAAGTTGACGACATTTCAGAATATGGTTGAACTGTTCGAATCATGACACGGTATACATAAAAATCCATACAGCTAATTTTTTATGTTACAGCACCTGTAGTGCGTCGTATGACCGATGTGTTTCAGAAACACGTTGCTTGGTTTGATCTCGTTTGCTAATAACAATATCTCGCCGGGTAATTTCTGTTCCAACAATTACAGCTACTACTTCAGGAGCCATTGGAGCATTGAAGCGTCTTTCATGCTCATTTGATGGCGTTTTATCTGCTCTGATAATTACTTTCAAGTCATCAGATCTCACATCCTCTAAAGCGGATTTAAAATCTCTGACCAAACAGTTGTGCTCGTGGAATAGTGATCGTATTTCAGCAATAATTTCTCGATCTGTTGCTATACTGAATATGTGCATCGTCGATTTATCTCTTTCTCCACGTTGTCCATAAAATAAATTTGCAAAAATTGTGGATTTTGTTCGGGTACTGGAAGAAGTGAACCAATCTGATGATACACTTGTCCTTGGACTTTGAATGGGCATAAAATTTTCATATCTCACAATATTTGTCGCTCCAAATGATGTCATTTGAAAACATGAGTTATATTTCCGAATATGCTTTAGAAAGTGTTTGGACTCCCGAGTAGCTCCAGCCACATAAGTAAGAAGTGGATCTGGTGGTTCAGTCAGTTGTGGTAAATTGACTTTGCCATTGGAGCAGCACATACCAGGTGTTTCTTTCAAAAATTTTAAAGCGCGACAATGTGAGCACAATGTTGTCATTGGACCAATAACAACATCGCGATGCAT
The DNA here is from genome assembly GCA_947310385.1 of Nephrotoma appendiculata. NCBI lineage: Eukaryota > Metazoa > Arthropoda > Insecta > Diptera > Tipulidae > Nephrotoma > Nephrotoma appendiculata. The sequence goes on along the minus strand of OX371223.1, from coordinate 242,671,340 downwards.
TTTATAATCGTAGTATTTATCGTAATTAAATGCCGCATTCCTAAGATTGACTCTAATTCTTAACAGAGCCTGCCGTGAGCGTTGAGCTTTATTTCGTGTGGTTCGCTCTTCAGGTGTTTCAGCAACACTTGAAGTAGACGCTCTTGCTCGAAGATCTGCTACTCGTGCATCGTGCTGTTGTGATGTCTCAGCCGCTCTTGAAGTAGAGGCTCTTGCTCGAAGATCTGCTACTCGTGCATCGTGCTGTTGTGATGTTTCAGCCACTCTTGAAATAGAGGCTCTTGCTCGAAGATCTGCTACTCGTGCATCGTGCTGTTGTGATGTCTCAGCCGCTCTTGAAGTAGAGGCTCTTGCTCGAAGATCCGCTACTCGTGCATCGTGCTGTTGTGATGTTTCAGCCGATCTTGAAATAGAGGCTTTGATCCGATTAGTTTCTAAGCGTGTCTCTCGGTTTTCAGAAGTTTCAGTAACTCTACGAACTGACATTCGCCGCGCAATTTTAGTTGACCTTCCAATGTTTGATTTTGTTTTTCATGGCATTTGAAATAGTTCCTACTTGAAAATGTATTGTATGTAAACATAAATCAGAATAATAAGACATAAAAAGAATGTATATTCACTTGAAACAATATTTAATACCTGAAAAATAGTCACTAACAATTATTTTATTCCAATATAACTAAGTAATTGGGAATAACGGGCATTCGATGAACACAAATTGATTTACACTAAACTATTAAAAATATGACCACTTCGATACGTTTCACTGCGAACTGTGTTTGAAAATGACATCAAGGAAAACAAAAGATATTTTTCAAAATAAGCCAATTTTACACGTACAATTTTTTATATCATAGGGTATTTCTTGTATAAGATGTACTTTTTAATATAAAACGTTAGCACTATTTCAAAATAAGTCAATTTTACACGAACAACAATATTTTGTAGCAAAGGATATTTCTTGTAGAAGGTGTATTTTTTAATTTTTAAAAGTTTTTTCCATCTAAATTGATCATTTAATAAACCTTGATTATTTATATCGTAAACTACTGGCGATTGGAACGGTGGCATTAATGGACTACAATAGAATGTGAATTATTTCTAAAGTTATATAGAATTTCGAAGCCGCGCACTATGTCACATTGCAAAACCAGTTAAATAGTACACTAGCGGACCTGTGACTGAATAATCAGTCAGGTGAATACATTTTATTGAATTTTTGGTTAAGCAATGCTTCAAAATGCTTCTAAAATCTTCTTTTTTAATATGTAAATTTGATGCACTTTTATCAAAAATAAAGTAAATTCATATACGCGGTTAATTTTTAAATATTAAACGGCAAGCATGCGCTCAAATGCACACAGTATGACTTGCGTGCCAAGTCAAATATTCATATCTCAAACGGGAAGCGCGCGCTCGGAATCATATGACCATTTACGCGCCCAAACCAAATATTCAAATCTCAACTTCGGCTGGAGACATTTTCATGATGCACTGCATCAGTTGTTTTACGAAATGCATCCAACTCCTTTTTGTTAAGCAGTTGAATTCGTAATTCAACTTCTTCGGCTTCTCGAACTGTATCGAAGACTTGCACTTCTACGGGACTTTTCGATGGAGTTAGTAAGCCGATCATAGCGTAAGAAATTCCGTGCTGTATAAGAATATCGTGGAAAGCCAAATATTTTCCTACATTTTCAATATGGTGTCGGCTGTAATCAAGAGTCATGTCATCTGCATACTTCATCCAGATATCAAGAGGTTTTGAAGGTTGACAAAAGCAACAAATATAAGCGAAAGTCTCTCGAAGCTGTCTTGGCATTTGAAAGACTGCAGTTTCTGTTAAGCAGTGATCCTATTCATCATCGTTTACCAGACCCCGTGCAGCTGTAGCTTCAAGCTGAATGTTTCAAAGCTGGAAATTCAAAGCTGGTGGAACCTCGAATATGTAGCAAGAGCAGCCGCAGGAAAAAACACTCCTCATCTCTCAAGCTTACTGTATACATTCGTGCAACAACCTTCTCTCCACCTCTTTGACGAAGTTGCCATTTACCGCATACGTAAACGTAATGGTGGAGAATGTCGGTATATACGAAATGACGTGCGTTTTGATCATTGAAGTTGAACTGAAACCATGACTAAAGCTTCGTTCGGCCAGTTTGTGCCGCAAGAAACGCTTCATCTTCATTACCTGCTTCGAATGTAATTATTCTGTGGTAACAAATAATAGTGGCTTATGTGCATTTAAGCCAAAAATGAGTTTAATATGCAATTGAAATAATCTCCCTATAACGGACATTTCTCTCTTTCAATTTTTTTCTATTCCGTAGCTCAAAACGTATTTCCGTATTTTATAGTTGGTGAATTATTTCCCAAAATTTTCTACAATTTGCAAAATTTGTTAAAACTGCTATACTGAACAATTACAATTTTGCAATTAAGCCACTATGATTTGTTACCACAGATTTGATTGATTCGGTAGGTGGACAGAAAGACGCATCACGGCATAAGATCGATCATACATTTTCGACTCGATAAAAAATAATTTGATATATTCGCGCTTTGCAATAAAGTAGTTGACATATGGTGAACAAAATGTAAATCGTAGTTTGCTATGAAGCAAGGTGGATTAAAACGGTCATAACAATGAATTTAACAAATCTCGTCTCTCTTGTAGACGTAGAAATTAACGCTACCTACATTCGATGAAAATCGCCAATAACAAATTCAGGGTTTCAATAAAGAGAGTGTCCTGAGTCATGACAAACTCACATAGCGTCAAATCTTGTAAATTTTCTGAAACCACTTGAGGTACTCGTTTCGGATACTTCCCGGTGGAATTTTTCCGATTTTTGTAGCCTATGCACAGCGCAATATTTATGTCGACCAACCCTATCGGATCATGTTTAGGGGTCATTTTAGGGTTTAGTTTGAAAAAATTAAGAGTGTTAATATAATAGAAGATAGATAGAAGATAGATAGAAGCTGACCTGTGACTGAATAATCAGTCACGCGAATACATTTTATTGAATTTTTGGTTAAGAAATAATTAAGAAGATTTTTTAAGATGTAAATTTGATGCACTTTTATCAAAAATAAAGTAAATTCATATACGCGGTTAATTTTTAAATATTAAATAGATAGAGTATGTCATGACAAAATTTATTTTTACACTCACAACTATCAATACCAAAATGTATGTAAAATCATTTTATGTTCTCTGTTTTGTTTAATTGAGATTCAATTACAAATTTTCTACTTATTTTGTCATCACAGTGTGTCAACACAAAAACATCGGCAATTTTAATAAATTTTGTCATTGTCACGGTGTAATGCACATGATCATAGATTCAATTTAAACATATTTTGTCATGGCATTCTGGCGTCGTGACATAATTTTGCTGAATACACCTGAGGTACCCGTTTCAGGTACTTCCCGGTGGAATTTTTCCGATTTTTCTAGCAAAGGCACACCGCTATATTTATGTCGACCTACCCTGAAAAATTTAAACGGATCGGATCATGTTTAGGGGTCAGTTTGAAAAAATTAAGCGTATTAATATAATAGATAAGTCCAAATGGCGCATAGTACATTAAAGTACATGATACGGAGCAGGACCGATTAAAACTGGACTTGACAAAACAGTACAGTGCACAATAGTGGATCGTTAGTATGCATATTATGACGTAGAGATTTGACTTAGGTTTGAATTATTATTTAAATTATTATTTGAAATATTAACTTAAATTTAAATTATTAAAATTAATTTGCTTAATTAAGTTAATTAGATTAATTACGTTAATTGAAATAATTATATTAATTAAATTTGTTTAGTTAAATTAAAATGTACCTTCACTTAACCGTTGCAGATATTATGTCAATATAAATCTCGTTCTTTAGTGTACTAAGTACTGTTTTGTGATATCCTGTTTTGTAATGTCCATGTTTTAGCATTTCCTGTTGCAAAACGTGACGTTTCGTATAAAACCCATGAATTACAAAACCAATTAATTCAAATATTTAATTTAAAATAAAAAATTTAATTTATTCAAATTAATCTGTTTGAGTCTATCAATAAATTTCGGCGGATTGTATAATTCAAAAACAAAGAATTATGTGAATTTTAACTTTTTTTTGAAATTTTTTTTTTTCTTATTGTGACAATGGTTTGTTTTAATGTTTGGAATATCGATTTCGGATTACTCCATTATCAGTTTTTTTTACAACTATCTGAACTGAAAAAAGTATAACAGTTAAAAATAATTCTTTGTTTGTGTCTGAGTTAGACATTAAAAAAATGGATAATCATTATAACTTATATGGATCGATTCAATTGATTAATAGCGCAATTCGTTTCGTATAATATTTCATAGTCAACAGCGTTCTCTTTTGTTAACTGAGGCGACTCCATTCCAAATTGCTGACGATTACATGGAGATGTATTGTTTGATCCCCTCTCATTGCATTTCCCTATGCAAAATTAGATAAATGGCGTGGAAATTTGTAGGAACGGTCCCCTTGATTCAGACCCTTGATTAACCGCTTTAAATTCATTCCTGTGAATAAATTAAAAAAAAATCAAAATTTTAGAAAAAATTGTACCTAGGCTTCTAGACCATGGGGTCTAGCTCCTTCAAAAATATCGTAAGGTTTGTTCTGTATATGCAATTTATGCATGGTGAAAATTCCATGATGATCGGTTGAGAAACTGGTCGCTCATTCGAGACAAACAGATAATTGTGTATCTATGTAAAATTAATTTTTGATCCAGAGTCGGATGGCCAGAGAGGATTGTGGATCCCTCGGATTTGAGAATGTTACTAATTTTATGTAACTCCATTCCTAAACTCATTTCCATAAAAAAATATAAAAAAATTTAGATCTTAGAAAAAATTTGTACCGCAGCCCTTGGACACCGGGGTCGAACCCCTTCAAAAATATCGTAAGGTTGTTTCTGGACATGCAACTTACATATGGTGAAAATTTCATGACGATCGGTTGAGCGGCTTAGACGAAAATTTGGAACAAACAGTAAATTATATATTATCTATGTAAAAATTAATTCTTGATCCAGGGGCTAACCCCTCGATCGAATTTGAGCATCTCTCTAATTTCATATTCTCTACTCATTCCCGTGAACAAATTTAAAAAAAAAATTGAAATTGTCGAACATTTTTGTACCGCAGCCCCTAGATTCCGAAGTCCAGCCCTTTTGAAAATATCGTAAGGTTGGTTCTGAACATGCAACTAATGCATGGTGAAAATTTCATGACAATTGGTTGAACGGTGCGGAAGTTGATATGCTGCAGCGCCACCTGGCGGGGAGGCACAATAAAGAAAATAACACAAAAACCTTCTCCACACAAAAATACATACACATACCAATTTTCATAGTGATTGGTTGAACGAAGTTGGAGTGAAACGGTAACATACTCGTATATATAAATATATACATATACAAACATCCATTTTTATATATGTATGTATATAGATACATATATAAAACTAATACTAGAAATCCTAGACTTTATATTAATGGACTCAGTAAAGTGTATACTGACATCGAATTATTTGAAGAGCTGTGCTGTAAATAGTTTTATGAATGCTGATGACATAAAAAAGATAAAATTTTCTAGACTTAATAAAATTACGAAGAAGTAGATGATTTCATTTGAAGCTTTTGACGTTACGTTTAAGAAGCTTGTTGTAGTGCAACACACTTGTCATGGAAATATCAATATCGTACGCGGTGCAATATACTCTGTATTTCAAGAGACAGGCACGCGAAATATTATCATGAAATTGTATTTTGTAAAATAAACATATTTTATACTCCAAAATTTATTGCTTTACGCAATCATACGTTTTTGACCGAAAACTAGAATTGATTCGTTAACAAAAATAAAATATGTTTATTGGGCATTACGAAATATTGTAAGAATTAATATTAAGGTGACATAGCATAATATTTAATAAATATAAAAAATATATATAGAAGTTAGAACGGCAGTCAGTAAGATAGTAACATGGTAGTGACGAGCCAGAAGTAGGGGCTCGATAATGTAATCAAAATGCAATTGAATAAAAATAAAACTAACAGTTAAAAATTATAAATTGTGTTAATTATTATTATAACATTGGATGGGATTCGTTTTACATTAAAGAAGATGTTTATGTTCCGAGATGTTTCAAGTGCCAGCGGTATCATCATCATAACTCTAATAAATGTGACGATGAAGTTAGCTGTGTTAGATGTGCCGGTAATCATTATTTTAAGGATTGTAATATTAATTTATTAAAATGCAGTAATTGTAAAGAAAGTAATCTTAAGTTAAAATCTATTTTTTGTCCTAATCATAGGGCTGATAGTTCAAGTTGTTTTGTTTAAAGGAAAATACAATATTTTAATGATTATTCCATTAAATTAAACGTTAATGGAAAATAATTTGTCTACCGTCTTGACCCGTATAAAAGGACCGGTCCTTTTAATCAAATAGAAGGTCCGTCGGTCCTTTTATTCGAATAAAAGAACCGGTCCTTATATTCGAGCAAAACTATTAATTTTTTGCAGAAAAATTAATAAAAAATCAATTAAAATATAACGTTATTTTTGGGTTTCATAACAATGGAATTTATTTAGTTTGTTATATTTTGTTTTTGCTTCTGTGGTGTAGATTCCGAAAACCATTTACTCAAAACAATATTATAATTTTTACCAACCTACACAAATTAAATTACATTTTATCACCCTATTGTTCTCGTGTGGTTGTGTATTGACAATTTTTAAAAATAACTATCGTATAAACTGTCGTGTAAACGGAAAAGCTTAAAGTAAATTAAAGTAAGATATACAATTACCGGTATTTGATGCATCAAAATTATTATGCGCTAATGAGATCGTACTGAGGTTTTGTATGTTACTGTTACACAACTATTTTCCTTTTATACATATAGCTCTTATTTATCATGGAGAAGTCTCAACGTAAATCATACTCAATAAAACAAAAAATTGGATATAATTATTAAGTATGACCCCGACACAAAAGGAAAAGGTTTCATTAGTTTAAGTAAAGAAACATCAGTACCTGTTACCAATCTCAAACGGTGGTACATACAGCGAGAATAATTCAAAGAATTATTGAATGACAAAGAAACATGCGAAACAAGGACGTTCGAAGCTTTTGTAGAATTGGAAAAAAATTACATGAGTGGGTTATAAACAGAAATCGAAATGGATTGCGCGTAAAAGATAAATAAATTAGACTAAAAGCAGAAGCTTTTTTTAAAGAATTAATCGAAAGCGTCTCGGACAATTTATATAGTAATTTTTTGGCATCATCAGGATGGTACAATCGATTTAAGAATCGATATAAGCTGGTTTCCAGGAGACAAACTTCCAGTCGAGTTTTGCCGGAAGACGCTGTAAATCAGATAATTAAATTTCACCAGCAAATTTTTGAAATAATTAATGAAAAGAAAATAGAACCTCGAAATATTATAAATTTCGATTAAATACCGAGATATTTTGAATCTGAGCCGAAATAAACAATCGCGACTAAAGGGCAACGGAGTATTTTATTAAGAAAAGCGTCATCTTCCCATAACGGTTTACGGTGACGTTTGCTATAAATATGGAAGTCAAACTTTATGCACCACATTTGCAGAAACGTCATTTTACCGTAAACCTACGTTCTTATTATCGATAGTTACGGCCCCATGTTTCACTATTTCAATCAAAACGTTTTGAGAAATACAATATTTTTATAATATTAATACCACCAAATTTAACAGGAATTCTCCAATTTCATGATGTCTCTCAAAATAGAAGCGTCCAAGAGTTCTATAGCTCAAAGTATGATGAGTACATTTCACAAGCGTTAGAAGATAAAACTTCAAACAAAAACTGGCAACCCAAAGGTGCCATCCTATTTTTGGGCATCAAAAACCATAATGGAGTGGGTTACAAATCAAAATAAGAAAAGTGCGAAAAAATCATTTAAGATCTGTGGTATTGGATCAAAAGAAATTTTAACGTTGAGCACTTACACGAACCTCTTAAGAATTTATTATCTCCAAGATTTAATTCAGATGAGTGGGTAGAATTGTACGGTGATACAATTAGAGGTCCCTACTATTTTGATTAAGATCCGGCGGAATGGTTTTGGCCTTCAGCTAAGGATACAAGTTTATTTAGGTGCTTACTAACATGGCCAAATTAATATGAACTTTTCAAAAATTTGTATTCAGCGGAAGTTTGGTTGAAAAGCATGTTTTTTTTAAACATAATAAAATGGATTTAATGACCAACAAAAAAAAAGAAAAAACAAAAAAATTCAAAAGCTAATATTTTGTCCATCTCCCTTTATTTTTAAGCAAAACTGAAATACGGCGCGGCATACTATTGATCGATTTTATGATGGTATCTTTGATTAAGGGGTCGTTGTACCAGATATTTTTAATTTCCTCAATCAACTTTGATTTAGTCGTCATGAGTTTTTCCGACACTTGCTGTTTTAATACAGCCCAATCCAGAATGGGTATATTTTTTCGTTTCATATACTCCAAGATACGTTTTCCTTTGTGACTGGGGGCTCGTTGAAAGATGTATTTTTGATTATGGCGGAACATTTTTGGGAGTTCGGGCACTAGCACTATACCCAGGAGCTGAATATATTTCTCGGCGTTCATTTTTCCTTTTACGATGTGCAGAGGTCCTGGGCCTTTTATGGTGAAACAACCCCAAATCATTACTGACGTTGGATGCTTTACCATTTGTGTAATGCAGTCCTCATTAAAACGTTCGCTCGAGCGACGTTTAACGAATATACAGTGACTCAAACAATTGTCCCAATATTGTTAACATATAAATAATAGTGTTTTTATTTTGTTTGTTTACCTGAAGATAATGTATTTCTCACATTTTTATAGAAAGACAAAAATCATAGTACACAAAAGAGAAGACAAGAGAATGATACAATTTGGTTTTTGTTATTTTTTTCCTCCTTTTGTTCGTTAATTGCAATTGGGACAGTATTGTTTTAAAATTTTTCCACGAAAGGGTAGTTTATTTTAAATTGCGTAAAAAAATTATTCGATAATTTGTTTTTTTGTTTAAGTTTGAACACTAGGCATTGCAATACGTGAGTAATTATAATTTTATTATTTGAATTAGTTACTATTTTTTTTTTGGTTATTTTAGCATGAGATGGATATCACAAGAAACAACAAAAAATATCATTTTTTGAGGGCCAGAAAGGCATGTCTTGCTGTGAAATTGCGAAGAAGGTTGGTGTCGGTCGTTCAAGTATCAATCGAGTGCTAAGGTCGTATTTACCTGATAAATAAAATGTTAAATCAGGTCTAAAAGCTCTTGTTTCTCTTGACAAAACCGACGCATACGAAGAATTATTCAATCGGGTCAGATGGACAATGCTGTACAGGTTCACAGACACCTTGTGGAAACTCAACAATTTCATGGAAGCATTGAAACTGTTCGCAATAGCCTGCGCAAGGAGGGATTTAGAGCAAGACTAAAAACCAAAAAACCTCTTTTAACGGAACGGCACAAAAAACTACGTTTAGAATATGTTAAACCATTTCGTGATTGAACTTTGGAAGATTGGGATAATGTCGTATTCACAGATAAATCAAAAATTAATAAATACGGTTCAGATGGTAGGCACTGGGTATGGAGGAGGCCAAGTGAAAAGTGGATGGAAAGGTGTTTAGAAAAAACAATAAAATTTGGCGGCGGAAATATAATGGTATGGGGATGCAAAGGTTGTAAACTAAGAAAGTTACACTTATTATCATCTTGGATGGATTCGAAAGGCTATGTAAATATTTTTCAAACCCAGTTTTTGGCCAGTTTGGCGATGTTTGGGGCAACAAAGGTGGAAATTATATTCAAACCGGACAATGATCCCAAGCATAAATCTAGGATTGCTATGAACTGGTTCGAAAATAATAATGTCATTGTACTGGATTGGCCCCCATAATCACCAGACCTAAACATAATTGAACATGTTTTGATAATTGTTTAAAAAAAGTTAAGCATTTTTACCACAGAACCCAAATATTTTCAAGAATTGTGGGAAAGGACTGAAAGTGTGTGGTACAACATTCAGGCAGCGGAATTACAGAATATTTTCAACAATCTACCGAAAAGAATAGAAGCCTGCATTAAAGCTAAAGGTGGAAGTATCAAATATTAAAAAATAATTAATTTTGTCTCTGCGACACTTTATATAACAAAGTATTGCCCCAATAAGGTTTAGTTACTATTACTGAAGAATTTTATATTTATTGTTTATTTTTTTTTTAAGTATGAAATAAACTATGAATTTAACATATATCAATCAAAATAATTTAACTTATTATTTTATCTTGTACAAAAATTAAAAAACTTCCAAATTTCAAAACATTGGGACAATTGTTTGAGTCACTGTATTTTATTCTGCTACAATTTAAATCTGAGATTTGTCCGAGAAACAAACCTATTAAAAACAGTAACATTAGAAAATGACTCTTAAGTAATCGATAAACCTAAAATTTGTATTTACATTTTGCCAATCTGCTGTCGAAAACTGTTTATAAAGCTTTGCCCATGCCACACGTTTGGCCATCATGGTACTATTTAATTTTTGTTTAATCATCAGCAACTTTTTATGCCGAATTCTTTTAATCGACGTCTTAGCGTTCTGGTAGAGATGTTGACAGTTTGCTCTTTAAGAACATTATTTATTGTCTTTACCGATTTTCTGCGATGATAGCGAACGGTTTTCGAAACGATTTTGTCTTCTCTTTTGGTCGTAATTCGCTCTCGACCACAATGGTATGTGCGCTGGTTAGCCAAGGATTCACCGTTTTGCTGTTGCCTCTTAATGTTTGACACTGAGGATTTCGTAATTCCAACCAATTCGGCAATTTTATATTGTGTTAAAGTGGTTTTTGTTAGCAGTTGGATTATAAATCGTTTTGTATCCTCAGAAATATCATGTTTTCGTTCCATGATAACTTTGATTTAATAAACGCAAAATTAGATATGTAAACAGAACTTAAATAAATAAATATTACTTACAATTGGAAGCCTATTAAGTACACTTCCAGAAAATAATTATTTTAATTTTGATATAGTTTTTACACTACTTTTAAATGACGATGTTATCACAAACGGTTGCACATTATGATGTGCTCCTCAACTTACCAAAAATTTCTTTGTGTACAGAGATTTTAAAAACATTAATATAGATCGTTTATCTATGTATTGTAATTCTCTACAATGGAGATTGATGATCAAGTTGCATTTTTTAATGGTATGGTTATTGAAATGTATAACAGATATGTCCCTATAAAATCTTTTATAATTCATTTCTCGAAGCCGAAATGGTTTACTCCTCAAATTTTGGAATTCATGAAAAAGAGGAATAGGGCTTATTAGTATTATTAGTAGATGGACAGTGCTTCGAACTGACAAAAGTTGGAATGAATATAAATTCATCAGAAATAAGGTTCCTAAGCGTAAATTAAATCAAGATTTTTTAATGAATAAATTAGATCCTAAACTTCCACCTCAAATCTTTTGGAATAATTTAAAAAGTCTTCGTGTTGAAAAATTTATTGAGCAGGCACAGATTCCGTTTACTCCTAATAATCTTAATAAGTCTCATTGTAAATCTGTTAAATGTCAATCATGTGGAGCTAACCCTAACACAATTGGTTGTTATTTTTCAACCTAATTTTAATTCTTCAAAATTCTCATTTAGTATAATCTTAGAAGACCAACTTTTTAAAGCAATTTAATCTGTTAAATCTCAAGCTTCTACAATGGATAATATTTCTATTAGATTTATTAAATTACTTTTTTCTTATATTTCTCAATATCTGTACTATATTTTTAATAATATTATTTCTAAATCTTATTTTCTTAGATGTTGGAAGTTAGCTAAAATTACGCCATTGCCAAAAACTAAGAATGTTAATATGATGTCTGATTTAGGACCAATTAGTGCGACCAATCATTATTAAAAATCAAATCACAAGCTTTTTGCTGAAAAATGACTTACTTTCCGATTTATCAATCAACATACAGACCAATGTTATATTTGCCAATGTAGAGCACCACATTTGCGTTGCTCAATATAACTGACGATATTCGGCGTAATATTGATTTTAATAAATTTACCGCACTAGCATTCTTGGATTTTTCTAAAGCGTTGGACTCAATAAATAATTATAAACTTTGTGTTAAATTATCGTCGTTTTTTAACTTCTCAGGATCTGCATGTAGATTTATTTATTCATATTTAAGTTGTAGATCACAGCTTGTTGAAGTTAATTAAATATTTTCTGATATTATGGTGCTAGTAAGTTGTGGAGTTCCACAAGGTTCAGTGCTTGGTCCGTCACTGTTTTCGTTGTATATTAATGATATTTCTACTTGTTTTAGATTTTTAAATTTTCATCTCTATTCTGATGACTTGCAGGTTTAGTGAAATATCGAATAAAGATGTTGAAAGATGAATTGTATAATGGTCGAAACACAATGATTTATTAATTAATGCAATAATGCAAAGAAAACTCAAGCTATTATTATTTATAAACGATAGTTGAATAAAAATGATTTCCAAAATTTGATTCTGGGTAATGAGTTAATAACTTATTCGGATACAGTTAGAAACTTAGGACTCATTATGAATTCAACTTTAACTTGGGAAGAACATATTGATAAAATATGTAGTCAAGTGTATAGTATTTTGCGATCCTTTTGGAAATTGACTATTTTTTCAAATTCTAGACTCCGACATAAATTATTTATTTAAATTATATCTTGTACTGTAATGCTGTATTGTTCGGTATGTATGGGTTCTGTATGAATAGAATAAAATCACTGTTCAATGCATGCGTAAGATATGTTTTCTCACTTCGAAAATTTGACCACATTTCTATGGTTAGTCAGATACTACTTGGTTGTGATATTAATAATTATTTCGATTTACGAATCTGCGTCTATATTCAAAAAAACTTTTGCTAATTAAGAAACCTTCTTATTTGTATACTAAAATAAAATTTTCTAATTCTGATCGCACACAGCATATACCACATAATAACCATCGTATATTTTATTCTTCATTTTCTGTTCTTGGAATGAGTATGTATAATAAATTACCGTTGTCTGTTCGCTTAAGTGACCCGCATCGAAAATTTATAAATAACTGTAAAAACTTTTTAAGATTATGAAGCGTTATCAATACCTTTCTTTATTTGTAGCGCACACACTGATTTTAATTGCGGGTTGTCCGGCCAAATAAGGCAGTTTCAGCATTTACAGCGAGATTAACGATCAAAATTCACACCGTTGCTCAGCTTTTGATTCTCTGCATCACAGAAACCGATTGAGAACAAGTTCTTAAAACGTGGATGAAATTCGAAACTAGACAAACCACTATTACCTTTACGGTTAAATGGATGAGCCTTATCTCGCACACACACATCAAGCTTAGCTTTTTGTTTCACATATTGAATATATGAAATTTCCGCTACCTCTGCACGAAATTTTTTGTCCAGCCAATCGAATTAGCAGAATGCAAACAAATCGCTAACTCAGGGTGAACAATTTTAAGATGGAGATATAACTTGTTTCTGGTAGCATTACCTTTACGCAGCACGTTATTCCTCCAACTACAACGGGCTAGATTGATATCTCTTCTTCCCTCCAATATACAGTAAACTCTCACGATAGTGATAGTTTAGTGTTGCCACCGCGTTTTTTCGAGCTGAGTATCGAGCTAGCTTCATGTACATTGATTTGTGGACCTTATAAAATAAGTTAATATAAAAGCGCCATTCATTCCGTTCTACAAAATTCAAGAAAACAAAATGACAAAATAACATTAGTTTATATGTGTGTGCGTGGCAATGCTGAACAATTTTTGATGACTCCCTACTGGCAACCCTAAAAAAATCCCAATCAATTTATTATTAAATCGTTTTTACCCGATTTGTATAGATGACTTTCTGCTTCGCAATTTTATAAATTGTATGTGTACGTCAATAATGCAAATACAACTCACTTAGATATAATGTGACAATCAATTTATTGGCAGGGGGTTTGCAAAGAAATTTTGATTTATTGCGAATAATTAGTATTTGTTGTTTTTTATTTTATTGTAATATAATCCATAAACTGTACTATCAAATTCTAGGAAATTTGTTTAGTGTCGTGCTGATTTTTATAATCTATAAATAGCTTTAATTATACTGTACAACTACCGTAATTATCAATCATCTGTTTAATTTGATTTTTCTCGGTATTATCGGATAATAAATCAGATTACGTTTTTACATGCCCATTAACGGTTCGATTTCTCTTTGTAACATTTCTCCTCTGCTGTTCCGTTCGGTTTTTATTTGTTATTATCGGATTACACGCGTAATTATCGTATGGTTGGAAAAAGTTTATACCACACTTTTTTTTATGTTTATAATTAAAATTACAAAATAACAGTTTTTTACTAATTTGGATTTTTAATACTATCATCCGATTAATAAAAATTTAAAATGTACATGACTTTTATTATATTTGAACATTTGTATCTGATATAAACAGTCGTTCCGCCTTGCTGGAAGTGATACTGTTGTTTGATTTTTTCCTGGCGATTAACATCTACGCAGCAAATATTTTAATAAACGCTGTTTGAAAAATTCTTAAAATACGACAGACATGAAATTTGAATACAAACGCTAGATAAAACATATTTCAAGATTAAATAAATATTAAAGCATTCTGTAAACATTAACTATTATATCAAAGGAATGAATCAAAATAATTTGGCAACACCCGTCCGCCCCATGCATATGAGTGGAATGAATTCAACAAGCCTGACAATATATTGAAATACCATAAACCACCTTATGAATTTCCAATATCTATATTGTACGTTAGACATCTCATTTGGACACAATTTGCTCCCATTATTTTACATTTTAGGCAATTTCGTTTGATATGTCGAAGAATCGGAATATAATACGGATTATTTGTGAGTGTAAAGGCTCGGTTACATCGAATCCATTCCATTTCATCTCGCTCTTTCCCGTTTGCTGGTTATATTGAATCCATCCCGTCTGTCTAAGCTGACATTTGACAACAAAGAAAAAAAAAGCAAAATGGAAGATTACGAACTTTTAGAAAATTTGGAAATTCTCTTCGATTTATATATTTTATATAAAAAATATATTATAATTAAAAGAAAAAGAAAAAAGCGAAGATGGTGGGTGCGACCAATAAATACGAATAGGGACGAATCTGGTTATTTCATTACTAGTTTTCTCCAAATGAAACAATTGGATTCTGAAGAATCTTTTATACAAACCAGAATGCCTCGAAATGTTTACAATTTGTTATTAAATTTATTACAAGATGACCTTACCAAAATATCGAATCGCAAGCCTATTCATTTTGAAAACAGATTGGCGGTTACTCTGTCGTAAGTATTTAATATCAAAATCTTGTAAGCAGTTATCGCTATTAAAACATTTTCACCCTAGATATTTATCCCAAGGAGTAACTCCAAAATTTCTGTCGATGTCCTTTAAAATGGGTAAAACAACTACTCGAAATATAATTTTAGAAACCTGTATCATTATTTGGAGTTTATTATCCCCAGTATATGTCTCACAACCAAATAAAGAGTACGAATTTGCAGCCAATTGTAATATGCCCAATTGCATAGGCTCAATTGATGGTAAGCACATTAATATCCTGTGCCCATCTCTCAAATGGATCAAATTTTTTTAACTACAAAAAAAAATTTTAGCATAGTTCTACTAGCTGCATTCGATGCTAATTATACATTCACGCACGCTTGTATAGGGGCCTATGGAAGTCAAAGCGACGGAGTTAATATTTAATATTTACCACTACTTTTAATATTTTATAGTACATTTATGTATTGCAGGTGTGCTAAAAGAATCAAAATTTGGGAAGCAACTATAAAGAAGTGCAGTGCCATTACCTGATAACTCAAGGCTAGAAAATAGCAACATAATATTCCGTCATTATTTCCACTTCATGTTAATATTATGAGGCCTTATCATGGTGGTCCAAATTTCAACGAGGCTAAAAAAATTTTTAAGTATAGACTCTCAAGAGCTCGTCGGACAATAGAAAATGATTTTGGCATATAAGTAGCGCGTTGGCCTATTTTGAGAAACACGTTGGATTTGGAACCAGGTAATGCTTCAAGGGTCATTCTAGCTACGTTTGCCTTGCATAATTTTTGTAAAAATGAATGACTGCGCTTTAAAATATTGTCCTCCAAATTTTATGGATTGGGAAGATAGCGATAAAATCTTACATCCTGGTGAATGGAGGACTAATGTTCAAGTATTAAGTTCGGTTAGTATGAGCTCCAAAAATGCCGCTCGACGATGCTTCAGGTTACGCGATTCTTTAAAGGAATATTTTTGTAACGAAGGCGCTGTTTTTTTAAGTTTTCTACCATTAAGTTATAAATAAAATAATATATAGATTTATGTAAACATATAAAAAAAATAAAATTTAATTCAAATTGTAAAATTTTTCAATATTACAAGTTTATTTCATGATGGTGAACAGACCCAAGACATCGATCAGTTCAAATCGAAGCAAATGGGATCAAAAGCGCGGCCACCTATGGGTTTTAGCAGAGCTTCAAGAAATGAGGTAATATTGTTTATAAAATATGTTTCGTACAGCTTCTTGTACTTGCATTAGCATGTTTATTTTAAAAGTGTCTCGTTCGTGAATGTTCATTTTTTTCATGGAACAACTAATGGATTGCAAAAATAGTCCATCTTCGTCGTTGTGTTCAAAGTGAATAGTTGGGAAATATCGATGGACGTCCGCAAATAAAAACGTATATTGTACGGAGTATAATTTTGCCCAAGCTTATTCACCTTGAAATATTATAGATGTAAATTTAATAAAATAAAAATGCAATATATAAGTGTAAAAATATATGTACAAATTTATTTTAATATGTAGATGTTGCTGCTTCCAAAGTTGAAAACGTAAGAGAATAATTTTACAAAATTGGTTTTTTAAGTTTACATAAATTTCGGAGTTTCGGAATTACCTAACTCACCCTAAAACAATTATCTTAAAATATATACTATTTACTTATTATAAAGGCGATGCCACATACACATTTCTACGGACGACATCTAAAAACAGATTTCGCATTTACGAATTAATTAGAGCTTACTTTTGACTCAAATCAATGAGATAATATGTAAAATATCTCAAGTTAGTAGCTAAAATAATAAATTTGGAATTATTTAATAATTTTAATTGAAAAATTATCAATTTTCTATTTACCCGTTCCTAGAAACGATTTTTTTCTGAATGGTATAAATTTACACGTGAACGAACGCACAAAAATCTAAAACGATTTCCGAACTCATCAAAAAATTTTAAACGATTTTTTTCTCTGTTGTCTGTGAACTTCAACAAATGTCAAAAAATTCCAAAACAAAATATATATTAATATAAATATATACACTTATATAAATATATACACTTTGGATAGAAATGGCGGTATAAATATTCAGCTCAAAACAAAATATAAAGAATTGTTGTTGTAAAAATCGTTTGTATTTTTTTTGGTATGTGGCGAGGCAAAATAAATTTACGCACGAATCGTCTGTTATTAGATATGTATGTGACAACGCTTTTATACACCGAAATACAATTCGGAATAAAATTGATTTAACGTATGTACTATCTACATGCAGTGTACAATCTACTTTACCTACATTCGGAGTTAAATAGGTTCAATGGGTATATTTTGGTATGAGTGTACGTAAATGTCAAACCAAATGATGGAAGTGTCATCGTCTCGACAGTCCCATATGTAAACAAGGTAAGTAATTTTTATTTATTCAAGTTAAATTCTGCTTAAATTCTAAAGTAATAATAATTATGTTTTTTATAGATTTATCCTGCCTGTGATTTATAACAGATAAGTATTTTGTATCTAGTCTAGATAATTAATAAATTCTAATAAACTAGCTGACCTGTGACTGAATAATCAGTCACTTCAATACATTTTTTTGAATTTTTGGTTAAGAAATGATTAAGAAAATTTTTCAAGATGTAAATTTGATGCACTTATCAAAAATAAAGTAAATTCATATACGTGGTTAATTTTTAAATCTTAAATGGCAAGCACTCGCTCAAATGTACACAGCATTATGACTTACGTGTCAAGTCAAATATTCATATCTCAAACAGGAAGCGCGCGCTTGGGATCACATGATCACTTACGCACCCAAACTAAATATTAAAATCTCAAAAGGGAAAAGCACACAATTGCTGAGGCAAACTTTAATCTAAATATTTCATAAGAAATGTACAAAAAGATAATAAAATAGTAGTAGAAGGTAGATAACAAAATACATTCTTTGTTGTGATGTGCCCATCCCGATCAGCTGATTGATCGCTTGTCTCAACGATAAAAACCTGGAGTCCGTCAAATGAGCGGCATCGTGAAAAGACCACATACATCTGATCATGCGTAAATACGGGGGCCGGCAAGTACACTCCAACCTTCTTCAAGTTTTATCCCTGACTCTTGTTGATGGTTATGGCGAACGCGAGCTGAACCGGAAATTGAAGGCGAGATATTTTAAATGAGAAAATGCCTTCCGAGGGTGAGGGCTTAATGCGTGGGATGAGAACACGCTCGCATTTGAGAAGCTAGTCAGCACCTCACATTCCATGTTCTTGGTGCGTGTAAACTTATTTATCAATTTCCAAAGCGGGTTTAACTTGATGGTCGATTCGCAAGTTCACGTGCGTCCCGCCTTCAGGTAGTCACCACACATGAGGATGATTTTCCCAGCTAATGGAACACCCACTACCCAGCTAATGGAACACCCACTACCCGTCTATGATTGATACATCTGATCATACGCAAATACGGTGGCCGGCACGTACACTCTTACCTTCTTCAAGCTTTAAGCCTGACTCTTGTTGATGTTTATGGCGAACGCGAGCTGAACCGGAAATTGAAGGCAAGACATTTTAAATGAGAAGATGCCTTCCGAGGGTCAGAGCTTAATGCGTGGGATGAGAACGCGCTAGCCTTTTGAGAAGCCAGTCAGCACCTCACATTCCAGAATGTAGCGGTTTATTTTTGCGACACGCATGCGTGTTTCATTGATTTGACCCTTGCTAGTGTTTAGATTCCTCATCAAACGAACGATCGCGTTTACCTTTAGCGGGATGACATGGCGCGGCAATCCGGACCCTTCAATCTTGTTGAGAAACTCGACAGGTAGGCGGAGTTTCTCATGCATGTCGTTACTGTCAAGTTTATCAGCACTATGTTTGACTTCTTGTTCGTCGGGCAGGAGGTCAAGCACCTGCTGATTGGTTAGCGCGCAATCATCATTCTTGCGTGCAAGTATGGTGCGCTCCTCGATGGTGCCCTCGGCTGGTGTTGTGTTGATGTCACCATACACGAAATCGATCACACTTTGAGGAAGTCTGCCGGAAGTGTGATCGAGTCGGTTTGATTATTGCCGTTTCCAACAGAAAGCAAATATTGCGCAAACTCGTCCTCACCTTCATCGACGCGCATGTTCTTGGTGAGTGTAAACTTATTTACCAATTTCCAAAGCGGATTCAACTTGATGGTCAATTCGCCAGTTCACGCGCGTCCCGCCTTCAGGTAGTCACCACACATGAGGATGATTTTCTCAGCTAATGGAACACCCACTACCCGTCTATGATTGTGAGCTCTGCTCCTGGCATGATTAACTTGGAAATTGATTCGCGCGCCGACAGTGTTGCAACTTCGAATCTGAATCGCGTACCAACTGTTTTACAACTTTGAATTTGAATCCCGCGCCACTAATTTGAACAAAAATATTTGCTTTTTGGTCGTCCCAATTCTCAAATGTTGCAAGATTTTACGCGCACAAAAATTTGGTAATTTTCTGAAACCACCTGAGGTACCCATTTCGGGTACTTCCCGGTGGAATTTTTCCGATTTTTCCCCACGCACAGCGCAATATTTATGTCGACCTACCCTGAAAAAATCTAACGGATCGGATCATGTTTAGGGGTCATTTTAGGGTTGAGTATGAAAAAATTAAGAATATTAATAGAAGCTAACCTTCGACTGAATAATCAGTCACGTGAATACATTTTATTGAATTTTTGGTTAAGAAATAATTAAGAAGATTTTTTAAGATGTAAATTTGATGCACTTTTATCAAAAATAAAGTAAATTCATATAGGGGGAGGTGGGGCTAAAGTAAGCATTTTTCATAATTTCCATAACAACGGCTTAACAGATTCAATATTACGTATATTGCAATATACATACTATTTGTTACAGTTTTGTCTATGGAATAAGCCAATAGTCGCAAACAAAATGCTTTTGATGTACTCAAAGAACTGATTACCAAAAACACATGTTGTCCGCTTACTTTTACCCCTATAGTGGGGTAAGTGTAAGCATAAGCACTTTTTCTATAGGGTAAAAATAAACAGGTTAAAAAATTGTAGTTTTTCTTAATGCAAACCAATTTATTCATAAAATTAATGTCACAAATAAAAAATACAACAGTTTTAGTGCAAAATATAAAAAAAAATCTAATATTCCATTGATTATGCTACCTAATCTTATAAATTAGCGTATTTATTTAATGCTGTGTTCATTTAGATTGATATTAAAGTGGTAGTATCCCTTAGTTCGTAGAGTCCCAGGTATTTGAGTTTGCACGGGTAATTTTGCGATAATATCACTTCTATTGATCTGCGATATGTCATCAATTATTGGAAAAACATAATAATTATTATGCTTCCTTAAAAATTTATCAACAAAATCGTAAATATTGAATACACGTTCCATTTTAGCAATATAAAAACTGGCTTTCTTTAGGCTGCTCAGAATTTACTAATACAAAATCTTCAGTTTCGATACCGTCATTATCGACTAAAAGTTCTGAGGAGTTGAGGAATATCGTAGATCGTTATTAATTTTCCTGGATGTGTTAGCAAATAATCGTTGAATGCAACCTTAAGAGCGCTTTTAAAGGGCCCGAAAATTTGATTTACGAAATTTTCCGGAACCTGTTTATTTATTTATGGAACCTGTCTTTTTACCTGTTTGTGATAGGCCGACTTTGGATTCGTTAAACTATCTTCACTCTCATTTCCCGAATCCTGTTCTTGCATCAGTGGATAATTTTTTGGCCAACTTTATCCACTTTGTTATGTTACCCGCAGAGCGTTTTGATTAATTAAATATTTTAAAGTAGTTCCCCGAATCGACTGTTTCCTTATTAAAAAATCTCTCAAAGATGTTTAATTCAAGTTTAGTTAATTCAATAATATAATATAATATATTATTCAATAAATTATAGTGTTTGTATATACAATTTAATTATAATGTCTGGGGATTAAAATAAGCATGTTTATTTTTACCCCATGCTAAATGCTTAATTTAGCCCCGTGTCATTTTTTTTAATGGCAGTCGAAAAATATGTGTAATGAGTTTTATTTCACTTCCCCCTACGCGGTTAATTTTTAAATCTTAAATAGTTAGAGTGTCATGACAAAATTGTATTTTTACACTCACAACTATTAACACCAAAATGTATGTAAAATCATTTTATGTTCTCTGTTTTGTTTAATTGAGATTCAATTACAAATTTTCTACTCATTTCGTCATCACAGTGTGTCATCACAAAAACATCGGCAACTTTAATAAATTTTGTCATCGTCACGGTATAATGCGCATGATCATAGATTCAATATAAACATCTTTTGTCATGGCATTCTGGCGTCGTGACAAAATTTTGCTGAAAACACCTGAGGTACCCGTTTCAGGTACTTCCCGGTGGAATTTTTCCGATTTTTCTAGCAAATGCACACCGCTATATTTATGTCGACCTACACTGAAAAATTTAAACGGATCGGATCATGTTTAAGGGTCATTTTAGGGTTGAGTTTGAAAAAATTAAGCGTATTAATATAATAGATAATAATTTATATTCTAGGAACATACAAACTGGAAGCCAATAACAACAACAAAGTTGTTTGTGTACAAAATAGTGTAACATAGTGTAACACATCCGCTCGTTTTCAAATCCGCTTTTAGATTTTAATTTATTTTTAAATTCACTCATTGTGGAGCAAAATTCCATTTGCAACATATCTTTGTTTGATTTTCGAGATTTTTTGGAACAAGATAAAGATGTTGACTCCTCATCATAGCATGGTGCAACTGGTGTCCCCTTCTGTAAAGGTAACATTATTAACACCGTCGTCGTCACTAGATGTTTCCATGGAAAAATTAGTATTTTCCTTCATCCTACAAAAACAGGAATATTTAATTTATTTTAAATTAATTACTATAATACATACTTCCTTGGTGTTAAAGAATCAATTAAAAATTTGAATATTATTGAGGCGTGAATTCCGCGCCCGATCCCGATGGTTGAGTTAATTTTCTCCGCTCGTGCACAAATTTGTCTCTTAAATAACTCCATTTCTTTTTTGCTATAATACAAATAGATGTATAAAAAAATAAAAAATTGATAATCTGTGTGTACATACCATCTATACAGAATAATTCACTTAAATTGTTCCAAATTTTTTCTTTTCTCTTGGAATCCATATAAAATTTGTTTTTTTTTGTAGTATAATTCCGGAAAGTTTTTTACTTCCTCCACAAAAGATTTCACAGCAAAATCCATTTAAAGTCTGTCAATATACACTTCAACTTGTTATAAATTTTTTAATATTAATATTGTATCAATAATAATAATAATTAATAATTTCTATAAATAATTATAGATTTGTTTTTTTATCCATCCGTCAAAGCTAGTTGAGGTTATGTAATGCGCCTTTCCGTAAAATGTAGATTTAAAAAAAACGGATAAGGACGTCCGCTTCTTTCCGCTCGATGTAATTAATCATTTCGTTTTTCTATATAAAATGCATACAAAATGTCAGAACTAAATTTTGACGGAAAGGCAATGTAACCAAGCCTTAACGTTTATTTTATCATTGTTTATAATAAATATCCAAATCTAATGTGTCCTGATTCTTTTAAATTGAAGTTTGTTTTCAATTAAAAAACTCAGGAATTTTGTGTATTTAATGTAAACAATGATAAAATAAACGTTACACTCACAAATAATCAACTCTCACATGTTTTACATCAAGGTGAGGTTATCAAGACGATGGAAGTTTCGTTTCGAACTAATGAAACATTGAATTCTTTGTATTAAAACATTCGGTCTTCTCATCAGACTGCAGTGACCAAACTTCAAAAATATTGAAAATACTTTGAACTAATCAAAGTATAATCCACAATGCCTTAGCGAATTTCAATGATTCGCTACGCAATTGCCAACCCCTTGGTAACCTCGAATTTTATTGTATTTAACGCATACATGCGATTTCTATATGAAATTTCTATATCAAATTGATGTAAAATACTATCTGGCTATCAATCCTGAATAACCTAAAATTTCATATAGAAATCGTATGTATGCGTTAAATACAATAAAGTTCGGCTTTACCAAGGGGTTGGCAATTGCGTAGCGAATCATTAAAATTCGCTAAGGCATTGTGGATTATACTTTGATTAGTTCAAAGTACATATTTTCAATATTTTTGAAGTTTGGTCACTGCAGTCTGATGAGACGACCGAATGTTTTAATACAAAGAATTCAATGTTTCATTAGTTCGAAACCAAACTTCCATCGTCTTGATAACCTCACCTTGATGTCTCACATATTTCATGAGAACGAAAGACAATAAAAGTAAAGTTGGTAAACTGTAATTTTGAAATTAAAAATTAAAATCGTTAAGAAAAAAATATAAGGGGAGAGGTATTTAATACGGAGAAATAAAAAACTCGGCTATATTCTTGAAATCGGTGGAAATTTCCCCAATCGGAATATAGTATGCTTCGAAATTTTCCAAATTATTCGAATTTTTCGCCGGCTACTTTAATCAATTTTTCAAATTTGTTTTTAAGTTTACTAATATTTGTTTCTCTACTAAGGCTGTTTTCCAAACGAATACTTATTTGTGGAACCAAACTTATTCAAATAAGTAACCTGGCGAGGTGACCTATTTTCTTTCTCTTTCTTACATAAAAATCTAATTGTAATTTCAACAAAGTTGGCTGCCAAAAATTTGTTTTTAGTTGGTTAAATTTATGTAAGGTATAAGAAGTTTTATACGTTTTAAAATAATTATAATTATAAAAGGCAAATTACATATACACAACAAACATGAATAAACGAAAAATGTATTGCAGCCGATGTAAGTACTCGTAGAAACAATTAGTTTACATACAATATTTTCATAATTGTTTGGAAGTTGAGATTATGTGCTTACATTCACAGCAAATTTTTAGGACAACAAAATATATACCTTCTTTATATATTTATTTGTACATTAGGGAGCGAAGAAGAGATGTTTGCTCTAATTGAGGCCCGGTCATCTTTCGACGATGAATTTAAGAAGAAAACTAGCCAGTATAATGTCATTTGGAAGTAAGTTTTAAAACAAAATTTTGTGTGAAAATTCTAAAGATTTTTTGTTTATTTCAGAATGATACAGTCATCGCGGATTGAGATCGAGAATCGGCAACCCCAGGAATGTTCCAAAAAATGGAACAATTTAATGGATACTTTCAAGAAAATGAAAGATCCGAAAACGGGAACTGCCCCTGCTTCAATAAATTCTTCTAACTGGCCGTATTTCCAAAAAATTAATGATTTAATAGGGGCAAAGCATAATATATCGCCCCCAGACATCATCGACAGTATCAATGATACGGCGATTGAAGAAGCTGATTTGACCCCCTGTGACCCGCTCAATACGGAGTTTGAATTTTTGCTCGATGAAAGTTCAGCTTCAACAGAACAACAATCCGTATCAACAACTAATGCAGGTAACAGTGGCCCCCCACCACCAAAGAAAAAAAAACAGTCATTCGTGGAGTATGTAAAGGAACGGGACGCTAAAATTTTACGATCGATCGATAAAAGCAATAAAATTATAAAAAAAGTAGTGCACAAATATTTCTCTGACGTTGATCTTTCATCCTCTGAAAGTGATTAAAGTTATCGCCCATGTTGTGGGCCCAATATGAAATTTATATATATATAATGAAAATGAAGACTGAATTGAAATTTTAATACACATTGTGATTTTTTTTTTATTATTTATTTAAAAATATTATGAATAAAAGTTATAATTAAAAGTTTGTTGGGTTTTATTTACATGTTTTGGCATAGCTGGTCGCAAAATTCTGACGCGTTTGCTTGTGAGGTTTGACTTTCGGCAAAATCCAATTGAGGATGAACTTCATTTATAAATACGTTGTCAATATTTATAAGATCATCAACACTCAAACATACGTTATGCAATATACAGCATATCGCAATAACCTTGATGCATTTTTTAACACTTAATTCTAAGCTTCTTAAAAAAATGCATCTCCACCTGGTTTTCAATTGGCCAACGGCTTGCTCTATAGCTATTCGTGCCTTGCTATGAAGGTGATTAAAACGTTTTTGTCGTTCATTTAAGCTGGTACGTTCCGTATATGGAGTTATGATTGCTATAGGTTCTAAACATAGCTGATATGCACTGTCTCCAAGCAAAAATACTCCTGTGCTGGATATTTTTTTAATTTATAGATTTCACTATTTCGTAGTACTCTTTGGTCATGTACTGACCCTGGCCACCCAGCACAAATATTTAAGAATTTGTGTTCTGCGTCACACACCGCTAAAATTAAAAATTGTCGTTAATATACTTTTATAAATAAAAATAGTTTACATTTATGACTATAAATAAATTCTACCTTGCAATTGTATACTGTAGTCCAGTTTCCTGTTGATGTACTCATCATGACGATTCACAGGGCATTTTATTTTGATATGAGTACCATCATTAGCACCTACGGCTTTTTTAAAAATTGATAATCCTGCCCGGTTTGCAAATTTCGTAACCACTGCATCGTACTCTTCGTGTGCAGGAAAAAAAAATAAATTGTTTTAGCAAATTTAAAATAAAATTCATCGTCCGCTGCACAATGTTGAATATTGAAGTAATTGGAATATTAAATGGAGTGCTAACGACACCTAGCTCTATATTAGCATTATATCCATGATGTTTGGGTGCACATAAACCAATTAACTTTTCGAAAGCTTGTTTCGATATTCGGAGGTGCTTTTTAATCGCAGATTCGTCCTTTCGTAAAACAACATTAACCATGTAATTACTTTGTTGTTTACAATATTTCAGGCCCTGCAGGTTAAATAACAACATTTCAATGTTGTAAATTAAAATTTAAATATGTATATAAATATGTTATTACATGAATTTATTTTAAAATATGTATACATACTTTTCTCATCTCTCCCTTCTCTATTAAATCGAATAACTCTTCGTCATTTTGAACCATTTTTAAGCATAATTTAATATTTTTGTTTATTAAATAATTTAAAAGTATAAATTTTTTTTCTTTCCATTTTTCTTTCCAAAACAAGAGCAAGATGTTGTTATTCTAAAATGCTGTCAAAATAAGTATGCAAACTCGATTGGAATTGGTTTACTTACTTATTCAAAGTTGTGGGTTCAAATTCCAAAGTAAAATAACCATAGATCCAACTTTCAGTCGTACAAGGTGTGGTGGCATGCATGGCGTACATCGACAAATATGCGGTCAATGAGAACATTTTGCAACATCATACAAATTGTAAAATCTTAGGGTTACTAGTTTAATGTATTATTTAGTGATTAATGTGAACAGTTTTTGCTAAATAGAAAAATAATAACATAAAAAAAGCATTACTTATAAATACGAGTTAACTGTGCTAGTGACGTTTTACTTTTTTGGTTATCTTCTAAAATATAATGCCGTTTTACGAATATGCAGAGGACTCACAAAATTTCAATCCCCATTTAATGTCTTCTGGGACATCGTGTAAAAAGGCGATATCGCAAAAGCAATCAGTGGTCGCATTTAATTATTGCCATAAAGTGTACCACCCGCCGTGTAAAGGCAAGGCATTATTGGGGCTGCCAAAATTAAGAAGGTTGTTGATTCTAACTGGCTATGCTCTCCAGACTGCGTTAAAGCAACCACCTCCGTTTCAGGGTCTTCGGATACGCTGGTCACATAAAAGAAACGCCAATCGGTCAGAAATATGAATCAGCAATCAATAGTTTGATAACACGTATTGATGTTTAATTCGCGGATATTAAAAGAATAATCTCCGATATTCAAAAATTTCAAGAGTTCATTTGCAACGAATTCGACGCGATAAAAATGGAATACAAAAATATGTCGGCAGAAATGTAATAATAGCTGATAAGTGTGATAACAGACTTACCATAAGCAAGATGAACGTATTAACTTACTATAGAGGCACAACTTGATATTATTCACCACAGGTAAATTGCTAATAATATCGTTATTTGTGGTTTGAATGCAGATGTTCCTGATAGTTCTGATGTTTTCGGTTTCATTCTGGATACCATTCGGAAGCTGAATAGTGAAGGTGTGCTTACAGATATAACCTCAATTAAAAAAATGTACCATAATCCGAAATCCAAATCAACACTAAGAGATTCATTCATCGTTACCTTGAATTCTATACGCTCAAAGATTCCATCTTATGTTGATCACCGCATCAAATGCGCACGTTGCTTGCAATTATCATATCCACATGTTCCCTTTCGAATTCGAATTATTTGTGAGTGAAATACGAGGACGACATGTCTGATTATGTTTTGCATCGTGTGCGTCACCAAACTTTAAATCAGACATTGCAAATGATAGCAATGACCTAATCGTTCAATACACGATGCATATAACCACGAACTCCAATGAGAACAACAAGACGACACTGAAGCATTAGCATTTCGTACGAATGCTCCGTAATTGATTCAACAAAAAGAGACTGCTTACGACTCTTTGAAAGAAGCTGTGGACAATGGCACTGGTAAGATTTTCTTCCTGAATGTCTTTGGAGGGACTGAAAAAATCTTCTTAATTTCAATGCTTTTTGCGTCGGATCACAGCATGAAGTTGCATTGGTATTGGCTTCATTTGGACTAGCAGCAACTTTGTTAGAAGACGGACGAACTGCACATTATACACGAAAATTGCCACGGAACATGTCAATCAACGATAAACCAACATGTAAGTTACATCGCCAAAAACACCACAGTGGCAAAGATTCTACAGAGATGCAAATTGAAAGTTTTGGGACGTGCAACGGTCAGTTCCTGCAAACTCAGGAACACCGCCTGCAAACTCAGGAACACCGCGCATAGCATTGCAGATTATTTTCTTCTTTCAGGAAAATATCTTGCAATGCGTTCCACAAACGAATTGCCAGCGACACGCTGATCACAGCAATTCGTTTGAAACAATATTTTCAAAATAAATAATTATTTTTTTTTCTTTACATTAGAATGAAAATAAAACTTCAACCAGTAACATTTAAACCGTAGAACTAAAAACACACAGAAACGGACACGGATCCAGAATTTCTTCGAAGTAAACGTGTGTTGAACAACAGAACTAATAAACAATTATATAGTAATAAATTGAATTATTGTTTTTAATTATACCCAAATTATTGGGGGTTATAAGTGGATTGTTTATCAAACTGCCAAGTACGACATCTGCTACAATACCCCATATTGGTGACCCCGACGTTCCTTTTTAGGAATCAGAACATTTAAATCGTAAGTTTTTACCAATTTTATCTGTGCGATTCTGACGTATAGTCACAGAGGTCCTAACTACAATATTTTACATAACTAAGAGATTTCTCTTACTTAAGACTATTTTGCGATTCTGACGTACTGATCAGTTAAGAGGTTCTCTTAAAAACCTCTTAGCTTACTACCTACCAAATTGGCGGTCCTAGACATCATGAATGCGACAATTTTTATTATATTGCATGAAAACTAATAAAAATGACGATTGTGTTAATAAATAATTAATTAAAATATATTTTACAATACAAACTAGTATATTATACTATTTTGTCCGACAAGCGCTCGATAAAATAGGAAAATTGCAACAGACAGACGGACAGAAGTGTAAAACCTCTGAAACAACTAAGGTGCTAATACAACAAATTAGCCCAATAGACAAAAAATGAATAGAATCTTAAGCAAATCAAAAAAAAAATTTACAGAAACTAGTTTTGAAATAACACTCTTTTTATTATAAATAAACGTATGCCTAGAATAATAATTGAAAATTAAAAAAAAAAGTAGACAGCCGCATCTGTGTGACCTCTATTTTTAGAAAAAGTTGAATATCTCGAAAACTACTTGACCTAAAGTTCCCAAATTTTAAATGTGACCTTTTTAGAGTAGTATCTATCTGTGTGCAAATTTTGAGCTCTCTGGTATGTATAGTTCTTGCTGTGATAGTGCCAACAGACAGACGGCCTAAGTCTTTGTATAAGCTTGCTCACAAGAGCGAGCACTAAAACTGGATTTCATTTTAGATGTAAAGGTCGGTATCCAGCTTGCGCTAAGATAAATTTTACATACAAATTTGACGTAAAATTTAGCTAGCGAAATAACAAAAAAATATTTTGCTCGCGATTTCGCAGATGCGGTACGCAGCTGCCGCGAAAATTTTGTAGTTATCTCATTCAAATATAGACTGCGCTAGTAAAAACTCTACAAATGTTTTCGCAGCAATTTATCTGCCTAGAACGATAAAATTGAACTAAATTTCGACAGAACAAGCGAAATCTGTTTTTTTTTAAAAATGGATGATCTAAATAGTTTTATTGATTATGAAAGCGTCGAATATCAAGCAGAATACTTGATTGACGAAGAAGTGGATAAAGAAGATTTAAAAAGTGGAAAACGAAAGGCAAAACTAACTAACATTAAAAATAAAAAAACTAAATCAAACGAACTGAAAATTGAAGAAAAACAAATTTATGTTTGTTGTAGAAAAAAATCCATGTATTTGGAATTTGGAGGATAAGTTCCATAAAAACAACTATGCCATCACCAGTGCTTGGAACGCAATAAGCAGTGAAATGGAAAAGCCAGGTAATATCATTGATTAATTATGACTTCAGATAATACCACTGCAAATTACAACAACAATTTTTATTTTTTGTTGCTTCTTACACATTGTAAAAGAAGAACACAACTCACTTCATGTAGGTTTAAGAAGAACAAAGATAGACTTAATTAATTCAAAGCAGCTAGAAAGAAGCAAAACATATTTTTAATTTATTTTTACCCACACCACTAAATATTTTAACAAAATTAAAAAACAATTTAATCAAATGTATTTTCCTCTCTCTCAACTGAATATTTGAAATATATATGACAAAAATAAATAGACAAAAACAATGAAATTGTATTTATGTCTTCATTATATTTTCATTTTTTCAGTCGTATTCCAACCATGTGAGTGAAGGTTGTTCATGACGTTTTTACAGATTTTACAGATATGGCGATGGGAATTTTTTTTATTTGCACTGCGACACAATTTGTTTGTTATTATTTTTTTTGTTGTTGATATTTTTCGAAACAAATTAAAACTCAGGTTACTCCGTTTAACCATATATTTATTTTGTTACTGATGGTACAATTGTATGTAAGAGTAAGTGAAATATCAGTCGTAACATGTCAGAATGATATTTTTTTATGTAATAAAAAGTTGATACACAATACATACAAATGCAATTTTTATATGGGAGAAAACAACAGCAATTAAATTGTTCGGTTTTTATGTTGCTAGAAAGAAAAAACCACTCTCGCACAACAATGCCTCTATCTATATGTGACTAGTAGAGACATTAACCAAACGTAGCGGCAAAAATCCGAGTAGTAATATCTTAATGTATTCAATCAACGGTAATACATACCTATTATAATATATTTGTTTGAACATAATATATATTTTACATATTTATTTTGATATAGCTGAAGAGTGCAAATCAGCATGGAAATCGTTAAAGGATAGTTTACGCTACCACAAAACGAGGGCAAAAAAAAGGCAAAAATCTGGAAGTGCAGCTCCAGATTTTGACGACGATAGTTCTACTCAGGGGTTTGAAGATGAAATCGAACGGGAGTTCGCGAAATATATGTCTTTTATGTCACCTGCGTCATCAGAAAATAGAAGACGGTAATATAAATTTTGACATACATTTATTACCTAAAGAAAATTTATCTATAAAACC
Organism: Nephrotoma appendiculata; assembly: GCA_947310385.1. Taxonomy (NCBI): domain Eukaryota; kingdom Metazoa; phylum Arthropoda; class Insecta; order Diptera; family Tipulidae; genus Nephrotoma; species Nephrotoma appendiculata. Next base: position 242,640,076 of record OX371223.1, on the reverse strand, counting down.
TTGTTTGCTCTTTAGTACGTTTTCTACGAGTACAACAGCAGATGATTCTCAACCACCAGACAGTGCCTTTGAAGAAAATGCTTCAAATTATTCTTATGTAAGTTTCTTCAGTTATATATGTACTTAATATTGATATCTAAACAGAAACAATTGCTTGCAAATAGATGGGGACTCGGAATACAAAATCTACTCCAGCTGTGGAAAAATTATCTAATTCAATTAGCGAGTTGATTTCATTAAAAAAAATATTGCATCAACATCTTTTTCTGCACCAAAATATGAACAGAAACATGCTATTATGCTAAATAATATTGATCGCATGTTACAGAAGTTGCCGGACCATACTCTGGAGGAGTTAAATTTAAAGTTTCAATCAGATATTCTGGCAGAATTGAAAAAATTGAACTAATAAATTTTAAATTTTTTAAATATTTATTTATTGATTTAAATTACAAAATCTGTTTATGCTGTTGTAAACTAACTATGAAATATAATTCTTTATTTAAAAATTGAAATAAAAAATGATTTCAGTTCAAAAAGACAGATCTGCGCTGCCACTCTAATGCACCCGCTTCTGAAATAACATATTCTTTCACATGATCTCTAATTTCTTTGCCAGCATTATTTTGTCTCCCTGCATTCACAGAAAGATGACTGGAAAACATCGATTCGTCATTTAAATTGTTTCTCCAACTTCCCTGGATTAATTTTCCATCATCATAAAAATCCAGTAAGTTTGCTGGTATATAACCGTTCTTATTTACTTTTATTAAGTAATTATACAAGTAGCAACAAGCAGTTATTATTTTTTGTGCTCTGTCAGGCCCGCAAAACATAGTTCTTTTTAAACACAACCACTTAGCACACAAAATGCCAAAAGCATTTTCGACTACTCGCCTTGCTCTACTAAGTCGATAATTAAATATCTTTTCATCATCTGGCAATTGGTGTGTTTCCGTGGTACATATGGTTTAATTATTCGTTTATGTAACGGGAATGCGTTGTCCGCAACAAAATAAAAAAGAATTTTTTTATTTCCTATATGGCAATTTTCTGGAAAAGGCATTTCGTCCGCTAAAACACCTCGTCCAAATTTCGATGCGCCAAACACACCTGCATCACCTTCGCTCCCATGCGCTCCAACATCTAAGTATATAAATTTATAATTGGCATCTGCAACAGCCATCAACACAATGCTGTGAAATTGCTGGAAAATAAACATTTTAAACATTTTTAATAATTATTTGACATAGGTGTAATGACATAATGAAATAACATATTGTTACGGTGACACCTAGAATAGAATAGAATAAGTTAATTTCATTAATTGTTCAATTACATTTATAATTTATACTCAGCATTTAGGCGTATTTCTATACTAACATATTTGCTGCGCATTTAGGATTATTCTAGAAACAAATATTTTGGTATATAAAGGCGCGCGTTGACGTGTAATGCTGAGTATTATTTTAAACGTGATACAGTGAAGGTTAAATAGAAAGGTTATTAAAGTGATTATTAAAGCAATTATTAAAGTGATAATTAAAAAGTGTGTTATAATTATAATAATTAATTGTGAAAATTGTGTTGTATAATAAATTGTGTTGTGTAAATAAAATTGTGTGAGTTAAAATTTGAAGCAGTGTATTTATTCACAATCCAGTGATTCGAACCTTGATTGACAAGGCAAAATCGTAACAATTGGTGACAGCGGTGGGATTGTGAATAATAAGGAAAATGATTCTCTACGAATTAAAGCTTGCGCAATTAAAGGAGCAACTGAAGCAGCGAGGTTTGGCTAGTGAAGGCACAAAAGCTAGTTTGGTGGAGCGACTACGTCAGGCCATGGAGAAAGAAGATTTAAATCCAGACGTGTATGATTTCGAGGAGGAAAAAACGGATGAGACCGGTGTGGACAAGAAAGAAGGCGACGCACAAATGGTGGTCGGAACAACACAAAACCCATCCGGAAGTTTTGATTTATCGCAGTTAATGGCTGCTATGAATCAAATGATGGGACAACAGTTGGTTGGAGTTAAAAATGAGATACAATTGTCGAACCAGGACATGAAACAGCAGATGGAGCGACAAGGGTCGGACATTAAAAATCGAATAGAGGATGGCCAAAAGAAAATGGACGAGCGGTTTCTGGAGTTATCTTCTACACTACACGGTAAAGTGGAAAAACTACAAACAGAAGTACACTCGGAAATTCAAAATGTTAAAGGGGAGGTTCAACGTCTCGAGAAGGAGCTCCAAGATGTCAAGGCGAATGGAACGACACATCAAGTGATCCAGACGGTTAATGCAGTTAAGATAAAACCACCAACATTTGATGGAACAACATCCTTCAGTATTTTTAAGTTCCAATTCGAAACGGCCATTAAGCAAAATCAGTGGACTGAAGAACAATGTGTTGCAGCATTAATTGTGGCTCTTAAAGGCGAAGCGGCGGAAACACTACAAATCATTCCAGAGCAAGAACGGAACGTTTACATCGGAATTATGAAGGCGCTAGATCGAAAATATGGAAGTGACCACAAACGAGAAATCTATCGCATGGAATTGAAGGGTCGATACCAAAAAGGAGGAGAATCGCTACAGGAATTTTCATCGGCAATTGAGCGGCTCGCGCATTTAGCCCATTCAAATATGTCGGCCGATTACATGGAGCGAATTAAGATAGATGCATTCATTGACGGTATTCGAGATCGTGAGACGCGCAGAGCGGTGATGTTGTCACCTAAGGCAACTTTCACGGAAACCATCGCTTGTGCGTTAACAAACGAAACTGCGCAAACCATCATCAAACCAGCAATTAAAATTCGTCGAGTGGAGATTGATTCCAGAATAGACACCGCGAGGGCTACGCCAAGGTTCAGAGATGGAAGTGGCAGGATTAAATGCTGGGTATGTGATAGAATGGGTCACATCTCACGGGACTGTTGGGAAATGAAGAAGAAACGAGCAAGGTCGCCATCTCCAATGAAGCGTAGACTAAACGAGGAGCAGATAGAATCCAGAAAGGAGGGTCAGACGACAGCGGAGTCGTTAAACTAAAAAGAGTCATTTTGAAGGGGCAGAAGCTGACTCCCACAACCGATTGCCCCATAACCTCCATCCATGTTTCGAGAGTAGCAAGATGCGGTGACAGCTTGACAATTGAAGCCGATATTGATGGGAAGAAATGCATAATCACGCTGGATACGGGAGCAACTCATACGATTGTTCGTGAGGATATTATCGATGGAATTATAGAACCAGCTAATGGAATGAAATTACGAACGGCGACTGGAGAAAATTCAGCAATAAAAGGGAAAAAGGTCGTAAAAATAAGGATTGGACGAAATCACTTTCAACACGAGGTGCTGGTTGCAGATATTGTAGACGAAGTCATCTTGGGGATGGACTTTATGAGAACGAATGGCTTCGTGGTGGATGTTGGACGAGGTGTATTAACCTACGATAATATCGAGTTGCCACTTCACGTTAGCGCCGCTATAGGAGAAACGAGCAGGCAAATTATAATGGATCATCGGGAGAAGCTGCCACCGAACTCGGAAACAATATTATGGGCAAGATTGGATGGAGATTCTGGGTCACCCAGGTTGTGGGTTGTGGAAGCCAATGAAGCGGGGAGCGGAGCCAGAGAAATTATGATCGGGAAAGTTTTAGTGAAACCAGACAGCAATAATAGAGTACCAATTAGGACTCTAAATCTCTCGGATAAGACGAAAACCATCAAGAAAGGGACAATAATCGGAAAATGCGAAGAAATATCTGCGATTGTGAAGTGCGAACAGAAAAATCCGATTAATACGACTAACTCGCAAGGGCAGAAAGAGGTTGTAGAACAACTCATGGAGAAATGGACCGAAGATCTTACTAAGGAACAGAAAAATATGGCAAAACAATTGCTCGAGCGGTACATGCCAATATTCTGCAGTACATCGGATAATAATGGGAGAACCACAATGGTAAAACATCGAATAGATACAGGAGCAGAAATGCCGATTCGCCAACCACCCAGGAGATTACCATTGGCAAAGCAAGGAGAAGTGGATCGAATGGTAAAAGATATGCAAGCTGCAGGGGTAATCGAAACATCAAGCAGTCCATGGAGTTCACCAGTGGTGTTAGTCGAGAAAAAAGATGGTAGCATGAGATTCTGCGTGGATTATCGAAAATTAAATGCTGTGACGAAAAAGGATAGTTACCCATTGCCAAGGATCGACGACACGTTAGACACATTATCGGGTGCTAGAATATTTTCGACATTAGATCTGCAAAGCGGCTATTGGCAAGTGGAAGTCCAGGAAGAAGATCGCGAGAAAACGGCATTCAGTGTGGGTAACGGATTATGGCAATTTAACGTTATGCCATTCGGATTATGTAACGCCCCAGCGACTTTTGAACGGCTAATGGAGCGCGTGCTAAAGGGATTACATTGGAGGACGTGCCTCGTATATTTGGACGACATCATCGTTATGGGCAAGGATTTCGACGAGCATTTAAGGAATTTGGCGGAGGTTTTGGATCGGATACAAGCGGCCGGATTGAAGCTAAGCCCAAAGAAATGCAAACTATTTAGAACGGAAGTAAAATATTTGGGTCATAAGGTAACAACCAATGGAATCCATACCGATGAAGACAAGATCGCAGCGGTGAAGGAATGGCTACGACCTAAAAACTTACATGAATTACGGAGCTTCCTTGGATTGTGCACCTATTATAGACGATTCGTGCCAGGATTCGCCAGTATTGCAAAGAGTTTACACGAGTTAACCAGGAAGAACAAGGCATTCGAATGGAAGGATGAACAGGAAGAAGCATTTGTGGAACTAAGACGTCGATTATGCGAAGCACCAATCCTCGCATACCCTATACCCAACATTAAATTCATTTTGGACACCGATGCAAGTAATGACGGTATAGGAGGAGTATTATCACAGGCAACAACTGGTGAGGAGCGAGTTATTGCATATTACTCCAAGATGTTATCAAAACCGGAACGGAATTATTGTGTTACACGGAAAGAGTTGTTGGCTATAGTGGAATGTGTTAAGCACTTCCATAAGTACCTCTATGGCCAAAAATTTCTTCTACGAACGGATCATGGAGCTTTGCGCTGGTTGTTACAATTCAAAAATCCAGAGGGACAAGTAGCACGTTGGATCGAACGTTTGCAAAGCTACGATTTCCAAATTGAACATCGGAAGGGAAGCGCACATGGAAACGCCGATGCATTATCAAGAAGGCCATGTCCTGTGGAATGCAAGCATTGTGGGCGTGTGGAGGGTAAGGAAAACATCATCGATATTCGGCTTATGCAAGTGCTACCAGATGAGGAATGGACTGATGAAATGATCAAGAAGGAGCAATTACGGGATGCTGACCTGTCATTCATCATAGAACATAAGGAAAAAGAACACCGGCCCACATGGAGTGAGATAGCTGACAAAACTCCCATTATAAAAGCTTATTGGGCTCAATGGGATAGCCTCCACATAGAAAATGGTTGTTTAAAACGAAAGTGGGAAAGCACGGATGGTAAAGTAAAACAATTGTTGGTAGTGGTGCCAAAAGATCGGATAGCGGAAATCCTCAAGGAGTATCATGGAGGAGCAAGTGGAGGTCACCTAGGGATTAATAAAACATTGGCCAAAATTCGACAACGTTTCTACTGGTCCGGATGTAGACAGTCAGTAGAAGAATGGTGTCGAAGATGTGACCAATGTGCGGCAGTAAAGGGACCAGCACGAAAAAGCCGCGGAACCATGAAACAACATAATGTCGGGGCACCATTTGAGAGAATTGCAATGGATGTGGCGGGGCCATTTCCGACCACCGAGAGCGGAAATAAATATGTGCTAGTAATAATGGATTATTTTAGCAAATGGCCGGAAGTGTACCCCATACCCAATCAGGAGACAACAACAATAGCTGATGCCGTGGTTAACAATTGGATTAGCAGATTTGGTGTACCTATGGAAATTCACACGGATCAAGGAAGGAATTTCGAATCGGTGGTATTTCAGGAGATATGTCAGATGCTTGGAATCAATAAAACAAGAACGACGCCTTTACACCCACAATCGGACGGTATGGTGGAAAGATTCAATGGTACATTGGAGGAATATCTAGCAAAAGTTGTGGAAAGGAACCAACGTAACTGGGATCGACATATACCAATGTTCCTGATGGCCTACCGATCAGCGGTACATGACACCACAGGAGTGACACCAGCGAAAACCATATTTGGGAACAATCTGCGATTGCCGGGAGATTTAAAGTTTGGGGCTGTTCCTTCAGCAGCTCTATGCGGACAGGATTACGTCGACCGGATGAAAGAGGAACTCAATGAAATACATCAATTTGTACGGGAGAAAATTCGAATATCAAGTGATCGAATGAAAGCTCGATATGACATACGAGCAAATAATCAAGGCTTCGAGGAAGGGCAGTTGGTATGGCTTCACAACCCGCAACGGCAGAAGGGATTATCACCAAAGTTGCAACCCACATGGGAAGGCCCTTACACTGTCATTAAAAGGTTGAACGACGTGGTTTATCGCATACAGAAAGGACGGAAAGGTAAACCAAAGGTGGTGCATTTGGAGCGTTTGGCGCTCTACAGAGGGGGTGATCTGGATCCTGTTCGGGACGAACAGGCTTAGGTGGGGGGTAGTGTTACGGTGACACCTAGAATAGAATAGAATAAGTTAATTTCATTAATTGTTCAATTACATTTATAATTTATACTCAACATTTAGGCGTATTTCTATACTAACATATTTGCTGCGCATTTAGGATTATTCTAGAAACAAATATTTTGGTATATAAAGGCGCGCGTTGACGTGGAATGCTGAGTATTATTTTAAACGTGATACAGTGAAGGTTAAATAGAAAGATTATTAAAGTGATTATTAAAGCGATTATTAAAGTGATAATTAAAAAGTGTGTTATAAGTGTAATAATTAATTGTGAATTTCGTGTTGTATAATAAATTGTGTTGTGTAAATAAATTGTGTGAGTTCAAATTTGAAGCAGTGTATTTATTCACAATCCAGTGATTCGAACCTTGATTGACAAGGCAAAATCGTAACAATAACATATTGTTACGGTGACACCTAGATTAGAATAGAATAAGTTAATTTCATTAATTGCTCAATTGCATTTATAATTTATTCAACATTTAGGCGTTATTTCTATATTAACATATTTGCTTGATGCGCATTTAGGATTATTCTAGAAACAAATATTTTGGTATATAAAGGCGCGCGTTGACGTGGAATGCTGAGTATTATTTTAAACGTGATACAGTGAAGGTTAAATAGAAAGGTTATTAAAGTGATTATTAAAGCGATTATTAAAGTGATAATTAAAAAGTGTGTTATAATTATAATAATTAATTGTGAATTTTGTGTTGTATAATAAATTGTGTTGTGTAAATAAATTGTGTGAGTTCAAATTTGAAGCAGTGTATTTATTCACAATCCAGTGATTCGAACCTTGAGTGACAAGGCAAAATCGTAACAATATGTATACTTACTTTATAATTATAGAAAAGGCTTCCAGAATTAATTGGGCATTTTAGGGCTATGTGCTTCCCATCAATAGCGCCGAGACAATTGGGAAAATTCCAAATCTCCGTTAAATTCGTTCGCTATTGTTAAAATTGAGTCGGTTGTTATTTCCGGTATTTTGTCCTTCAGTGTTATGCAAATTGCATTACATACTTGGTCAATTATTCTTCCAAAATGTTGCTTGCTAATGCGGTATACTGATGCAACATGTCTTTGTATTGATCCGGATGCAAAATATCTTCAAATAACAGGTTTACTTTTATTAAAAACCAACATGTCAAGGTAGGAAAACCTATTTTATCATCCAAGCACTAGGGCTGAAAGATTTAAACATTCTAATACAATAATAATATAATTTCTTACTCTAACACAATTGCAAGTTTTTCTTTTGGGCTAATTTTATCATTTGGACGTGATCGGGTTTTTGGCTCTAAACAGGGCTTCAATATTTGAAATAATCCATCAAACTCCTCTGCCTTCATGTGAAAGTTTTCATAAAAAAAAATTTCGTCTGCTATCATATCATTGAACTGCCAAAAGCAAACCATAAATAATTGTTAAAATAATATATGTGATAACTACAATCCAGTTGATACATACATCAACCGCAAAGCGTCCTTTTGATTTTCTATTTTGTAAATATGGAGTTACACGATATCTAGGTCTTCTTTTTTCTGCTTCAGACTCCAACATTTGAACAACAATAGCTGCCGCACCGATTATGATATTATCTTCGTCACTTGAATCCATTATAAAAAGTTACACGAAACACTTTATTTAACTTTAAATAATTTTAACTAAAATTTTAACTTTTAATTTTAAATGTTTATAAAAATACTTATTAAACAGTCGATCGAACTATATTTTTGTTTGTTGTGGGACAAATAAAATAAACGTCAAAATGTATCTCTACATAAACTTTTTAGCTTACTAATTTATCTGTAATTTAGTGGAGAGTTGTGGAGACCGTGTTAAAATTTATCTTAGCGCGAGCTGGATACCTAGCTTAATATTAAAAAAAAAAAAAAAAAAATCCGACATTAGCATATCGGGCGGAATAAATATTTCGTTGTTGCTTATTTTCTGCATAACCCATATAATCAATTTTTTGTATAATTATTTAATTTGTCTAATTTATTACAAAAATATGAATTGTAAAACATTATTTTCACAAAAATACATATGTCGTATTTTATCGTCGTATTTTATCGTAAAATATGTCGTATCGTTATTTAACAATAAAAATACAATTTCAATGGCTCGCATTAATAAAAATCACAATTATCAGGTCTCCAAAAATATTTGGAGAGTTTTTAATAGAAATTTTAAGAGTAGTACTAACAGAATACCAATTAAGAGATTCTCTTACAAAATTCTATTAACGAAAAACCTCTTTATTGTTAGCCTCTTAATAGTCTTAACACCAGAATCGCACGGTAAAGCCGCAATATACAGAGGTAGCGTTGCATTTCAGTTTTTCCCGTAACATACGTAATTATTAGTACATATAAAAATACTCCCCAACAGCGACCAGTCAAAAACGCGCTGTGAATTATTTTTTTTCGGGAGATTCATATTTGCGTTTTTTTCATTTTTAAAGCTTTTTAGCATTTGCAAATACAATAATATTTGTGTCCTCTTATAAGACACAAGTAACCCAGCACACACAGTTTAGTGATTTTGGGACGAAAATTAAAGCAAAATATGTCGGACAACGAGTCCGAACCCGGTTCCAGCGGCACCACGCAGCAACCTCAACATTCAAGCAAGACTACGGTGCAAGGACAAGTGGCAGCAACAACAGGCCACATCATCAAACTACCAGCATTTTGGGAGACGAGCTCTAAATTCTGGTTTTTGGCAGAAGAGATCGCGTTCGACGCGAACCGCAACACTAGTGACAAAAAGAAAGTTTGCTTACGTAGTCGCATCGCCCTCGGAAACGCAAGCGGACAAAATAAATTTTATTTTGCATGATCCGTCGATAGAAAATAAGTACGAGGCTGTTAAACGAGTACTTATGGAGTGTCACGCCATATCCGAGGAGCGTATATTGGAGAGTATCCTCAGCAAAGTGGAAATTGGTGGCCAGCGTCCTTTCGATTTCCTGCATCAAATTCAATCGCTGGCAGACCAGGAATTTTTGCCCAAAATCCACAGCAAGATAAGCAAGAGGAAGCTCTTGTTTGCATAGCAGATAAATTACACGAATAAGTTTGCAGTAAACAAAATCGTGTAAATGCATTACAGCAAAATTCTTTTCAGCAACCATCAGACAAACATTGTTCCAATAACAAAAACTTGGAACAAACTCTTAGTAAAGTAATTGACAGGCTGGACAAACTGGAACATAGTACACAATTTCATAGCACGCAAAACACGCACAGCAAGTCTCCTAGGACAAAAACATTTTCTCCAGGTAGACAACAACATTATCGCCCGACAACAAGCAATCAAAGCACTAACTATTACCAGCAGCAAGCAGCAATAACGCAACAGGCAAATACATCATACCGACAACCACAAAACTGGTGTTGGTATCACAACAGGTTTGGCCCTAGAGCAACGAAATGCTCTAAACCATGTGGATTCAATGCTCCACATGGTGGAATTGCAAATACTGATTCCCCAAACTACTAAATGTTAAAGTCTCAGCGGCGACTTTAAGAAAAGCAGCACCAAGCCGCTTATTCATCCGCGATCCAGTCAACAAGCTAGAATTTTTGATTGACACTGGCGCGGATGTTAGTGTCATTCTACACACAAAATACTTCTGCTACAATACAAATTGGAGTTCCGATTTAGTATTGTCAGCAGCAAACGGTACTACTATCAACACGTACGGTGCTAAACTACTCGACGTGGACATCGGTCTATGCCGATCATTCAAGCATTCATTTCTGCTAGCAAGTGTTAATCGGCGCATAATTGGCGCGGATTTCCATACGAAATTCGGCATTCTAGTGGATCTACGCAATCGCAAACTTATCGATCCATCCACTAGTCTTATAATTCACGCCATAACAGTATACGTGGACATACCTACTCCACTTAATTTTATAATCAGCAACAGTTACGGAGCTCTCTTAAAGAAGTATCCTTCTTTAATAGCTCCACCGAATTACAATTTACTGGTAAGACATAACATCGTCCATCACATTGTGACGAACGGACACTTACCTTTTTCTCGACCTCGTCGACTCGACTCAATTCGGCATCAATCAGCTTTCCTAGAAAGAAGAAGAACAACGATTGGAGACCATGTGGGGACTATAGACAGCTGAACGCAGTCACAATTCCTGACCGCTACCCCATTCCCCACATTCAAAACTTTTCCATGCAACTACATGGAAGCAACATTTTCTCCAAAATCGATCTCGTCAGAGCATAACATCTTATTCCAATTGCTGCCGACGACATTTACAAAATAGCAATTACTACTCCATTTGGTTTATTCGAAATCATTCGAACGCCATTTGGACTTTGCAACGCTGCACAAACATTCCAGCGTTTTATCAACGAGGTAGTAAAAGATCTCGACTTCGTCTTTGTGTACATAGACGACATTCTCGTCGCGTAACAAAACGTAAAAGAGCACTTTGCGCATTTGAAACAACTCTTTCAAAAGTTTTCAAATTTTGGCATCAATTTTAACATCGCAAAATGTGTTTTCGGAACCAGTAGTCTTGGCTTCTTCAGTCATAAGAGTACCGCTAATGGCATTCTGCCGTCTCAAGAACGTATTAATGTCATTAGCGATTTCCCAGCACCGCAAACTATCAAGCAAATTCAACAATTTATCGGCATGATTAACTACTATCACGGATTTATTCCAAAGCTAGCGGATACTCTTGCCCCAACCCATACGCATTTGGCAATGGTACATTCCGGAGACATTACGTCGAACCATCTTCGACACTCTCCACAATGCTTCACATCCAAGTGTTCGAGCTACCCGCAAGCTCGTCTCAGCAAAATATTTTTGGCCCAAAATGAATCAAGATGTTACCCTTTGGGTAAAGTCTTGTTTATCTTGCCAAAAATAAAAAATTCATCCTCACACCAAATCGCCTCACGAGAATTTCTAGATATCGTGGGGAAAATCCCACCATCTAATGGATACACACATTTGCTCACCTGCGTAGATCGTTTTACACGGTGGCCTGAAGCTTACTGTATAAAAGACATCTCCGCATCAACCATCGGAAAAACGATCGTCGAAAACTACATATCTAGATTCGGCGTTCCCAATCACTACTGACCAATGCACTTAATTCGAATCCAAACTCTTTTTTGAGCTTACGCAACTTTTAGACTCACACAGGATTCAAACCACTACCTATCACCCGCAAGCAATCGGTATGGTTGAGCGCTTTCACCGCCAACTTAAAGCTGCTCTTAAAGCAAGAGAAAATACCGTAAACTGGAGTTCGGAGGTACCAATAGTTCTATTGGGAATCCGAGCAACAGTCAAAGATGGCCTGCAATGCTCACCAGCAGAACTGGTGAACGGTCAAACACTCAAACTTCCTGGGGAATTTTTTGTGGAACATCCACTTACACCTCAAATTACCGCTGACACAGTATGGTAAAGCAATTAAGGTCTACTATGAATAATCTCATACCAACGGACATTCGCAAAACTAAACAAAACGACATTTTCGTACCCAAATCACTGCAAACTTGTGATTTCGTTCGTACTGACAAAGTCCAAACAGGTTTCGCTACACCATACCAAGGTCCATTTAAAGTGGTACAAAGACTTCGTAAACACTTTGTAATTCAAATCAAAGATAAACTCTTTAATATCTCAATTGACAGACTCAAACCAGTCTACGGGATAATCAATACACCTGATCATTCGTCAGGAATCAAGAAAATCGTTCGATTTGCCAACAACAGTCCACACATTCGAGTGATTACTTCTCAGCAAGCATAATATTTAGTTTTCATTTCTTTCAAAGGATGGAAACTATCACTATCAGCGATCTCAACGCCCGACACGAGGAGTTGATCAAGCAAATCGAAATGGAGCTAGATGCTACGGTTCTAGAATCGGACAAAACAAACAACACCGAAGACGCTACCATCTAATAATTCGAAAGCAACACATCTTTTGTAGTTACGAAATCTCAGGTAAGAAAGACGCATGAGCGCTCTCCAATCCGCAAAAAAATCGAAGCAAACAAGCAATTCAATCATAACAAGCCGTCCAAACAAAACAAGCATTTGTTGGCTCCACACGAGATTTGGGTTTGGAGCCCAAAAATGTACAATTCCGTGTGAATTCACCACAGATAAAAAAAATGATTAATTCGGTATGCAAACTATCTTACGATAATTATTTCAAATTTTATTTCAGCGTACAATATTTCATCATATTTACATTTATATTTCACATTTATATTTCTGAGAACAGAATAAAACAATACAAAAAATTTTATGTTGTAATATAAAATAATGGTTTAAATTAACAATAAAAATCTATTACGACTTACGTTTGAAACCAGAAACTAAAATCTCGTGTAGCTTGGCTGATTCATAACAAAAGGAAAACTGGGATAGAGAGAAAACAAAATCAAAATGGTAGCGCACCAACGTGATTTGCTACCTGCGTGTGTTGACGCTATTTTCTTTCTATGCATTTTAGTGTGTTGTAAACTGTTTTTTTGCATTCTTTCGTCTTTTTATATTCTATTGCACATTTTTCTTGCGCACGCCGCGCTTAGGTAAAATACAAACTTTTTATTTTCTCTTATAATTCTCAATTTTACACGCTGTGGTCTTTGCAAACACGCAATTGTTTATTTGTTTTCTTGCGCAAACCTAAAAAAATACTAAATTACTGAGAGTGAGAGCGAATCAGTTGTCAAAAATAAAACTAACTAAAATGTCCGTTCAGATTACAACAGTGGCACTAAGTTTGGTTTAATAATATTAAAATTATTTTATAAAAAATATTTTTATCTTTTCGGTGTACTTTGTTGTTATTTCTAATTCAGTATTATATTACTAATAATTTTGAGTATTTCGTGTCTGTGTGAGAGTGTAATAAAATTATATAGTTTTCTATTTGGAAAATGTATTTAATAAGTAGTGCGATTTGTGTAGTGGGATTGTGATAAATTAGTGATAAATATTATAGATATTTTTAAGCAAGTGAATTGTAGTGAGTTCAAGTGAATTGTATTAGTGAATATTTTAAAATTGTTTGCAGTTAGGTAAGTCATATATAATTTGTTTTAGTTTTCCCCGTTTATGTTGTGGTTGTGACTTTCTGGTTAAAGTAAGATCAATAAATATAATTAGGGAAACATTAATAGGCAGGACACAAGTGGTTCTTGTTATCCTAAAACCTCTGTGTGTTTTTCGATTCTCGTGTTTTTTACAGCGAACCAAGCACGCCCAGCGGAGATACACCTTTATACGAAAATAAATTTATATGAAAAAATTGTTAGATAGAAAAATCCGCGTTATCCGAGCTTGCAGAGACAATAAATTAAAAATTCTTTTATTGGTTCACCCTGAAAAAACATAGAACACAAAAGGCATTTTTAAGTATCGTCTGCCCACTCCGATAAAGTAATTAGTTGGATATGTGTAAAGTTTAAATTTTCTGCGTCGATTAGAACTCAGGAGACAGGGTAGAACACATAAAGTTAAATAATATTTTCTAATAAGTAGTTCTGTAAATAATTTTATGATTTTTCACAAAGATATGTGAACGTTAATTGGTCAATCAGAGAATTAATCTCAGTAGAGGCAATGGCCATAAGGTAAACTGTGTATTGTATTACTCGCTCTGGTCAGATCAGGGTTGCCACATTTGGCCGACCAAAAAAAAGAACACAAAGAGAACATTTTGTATCTTTGTCATCATTTTTGTATATTTTATATAAAATAATAAATCGATTATTTTTTTTAATTTTTGTAATGTTTATTATAAAATTAATTGGTTTTTTAACATGTATTATACAAATAATAAATAAGTAACTAAGCAAAATAAAATTTTCAAAATATTCCAGAAATTATAACGGAACATACAAAAGTGCTAATTATCACACATAATCAAATCAAAAATTGATTAAGATTCATTTTTCTATATCCCATCTAGTATAACACTTTCATAATCTTGTTGGTACATTGGAGCGCCGCTAATTCGGTGCAACAGTTGAGTATATTCTTAATTTCATTCAACATTTTTATAGCTATAAACCACTGTTAAAATACCTTTAACCCTCCATGTTAAAATATTCCCACACTGTTAAAATGCCATTTTCAATTGATTTCGCTCCTTTGTCCTTTGTTCCAGCCATGTGCTAGATGATACGTGACTACATAAGTTTAATGGGAGAAATATTCACTTTCTGATGCGTATGTGGCTAAGAGGATAAGTTTATGGATCCAACACAATCGCATGTAGAAGGAAGGATATATTTACCACTTCATCTGATTGCATTTTAATGCGTGATTCACCTGTATGGGCAGATACAAATGGGGCAAAAATGGGTTTATAAGTTACAGCAGATTTAGTTAAGTACCACTTTGCCGTACGTACTCCTGGTAGCTTCAGGAGATAGGCCATTTTCTAAACACAAGTCGGGACACATCGATATATCTTCTTTTTTGCGCAAGCGAACTTTAAAATTAGAAACGGATTTTTTCGCGCGGGCCAAGCTCAATCAACTTTTTATTAGACACAGCATCGCCAAGTCCCTGATTGATACATATTTTTTCTAATCTAGGAACTTGCATATTGGAGTAGTTTCCAAGCTCTGTTTTTAGATAGGGTATAACCAATGCCTCCTAAACTACAGGCCTCTTACTACTCTCATTTTTTGCACATGACGTCAATTTATGTCTAAACTGAGACTGCGCATTAATAATATTAAGATATTTACACTAACAAAACAACTAGAGAAAGCAGCAACAATGTAGACATAGCGTGTCGTCATCATTTGGTGTATGCGACCTGTAGTTTAGGAGGCATTGGTATAACTAACAGTAAAATACTTTGATTGTGAAAATTTCCAGTTTTTTTAGCATATCTCTATAACTTACCTTCTTCATTAGACCATCTTCCTACACGAGTAGTTTGCCCAATACAAATTAACTTTCTGTTTACATTCATAAAGAAATACTTAGATCACTATTTTAATACGTAGCGATAACTAAGCTAATTTAGATCATCACAATTCAGCTGTTTCAGCTGGATAGCTTTAGTTACGTTTCGATAGCCTCTAACAAAATCGGAAGAGTATCACACAGAATTAGCCTTCCTTACACGCACTTGGGGAATGGCGGTGGTGCACAAATTTATTCAGAAAGTAGATCGCTCACACTATAACACTTTGTAGACAAGAGCAAGGTAGCCGAAATAGCTGCCTTTATCAAGGCAGAGAATATCTTTTTTGCTATTTTTAATGATGAGCTTTCCGCCTCATAAGTATACGCAACCTAGAAAAACGCTATCGTTTCTCAGATACTAGATAGAAGCTTGTTGATTCTCAAGGTTTTTGCGGTGCGTGCTCAAACCAAACAAGCAAGAACATAGGTGGAATTAGCAAAATATCAATATCTATTTCCAATGCTTACCAGAATGTGGACGCACCTTGCAAGTCAAAAAGTTTGAATTTGTGTTTATTTGCTAAGTGGAATCTATAGCATTCTGAACCATTTCTTATTAATTGAACCCTATCATTTGTACTCTTTTAATGAGTACTGTTATTCTTCTAAGCATGTTAAAACTTTGGCTTAATATCAGAATCATTGTTTATAGCTAAGGGGAGATGAATTTTTTTTTGTTTTCCAAGAGTTTGGTGACTACTTTGGGAGAAATTGGTTGTACAGTTGGAAAAGTTGGAATTGAAAATTTCGATCAAAAACCTAGCATTCAAATGGTATTTTGCTAGCCTTTCATCATAATCATCTGAATTTTGTACTAATCTACTTACCTAAAACAAGGTAAATCGTAATAAAATGGATTTTGTTTGTATAGCGGGCATCAATACTTATTTATTGTTAAGAACTTATCTTCAAATTGACTGGTTTCAACTATAATTAATTTAGTCTCTGCGTTGATCATCACAATTGGTCCAGTTTAATTGATAAAAACTTTGGGTGTAATAAAATTGTAAATTTTTTACACGATCAAAGGAAAACGAATAGCTGTATCGCTTTCTTGTAAAACTGAAGTACTAGTCTCGATAAACCATTAAATTTTCGTGTGGCACTAATTTATACATTCTGCATGCTAGTTTTTTGGTTCTATGCCCGCGGTAAGCTGTAAAAATTAAAAGATTTTGAGATACTCATTATCCATACATGTGAAATATTTCAAAAAACTCCCAAATTTCATGCAACAGAAATATCAAAAAACTATAAGGATCAATTTGAAATAAAAATATGTGAAGCCGAGTTCATTGTTGTATTCATTCCGTTCGTTCCGTTCGTTGTGTTTTTTTGTAAACCAATAGGACTTGTCGCAAATGATGTTTTATTTCTTCGGTATTTTTTTCAATAAGTTGATCTATCTTTAACTTTTTTACCGAAGGAACATGGCAAGAAAGAGACGACATAATATATAATAGTAGAAACAAACAGACATTTTTTCGTTATTTTTATTTTGTAGTCAAGTACGTAGTTCATTTTGTGTTTTGATGTTTTGTTTATGAATTTTTAATTTGTTTGTTTATGAAAAAGTACAAAACTACAAAACGCCAAACTACAAGAGTCAAAATTTCATTTTTTCGGCGATAGGTGAAATAAAATTGTTCTGTAATTTTTTCATCAACAATGAACCCAAAAAATAATACTGCAGAAAAAATACCGAACGAAAGGAACGGAACGAACACAACGAACTACAACAATGAATGTGCCTTGATAGTATTTTGCTCATGATATGATGTCTTAAAGCCCCCCGCATACACGGTCAGTTTTGAATGGCAATCAACGTGATTGACATTCACGACTGATGATTGACAACTTCCATATACGGTCAATCAAGAAGGTCATTCTTCATTCATTCATTTATTTTGACAGTCAATAAAGCTGATGCTCACTGTACTTTTCGGTTCGTTCGAATGACATGCATGTACCTACACGAGAAATCATGAATGTCAACCATCTTGACTGATGATAAAAATTCAAACATGTTTGAATTCCATCAATCATAAAATTTGATTGTCAATCATTATCAATCATACACATACACAGTCAGTCATGAATGCGAATCACGTTGATTGCCATTAAAAACTGACCATGTATGGGGGGCTTTACGAATGCTCTGATATGGTCTCTCTTAACGGGACAAACGATATAAATAATAGACCTTGTACAGTAGTGGTTGTAGTATTCAAGAAATTTTCAAAGTTTTGTATATAGGTAGAGTTTCCTGAATGTGTTAATGTTGCCGAAAAAGTGGTCTAGTGAGAAGCTTTTGGATTAGTTGATACTAATTTTGTAACTCCTTGAATCCAGATTTGTATAGAAGTTTTATCACATAATTTAGCTGTTATGTACTAATAAATTCAACTGTACCTCTTGTGTCTTGTTCGCGTGTGTAGCGCGATTCCTATACATCATCCAGTTCAAGGTACCGGCTGCGATGGAGCTTGCAATGTGGAAAAGGTTTAAATTTAATGTGCGTGGGTTATATTTGAGTGGTTATGGCATTTTAAGTATATTCTCAAATACTTTTTCTTAAAACAATAAAGTTAAAAGAAAATTAAAATGTTCAAAAGATTGACATATGTAGTTTTTTATATACCGCGTTCTATGATTTTGGCGATTTATGGAGTCGAGGGATAAAAATAATTCGCTTTATTGTGATACATATCTTGTTCAGTTTATATATAGACGGACATTTTGGTTATGATATCAAAGCGCCGAATGCCGTATTTCAAAGAGCCGAATGTGTCGAAGGGTCGAATGTCGAAGGGCCGAATGTGTCGAACGGGCGAATGTGTCGAAGGGAGAATAGGTCGAAGGGCCGATTTTTTTTCTTTGTTTTTAGAAATATTTATTTTTTATTTAATTTAATTCTTTTTTATTTTTTGGTACCATATACCTATCAGAAGGCTGACATAGGGCCGAATTTCTCAAGTGTTGCATGACAAAATTTTCCTTCTCCAAAATGTTTCGCGACTGGATGCCTCGAATTACATGAATATATATCGTCTTTATGAATATGATGGAAAATAGTAAAATACATAAATTCATAAGAAATTCATTTATGTTTAATAACAACAATTCTACAAAATATTCCATAAAAGAACAAATTTAAAAAAAAAAAAAAAATTGCACCCTTCGACCCTTTTATACATTCGGTCCTTCGACACATTCGGCCCTTCGAGACATTCGGCCCTTCGAGACATTCGGCCCTTCGACACTCGGCTGCCCTTCGACATTCGGCCCTTCGACACATTCAGCCCTTCGATACAATCGATCCTTCGACAGTTGGCCTTTTGAAATTCGGCCCTTTGTACCCATTCCACATTTTGGTGTTGCAGTTAAATGTGATCTTTTGTGCTGCACTGCCTGATTAATTTAGCATTCACAAGTGGCACCTCTCTATTGAAATATTTTTATCATTTCTTTATTTCAATGGAAAACCGAATAGTCGCGCTCCTTGAAATAATGAAAGTGGAAAGTTTTCTTTACATATTAGCAATCTACTAGTTTGAATTGTTAGCACGTAATTTTAAATTTCTTTGTGTGAAATTAAAATTTTTTATGGGCAATTCAAACCTACTCGATTGCCAATGAAAACAGTTTTCCTTTTCATATTTTAACGAAACGCGACATCACCGCACCCGCAGTAGGTAAAATAACAAATTCATGTAGCATCATATTTGAACTAAGTATTAGTATTTTATTTTTTGTTGTGTTTTATATTATTTTTTAGTATTAATTGATTTTTTCGTTTATTTAATTATTATACTCGTAATATAAAGGGATCTCTTATAAACCGATCATCATGGATCTTCAAATATCTATTTAGCCTTAATATGTAGCTTTTATAGTGTTTGTTTTTTTAAAACTATCTCCAGCCAACATTTGCTTTAATTGAATTCTTTAAATTGCTGATATATCAAGCGGTTAGACAACTTGCTGCAACTATCCCTTTGTAAAATACCTTTTATATATAACGCTGACCGAAGGAATCGTTCGGGTCATTTGTCCTGTTAAGAAACCATATTCATTACATTATTGACATTTGTGCCATTCGATAAATTCTGTTAGTATTTTTGGAACATATTCCACTTAATTTTTCTTAAATAACCAAATAAGTAGCTGAATTAATTAAATTGAAATATTCACATCGATTATAGATTGGAAAACGCATATAAATAAAATGGAAAACAATTGCTATTAATCAAAGTAACCACGAATATTTGTATTGATTTCCATAGAAATCATTTTTTATGTCATACAATCGCAATAAAAAAATTGCGGATCTAAAACAAATTTTACTTTGAAAATTCCGTAGGGATTTCTATGATACTATGATTTAAAATTTTGTTTTATGTTTTTTTATATGCAGTTTTCAATCCGCAATCGATTAGCTCCCTCGGTTTCTATAATCGACATGATTATATGAGTATTTGTGCGCGCATCGATCGTGCCTTTTCATTCTATTTGAAATCTCCAGAGCATATTCGCGTAGTCAGGGTTAGATCTTCATCTAATCAATAATACAATGAAAGTCATATCTGATGCTGTAACCCACTATTTATTTACTAATTTACTTCTAATTTCTAAACTCAAATTCATCTTACTTACATTATGTATGTGATAAAAATTCACTAAACTGCATGGTTTACATTGCTCGTCATGTGGGTAAAGAACTTGCTTTTTACTAAATATGTATAAGATTAACCCTCATGTGAGTAAAGAAAAAATATCTTAATTTGAGTGGTTAGTACCTAAATGCATTTTGTATGGGAACTTATTTTTTCCACGTTCGTCCAAGTTGTAACATTTCTCATTTTTAAGTATGATCGTAATCTACCAATTGAACTAGAAGTTCTCATAAAAATTAGTTTTTATTGGGAGTAAAACATACAAAAATAAACGTTTAAAAATGCAAAAGGTACCCGGGTACCCACGTCACTCACATTAGGGTTAATATTTATAACGGATCTAAATAATTTTGAATAACTATTCAATTTATTTACCTCATGATTCCACGTAAGTAAATATTTAGAATGCGGACATTTAAGTTCGAAATTATTAATCATTAACCGCGACCAAAAAAAAGTATAGAAAAAAGTTACGCAACCAGGCCCTCCACCTGCGTTTGCTATAGTCGATAAAAAAATGCCCAGAGTAGCTGTGAATTTCAGTCGTTTATAGAGACCGTGAAAGTAGGAAAACTGATGCTCTCAA
Organism: Nephrotoma appendiculata; assembly: GCA_947310385.1. NCBI lineage: Eukaryota > Metazoa > Arthropoda > Insecta > Diptera > Tipulidae > Nephrotoma > Nephrotoma appendiculata. The sequence goes on along the minus strand of OX371223.1, from coordinate 242,619,101 downwards.
CGTAATTTATCACATGCATGAAACTAAAAGTTAAAGTTAGTTAGGAATGGTGGAATATGATAAATTTCCTTTTATTTACTATATGCAGAGTTTGTAACTAAATGTCAAGTGGGTCAATTTCAATGAAGATAGACAAAAAGTAATCAGTGCTGTATTAAGAATTCTTATTAATGAATGTGAATGAAGCTAGTTACTTATTCGATGTAAATAAACAGTAGAATAATAATTTTGTCTGTATAAATTACCAGCATCCAAGTCTTTTAAAATATATTTTTACGATAAACTTAATATTTTTTTCTTTATAACTTATTTTAATTTTTTTTTTTTGAATAATTATATTAATTGTAATAAAGTTTTTACCTATTAAGAACTGAGACAAAACCTTTCTACAAATAAAGTAAAAATTTAATTTTTTTATTATGATCCATTTTCCAGCAGCTTTTAATGTTAAACTATATAACTTTACATAAAAAAACTGAATAATTCAACTTTGCAGTACATGTGTAATTTCTGTGCTCGAGTTTTTATTACCATTCAGTTAGCAAAGAGATTATTTTCACTTTGGTTGTAAGACAATTTTAATGGTATGTTTAGTTTATTTATTTAAGTTTGACAGCGATGTTTCAAGTAGTACAAGTCAAACTTACCTTTTGTTGTCAACAATTTTAAATTTTCTAAAATAAAATAAAAATATTTTGATTGTTGTTTTTATTTATTTAGTGACATTTAGTGTCAATTCACTGGCAGTATATGTACCCTATAACTAAAATAAATAATGGTTTTTACTGGTTCTCTGAGCTACTACTTTTTTAATCCTTTACTGTTTGTATGTACTCATTTCCACATGAGGAAGATAGGTGTCAAATTTTTCCCCACACAGTATCCTGCCTAAAATTAATAATAACCAGTAGTCTGAACAAAATCAAAATACATAGCGATACATACATCGCTTACATTCCTTTAAAATGGAATAATGAAACAAATTTGTTTCTTTTTGTTAATTTCCTCGACTTCTCGTTGCAAAAATAGTTTAGATATTTTATGTCGTAATATTTCTCGATGATGGACTGAACTAATAGATGTAAATGTTCTAGACTATGACTGTATTGATATTCATATTTTTTCGTAAAAATATTTTCGTTTGAAAGATTGTGATGAACATTATAACATATTTTCCTAAAAAAATCAAATTCTATTAAATGTGGGTGGGATATTCTTGTAATCTGCTGTAATAATAAGACCTCCATGATTTTTCAAATTTATCACAGAGTTTTGTAAATTTGTTTTTAACAATCTTCACTGAAAGTATTTGGATACCCTAAGAATTTTTCCTTATAAATATTGTGTGCGTTGTCATTATCTTCATTTTCGAAATCGGCTTATAATGTCCGGTGATGAGAAGTTTTATACCATATAGCTAACCTATTTACCGAAGAAGTGATAAGCGTATCGGATTTAAAATTAGATATATTTAAAATTGAAATTTCGGTTTGTGGAATGTAATTGCCTATTTTTTTTTAAATTAGAAAGAATTTCTTCCTAACCTCGAACGAATAATTGAAAAAAAATTCAACATGATCATGACTTAGTTTATAACAGGAAATATATTTAAGTGAGTCTGTTAGCAAATAACTATCATGAAGAATTTTAATATTTTTAAGGTAACTAACGAACTAACATATGTAACAATTCCGCGGTAAAACTAGCAAGTCCATTTACCACCTTGTACAAATTACTAAGCGTACGACGAGGATGAGGTAAACATTTATTAAATTGTTTACGAACAAATTCCTTGATAGCTTCCGGCTATATCTTTGTTAATTTTGATTTCTAACTTTTATCGATCTATTAATAAAATATGGATATGGATCCCACATATTTACATTCAAAATTTTAACTTTTTTTCAAGAAGCATTCAAGTTCTTCTCTCCTTACTCTTCTAATAATGTTCCCAAATTATCAATTTTCTTTCTTTGCCTATACACAGTTTGTCGCGGGTTTTTGGGCTTTCTATTTAATTTGATACATCTTTTTCTCAAAAATTTTAGTTTTTGATTTATTAGCTCAATTCTAGGATTTGTAGAAAGGTCGGTACCAGAAGATTTCATTGCTCGGCTAATACTTATTTTATTAAAATTCTTGTGTTTATATGTAACTGATAATCTTTCGAGCAACAGAAAGACCACTGCTATTACTACTTATAAATACTACCACCACTGAAAAATGTTTGAAACTTTGGTGTTATGATAAGTTAAATCTAAAGTTTCACACATATTTCGTGAAGGGTTTTCACATAATTTTTTCATATCGTATTGTTGGATTTTGGGTTAAATATCACAACGTTTGTTGATTAATGGTAATATAATTTTTGTGTCCCAACTAATTTCATCACGACAAATAGAACTATTATTATCAAAATTTAGTTAAGCAACATTGTCGAGATCAGTACAACCACAATATTCGGAAGAACATAGAGGAAGTTTTAGTGCAAAATCAAGCTCAATATCCGCACTGTGATTTAAACATAAAATAAATTTTTAACATTTATTTTAAATTGAAGCAAGCGATTTTTCACTTCATCCACCATATCATCTGCATTGCAAGATCCTGGAATTGGAACAAGCCCAAGATTAACACACACATCGTTTTCTCCATGGATATTTATGTTCAGATATCTACGTCTTCTTAAGCTTGTCCATTCATCACTGGTGATACTGAACGTATCTATTTCATAACACTGGTTTCGCAATTACGAATACCCTCGACTAGAAATTGATTCGCGTATGGAAATATTATCAACTGCACCCAGGTTCGATACTATACATTAAAGCCTCGATATGCGACGATTCGAGTTTCGACGTTTCGTAATTGCCACGGTAAATTTTTACTACCAAATTTAGCTTGCGGAGCTTAAATTATTTGTTGCACTTAAATGTTTTTTTTCTGGAAAAGCATGTAGGGTATTCAAATACATTCATATGTACATGGAATGTTTATCGGGGAATCCCACACTGCATATGTATGTATACATTTGATTAAATGTAATATGTGTGTATTTAAATTCGAAAAGCGATATTTCAATTTGCGTCGAATTTTTATCGAACGTATTATCGTCGCAAGTCGAGGCTTTCGTGTATCTTTCAAACTGTCTCGCTTAACAAAGTTTAATATCAAAGGTGAAGTTCTTTGAATTTTTGGTGCTGATTGTTATTTTTCTACGGTTTCATTTAGAATAATTTTATGAACAAGTTTCAGGTGGTTTATCATTGCTCCCGTCGATCCATTTGCATTTGTTTTTTAGATTGACATTTCAGACATTGCGCTTTTCGCAATTTTCTCGAAATAATCCTAAACTGATGATAATGATCTTTTCTTTGACATTTTCTATGGATAATAAGAAAATTAAGAAATTTCAATTTGAAAACTAAAAAAATAACTTACCAAAAGTTTTGTTCCCACCTTCCCAATTCCATGTATTTAATATAATATTGGACGATAAATTTAATATTGTATTTTATATTGGATTTTATATATTATATATCTTTTTATATTAAATATTAAACAAATTTAATAAACCTGATAGTACAGCACAAACAACGAGAATGAAATTGAAAATAAAATCAGCTTTCGCATTGCTTGAAATCATACTTGATTGCTTTGTAATTTTTTGCCAATTTATTAAACATATTTTCAAAGCCAACTTTGTTCAGATTTTCTATATGCAATAATGATTATTACAATTTTTTGATAATGTCAACAATGTTTCAGTATTCGGATAGTAATCGAACTCTAACAAATTATGAGAGAGAAAATTATTCCACTAACGTCAGAATTATTACAAAAAATTAAATTATTACAGTATTCGGCACGTCCTAAATTTAAAAGGTTAACCGTTATTTTTTCGCCGATATCGGACACGGCTAAGAGTTTATATAACCGCGGATACCAGATACGGATATATCCGTTTTGGAAACCAAAATTTGTTAACATAAGATGTTTAAAAAATATAACTAATATAGCTATTAAATATAAATTGATTTTTCTCTTTAAGGTAGTTTTCATTCACAATTTCTCATTTTCCGCTATGATGTCTTTAGTTTTGTGATCATCGTGTGTAAGTTTTTTGGGTCTACATACATACATGTATGCAGACATAGGCACTGATAATTCTTATAATTTTTGCCATTTTTTAATGAATTTTTATTTATTTATTTCGCTCATTTGCTGGAACAGTGACACAACTCAAAATTTTTAATTTTTCAGTAGAGCGATTTGAAAATATCGTTCAAAATTATTTGTAAAAACGGCGTTTTTCAAAAGTAGATAAAAATGCATTCTGATTAGTAAAATACATTTTTTTCTATTCCTACATCTTCAATCGAATCTTAATTTTTATAATTCTTTAATATTTTGCAAATTTTCTTATGATAGTTTTCAGTATCTTAAAATGTTAATTTCTTTTGCGAATTGAGTGATTTTTTTATATGGAAGTTTACCTAATTTGCAACAAATAACTACACAAGTGAGTATGATTTGATACAACATAATAAAAATATGAATTATTAGGTATCGTTTGATTCGAATATTTTAGAAATGAGTGAAATTTGAGTTGTGTCACTGTTCCAGCAAATGAGCGATTTAAAGAAATCTATTCTGTGATTTACATTTCAGATTATTTAGTTTAAACAAAAATTATATTAAAAAAGAAAATTCAAACAACAAACTTTAAAAATAAAAATTTATATTTGAAATTTTGATTTAACATTTAAAAATGTAAAATATTTCTTCATGATATTTTTGAAGTTATCCTTCTGATAAATTAAAGTAAAATAGGTCGCCGACGAAGTTTGAATTATTTAGAATTTTAGAAGTTAGTGCACTTATCCCTGCATTGCTAGCTTCAAGTAAGACCATGAGTTGTTAGCACTAAAACACTATTCCACAAACTATGGAGAAAATAACCCCATTAATAGGGGTTATTTTCTCCATAGTTTGTGGAATAGTGTTCTAGTGCTAAAAACTCATGGTCTTAACAGAATCTAGCAATGCAGGGATCTGATTAAGTGCACTAACAGGGACATACAAAATTTTATTTAACATTTTAAACTATTTAATAGCCACATATTTGGTTCATAAATATTACACAAAATAATTAATCGAATTTATATAACAAAATTATGTCGAAAAAGCTATTTAACTATTCCATATAATTCGTAAAATGGAACTATTCACTTTTCACACAAAATATGTAAATTAATTTTACAATTTTAAATATAATTAACCAACCCTAGAATGCACATATATAACTATAATTATACATATTTTATTATTCAAGTATTGAAAATACAGAAAATATGTGAAAATGGGTCATTTTGCTTCCACATACGTAACTAAACACGTTTTCGGCACGGGCCTGTCGAAAACTGTACATAATTTACATCATACACAACAAATAATTTTTTTTACTACATTTTATTTTAATAACACAAATTATAGGTCTATTATGATTCGCGCCTCGCCACACCAGTCGCCATGACTATCAAAGTCACGCAAGTTCTAATTTGGTAATATGATTCTCCCTTTTATTTGGACGAGCCGTTGTTTGAGGCGTCGTATATGGATTCTTGTATTTTTTAGAGTTTGTTATTTGTCGTGATGGTAACCATATAGTCTTGTCAAAAAGTTTTAGTTGTTTACAAACAGTTTTCGTAAATATTTTTGTATGTCTTCAGCAAAAATTATAAGGATACACTATTTTTATGGTACTAAAAAACAATAAATGTGTAGTTTTAATGTTTTCCTTGTACATAAATCGGGTACATCAGTCGGCTGGACTCCATAAATTCAACCAAGGTACATAAAAGATATACAGCCACTCAATCAGCTTAAAATTATCTTACAGATGATGCTCATTGCTAAGCTGGATTATGCTTCACGGTGTATCAGTTGATATCGACACAATATATTACATACTGGTATCCACCATTTATTTTACTAAACGCTTGTTGTATCTTTTATAGAATAAATTTCTCACAATCATTTACATTTATTTTTTATTTATTTATTTCACTAATTAGATTATACAGGAATACACATTTAGTTTCAAATATAAATTAATATTTATTTAATTATGAATCGACAATTAATACACCATTGGTTTTGAATTATATAATACCGAATTATACTGAATAATAGTATACGTTTTTTAAATAAATTAACTGAACTATATATACTAATGATACCGATTATTACGGAATAATACCGCTTTTACACATTGAATTATTCGAATTCTACTATTGAAAAAATAAAAACAATTTCCCTTTATATAACGAAAAACATATTATGTTATACCGGGTTTCTTATTTAAAAATTGAAACAATAATTATTTAAAGGTTTGTACCTGAACAACTTTTAATTTCTTTGCCACCGCACGTACCTTTGTGAAGATAGCCCAAATTTCTATCCCCGAAAATCGAAAAAGTTGCTTATGGCAATACTATACAAGTTTATGTATACTATTGCGACATTTAAATAACAATTATAGCAATAAAGCTAAATTCGGGTATAAATATTTCCGAATAACAGCTAAATAATAAATACAAATGTTATGAGTTTAATTAAAACAATAAAAAGTTCTGATAAAATGTGTAAATAAACAAAAACAACTAAATTCTACTCTCCAAGAAATATACTGACATCGAAAATAAAAAATTTACTTTGAATCTTTCTCATTCACAAAAAGGCAATATTTTTCTCTCAGCCCAGAAAAATGTTTATGTCGTGATAGTTTTAGCTATCATAACAGTAAATATTTTCGGTGCTGAGAGTCAAAAACTTAAATTTTATAAATAAAAAAAAAAATTTTTTTGTAAAATTTTTTTACGAAATTGTATAAATAAAACTAGGCGCATATATCATTTAAAACATGAACAACCTTCTTAGATTATAAATAAATTACAGTAAACAACAAAATTACTGTTAACTATTGTAACATAGTACATAAAGTAAAATAGACTTAAAGAGAATTTATGCAGAATAAATCCCTACATTGAGGCCAGCGCGCGTTCCGGCTTATATTGGTACCTGATTCAAGATCTTTTTCGATCGTATTTGATTTTTTGTTTTTCCATTCCATTTTATGATGAAGTAAAAAAATCAGCCGTGTATAGCAAATAAGGTATAGATGTGCTTTACATGATTCATGCGTGTGTGTGTGAGTATATGAATGTTTTGTTAAGAATAATTGTTTTTATGATAATGTTTGGTTTGTATACATATTACATTGTATAGCGAATATAAAATTAATTTTCAAGTTTTATAGATTTATTTGAAATGTTAAGAATACAATTTTCTGTCTGATGCGGCACAAATGACTTTAAGGATTTACATAGGCGGGGACCGAATTTATGCCTTGCAATTTTAACTTTTCACATAATTAAAATTTGGAACTTGGGATGCGGGAAATGAGGGAACGAGACAAATTATGCTGGAGTGTAATCTTTGAAACTACGTAACAAAAGATTATTGGAGATCATATACACAAACTGACTAATTTTTGAAGAGTTTTTAATCTGAAGTAGAAGAGTAGTCTACTTCTGGCGTCCGGCTTCTTTAATGAATGAAAGATCTCGTTAATCTAGATGCAAAAATGGTTTTTAACATGGGAAGTGTCTTCTTAGCCACGACAGCTTCAATTACTTTAGGTGCCATTATTATTAACAGCTCCGTCTACAGAAGGTGATAAGTTCATATTATGAGGCATTATGGGTGATGAAATATTCTCTAGTATTTCTTAAGTCCTGAGTCAGACTTGTATAAATTGTGTTGTTATCTTGGCTACTCATGATGCCTTCTTTTAATACGTTGTAGTTCTTGAAGTATTTTAAAAATTATTTATTGCTGCTTATTACCTGTAATGCTTTGTTATTTAGCTCTGTGGCAATCAAATAAAGCTTAGTGTTCTATATTTCATTGATATCAACGGCAACAGGACATCTTTTCGAAAAATCTATTTGGATTTGATTATTTTGGGTCTTTTTTAAAGTACAAATTGTTTAAGAGATTAAAAATCCTCTGTTTGAGACTGTAAACAAATGTTCGGTCTTTATTGTCAACTCAAAATTAGCCATTTTATAGATAATTTTGAAAACTCCAATCTCTAACGATTATTGTAGTTGTTATAGCCTTATCTGACCGGACAAGTGGTGCAATAGTTAAAGCTTCGGCACTTGGACCGGGGAGGTACTGGGTTCAAATCCCATCAGAGGCTAGATGCAAATCGAAGTATCATCATCGATTACATTAGGTGATGTTAATAAACACAACTAAGACCCTATGATGGAGTGCAGAATTCAGCGCCGACTCACCGTCCATGTCAATGTCCAAGTTGACTTGGAGCTTGCAATGTGCAGGTGGTATACTGTAGTTGTGTTGTGAGTAACTGACAACACAACTACAGTATACCGGTTAATGATGTGGCGTAATTGCGTGGTATCACAATGTGCCAAAAATGGCTTAAGTATCAACCACTGAAACCTAACCTGAAACCTTCCAGCCTTGTCTAGTTATTGTAGTTTAGCGAGCATGAACCTCGATGAAATATTATGCTATTCTAACGTAATTAGGGTTTAACAGTCCTCTCGTTGCATGTCAAAACTCCGCAACTACCTTCTGATGAAAACATATTGCAATTAGGACATCGCAAAACAGCACATAGTAGACTCAAGCACCAAAAAAAGTTGCCTTTCTCCAAAATTTTCGTTAATTTTGGATTTGCCACTTATTTGTGTAAAATTTAAAAATTATTAAATAGCGGAGGATATAGGATATTTTTACATGTTGATGTTTTCAGTAATGACATTATTACTGATAGTGTAAAGTCCGTCCGCTAACGATAATGGGCTGTTATTATTAATAATAAACAATAGAAATTAATTAATTTAATTAGTTAAACTAATTAAATTAAATTAAATTATATTAAATTAAATTAAATTAAATTAAATTAAATTAAATTAAATTAAATTAAATTAAATTAAATTAATTATATTAATTAAATTAATTAAATTAATTAAACTAATTAAATTAATTAAATTAATTAAATTAATTAATTTAATTAATTTAATTAATTTAATTAATTTAATTAATTTAATTAATTTAATTATTTTAATTAATTTAATTATTTTAATTAATCTAATTGATCTAATTAATTTAATTAATTTAATTAATTTAAATAATTTAATTAATTTAATTGATTTAATTAATTTAATTAATTTAATTAATTTAATTAATTTAATTAATTTAATTAATTTAATTAATTTAATTAATTTAATTAAATTAATTAATTTAATTAATTTAATTAATTTAATTAATTTAATTAATTTACTTAATTTAATTAATTTAATTAATTTAATTAATTTAATTAATTTAATTAATTTAATTAATTTAATTAATTTAATTAATTTAATTAATTTAATTAATTTAATTAATTTAATTAATTTAATTAATTTAACCAATTTAATTACTTTAACTAATTTAATTAATTTAATTAATTTAGCCGGCTTATAGTAGTGATATGAAAGATGGGTCGGCCCATGAGTTACGCACTCCAACAGCGGTTATTAGATGTGTTCCTTTCTATCTATGATTGTAATCCTCTGATGAAAATTTCCTTTTGCATCCTGCCCCTATCAGGATGCGAACCCGGCACCTCGCGATCCAAACGCCAAATTTTCAACCACTCTGCACTTAAAAATTGACTATGGAAATTCATGGAATGGCCTTCTTAATAATACATTTATGAGCTATAAGAGGAGAAAACCGGGCAAAACTTGGAATTGGGTCTCAAAAGCATAAAATAAAAAATAATCATATCCATTCAAACAAAATTCATTTATTGAATTTTAAATACAGTGGAAACTGTGTAAGTTGGACACTCACGGTGCCATAAAAAATGGCCAACTTATAAAGGTGTCCAACATAAAAAGGTTTTGAACAAAAATCAAAATTAACAGCGTTAGAGTGTCCAAGCAAACTATTTTTGGTTGAGAATAATTAAAAATGTAAGACAAAATTGTCCAACTTAGCCAGGTGACCAACTTAAAAAGGTGTCCAATTTAACAGGTTTGACTGTACATACAACCAAATATTTTCAATTAAGAATCGTTCTCCATCTTCTGTCCTTAGTTAACATATATGTTTTCCGGTTTTCTTTTCTAGCACTAAAACTTTCACGATTTTCCCGTCTAATGCGTTCCATATACCATTTACTATGTTTTCTAATTAATATTAGGATCATAAGATTCAACAAAAAGGTGCGATGATCAAAACAATTATTATCTTTATTATAAAATTCTCGATCCACATAATTATCGATTACGGTTCCGATTAAATGTTGTTACAATCCTATAGTATGTGCGTTGCGTATAAAATTTTGTTCGAAGAAATTTATCTGACGCCTACATAGTTCAAAAAATTCTTGTGACGGTGTCTGGAGTTTTCCAAATGTATCTTGCAAATAATTTTTATGATGAATTAATAATTCCGATTTACATTCTAAGTAATCGTTTTCTTTAAGCATCACTAAAGCACAGCTTGCACAGTTATATTTTCTGAAAAGTCTTTGAATTAAGTATCCAACAAAATATCTCTCTGAAACGTCTGAGTTGAAGTCCGGCTCATAAGGTATGAAATCTAATTCTGTAATGAGTTCCGTTTCAAGTTGGTTTTCCTCCTTGTTGCATTGAACCTGATCGTCGTAATTAACTTTATGACTTTCGTTTATTGGCGGGATAATTTTCATCTCATTTACATCTCTCTCTGAATTAGGAAGTTTTTCTTGCTCAATTTCTTCACGAATAATGGTTAGGAGGTATGTGTCATTATCTTCTTCGCAGTTCGATAATGTCGTAAACGACGTTAAATATTTTATTGATAACAATTTAGCTACCGTAAAACTAAATTCTTGAACTGAAGGATTAAAATTATTGCCGTTTGCACCTCGAATAAGCGCAAATGTGTTTTCTAATGCATCCTGGTTCAACCGCGATGTTAAAATGTACTGTACACCAATATTTTCTTGGACCAATGACTTAAGAAGAAATAAAATTCCGTTAATGGTCTGTATTATTCCATCGAAAGAGAATACTTTTTTACCATTGACCAGCTTCGTGTCTTTTAAATATTGTAGCATAGTTAGCAAAAACTTGAAAATTTTATTTGTTTCGTCATATTTTAGACCCACTTTAAATTTATTTGCATTAAACTGATGTTTCGAATTTAGGATGTCAAATAATTTATCTAATTTATCAAATAACTTCCATGTCGCTGGAACTTTAAATTTTACCGAATCAGAAAATTTATTTAAATCGGCAACAGTTTTAATACCGGCCACAACACTCCTGCTAAATATTTGAGTGGCAAGCTTAACCTTCATTTTGTCGAAATGAATAGGATTTACATGCTTATCATTTAATTTGGGACACATTCTAGTAACAAAGGACTTTTCTAATTTGTAGAGCTCCTTCACTACATCCCAACTTGCTACTCCATCGGGACAATCGATATCGGATGTCAGCATTGCATTCCGGAAAGACTTGAATAAATGAGGCGAGTCAAAAATGCTGACAATTTCTGTAGGTCCTTCGAAATTTAACATCGGTTTGTCTCTAGTAGCTCCCATAGAAGCTAAAGCTTTTCTATTGTTTGAACCCTGATCACAAACAACCGCTCGAACACACAACCCTAAAGTTAAACATAGATCTAAATTTTCTGATACCAACTTATTTAGAGTAGCTGACTTAATTGCATTATGAGATACATAATAGCATAATATATTTTTCCAATTTTCTATTAGACCTCGAACCATGAAGACACATATATGTGTACCAATTTTAGCTTCTCTTGAATTTTCTCCTAGATCAATAAAACCGTCGGTACAATCTCTTACGATGTTATAATTCAGATCTTGCCGGATTTTAATTTCATCAAACACTAGTGTACATTGCTTTCCAATTACCGTCAGTTTCCCGATTGTTTCTTTTAATTTATTCAAAAAATTGGATTATTATTTCCAGGGGATAAATTTTTTATCGGTTGCCATCTTATGAGAGAAGATTTGGAGGGCAATTCGAAATTTAAACGATCTCTCATAAAACTATAAGCTTTTGGTGACCTATAGTACATATTTTGTGCTAAGGTCTTATATTCTTCCGGCCATCTCTGACATTTCTTTCTATCCATCAAAATCATTTTACAGAAAATTTACACTGTTCACTTTTATTTTGCTTGTCTATAATGCAATTTATATTCATTTTCGTTTGAAGCTTTAAATTAATCACTTTTTTATTCAATATGCGATTTTTTTGTTGAATACTTTTTACCTGTTTGATTAAGTTCAATTTATCAGTTTTTAATTTATAGATTTGAAACTGTAACTTGCGGTTTAATCGCCTATAAACCTCAATATTTTTTTCTGATTTTTCACAATGTGTGCAGGTTATTGAATGAGATATTAATCTAGTTTTATCAAAATAGGGATCCGGCAAATTGCAAATTTGATTTAGGGTTAAATTATCACTAACGCAGATTCATAAATTGAATTCAATTGTTTATCGATCTCCATACCAACATTATTTGGCAATTGAATATAAGAATTTAACACTTGGAGAGGAGTTGTTACATTACCTGATGTTTCTTGATTTCTTTGTGGTAAAAACAATGTGGGGACAGCATTTCTTTTCAATAAGCGCTTCAAAAAATATTGAGATTCGAAATGCTTCGAGCATACAAAAATATTTTTTCTGTTCAATGACGAAATTTGACAATTTTCTAACCATAACTCGTGCTTGTCGTAAACATGAGAATGTTTAAAAAGGCGAGCACCATTTTTCCGCTTTGAATCGCAATTTATAACAGAACATTTATGCCCCGATGGCCCTCCCATGATATTTATATTTAATTTACAAAATTCACCACACTAGTAATAAAATTTTAATCAAATGAACGTAAAAACAAAATTGTATTGATACAAAATTTCTAATTAGCTATTTAACGAGTGAAATATTATTCAGGAATGAAAGAAATTTATTTTTGTTTTTCCTATTCACATATGACCTTGAACTACAAATGAATAACAAATACAACTTACGAATATTAAATATGCACATATACATAAAAAACATCACCGATGCATATTGTATACAAAAAACAAATGGAGAAGTAGAATGAAGAAGAATTGATTTTAGTGTATCTGTGCTGTGTTGTAATTCCGTTCATCTCCTGCTTTTGTTTTACGAAATTACGATTTTTTTTGTTTGTATTTTTGTATAAGCACACGGTATAAAAAAAATGAGATTATTTTTGTTGTTGCATTTACGATTCTGAATGTAGTACACAATAATAGAATATTGGCTATGTCGCTAGTTTCGTTTAAGAATAAAATTAATTTTCTTTATGCCTTCTCTTTAAGTCTATTTTACTTTATGCATAGTATATAACTTTAGTACATATATGATATATAAAAGTCTCAGGACATATTTGATGAAAGTTTCTATGATTTTTGAATTCAAAAAGAGTCGAGATATAGTCTATAGAAATCAGGAAATATTCGTTGGCCCAACTAGCGGTGCACATCGTTTGATAGGTGAATGTTTAAGGAGCATGTATGATTTTTTTTAGAATTTTTCTATGTATAGTAGTTGAGATATAGCCCATAGAAGTTAGAAAATATTCGTTGGCCCAACTAGAGGTGCACATCGTTTGATAGGTGAATGTTTAAGGATCGTATAAGAATTTTTTTAGAATTTTTCTATGTATAGTAGTTGAGATATAGTCAATAGAAGTTAGGAAATATTCGTTGGCCCAACTAGCGGTGCACATCATTTGATAGGTGAATGTTTAAAGAGCGTATATGAATTTTTTTAGAATTTTTCTATGTATAGTAGTTGAGATATAGTCCATAGAAGTAAGAAAATATTCGTTGGCCCAACTAGCGGTGCACATCGTTTGATAGGTGAATGTTTAAGGAGCGTATATGAATTTTTTTAGAATCTACTATGTATAGTCCTTCTTGAGGGGAAGTCCATTATCAGGTAGGTACATTGCCATAAATATGGCTCATTAAAAAAGACGGTACATTAATAGCAAAATAACAATTTTAAAAGTAATTATAAGGTTTTTTATTAGTATATGGCACAGATATAAAATTAAAATAATTAATTGCTGAGCTTTCGATGTCAATTCGACATCATTATCAAAGCTAATTCGAATTGACATTGAAAGCCCAGCAATTAGTTATTTTAATTTTATATCTGTGCCATATACTAATAAAAAACCTTATAATTACTATTATTGGCTCATAAAATATATTTTCAAATAAATTTTAAATTTAATATAAATCACTGGTATAGATAAGTAGATGACGTAATACTATTATTTAACGGCAAGACATTAATAACTTACAACCCATTATAAAATTTACCTTTGAAACAGAAAACAATAAACACATATGGACCTCACCATTGAAAATGAGAACCAGTGCAGGGAAAGAATTCGTTAGCGTATAATACAATAAAATGACTACAAAATAATAGAAAAGATTTTCAAAAAAATTCAGAAACATGATACCCTACAAAAACAGTAATAAATTAGAACAGAAACCCAAAATTTAAAACGCCCTAAAAAATAGACGCAGCAGTATACAAACTAACATGTGACGAATGCCCAAAATTTTACATTGGACAAACAGGTAGAAATTTTCTACCTATACATAGAAAAATTCTAAAAAAATGAATACACGCTCCTTTAACATTCGCAGTATTATTTCTAATAAATAATACTGTGCCCTGAAAATTTCAACTGTCACGACATTTTTTAGTTCATAGAAAATTCTAAAAAAAAATCATACATGCTTCTTAAACATTCACAGTATTATTTTTACTCTCAGTCCCGAAAATTTCAACTGTCATGACATTTTTAACGATAGCAAATATTTTCGGGGCTGAGAGTAAAAATGTCGAGATTTTTTGGGCTGAGAGTAGAAAATGTCATGATAGCAATAATTAGTGTTACCATCGCATTTTTCGGGGATGGAATTTGGGCTATCTTCACATACATACCGCACGTACCCATCTTTTTGCTCAAATCTGACGTTAGACCAAAAATATATTTTTCATGACAAGACCAAATTAAAAATTGATAAACAGATTGAACCGACCAAGAAAAATAAAAATAAGTAAGTAATAAAAAACAATTTACATAATATTAACTTTTTATTATTTTTATAAATAGGACCACTACAAATGTATTACATATTTCGGCGAGAAATGTATTGAATAGTTGTTGTAATCTGATTTTAATTTTTATTAGTGGGTTACTTAAGACTTATAAATATTGTTTAAAGTTTGTAAATAAATTCGTATTAATTAATAAATACAATATAATGAATTAGTGTATGATAAATATTTAACCGTTTGTTGTTGGGTATTCATTTTCCATTTTATATATAATACGAATCATTCCGCGGTCACTTGCATTTACTAGGCGATAATGTGTGACGTTAGACCCGGTCACTGCGAGATTCATAATACAAAAAATTCTTTGCGGTGATTTCGAGTAGCCAAGCGACGCGCATGTGACGTCCACTCGCTCACTACGAGAACCATAATTCGGAACTTTGATATCAGTGTGTTCAAGTCGCCTGGCGACTCGAAAGTGAGAATCATATCAGCTATTCACGTCGATTATAGAATCCGCGGGAGCAAATCGAATGCGGATTGGAAAATGCATATAAATAAAATGAAAAACAATTGCTCTCAATCAAAGTAGCCAAGAAAATTTGTATTGAGTTCCATATACATCGTTTTTTATGATTCCCCGTATAAACGCAATAAAATCATTGCGGATCTAAAACAAATTTTACTTTACTAATTGTATGAAAATCCATAGGAATTTCTATGATACTATGATTTAAAATTTTGTTTTGTTTTTTTATATGCAGTTTTCAATAAGCAATCGATTCGTTCCCATGGTATCTATAATCGACGAGATTATATTAAATTTTCAAATTATTTTGTATTGAAACACAACCAACAGAAACTTATACAAACTTTACCGAAGATAAAAAAAAAAAAATTCTGTGACATTTTTTCACCAAGCACTTCCACCCTTATTCCCATAGTCGTGTCGTTTCATTCGCCGTGACAGTTGTCGCGTCACTTTAATTTAAAATCAGTATTCCTTTGGTCGACTAAGGTGACGTGACGGGACAATTATCAAAATCTAAATTGATTGGGCAACACATTTTTTATTTTGTAGATTTGTTCGGTATTTTCGTATAAAAAAAACGACTTCAAATTTCTTTTAACGAAATTGGAACGTCGTGTACAAAATGCAACAAGAATTTCTTCAATTTCCCCTTTTCATCGCCGAATCATCACCGAAAAAGAACGTATAAAGCTATCATTTTATTCGAAAAAACGTACCTCGGTGTGATTGGTTGCATTGATGGCACAAATTTTAAAATAGCGCCTCCATTCAAAAATTAGGCATTTATGCCTTAATAAAAAAGGTTTTTATAGCTTAAACGGTATGATTGTGTGTATTAAGATTCATTTTATAAAAAACAAATTTAATTTTTTTTAAAATAATTCTATAGGTATGTGATGATCGAATGTATATAGTTACATTTGTTGATGCTAACCATCCTCCATTATTATGTTTTTCAATACACAATAAATGTTACTGCCATATGTCAAATTTCTTTTGCTTAAGTTCATACAGTTTTCTGGTATATCCCTTTAGTGATATGCTAACACAATTGTGCGGGTAGGGCAAAAGTACCATGCTAAAAATTTAGTTTTGTATGTTTTTTGAAAAAACTTACACATTTGTGAATTCCTTTTTAACTTATTTTCGTCCGAAAAAAAACACTATATCTATACACACAATTGTGTTGGTTTTACTTCAAATAAAGCGAAATTTTTTTCAACAACACCATTACATACAATGGTTTCTTACTCACACATTTGTGTGGGTTGGACTAAAACTGAGTCAATTTTTTTGTTTTCTTGGTTGATAAAGGGATATCTTGCTGACTCCTTCGCATATTTTGCTGTCTATATTGTTTGCGTTTCCATTAGACTTTTTTTTTGAAGCTTCGTTTTTTTTTCGATTTGTGATGTAATTGATTGCAGGTCCTTTCTCATGGTCTTCAATAAGATTGACACAGTTTCTATCGCGTGGCTATCTGAATCCGCATCCTAAATTTATATTTGGTGATGAAGCTGTATATCAGTTAGCAACTGATGATAGTCTAAAACTTGTATTAACATTTTTTGGAAATATATCTTCCAGACTTAAATTTTTTATCACCGATTCTTCTAGCGGTAAAAATGTATGAAGTCAACATGCACCACCCCCTGTCGCTGCAATTTCTTTCTAATTATGCCGTTTTTTTTTTAGTTTTCCTCTGAAACCGTCTTACTTTTTGCTATACTGATCATCTCATATTTGAGGTCTTAAAGAATTCAATTTTTTGGCAAAACTATTCGCATTTGTAAATTCAATTTTCGAATTATCAAAATTAAAATACCCTTTTGCTACGTCTACGTTTTTTCCGTGCACTTCACAAGACACTCAAACTGCTAACATTTATGATTTTGATTCTAATATATAAAAATTAATTTAAACAATATATGCTTTTTTAATATACATATTTCAAAATAAATGTATAAAAAACTTACGTTTTTTCTTTTTCCATATTGATATCACTTCTAAAAATCGCGTGTCTAAAAATGTCGCCTCCCTCGACAGTAAACTTTTTAATGAATAATAGAATATCATGTTTGTCACTTGAATCGCCGACAGTCGCCACATTCGCGAAAGGGAATACAAGAAATCAGTTGTCGTAACAAACGTCAGGTGACTCGACTACGAGAATAAGGGTATTCATTTTTAATTACAAATTCATAAACTTTGAAATGATATTTTAAACACACAAACTTTTAAATGATAATACTCGTATATAATGTTACTTTTATATTTTTGTTAGAAATTACTCTAACTACACTAAAACTCAATAAACAAGCTTTTAGTAATGGATGATACGAAAATCAAAGACAGAGGATATAAATAGAGTTTTATAAATTCATCCCGTCCTAACTGCCCACACATGAAATATACGACTTTACATGGAAAAAACCACGCTACCGTGCTATGTGTAGGGTTATCCAATTCAAGCTTGATAAAGTAAACTTAAAAAAAACACAAAATATTCGGAATGTATTGTAATTTTTATTTCATTTTACAGATTGATCCTTGCCATTTTTAGTTAAACAAGATATCATTCAAATGTCCTCCACGGGACTTCTTACAGGCCTTGATTCTTTTGAGGTAATTTTCAATGACTTTTCGGCACATTTCGGGTGGTATCTCGGCCATTACCTTACGAATATTAGTTTTCAATTCGTCAAGAGTTTGAGGATTGTTTGCGTAAACACGATCTTTCGCGTAGCCCCACAAAAAGAAATCCAAAGGCGTTAAATCACAGGATCTTGGAGGCCAATTGACATCAGCCAATCGCGAAATCAAACGTCCAGGAAATTTCTCTTGCAAAAGATCTCGATTTGCTCGTGTTACGTGACTGGTGGCTCCATCCTGCTGGAACCACATATCGTCAAGATCATAATCTTCGATTTTCGTAAAAAAATAATCGGTTAACATGCGGCCATAGCGCTCAGAATTGACGGTAACGGTTCGTCCATGGTTGTTCTCAAAAAAATACGGCCCAATCACACCACCAGACCACAATGCGCACCAAACAGTGACTTTTTCCGGGTGTAATGGCTTCTCTACAATCAATTGTGGATTTTCTGAGCCCCAAATTCTACAGTGTTGCTTATTAACGTATCCACCAAGCGAAAAATGAGCTTCATCATTGAAGAAAATTTTGTTCGAAAAATCAGCATCAGCAGATTTAATAATTTTAACGCGTTGGTCGATTGTTAAATGCTCCATATTCTTAAATGGCAGAATGTCAACTAAATAAATGACAGCGTACTTTACGTTTATCTTTGATAGATGTCGGTATACAGATTTCTACTGTATCAACCTCGAATTGGATAACCCGTTATATAGCTAGTAAAAGTTGTTGGTTCCATTATGAAGAAAATAGTTCATAACAAACAAAATTTGTAGACATGAAAGTCAGAGACTATCCTGATGCATTGATTTTCAATAAATTATGACGTTTATTCTACTTGTGCTGGAACGAAAGGGCTAATTAGGCTGCACTAAACAATACAATTAAATTTAAACAGATCCCCGAATGGCCAAATAAACCTTATAAATCTATTCGCAGTAACGAAATGCCGATCACTGCAAGGCTGATTTTTCCAAAGTGTGTCATTATCAAAAGGTTAATCTGTGGATGCCATAAAAAACAATTTTCAAGATTTACCACAAATTTGATATTTCTGGAACCTCCCTCAAACAATTCGAATTTCAAATTTGTTATTATGTTTTTTGCTTCGTTATCGATGTGACCGTTCAATCACTATTCGCTCCAGCTATTTAAAATATTAAATAATTATTATTGTAATACTGAACTTGTAAAAGTGAAATATCCTTACCAAATTTATAATAAGCAATTAGAACAGAAATTGTAAGACTGAACGAGAAGTTAAGGAGGTGGGTCTTGAAGTTTGCAGCTTTGGCCGGCTCTATCTATTACCCATTCAATTTGACAGGTTGCTGATGCAAAATAAAGTTGAGTTTTAATTTTCGTTATGTTTCAACTTTACTGAAAATGATCGAGTATCTCTCGACATAATTTATCGCATAACTGTACCTAAAAATATAAAATCAAGTTTTAAGAACTAAATTAAGTTCATAACAAACTAAATTTGTAGACATGAAAGTCATAGACTATCTTGAAGCGTTGATTTTCAATAAATTATGAAATTTATTCTACTTGTGCTGGAAGGAAAACCCTACTTAGGCTGCATTAAACAATACAATTAAATTGTATGGGGAATACTTTTACTCCGAAAGGCCAAATAAACCTTACAAATGTATTATTCAGTAACGAAATACTGATCACTGCAAGGCTATTTTTTCGCAATGTGTGTCATTATCAAAAGGTTGGTTTAAAACATTTTTCCTCTAAAATATGCACTCCATACATAATCAGCATCAATAGCTAGCGGTTTTCCTACTCTCTGATTTTGTTGTGTTTAACAGTTGTATGTAACATGTTAATGTATGTATTACAACATACATTTGGAATGCCTACAACAGATATTTCACTAAATTTATCTATGTAATTAAGATTCGTGAAATTAGAGAATAATTTTCTAATGTAATATTCCAAAATATTCGATGAAATCGTTAAATTTCTTCAAAATGTTGATTATTTTTTGGGTGGGCTAAAACGAAAGATACGAGATTTATGTCCATTCCAATAAGCGTTCTCATGTTATGTGATATGGTACAGCTACCATTCTAGACTCCCTGTATTACAGTAAATAGTTTAAATTTTAGGTGTGCCTTATAAACATGGGACAAACGGAAATTAAATAAACTTCCAACATAATTAACGATTTTTGATTAAAAAATTAATTTATTTCATCAACATCACAGCGTTTTTGCACAGCAGCTGATAAATTCTCGATGCAATTAAAAATACACACACAACACACATTGTGTGAATAAGATTGAAAAGTTTTCATTTTGAATTGACTTGCTAATTATTTCGTTTTATTTTATACAAGAATTGAGTTTAATTGGTTTCTGTTTGAAATAATCGAAATATGGACACACGTGTATCATGATGATGAATGATATGAGACATAATTATGCATGTTTTCTAAACGCTTAATAAAAATGCCACAGGATAATGATTGATTGTTTACTCTTAATGGATATTTTGACAAAATCAGTTTTGCTCATTTTATCGAAGTTCAACAAACGAAGGAAAGAGAGATCTTTAACCCAAGACCCCCTTTATTGAATTTCATCAATCAATTTATACGCGTTCCTTTCTAACAAATAAATGTAACCTTACATTTTTTCCGGAGAAGAAACGAATTCTATAGATTGTCACACACGTTTTAGATTTAGATTCTGAAAAGCGTAACTAATTTAAAGTTTAAACTAAGTGTTGAATTGGTAACACTTTGTAAAATCCGTTATCACCACTTATTTCGCAAGATTTTCCCTGAACAAAGACCAAATCAACTAAACTAAAATTTAAGCCAGCAATAAGATAACTTCTTAGGGGAAATAGAAAAAGATAGAAAACTATTTTTTCTTATTAACCGTTTGAGTCCCAAAGGGTATTGAAAAAAACACTGTCAAAGAATCCCGAACAGCGCAACCGCGCTTTCTCTAAATGAGTACGAAAAGACCTATTTTTTTTTTAGGTTTTGGAGTTTCAGAGATCCTTTACACCTGTCATCTAAGTTCGGTGATATATTAGTCACTAATGGTTGATTGCTTGACAACTCATCTTTACTCTCGGAATAACAAGGTTTGAGTCTACCAATTGAAATATTAACTTTTCTATCTTTTATTTATAGTTCAAAGAATTTCAAAATTTTAAAAGGACCGGTATAAGGAGATTGAAGTGTTCTTTCAACTGCATCTGTGTGTATAAATCCATGAGAGCAATCTTCTAATTTTTTGCTAATGAAAATCTTCTCTTTTGTATGTCGAGATACTTTAATTGGCTTTATTCCTCGAAATGTTTTTTCAAATTGCTTACAAATTCGGATTGTGGAATTGAACCATTTTGTGGTTCCATGAGTTTACCTGGAACTCTGACGGTACTTCCATATACTAGCGCTGCAGGAGTAGTTTTTAACTCCTCATTAAACGATGTAGGCAAACCTAATAGCACGAGTGGTAATATTTCAGTCCAATCAGGTCTATTATGATACAGAATTGCTACCTTTAATGTCCAGTGCCAACGTTCTATCATCATGGTACGTCTTCTCTCAAATCCTAGTAGCTGCGATAATTCCGCGAAAAGATTTGATTCGAATTGCGTACCCTGATCTGCTATCCAATTCGTATATAATGCGCTTGTCACTGTATTTGCATTAATATCTGGTATAGAAATTGCTTCCGCCCTGCGAGTATACTTATCGATCATAGTCAGGCAGTATTTTTGGTTGTTTGATAACGGTAACGGTCCCACTAAATAAATATGAACCTATGTGAAACGACCTTTGTAACCCCGAAATTTCCTATTGGTGCCTGTATGTGTCCCGCAACTATAATTGTCTTATTGTGCTTTTTACAAAATGTTCACCAGCATTCATGTTCATTTGTTCTAGTATCTACGACGGTTTTTGCTTATGTAGCCGTATCCCGTGTAATAATTTGTTCAGTTTTGTTCGCTCTGATTCGCCTAACTCTCTAAGCACTTCCTGTTTAAAAAATTAATAGGGCTGTTTGCCTTTTTTTTATTATTAAACTGGCAAACTAGTTGTGTAGCCTAGCATTCAATGGACCCACCGGGCATGCGAATATCGTGTGGTCTCTGAAACAATATTTGTTATTCGAAACTGTAGTTCCAGTATCGTAAACCAGATCTCGGGATTTTGTCCGTATAAAGGTTGGGGTGGCTTAAATGCTACATGCGCTACTTCTTTTTGAGCCATAAGATTGGGCATATGCTTAATGGGTTTTACGTCACTATTTACTTCGTCACAAGGTTTACTACAGACCAGCGGACGCTTCCGAAGTGTGGGACACATTTAACTGTGCGCTCAACATCAGTCGTCGCGACCTGATGAGAAGACTGATTTTTTCAAATCATTAGTCTCATCTGTTCGAAACTGATTGTTGTGATTCTTATATATTAGTCATCTATAAGTCAAAAAATTCAAATTTATCCGCGATCCAGCGTTAAAGGAAAGAAAAATGTATGGGGTGGTTGGGAAGTTGATTGTGTATAAGTAGGTGTCGATTATCATAGTCGTTGTCATACAGATTGACGCAAATGGAAGAATTTCCTACGGCTGTGTAATTAATTCGAGAATACTGAAATAGACCAATATACGGAACAATCACAATACACCATTACAATTGATATAAACCAAAGTAAAAATATATAATTGAGGTAGTGGTGTTATGATACTGACTAGTTTTCAAGTGCTGTAATGTGCTGTAAAACTATTAAAGCGAATAAGAGAAACAACTAATTTAAATAGTAGACAACACTATGCGCATTTATTTTGACGTTATGAAAATAAAATAATATATTTTAAGATTTTTTCGGCTTTTCGGACAAAATATCATTTTAATGGACACCCATACAATGTTTACGACAATTTTTGTCGCAGAAAACAACGAGGCCATTTATTAACAATATTTCTACCACAAAAGTAGAAAAAATGCACTCCCCTCCTCCACGTTTTAATCCCAGGGCACTTGTGTACACAAAGATACACAAACCCTTACACAAATCAAAACTCCCTTAGGTGGCAGCTTGGTTTCGTACTGATAAAAAGTTGGTTTACTCATCAGGTTGCAACGACCAAACTGCAAAAATCCAACTCTTGCTTTGTACCGATAATACAAAACAAGAACATATTGATTTAGCGAATTATATATCACTAATTCAGAAACCACAGGAAATTCTCACTATGTATGTGTGTAACAAGCCAACACATATGATTAAGAAGAATTATTAAAGTCGTCCGTGAATTTAATTTGTTTTAAGATTTTTTCGGCTTTTCGGACAAAATATCATTTTACATATACAATGTTTACGCCAATTTTTGTCGCAGAAAACAAAGAGGCCATTTCAACGTACGATAAAACTGAATTTTGTCGAAAAAAAAACTGGATTTTAGCAAAAAAAAACTGAGTTACAATATTCATTCACTACACGAGGGAATTCAGAACTATTAGATCCTGAATTTAAAAGGGGCATGCGAATAGTTTTTAATAAATAACACAATGTTTGTTGATTCATATTTCAATTTCATATATAGTTAGTACAAATAGTTCAAAATTAGGTGACTATAGATAAGAAGGTTAAACAAATTGTAAAATATTTAAATTTTCTGTATCTGATTCATCTTGTTATTTAATTTCCTTAATAATTTTGGGGAATGCTTAATATTTATACAACTTGTCCCATTTTTTGTGAGGTAATCTTTTGTCAGTAAAATTCCAGCTAGCGTATCTTCTTCTAATCTATTTCGAATTTTTTTTATTTAAATTTATTTGGGAAAAAATTCTTTCCACATTAGCTGTTGCTACGGGAACAGATAAAGCTGGCATGATTAGTCTACTGAGCAACGGGAAAGCGTTGGATCCATCACCACGTTTAATATTCAAAATTTCTTCCCAGAATTGTTCAATGGGGTCTGATATTTTGATTTGCATTTGATTGAAGTCAATATTTCTAATTTCGCGCCATTCATCATCAATTTTTTGTAGATCGTTTGAATCTAAGATGTTTGGGAAAAAAGGCATAAATCGACAATGGTTTGTGTTTTTTTTTCTATGACATTTTTAGGAGCAATTGATTCTACCGTTAAACAAAACTCATTATTAAAATCAAATTTTTTCAACATATGATTACATAGTTCGACATAGAACTTTATACAATGACTTTTGAAAATTTTTTCATCTTCAGGTGGAATTTTCTTTTGCCGTAACGTCATAGCTACTTCAGCACCAAAATAGATGTCATCAATTTCTTTTATATGATTCGAAGCTAAATCAATTTAATTAAATGTTATATCAGATATAAACTCATCTCTCACAAAATTAGTAATTATTTTAAGGTATAATCTAATAATTTCCGAACTTAATAAATGAAGTTGCGGTGATTCTTTTTGAAAAATGCGGTTTAATGTGTTTATATCACTTAAAACAAATTTTAAAAATAGAAGATATAATTCAAAATTGGGATTATTTAAAGATTCAAATATTCGATCAGTAGATTCGAATTTTTCCAAATCTTCATGGACAAAAAATAATTTTAAAACATTCAAACGGCTTAAAATTTGATTTACGATCGCTTCTAAAGATAACCATCGCGTCTGTGATGGATGTAGCATTTTGCGAGGTTTATAGTCTAATAATATTTGAAGCTCAGCAAAAAGCTCAATTCTTTTAGGACTATTTTGTATAAAATTATAGATTTCCCTTGCAGTTCCTTCAACAAAATTAGGTAAGAATTTACAAGCATGATTTGCGCACAATGCAAAACTGTGACACGTACATTTAAAAATAATCAAATTTGGTACGTCTTCCTTTATTAAACTAGCTACGGAATGATTGCTTCCGGTCATTACATTAGTCCCATCTGCGCCGAAACCAACTAAATTTTTTTTATAATTGATAGAATTTTGGCTGAATAAATCTACAATTTTTCCATAAATCGAGGAAGCATCGCATGCCTGAACTTTAATCAATGCCAAAAAAAAATCTTGAATTTTATTTAGAAACTTAGTTCGAACAACAATGCTAAGCAGTTTTGTAGTGGATATGTCCGTGGATTCATCTATACATATTGGGAAAGGCTGACTGTTAATTAAATGACATACCTCTTCGAACTGTGTTTGGCCGATTACGTTTTTAACTATTGATGTGCATTTCGTTCTGCCACAACTCATGCTTTGAATTATCGGCGAATCTTTAAAAGCTGACTGTAACATCGGGACCATATGGTCCATGGTAAGGAACGACAAATTATGTTCAGCCACAAAGGCACTCACTTGTATTTCTGCTTGACCAACTTGTGTTGAATGAGTTGTTTGCTGATTAAAGTTAATCGGACGATACAACTTCAATACTTGAGATTTCTCTATGTGTTTTCGCCTTGTAGCATGGATGTGCAAATCTGATGTTCCTGCAAGTGCCCGAAGTTCTTGTTCACATATTTTGCAGTAAGCCAAATTATTTTTGCTTCTAGCGATCCATGGTTTAAGTACATCATCATCCTCCCAGCTTTTGCAGTACTTAGCACTAACTATTCGTTTTCTATATAAAATTTAGCATACTAGTTCAATATAACTTTAAAAGGCCAAATTGTATTATATATAATTACTCTAGGGGCACGCTTTACACTTCTATTTTGGTTTTTCTCAAATGTACCGCCATCGCCAGCACATTCATGCATACTATTACCATCGCAAATTTCATCCATACGTGAATTATCGTTTATGCTCACCGCGCGAACATTAGGATCGATTTCGGATCTCTATAAAATAACAAATATTGTTTGCAAATTGCTATCGATATAAAATTGAAAATGTCAAATTTGAAGCACTCACTGTAGTGTTACAAATCGCACTCGTATTTAGGGTTTTTTGACCGCTATCGTCACCTAAAACAATCTTGTTAGGAATGTCTACTAAATTTGATTCACATATTATAGGTACTCGCACATGATCATGTGTACTATTGTCAGCTAAAATTTCATCCATAGACGAGTAGTTGCTTGTAGTCATCCTGTGGGCTTTTGAATCAGTTTTGCATCGCTACATAAAATACTCATTTTAGTGTGTAATCGCTAATCGCTGGAACTTATAAATACAATTTGAAATACTTACTCTAGGGGCATAATTTTTTTTAGTAATTTTAGGATTTCACACTGCCAGTGCCACATCTACCGTATCAACCGTAATTTTTTTTCGCTTAGCGTCAAAAATATTATTTTCATCGTGTAATTCGTTCGAATTTTTATTTAAAAACAGAAAATAAATTAATTAAAGAAATAATGTTAATATATTAATAATATATTAATTATTATAATATATTAATATTAATAAATTAATACCAACCAAGTTTTTTGAAATATTTTTCCATTTTTGCACGGTGAACCACAGAAAATTAAGAATACAACGATACACATTCACTAAACACGATAAATATGGCTGCCGTCATTCCATCAAATAAAAACATTGTTTCGTTATTTCTTATATGATTTTTTTACAAAAACGTATGTTCAAGTTTTATGAATTTGAATCCAATTCGAATTCGAAGTTGATATATGAATTGAAGTACTTCCTAATTCAAAATTAAACGAAACTTTAATGCCCTATGAGCATTGGATTTAATTTTAGTGTAGAATATAGCATTGTATTTAGAATAAATATATTTTATAAATGAATTGATTGAAATGATGCAAAAGACTTTTATTATTAAGAAAAAAATTTGTAATTGGGTGCTGGATCTAAAAAAACTGAATTTTAAGAAATAAATTGAATTATTTGATGGAAAACTGAGCAATCATCAAAAAAACTGGGAAATCCAGTTTTAACTCGGAATATGGCAACACTGAGCGTGCGCTGCAATATTTTGTTTTGAAATATGTTTGTACTATACACATACACTCAAAATCACATTACTAATAAATGACTATACTTCAAAAAAAAAAAAATTAAAGTTGATTTATTTTTTATAGATTTGCCCAATTTAAACTGGTGCAAAAGAAAGCTATATCATTTGTTGCTGAATTTATTTTTATTTTTTGTTTATATGTTGTATACACTCTTTCTTTTATGTGATTTGTACTAGCATTACTTGTCCTATTCTATTTTCATTTTTAATCACAAGAACCATTTGAAAAATTAGTCAGTGTCATAACACCATAAAGTATTTAATTAAAAATATAAAACAATCATTTTATATGGCTTTGTAACGCTTTAATGTAATTTCTGTTCAAATATTTGTTTTTCAGCATACTGAGGTAAAAACCTAGGGTTAAATTTTTCGAAAACAAAATTATATTGGGAATAATTTTCCCTCCCAATTTAGATATGGAAAAATTTTCCCAATTTATAATTATTTACATCAAACTTTTCTCCTTAGTAGGCCGGAAAAAAATATTTCAACACACATAAATTCTTTCTTCAGTTCCCTATTGACGGGGAATTACCAGAATAGTGCCACGGGTTATATATGGCGAATGGCTAAATTTTTATATATTTGTGTTCCAGAAACCACTACACTATAGGGTCTTTATGTCCATGACTATATTTTTAGTAAATTCAAGGTGCGTACGCAGTTTGAATTCCCTTGTCATTAACAGGGTTAAGTAAAACAAAAACCATCCCATGGCATACGTTGTATGGCAAAATTCCAATCCAATGTAACCCTCTACGTAAACGTAACGTTCATCTTGGTCCATTCGAGATGCACACACAGTTTGAAAAACATTTTTGGTATTGGGGTTAAATAGGAAAAAAATCATCCTAGGTCGTTTGTTGAACGACAAAATTTCAATAATTTTCCGTTCCAGAAACCACTATAGTCTCTTGGCCATAGATGAGATTAATAATTTTTAAGAGCGTTATTTCATTGTATGACCTACGATGGTTTTTGTCTTATTGCCAAGAAAATTTCTTCAAATTGTGTGTACATCTTGACTGGACTAAGGGTGGACATGATCTAAAAATATTAGTCTCATCTACGGCCAAAAGCCTATACTTAGTGGTTTCTGGAACGGAATTATTGAAATTTTTAATCATTCGAATGACCTGGGGTGGTTAAATAAATCAAGCATGGTCTAAGTGGTTTCTATGTAGAATAGAAATATTGAATTTTTGTTATTCAACTTTGGCGTAGGGCGATTTTTGATATGAAAACTTTACAATTCTATTTTTTTCATATTTGTGTAAGTGGATTTTGTTGATGGCTATCATTTACTTTGGATATTTTAATTATTCAATTTTAAATGTGAATCAAATTTTCAATATCGATGATACCGATTTAACTTTTCAGTGTGGCTTTCAATTATTTTGTTTTGTGTTTCAATATCGCATTAGTTGACATATGCAGTAAACCAGTGCAGTAATTGTAATAAAATATACCATTTTTAAATTATTTAAACATTTTTTATTGTTAAACAAGTTATTTTAAGCTTAAATTTTCGATGAACTTTTGTAACAGAAGTCATATCCAGTTTCGATCTGATAAGATCATTAAAAAATTCAATCATCTCATCAGGCTATCAGGCGACCTACGTAACGATTACATTTTGTATTCTATATATGTAGAGCAACCATGTAATCGTAACTCTAGTGAATTATATGAACCTCACTAAATTTAATTCTTCCAAACTTTTCATCTCATTCACACTGGTTTCAATTCCAGTGCAAGTAATTTTTAAATAATTTTACTGAATTAATTAATTAATACATAGCGATATCGAACAAATCGGCCCCAACTAATGTGTTTCATCAAGTAACGCGAAATATATTAGAAACGTCGAACAATTATTATACAGGGTGTCCCCGATTGGGATGCTAATCCGTTAAGGGGTGATTCCTTGGTTCATTTCATGAAAAAAAACCGTATGGTAGGGGGACGGGGGGGGGGGGGGCAATTTTTGATAGCCTTTGAGATACAGGGTGGTTAAAAAATTTAGTTCGGGAAAAAATTACAAGCGAATATTAAACTGTAACTTACAAAATATTTATCGAACGGCAACCAACAAAGCCTCATTTGACGGACTATCTTGCATCCATTTAAGAGCTATGTCGTTTTAAACTTAAAAAAAAAATAAAAAAAAATGATTTTTTTTTATAAAATTGAGTTTTTCTCAAAAAAAATCCTCTAATAACTTTTTTTTTGTTTAACCTAATTTTAATCCGTTATGATCTCCTTTACAATCCCTCAATCCGTTATTTGTACCTACGTGCTATAGTTTTTTATTTATGAGATGAAGAATGAAAATACTACACACAAATATTAAACTGTACTTCCCAAAATATTTATTTAAAACTATATTGTTTTTATAAAAACCGTATTTTCTCAACAAAAAAAAACAATTAAAATGTTTTTAAAATTAATTTTAATTCAGTGCGACCTTCTCTACAACGTCCAATACAAGGTTCGGCTCGAGAATAAAATAACTACATAAATTTATAAAAGATGCTCAAAATGTTCTCCTTATGACTGAATGCAGGCTAATCTTCGTTTAAGTATACATTTCGTTATTTCAATTCTTGGTAATTCTTCCCTAATCTGCTGAGCCGCTGTGTGTATTCTTTGAATTACATCAAGGTGAGGTTATCAAGATGATGGAAGTTGGGTTTCGAACTAATGAAACATTGAATTTTTTGTATTAAAAAATTCGGTCGTCTCATCAGACTGCAGTGACCAAACTACAAAAATATTGAAAATACTTTGAACTTTCATACAAAGTATAATCACAATTCATTTCTCTGTCATTTATTAGTTCTCACACAAAATTATTTGTTAAAAATATATTTTTTAAATTTTTTGCAATTTTAGTTTTTTTATTTCAACATGTTTACAAGTGGTAGGACAATTCGATCTCAAAAATTGTATCTCCGGGTAGAAAACCGGAACCATGAAGAAAAGGTGGTATATGTGCATAAAGAGACTATAAATAAATATTCTTTAAAACCTATTATAATAATTGACGGCAACTCAAATAATTCATTTGTATGTGAGGTATTATCTAACGAAAATTGTGAAAAGGATATCATACAAATGAATTGGGTTACACGAAAAAGTCTTCTTGTAAAAGAGAATGATATTGTATACGTTAGATCGTGCCCATTAATTAAATTTCATATAGAAATCGCATGTATGCGTTAAATACAATAAAATTCGAGGTTACCAAGGGGTTGGCAATTGCGTAGCGAATCATTAAAATTCGCTAAGGCATTGTGATTATACTTTGTATGAAAGTTCAAAGTATTTTCAATAATTTTGTAGTTTGGTCACTGCAGTCTGATGAGACGACCGAATTTTTTAATACAAAAAATTCAATGTTTCATTAGTTCGAAACCAAACTTCCATCATCTTGATAACCTCACCTTGATGTAAAAATACTATCTGGCTATCAATCCAGAATAACCCAAAAAAAATCTTTGAATTAGTTCTTCATTTGTTTCAATCGCTTTGGTGTATATAAGTGCCTTCATCGTGCCCATACATAAAAATCTAAGACAGTTAGATCGGGCGATCTTGCAGGCCAACGAATTGGACCATTCCTTTCAATCCAATTATTTGGATAATTTTCGTTTAAAAAATTACTAACAATTATACCGCAGTGACTAGGTGCACCATCATGTTGATATGTATGCAACAATCTGCTTTCAAGAGGAACATCATCAAGGAGGAGTAGTAAATCGTTTTGTAAAAATTGTAAATAGCGTTCGCTCTATAATGTCGATGGTAATATGAATGGTCCAATTAAATTATCGTCAATCGCACCAGCCCATACGATTACACTGAAGCGATTCTGAAATGACGTATGTTTTTCGAATGTGGATTTTCAGTAGCCCACGTGTGTAGATTGTGAAAGTTTGTCATGCCGTCTCTTGAGAATTTAGATTCATCCGTCCAATGAATACGTTTCACAGACCTATCATCGTCAAAATTCTTTTCAATCAACCAATTACAAAATTTGAATCTTTTATTGTGGTCTATCGGTAATAGTTCATGGACGGATATGGATGAAGTTCCTCCTTCTGCAATACTTCATGAATTCTGTGGCGAGAGACGTTCAATTGTAAGGAGAGCCTCCGTAAGCTGATAACTGGATTTGCTGTTACATTTCTTATTATTTCATCATCGACATCCAAATGGTTTGATGAGACTGCATGGGGCTCCGCCCGCATATTTGAACTTGTTATTATATCTGGCAGTCTTCTATGAGTATTTGTGAATACTCTCGCGTCCGGAACGCGACGCGTTGGGAATCTTTGCTGATATTCAGCGCGAGTTCTTGATGCGTTACCATTGAAAAATCCATATACAAAATGGATATCCACATACTCCTCACCCGAGGACTGTGTCATTGTGATATTAGTTTTATTAAATTAATTGTATTTTCTGGTTCAAAGCAATGACAAAACACTATAGATTGTTTCTCAAAACTAATGAAAATATTTAATTTTTGTTTTTCAACATTTAAACAAATGAATTGATAATCGTCGCCTATTATTTTACTGATGAAAAAAAATTGTTGCAATTTTTACACTACAATATCTCTTAAATAAATTGAGAATAAACAGATAATATTGGTTTGTAGTGTTTCATTCTTCATCTCATAAGTAAAAAACTATAGGGCGCGGGTATTTTTTTGAGAAAAACTCAATTTTATAAAAAAAATAAATAATTTTTAAAAATTTTTTTTTAAACTTTAAAACGTCATAGCTCTTAAATGGATACAGATGCAAGATAGCCAATAAGATCTTAAATATAGCCTATTCAATTGTCCGTCAAATGAGGCTGTGTTGGTTGCCGTCCGATAAATATTTTGTAATTTACAGTTTAATTTTCGCATGTATTTTTTACCCGAACCAAATTTTTTAAACACCCTCTATCTCAACGGATATCAAAAATTGACCCCTCCCCCCCCCATTTTCATGAGATGAAAAGTTTGTAAGAATAAAATTTATTGAGTTGTCATATAATTCACTAGAAGTACGATTACACGGTTGCTCTACATATATAGAACACAAAATGTAATCGTTACGTAGAAATATTCAGTCGCCATGGCCTGATGAGATGATTGAACTTTTTCATTATATAATCGGTTCGAAACTGGATATTACTTCTGTTATAAAACTTCATCAGAAATTTAAGTATAAAATATACCCTGATTTTTGGCACAGGTGTCCACTGTTAGTGTCACAACTCAAATTTATTGCCTCGTAGTATGACAAATTATATAAACAGGGACCGCATTTTGAAGTTTGCTTCCGATATATTATATTTTCCAACTGCTACTATAGTACCTTCAATATTAAGTAAATCTTTCGTTTAAAAGATTAACAGAATAAGTCCAAGTACACTACACCTTGTTGCATACCTGCTGTTTTTTTAGGTCAGAGTGGTCGTTTTCAAGTTGACTCGAAAGTGTCGATCTGTGATGCAGCGTTTAAGAATTTTATAAAATTGCTTAGCTAGGTTTCAATGCAGTTAAATTTCGTGGTCGTCGAAAGCTCGAGCTTCATCTAAGAAAATACTGGAGCATATCTTATTAAATGCAACCTCAATGATATCCGTTATTGTGGGAAGTTGTTCAATTGTATATTAATTTTCTCTAACCGAAATTGGAGTGATTGATTGATTGATTAGAATGTACGGCCAAGACTAAGCAAGGATCCCGGATACGCCGGGCCTACCGTACACCCCTTTTACATATAACAAGATGGAGGGATAGGAAAGGTTGTTAGGTATGATAGACTTGACCCGGTTACAGACACCTAAGTAGTCAATAGTTAGTAAAGCACAAGACGGCACAATTATTTTTGTTTTTCGGGATATAAATAATCAGCAATCAACATCCTAAAAAGTAACTGATTAATTAGTAAATGTCCTGAAAAAAATTTCATTATTATGAGTGATTAAATTTTATTTAATACCATTTCCCTCCGCCATCCCCTCCCCCAAAAAAAAAAAAAAAATTAAGCAGTCAATGTCGCGACGCCGGGCCCGCCACAGCCACACATCTTTATTATAGCATCTTAAAATTTGATAATCAATAATGTTGGCATCTTAATGGTAAATTTCCTGAAATAAAATGACTTTAACGCGTTTTATTTTAGCGAGGTATCCCCAGTAGGCCTAATCCTCAAATTGTATTTACAAAAAAAAAAATATTCAATTTAAGCAACACCAAATATATAAAATAATAAGTAAAAAAATAAATAATTAATTCACTAGTAAATAAAATAATTATAATTATTATTTTTCAGAGTTAGATAAATTGCACTTTTCGGGCCTTTAGTCTAGAAAATTCTTCTATTAGATCGTCATATTCTAATGTTTCTACTAATCCTTTTTCTATTGCTAATATAGACAACCCTACCAATCTATCTTGAGTCATTGTACTTCGAAGATAATTCTTTATAACCAAAGGGTTACA
Organism: Nephrotoma appendiculata; assembly: GCA_947310385.1. NCBI lineage: Eukaryota > Metazoa > Arthropoda > Insecta > Diptera > Tipulidae > Nephrotoma > Nephrotoma appendiculata. Next base: position 242,585,230 of record OX371223.1, on the reverse strand, counting down.
AAACCAACCACACCAACTTACTTCAGCAATCAATCAAACAAGAATATATCATAGTAGGCATGAATGTAATCCTATAACAATGGGCGCTTTCAGCGCACCCAACGGTTGGCAACATGTTGAGTAAAATCGCGGCCAACGCTATAAAAATGTTTAGCACTATGAAATTTTTAAATCAAATTGGCGATGATTTTACTAATCATGATAGGGGACCTGAAAGCGCCCAATGCCAATGCCAAAACAAAATAATGTGTTTATTTTAGTATACTTTATTTATGAATACGAAAACAGGCAAATGTTTTTAATGTTTCTTCTTTCTGCAATTTCGCACTGGATACAAATGCAACACATAAAAAATATCGTCTACTATTATACAATGCGATTCATTAATATTTGTGATCCCATTTCTGTTTGTTTTCTTTTTAATTTAACATTAATTTTCATTATTATTAAAATTATTCTTAAAACTGATTTAAATAAAAGCAACGAAAATAGTAAAAATATTTGTTTAAAATTGTTCCAATTTTATATGGAAAACAGAAATGGGAACTAAATTTTCCCCCTATCTCAAATAGTAACGAATCGCATTGTAGCTGTGCAAAGTTTTATCATATAGAAAGTACATAAGAGTAATTATTCCAGTACAATAAATTGTCATATGAAATTTAAAATCGAAATATTTGAGTTAATTTTGCGGCTATCGAACTGAAATAGGACGAACATATATACTTCAATATAGATCTTTCCTTTTTTCTCATTTTTCTAAAATCAAAACAACACACAACCACAAAAAAATCGAAACATTGTATATTTTCTATTTAGGCATACATATGTGTGTGTAGAAAATCAAAACAAAATTCGAATAAATTTTTTAAAGCTATTGTAGTTGTATTGTTAACGTGTTGCAACGTTGACGTAACCCAGTGCACCTAGAATACTACAGGCCACACTGCTTGCTATGTCATTAAATTTATGTCTACAGTTTATTCTTTGAACTGTAGACGGCAGTCATGTTCATAAAAAGAAAAAACGAAAACAAACACAAAAAAAAAATTATACGAGTGCTAAAAGTAAGGTTATGTCTTCTTGTAAATTATACGAAATGTGTACACATTTTATACGTGTTTACATATTTAACACAATTTAGAATGCATAACTTTATAATAATATTATGAATTAATACTTTTACCAATAGCTTTTTATTCAATTTTAAAACATATTATTAAAATATTTTTCTTGTTGTTTGTTTACAATTTTTTTCGTATCAATATGACAGCAAACACAAAAAAAAATCAAAACAATCTTTTTAATTTTAGTGCTGCCTATAATAGCCAAAGAGAGAACTGTCGACATAAATTGACGTCATATAGCAAAATTTTTAAAGCAGTGTGGCCTGTAGTATTCTAGGTGCACTGCGTAACCACATCAATATAAAGAACAGAATCAAAACCGAACACAATTATATTCTATAAGCCGTACTGTTGCGATACGCATGTAATTTTTCACTTCTGTTTAATTGTATTGTGCGTATACGAACATGAAATTGTATTCTCTATTTATTCGAAGTTGTACGTATGTTTCGGAAATACATTTCTGTAAAAAAATGTTTAACGGGAAAAAAAGAAAAAACAAAAACTAGTGGGTGTGTTTTGTTTGTTATTATATATGTAATTCAAAAGTGCATTTCGATCACGATGTTTTTTTTTAATTTCTATTTTTTATTATTGTTTTAGTCTTTTTATGCGTGAATGAGGCGTGGCTACACATATTTGATCTTTAAATCTATTTTGTTCTTTGTTGTTTACGATAAATCTAGAACCAATGTGTCATATTCGATTTCTATTGGTTGTATACAAATACTATCAAATAGAAGTTAAAAATTGACCCCAATACTATCAAATAGGAGTTAAAAAGTGCAATTATCCGCGTGTATAGCCGATTATTGTACGGCTTATAGAATATAATTGTGTTCGGTTTTGACAGAATACAAAATGCCATACATTTAAAACACTTAAATACTGAGGACGATATGTACAAATAGCAAATCAGGATCATATACACATACATTCAAAATGATCGACATGCGTACATTTCCATTTTAATGTTTTGTGGAATATAAAAGAAACAGCGAGGAACTATATTACACAAAATTTACAATAAATACAAACACATACATGCAAATAAAAATAAGGGATGATCAAATTAGAATTTAGAAAATGTAAATCTTATTATCTTTTGTTTTACTTGATTGAATGAATGAAGGAGTACAAGAAATAATGCACATGTATATTTATGTTTTTCATGTGTATGTGTAGTGTATTAACTGTAATTTCTTTTTCCAGAAGAAGGGCAAATAAAGAGCATTTAAAAAACATACATTTTGAATATTCATAATTAGCAGGGAGAAAAACTTTTCGAAACAAAATTTAACAGTTAAAAGGATTAAGTTATTTAAAAACTGTTTTATGAATAGATTTTATGAAGTAGTTAAATAGTTGAATGAGCAATATTATTTTTGATTACATATTACTTTAGTACACCTCGAATAATGTTTAATCAAACTATTTATCCTATAATCTGACTAATCCGAGTTCTCGAATATCCCTAAATTTATAACGAGTATTACTGAGAAAACAAAGGTCTTACTAATTGCGCATATACATATTTAATTTAAGATTCACTCGGTAAAATTTATTATTCTATCGTTATTGATCGATCCTAAATAATGAATATTATTTTTGTTTTCTGTCGTGTTTATTAATCTTCCGTGATTAATAATGGAGAATTAGCTATGTACGAGGATTTATGAGTAATTTATAAACGAATATTTCAGCTCCCAGTGAAAATCTCAGTGCGCTGGCGGCTGGATATTCCGTTTGTGCCTTTCCACATAAGTACTGAGCAAATAGTACATTTTTCGAAAAATTATTTCGTGCTGTATACTATATTGTATGTGCTAGGGAATTGAATGTATGAATTCGAAGTAGATAACGGTACTCAGCAAATCAATTTTCCGTTGGAAACAATTTCCTGAAGGAATTGACACCATTTAGAAATATAGGAAAACTTGGGAAAACCGGTACACTACGTATGTTTAGGATTCAGAAAAACTCAGTCCTAAAGTGCCTGTGTCACTAGGTTTCAGAGATGTGAATTCTAAGGTTGTTTAGCCGATTGTGCAACAAATTTCTCTCTGTTCGTTAAGGATATTTTGGTTAAGAAATATTGATTTTTGAATTTCGTGAGATTCTAAGGTATCTAAACGTCTGCCTTTGGGTTGTATTGTAATATGTCTAAATTGTTCAAGCTAGCTGTATGATTTTCTGAAGTTAAATGGTTATGGAAAGTTGACTGATTGCAACCAGATAAATGTTCTTTAGCTTTCACTCCAAAATTGCGCCCAGTCTGACCAATATAAGAGAAACTAGAATCATTGCAATTGACTCTATAAACACCAGACTTGGAAAGGCAATCAACTCTAGGTTTATTGTTAAAAATCATTTTCTTTATTGTGTTATTATTATAAAAAGCAAAACTAATATTGATATAATTGGACACGATGTTGCTAATCCGTTGGCTCGTTTTTCCTATATACTCTAAACGACGCCAATTTTCCTGCGTTGGACTATCCGGTGGATGAATTCCCGTTAGAGTTTTACGCTTTAGCTTTTTATTTAATTACTTTAATATAGTCCGAGTTGCATATCCATTATTCGTTGCTATTTGTAAAATTATATTAAGCTCAGTGTTGTAATTTGAATTTGTCAAAGCGATGTTTATTTGTCTATCTATGAGTGAGTGGAAAGCTGACATTTTAATATTATGGGGATGGTTTGAAGAACTAGGGATAACAGCGTCTGTATACGTGGGTTTTCGATAGATTTTGAAGTCTAAAGAAGAATTAATTCTGGTTATTGTTATATCTAGAAAATTAATACATTTATTTTCTTCTTTTTCCAACGTAAAATCAATGGTGGGATATTGAGAATTTAACCAAATAAGGAAAGAGTCTAACACTGCATCCCCAATGAAATTCCTTTAACTTTTTCCTTACAGAAAAGTATGAAAAAAATTTTGAGAAAAAAACATTTTTTTTTTGTTAGGTTGGTGATTTCCTTATGAAAAATGTTATCAAACTTTTAACTTTTTCCTTATGAGACATACAATGAAGTAAACCGCATTTGCAAAATTGGTTGTTGTTGTTGTTTTTCTGCTTGTCACAAATTAAAAAATATTGAATGCATATTTGTATTTTAACAATTAGTGTTGTATTTTGTGTCCTGTGAAAAAGTAATAAATAATATATAATATAATAATATAAAATAACAGGTAAACAAAAAATAATTTTGTAAAATGAAGTTAGCTTTACTTTGACTTTTCCCTATTCATTGGGTATGCTCTTCATAAGGAAAAAGTTAAAGGAAAAAGTTAAAGGAAAAAGTTTTTTGCATTGGGGATGCGCTGTAACAGTCTATCAGTTCCATTCCATAGACATAATATGTCATCAACATATCTATATCAAAAGATTATATGACGAAAATAAGGATTGTTATTTGATATGATCATTTGTTCGAAGAAATTCATGAAAATTTCAGCCAACAAAGGTGACAAAGGAGAGCCCATGGGTAGACCATCAGCGAATTTGAAATATATATTATCAAAACAAAAATAATTTTGTTTAATACAAGTCTCAAAAACTAACTTCAGTTCACGACGTAAGCTCTCATCTACAACATCCCTATCTAAGTAATTATAAACTATTTGGGACAAAGTATTAATTGGAATAGAAGTGAAAAGACTGGCAACGTCAAATGAAACTAGTTTTGAATGTAACGGAATGTCGACGTCTTGAATTTTGTTAATCAACTCTACCGAGTTCTTAACCGAGTAAACCGAAAAGAAATTAGTATGACAATTGAAAAAATTTATGAAACCCTTACATAGCTTGTAGGAGGGAGCATTGCAACACGCGACTATTGGCCTAATCGGAATACCTTCCTTATAGATTTTTGGTAAACCATAAAGAATCGGGGCAGATGGATTCATGACACAATACTTTTGTCCAGTTCCATCAAATAACTTCTGGCATTGGTTGATACACTTACTAACCGAAGTCTTAAAAGACCTAGTTGAATCCCTGCCAAGTACTATTGCTTTGTTTTCTGTAATAAAATCAGAAATATTAGGATATGCAATGCCGACGGAATTCCATTTACATTCGCGTTCTAAAACCACACTGCTTCTATGGAAAGAACCATGTGTATCACGCGGAAATTCGTACTCCCCGCCAAAGAAAAGTGACACAAAAATTCCGATGTCGGTGTGAATTCCAACTAAAAAGAGAAAAAAACCACAGAAACAAAAAGCACGTGTTTGTATATATTTTCCAATTGGAATAAATAATAATTCTTATTTGAAATAAAACAAAATTTTCCATTTATAATAAAATAAATATTAACTTTTTATTAGCACAAAAATACACAATTAAAATTTATAACACAAATTTTATAAATTAAATTTTAAGCACGTTCGCCACGTTCACCATACGTCTTGTTTGTTCACCATACGCGCATCCAATTGAACATCCCAACAAGCACAACCGATCTTGAAAAAAAAAATGCATTGAAAATTTGCAACGTAAATGTATTTCGCGACGACGCCTTTATGAGACAGATTTCTATTACCTTTATAGTCCAAATTTGTACATCGCGATCACTAAATAACTTAATAATTATTATTTTATACTTAAATTTAAAACTATTTACTTTAACAAATAGAAAAACATTATAATGAAACACAACACTTTAAAGAAAAACAAATCTAATTATGCAGTGCAACCGTGCACGTCGACTTGTCAGAAGAAACTGAAAATAAAAGATACAATCGAAACTTATAAAACGAAAATAATATTACCGCGAAACAGAAAGAGAAAGACAATTATTTTTCTCCAAAAACGATATTTTTGTGTCTTTGATATTTTGTAGTACGGAATTTAGTACGACCTTTGAGCAGTTTTTTCCACACAGTGGAAAAATTGCATACTGGGTAGTTACAGAAAAACCCAAGAAATAATTTTTGCCTGTATGTGCATATCCACACTAGGGTAACGTTGAATCCCGTAACTTATCCGTTTGTTTCCCCTTTACCAATAAAACTGGTTTTTTGCGTCGCAAAAACATTGGTTTTATAGATAAAGGGGAAACGAACGAAGAAGTTACCGGATTCAAGTTACCCTAATGTGGATATGCACTATGGTATGTATGGATGACTTCTTAATACGGGGAAAGTAATTTCGACGACTCGTATTGTTTTTAAATAGAATTTTTTTTTGCATTCGAGTAAATGAACTCTACAGAACGATATTACATAATATGTAATTAAAATTTATTGGTTTTCTTGGTCAATATGATCTACGCCCTTGCGCCTTTGGGTTTATCGCCCGGTGCAAATGCGCATTGTGCTCATATGACAGGACCGGCCCTGGTTAGAGATTCCTTATTTTGTACGATATAATTAAATTATTCTTGAATAGAATAAATGTAATGTAATGATTATTATAACTAAATTAATTATAATTTGATTATCGTAAAACAAATAAAATAAAATAAATCGAATTCAAATATTGTAGTATCAAACGGATGGATCTCTTCAACGGATAACCTTACCATCCCTAATAAACCAATATGTTTATTAATAAAAATAAAAATGAAACAAAAACATCTGGTTTCAAAAATAGCTAATCTGGAATCTGTAAGATGACAGAATTAGTAATAAGTAGCTATTAGAAAATAATCTAATTAAAGAAGTGCCACGATCCCAAAAATACAAAAAAACATCTAAGTATGTATAGTACATCAATATTTGTCTGAATATAAATTCTATTGTGTAGCCTCCAAGATAAAAATAAGTCAACCCATAAAGTTTCCCTCCACCTACACTTCAATGTTACATATAACCATAGTCATATTAAAATAATATTAGAAAACCAATTGTCGTGAGACAAATTAAATCTTAAATATACAATTAAATTAAATTAAAGTAAGAAAAATTACAATTAAATTGTAATTACAATTCGACCTATAATTAAAAATTTGTTATCTGGTTAATAGTGGAAATTTATTATATTCCTAGCGACGGAAATTGTCACTTCAATGCAGTTCTTGAAACAAACTAACTTCGATCTGAAACCAAAAATGGCGGTTAACAAACATGATCAATTTGGAAGCTTTACACCCAGTAAAACCTATTGAAAGAACTTATAAGGAAGGAAATTCTTAATTACAAAATATATATCTAAACCAACTCAACCCAGGATTAAAACGTTTATGTGCAAATTATAATTTATTAATTTCTAACAATAAAACTCAGTATTGATAACTGTCCGATCAGGAAACTATAAATAAAATACAGTATTAATGTTCATTATCTCAGACGGCTCAAGAACCTTAAAAGATTTAGAAATTTTAACACTTTAAAATGTATTATTATTAGTAAGTCAAAATACGACCAAGTAGAAGCCGGACAAAATACACGGCTTGCACGTATGCAGGCCCAAATTGCACGAATGCAGACCCCCCCCATCCACATCTCGCCCATGTGACGGAGAAACAAACCCTCCAGTCACTCGAGCACAAACTCCGCCCATCCATCCCCCATTCTCATAAAGTACCCCTTACCCTCAAGCAAATCTTCACTCAGAACTTCACCATTCTCCGCTACGACGTGCCTAATCCGATGACTACCGTACAATAGAGAAGAAAAACGAACGAAATTACCACTCTTCATACGATATCTCTAACCGAAATTGGAGTGGTGGAATTAAACATCTTTCTATTATTATAGGATTCAGCCTCTTTAGCAATAGTTTTTCAAATATTTTTGATATGATGGGAAGTAGTGATATCGGTCTAAAAGATTTTTGTAGTTTGCTGATTTACTTGGTTTAGGAATCATATAATTACTTCTGCCACCTTCCATTGACGTGTAACATATTTCAGCCCGAAGGCGTCACAAAGGTCACATGTCTTATGTTAGAAGTAGTCGCTAGAAAGCCTTTTTATCGAAAATTGTATAGCTTTCTGGACTTCGTACCCTAACTTTTGGTTTCTGCAGTGTGTACTAAACTGAATATTCTGATTTAGTTAATATACTATCCTCGATCGATATTGTAATTTGTGACGCATTTGGGGAACTTCTATACCAGCTGCAAGGTCGTTGAGCAGGAGTTAACTTATTCATTTTCGTTCCTCTTGTTTGATGTTACCATTCACCAAAGTGCGCGATATTTCCCACTTCTGAAACTAGGAATGTTGAACATTTGGTGGTATTACTATTGGACCCAGCGGAAGCAGCCACTCAATCTCTCTTACGTATGACAGTGGATGTGTCTAACATAATAAATCATATAGCAGCTAAACATCGGAATTTATACCAATGATCTTAATTTATTTAAACATTTTAAAGACCACACACAATTTATTGGCCATCATTCTTAATTGAATATTGCCTTTTCAAAACGAATTGTATAACATCATGCTAAACTAATTTAGCTATTAACTCACGTGATGATAGAATTATTAATAATTTCCGTTTAACTATGTTGTAGACGTTTTAGTATTTATCGTTAAGTTACTACCGATAATAAATTAAAAATACATTACATATGTACGAGTATGTTCAACGCACCATTTGATTTAAATACACACGGAACATATGTTCGCGAATTATTGTGTATTTTCAAATTTTTAAATGCCAAAATTATTATTCGCTTATATCATAAAATTATAATCAGCGCAACACGCGTCAAAAAACGATAAATTCCGATTTAACAAAAAATAATAATAACAATAATTTTTTGTAATGGTTAGCAGATTTTATTTTTGGGATTTTACCACTGTACGTTGGTATTTTATTGGCAATGAAATTACAATTCTATTAAAACTAAATTCTATTGCTCTTCTATCATACATAATTTTAATTTTTTGGCACACAAAATAAATTGTTGCACAAGCGGCGGAATAATCGCTTGGCATGGGATAATAACTCCGGTGATTACTACTATCGTCACTGTATTTTTTAAATAGTTGCAGGTCAAATATATGTTTGTCATTTTATCGCTTTTCTATCGCTAAATGTCGTAAAATAAAATAGATCGACGCTGCTTGGTGACGTTTCTGGATCAATTGTAACAAACACTTTATCTGTAAGCTCGAAAATTCAGTATTCGCATTACAAACTACTTTTTATTTAATATTTTAATAAGTTTCTAGACTATTCGATTGTCAAGATTGTTGTTGGCGAGCTTTGTTAGAATTAACAATCGTTTCAGCCACGTTTCAGAATTTCGTGGTAAATTGTTATCAACGATAATGACCACATTGCCCTTTTCAATCGGTTTTACAGGTATGAGCCATTTCCTTCGCTTCCTCAGAGTGGGTTAATAATCGGTTAACCATCGCTTCCAAAATACGTTCGCTAAATGTTGTGGCTTCCGCCAGTTCCTTCTGAGTATCAGGTCCTTATCATTGAATTCACCTGGGGGTTTTGTACCGCTTTATGATCCCAGCAAAAAATGGTTTGGTGTAAGGGCTTCAGAATCAGCACCCGCAATGGAAACGAATATTAGCGGACGAGAATTGATAATGTTTTCAATCTCTATTAACAAGTTTCGAAGCAATTCCTCACCTGGGTTACGCTATATGGTATAAGATAAGATAGGATATTCTTGATTGAGCGCACCAGACGTTTCCAGTTGATATGTGGTGACGCGGGCGGATTAAACAGCTAGCTGGATTCCGGGGTTGTAAATTCTGCATGAAGTTGACTCTGATCAATTTCAGTTAATGCGCGACGAATACACATTATGCATGAATCAGTAGTTAAACTATGTGCTGCTTCAATATGAACAGCCCGCGTCGTCAAGCAAGTAAACAGGATTTCCCACCTCTTCTCGAAACACTCATCGGCCCAAAGTAGTCTATGCCGACATAAAATAACGGTCGAGTGAAGGATGCAATCCGAGCTGTCGGTAATTCCGTCATGTGTGACACTCGAGGGAGGGTGTTCTGGTTCTTACATCACTGACATGAAGATCGTACTCTTTACAATAACTGTCTTACGTCCGGAATTACGTATTGCGACGGAGTTCGTTAACAACAGTTTCAAGGTTATTGTGGTTGCATTTTTGATGGTATGGCATGACTAACAAAAAATTACCCTATGACCTTTCGGCAGCCATTGTGGTCACTTTTGATCACCATATTGGTCGCTTTTGATTTATACCTGCATCTTTCGTATGCTTGAACAAGCTTGGTTTGAATGATAGGGCCTACGGTTACGGCAGTATTATGGACTCCGCATCTTAGGTTAGTTACATACCTATATATAAATGGCACACGAAGAAGGCGTTGTCAGCTGGAAATTCACTCCACCTTGATTTCCGATGGTTAATATTTGACCGTATGCATCTAGTGAGTACGCCGTTCCTATATGGGTGCTTCGTAAACGACTTGGAGTTAGTGAGGCCACCATGGGTAAGCTAGTCGAAGAAATCCAGGCCCATTCAGCCATAAACTCGATGAATTCAAGTCTGGCAGTTTCTTTCATTTTGTGCCATTATATCCCCTACATTATTTTTAGGGAATCGCCAACGCTGTTTATTCTTGCTATTTGATAAAAGTTTAGCTATTTCAGGACAATTTTGAAAAAATCAAAATTCCAATAAACACTTTCATATCAAACAGAGAGCTGAAAAACTGTTAATTTACCATAAACAACTAACTTAAACAATTTTAAACACCCAAAAAGTTAATAATCCGTATAAATGCGATAGTGAATCGCTTGAATTGCTCTCAAGGATTTTTAGCAATATAACTCCAGCAAAAAACTATAGGAAAGAGGAATCTCTCGGCTAAATGTAAACATCTGATGACTAGAAAAATCACCCACCTTGTATAACCCTATCACACAATAGTAAATGTCATTCTAGCAAATCCACACAAATACGCCATAAATAAATATTAGGGTATTTTTGTGGGTGAAACGTGAAGCTGCATTTAAAGCGTGCAAAACCATGTCGGTTGAACACAGTGTTACGAAGCCAACCCGCAGATTTTGTCTAAACACGCAGATGCCTCTCTCACGGTGATTTTGCCGAATAGATCACAGGGTTTTGGGTCATGGGGAAGTTGAGGCTTGCGTGCTCCTGGCCTACACCGTGTAGCAGAATAGAATAAAAACAAAAGCAAACTAAACAAAACGGAAATTGAATTGAAATGCCACCAGAATCCGTCGACCGAAATTAGAGGAATGTAAATAAATATAATAATAACCGGGTGTGCCCACCCAGGGAACGGCCGGACCTCTCCGAGCGACAAGTACAAACAGTCTGCTGAAGAAACCCTTCCGGATGACTCATCGACCCCTAGAGGCAGAGCTGGTTAATTTATACGTGAATTAATAATATTATGTTTATATTATAAACAATAATCGAATTTTTTTCTACAACAAACTTTTCTATAAAGAAAAAAAAATAGTGCGGGCTTTCTTTACACAAATACTACAAAATACAACTATTGAATCTAGACAGAATCTAAATCTAGGTAATTTTTTCTATAACACCAGACATTCATACAAAAAGATAATGATTTAGATAAATTTAAGGATATCCATAATGTACGATGTGTACAATCCAAAATTCTTTTCCGTCATAAATAAAACTTATTAACACTTCAGTAAATTTTCATTAAATGTTTCACATATTTTTCGGGTAAAATCTTTTTTCTCTTCAACCGATTACTTTTTATAAAAGTTTATTATTGTTATTGTTGTGTAAATCATTCATCATCAATTATAGAAGAATTTTGAACGAATATAATAAACACAAAGAGCATCAGGTTTTTGTTCATTTTGACGATGAAACTTCATCAAACTACTAGTATGTTGCAGATGTTTAAGATAAGCAAGTATTTATTCGCTTTTCAAATGTACGTATATGATTCCAAATGGAGCATTAAACTTCTTTTTTGTGTTAGTGTTACACTGTAAAAGTATATTTTTTAATGAGACAGATATATAAAATCAGAAAGAGATAAGAAGTGCTATCCCTTTCTAAGCAAATACTCGTTGGTCAGCATGTTTGCTCCAGCGACCGGAGGTCTCGGGTTCGATTCCCGGTGGTGACAAGGAAAAAATTTCACGGCTGGTTTAGGATCAATGAATTAATCACTCATTTTCCGAAATGAAAATATTATTATGAAACCTCATTTGAGGCGGCCAAATTCCTTGATGGGATATAGTGCGAGAGAGAGAGAGAGAGAGAGAGATTAAAAAAAAAATACTAAACAACTCGTCGCAAGACAAAGATTATTACAATGACTAATTCCTGTAATGGCAGGATTCTTCTAACAACTAGTGGCTTCCATTATCTTCAGATTTCAGCTATTTGGCTAATATAAATTTTGACTTTTAACATAAAGGTATCAAGGATTGTTCTAAAACGTGTCAAAGAGGAAACAAAAGTGATAGTATTACACTGTGTGTTTGCTATGTCCCAGCGGTGAGCGGCCTCTAAAAATTCTCAATTTTTAATTTAATTTATATGGTATGCTAATTTCACCTGTTTGAGAGTCATATGGAATCTTCTAAGATGCCAGCAAGTTAATTACCTTAGTTAGTTACCTTGGAGGCCAATTGGCAGGTCCATTTCTCGAAATCAACTTATAGCCCAATTTTGATTTTAATAAGTCGATGGTTGCAGTCGCCGTACGGCACGTAGCGTCATCCTTTTGAAACCACATAAAAAACACCCCTTATATGCTAGAAAAGTTATGAGTTGTTCTTTGTTTTTCCTTCTAGGCACGTTCTTCTCTAATGACGAAACAAAATTCTTTCCTGGCAAAAGTTTCCAGCAAAAACATGTTTCCACTGCATTATAAATTTGGTTTACATATAGACAATTATTTCAATTATTTTTGCTTGCAATTTTCTTTTAAATGACTCTACAAGTTCAGGTTGAGAGGACAACTTCTCTCAACAATTTTAAGGAAGCGCACACCAAAACGAATTTTATTGTTGCTGTTGCTATCATTTTGATTTTCATCCTTTTTCGGTGTTGTTGAAACACTGATCAAAGTTATATCCAATATTGGTATTTTAGAATCGTCTATAGTGAAATGACTCTTTGCCTTAAAATTGGTGTTTTGAAGTAGTTCTCACTGATATATTATTATCATTGTTTAGTTGATGTGAATGTGTTGCAATTTGTGAATGATGATGGTTCATGTTAAATGATAACGGTGGTGAAAATGTTAAATTATTGCTGATTACGATAACCGTTGATATTGCTGTCTTGGCTGATGATCCGACATCCTGTTTAATCCATTCGTAATTTAAATTAACCGGATAATTCAATAGTATGGTAATAGGTACTTGAATCGAGCAAGGCAATACTATCGGACTAGTTTTTATAGAACTAATTGATGATTGATTCGGTAGACTTGGTAATTTACTTGATTGGAAGTATTTGTAAGCCAGAAAAGTGATACTGCTGGCGATTCTGGTAGATCAACCTTATCAAGGCAATATTCATCAATTTTTGATATTTCATCACCATTTAGTGATATTGTTCGTGATGGTAGATACGGAGTTTGATTTTTAAGTATCAGTGCGTCGGCTACTACTAATTTCTGCCTATTGTATTTTGAACATAGTTTTGTACTGATTAATCCTCTGGGTTTTCCCACATAAATAGAGGATAACCCCTTTACTGCTAAACATGCATGACGATGATTCAATCCTAATTGTTTAATGAATGTTTTAGTGATGAAAGGTAATTCTGACCCTGAATCGAGAAGATCACGAATAATATATATTTGACCATATGTATCCTTTGTTATCATAACGACGGTCGACAATACAGTTTGTTTATTTTCACTAATTATAATTTTTGTAGTGGTATGGACGTTCATAGTGAAATTCTTTGGAACACACCTTCGATGTAAAAAATCCAGGAATAAATCCACTGTCGGCATGTCACGAATAACTGAATGCAAAGCTCACTGCTGCCTGATCAGAGTGTCCAATTTGTTAATCAATAAATGCAACACCCACGAATCACGAGTCTTGCTGTCAGGACCTAATTCCTTCAACCCTCTCAGTAAACCATCGAAAGTTTCAGCTGATGTCCTTTGTTGTCTGAACGAAATTTGTGGAAATGTTGGCTGATTTATATACGTTTGAATAATCGTACTGATATATCGGTTATTGTTGTATCTTCTCTGGAGTTGTTGCCAAGCTTCGTCGTAGTTGGCATCAGTAAGTAAAACATGTTGAATTACTCGTGCTACACAATTCCTTCTAGTAGTACGCTTCTCAATAACTGAAGCTTGTGTATTCGTGATATGCTATACTCGTGACCTGATAGAGGGGTGATTTTGATTGATGCTTAAATTGTTTAGAGTTGAACTATTTAATCGCTTACAAATAGGTATACATTCAAGACCATCTAACGCAAATGTCGAAAACTGGTTCAATGTTATCAAAAATAATATTATAAGAAAAAAGAATACGAAACTCGGTAGATTCATTGATGAACTAAAAACAAACAACGAGTTTGATGCAAACAACCGTTGAATTTGCACCGCACATGAGTTCTCGGAAAAGGACGGTATTGAAACAAGGACGAACTGCTTTATCTTTCTTAACAAAACCAAAGTGATGAGCAAAACCCATTAGATGCCAATCTTAAAGAAACCTGGAAAAGGCCAAAACAATCAAACAAATATTCAGGCCGGTCAGTTCTAAAAAAAAAAAAAAAAAAAAAGAGTGAGTCCATTAGTACTCTCAAGGAGTAAACATGGCGTGTGAGTGCGTGTGTACAGTTTATTTTGAAGGACGAAAGAATGCAATTACTAACCAGAGTTTTTCAGATCTTTATTATCGATCGTTAAATTGGTCTATTACTCTGTCGGTATAATCGACGCAATTGGATTATGGTAGCTAAAATAAGGTACATAATACTGTCGACTCTAACTTTTCTAATTTTCATTGAAAAACTGCAGAATGGTCGTCCCATATCTTCTAGTAGATATACACATGATCAAAAAAGTATTCGACCAGTCTGAAATTTTAATTGTTTATGATTATTTGAAAAACAACTGAATTCCAAATAAAAAAATTATGTGCAGGGCTTTATCACTTAAACATATCCTTTTCATCCACATAAACAAAATGTAAATATTTCCAATTAAATTAAAAAAGAAGTTAATTAATACACACAGTACTAAATTACGTCAAAAACGTATTCAATCATATTGATCTAGTGTTCTTTGTTCATCTGTTTCAACCTTTTGTTTAATATCAATACTGCGTATAAATAATTAAGCAAAATCGAACATTCAGTCTCAGTTTAGTTTTACACGATGGGTCGTGGGTCGGAATTATCGGTTGATTTAAAAAAAGTGATAATACAACAAGTGATATATAATTTCCAAATAGAAAAGTGATAAAACTGTGGTTAATAAAAAAAAGAAGCGGCCGGCCAAGAGTGTTTAACATTAGGGAAGAACGAAAAATAAGCTAAAAAAAATCCTATGCTAAGTGGTCCAAAAATCCAAGGTCGAATGGAGGTTGAAATTTAAAAGACTTGTTCTACACAGACCATAAGAAATATTTTACATAAAGCGGGTTATAATGGTCGCACGGCTCGGAAACGACCGAAAATTTCACCGACCAATAGAATAAAGCGCATCGCGTATGCCGGAGAATACGTTGGTAAACCAGATGAGTTCTAGAACTCGGTTTTGTTTTCAGATGAAAGCAAATATAATATTTATGGTTCTGGTGGTCGAATTAAAGTAGGGCGAAAAGTAAATGAAGCTTATGAACACTGTAATATAAAAGAAACAATTAAGTTTAATGGGGGTGGTGTGATGGTATGGAGTTGTATGGCAGCATCGCGCGTGGGAGAGCTTGTTTTTATTGACTCCACAATGGATCGGTACGTAAAAGGTGTTAGTGCTTTGCAACACATTTTATTTAATTTATTTATTACAGGTTTGTCTATTTAGATATCCTCAAAAATAATTTAAAAAAAAGCGCGGAGAAGTTGGGAATAGAGCGGGATTTCATTTTTCAACAGGACACTGATCCCAAACATTCATCAAGGATAGTAAGAGAATACTTGTTGTATAACGTAAATACACTTTTGCCACATCCTCCACAATCTCTAGACCTCAATCCTATTGAGCCTTTGTGGGATGAATTAGAGCGTCGTATTCGCACACAAGAAATTGCAACTAAAGAGCAACTAAAAGCCATTATCTTGGCAGAATGGAATAAAATTACGTATGTGACTACTGGCAAGCTTGTCAAATCAATGAGAAGTCGTTTACTGGCGGTTCTTGCGGCAAAAGAAAGAATACGCGTTATTAATTTACCTATGATCGAATACTTTTTTGTCATACAATTAACGGTATTTTTACAATTTCCATTTTTTTTATTAGGTTGAGTTATTGTATAAATCGATACTTGGAATAAACTGACAATATAATAAGGATTTTATTAAGCAATATTTCCGTCATAATCAAATGATCGAATACTTTTTTGACTATGTGTATTTCGATCTGAGTTCATTGAGGAACAGCAAAATTAATATTGAAATTCTTTTAGAATATGGAGCAGTAATATGTAAGAAATTCATTATGTCTTTGACAGATTTATTCGACGAGGTGAATACAACTACAGAAAGCATCTTATACTCATAGAGAAACGGAAGTTCGGCCGTGTTTATATCATCAATGGGTTGGGTTGTTACGCACATATCAGTTGTTTCTCTAACGATGAATTCCTCATGCGAGGTGACTGTATAAGTCCTACTTGTATTTTTTTATATTGCTATTCTGACAGTCCACTGACCATTTCTCTTGAACTGCACGCAGCATTGAAACGTAGGAATATTAACAATCTCGTCATTGCGTAGCCAGATCTCGGAAAGCAAGAAAATTGAGCATCCCTGCGTGACTGTATCAGTTAGGTCGAGGTGATGTGACCTGAGACTCTGTCAGTTCAATGTTAAAAACCAGACGTCATTATTATCTCGTCCAAAATTCGCCATTATTACCTGAGCTATACTTAGCGGATTTATAGTGAGGCGCGATTGCTCATTTTAAAGAAGACCCATTGTGGTCTCATTTTTACGTCCATAGTAGAAGACAGAATCATTGATAGCCGACGTGATGAACTGTCCTCCGAGATCCGTTACTCGTGATAAAGCAATATACAGAAATTGTTGACTGTGTCTTTTATCGTAAGAGTATATACTGACTATCTCGTTATAGGTACCACCCTGTGATGCATGAATTGTGGTGGCACATGCAAGTACGACTGGAAAATTATTTCGCTTAACATTGAGTGCCCGATTTTTGTTTCGATTAACAGTTGAATTTTTTCTAGAAATGGGCACCAAACGACGGTCGATATTCGTTTTCTGCGCCGTTTGACATATTTTACTGTTGACGTTTTTATCGTTCTCGTTGTCCCGGTCACGATGGCTCCATTTAATATACCTCTGATAGCCCATAGTTCCATTCGCTAGTTCATATGTTACGTCAATATTGGTTTGGAGAAAGTAAGGCCGACCTATGACAAGTGGAAGTACGTGCGGCAAATTATTTGTTTGCACTATGCTCATTTTATGGATCTTTTGACGGAATTGCTACTCAGGCAGCCCGTTGACCATCTCTCTTGAACAGAACGCAGCATTCAAACGTAGGAATATTAACATGCTCGTCATTGCACAGCCAGGTCTGGGAAAGCAAATGAATTGAGTACCCATGCGTGACTGTGACCTGAGACTCTGGCAGTTGAATGTTATAAACGAGACGTCATAATAATCCCATTTAGTAGAAGACATGGTCATTGATAGCCGACGTCATTAACAGCTCCTAGAGACTCGTTACT
Source organism: Nephrotoma appendiculata (assembly GCA_947310385.1). Taxonomy (NCBI): domain Eukaryota; kingdom Metazoa; phylum Arthropoda; class Insecta; order Diptera; family Tipulidae; genus Nephrotoma; species Nephrotoma appendiculata. The sequence continues at coordinate 242,567,275 of OX371223.1, read as the reverse complement.
CGTGATAAAGCAACATACACAAGTTGTTGGCTGTGTTTTTAATCGTAAGAGTATGTAATTTCGTAAACGTAATTCGTATTTCGTATCGTAGTTTTTTTTATTTTTTTATTTTTCTGATCGATGGAAATATTGATGGTTTCTATTTCATTTTTTAAATTATTTTTTTTTTTGTTTTCTCGACTAGTGTGCATATACATACAAGCATGCCATGTATAGTACAAAATTGTTTTTATTGAGTTTGTTGGTTTTTTTCAAACGAAGTAGGTTTGTCATTTCCTTTCGTTTCATTTACAAGTTTACTCTAATACAAAAATTTTTGGTAGGCGCGAGTAAAGATTTTTACACATCAAAAATATATAAACCCTAAAACGGTTGAACTTTTAAATATAATAGTTATAATATAAATATAATAAATATAATATAATATAATAGTTTATAGTAGTTCAGTAAGCGATTTAATAGTTCAACTCTGAACTATTTGAGCATCAATCAAAACCATCCCTCTATATCAGGCCAGAAGTATCACAAAATGCTCAAACTTGTCTATTAGTTCAGTTGATCGTCCCTCTCATCTGTGAATGGGCAAATATTTGTTATTAGTTAAAATAAAGGCTAATCCGTCGAATTAAAAATATCGAATGTTACGTACTATTATGATACTCGAAGTTTAATTTTAATATTTTATTTTTTTATTTATCTTTATTTTATTGCTTCTTATATTAATTAAGTTATAATTGTTGCATTTTAAATGCCGTGAATGTGTTAAATAACTTTATAATATTATTGTTGATATTTTTGATCATCATGCAATTTACCACACAATCAATCAACAAAAAAAATTTAGTAAATTCTTCCAAAGCGTGACAATTTAGCATTTATGTGGTGCTTATTATTCACTTTTAGATTCGCTTAGAAAGTTTAAGATAGCAACTTACGATTTCCTTACAGGTGATGAACAGCAAATGGATGTTGTGATGAAAATATGTTATCCAGAATATGAAAACTCCTTGTTCGACCAGAATGCGATTAACTACTGGAGAGACGTAATGAGTTATGCGATATCCTGATTCTGTACTATCCCATACGCCCACATGAAAAAAGAGCCGAATCGCACATTCAACTTTACTTGAATCAAATTATGCAAAAAAAAAATCAATTTTGAATCCCCGAATCATGAAAAAGTGTAAAAAATTTAATTCGCGTTATCGAGCTTTCTAATTGTTCACGTTATCGAGTAGTACATGTAGTTAAAAAATTGTGCCCGTTCCCGGGGTTCACGGTATATGGCGTTCATTTTATCGTGAACCTACTCTATGAGTAATAGACTATTTAGTGTTCCCAGCGTTAAATTGATATAATTTGAGAAAGTGCGACATCTATGTATGAGCATTTATTATTTTTTGTTTTTTAAATACTAAGTAGATGGCATTCATAACAAATGATGAAGTCTTTAGTTTACTCTTTGTTTGTTCTTTGTTGATTTAAATTTTACTACTGAACTAATTTTTGATTTTGATCATTTTTAGGAGTTGACATTTGAATGCAAATCAAGTAGTTAGTTAAAAATATTTTTACAATAACCTTTATATTTATCAGGGACTAGTGTGCAATGGTGTTATAAATGATAATAGAACAGTTTAAACGGCTTGCTGTTCTGTGAGAAATCGTTATAATAATTTTTTATAATATTGTTTTTTGATTAGCGTGAATTTTCTCCTAAACTGTCCTAAAAAAAAGAAAAAAAAAGAATACAAGAGAACAAATAGAAAATGGACACAAAAATTCAATAAATTTAAATGTAATATTAATTATGTTCAAAAATAGGGTGTGTAGCGAAATCGTGGATTTCAAAATCCCGGTTGTCAAAATCCCGGTTTTTTTTATAAATCTCGGTTTTCAAAATCCCAGTTTTGTATTAAAAAAAATTACGATTTTTAGGAAATCCCGGTTTGAATTTTTAAAATTTGGCATGTTTGACAAAATTCCAAAATTAATTTGTTTTAAGGAATATTTCGTATTTTTTTTTATTAAATATTAATGAGTTTGCTTAATAAAAATTTTCTTCACTAAAATGTATGAAAACCGGGATTTTGAACAGGGTTTTTGAAAACCGGAATTTTGAAAATCGGGATTTTGAAAACTGGGATTTTGAAAACCGGGATTTTGAAGCCCGGGATTTCGTAGTACACCCTCAAAAATATTTGATCACAGTTTAATTAAGACAAAATTTGAGTTTTTGTCGAACGTACAATTTTCTTAATTTTTCCAGGAATCTCCTGTAAACCAGCATCAAAGGGGCACCGATGTGAAACTAGCACGATTTTTAAAAAATTGTACGTATGGCAATAATCACAGATCTTAACCAATTATTTTATATAAAATTGTACTAAAATAAAAAAAAAAATCACAAAATGTCATAATTTTCATATTTTGAAAATTAATTAAATTATTTAAGTAAATTATACAAAACAATTAAATAAATTAAAGATAGCCTACAGCCACCAAATTTAATCATTCATATATATTAGTACTTTAAAAAATTAAATTGATTTCTGTTCTAAAAGTGGTTTGAGTATTCGATATTCGTTAGAATTTTAAACATATGCAATTTTTCCACTGTGTGGAAAAAACGGCTATAGTAAAGAAAATCAAAAATTTCGGTCGGTTTTTTGCTTTTTTCTTTGTAAATTTTTTTTTTGTTCGGAAATATTTCATAATATCTATCGTAGTGTTGCTTTCGCAAATCCGCTTAGCTTAGCTAAGAAATGTGAAAGCAACAACTTTTGGCTTTAATTTTTTAATGCGTTTTAAGTTTTATGTGTTGCTTCATTTTATTAATATTTATTTTTTATTTTTTTATTTTATGAAATAGAACAAATTAAATTCGGTATTTTGCTATCAAATAACAAAAGCCAAATTTTACTACAAGATAAATTTTTCGAAAAAAAAAGAAAAAATAATGCTTTGCGGTAAACGCCATACCCATAAAATGATTTTATTTCCCCTAATCCTAAAAATTTTTTTCTTAACATTCTAAAACAATCGGCTTGAATACAATGCAATTGTTGTTGTAATATTTTGAAAGCAACACAGCTTATATTTTCTTAAATATTGTGCGTATTTGTTGTTAAATTATAATTTAAAATAGGGGAAAAAATAAATTATTAAGAATAGAAATAAAAATAATTAATTTAAAATAGAAATAAAAAAATGTAATAAGGATTAAAAATATTTATATTTCAGTGATAAAAATACTAAATAAACAATTTCAAATCAATAAAAACATTTATAAATAATTTCATAAATAGAATAATTAATTAAATTCTTTTATATCAATTAATATTTTTTGAAAGGCTTCTTCATTATTTCTTGCATATCTTTTACGCCACATAAACTCATCAATATAACTTGGAATAAAATTTTCTTTGGTTCCAAACATTTTTAGAATTTTTTTTTACAGGAGTTCCATAAAGATTCAATGTTGTTTGTATGAATATCGGTGATTGGATCCTTATAATTAACAGAATGATTCACAAACAAATGAGTATAAGGACCAAGTCTTGCAAGTGGAGTATCTGGAGTGTTATTATTTGGGCCTCCAGTATAAACTGAATATTCGTCTGTCCAAATTATAGAATTAGGTAAAATTAGTTTTTTAATAATGAGAAATAATGTTGTTTGTTTTCTGTCAGAAACTAATTGCATAAAAACATTTTTCGTGTCCATATCGTATGCTCCAAAAACCCACAATTTTTTTCTTAAATTTGCCGTTGGATTTCCTCTATTATATTTTAATTTAAGGAACTTTGATTCATCCAATTGTACCACTTTATTTGATCCATCAAAATATATAGGATTTTTTATTAATTTTCTCAAACAAACGTCTCTAAAATATTGAAACCATTAAATACATGTAACTTTCGATAAACCACTAAAAGATGCTGTCGTATAAATTGGTAGTTCATACGCCCAGAAAAAATATAAGTAATAAATTTTTTTTTAGTGGAATCTTAGAATTTTCAAAAAAAAGACCCATTTAAGATGCTTTTTTTAAATTTATGAGCATTTTTTTTATCTTTTTTATGGCAAATCCAAATATATTTGTTTATAAAATTTTTTTTACGTTCTAAATGCATTAAATTATAACATATAATGCATTTAAAATTACTTTTTATTAAATTATTATTTAAAAACCAGTCTATGGTTTTTCTATCATCTACTATTATTGCGGCAATATTTAAAATATTCATATTGACACAGTTTTAAATTGCATTTTAAATTAATTATTTTTATTTTTAATAATTTATATATTTTTTTTCTATTTTAAATTATAATTTAACAACAAATACGCACAATATTCAAGAAAACGTACAAATTATGAAATATTTCCGAACAAAAAAAAAAAAATTACAAACAAAGAAAAAAGCAAAAAGCAAAAAAAAACGAACGAAATTTTTGGTACCCCCCTTTTCTTTACTATAGCTGGAAAAAGTGCTCAAATGTCGTACTAAATTCTGCACTACAAAATATCAAAGACCCAAAAATATCGATTTTGGGCAAAAAGAAATTTTTTTCTCTTTCATTCGCGAAGTTTTTATTTTTACCCTCTAAACTTGGCGAATCGAAAACGAATCGCAAGTGAGGAAATTTATATATGAAACACTTCGCAAACGCACGTCTTAGCGAGTCAAAAGCGATTCGTTAGTTTTTCGTTTGGCGTATGAAAATTAAAATGAAAGTGAACTGATTTGTATGTATTAGTAGTTCGCATTTCTCTTCATATTCGATTCATTTACGAAACGTTTTGGAATCAGGAACGAAATGCAGTTGATATGAATTACTATATAATAATTAATATTCACTATTTTTATCACTGTACTCTTATTATTGTTATTAAACACGAATTATTTTTATTTTTTAAAAAGCAAAATGGCTAAATAAGTAAAAGAATATAAAAATTATACATATATATAGCAAAAAAACAACTTATATATGAACGTGGTAGTATTGGTGTCTTATAAAAAAAACGATTTACCTGCGTTTCGTTTTCGATTCACTTTGGTGAGGCCTCGAAAATTTATTTAGAGGGTATTCTTTTGTTTATTGTTTTGTATCTTCACCTTCAGTTTAATAATAGCACTTGAGAGGATAACGCGACATTACTTGTGCTTGCCGCGATTTTTATTTTTTATTATGTTAACTTGTGTTTTACGGTGTATTATGTTAATATTTACTTCATACCTTGTATATAATAATTCAATTACGTGTTTGTGTTGAGCTTGTGACCAATAAATATGGATGTAAAAAGAGGTAATCCAATAATTTTAAAATGGCGTTTTCTTGAAATGATGGAAATTTTCGATTTTTATTTTTCAAGGTTGTGCTTGTTAGGATGTACAATTGGATGCACGTAAAAGTACACCATAGCAACTGAGTTAAAAACACATCATTATCAAGTAGGTTTACGTGAAATGACATGAAATTCGTCGTGAAGTGAAACATATTCAGTTGGTTTAATTGAAGATACAAATGTATGCGCGATTCATGCCAAACGTGTTACAATTATGCCAAAGGATATTCAATTAGCAAGACGTATGGTGAACATGCTTAAAATTTGTGTATATTTATGTGAATAAAAAATTAATATTTATTTTATAATAAATGCAAAATTTTGTTTTATTTCGAATAAGAATTATTATTTATTCCAATTGGAAATTTTATACAAACGCATGCGCCTTTTATTTCTGTGATTTTTTCTCTTTTTAGTTGGGATTCACATCGACGCCGGAATTTGTGTGACACTTTTCTTTGGCGGGTAGTACGGTTTTCCGTGTACTGAACGTGGTTCTTTCCATAGAAACAGTGTGGTTTTAGAACGCGAATGTAAATGGAATTCCGTCGGCATTGCATATTGGTTATAAGGGAAATGAAAATAACAAAGAAATATAATAAATATATAGAAAATAATGTAGAAACTTAATTAAACATTAATTTCAAGTTATTATTTTCAACTGTATCGTATTAGATTATTAATTAAATATTTCGTACAATCGGAAATTTCAAAGCAATCAGCTTTCAACCAGCAAGTATAGGCCAGACGGCAGTACTAATGGTTCAAGCTGCCTCTTCTAGGCATTTGTCGGACATGAAATTAAATTTTTATTGTAGAAGAATCCTTAATGAACTTGTTAGAGAAATTTCAAAGCAATCGCATGGGTCAGACGGCAGTACTAATGTTTCGAGCTAAACTCTTCTAGGCATTTGTCGGACATTATGGGGTCCTTAAAGCTTTTGCCGTGCTTGGAATGAAACACTTATAATCCCCAATTTATGAATAATTTAAACATAACAATAAAATTAATTTAATACACTTGTTTATTGAATTTAATTTAATTGAACACACACGTTTAAATTATTTGAGTAAATCCGGAACCTTGTCCGTTTGCTGGTATTTTGGCAAGTCCTGCGGTTTGCGTTTATATCGATGTTGCTTGTTGAATGCCTTTTATAATTCTGATGTTGCTTGCGGAATGAACTTATTAATTCTGCTGTTGCTTGCTTAATGTATTTTAAAATTCTGATGTTGCTTGCGGAATGTATTTTATAATTATGATGTTGCTTGCTGAAGATAACTTTTAATTCTGTTGTATAGAAAAAAAAAGAATTATTAATTTGAAACATTATTCTAAACGAATTACTGTGATCAGCGTGTCGTTGGCAATTCGTTTGTGGAACGCATTGCAAGGTATTTTCCTAAACACAGAAAATACTCTGCAATGCTATGCGCGGTATTCCTGAGTTTGCAGGAACTGACCGTTGCATCATGAAATTAATTTTTTATTGTAGAAGAATCCTTAATGAAATTCATGGAGAAATTTCAAAGCAATCGTATGAGTCAGACGGTACTAATGGTTCGAGCTGGCCTCTTCTAGGCATTATTACTGCCGTCTGACCCATACAATTGCTTTGAAATTTCTCTAAGAAGCTCATTAAGGGCTCTTCTATAATAAAAAATAGATTTAATATCTGATAAATGCTTGAAAGAAACTTTTATATCAAGTTTGATCTAATATTTTATTTTAATTATTTTTTATCAGCCGTTGCGTTTTTTTGCTAAATAATATTTTGTATACATATTTTAAGTGGATAAATTTTCCACCAAATACTTTTTGAGCATTTAATTATCGAAACATTTTTCGTGTTAACTTTTATAAATTCATATCATCACAATTTTTCGTATGCTATCTTGTACTAAAAATTCATTATTCAAGATTCAAACCAAGAGTGTTGCCATCGCAAATATCGTGCTAACTTTACGTGCTAGCTTCACAGACATGAAAGGGGTCATATACATTGAAATGATACTAGCTAGGTCTATCTTATAGAAAACAAGTTTATTTTCTTCAAATTGAAGGTTAAGGTGTTTAAGACTGCAAAATTGGAGTACTACAAATCGAAAGTACAATATTCTGATATCTTTCGGGAATCTCCTGTACACCAGAATGCGAAGTGATGTATACAGTGAGGTGACACTACGTCCTATATAATAGAAAATACGTTTCTTTTGTTCGAAATCTTGGGATTATGGTGTTTAGGTCAGCCAAATTTATCCTGGAGTACTACTTTTCGAACGTACAATTTTCTGAATTTTTTTGGGAATTTGTAGTACTCCATGGTAAATTTGGCTGTCCTAAACACCTTAAACTCATAATTTGAACAAAATAGACGTGTTTGTCTATTATAGATAGGTAGAAAATTATCGGAAAAATTCCGAAACATAACATTTAACATTTTTCTTAGAAAATATTTTCATATAACTATTTATGCTAAAATTCGTTCTATCGAGATATTATACAAACACGTCTACACATATTTTTTTATTGTTGCTTTTCTCGATAGATTTACGACAAACTTCATCAACGTATTTTTCGGCTGTGTTTTCGGTTCAAATGCTAAATATAATTTAAAATTTTGTAACTTTCAATACCACAAGCATGAGTTTAATACGTGAGAGCATGAGAATAAGACGAAAAGTGTTAATTTAGAATTAATTTTAAGAAACCTTCTAAGGTGCTGTTTTATAGAAGCAATTATTGAAGACCAAAACCATTATTAACCTTTAAACCTATAACACCTTTATCATTCTTTTTAGTACATTAGAATTGTGTTGCCTTGTGCCGTACGATCACTAGGTGTCTGCAACCACGTCGTTCCGACTTATAAAAAATACGTCTCAAATTTTTGGTACAGTTTGAGAATTTCATAAATTTGGTGACATTTCTTTCCGGCATTTTATGGAAAATTGTATGCGACATGTAAAGAATAACATTAGTCACATTTTATGTTTTGAACATTTATCAAACCTTATTCAGTTAACTATTAATCTTTCAATTTGATTGCTAAAGATCGCAGGTATTTTATTGACATATGTAATAGACAAATAAATTGTCTTGAAGAAAGTATTAATAATTAAAGTTTCAGAATGAAAATTTGTCCAACGAGTGACATTAATTGATTTTCCGTTATTACATAAATAACAAATTTTCAACTCCGCATAAAATATTCGGGATACACAAAATGCTACAATTTATAAATAACCCCATAATGTGTAGTCTATCTTATATGGCAAACCATAAAGCTACAGCAAACAAGATAAACAGTCATTTTATATGTCGACAACAAATATGATCTTACATAATTTACAAATTCTTGTTCCCAAAATACGTGAGAAAATTTGAAACGAACAAATCGGATTCATTTTATGTAAATTTCGTCCTACGTAGTCCCAAATACTGTACGCAACAATCTACAATTAGGATCTCTTCGAAAAATATTATGGTTTATTAGATTTAGAACATAAGCACATAAATTGCCATCATATTGTATGCATGAGAACAGCTACATATACTCTTATATCCAAGCTTATGATAACGAAATTTATTTGCGGAGATCTGCAATCCGCATAACAATATTTATGTTATGTACTTCGGCCCATTGGTGGAGCGGTTATCTACATAAAGTACAAATTCAGTATCCGCTGAAAAATCGATATGCGCTCATAAATAAGAAAACGAAGACTTTATATTCCATTACCAAAAAGATTTTTTAACCGAGTTAAGTTTTGCAAAGTACTGTAAATATAAAGTTCTACATATTCCAGGAATTTCTAACCAATTTTATCTCATCTTGTACAAATTTCAATTTTTTCCTTTTAAAAAAGATTAAAAATCAATGTGGTTGTCAAGACGAATGCCGATTTTTTATGTTATTTATTTTTACCAGAATTTTGTCAGTATATATTGTTATGTACAGAATATTGGCAAAATATGTGCGTGCGGGGCGCGGCGAAAGCGGTATAAATATTATTGTAGGTATGTAGGTAGCAATTCTTTTCATTCCTTAGATTAAAATCTTTTGACTTAATATTTGATGGTTTTTGGTCGCGACCTATTTCTACAGAATTTTATTTTTATATCGTCTTTTGTGTAACGTAATATCTGCCGCAATTTTACGTAGTTTTGAAGAAGGTATCAACAACAAAAGATTTTTTCATTACGGGAAAACCACTTTTCCTAAAGGGATTTGTTTTTGTAAATTCGTGAAAGGATTAATTGAAAAGTAGAAGTTGTATTTGATACTATTTTCATGTATCTAATTTATATTGCTATAGATACCTAATTCGGGCTGATTTTCATCAATCGCAAAATATTTATATGAATGACGGCTTACGTGTAGAACAGTATATTTATTTACCAAATACTATTAAACTATACGTGTGATAGGTGGTTCGAGGTTCTATGAAAAACATGGCGAACAAAAACTAACGTGTATTAGCAGAAGAGTTGACAAAAGCAATGTTATTATTCAAAAAATGTTGTTTGGCTTTAATTTGTGTACAGTATTTATCCTGCTAAAGGTGTTCCGAACCATAATTAGAAAATATATACTATGCAGTTTTAGAGTTATAAAATTCAGAACCCATCAACAACTATTGAAAAGAAAACTATTGAACTATTGATTTGAATTTAAAACGTTTACAGGAAGTTCGCGATATTGGCCGACCTGAATATATGGCCGACGTGATTTATCTATTTCCATCACCACGTATCCTAAGTGGTCTGAAAATATTTGCGAGCTTCTTGAAGTCCAGAAATCACCCTTCAGGCATATGACTTGATCTATCAGGTGTTTCATTTAAAGTTGAAGTGGCTCATGAATCTGCTTACAATCGAGAAAGTATTTAAGTCAGTCCACTGCTCTCTCTCTCTCTCTCTCTCTCTCTGGCTCTATATCCCACCCAAGGATTTGGCCGCCTCAAATAAGGTTTCATAATGTTATTTTCATTTCGGATAATGAGTAATTAATTCATTGATCCTAAAGCAGACGTGAAATTTTTTCCTTGTCACCACCGGGAATCGAACCCGAGGCCTCCGGTCGCTGGAGCAAGTATACTGACCACTTTGCCACCGGGGCGGCATCAGTCCACTGCTACATGTATTAAATCGAATGGCAACAACAAAGCCCCATGCACATATCTTTGTGCAGCTGCAAGAAACGATCAGGCACAACAAGGTAGGTAAAGTCATTAGCAATGATTTATCGGACCCTCTCATCATAGTCACATCCAAATACAAACTCACCTTGCATGAAAGATAGACGCCTTAAACGGGTTGCAGAAAATTTTTGTCAGCGAGACTATCACAGATGAGATGGAACCCACCATATAACCGCCTACATTAGCTGAGGGTGGATTGACCTGCGAGGTATCCAGTAATTTCTAGAACATTCCAAACCCTTGTCATACCAATTAAGTCCGAAGAATAAGTATGGTCGCAATCTGGACCTTCATTTGGGAAATGGCCAAGGGATTTATTTTAATCCCCATAACGTAAGATAACACGTTGAAAACCACGACATACAACACTCTTGGCAGTTTTTAAGTTATGTAAAGAAGATAAATTTTCAACAACGCTGATATATGATGACATTACTACACGTAACATAAGTAAAAATATGTAATTAATCGAAGCCGACGCGGTTGGCCAGAAGAAAGGTTTTCATAAATTTGGAAAAACAATGCGTTGGGTGTGCTGACTGTGCTTACCGGGACCAGTGGCAGTACCAGTCGCATGAGATACTTGTTCGCTGTCATGTTGATGTTCTACGGACACACCGTTCTCCAAAGTGTGAATCGACACAGAGGAAAATATTTTCTTCTGGATGTTCCTGGTGGGACTGGAAAACTTTCCTTACTCCTGCTGTCTTGGCAGAAGTGAAATAAGTAGGAAAAACAGCACTTGCAGTAACATCTTCTGGGATTAATTCCACACTACTACCTAGATCTCTTTAGAATTAAACAGCAACGAAACTCCTTTGTGTGCAGTTTGCAGTATCACACAATATAGTGATAAGGCAAATCTATTTCAAGATTGCAGTCCAATTATTTTTTTTTAATTTTTTTATTTATTTTTTATTTGGAATACATGTATGGTGGCAAACAGTAAAGCCAAGAAAACTGTAGATCCAACCATGCAGAACATTTGCAGAAATAACCTTGTTATGGCTAAGGTCACAGTTCTCTTTTGTGGCGATTTTCGACAAACTATCTTTAGTGACTAAGGGTACTTGATCCTTAGACAATAAAAATGATGCTACTAATTATTCAGTAGAATTTTCACTGCAAACGGTCTTTCTGAACAAAAAAAAATATTTGGGCGATCCCAAAAATTTTCCGTTTCGATTTAAACGGATATGGTTTTCTGCAAGCGTTGGTTTGACAATTAAAAAAAATCAAAGAGGTAGACATTAAAACCCGCTGTTGTCGATCTAAGGTCTAGCTGTTTCTTGTACAATCAACTGATAGCATATACAAAAAGTATTTGGGGCAGTCCGCGTTTTGCATGTATACGAGAAAGATGTCTTTCCGTGGCAAGTTCCCAAAAATGAACATTGGGCTAAGAATTTCATTGATTTTTATTTTTTATTGTTAACTATGCGATCTGTTTTGGGGCTCAAGACTCACCCTGCTCTTTCGCGGTTATGCTTTTTACGTCCTTACTTTACGCCTCCCGGCCAATTCGAGGACGTACGGCTATAGGGCCGATTTAAGACCATCTGCACATTGCAAGCTCCATGCCAGCTTATACGGGCATGGAAGATGGGTTGGCCCATGAGTTTTGAACACCGACAGTTGCTCATAGATGTGTTACATTTCGCCACAGATCGTAATCTGTTAATGAAATTTCATTTTGCATCCTGTCCCTATCGGGATTCGAACCCGGTACCTCTTGATCCAAACGCAAAAGCTTCAACTACTGTGCTATTTGGTCGAATTTTTATTTAATTTTTGATCCGGCTCGATAAAAAATCATGTAGCCCTAATCCGAAACGTTTTTAGGTTTGGCGAAATAATTTTATTTCGCCAAACCAAAAAACCTTTCGGATTAGGGCTACATGATTTTGAGATGTATTTAATAGTAACTAATTTTAGGCCAAATTAGAAAAAAATCGTTCAGTGGCAAGGTCTAAGAATTTCATTGATATTAATTTAAATTTTCGTCCGGCTCGATAAAACTAAAATTATTTCGCCAAAACTAAAAATATCTCGGATTAGGGCTGTATGATTTTAAAATGTTTAAACACTAATAGTTAATTCTGGACTAAATTAGAAAGAATTCATTCCGTGGCCAGTTCCCAAAAATGTACTCTGGGCACAAATTCCGGTCTAATGATAAATGACAATGCGTAATAATTTCATTATTTGTAACGTCTGCCTTAGTTTTCAAATAAATATCGGTTTTGCTTCTTTAACCAGGCTAATGAAGATGCCTTAAAGAACCGGAAATATGAATATTTTAAAAATTCAAACTAAATGAATGACAAAAAATACAAAGTCATTAGTCATTGAACCGGAATTCATGGCCTGGTCTAGAAATTTCATTGATTTTTATTTAAATTTTCGTCTCGCTCGCTAAAACTGAATAGGTCTAGCATTAGGGCTACATGATATTAAGCTGTTTATATTACCTAATTAAAGAACAAATGAGAAAATAACGCTTCCGTGGCAAATTCCTAAAAATGAATTCTGGGCTTGGAATTTCATTGAATTTTATTAAAATTCGCGTCTTGCCTGAAAATCGTGATCCGAAACATTTTAGTTTTGGCAAATTTAAATAAAATTCAATGAAATTCCTAGACCAGAGTTCATTCTCAGGAACTTTGCCACTGAACAATTTTTTTCTAACTATAATTTCCCATTAGTATATATGCATCTCAGAATCTAACAGTTTTTTGATACTTTAGTTATTAATACATCAGTTTTATTTAGATTGGCATGCGAGGGTTTTTGATTTTTTAAGTTATTTGTTTGAAGTTTTTTTTTTTTTTTTATTTTAATCATTACCAATTTTTATTTACAAAAAATATACAATAATTTAAAAATACATATATAAATTGGTAAGAAAAAGTGTACCTTTGGTTCAACAGAACACGGGCCAGGTACACTGATTCCTTTTTAACGAGAAAATCTTTGTAATTATAAAATACTTAGAAAAAAATAAAATGTAACATAACAATACAATTTAGAGTATAAAATTAACTTATAATTTAATTAATTAATAATTTACGGTATAAAATGATAATAAAATATATATATAATCCCGGGATTTCCAAAATTTTTGAACAAATAATAAAAATCTTGACTTTCCGAGATACGTATTTCATAGTAAAAAACTTTCGGATTTTTTCATGTTTTGTAGTGAAAATTATGGAGAGTCGCTCTTACACCCCCAAATTCAAGTGCGGTTGAAACCATTCAAAGCGGATGATTCATGAAATTTTTGAACGTGCAAACCTTTATCCCAATTTCGCGATCTTATATATTTTTTCTAGAATTATTCCACCAAATTGCGAGATTTTCTTGGAATTTTTAACAATTTTTACAAATTTCACCCCCGTTAGGGGATGTTTCACCCCTAAACATCAATGATATCGGTAAGAATCTATGTTAATGATCATAATTGAGGAAGACAAAGAACTTTCAGTCGAAAAAATCAGATATCCTGAGCGAATTTCCAGAATCGTCTCTAGGGGTGGTTAGCCCCCTGAGAAAGGGAGGTTTCGAAAAACCCTCGAACACGTCAACCTTATTTTTTTATGGAGTAATATAAATTTTCTCCAGAATTTTTCGCATCAATTTGGATTTTTTAGAAGGTTTTTTTTATTTGCAACCCTTTCCTAGGGGTAGTTTCACCCCCTAGGTAGTACCAAAATTCTTGAAAAAATAATATATAATGTAAGTTTCTGAAATACCTATTTTGGAATAAGAGACTTGCAGATTTTTTCATGTTTTTTGAGGAAAATTGTCGAAAGTCACTTTTTTACCCCCAACTTCAAGGGCGGTTTTCACCCTCTTAGAAGGGGATTGAGCACTTAAAAAAATACGTGTAATTTATTTTCCACTCCTCTACAACATATTAAAGTTTCATCGAAATCGGAGCCGGACACCTGGAGACCCTTCCTTGTAAGCCAAAGTTTTAATTCTTTTGAAAATGATGATAAGGTGCAACACCTACGAATGTTGCTAGGTAATTTGTTAAAGATAATAGGTGAAATTCATTGAAAAAACTTCTTCTGAGATGTGAATTATATTTTGGAATGTTTTTTTTGAATAGAAGAGTAGATCGAAGACTATAGTCTGAATAGTTAATAAAAGAGTTTCCGCTGATATTGTAAAAAATTCTTAACACTTTGAAGACAAACATGTGACGCAGAGGCAAAATATCAAGAGTTTGAAATATAGGCCAGGAGGGTGAACACGTTTCTTTGAAATATATGATTCGAGCAATGTGTTTCTGCCTATTAATTAATGGCATTAACGTGGTTTTGCATGCGCTACCCCAACAGGAGAGACCGTATTGCAGAATTGAATCAGCTAATGCGAAATACACCAGTCTCAATAAATATATTGGATAATATGAACGCAAAACATACATTTTCCTTGCTAGCAAATAGCAATAAAAGCTTAGTTTTCAAACTCTTAATATACGCCTTCCAATTTAATTGTTCGTCTTTCAAAATGCCAAGATAACTATAAACATGAACCAAATCAACCATGAAACATCCACTGGAATTACAGATCCTATTGCAACCATACTCATGGTACTTAATGGCTGGTGGTGATGAAAATCCGTGTCGGAAATGTAATATTTTCATTTTATCACTTAGAAGAAGATTGTGAGCTTTGAGTCAAACTGAGAGCATATTCAAATCACTATCAATATACATAATGTTATCTTGTAAGCTAAGACTACTATAGGCAAACGAAAAATCATCAGCAAATGCAATGGGAGAGCCACAGAATTGTTGTCTAAAAATTCCGTTAACATAAATCAGCAACAGTAGAGGCCCAAAGACTGAACCTTGAGGAACCCCTACATTAATCGGCAGAACATGGCTAAAATGACCATTTATTTTAACTGCCTGAGTACGACCATTTAAATATGAATATAACTACTTGTGGATCGTATCGCGAAAGCCAATGCGGTAAAGCTTCATTACAAGAGTAGAATGTTCCACTCTATCAAAGGCTTCAGTTAAATCTATAAATAACACGGACGCCTTTCGACTGTGGTCAATGTTTATACTTATTTGTTCTAAAAATGACAATAGAGCTTGTTCGGTATTTCTGTTCTTTCTAAAACCAAATTGTAAGGGAGATATAAAATTGAATTTGTCTAAAAAGCTTACAAACCTAGCTTTCATAGACTTTTTTAATATTTTTGAAAAAACCGAGAAAAGGGAGATTGGGCGATAATTATTTACAGATATTCTATCATTTTTTTAAAATGTTGGAACTACCACGGTTTTCTTTAAGGTAATCGGAAAAATTCCTGTAACCACACTTACGTTAAATATAAACGATAATACATCAACCAGAAAGCAAGCAATGTACAATTTGACACGTCTTTACCAGGAGCCGATCGATTTCTAAGAGAATTGATTATTAAATACAGTTCCCCAGATGATATAGATGAAAAATGGAAACTATTCATTATATCATAGTATTCTGTGATTAATCTATTTTTTTCAGTATTGTGCATTTTGTAAGTAGACTGCGTCGAGTCAGCAACAGTTGTAAAATAATTGTTGAATGCATTGGCAATGTCAACTGACCCTTGAATGGAATTATTCATCTCATCAATAATTTCTGTAATTGGAACATGCTGTGAATGGCCCACTATTATTTCGTTCACTGTTTGCCAGTTTTTGCGAGCGTTTTTGCCATTACTACGGAAATGTCGAACATAAAACTGTTTTTTAGTAGCGCATATTTTCTCGTTTACAGAGTCACATAACTTCAAACTGTGCTATTTTAATCTATTATTATTAGAGTGCTTATTGGCCAGTTGGCAAATCTTGTTTCTATTACGTATTTGTCTCAAGAGACAATCGGACATCCATGGCTTTAACTTAATTAATTGTTTGTTCACTGATTTAGAAGTAGTACATTTATCAACGTGACCTCTAAATATGTTTAAAAAATGGTCAAAAGCCAAAGACGGATCCCTGCAGCAATATACATCTGCCCATTCTTCATATGTCAGCAGATTAATTAATTGATTGTGATCAACATTCGATAACTCAATGTTTCTACTAGTATTTGTATATTGAATACGCCCTGATATTTCGATGTTAATTAAACAATGATCTGATATCTTATCCGGTAAACCAGTAAGTCGAAAATGTTCAAAATGTTAGTCGTATGACTGTGGTTGATTCTGAAGTTATTAAAATGACTTCTGTGGCTTTTCATTGTATATCTATAAGGTACACAAATGTACAGTTTGTGTTTTAGTCTTTAATGTTAGAAATATAACAAAAACGGAAGTCATTTCATGAAATTCTGACTTGGAAGTCAACCTTACAATAAGATTAAATAACTGTTTTAGAATGTCAGCTTGCAAATCAATCATTTGACATTTGAAGGCGCTAGGTACAGAACTTTTGTTTGGGCGTTCGTTAAATGTCAATATTTGGTATTGGAATACAGAATACTGACGTAATCGACATATTATTCGATGAACTCAAAAGTGATCTACAAAAATTTGACTTTAATGTTCAATATTAAGGATGAATATTGAAGGCAGATACAAATAAAATAAAAACTAATCTAAACATTGGTTTTGGAACAAGTCATATAACATAAATCATATAACAGTCATATAACAAAAATCGAAGTAGATTACGAGACACTGACATAGTCGCCCTCTCATTCAACGAACTCCGAGGTTAGTTTCATAAAATTGGGTTGGTGGTTAGTAGTTCGATTGAACATTGAAATCAAATTCAGAAAACTAAAAAAATGCTGAACGTTGACTTCAGGGTCGAAAAAGTATCAAATTGTAGGCTTAGATGTCACTCCTAAAATAGACATACATAGTGAGAATTTCCAGAAATCACTGATTTTGTGATATACATAATTCGCCAAATCGATAAATTCTTGCTTTGTACTATAAGTACTTAGCAAGAGTTAAATTTTTTTTAGTTTGGTCGTTGCAACCTGATGAGTAGTTAGACTAACTTTTTATCAGCACGAAACCAAGTTGCCAAGAAGGGACCTTAGGAAGTCCTCATTTTTGTAGGGGTTTGTGTATCTTTGTGTACACAAGTACCCTGGGGTTAAAAATGGGGGGAGTGCATTTTTCGACTTTTTGTGGTAGATATATTGTGTGTAAATGGTCTCTTTATTTTCTAAGACTAGAAAAGCCATAAACATTCTATAAACGCCATTAAAAATAATGTTTTGTCCGAAAAAATATAAAACGTTATCTTTTATTTTAAGAGTGACTTTAAGCCTACAATTTGATATTTTTTCGCGTTGGTATTTGGTGTACTGTTAAACTTCGACTAAAGTCAGACATGAACGGTTTGGCGTCAAGGCTGGATATTTAATTATTTTTGAAGTTAGGAGTTAGTATACTATTAACTTTGTCTAAAGTCAGACTTTGGAGTCAGAAATATAACACACTTAATGTTTTACTTTGGTTAAGCAGTTGATTGACATCAAAGTGACTTCTTGCACTGGTGAAAGTCTGTTATACGAATGGAGCTGGCCTGCTTTTAATATATCCTTATATTTGGCGTGCCTGTATCATTTTCCGATTTGGTTCGGAAGTTGTCGAACTATTTGTAATTCTTGTAGGTTCAGAAACCAAAACATCAAGGCCATTATTGGAGACTAACATTAGAAAACTATCTAGGAGTGAATTGTTTTGTAAAAAATTGATGTTGAAATCACCCATAATAAATAAATTAGTATGAGATACGTCATTAATTAGCTTGGTGAACTCATCAACGAATGTATTAACACTAGTGTAATTCAGTCTATATATGCAAACTACGAATAATAATTTGGAGTACAGGGTGAATGTAACACCGACGGCATCGAATGTTTGAAAGTTAAAATTAACTTGTTTACAATGCAAGTTATTATTGATATAAATAGCTGCTCCACCCCGCATGACTGTCATTGTTGCACTTAGCAAATAAGTTGTACCCATCTAAACAATAATTTTCAATTTCCTCTTCATAAATCCAAATCTCAGAAAGACCAATAATAAGAGGCCTCCTTTTCGTGAAGTCAATGTATGCACACAGTTTATCATTATTTTTCCTAAGACTTCTTATATTTTGATGGGTAAAATAAAATTCTTTTAAATTATTATCCATTGCACAAACTTTTAATAATAATGAGAAATGTTGATATAACATCGAAATTAAAAATAAGCAAAAAATAACTCAAAATCTGATTAAAAGTAAACTTTAATAAATGCAACTCTTCGATACTGATAAGAAAATATACTGCCACTAGAACGAGAATGAGTATATACAATCGTAATGTCAATTTATGGAAGAAGTAAAAAAATAAAATATCCAAAATACAAAACAAACTTGGGATATTTAAATTAGTTAAAATAATTGTGAGTAAAATAATAGAAATTAAACAAAATAAACCAATTAAAAAAATTTCATTTGACAAAAAAATTGGAACTAAACAAAAATTAATCCATCGTTTAGAGTATATGCGTGTAATCCGACCATTACAATTCATATACCTAAAAAACATTTGTAAGGTTTCATTACCAATATATCGCCAAAAAATAAAAAATACTAAAAATATAAAATAAAATGTGGAACTGTCAAAAAAATGTTTAAAAAACATGTAAACAAAAGTTTCCAATTAATTATAATAATAAAAAAAGAAGCTCAAAACACATAAAGTTAAGTACATATATCATAAACTAAGATCAGTGAAACTTCTGTAAAGTGACCATCCAAGGGATCAACAATTTTTGGTCACTTTATGGAGATGGTCAATTTAAGGAATTTTTTTTAATCAATCATTTCAAAATAAGGGTTAGTGTTTTTGAATCATAGAAATAAAACGCTTTGTATTAATCAATAAAATAACAAATAATTCATCTTTATTCAATAAAATAAAAATATGTAATTCATTTTACATAGTATATTGCACTTCATTTCTTAATTTTTTCTTATCACATTCTACCTATTTTGATGCAAAATAGTGGTCTGGATAATATTGCGATTATTATTCACTAAAAATCTTTGAAAAATTAATTCTGACTCCTGAACAGATGGTAGCACATTTCATTAATGCAAAATTTTTTATGTGTTGCAACATTTTGGCAATTTCTTCTTCCTTCGGGACAATTTCATTTAAATCTCCTTCACTGTCTGAATCCGATGCTTCACAAAATTCCAATGATTGACCATTAATCTCATTTACTACATCCTGATGAATTTCAAATAAATCTGGCTGCTCGCAAACGCAGAGGAGGTCATCAATTCCAATGAATTCATCCATATTTTCGTATTGTAAAACGTTGGAAACTAGAGATACGTCTTCTTCTAAGGCAGGTGCTGACTGTTCATTGCTTAAAATAAAACCAGCCTTTTTAGAGCAATTGCAAATTGTTTCTACTGTAAATGCATGTGAAGTTACTGCTAAAGTTTTACTCGTAAAAAAAATTAGCAAAAACTTCACATGTATGTATAGCAGTGTGAAGTTTTTACTAAATCTATGCTAAACGTTTATATGTGTTGGTGCATATCAAAATGATTCCTGTATTAAGCGGAATTAACGTATTTCCTAATTTATTAGTTTTATTTTAAATATTTGGCAATTATCTTTAAAATAACCCGAGAGAAATTATAATATATTTACCATTTCATTAATCAATATTCACTAATAAGAATATTGCGGTTAATAAAAGTAAAAAAAAAATAACTAGAAAATTAGTATCCGAGCCAGATTAGTAACAAACACTACACGCTGAACTACATAAAGAAGAATTATTAAATTTAAATAAGATAACCGGAGAAATTATAACCCACACTAGGGTAAAATGGGTGGGATAATAGAAAAATTAAAACAATAATACCATGCTCCAAAGGCAGGGAACTCCTATTTTTAGAAATGGTAACAAATAAAATGAAAGCTCTTAGGGCCACAATAATATATCTATAGAGATCTAAATGCAAACTGAGAAATATGAATTATTAGTTGGGGCTCACGTTAGTAAGAAAAATAGTGAGGAAATCCTTATCTATAGAGACGAGATCAATTTATAGAATTTTGTATTATAACCAAAAATATATTAAAAATTGTTAGATCAACTGAGATATGCCTAGAAATCTATACATTCCCATCCAGGGGAGGGGCAAGTTATTAAAATTTAGTATTACGATGAAATATAATAAACATCCTAAGGCTGACTAAGATATCCCTAGAGATCTAAACACAACTTCAGGTATATGAGGTGTTAGTTGGGGATCGTATCAATTAGAAAATTTATTCAAATGCTCCCCATCCAGGGGAGGGGCAAGTTAATAAAATTTAGTATTACGATGAAATATAATAAACATCCTCAGGCTGACTGAGATATCCCTACAGATCTAAACACAACTTCAGGTATATAGGGTGTTAGTTGGGGACCATATCAATTAGAAAATATATTCAGATGCTCCCCAACCAGGGGAGGGCGCAGGTTATAAAATTTTCTATTATGACGAAATATGATAAACATCCTCAGGCTGACTGAGATATCCCTAGAAGATCGAAACACAACTTCAGGTATATAAGGTGTTAGTTGGGGACCATATCAATTAGAAAAATGTTTTTTAGATGCTCCCCATCCAGGGGAGAGGTCAGGTAATAAAATTTAGTATTATGACCAAATATAATAAACATCGTCAGGCTGACTGAGATATCCCTAGAGATCTAAACACAACTTTAGGTATATGGGGTGTTAGTTGGGGACCATATCAATTAGAAAATATATTCAGATGCTCCCCATCCAGAGGAGGGGCAAGTTAATAAAATTTAGTATTATGACCAAATATAATAAACATTTTCAGGCTAACTGAGATAACCATAGAGATCTAAACAAGACCTCAAGGATATGGGGTGTTAGTTGGGGACCATATCAAATAGAAAATATATTCAGATGCTCCCCAACCAGTGGAGGGATATTTTCTAATTGATATATATCAATTGATATAAACATCCTCAGGCTGACTGAGATATCCCTAGAGATCTAAACACAACTTCAGGTATATGGGGTGTTAGTTGGGGACCATATATGGTCCCCAACTAACACCCCATATACCTGAAGTTGTGTTTAGATCTCTAGGGATATCTCAGTCAGCCGTGAGGATGTTTATTATATGTCATCGTAATACTAAATTTTATTAACTTGCCCCTCCCCTGAATGGGGAGCATCTGAATATATTTTCTAATTGATATGGTCTCCAACTAACACCCCATATACCTGAAGTTATGTTTAGATCTCTAAGAATATCTCAGTCAGCCTGAGGATGTTTATTATATTTGGTCATAATACTAAATTTTATTAACTTACCCCTCCCCTGGATGGGGAGCATCTGAATATATTTTCTAATTGATATGGTCCCCAACTAACACCCCATATACCTGAAGTTGTGTTTAGATCTCTAGGGATATCTCAGTCAGCCTGAGGATGTTTATTATATTTGGTCATAATACTAAATTTTATTACCTGACCTCTCCCCCCTGGATGGGGAGCATCTAAAAAACATTTTTCTAATTGATATGGTCCCCAACTAACACCTTATATACCTGAAGTTGTGTTTAGATCTCTAGGGATATCTCAGTCAGCCTGAGGATGTTTATCATATTTCGTCATAATAGTAAATTTTATAACCTGCGCCCTCCCCTGGTTGGGGAGCATCTGAATATATTTTCTAATTGATATGGTCCCCAACTAACACCCCATATACCTGAAGTTGTATTTAGATCTCTAAGAATATCTCAGTCAGCCTGAGGATGTTTATTATATTTGGTCATAATACTAAATTTTATTAACTTACCCCTCCCCTGGATGTGGAGCATCTGAATATATTTTCTAATTGATATGGTCCCCAACTAACACCTCATATACCTGAAGTTGTGTTTAGATCTGTAGGGATATCTCAGTCAGCCTGAGGATGTTTATTATATTTCATCGTAATACTAAATTTTATTAATTTGCCCCTCCCCTAGATGGGGAGCATCTGAATATATTTTCTAATTGATATGGTCCCCAACTAACCCCCTATTTACCTGAAGTTGTGTTTAGATCTCTAGGGATACCTCAGTCAGCCTGAGGATGTTTATTATATTTCATCGTAATACTAAAGTTTATTAACTTGCCCCTCCCCTGGATGGGGAGCATCTGAATATATTTTCTAATTGATATGGTCCCCAACTAACACCCTATATACCTGAAGTTGTGTTTAGATCTCTAGGGATATCTCAGTCAGTTTGAGGATGTTTATTATATTTGGTCATAATACTAAATTTTATTAACTTACCCCTCCCCTGGATGGGGAGCATCTTAATATATTTTCTAATTGATATGGTTCCCAACTAACCCCCTATATACCTGAAGTTGTGTTTAGATCTCTAGGGATATCTCAGTCAGCCTGAGGATGTTTATTATATTTTATCGTAATACTAAATTTTATTAACTTACCCCTCCCCTGGATGGGGAGCATCTGAATTTATTTTCTAATTGATAAGGTCCCCAACTAACACCCCATATACCTGAAGTTGTGTTTAGCTCTCTAGGGATATCTCGGTCAGCCTGAGGATGTTTATCATATTTCGTCATAATAGTAAATTTTATAACCTGCGCCCTCCCCTGGTTGGGGAGCATCTGAATCTATTTTCTAATTGATATGGTCCCCAACTAGCACCCCATATACCTGAAGTTGTGTTTAGATCTGTAGGGATATCTCAGTCAGCCTGAGGATGTTTATTATATTTCATCGTAATACTAAATTTTATTAATTTGCCCCTCCCCTGGATGGGGAGCATTTGAATATATTTTCTAATTGATACGGTCCCTAACTAACACCCCATATACCTGAAGTTGTGTTTAGATCTCTAGGGATATCTTAGTCAGCCTGAAATTTTTTATTATATTTGGTCATAATATTAAATTTTAATAACTTGCCCTCCCTTGGATGGGGAGAATCTGAATATATTTTCTTATTGATATGGTCCCCAACTAACACCCCATAAACCTGAAGTTGTGGTTAGATCTGTAGGGATATCTCAGTCAGCCTGAGGATGTTTATTATATTTGGTCATAATACTAAATTTTATTAACTTCCCCTCCCCTGGATGGGGAGCATCTGAATATATTTTCTAATTGATATGGTCCCCAACTCACACCCTATATACCTGAAGTTGTGTTTAGATCTCTAGGGATATCTCAGTCAGCCTGAGGATTTTTATTATATTTGGTCATAATACTAAATTTTATTACCTGGCCTCTCCCTCCTGGATGGGGAGCATTTGAATATATTTTCTAATTGATACGGTTCCTAACTATTACCCTATATACCTGAAGTTGTGTTTAGATCTCTAGGGATATCTTAGTCAGCCTGAAAATTTTTATTATATTTGGTCATAATACTAAATTTTTTTACGTGCCCCCTCCCCTGGTTGGGGAGCATCTGAATAAATTTTCTAATTGATATGGTTCCCAACTAACACCCTATATATCTGAAGTTGTGTTTTGATCTGTAGGGATATCTCAGTCAGCCTGAGGACGTTTATTATGTTTCATCGTAATCCTAAATTTTATTAATTTGCCCCTCCCCTGGTTGGGGAGCATCTGAATATATTTTCTTAATAATATGGTCCCCAACTAACCCCCTATATACCTGAAGTTGTGTTTAGATCTGTAGGGATATCGCAGTCAGCCTGAGGATGTTTATTATATTTCATCGTAATACTAGATTTTATTAACTTGCCCCTCCCCTGGATGGGGAGCATCTGAATATATTTTCTAATTGATATGGTCCCCAACTAACACCCTATATACCTGAAGTTGTGTTTAGATCTCTAGGGATATCTCAGTCAGCCTGAGGATGTTTATTATATTTGGTCATAATACTAAATTTTATTAACTTATCCCTCCCCTGGATGGGGAGCATCTGAATATATTTTCTAATTGATATGGTCCCCAACTAACACCTCATAAACCTGAAGTTGTGGTTAGATCTGTAGGGATATCTCAGTCAGCCTGAGGATGTTTATTATATTTGGTCATAATACTAAATTTTATTAACTTACCCCTCCCCTGGATGGGGAGCATCTGAATATATTTTCTAATTAATATGGTCCCCAACTAACACCCCATAAACCTGAAGTTGTGGTTAGATCTGTAGGGATATCTCAGTCAGCCTGAGGATGTTTATTATATTTGGTCATAATACTAAATTTTATTAACTTGCCCCTCCCCTAGATGGGGAGCATCTGAATAAATTTTCTAATTGATATGTTCCCCAACTAGCACCCCTTAAACCTGAAGTTGTGTTTAGATCTCTAGGGATATCTCAGTCAGCCTGAGGATGTTTATTATATTTGGTCATAATACTAAATTTTATTAACTTGCCCCTCCCCTGGATGGGGAGCATCTGAATATATTTTCTAATTGATATGGTCCCCAACTAACACCCCATATACCTGAAGTTGTGTTTAGATCTCTTGGGATATCCTAGTCAGCCTGAAAATTTTTATTATATTTGGTCATAATATTAAATTTTAATAACTTGCCCCTCCCCTGGATGGGGAGCATCTGAATATATTTTCTATTTGATATGGTCCCCAACTAACACCCTATATACCTGAAGTTGTGTTTAGATCTCTAGGGATATCTCAGTCAGCCTGAGGATGTTTATTATATTTCATCGTAATACTAAATTTTATTAATTTGCCCCTCCCCTGGATGGGGAGCATTTGAATATATTTTCTAATTGATACGGTCCCTAACTAACACCCCATATACCTGAAGTTGTGTTTAGATCTCTAGGGGATATCTTAGTCAGCCTGAAAATTTTTATTATATTTGGTCATAATATTAAATTTTAATAACTTGCCCCTCCCTTGGATGGGGAGCATCTGAATATATTTTCTTATTGATATGGTCCCCAACTAACTTCCTATATACCTGAAATTGTGTTTAGATCTCTAGGGATATCTCAGTCAGCCTGAGGATGTTTATTATATTTGGTCGTAATACTAAATTTTATTAACTTGCCCTCCCCTGGATGGGGAGCATCTGAATATATTTTCTAATTGATATGGTCCCCAACTAACACCCCATATACCTGAAGTTGTGTTTAGATCTGTAGGGATATCTCAGTCAGCCTGAGGATGTTTATTATATTTGGTCATAATACTAAATTTTACTAACTTACCCCTCCCCTGGATGGGGAGCATCTGAATATATTTTCTAATTGATATGGTCCCCAACTAGCACCCCATATACCTGAAGTTGTGTTTAGATCTGTAGGGATATCTCAGTCAGCCTGAGGATGTTTATTATATTTCGTCATAATACTAAATTTTATTACCTGACCTCTCCCCTGGATGGGGAGCATCTAAAAAACATTTTTCTAATTGATATGGTCCCCAACTAACACCTTATATACCTGAAGTTGTGTTTAGATCTCTAGGGATATCTCAGTCAGCCTGAGGATGTTTATCATATTTCGTCATAATAGTAAATTTTATAACCTGCGCCCTCCCCTGGTTGGGGAGCATCTGAATCTATTTTCTAATTGATATGGTCCCCAACTAACACCCCATATACCTGAGGCTGTGTTACTTTAATTTTTGATAATTTTCCGTCTTACCCAGGTAATATTACTAACGCAAACACAATTAATGAAATTAGCAAAAGTTTAGCATTTTCTTCACACTCGTCTACTGTAACAGCTTTCCAAGCAGAATCCATCCAATTAATTGATTGTAAAGCGTTGATTTTCAGGGCCGATATTGTTGCATCGGTAACAGTGGATTGGGCAATAATCGATGTCATCATCAAATTTCGGTAGTGTTGTTTAAAGTTTTTGATTATTCCCTGATCCATGGGTTGAATCACGGACGTAGTGTTCGGTGGCAGAAATTTCAAATTAAGATTAGTTAGCTTTACAGTAGTATTATACGCAGGTCAATTATCAATTATTAAAAGAATATTTCGCCTAGATTTTTTTATCTGCTTGTCTATAGTTTGCAACCACTCTTCAAACAATGAACTTGTCATCCATGCCTTTTGATTATTTCGCCATATTACTGGCAATTGATTTAGTTTCATATTTTTAAACGCACGTGGTTTCTGCGATTTGCCGATCACTAGAGGTTGAAGCTTTTCTCCCTCACAACTTGCGCATAGTAGAACCGTAAATAGTTCTTTCGACAATTTTCCACTATTACATGTGTCACCTTTTAATACAAAGCTCCGATCTGGCAGTGCTTTAAAAAATAAGCCACATTCGTCAGCATTAAAAATGTCACTTGTTTTATAACCAGCAGTAAACTCCGCAATTCGTTCCTTAAAATTGTCTACAACTTCTTGCGGAACACTGTTTGATTCACCTGACAGCATTTTGTAACTAATGCTTCTTTTTTGCTGTAAACTTGTTCAACCATCCATTAGAAGCTTTGAAGTCAGGGCAGTTAAAATCACCTGCAAATTTAAGCGCAGCTCGTTGTATCATAGGTCCCGTAATTCGTGCGTTGATGCTTCTAAGCTTCTTAAACCATAGGTATGTGTCATTGTTCACATCTTCATAACCGGTTCCTTTTGTCATTTTCCGTTTTGATGATTCCGCTTCAATTTCCATTCTGGACGCAAATTCATGTTTTCGTTTTTTTAAATTATGCGCAGTGGTCTTACTTATGCCAAAATGTTTAGCTGTTTTGCGTTCGCTGTGGGTTTCCAAAAACTTAGCTACTTCCAATTTATCTTTTATGTTTAACTCTTTATATTTTTTTGTAGACATTTTTAAAATTTTGGTTTAGCTCTAACTCTAATTGATTGCAACACAAAACTAAAATAAACCACACACTTTTCTTACTTATGGAATATCGTAAATTTGAACAGTGGTATCCCAATGAAAAAATTCATAAACTATCTTAATTACTTAATAGAAATCTCAACGCCGACTATGGTAATAAATTACACAGTTTCATGACATGTAACAGCTAGTGCATATTGCATCCCAATAAGAATGATTATTTTATATCACATGACCATACAGAACAATAGAATTGCGTTTAAATATTTTTTTTAAAGCAAAAAAATTGTAATTTTTATTTACGCACACCTGCAAATTTTTTTTTTTTTATAAATGTTTTAAAACTACATTTTAACTTTTTATGTTCAAGAATATTTGGTCACATTAGAGAAACATATTTTATTTGTGGTGTTCTATTGAAAGTGGTCACTTTACAGAAGGTGGTCACTTTTTAGTGGTCAATTTACAGAGAACATTTTTATTAAATTTATATAGACAATTGAAGGTACTACCAAAAATTGGTCAATGTATGGAGGTGGTCAAAATGGAGAGGTGGTCACTTTTGGAAGTTTCACGTAGTTATAAAACGAACCAACATTTCCAGTAGATCCTTGTTGTTGATTGCCATCCAGTATGTGCGATTATGCATCCGAATTACTGTCGGCTCTTTCCAGTGTTCGTTCAAGCTGGTTGAGATCGCTAATGGAACGGACGTGGACCACATCTGAATCAGGTAATTTGCGGAGTAATATTTTATTGTTATTGCACCATAAAAATCGATAATTGTGTTTTGTTTTGAATTTTTAAGCTTCCGTGTACAGTTTACTCTGGTGTTTCGTGAGATGGTGCAACAGACGAATTTTGCTGTCCAATTTTGTTATCCAACCGGGAATCAATTTCATTCCACAATATTGATTTACAGCTGCGAAATAATTGTAGTGTATGTTGTTTATATTCAATTGATTTAAATGAAACAATAAATTAATTTTTTAGAAAACTGTTATCATTATTTAGTTTCATTTTTTCGATGGATACGATGACTTCATTGGAAATTGACTCCCCTGATTTCTGTACAACTTTAGAAAACAGCTCTGGGGTGAGTATATAGTATTACTGGGCAACCCGCAGAGAATGATATTACGCGAATTTTGTATTTGGTTTGGCAAATCGACCTACCGAAGAAGTGGAAATGACCGTGAAATGACCGAAGTCAAATGGAATAGAATAAATTTGATAATTTTTTGCTTTCATTAATTTTGATATAATTTCTGGGCTGGGCTCACTTCACATAAGAGCAAATTGGTTATTGATATGTTATTGTTGCCTGAATAAAAGTTTTATTTTCTGTTATAGAATGCTGGGATAACTTCATACAAGTTATTTCCTTTGTCTGCTTCAACTATCCTAATTATAAAATCTACACATTATTTCAAAGTATTAAAGATTAAATAATAACACCAGATCGAGCTATTAAAATTTTTAATCTATCAATTATCCAAAATTTCGCTCACTGACAAAAAATTCTGACAGTCAATTAATTAGTGTTATTATCAGATAAGAGAAATGCTTTGAATTCACAATTTTTAATTTTTATTTCCTCAAATTTCCAGACTAATTGAAGTACAAAGATGTACATAATGAATGTATTATATAGCACTTGTTGAATTATTATTCGATTCGATTTACTTTTGTGCCACATAGAGAAGAGATGTGTACCAAACGAATAAAAAATCTAATCAGAAAACAAATAGAATACAAAGTATGTATGGTTCTATCAGCGGTATACACTCGTATGTACACAAACAAACAGAATCGTATAGATAGATTGTAGAAAAATACACAACCATCGGGAAAAACCGTTACTATTTACTCAGTTTCTAATTAAAAAGTGAAAGAAAAATCGAATGAAACTTTCACTGAACCAAAACAAAAAATGAAACGAGAAAAGCAAATTGGAAAATTGGGTTATTAAAGCACGTTTTTATCCCTTTAATTCATGCGATTTTTTACAAACGGATGGAATTTTACTCTCACTGCGTGTGTAACAAGTAACAACACATAAAGTAGTAGGGATGTGGAAGTACTTCCAAAATAATGGTGCGCATGATCTACTCCCACCAAATAACTTCCAGCGAGTATTTATTGGTGTTGGTTGCTTGTTAAATAGTGAGAGCGAAAAATATTTTTAATCTCACTTCCAATAACTTATACGATAATATTCGAAAGAGAGTTTGAGTAAATTGAGACATCGTGAGAAGAATCGAAATATATCACAAAATTTTAGATAGAATTTTTTTTTTCTATTACCATTTGATTGTTATCACACACAAATAAGAAAAAAAAATCGAAAAGAAAATCATAACAAAAAATACAACAATTTCCAAATTTATGTTTATTGTGTTGTGTCGAGTTTTTCTTTTGCTTTGCGTTCTTTTTCCCGGTGTTTTGTTTTTGTGTTTTTGTATTTCAGACAAAAAAAAATGTTCACGAGAAAATTTTTATCAGTTGATATTTTAGTCTTCTAATGAACGGTTGTTAGTTTTCGGTTAAATAATTGTAAATACTTACCTATACAGCAGCGGAAAATACAAGAAACTATATTACTGTTGTATATGTAGTGTGCACAACAGCTAAAAGGGAAATTGTGTTTTTTGTTCGGTCTTTTTAAAGTTTTGTAACGTTTTTTGTAAGAAAGATGGTTTTTGTTGTTGTTGTTGTTTGTAATTTTCTTAAGTGAATTTCTCGAATCAATACGTATTTTTTGGAATATATTTATGTACATAATATGTTTATTGAAAAAGTTCATACTAGAAAGTGATAATTTATTTAATAATAATTTTTTTTTTTAATTTTAAACTTTTTTTTTTTTTTCAATAAATATTGTTGTCTTCGAAAAAAAGTTGTAAGCAAAAATATGTAAATTAAATTTAAAAGTGGAATAAATTAAAATCTTATTATGTGTGTTACGTGAAATTAAAAATTTGGTGTTTTTTTTCTAAAAGTGTAGATAAAAAAAATCTGTTTTTGTTTGGTGTGTTCTCTATTACAAAGAAAATAAGTTTTCATAATACTAATATTTAATAAGTTTATAAAAATACTTTGGATAATTTTCATTTAATTAAAAAATATTTGAAAATGCAATTACGTTTAGCATTAAGGTAATTTTGCAAAATTTATTTTGTTTTATAATTTATGAGTGTTTTTTGACACATCACGTTTGAGTGAAAAATAATTTATGATATATTATGATTATTTTTGGTTTTGTTTAGATTAATAAATTTAGATTAAGCAGGTGGTAATTAGGAATTTGTTAGAGTGGCGTGATGTGCTAGATTATAGTGGCTCTAAATATTTTAATATATTTGGTTTAATCTACTTGCTGGTTTCAAACATTTTTTAAAATATAAATTTTAAATTGTTAATATTTTAAATATTTATATACTCAATTATCCGAACTATATTTCCTACTAGTAATAGGCACACCTACTTTTTATTACAATCTCTGATTTCAAGAAAAATTACGAAAAAAAATTGTTGAAAATTTACGTTTTCGATTCGACGTTATTAAAGTTGTTGTTAAAGCTTATTCAACGTAATTGATATTCACAAAGCATTCAAATTGAAGAGTACCTAATCGTTGCTTTTCAGTAAATAACTTAATTTATTTAATGTGAACATTTTGTGTCGCATACGATTACATAGTCCTTTAAAAATCGATTTTATCTACAATTGATAATTTTCTTGATGTATTTCAACCGTGAATTTCTTAGAATTCAGAATGGATAAATGGCAGCATCTGTAATCTGTGTGTACATTAAGACGAAATTGATTGTCACCTGAATCAAACAAAAATAGTAATAAAAGCAAGTAATAAAAAAGGCAAATCTCCAAATGCCTGTCGTCAAATCCGATTCAGTTTGTTTGGGATAAACATCGGGGCAGCTTAGTGCCAGAATAATAAGTTTACTATAAAAACCTTAATTTTAGGTTTAATAATTTACTGAAATTTCATTAACTGAAAAGTGTAACCTAACTTAAGACTCTCGATTGACACCGGATCCATCCGCACAGATTTTTACGTATAACATGATCAACGGTCAATCCATCAGATACGGATCAGATTGGTTAGTTATTATGGAATAGCGGCACAAATAGGGAAACAAAAATAAAATTTAAAAAAAGTGTTCCAAATCAAATAGACACCGATTTATGGATACCTAAGATAGTTGATAGAATGAACATTCAAATACACGAACAAATTCTACTGTGATACTGACAATATTCTACTTTTTTAAAGGATTGCCTTTGATTGAGATAATCAAATAAAACAAAATAACAAGCAATTTTTGTAACCAACCGGTTTCTTTACAGGTCAGATGAGCTTGCTTATTGTTATATTATTATTATTATTCGGCTGAGCATTAAAACAAAATTTTTTCCGATAAATTTCTCCGGCAAATGGTACGACGTGACAATGGCACTTAAACAAATACCAGCCCAAACCATAATTGAGCCTCCACCATAAGTGACGGTTGTCGCAATGTTAACTGGAGAATACCGCTCAACTGGTCGTCTCCTCCATACCTTTGCCTTCCATCGCTCGAGTTCAACTAAGAAATGACTCTCATCTATGAACAAAATGTGGCCCCTCTGGTTCAAATTCCAAAATCGTTGTTCTTGTAGAAAAATCAACCTTGTTCCTTTGGCTGGAACATATAAACTTAAAACTACTTATTTAAGCCTTCGTCGTCGTTTAAGCTTTACGGGTTTGAGTTACTGTTTGACGCCTGTTTCTCAAAGTTTCAAGGACAATGAAACGGTTATCTCTGGAGCCAGCACACAACGTTTTCGACGTCCCTTAAGCTAGCAGAACCCATACAGCAGCACATTACAAGATAGTATGGATAATTATAGGCTAATTACAGGCTAATTAAATGCTGCATTACAACATTTTGGGCTCCACCCCTTCAAACTAAAACACGGGTTCTGCTAGCTTTAGAAAAAGTTAGCAAAACCCATATCAAAAACTGATTTAAAAACAATGGGAAAATTAAAGGTTAATTTTAGGCTAATTAAATGATCTATTTAATTTTATTTATTCTGCTTGATCTAGAAAATGCAAAAGGCTTTATCATTTTAAAGCTAGAAGAACCCAAATCGAAAATCGGACCAAAACTGAAATTATAATGCAAAACAAGATCTATTGATAAACAAATAATTTTAGGCTCACTATGAGCTAATCAAATGCCCCATTAAAAAATTTTGGGCTCCACACGTTTTTGACCAGATTTCAGATCATTCACTTATGAGCCTAACATTATTAGTTTATCAATGGATCTTGTTTTGCGTTCTGATTTCAGTTTTGGTCCAATTTTCGATTTGGGTTCTGCTGGCTTTAGATTAAATGACCTGAAGTCTGGTCAAAAACGGGTGGAGCCCAAAATTGTTTAATGGGACATTTGATTAGCCCATAGTGAGCCTAAAATTATTTGATTATCAATAGATCTTGATTTGCGTTCTAATTTCGATTTTGGTCCGAAAATTGACCTTTAATTTTCCCATTGTTTTTAAAGCAGCTTTTGATATGGGTTCTGCTAACTTTTTCTAAAGCTAGCAGAACCCGCGTTTTAGTTGGAAGGGGTGAAGCCCAAAATTTTTAAATGCAGCATTTAATTAGCCTATAATTATCTATACTATCTTGTAATGTTCTGCTGTATGGGTTCTGCTAGCGTAAGGGACGTCGTTTTCGGCATTGTACCGTTGAACAGACCGATAAATGGTAGACGTGGGCACACTGAATCTTCTGCCCGCTTGGTGGTAAGTATAGCCATTCTTGATCAATGACACAGCCCTGGCAATATCAGTGGGTTCCATGTCGCTTATTTTGAATTAATACGTTTTTTCTTTAAATTTTAATGGCGAATGAATTAATATTTACACATTATACAATTAATTTATATTAAATACAATAATAATAATAATTTATATCAGGTACTTTTCCACTAAAAGAGCTAGATATTCTGTTATTTGTTAATAATTTAAATTTGCAATTAAAGTATAGAAAAACACACCCGTAACATTAAAAATTATAAATTATTGGTAGTACACATTTATTCGGTCCGTTTTCTTATTTTTAAAAATTCATTTATTTTAAAATAAAATGAATTTTCAGATTAATTAAAATATTCTTCATCGCTGCTTATGACCTTTTCCCACCTTTCACTCAATTTTCCATCTCGGAAAAACGTTTCGTCCTTTGAGGAGATCCAAGTTTGAAGCCAATTTTCAATTTCTTCGAAAGAAGTGAACCGGTGACCTACCAAAACGTATTGCATCCGTCGGCACAACCAGTAATCAGAAGGTGCAATGTCCGGAGAATACAGCGGTTGCTGTAAAATATCTCTTTCCTCATATTCCAGTCATTTTTATCGTAATGCATGGCTCAAACGAATTAATTGTAGTCTGTACCGCTCGCCTGTAATGGAATCGCCAGGTTGTAGCAGCTCGTACTACACGCTTCTTTGGTCCCACTAGATACACTTCATAACCTTCGAACCACGAATGTTCGTTTTTGGTGTTGATGTTGAAATCGATGACAACGATTGGCCGGGTAAATCGTAGTATTTTTCCTCTTGAGGTTATCGAAGAAGATCCACTTCTCGTCACTAGTCACTATCCGATGTAAAAAACGTATCTTTTAACCCAATTGCCTTGATTTTGGATCATACAAACTGTTGATGACAACTTGTTGGGTCACCCTCAATGTAGCGGGAAGCTCCTTTTGCGTTTGAGTCGGATCTTCATCGAGCAATGCCTCTAATTCATCGTCTACGAAGTTTTTTGGCTCTCCTAAGCTAGGCTTATCGTGAACACTGAAATCACCATTTTTGAAGCGTAGAAACCATTCCCTACATCAGTTGGAACATTGTCACCGTAAACTTTCACAAACATTCGAATGAAATTGTTGATTTTTCGAACTAGCGCTGTTCAAATGAAACTGGCTTTATATTTAATGCACGATCATCAGTATGACCATACGAGGAACTTTCTTGTCATTTCATTGATCTTAAGTGCTTCAACGAAATCTCTGCTCATGCAGCTTCAATTTTTGCAATCAGCTTTTCGTTAGATTCGTATTGTTTTTCCCCTTCATAAACTTTGAGAGTGAGCCAGCGCCAAACGTTTTCGATGATATTTAAATCAGGGAAATAAGGTAATAACTCGTTTTGATTCGCAATTCACGATTTTGCACGATGGGCATTATGTATGGGCGCATTATTCAGTTGGAAAATTAATTAAAGAGACCCAAATAGCTCTTGAATTTCTGAAATATCCTTATATGAATTTTAAGACATTTTATTGGAAACAAAATTCAATTTAATAGTGGTCCAATATGAAATTGCACCCCATTCCATTACTCCTACTTTTCTGGCATGATGGCGAATCAAAAATTTTTCTTTTCGAATGTAATGAAAATAATAATTATTACCAACTGGTCCATCTAAGTTTTTTTCATCCGAAGAAACAACTTTTTTCCAATTAATCATTGTTTGCAGATGCACACACATCCCAAGTTACGTGCTGCCTGGCGTATTCCAATCTTTGGTGCTTGCGTACGTGAGTGTGTTTTTTTAAATTTTAAAAATGAATCATTTAAAATTGCTCTATGATCTGTTGATTTGAATGGGCTGAAATAGGCGAATGTGGAGAAAATGCTTGTTTCATTAATTGTGTTTGTGTTATAGTGATATTACCTTTGTAACACGGAACATTCCCGAAAATTACGATTGTCTTGGAAGTAATTATTAAATCCTATTAAAATTATCTGAACAATATAAATCCGCTTTATTTCGACTAGTTACAAGAATATTTTATTTGACTCAAAAATATATTTAAAAATCTCAAAAAATGTACAATACACTACTAATTATCAAACTTACTGTACAAATTTGTCTTAATTCAAGCAATGCAATACAAATAATTACAAAAAATATCTTATGATTAATGATATAGAAAAATACCTGTTGCATTTACCGCTAAGGAGAAGATCCTCATCTTCGAAACCAATTTCTCAGGTATATGGGCCGCTAGTTCTGGACCAGCTCTCCATCCAGGAATGGGGATAATTTACAGAATTTTGGACCTCCCTGGAAATCGAAACCTAATCTTAGATATATTAGTTGGAATCCATGTCAAAGAGGTAAAACAACCAGAAGCTACATTTCCAGGGATGGGGACAATTTAGTATTATGACCAAATATAATAAAAATTCTTAGGCCAACTGAGATATCCCCAGAGATCTTAACACAACCTTATGCATATGGGGTGTCAGGAGGGTACCATATTAATTAGAAATAATAATGACGAGCCCCCATCAATGGGACAATTAGAGGAGGGGACAATTTAGAGATTTTCTGAGATATCCCAAGAGATTTTAACACAACCTCAAGTATACGAGATATTATTTGGAACCATTTCAGTTATGAAATATATTCAGGAGCACCCCATCCAGGGGACATTTAATAAAATTTTGTATTACGATCAAATAAAATAAAAATTCAAAGGCCAACTGAGGTATTTCTATAGACCTTACCCAACCTCAGACATATGGAGTGTTAGTTGAAATCCATCTCAGTTAGGCAAAATAATCAAAAGCTAGATATCCAGGGGTTGGGAAAATTTAGCATTATGATCAATATAATAAAAATTCTTGGACCAACTTAGATATCTTTAGGGATCTTAACACAACCTTATGTATATGGGGTGACAGAAGCGGACCATTTTAATTAGAAATAAAAATCAGGAGCTCCCGATCCAGGGGTGGGGACAATTTAAGGAATTTTGTCATAAGACCAAATATAATAAAAATGCTTATGTTTTCTGAGATATCACAAATACACAACCTCAAGTATACGGGATGTTATTTGGGGACCATTTCAGTTAGAAAATATATCCACTAGCACCTCATCCATTGGAGGTGACATTTAATACATCTTTGTATTATGACCAAATAAAATAATAATTCTTATGTATTTCTAGAGATCTTAACACAATCTAAGAAATATGCAGTGTTAGTTGGAGACCATGTCAATTAGAAAAAATAACCAAGAGCTCCGCATCTAGGATTATGAACAAATAATCTCAGACCAACTGAGATATGCATAGAGATCTTAGCACAAAGTTGCGGAACCATGTTAGTTGGAACTATAATCAGGCGCTCTCCATCAAGGGGTATAATAAAAATGATTAGTCCAAATGGGGTATTCCTAAAAATCTTAACACCACACACATATATAGAGTATAAGTTAGAGACTATGTCAGTTAGAAAGTACATATATTCAGGAGCTTCCTATCCGGAGTATGGGACAATTTCTAGAATTTAGTATTATGACCAAATATAATCAAAATTGTTGGTCTAATAAGGCCTAGGTTAATGTCTGGAGGAGGTTGTGTTAAGCTCAGGCATATCTCAGTTGTTCTCATAGTTTTTATTATATTTGGTCATAATACGAAATTCTCTAAATTGTTCCCACCCCTGGATGGAGAGCTCCTGATAATTTTTTTTAACTGACATGGTTCTTACTCAAAACTTCCTATACCTGAAGTTATATTTAGATTTCTAGGAGTGTCTCAGTTGATTCAAGAATTCTTAGTATTTGGTTATAAGACAAAATTCTATAAATTGTCAACATCCCAAGATGTGGATGTCCTCACCAATTTTTCAACTTACATAAACCTTAATTAATAACCCATTATTCATATACCTCAGCTTGTATTTAGGCCTCTATGGATATCTTCTATAGGCGACTTCCCTGCCTTTTAAGCTTGGTAGTATTTTTGATATTTAATTTTGGTATTTAATTTTAATTTCTACGATTATCTGATTTGATTTCAATAGTACATGCTTCTGCCTCGGATACCGATTTTCTGGGTATTTTTTTAGAAGTTTTAGTTATTACCTCCAATATCCGAGTTAGTGAATATTAATTAATGAAATGGTAAATATATTACAATTTCTTTCGGTTTTTTTAAGCTAACTGCTAAATATTTAAAATAATGTTAATAAATTAACAGTTACATTCTATTCCGCTTTATATAGGTATCATTTTGAAACGCATCAACACATATAAATGTTTAGCATATAGGCTTAGTAAAAACTTCACAATGCTACGCTAGTCTATGAATTTTTCTTGTATCTCGCGACATCAGAACTGTCATCGACCTTCCTTCGTAGTTGCTTCCATAAGATTCATTCTCTTTTTTAAATAATTTTGCACATCATGCTCACTACGCTCGATTTTACGAGCTATAGGTTGGAAAATCTCTGCAAGTGGTAGGCATCGATTTTTCTCTTTCTGCGTATTTAAAATATTTGTTCTACCCATTTTAATCCTTGATTAGCTACTGAACACTTATTTCGAAAATTTTGAAATTTTTTTAGCAACTTCACCGAAATTTACTCACAAATACTTAAATTTTCCAATGCGTCTATTCAAGTGAACCGATAAAATGCGTTTAATATAAAATATATTCCAAAAAACAAAGAAAAGTGTAGTTAGATTGCTATGTTTAAATGTTAGTCCGTTTTACTGAGTACTACTTTCTCTCTCTTCTCAATAAAAATATATTTTTGGTTCCGTAAAATTGCAAGTGAGTCTAATCTCACTAAGTAGTCTAAGTAGTGTATATAGACAGAAGTTTGAGTTTTGAGATGTGTAAGTATCATCCTCTAGATTTTAGAGCCATAATTTGGATCTAACTTCGAAGCACATATGGTGCATTAAAACCATCTTTAAAAATTCAGAATCACTCTATTGTTGACATCTGGATAATGACAACTCGAGTACTTTAGAAATTTATCGTCAATGTATCGCATTTCCCAATTAGCATATATTATATACTCGAAATTAAAGTAATATCCAATAGGTAGGGGTAGCCGAATATGTCATTTTTCGCACGCCAGGTAGGAAATTTCCTTCGCTCATTTCATAACTAAAATAACGAAACGCAGAAGAATAAAATATTATTTATGGATACTCACCATGAGCAACCCCCCGCTTTTATTATGACTAATTGACCAGATGTATCTTCAAAAACTGCAACTCCCTGCTCGGGAGTACTTGTGTGCCCAAGTAATCGAATCCGATGCCAAACTATCGGTATATTGAATTGAATCACTAATTTCTTTGGGTGTATTTTTTTTTACTAGGATAGCGCGCATTCGTTTCGGGGGCGCGGCACTATACTCATCTGTGTCACAAACGAAAAGCGTATTACAACCATAGAGTTGATCGATAGGGCCGAGCAAAGATATCTGCAGCTTGTACACATCCAAATACATTACCGAGGTGTGGTACATTGATGACATATGGCAAAGCTGACGTAATCATAATTTTTTATTAACCAGCTTTTTGGGAACACGGCCTGATGTTTTTTACATGCGATTTCGGCCGTGTTCATAGAGCTAAGTTTTGCCACTTTGATTTTGAAATTAAATTAATTAGATTTTCATAATAAACTAACGTGGTTATAAATTAAATATTTTTCTCACTAAAAATTTAAAAAATTCTACAATCGATGAAAATGGCGAGTACGAATCGAAGATCTTTTAATGTCAAATTGAATGACAGTTATAAGACAAAAAAATTAGTACTCTGTTATGATTTTCCATCGATTTCTAAATAAATATTAATGCCACTATACTTATTAGTAACTAAAACCACTGTGTTCTAAACCCTCATAAAAATCAAAGGCAGAAAAATGGTCGAAATTTTTCCATACCAAAATCGAGTTATTAGTCCCTTCTGTTTGTACTGTGTAGTTTAGTGAAGAAGGATATTTTTTCAAATTTTATTATATAGAGACTGGTTGAATTTGCCAATAATTTAGGTTAACTCAACACTTGACTCCACAGTGTCATTTTCCTATCTTGTGGTAATTGTTGATTATTCTATGGGAAAATTATAAATTTCCCTTTTCCAAAAATGTTTCTTGTTCTTTTATTCTTATTAAACAAATAAAATTTAATCAAAATGATGTATTGGGAATATGACTCCGCCCTATTTTTAAATAACACTCACTTGCTTCTTTGGAAAATGAAAGAATTATATATTGAAAGTATGTTCCATCTGTAGCTACAACTTTCCCTTATCTTTCAGGCAATTCACGGATTCCCTCTCTAAAGAAATCCTGGTGCGGTATAACTTCCCAGTCCTGTCCTTTTAAATAACTTTCACAACGTTTGTAACACGTGGTTTTGATTTGTCGTGCTGAAAAATTTGTTGTGTCTATTCACCCATTCTGGCCGTCGTCTCCTCTATACCTCGCTTCAAACGTATCAAGGCTTTATTCCACAATGAAATATATTTTTTCAGTAAAAAAAGAGCGAGATAAAAATATAATTTCGCTACATACCAAAGCGAAATAAAAGAAAATTCAGTAAAATTTTACTGACAAAATCGTTGTATATGTGTGTGTGTTGCCATAATAAAATGGAAAAAATACTAATCATTTTTTTTATAGCAACAATACATTTACATAAAAAAAGCATATGACGAGAAATAATTCTCGCACACTAAGATCGGCTTTATGGATGGGAAAATATTATGGTAAACCAACATTATTATTATTTTTTTAATATGTGATTTCTTCGCGAGTAAACATTTTTAAAACAATTTTTTTTTGGATATTGATGAATTGTAATACCAATCAAACTTAAGTTCCTACAAAAGAAATTAAATTGCCGAAATAAATTAATTTTGTGAAGTTTTGTTGGTTATGTTATTTTCAAGATGTCAAAATTTAACTATAACATGTTCCCATAAATTTCATTTTTGTTTCTGTCACTCTAATAAAACTTATTGATTAGCTTAGTTGTCGTCGGTAGAAATCGCCATTGATAGTTTCACCTGATTGCAGCAGTTCATAACAATAACCTTTCTGATCCCACCAGATACAAAGCATAACCTTATTGCAACAAATATCTGGAATAATCATGTGGAACCCAGTTACGGAGCTTTTTGACCCATTCATATGACTGGTACTGTCCGACTGGTTACAGTTAGTTCTTATCAAAGGCTATTTAAAACATAAGCAATCATTTCCATCAAATCATATTTCTAATCATCTTTCTATAGTATTGTTTGGGGTAATTTTAGTTTTTTTTCTAGGATAAAAAACTAGGCTGTTTTTGACCCATAAAGATTTACGATAGTATTAGATTTAAAATTTTAGTTTTCAATGATGCATTGCTCAGGCAGTCCAATGATCTCGTTAACAATTTTATATAACTAATTCAAATCGACTTTTGTTTCTATTTTATTGACGCACTTTAGTAGTAGATAGAACTCAGGATTTTTAATACAACTTGTTATCCTAAGATATTATAAGGTGTTACGTGTTCTATTCAATTTGGGGATTAATTCAGAGCTTTATCCAAAATTCTTTTAGCTCCACAAACAACCGAAATTACTAAAGTATATACATTTATGGCATTTTAAATAATCAATTATCCAGTATCTACTATTATATCGTCGGTTTGGTGCAAAAGTGAGACAACTCAGAATTTTTCAGTAGAGTGATTTGAAAAAATCACTCAAAATTGTTTGAAAAACGGCGTTTTTTACGTTCTGATTAGTAAAATATTATTTTTTCTATCCTTACATCCTTATTCGGATCTTAATTTTTATAATTCTTTAATATTTTGCAAATTTTCTTAGGATAGTTTCCAATATTTTAAAATTTTAATTTCTTTCACTAATTGAGTGATTTTTTACATTGAATTTTAACTTATTTGCTAGAAATAGCTAAATATCTTAGAAATGAGTGAAATTGAGTGTCACTATTGCACCAAACCCACGATATGTTTACGATTCATGAATACATATATGTATAGGCAAATATTAAGGTAAATTTATACTTATACCTATGTACATTCAATGATGCCATAAAACAAACTTATTATTTGGAAATTGATATGTTATCTGAATTGCGTGTTCGTGCATTAATTGGGAATTTTAGCA
This sequence comes from Nephrotoma appendiculata, assembly GCA_947310385.1. Taxonomy (NCBI): domain Eukaryota; kingdom Metazoa; phylum Arthropoda; class Insecta; order Diptera; family Tipulidae; genus Nephrotoma; species Nephrotoma appendiculata. The sequence continues at coordinate 242,525,843 of OX371223.1, read as the reverse complement.
AACGGTATAAATTTTTCATTACTTATTTACGTCATTCTCAATTATTCCATCGAACATTATTATTTATAACCCGTTAAACGTGTGCAATATTTTACAATAAATATTCTCCATATGCAATTTTTATGATAGGTCTTGACGTCGAGTTTTTGTTTAAATTTCTGACTATCTAAATTGATAGTTAATTCTTACCAATTATTGATAGACGTCTCTAACGTTCAGAAAGCAAATCGTGGCTGATATTTAGTTCGAATCTGCAAACTTAGTCTAAATTTATCAATAGCCAATAATTTTCAAATAGATAAGTTTCATTTTATTTTAATTAAACATTGGACGTGGTTTGGTTAGTGCCATCTATGAACGTCTAATGAAGGAGCTAGAATATCAAAACTCGACCTTAAACTGACAGATGAACGGATACTTGGCTAGCAGAAGAACTCGAACAACACTTTTCCTTATGAGCCTATTTATCTGTTCCAACACTAGAAGTTCTAAGTTTTTTAAAGTCAAGAACCATAGATTTATATAGGCGTTAATTTAAAGGGCTTAATCCAACGAACACAGGTACTACCCTGTCTAGTAATATCCGTTCAAAACCCGGAACCTCTCGACACCTTGAATTTTGTTACTCAGCCGATGACTAATCGCTTACCTGCTATCCCCCTTATTTATTTTTTAAAAAAATCCGTATAAATAACAGATGGTTGGGACGATCAATAGATTAATTTTTATTGCCTAGTTTTTGTTTCCTCTTTTATTTCTTTTTTTGCCTTTTCCTACTATATATAACTTATTTTCTGATGATGACCTTTTCCACTTTTTGGACAAATTTTTAATTAAAATAATCAAAAGTTCAATTTTTGCAAAATAAAAAACTAGTGTTTAGTGAAATGTGTTTACTAAGCGTCCATGGTTTAACAAGGCCATTGAATACACAAACCAGTTAGTTATCCAGATCATTGTGAAACGTGATACAAATACCTAAGATATCATCATAATCCAAGGAGCACCGCTTTTTTGATTATTTATCTGCCAAATATGGGTAAAAACCTTTTCTAACATCTTTATTGCAAGAAGTAATTGATATTACAGTGCATGCATCGTTTAAGTGAGATACTAGGGTCTTACATGAGGTAATTCTTTATGAACTTCGCTACATTCTAATGTAATTAATTTCGAACGAAAGCGAAATTGAGAAATTTGGAAACTCGAGAAATACTTGATGCTTTATAGATTTACTCTCCACCAGCCAGTGACAGCACTTTGAAACCGAAATAATTAATAGAAATATTTCTGGGAGGACGTAAAAACCATTCAAAATACGAGTAGTTTTGTGTAGCGAACGTAAAAACACTATCGAAACTAAAAAATATAGGTTTTACGCGAATCCGTCAGGAGCGCTGGTGCTTTTATTTTGGATACGTCTTAGGCAGTAGGAATATCTATAACAGTATACAAAATAAAATTGACTTATCGCCCAGAAATCTGTAGGAGATACTGGAATATATCTTAGAACACTTTTCAAATAGTTTTAGAGCTTATCTGGCTACATACTTGTCACTGCCATGGAGGAATATAAAGATGGTTTTTAGGGTAAGGACGGAAAGTTTGTCTCTCTAGACAAAAAGTCGACATCAGGATTCTGGTAATTCTCTGGAAATAGGGAATTGGAAAATGGAATTTTTCACTCATTTACTGCAACAGTGACAACTCAAAATTCACTCAAAACAAACTGCCTTATGTAGTTATTTCTAGCAAGTTAGGTAAAATCCCATATAAAAAATCACTCAATTCGCGAAAGGAATCAACATTTTAAGATAGATATTGGAAACTATCATAAAAAAATTTGCAAAATATTAAAGAATTATAAAAATTAGGATCCGATTGATGATATAGGAATAGAAAGAAAAAAATATTGTACTAATCAGAATGCATTTTTATTAACTTTTGAAAAACGCCGTTTTGCAAACAATTTTAAGTGATTTTTTCAAATCACACTACTGTAAAATTTTAAATAATATAAAAATTATGTCGCTTGGAATATAAAGATGGTTTTTAGAGTAAAGGTTGATTTTTAGTTTTAAAGCCGGTTAGATCGCTGATTTACCGCACGCAGCTGGACGAAATACCTCTTATTCGGGCTGTGTGAATTATATTATTCGAAAATGCCAAATCCTTGTGATCGTAAAGAGAACAGGAAAAAGGTGTGTGCTTGTTGTGGTCGTAAAATAAATCTCGGTGTTAAAAAATTACAAGATTTCTGCATCAGTGAAGATCAAGAATTACGAATTCGAAGATTTATAAACGTGAATTTCGCCATATCCAACCCTCAATTCCCTTCAAGTATCTGTGTAACCTGTCGTCAAGTGCTTCAAGATCATAAACGGCAGAATGATAACAGAAGACCATTTAAGGTGATGCGTAACTATGAAGATATATGCCTACCAAAGGAAACTAGGTCACATGAAAAATCCAATTTTATTTGCAACTGTTATATAATATGTTTAACCGCTAGGCATAAGGGAGTAATAAATATGAAAAAAAGTTGCCTTTTGGTAAAAAACTTGATTTATCGATAAAAATTACTCCCGACAATGAAATGTATGGATCCCACCACTCAAGCGACACTGGGGTTAAGAGGAGTCATTATCCTTCGAAAATATTCCAAATCTATACAACTTTGCTCCACTTGTTTCCAAGAAGTATCTCGAGAAATTCTTTACCCTTGTATTCCTGACACCCGTTCGAAAACAAGGGCAGTGGAAAATTTGGAAATATTAGCCAAGCGGTTTCCTAAAAAACATCGAGATCAGATGTGTGCTTCTCTGCCCGACGAAAAATGTAGTTCTTCAGCGGGTGATCCCAAAATGCCTGTGGTTTTGTCTACACGGGGTAGCACAAAAAGAGTGTTTCTGAAAGAGGTGGCAGAACGAAAGATTTTTCCAGCGAAGCCCTACATAACCATTAACTCTGAGCGTCTGGATGGGAAATGCTAAAATTGGGTCACCTTATTAGACAAAATTGTGGGAGAAAAGCAGTACCAGCGTTCTTTCAGAAAGAATTGTCAGAAAGTGCTAATTTAATGGAAGATCTATATAGGCACGATATCTTGGATTTTGATATAGAAAAAAGTTCTGTCAAGGAAAAAAGGCCTGTTGTCTGGGGTGACGCAGAGGAAGTTTTAGAGAATATAATGGATAGACTTTTGATTGGGAACTACTCAGTCAAAGTTATGGCTGATGGCGGGCAAGGGTTTTTCTAAATTTATATGTCAATTATTTCGGAAAATTGCGATTCTGAAAGTCTACAAGAAGGAGGTCTATCAAGGAAGAAGAGCAAAATTCTCTAGTGCACGAGTGTACATAAGTTGATTATGCTGGGTATTGTACCGCGTATCAAAGAAACCTACGAACATTTGAAAATATTATTTGATCTCACAAAAATCAATAATATTTCCATGAAATTCGTGTCTGACTTTAACATGTTACTTCTCGTTAATGGCCAACAAACAGCCACATCAAGTTTTCCATTTCCTTATTGCTTCATAAAGTTTCAAGATTTGCGAGATAGTAAGGAAATCGAGAATATTGCCGATGACAACTCGATAGCAAATGATCATAGCGACATAGACATAACAGATGATTCCTTGGCCTTCAAATGTTACGGCGATTTGCGCCACGATTATGATCAATTTATATCACTAGGAGGAAAGAAAAAGAATTCCGTTACGAATCTGATGACATCAGAGTGATTCAAAAAATGTGTTGTGCCAGAGCTTCATCTGCTGCAAGGGTTCGTAAACCATATGTTCTGGAGATGGCTTGTGCCGCACTTGGGCAGAGTGAAATGCCTTCTATGGCCCCAACATTTGAGTCTGGTCACGAAAAATTACGATGGAGAGGCCTTTGAGGGGAATGCTTACAGAAAATTACTCCAGGAGTCCGCGAAACTATTGTATCCTAATTTCTGTAGGATCGTGGGCACAGATTTGTCAATGCTTCCATTCGTAGCACCATTTAGAGCCATGGATGAAATTTTAAAAGTCGACCTTCTCAGTAGCGAGGATCGAGTCAGATTTAAATAAACTCTTATCAAGTCTCAAAAAAGCTCTCGCTGCTCTCGATGTGAGTGAAACTTTGAAAGTTCATATAATTTTGAGTCATCTCCAGATCATGAAGTTTATACACCAAAACTTATTAATGTATACTAGAGAAGGTTCCGCACTGCTCGAGGAAAATTGTCATGAAACCCCAATGATAATGAGCGGCGATTTCAACATAAATTTTTCCGATGCAAAAACAGAGCCATACATTTCCTAAAAGATGCGCGTGAAATATTTACTAAATCTATCCTAAGTGTAAAATTTTTTTAGGAATGGTTTAGGAAAAATTTCACACTCCTACAGACAGCCGTGAAATATTTCCTAACGAAATCCTATGTATACTAGTGTTAGTGAAAATAGTCTTAAAAGCGAACATTTAGGCGAGAATATATTTTAGAGAAACTCCTATTTTAAAAAATATGGAAATTAGCTGATACAAACGATTTAAAAAATTTAAATTAAATTTAACATAAAAAACATTAACAACTAAACTCTGCTGGAAATGTTGCCAAGTACTCATCGATTCCACTATGTTTCTATGTTAGCCGTATAAAATATCAATTTAATTTTTTGACCATCCACCATCAACTTTACTTTTAACCAATATAATAATTTTATTGAATCATCAAACACCATCTAATTACAAATGGAGAAATAAAATATGGTGATGGTGACAGAGAAGAACTAAAGTAAAAGTTCACTCAGATATGATAAACGATAGTAATTTAGATAAAATTTACACTACTTTTCCAAATAAGAACTGACAACAGATTCAATAGTGTAAAAAGATATATTAAATGACCATGTCCATGTTAATTTTCAGAATTTTGTCATAGTTCTGGCATGGGCAAATATGGCCCCGAAACGTGTGAGTTATAATTTATAGTATTGTTGCCATTCAAACGATTACTAATCGAGATTTTGCCCGGTTCTCATCGATCCCGTTATGTTTTCCAGAAATATATATCAAATGCCAATGTCCATGTTAATTTTCAGAATTTTGTAATAGTTCTGGCATGGGCAAATATGGCCCAGAAACGTGTGAGTTATAATTTACTGTATTTTTGCCATTCAAACGATTACTAGTCGAGATTTTGCCCGGTTCTCATCGATCCCGTTATGTTTTCCAGAAAGATATATCAAATGCCAATGTCCATGTTAATTTTCAGAATTTTGTCATAGTTCTGGCATGGGCAAATATGGCCCCGAAACGTGTGAGTTATAATTTACTGTATTTTTGCCATTCAAACGATTACTAGTCGAGATTTTGCCCGGTTCTCATCGATCCCGTTATGTTTTCCAGAAAGATATATCAAATGCCAATGTCCATGTTAATTTTCAGAATTTTGTCATAGTTCTGGCATGGGCAAATATGGCCCCGAAACGTGTGAGTTATAATTTATAGTATTTTTGCCATTCAAACGATTACTAATCGAGATTTTGCCCGGTTCTCATCGATCCCGTTATGTTTTCCAGAAAGATATATCAAATGCCAATGTCCATGGTAATTTTCAGAATTTTGTCATAGTTCTGGCATGGGCAAATATGGCCCCGAAACGTGTGAGTTATAATTTATAGTATTTTTGCTATTCAAACGATTACTAATCGAGATTTTGCCCGGTTCTCATCGATCCCGTTATGTTTTCCAGAAAGATATATCAAATGCCAATGTCCATGTTAATTTTCAGAATTTTGTCATAGTTCTGGCATGGGCAAATATGGCCCCGAAACGTGTGAGTTATAATTTACTGTATTTTTGCCATTAAAACGATTACTAATCGAGATTTTGCCCGGTTCTCATCGATCCCGTTATGTTTTCCAGAAAGATATATCAAATGCCAATGTCCATGTTAATTTTCAGAATTGTGTCATAGTTCTGGCATGGGCAAATATGGCCCCGAAACGTGTGAGTTATAATTTATAGTACTTTTGCCATTCAAACGATTACTTATCGAGATTTTGCCCGGTTCTCATCGATCCCGTTATGTTTTCCAGAAAGATATATCACATGTCAATGTCCATGGTAATTTTCAGAATTTTGTCATAGTTCTGGCATGGGCAAATATGGCCCCGAAACGTGTGAGTTATAATTTATAGTATTTTTGCCATTCAAACGATTACTAATCGAGATTTTGCCCGGTTCTCATCGATCCCGTTATGTTTTCCAGAAAGATATATCAAATGCCAATGTCCATGGTAATTTTCAGAATTTTGTCATAGTTCTGGCATGGGCAAATATGGCCCCGAAACGTGTGAGTTATAATTTATAGTATTTTTGCTATTCAAACGATTACTAATCGAGATTTTGCCCGGTTCTCATCGATCCCGTTATGTTTTCCAGAAAGATATATCAAATGCCAATGTCCATGTTAATTTTCAGAATTTTGTCATAGTTCTGGCATGGGCAAATATGGCCCCGAAACGTGTGAGTTATAATTTACTGTATTTTTGCCATTAAAACGATTACTAATCGAGATTTTGCCCGGTTCTCATCGATCCCGTTATGTTTTCCAGAAAGATATATCAAATGCCAATGTCCATGTTAATTTTCAGAATTTTGTCATAGTTCTGGCATGGGCAAATATGGCCCCGAAACGTGTGAGTTATAATTTATAGTATTTTTGCTATTCAAACGATTACTAATCGAGATTTTGCCCGGTTCTCATCGATCCCGTTATGTTTTCCAGAAAGATATATCAAATGCCAATGTCCATGGTAATTTTCAGAATTTTGTCATAGTTCTGGCATGGGCAAATATGGCCCCGAAACGTGTGAGTTATAATTTATAGTATTTTTGCCATTCAAACGATTACTAATCGAGATTTTGCCCGGTTCTCATCGATCCCGTTATGTTTTCCAGAAAGATATATCAAATGCCAATGTCCATGTTAATTTTCAGAATTTTGTCATAGTTCTGGCATGGGCAAATATGGCCCCGAAACGTGTGAGTTATAATTTATAGTACTTTTGCCATTCAAACGATTACTAATCGAGATTTTGCCCGGTTCTCATCGATCCCGTTATGTTTTCCAGAAAGATATATCAAATGCCAATGTCCATGTTAATTTTCAGAATTTTGTCATAGTTCTGGCATGGGCAAATATGGCCCCGAAACGTGTGAGTTATAGTACTTTTGCCATTCAAACGATTACTAATCGAGATTTTGCCCGGTTCTCGTCGATCCCGTTATGTTTTCCAGAAAGATATATCAAATGCCAATGTCCATGGTAATTTTCAGAATTTTGTCATAGTTCTGGCATGGGCAAATATGGCCCCGAAACGTGTGAGTTATAATTTATAGTATTTTTGCTATTCAAACGATTACTAATCGAGATTTTGCCCGGTTCTCATCGATCCCGTTATGTTTTCCAGAAAGATATATCAAATGCCAATGTCCATGGTAATTTTCAGAATTTTGTCATAGTTCTGGCATGGGCAAATATGGCCCCGAAACGTGTGAGTTATAATTTATAGTATTTTTGCCATTCAAACGATTACTAATCGAGATTTTGCCCGGTTCTCATCGATCCCGTTATGTTTTCCAGAAAGATATATCAAATGCCAATGTCCATGGTAATTTTCAGAATTTTGTCATAGTTCTGGCATGGGCAAATATGGCCCCGAAACGTGTGAGTTATAATTTATAGTATTTTTGCTATTCAAACGATTACTAATCGAGATTTTGCCCGGTTCTCATCGATCCCGTTATGTTTTCCAGAAAGATATATCAAATGCCAATGTCCATGTTAATTTTCAGAATTTTGTCATAGTTCTGGCATGGGCAAATATGGCCCCGAAACGTGTGAGTTATAATTTATAGTATTTTTGCTATTCAAACGATTACTAATCGAGATTTTGCCCGGTTCTCATCGATCCCGTTATGTTTTCCAGAAAGATATATCAAATGCCAATGTCCATGTTAATTTTCAGAATTTTGTCATAGTTCTGGCATGGGCAAATATGGCCCCGAAACGTGTGAGTTATAATTTATAGTATTGTTGCCATTCAAACGATTACTAATCGAGATTTTGCCCGGTTCTCATCGATCCCGTTATGTTTTCCAGAAAGATATATCAAATGCCAATGTCCATGTTAATTTTCAGAATTTTGTCATAGTTCTGGCATGGGCAAATATGGCCCCGAAACGTGTGAGTTATAATTTATAGTATTTTTGCTATTCAAACGATTACTAATCGAGATTTTGCCCGGTTCTCATCGATCCCGTTATGTTTTCCAGAAAGATATATCAAATGCCAATGTCCATGTTAATTTTCAGAATTTTGTCATAGTTCTGGCATGGGCAAATATGGCCCCGAAACGTGTGAGTTATAATTTATAGTATTTTTGCCATTAAAACGATTACTAATCGAGATTTTGCCCGGTTCTCATCGATCCCGTTATGTTTTCCAGAAAGATATATCAAATGCCAATGTCCATGTTAATTTTCAGAATTGTGTCATAGTTCTGGCATGGGCAAATATGGCCCCGAAACGTGTGAGTTATAATTTATAGTACTTTTGCCATTCAAACGATTACTTATCGAGATTTTGCCCGGTTCTCATCGATCCCGTTATGTTTTCCAGAAAGATATATCACATGTCAATGTCCATGGTAATTTTCAGAATTTTGTCATAGTTCTGGCATGGGCAAATATGGCCCCGAAACGTGTGAGTTATAATTTATAGTATTTTTGCCATTCAAACGATTACTAATCGAGATTTTGCCCGGTTCTCATCGATCCCGTTATGTTTTCCAGAAAGATATATCAAATGCCAATGTCCATGGTAATTTTCAGAATTTTGTCATAGTTCTGGCATGGGCAAATATGGCCCCGAAACGTGTGAGTTATAATTTATAGTATTTTTGCCATTAAAACGATTACTAATCGAGATTTTGCCCGGTTCTCATCGATCCCGCTATGTTTTCCAGAAAGATATATCAAATGCCAATGTCCATGGTAATTTTCAGAATTTTGTCATAGTTCTGGCATGGGCAAATATGGCCCCGAAACGTGTGAGTTATAATTTACTGTATTTTTGCCATTCAAACGATTACTAGTCGAGATTTTGCCCGGTTCTCATCAATCCCGTTATGTTTTCCAGAAAGATATATCAAATGCCAATGTCCATGGTAATTTTCAGAATTTTGTCATAGTTCTGGCATGGGCAAATATGGCCCCGAAACGTGTGAGTTATAATTTATAGTATTTTTGCCATTCAAACGATTACTAATCGAGATTTTGCCCGGTTCTCATCGATCCCGTTATGTTTTCCAGAAAGATATATCAAATGCCAATGTCCATGTTAATTTTCAGAATTTTGTCATAGTTCTGGCATGGGCAAATATGGCCCCGAAACGTGTGAGTTATAATTTATAGTACTTTTGCCATTCAAACGATTACTAATCGAGATTTTGCCCGGTTCTCATCGATCCCGTTATGTTTTCCAGAAAGATATATCAAATGCCAATGTCCATGTTAATTTTCAGAATTTTGTCATAGTTCTGGCATGGGCAAATATGGCCCCGAAACGTGTGAGTTATAGTACTTTTGCCATTCAAACGATTACTAATCGAGATTTTGCCCGGTTCTCGTCGATCCCGTTATGTTTTCCAGAAAGATATATCAAATGCCAATGTCCATGGTAATTTTCAGAATTTTGTCATAGTTCTGGCATGGGCAAATATGGCCCCGAAACGTGTGAGTTATAATTTATAGTATTTTTGCTATTCAAACGATTACTAATCGAGATTTTGCCCGGTTCTCATCGATCCCGTTATGTTTTCCAGAAAGATATATCAAATGCCAATGTCCATGGTAATTTTCAGAATTTTGTCATAGTTCTGGCATGGGCAAATATGGCCCCGAAACGTGTGAGTTATAATTTATAGTATTTTTGCCATTCAAACGATTACTAATCGAGATTTTGCCCGGTTCTCATCGATCCCGTTATGTTTTCCAGAAAGATATATCAAATGCCAATGTCCATGGTAATTTTCAGAATTTTGTCATAGTTCTGGCATGGGCAAATATGGCCCCGAAACGTGTGAGTTATAATTTATAGTATTTTTGCTATTCAAACGATTACTAATCGAGATTTTGCCCGGTTCTCATCGATCCCGTTATGTTTTCCAGAAAGATATATCAAATGCCAATGTCCATGTTAATTTTCAGAATTTTGTCATAGTTCTGGCATGGGCAAATATGGCCCCGAAACGTGTGAGTTATAATTTATAGTATTTTTGCCATTAAAACGATTACTAATCGAGATTTTGCCCGGTTCTCATCGATCCCGTTATGTTTTCCAGAAAGATATATCAAATGCCAATGTCCATGTTAATTTTCAGAATTTTGTCATAGTTCTGGCATGGGCAAATATGGCCCCGAAACGTGTGAGTTATAATTTATAGTACTTTTGCCATTCAAACGATTACTTATCGAGATTTTGCCCGGTTCTCATCGATCCCGTTATGTTTTCCAGAAAGATATATCACATGTCAATGTCCATGGTAATTTTCAGAATTTTGTCATAGTTCTGGCATGGGCAAATATGGCCCCGAAACGTGTGAGTTATAATTTATAGTATTTTTGCCATTCAAACGATTACTAATCGAGATTTTGCCCGGTTCTCATCGATCCCGTTATGTTTTCCAGAAAGATATATCAAATGCCAATGTCCATGTTAATTTTCAGAATTTTGTCATAGTTCTGGCATGGGCAAATATGGCCCCGAAACGTGTGAGTTATAATTTATAGTATTTTTGCCATTAAAACGATTACTAATCGAGATTTTGCCCGGTTCTCATCGATCCCGTTATGTTTTCCAGAAAGATATATCAAATGCCAATGTCCATGTTAATTTTCAGAATTTTGTCATAGTTCTGGCATGGGCAAATATGGCCCCGAAACGTGTGAGTTATAATTTATAGTATTTTTGCCATTCAAACGATTACTAGTCGAGATTTTGCCCGGTTCTCATCGATCCCGTTATGTTTTCCAGAAAGATATATCAAATGCCAATGTCCATGTTAATTTTCAGAATTTTGTCATAGTTCTGGCATGGGCAAATATGGCCCCGAAACGTGTGAGTTATAATTTATAGTATTGTTGCCATTCAAACGATTACTAATCGAGATTTTGCCCGGTTCTCATCGATCCCGTTATGTTTTCCAGAAAGATATATCAAATGCCAATGTCCATGTTAATTTTCAGAATTTTGTCATAGTTCTGGCATGGGCAAATATGGCCCCGAAACGTGTGAGTTATAATTTATAGTATTTTTGCCATTCAAACGATTACTAATCGAGATTTTGCCCGGTTCTCATCGATCCCGTTATGTTTTCCAGAAAGATATATCAAATGCCAATGTCCATGGTAATTTTCAGAATTTTGTCATAGTTCTGGCATGGGCAAATATGGCCCCGAAACGTGTGAGTTATAATTTATAGTATTTTTGCTATTCAAACGATTACTAATCGAGATTTTGCCCGGTTCTCATCGATCCCGTTATGTTTTCCAGAAAGATATATCAAATGCCAATGTCCATGTTAATTTTCAGAATTTTGTCATAGTTCTGGCATGGGCAAATATGGCCCCGAAACGTGTGAGTTATAATTTATAGTATTTTTGCCATTAAAACGATTACTAATCGAGATTTTGCCCGGTTCTCATCGATCCCGCTATGTTTTCCAGAAAGATATATCAAATGCCAATGTCCATGGTAATTTTCAGAATTTTGTCATAGTTCTGGCATGGGCAAATATGGCCCCGAAACGTGTGAGTTATAATTTACTGTATTTTTGCCATTCAAACGATTACTAGTCGAGATTTTGCCCGGTTCTCATCAATCCCGTTATGTTTTCCAGAAAGATATATCAAATGCCAATGTCCATGGTAATTTTCAGAATTTTGTCATAGTTCTGGCATGGGCAAATATGGCCCCGAAACGTGTGAGTTATAATTTATAGTATTTTTGCCATTCAAACGATTACTAATCGAGATTTTGCCCGGTTCTCATCGATCATGTTATGTTTTCCAGAAAGATATATCAAATGCCAATGTCCATGTTAATTTTCAGAATTTTGTCATAGTTCTGGCATGGGCAAATATGGCCCCGAAACGTGTGAGTTATAATTTATAGTACTTTTGCCATTCAAACGATTACTAATCGAGATTTTGCCCGGTTCTCATCGATCCCGTTATGTTTTCCAGAAAGATATATCAAATGCCAATGTCCATGTTAATTTTCAGAATTTTGTCATAGTTCTGGCATGGGCAAATATGGTCCGGAAACGTGTGAGTTATAATTTATAGTACTTTTGCCATTCAAACGATTACTAATCGAGATTTTGCCCGGTTCTCGTCGATCCCGTTATGTTTTCCAGAAAGATATATCAAATGCCAATGTCCATGGTAATTTTCAGAATTTTGTCATAGTTCTGGCATGGGCAAATATGGCCCCGAAACGTGTGAGTTATAATTTATAGTATTTTTGCTATTCAAACGATTACTAATCGAGATTTTGCCCGGTTCTCATCGATCCCGTTATGTTTTCCAGAAAGATATATCAAATGCCAATGTCCATGGTAATTTTCAGAATTTTGTCATAGTTCTGGCATGGGCAAATATGGCCCCGAAACGTGTGAGTTATAATTTATAGTATTTTTGCCATTCAAACGATTACTAATCGAGATTTTGCCCGGTTCTCATCGATCCCGTTATGTTTTCCAGAAAGATATATCAAATGCCAATGTCCATGGTAATTTTCAGAATTTTGTCATAGTTCTGGCATGGGCAAATATGGCCCCGAAACGTGTGAGTTATAATTTATAGTATTTTTGCTATTCAAACGATTACTAATCGAGATTTTGCCCGGTTCTCATCGATCCCGTTATGTTTTCCAGAAAGATATATCAAATGCCAATGTCCATGGTAATTTTCAGAATTTTGTCATAGTTCTGGCATGGGCAAATATGGCCCCGAAACGTGTGAGTTATAATTTATAGTATTTTTGCCATTAAAACGATTACTAATCGAGATTTTGCCCGGTTCTCATCGATCCCGTTATGTTTTCCAGAAAGATATATCAAATGCCAATGTCCATGTTAATTTTCAGAATTTTGTCATAGTTCTGGCATGGGCAAATATGGCCCCGAAACGTGTGAGTTATAATTTATAGTACTTTTGCCATTCAAACGATTACTTATCGAGATTTTGCCCGGTTCTCATCGATCCCGTTATGTTTTCCAGAAAGATATATCACATGTCAATGTCCATGGTAATTTTCAGAATTTTGTCATAGTTCTGGCATGGGCAAATATGGCCCCGAAACGTGTGAGTTATAATTTATAGTATTTTTGCTATTCAAACGATTACTAATCGAGATTTTGCCCGGTTCTCATCGATCCCGTTATGTTTTCCAGAAAGATATATCAAATGCCAATGTCCATGTTAATTTTCAGAATTTTGTCATAGTTCTGGCATGGGCAAATATGGCCCCGAAACGTGTGAGTTATAATTTATAGTATTTTTGCCATTAAAACGATTACTAATCGAGATTTTGCCCGGTTCTCATCGATCCCGCTATGTTTTCCAGAAAGATATATCAAATGCCAATGTCCATGGTAATTTTCAGAATTTTGTCATAGTTCTGGCATGGGCAAATATGGCCCCGAAACGTGTGAGTTATAATTTACTGTATTTTTGCCATTCAAACGATTACTAGTCGAGATTTTGCCCGGTTCTCATCAATCCCGTTATGTTTTCCAGAAAGATATATCAAATGCCAATGTCCATGGTAATTTTCAGAATTTTGTCATAGTTCTGGCATGGGCAAATATGGCCCCGAAACGTGTGAGTTATAATTTATAGTATTTTTGCCATTCAAACGATTACTAATCGAGATTTTGCCCGGTTCTCATCGATCCCGTTATGTTTTCCAGAAAGATATATCAAATGCCAATGTCCATGTTAATTTTCAGAATTTTGTCATAGTTCTGGCATGGGCAAATATGGCCCCGAAACGTGTGAGTTATAATTTATAGTACTTTTGCCATTCAAACGATTACTAATCGAGATTTTGCCCGGTTCTCATCGATCCCGTTATGTTTTCCAGAAAGATATATCAAATGCCAATGTCCATGTTAATTTTCAGAATTTTGTCATAGTTCTGGCATGGGCAAATATGGCCCCGAAACGTGTGAGTTATAATTTATAGTACTTTTGCCATTCAAACGATTACTAATCGAGATTTTGCCCGGTTCTCGTCGATCCCGTTATGTTTTCCAGAAAGATATATCAAATGCCAATGTCCATGGTAATTTTCAGAATTTTGTCATAGTTCTGGCATGGGCAAATATGGCCCCGAAACGTGTGAGTTATAATTTATAGTAGTTTTGCTATTCAAACGATTACTAATCGAGATTTTGCCCGGTTCTCATCGATCCCGTTATGTTTTCCAGAAAGATATATCAAATGCCAATGTCCATGGTAATTTTCAGAATTTTGTCATAGTTCTGGCATGGGCAAATATGGCCCCGAAACGTGTGAGTTATAATTTATAGTATTTTTGCCATTCAAACGATTACTAATCGAGATTTTGCCCGGTTCTCATCGATCCCGTTATGTTTTCCAGAAAGATATATCAAATGCCAATGTCCATGGTAATTTTCAGAATTTTGTCATAGTTCTGGCATGGGCAAATATGGCCCCGAAACGTGTGAGTTATAATTTATAGTATTTTTGCTATTCAAACGATTACTAATCGAGATTTTGCCCGGTTCTCATCGATCCCGTTATGTTTTCCAGAAAGATATATCAAATGCCAATGTCCATGTTAATTTTCAGAATTTTGTCATAGTTCTGGCATGGGCAAATATGGCCCCGAAACGTGTGAGTTATAATTTATAGTATTTTTGCCATTAAAACGATTACTAATCGAGATTTTGCCCGGTTCTCATCGATCCCGTTATGTTTTCCAGAAAGATATATCAAATGCCAATGTCCATGTTAATTTTCAGAATTTTGTCATAGTTCTGGCATGGGAAAATATGGCCCCGAAACGTGTGAGTTATAATTTATAGTACTTTTGCCATTCAAACGATTACTTATCGAGATTTTGCCCGGTTCTCATCGATCCCGTTATGTTTTCCAGAAAGATATATCACATGTCAATGTCCATGGTAATTTTCAGAATTTTGTCATAGTTCTGGCATGGGCAAATATGGCCCCGAAACGTGTGAGTTATAATTTATAGTACTTTTGCCATTCAAACGATTACTTATCGAGATTTTGCCCGGTTCTCATCGATCCCGTTATGTTTTTCAGAAAGATATATCACATGTCAATGTCCATGGTAATTTTCAAAATTTTGTCATAGTTCTGGCATGGGCAAATATGGCCCCGAAACGTGTGAGTTATAATTTATAGTATTTTTGCCATTCAAACGATTACTAATCGAGATTTTGCCCGGTTCTCATCGATCCCGTTATGTTTTCCAGAAAGATATATCAAATGCCAATGTCCATGTTAATTTTCAGAATTTTGTCATAGTTCTGGCATGGGCAAATATGGCCCCGAAACGTGTGAGTTATAATTTATAGTACTTTTGCCATTCAAACGATTACTAATCGAGATTTTGCCCGGTTCTCATCGATCCCGTTATGTTTTCCAGAAAGATATATCAAATGTCAATGTCCATGTTAATTTTCAGAATTTTGTCATAGTTCTGGCATGGGCAAATATGGCCCCGAAACGTGTGAGTTATAATTTATAGTATTTTTGCCATTCAAACGATTACTAATCGAGATTTTGCCCGGTTCTCATCGATCCCGTTATGTTTTCCAGAAAGATATATCAAATGCCAATGTCCATGTTAATTTTCAGAATTTTGTCATAGTTCTGGCATGGGCAAATATGGCCCCGAAACGTGTGAGTTATAATTTACAGTATTTTGCCATTCAAACGATTACTAATCAAGATTTTGCCCGGTTCTCATCGATCCCGTTATGTTTTCCAGAAAGATATATCAAATGCCAATGTCCATGTTAATTTTCAGAATTTTGTCATAGTTCTGGCATGGGCAAATATGGCCCCGAAACGTGTGAGTTATAATTTATAGTATTTTTGCCATTCATACGATTACTAATCGAGATTTTGCCCGGTTCTCATCGATCCCGTTATGTTTTCCAGAAAGATATATCAAATGCCAATGTCCATGTTAATTTTCAGAATTTTGTCATAGTTCTGGCATGGGCAAATATGGCCCCGAAACGTGTGAGTTATAATTTATAGTATTTTTGCCATTCAAACGATTACTAATCGAGATTTTGCCCGGTTCTCATCGATCCCGTTATGTTTTCCAGAAAGATATATCAAATGCCAATGTCCATGTTAATTTTCAGAATTTTTTCATAGTTCTGGCATGGGCAAATATGGCCCCGAAACGTGTGAGTTATAATGATAAATGGCAAAAAAAACTTTTTTGAATTTTTGACTCAAAAAATAAACTAGTGTACGGAACAATCACATACAAATAAAAAAGGCAAACAACTTTAGATAGTAATACCGAATATTTCGATAAATAATCTTTGTAACACTAATTATAATATTTTAAATAAAGCTGAAATTAAACAAAAAAAGCTGAGTTTCTACTCGCACACCTAATATAAAACCTTGATAGAACCGGGCAAATTTTGATTAGTAATCGTTTGAATGGCAAAAATACTATAAATTATAACTCACACGTTTCGGGGCCATATTTGCCCATGCCAGAACTATGACAAAATTCTGAAAATTAACATGGACATTGGCATTTAATATATCTTTCTGGAAAACATAACGGGATCGATGAGAACCGGGCAAAATCTCGATTAGTAATCGTTTGAATGGCAAAATAATGTAAATTATAACTCACACGTTTCGGGGCCATATTTGCCCATGCCAGAACTATGACAAAATTCGGAAAATTAACAAGGACATTGGCATTTAATATATCTTTCTGGAAAACATAACGGGATCGATAAGAACCGGGCAAAATCTCGATTAGTAATCGTTTGAATGGCAAAATACTATAAATTATAACTCACACGTTTCGGGGCCATATTTGCCCATGCCAGAACTATGACAGAATTCTGAAAATTAACATGGACATTGGCATTTGATATATCTTTCTGGAAAACATAACGGGATAGATGAGAACCGGGCAAAATCTTGATTAGTAATCGTATGAATGGCAAAAATACTATAAATTATAACTCACACGTTTCGGGGCCATATTTGCCCATGCCAGAACTATGACAAAATTCTGAAAATTAACATGGACATTGGCATTTGATATATCTTTCTGGAAAACATAACGGGATCGATGAGAACCGGGCAAAATCTTGATTAGTAATCGTTTGAATGGCAAAATACTGTAAATTATAACTCACACGTTACGGGGCCATATTTGCCCATGCCATAACTATGACAAAATTCTGAAAATTAACATGGACATTGGCATTTGATATATCTTTCTGGAAAACATAACGGGATCGATGAGAACCGGGCAAAATCTCGATTAGTAATCGTTTGAATGGCAAAAATACTATAAATTATAACTCACACGTTTCGGGGCCATATTTGCCCATGCCAGAACTATGACAAAATTCTGAAAATTAACATGGACATTGGCATTTGATATATCTTTCTGGAAAACATAACGGGATCGATGAGAACCGGGCAAAATTTTGATTAGTAATCGTTTGAATGGCAAAATACTGTAAATTATAACTCACACGTTACGGGGCCATATTTGCCCATGCCAGAACTATGACAAAATTCTGAAAATTAACATGGACATTGGCATTTGATATATCTTTCTGGAAAACATAACGGGATCGATGAGAACCGGGCAAAATCTCAATTAGTAATCGTTTGAATGGCAAAAATACTGTAAATTATAACTCACACGTTTCGGGGCCATATTTGTCCATGCCAGAACTATGACAAAATTCTGAAAATTAACATGGACATTGGAATTTGATATATCTTTCTGGAAAACATAACGAGAACGATGAGAACCGGGCAAAATCTCGATTAGTAATCGTTTGAATGGCAAAAATACTATAAATTATAACTCACACGTTTCGGGGCCATATTTGCCCATGCCAGAACTATGACAGAATTCTGAAAATTAACATGGACATTGGCATTTAATATATCTTTCTGGAAAGCATAACGGGATCGATGAGAACCGGGCAAAATCTCGATTAGTAATCGTTTGAATGGCAAAATACTGTAAATTATAACTCACACGTTACGGGGCCATATTTGCCCATGCCAGAACTATGACAAAATTCTGAAAATTAACATGGACATTGGCATTTGATATATCTTTCTGGAAAACATAACGGGATCGATGAGAACCGGGCAAAATCTCGATTAGTAATCGTTTGAATGGCAAAAATACAGTAAATTATAACTCACACGTTTCGGGGCCATATTTGCCCATGCCAGAACTATGACAAAATTCTGAAAATTAACATGGACATTGGAATTTGATATATCTTTCTGGAAAACATAACGAGAACGATAAGAACCGGGCAAAATTTCGATTAGTAATCGTTTGAATGGCAAAAATACTATAAATTATAACTCACACGTTTCGGGGCCATATTTGCTCATGCCAGAACTATGACAAAATTCTGAAAATTAACATGGACATTGGCATTTAATATATCTTTCTGGAAAACATAACGGGATCGATGAGAACCGGGCAAAATCTCGATTAGTAATCGTTTGAATGGCAAAAATACTATAAATTATAACTCACACGTTTCGGGGCCATATTTGCCCATGCCAGAACTATGACAAAATTCTGAAAATTAACATGGACATTGGCATTTGATATATCTTTCTGGAAAACATAATGGGATCGATGAGAACCGGGCAAAATCTCGATTAGTAATCGTTTGAATGGCAAAATACTGTAAATTATAACTCACACGTTTCGGGGCCATATTTGCCCATGCCAGAACTATGACAAAATTCTGAAAATTAACAAGGACATTGGCATTTGATATATCTTTCTGGAAAACATAACGGGATCGATGAGAACCGGGCAAAATCTCGACTAGTAATCGTTTGAATGGAAAAAATACAGTAAACTATAACTCACACGTTTCGGGGCCATATTTGCCCTAGCCAGAACTATGACAGAATTCTGAAAATTAACATGGACATTGGCATTTGATATATCTTTCTGGAAAACATAACGGGATCGATGAGAACCGGGCAAAATCTCGATTAGTAATCGTTTGAATGGCAAAAATACTATAAATTATAACTCACACGTTTCGGGGCCATATTTGCCCATGCCAGAACTATGACAAAATTCTGAAAATTACCATGGACATTGGCATTTGATATATCTTTCTGGAAAACATAACGGGATCGATGAGAACCGGGCAAAATCTCGATTAGTAATCGTTTGAATGGCAAAAATACTATAAATTATAACTCACACGTTTCGGGGCCATATTTGCCCATGCCAGAACTATGACAAAATTCTGAAAATTAACATGGACATTGGCATTTGATATATCTTTCTGGAAAACATAACGAGAACGATAAGAACCGGGCAAAATCTCGATTAGTAATCGTTTGAATGGCAAAAATACTATAAATTATAACTCACACGTTTCGGGGCAATATTTGCCCATGCCAGAACTATGACAAAATTCTGAAAATTAACATGGACATTGGCATTTGATATATCTTTCTGGAAAACATAATGGGATCGATGAGAACCGGGCAAAATCTCGATTAGTAATCGTTTGAATGGAAAAATACTATAAATTATAACTCACACGTTTCGGGGCCATATTTGCCCATGCCAGAACTATGACAAAATTCTGAAAATTAACAAGGACATTGGCATTTGATATATCTTTCTGGAAAACATAACGGGATCGATGAGAACCAGGCAAAATCTCGATAAGTAATCGTTTGAATGGCAAAAATACTATAAATTATAACTCACACGTTTCGGGGCCATATTTGCCCATGCCAGAACTATGACAAAATTCTGAAAATTAACATGGACATTGGCATTTAATATATCTTTCTGGAAAACATAACGGGATCGATGAGAACCGGGCAAAATCTCGATTAGTAATCGTTTGAATGGCAAAAATACTATAAATTATAACTCACACGTTTCGGGGCCATATTTGCCCATGCCAGAACTATGACAAAATTCTGAAAATTAACATGGACATTGGCATTTGATATATCTTTCTGGAAAACATAACGGGATCGATGAGAACCGGGCAAAATCTCGATTAGTAATCGTTTGAATGGCAAAATACTGTAAACTTTAACTCACACGTTTCGGGGCCATATTTGCCCATGCCAGAACTATGACAGAATTCTGAAAATTAACATGGACATTGGCATTTGATATATCTTTCTGGAAAACATAACGGGATCGATGAGAACCGGGCAAAATTTCGACTAGTAATCGTTTGAATGGCAAAAATACTCTAAATTATAACTCATACGTTTCGGGGTCATATTTGCCCATGCCAGAACTATGACAGAATTCTGAAAATTAACATGAACATTGAAATTTAATATATCTTTCTGGAAAACATAACGGGATCGATGAGAACCAGGCAAAATCTCGATTAGTAATCGTTTGAATGCAAAAATACTATAAATTATAACTCACACGTTTCGGGGCCATATTTGCCCATGCCAGAACTATGACAAAATTCTGAAAATTAACATGGACATTGGCATTTAATATATCTTTCTGGAAAACATAACGGGATCGATGAGAACCGGGCAAAATCTCGATTAGTAATCGTTTGAATGGCAAAAATACTATAAATTATAACTCACACGTTTCGGGGCCATATTTGCCCATGCCAGAACTATGACAAAATTCTGAAAATTAACATGGACATTGGCATTTGATATATCTTTCTGGAAAACATAACGGGATCGATGAGAACCGGGCAAAATCTCGATTAGTAATCGTTTGAATGGCAAAATACTGTAAATTATAACTCACACGTTTCGGGGCCATATTTGCCCATGCCAGAACTATGACAAAATTCTGAAAATTAACAAGGACATTGGCATTTGATATATCTTTCTGGAAAACATAACGGGATCGATGAGAACCGGGCAAAATCTCGACTAGTAATCGTTTGAATGCCAAAAATACTGTAAACTATAACTCACACGTTTCGGGGCCATATTTGCCCATGCCAGAACTATGACAGAATTCTGAAAATTAACATGGACATTGGCATTTGATATATCTTTCTGGAAAACATAACGGGATTGATGAGAACCGGGCAAAATTTCGACTAGTAATCGTTTGAATGGCAAAAATACTGTAAATTATAACTCATACGTTTCGGGGCCATATTTGCCCATGCCAGAACTATGACAAAATTCTGAAAATTAACAAGGACATTGGCATTTGATATATCTTTCTGGAAAACATAACGGGATCGATGAGAACCGGGCAAAATTTCGACTAGTAATCGTTTGAATGGCAAAATACTGTAAATTATAACTCATACGTTTCGGGGCCATATTTGCCCATGCCAGAACTATGACAGAATTCTGAAAATTAACATGAACATTGACATTTAATATATCTTTCTGGAAAACATAACGGGATCGATGAGAACCAGGCAAAATCTCGATTAGTAATCGTTTGAATGCAAAAATACTATAAATTATAACTCACGGTTCGGGGCCATATTTGCCCATGCCAGAACTATGACAAAATTCTGAAAATTAACATGGGCATTGGCATTTAATATATCTTTCTGGAAAACATAACGGGATCGATGAGAACCGGGCAAAATCTCGATTAGTAATCGTTTGAATGGCAAAAATACTATAAATTATAACTCACACGTTTCGGGGCCATATTTGCCCATGCCAGAACTATGACAAAATTCTGAAAATTAACATGGACATTGGCATTTGATATATCTTTCTGGAAAACATAACGGGATCGATGAGAACCGGGCAAAATCTCGACTAGTAATCGTTTGAATGGCAAAAATACAGTAAACTATACTCACACGTTTCGGGGCCATATTTGCCCATGCCAGAACTATGACAGAATTCTAAAAATTAACATGGACATTGGCATTTGATATATCTTTCTGGAAAACATAACGGGATCGATGAGAACCGGGCAAAATCTCGATTAGTAATCGTTTGAATGGCAAAAATACTATAAATTATAACTCACACGTTTCGGGGCCATATTTGCCCATGCCAGAACTATGACAAAATTCTGAAAATTAACATGGACATTGGCATTTGATATATCTTTCTGGAAAACATAACGGGATCGATGAGAACCGGGCAAAATCTCGATTAGTAATCGTTTGAATGGCAAAAATACTGTAAATTATAACTCACACGTTTCGGGGCCATATTTGCCCATGCCAGAACTATGACAAAATTCTGAAAATTAACATGGACATTGGCATTTGATATATCTTTCTGGAAAACATAGCGGGATCGATGAGAACCGGGCAAAATCTTGATTAGTAATCGTTTGAATGGCAAAATACTGTAAATTATAACTCACACGTTTCGGGGCCATATTTGCCCATGCCAGAACTATGACAAAATTCTGAAAATTAACATGGACATTGGCATTTGATATATCTTTCTGAAAAACATAACGGGATCGATGAGAACCAGGCAAAATCTCGATTAGTAATCGTTTGAATGGCAAAAATACAGTAAATTATAACTCACACGTTTCGGGGCCATATTTGCCCATGCCAGAACTATGACAAAATTCTGAAAACTAACATGGATATTGGCATTTGATATATCTTTCTGGAAAACATAGCGGGATCGATGAGAACCGGGCAAAATCTCGATTAGTAATCGTATGAATGGCAAAAATACTATAAATTATAACTCACACGTTTCGGGGCCATATTTGCCCATGCCAGAACTATGACAAAATTCTGAAAATTAACATGGACATTGGCATTTAATATATCTTTCTGGAAAACATAACGGGATCGATGAGAACCGGGCAAAATCTCGATTAGTAATCGTTTGAATGGCAAAATACTATAAATTATAACTCACACGTTTCGGGGCCATATTTGCCCATGCCAGAACTATGACAAAATTCTGAAAATTAACATGGACATTGGCATTTGATATATCTTTCTGGAAAACATAACGGGATCGATGAGAACCGGGCAAAATCTCGATTAGTAATCGTATGAATGGCAAAAATACTATAAATTATAACTCACACGTTTCGGGGCCATATTTGCCCATGCCAGAACAATGACAAAATTCTGAAAATTAACATGGACATTGGCATTTGATATATCTTTCTGGAAAACATAACGGGATAGATGAGAACCGGGCAAAATCTTGATTAGTAATCGTATGAATGGCAAAAATACTATAAATTATAACTCACACGTTTCGGGGCCATATTTGCCCATGCCAGAACTATGACAAAATTCTGAAAATTAACATGGACATTGGCATTTGATATATCTTTCTGGAAAACATAACGGGATCGATGAGAACCGGGCAAAATCTTGATTAGTAATCGTTTGAATGGCAAAATACTGTAAATTATAACTCACACGTTACGGGGCCATATTTGCCCATGCCATAACTATGACAAGATTCTGAAAATTAACATGGACATTGGCATTTGATATATCTTTCTGGAAAACATAACGGGATCGATGAGAACCGGGCAAAATCTCGATTAGTAATCGTTTGAATGGCAAAAATACTATAAATTATAACTCACACGTTTCGGGGCCATATTTGCCCATGCCAGAACTATGACAAAATTCTGAAAATTAACATGGACATTGGCATTTGATATATCTTTCTGGAAAACATAACGGGATCGATGAGAACCGGGCAAAATTTTGATTAGTAATCGTTTGAATAGCAAAATACTGTAAATTATAACTCACACGTTACGGGGCCATATTTGCCCATGCCAGAACTATGACAAAATTCTGAAAATTAACATGGACATTGGCATTTGATATATCTTTCTGGAAAACATAACGGGATCGATGAGAACCGGGCAAAATCTCGACTAGTAATCGTTTGCATGGCAAAAATACTGTAAATTATAACTCACACGTTTCGGGGCCATATTTGTCCATGCCAGAACTATGACAAAATTCTGAAAATTAACATGGACATTGGCATTTGATATATCTTTCTGGAAAACATAACGGGATCGATGAGAACCGGGCAAAATCTCGATTAGTAATCGTTTGAATGGCAAAAATACAGTAAATTATAACTCACACGTTTCGGGGCCATATTTGCCCATGCCAGAACTATGACAAAATTCTGAAAATTAACATGGACATTGGAATTTGATATAATTTTCTGGAAAACATAACGAGAACGATGAGAACCGGGCAAAATCTCGATTAGTAATCGTTTGAATGGCAAAAATACTATAAATTATAACTCACACGTTTCGGGGCCATATTTGCCCATGCCAGAACTATGACAGAATTTTGAAAATTAACATGGACATTGGCATTTAATATATCTTTCTGGAAAGCATAACGGGATCGATGAGAACCGGGCAAAATCTCGATTAGTAATCGTTTGAATGGCAAAATACTGTAAATTATAACTCACACGTTACGGGGCCATATTTGCCCATGCCAGAACTATGACAAAATTCTGAAAATTAACATGGACATTGGCATTTGATATATCTTTCTGGAAAACATAACGGGATCGATGAGAACCGGGCAAAATCTCGATTAGTAATCGTTTGAATGGCAAAAATACAGTAAATTATAACTCACACGTTTCGGGGCCATATTTGCCCATGCCAGAACTATGACAAAATTCTGAAAATTAACATGGACATTGGAATTTGATATATCTTTCTGGAAAACATAACGAGAACGATAAGAACCGGGCATAATTTCGATTAGTAATCGTTTGAATGGCAAAAATACTATAAATTATAACTCACACGTTTCGGGGCCATATTTGCTCATGCCAGAACTATGACAAAATTCTGAAAATTAACATGGACATTGGCATTTAATATATCTTTCTGGAAAACATAACGGGATCGATGAGAACCGGGCAAAATCTCGATTAGTAATCGTTTGAATGGCAAAAATACTATAAATTATAACTCACACGTTTCGGGGCCATATTTGCCCATGCCAGAACTATGACAAAATTCTGAAAATTAACATGGACATTGGCATTTGATATATCTTTCTGGAAAACATAATGGGATCGATGAGAACCGGGCAAAATCTCGATTAGTAATCGTTTGAATGGCAAAATACTGTAAATTATAACTCACACGTTTCGGGGCCATATTTGCCCATGCCAGAACTATGACAAAATTCTGAAAATTAACAAGGACATTGGCATTTGATATATCTTTCTGGAAAACATAACGGGATCGATAAGAACCAGGCAAAATCTCGATAAGTAATCGTTTGAATGGCAAAAATACTATAAATTATAACTCACACGTTTCGGGGCCATATTTGCCCATGCCAGAACTATGACAAAATTCTGAAAATTAACATGGACATTGGCATTTAATATATCTTTCTGGAAAACATAACGGGATCGATGAGAACCGGGCAAAATCTCGATTAGTAATCGTATGAATGGCAAAAATACTATAAATTATAACTCACACGTTTCGGGGCCATATTTGCCCATGCCAGAACTATGACAAAATTCTTAAAATCATTACGTTTATTGGATTTTAGTATCATAAATGCATGGCGAGATTGATGAGCATTTTTCTAAATTTTGACTAGTGTATCTATGAAATCTAAAAATTCAACAAACTTTAATTTAATTTTAAGTTTATCTTGTTACGATATACTTGTATAGTATATATCACATTATTAATTGTTTTCTAATTAATGGTATTATATTGGTACGGTAGAATTTGGAGATATACGTATTGAAAATTTACAATATCCTTACTTTATGGTGAAATTTTCTAAACAATTTTAAAAAATTATTTACGCCTAAATGTTTGTTTTTGTGTATATCCACTAATACACACACACAATTTTTACTTAGGATTTTTTTAGTAAATATTTCACGTCAGTCCTAAAAGACAAGCTAGACTTGGTAATGTCGAATAATAAGAATCAAAGTACGACCAAATACGGAACGACCACTGATGCTGTATTTAGTAGATATCTTGAGAAGTTTGAATCTAGAATATTTGTTAGTTGCTTTAGTTATCATAAACCGATTGTGTCTTTCTTGGAATATAATACGATTTCTAATGAGCAACCAGAAAATAACCAAGATGAAAGAATGATTATCGAATAAATTACTGATAATGATAATGTATAGGTGTATAGTATAATATTGAAGTCATTTATAATAATATATTGAAGAGAAATATATTGAATAACAGAGGAAAATGTCTTATATTTCATTTTCATATCCTATCTGTCTGTGTGTGTGAGTGGGCGTGTGCAAATGGCCAAAGAAGTATAACTTCCACCGTCTGGTCCGACGCAGACTAATTTTTTTTTTTTGTAAATCATGTACATTTTAAAATATTTTGACAGTGGGAATGCTTTCTTAGAAGCCGTCACTTCCGGTGAGGTGATATTTGTCACAATTTGGACATCCCTATGAAAAAAGTTTAAGTGTATGAAGTTGTTGAAGGTTGCCCTTCACGATTACTATACTTTATTTTATTACGTAAAAGAACGCCAAGTGGTTCCTCCTCGTATTCATCAATTGAATTTGATTAAAAATTAAAATTGAAATATTTTAATTGATGATCGTAACAACATCTGTTTAATAAATTTTTACCCCTCAAACATATAAACGTCGCTTATAGTGGTGTAGTATCATATAAGTAAACCCAGTTTACAGCGTCAAAATGAAAGTTTTTCACTTTTTGGACGATGGGTGAAATTCGCGATCTTAGATGTAAAATACAATTTTGCCAAATCAACAGAAACAGAAAACGAAATTCCAAATGTAAATTAATGTCAAATTAGTAGCGACTATGTGAATGTATAAAATTTCACTGACGAAGAGAAGAACAGCAAACAGACATGACCAATTAAGTCTAGATTTCTAATTAGAAAAATATTTTGGGTATATTAAGAACATACGAATCAAACTAAATAAAAAATAATTTGTGCACCTATATTTGTTAATTGTGTTTTGCAAAACAAAGCCTAATTAACACCCAAACTAAAGTTTTTGATTCTAATAAGTTAATTGAATTTCAATGAGTGGTTGCATCGAACGGTGTCATCATTTAAATCAATCCTGCCTTATAAAAATTTAAATATTTAATTTTCTAAAACTTTTCGTGACTGCAATATTGAAATATTCCAACAATATTGCAAATAATTTTTTCCCGTTTAGAATAAATTATCACTAATAAAGTTATATATTAGCTAGACTGGCGACAGAAATATTTTAAAACGTTTAAGTCGATCATTAAAAGAGATAAAAGTTCTTGCTCAAAGAATCTTTTACTATAGCAAGTAATATTATGACGATATAAATCGACTTACAAAACCGTAAACATAATTAAAGCTTTTATTACGAAAACTTTCAAGAACGAAGACAAAAGTGTTTCCATTAAAATGTTTTACCTTCATTATAATATGTTAAAATTAAAAAATTTATTAAATAGTTTCATATACATACTTTATTAAAGAGGAAGTTGAAAAGTTTCAGAAAAAAAGTTTTCTTTTAAAAACAGTTTTTGAACAACTGTTAATTAATTTCAATATATAAAACTGTAAGTAACGTATACATTTTTCACAAAACTGAATCTCTCGGCGTTTGAGATAAAACAAGCATTTTGTTAGACTCATTTTATGTTAATGAATCTGACTATTAAGTTGTTTAAAATCTTCAAAAGACGCATTTCTATACGAATTTAACGGACACGAGCTTAATAATCTTTTCTCAGTTTTCTTTCATTAATTCAAGATATGTACTGAAATTCTAACGCACCATCAACAACTTTTTTAATCTTAGTACAAATAAAATTGGAATTAGTCTCCAGTGATATCATTGGTAGAACACCACACTAAGACATATTGCTCCCTGGATTAATGAAATTTTCATTTCATTATTTTTCAACTGTACAGCTCACAGATTTTGAATTATTTAGACTTTAATGACCAAAATTGAAGATGGCTTAAGAAGAACCACCACCTTTATAAAAGTACTGTTGTAGCAAAACCGTATCATTTATTAATTTTCATTTAATTAATTTTTCAAATTAGGTACAACATTTTACTTTTCATGTATTTATTATTTTTGTGTTGTACGTGAGTTTCTATATTTTGATATAAATACAATGGATGGTTTCACATTGGGGATGATTTACCAATTCATGATGCCAACAGTTGGCAGACAAACAGTAAAACAAAATTGGAAATTCCCTGCAAGTATTTTGCCATAATATGCTATGATTTGTAACCACGAAATGGGTTGTCCTTCAAAAAAGTCGAAAATATTAGTAAAAGAAAAAAAAAAATTTTTTTGTTTGCTTACTTATGGTGTAACTGACAAAGAAAGGTTGGAAATTTGTCATTGGTGACAAATCGTACTTGATCTGTTGTTTCACAGTGAAATTTGTGTGATGTTTTCTCTTCTTCTGAGCTTTAAGCAATGAAAGTTTCATGATGAGTAGTGGACGGTGTTTTCAAATTGCTTTTGTTAAATTTTAGTGGTGTTGTCGCATTCATACTACAAATTAATTTTAAAAGATGGTAGGGCGTAGTAAGGAAACGATGAGTGAATTGATTAGTGCTTGTCAGTAAGTTATACATTTAGTTATAGTTTCCGTTTATTTGTATTTTTTTGTTAGGGTTTTGATTCAAATTTATATTTGGCATTTGGGAGAGAAGAGTTCGCATGAAATTTCGAAGTTTTGTTAAATTTGGTTTTGTATTGTTCCAAAAATGGTGAAGTCGCGAAATGAACTTAAGTCAAACAAAACAACAATTTTATATTGAATTATTATATTTTTTTCGAATAAGTTCAATTTCAAATGTTATATTTCTCGAACAAAAGTTAACATCATTATGCTAGTACGTTAAGGTATTTTTGTAAAAAAAGAGAAGTAAAGGAATTCATTAATTATAAAATGTGTGCCTTAATGTACAGGCTTTATTATTGTATATAAGTTTTAATCTTAAACTAAGTACATAATCTCATCGAAAAAGGGCCACAGAAATTCACTCCAATACTGTAAAATGGCCGACAGGATCCGATTATATGTCTAGACATTTCCCACAGCAATTGCTCCGCACGAACCGGTATTGTTGTTATTAATCATGCATTAATCATTTTTTAGAATTGTAATAAATCATAATATCTGATGCCATGATGCCATAAATCCGGTGAAATATTTCAGAATAAATAATAAAATGTACAAAAGATAGTTATAAACATTTATAAAATTGGCTGAAAATGTGAAAGAAATAAAAATTAATAATTAAAAAATTGACATTAGCGAAAAGTCTACCCACCAAAGAGAACTGGTCATGATTTATAACATGGTATACATTTATGCACAATTTGACGTACAAACCTCGTGCCGATTATTATTTTGATTAATCACCTTTGTGCGATTTTGTTATTATCAATAGTCAATGAGATTTCCAAATTTAGATTTCAGAAACTCAAAAAGCTACATAACTTTTTACCTTGACATGTTGAATTTTAACCCATTGCAACACAATAGTAGAGTCTGACCAACAGGTAATAACTTTAACGCTTGATTAATTCACCAAGTTACTAATGGTGCAAACCTTGATTTGCTGCATACCACTTTCACAATGTCCTGTTCTTTATAAGAACTATACACACAACAAATAAATGTAAGCATCATATGCTGGCTTGCTTCCATTTGCAAATCGATGAAGCTCCATTCTGGTTGTATCTTAGCGCATTATACACCTTGAAAATCTTAAAATATTTAGCAACGGTATTTCGTTAGTTAATAATTTACAATGCGCTGCAAAACTAAAAAAATCAATTTGCTTAAATCAAAATGATCATTTCTAATGGCTGTGTAAAAAATGGTTATCGTTTATCTCAATTCCATACCACCGTTGGCCATACTTTCAATTATTTTGAAAAGAGCTGATGGCGCTCCGTAACTGGCTGTTGGCAACGGGAACTCCTTTATTTTTTGGAGAAGTTATAGTTTTTGAAACCGGCATTGATATATGTTTCCGTTTATCTGTCTGTACATCTTTTTATACCACAGTTAACGGCACAAACACCACAGTTAATGGCAGAAATCGCGACGTTGCTGCAAATAATTCAGGTTACACAAGGTGTCCTGCAAACTACACATCGTTCAATGACAATCCTGATTTTGTGTATGCTGAAGCGTCAAACACCACTTTAAGTTTTGTGGACTGGACTCAGCTAGGAATATAACCGAAATTACGATACTCCTGCATAAACGATATACTCCCGAATACCATGTTTTTATTTCAGGGCGTTTACTCAATTTTGATTCCAAAAATATGAATCTTCTGCTATTTGTAAAGGTTCCCCAAGCTCATCAACACAATTTGTGCGCGATTTTGATGCCTACATACACGTTTATATTTTCAAAACTATTAATGTAGAAATGTGGTTAATATCTCATTGGAAAGATCGAGGCTGACTCTAAAATAATAATTATGTCAAAGTTATGACAATTTAAAATTACGATTTTTATTCTCACATTTCTAATATGGGGATAGCATAGCGCGTATTGATTATAGTTAACTTAAACGTTCAAAGTTTAGTTGCTCATCACTTAGATATTGAAACTGACGAGACATTATCAAAGTCTGATTTTCCTGCTCTGAGTGAGACTTGGATGTACGAAGATCAACCGATTAAAATTGAGGATTTGAATTGAAATCATACATGAACAACACTTTCATTCGAAATTGATAAATAAATAGCGTAAAGCAAGTGGAGTAGCAATTTATGGAAATATCAATAGTGTAGCAGATTATCAGCTGATCGATTCAGTTGGTGATATTTGTCTAGTAGATGTTACTTTGAATGGTTCGTCAAAATTTATACTTGGTTTCATTTACATTCATCCGCATGCTCAAGAGGTCGATTTAAATATGTTCTTCCTTGCGGCATTAATGGAATACACAGAAAATTCAAAATTAATTGATAAACGGTTTACAGTGGATAAAGAGGTTTCAATAATTTTAATGGGTGATTTTAATGTAGATGTTAAACGGAATGAAGGAGCGTTTGAGTTTATGAAGCATCATTTCAATCTAGATATGGTTCCGACCAATTATCCAAGTACATTAGGAAATACTTACATAGATTTGTCATTCACTAGAAAAATAATTCCAGAACTTGTTTCATCGGTTTGTTACTTTTCGTATCATAGATCAATTCTTCATAAAATTGTGTTGTAAAATAATAAAATGTTTCAACAACTATCTTTTTATCGCCGAAAAATACTTACCTTTATATGAGTAGAGTAGTTCTACGCCTAACAACCCCTGCGGCTGTGTCACCGAACAGAGCCTACCGTAAATTTTTTAAATATCGCTGATAGCTGTGCAACAAGATCTTCCACCATCGTCTAGTGTATGCGTTGATTCGAAATACGATTAAACAATTTTTTCCGCTTCCGACTACTTCGCCGATGAACCATAAAAATCCACTTTTCAAAATCTTTTTACCATGCTGTCTAAATTGTTAATTTGTATATCATCACTACTTGGAAGCTGTTATGAGGAAATGTTTTATTTGCAACTTCAGTTAAATTGGGAAAACTTCGGTCCCAAGCATTAAACCAACTGGAGCTAGCTTACTCGGAGTTGCCAACTTAATTCTGACAATTGACAAACCCGGAAAATTCACGGGAATACGATCATCATTGATTTGAAAAAAATTGTTTATCGTCGTCGTAAAAAATCAAATCAGTTTTAATTTTTTTTTCGTGATTCACAATGAAGCAAACATTAAAAGTGTTCTGATTTGCTTGATAGGTAGGAAATATTATGTACAAGAAAATTTTTTTTTTCGAAGAATTTAATTACCATTGTACCAGCCCGGAAATACCGAAATAAATGGTAGTTTTGAGTACTAAACCGCTTCAGCAAAATTTTTGATATTTTGAAGATCCTTTCAATGTTATGTCACACATATGTTTATGGATTTATCAATTAACCCCCTATATGATTACAAAATTATTACTTTTTTTAAGATTATCAAACGGTCAAAATAATACTCAAAACTACCGTTGTGGCAATGGGGTGAGAGCGTTTTATCTCATTACCATATAATCATGGTGCTTTGATCAAATGTGAATGATAAAAAGGCAATTGAACCGAGCACCACAGCGGAAGTTTTGAGGATTATGATGCATCACCTAAGTTTGTGACATTCTCTAGACAAAAGTTGGCCAAGAGGGAATTTTAAATACCAGCAATCGATTTCGATTGTAAGCTTCGGAAAAATTCGATTAGTGAATCATCCGGTCAGTGTTTTAAATTTTTTCGGCACAAACGATTTTGATAAAAAATGCGTTGATAACGGTGTTATAATATTATGAATAAATTGCGATAAATTCTAATTACGGAAAAATCCTTCTAGAAAATTTTTTGGTGGAGCCCTAGTCCTATTTTGTTGAAAAAAAGTTTTACCTCGAATAATTTGGATAAAAATTGTTCAGAGGGGTTTTCAAATGGTAGGAATCAGTTCAGATGGCTTCTTATTCTTGGGGATTTTTCTTGGTTAAGTTTGGAGGCTTCTTTTATCATATTATTTGACTTGAACGATTTTGACAAAATTAAGCCAGAAAGGAATTTCGATTACAAGTAAACGATTACAATGAGTTCTGATTTCCGGAAAATTCATTTAGGAGTCCTCCGAAGAGGCCGTCATGTTGTATCATGAGTCAATTAAGATTTCGAAAATTTAGTTCAGGGTTGGGTGTTAATTTCCGTGGAAAAACCTTGCAGAAATTCATCCGGTCGAGCCCAAGTCCCTTTCTTTAATTTTTTTAATCGGCTTGCATGTTTTTATAAAAATTGTCGAGATTGCGTTTTCGATAACTAGAAACCGATTGCGATAAACCCGGATTCCGGGAAATTTCATTTAGTGTGTCATTTGGTGGAGGCCGAATACCACTATTTCATTTTTTTAAATTATTTTTTTAAACGATTGTGTTATAAATTGTTGAAATAGAGATTTTAAATGCCAGCAATTGATTTCCGTGAGTATTAATTTCGGAAAAAATCGTTTATATGATCATTCGGTGAGGGTCGAGATTAGTTTTAAATAATTTATAAAAATTGAAGTAAGCCTGAATCCATTTTTTTTTTTAAATTTTTAACTTGAATTATTTTACGATAATCATGTGAAGGGGTTTTCGGGTACCAGGAACCAATCCCGATAGGTCCTTATTCATACGAGTCCTTGTTCGTGCTTGGGGTCTGCTTTTAACATCTTTTGATAAAATTTGACAAGAACGGGGTTTATATTATAAGAAAACGATTACTATGGGAGTTCTGATTTTCGGAAAATACATTTAGTAAGCCTCTGAGTACCATATTAAATGCCAGGAATTAATTGCGATTTGTCCAGATTTCGGCTCGCACGATTGTGATAAAAATTGGTGAGATTGAGTTTCCGAGTACCCGAGTACCAGGAGTCGATTGTGATGGTAATTTCGGGTAATTTAAAATTCTAGGAATCGGTTTCGAAAGAGCTAGGGTTGGATATTATTTTTTTCGGCTCAAACGAGGGTTTTTCAATGCCAGGAATGGTTTGTGATTAGTTTGAATTATGTTGAGTGGGTCGTCCGGTGGGCTAATGGTCCTATTTTATGGAAAAAATTGGCTCGAATGTTTTTCCTAAAAATTGGTGAGTGGTGGTTTTTAGATTCCAGGATTAGATTACAATGCGCCTTGATAATTGTAGGTCTTGGGGCCTTTTGAAAGGGGTTTCAATTGTGCAAGGAGACAATTGCGAATTTTGATTTCCAGATAATTCATTTGGGAGTCCTTGCTTCGTATTGGGTCTTGTATTTTGCGTTAATATCATGTCTGGTGTAATGTTCCATCGTTGCGTTATGAAGCATTCAGTAATTAAATAATAATTTGTTGACCTTAGTTCCTTTTCACATTTTTTTCTGCTTCAACCGATATTGATGCCGTCCGGACGGAACCGGGTCTTTTGCTTTCTTCACTGCGTTTTCGAGTACCAGAAACTGTATGCGATAAATCCTGTTTTCGGGAAAACACATTTAGGAGCTCATCCGATGGGGGTCAGGTTACATTATTTGATTTTTTTGGGCTTCACACGATTTGATAAAAGATATTGAACGGGAAATTTAGAAAGCAATTGATTGCGATGTGTTCTAATTAAAAAAAAAATCGTTTAGGGTTCCTTCATTGGAGTCCGGTTTAATTCCCGGTGAATTTGGTGGAAACTGGGGGGGATATAGGGTGTAATATATAATTGATAGGGTGTAAATTGGTGGAAATTGCTTCTAGTAACACAAAAACGATTGCGGTGTGAAGGTCTAGTTTCGATTTTGATTTTTTTCGAATCGAATGACTTTGATGAAAATTCTTATTGTCGTGTGATTTTGGTTGATGTTACATATGTTTCGTGATTTGCTACACGTTCGAGGATGTTGTGATGTTTTACATCATATTTTGTCAGGTTGCTTTGGTTGCTTTCTAGCAAATATTGCTTGTATGTTTGTGTGCTTGTATGCTTGTATGTTGTTTTAATTTTTTAAAAATGTTTCACCATTTTACTTTCAAATTATGTGATTTTTATGAGGTAACAATATTAGTTTTTATTATTCCTTATTTATTTAATAATTTTTCATCAGTAGTTTGTCGAGCTACCATATCCGAGAAAATTTGTTTAGGAGGTTCTCAGACGGAGGCTGGTTTCCTATTTAAAGAAGGCGGCGGGAAGATTTTGAAACAAAATTTGAAGGAGTGGATTTTTGAGTGGATGATATGACTGCAATGGATTTTGATTTTGGGAAATTTATTTTGGGCTTCTCCAGTTTAGGTGTGATATTGAGTCGTATTCGACAATATTAATAAGTAATTCCTCAATCGTATGGGGCAGGTCTCTCTGACGAACGGTGACCTTTCTCAAATGAATATATATTATGTGTTATATTTTGTGGCGATATGCTAATTTATCATAATTCTTTTGCATTTAGAATTAAAGGAACACAATCATGATATTTGTTGCGATTTTGAATAATGTATGAAATATAGTCTTGATTTATGCCCGGAAATGTTTATACTTAATGGCACAAGAACTTCTAATTCAACCAACTTTGGCCAAAGGAAACTCGGTGCTCCAAAGACTTTATTATTCGGTCTCTACCAGTAAATATATAAGAGCTTAAGTTATCCCCTTTTTGCACTTTTTAGGTGAGTGGTATGAAAACAAAAATATTAGGAATATCTTTTGGTGCACATAGAACTAACTGAAATCTATGATAATTATGACAGTTGCTTAATATTTTCGACTGTGTGACAAAATTAGCCAGCAAGCAACCGAAATAAAGCCCGGTGCTCGACATTTGTGGAAAATCCAGGCCCTGGTTATTATTGAGTTAGCTTTGTTTGATCTCTAATAACTCTACTCGATAAATTACTTCTTCATAATTTGAGTTATCATCAAATTTCATGGAATCTGAATTACCGTCACTTGCGTAGTTTTTTTACCAACCAAATTAAACCTCAGTCGAATTCGTTAGTAACACAAAACCTAACCACTACACCCCATACACACCTACATTTTCATAAAAAATTATGTCATTATTAAAAAATAAATCTGGCTACAACATATATCTATGATTTAGATATACTGACCACATAAAAGTGAAATATTTTGGGATATTAATTAATTTTATCATTTTAAAGCCGCTTTTTACATGGAAACAGTAAATCCGATCCGATACACATTTTGCTATTTATATTATATATTCGAAATATAAACACACGCCCATAAATCATTTTAAACTGATTTATATGATAATATATTTCTACGACCATAAATCATTTAATTTGACAATATTTTCTTAATTCTCACCAACATCAAAAATTGCTAAATCCCCTAAATATGTTCAAAGCAACAACACCACCAACCGAAACATAATTATGTTTCCCAATTTGCCGAAGTAAATTTATTTTTTTTATAAACCCTCGACTCGCATGTACTGTAATTAGTGTAGTGTAGTGTAGCGAATTATATGTATGTAGTACATACATACTCGTATACATATATAGAGGTTTTCCGTTAATTTTTAACGTTATTGTTTACAAATTTTAATGTTATCCCCCATATCGGCATATTGAACTGATGGATGGATAAGTTCTTGTCGGTGAATTATTTGGAATTTGGGGAGGTGATACAGAAGCGGCGTATACATTATGCCTCCTAACAACCACCGTATATCAACATAATTTTTTTTATTGTTCGTTAATTTCTTATATATTATATGGAAATATAAACATGCATGCACATAGAAACAAAATTTCTTAAGCCTTCGAGCTTAACCAAAGCACAAGCAAAACAAAAAGAAAATTCTCAACAAAATTAAACATTAATATATTTCAGAATTATAATATACATACATAGATATGTTCATACATCTCCCATATAACGAAAACGATTTTCATTTACTTGTACTTCTAAGACATTTTCCAGGATTTTTTTTTTCGCAACATTTTTAAAGATGTCGTACTTTAGAGATTTACCATCATAAAATTAAAGCAAACAAAATAAACCGACATTGGAAATGCATGACTTAGCAAAAACAACATAAAGTTGATTTATGCGATCTTCAGAATATTTTATAAGGAAAGTTTGAGATTTGATTATGTACGTAGAAGTTTACGAAGCGGAAATTCATGCAATAATTTCATGATATTTTAATAAAATTCTCCCAAAAAATATAAGAAAACAAATCGAAAAGTTTAAAATTTGTGTACTGATATCAAAATGTAATAACATTTATGATTTTTCCCTTTGATCAAAATTCAAAATGGTTATACGTCGGTGGATGGATATAATATCGCAAAATCCTACCAAAGTCTGGAGGGTTTAAATTAATTTTCATACCAAGAATATAGCACAGCGGTACTTATTTATCAAATTATAGTAGGTTCACTGTTCCAGTTCCAGTCTATGTTTCCAATTATTACCCTTTTATATATCCTAAACACGGTGTTGGGCGCGTCAACCAACAAAATTTTTTTGTCAAATTTGGGTGAGACATTTGGAAACTTTTATCTCATAGACGAATAGTGTAAAAGTATGAAAAATGTCACGTTCTAAATTCATTTAAAAAAATAATAGTTATTTGGAAATTGCCATAGATGCCATAGATCTGACTCATTTTGTGGTATTAAATAATAATTTATTTAGTATAAAATTATATTGCAGAAGACAAAAAAGTTATTTTGTGTCTTTGCTTCTACAAACAAAAAGTTATGACAATTTAAAGGCGAGATTTTGGGTAACTGGAAAAAATTAAAAATATCATATCCCAGTTATCGTGGCACTTAGGACATCAGTTCTATGCGATGAAAGCTTCCCAATGACGCCTCCAATCTGCAAAAGGCAAATCTTTTTCTCTGGAGCTTTTTTTTGAGGTCTGCAAACAAGTAATAATCGCTGGGGGCCAAATCTTGCGAATACTGTGGAAGCAATTCAATGTGCAATTTTGCCATTGTGGCGATTGAAATGTGACATGGTGCACTGTCTTGATCAAAGAGCAATTTTTCTTCTTCATTTGAGACCGTATTTCTTCCTTCAAATGCATCAATAACCCTATATAATATTCGCTATTCATCTTTTCTCCTTTCTCAAGGTAGTCAACGAATAATATTACATGTGCATCCCAAAATACAGACGCCCTAACCTTTTCAGCCGACTGTTGTGCTTTTAGTCGATTCAAACTAGGCTCACCGGCCTCTGGCAATTCCGCTGATTACCGATTTGACTCTGGCGTATAGTGGTGGAACCTTGTTTCATGTTACATAACGCATAAAAATTCTTTTTATTGAAACAGTCGTTGAATGCGTTGTCGTTTATGCTCCATTGTGAGCAAACGCGGTACCCACTTCGAACACATCTTTCTCATGGACAAAATGTTCGTGCAAAGCATGACCATGTCAGCTATCTCTCACAACTTCACTTGACGGTCTTTCAAAACAATTTCGTAGATTTTTTTTTTATGTTTTCTAGGGTACAGCCTACCGGACAAGTGGTGCAGTGGTTAAAGCTTCGGCACTTGGACCGGGAGGTACTGGGTTCGAATCCCATCAGAGGCTAGATGCAAATCGAATTTTCATCATCAATTACAATCGGTGATGTTAATAAACACAACTAAGACCCTCTGATGGAGTGCAGAATTCAGCGCCGACCCACCGTCCATGTCAATGTACAGGTTGACATGGAGCTTGCAATGTGCAGGTGGTATACTGTAGTTGTGTGAGTAGGTGAATAGGTGAATGGGTTAATGATGTTGCGTGAATGCGTGGTATCACAATGGGCCAAACAAATGGCCTAAGTGTCAACCACTGAAACCTAACCTAGGGTACAGCCTCATTTGGGTGTCCAGAGCATGGTGCATCATCGGTGGTTGTAAGACAACGTTTAGATTCGACATACCAGTCAATGATGGTTGTTTTTCCTGGTGCAGAGTCAAGTATTGAAAGAGTTTTGAAATTAATAAACATAACATTACTAAAACAACTATAACTTGTAAACTTATTGATCGAAATGTCATGAAATTTTAACAGGTATCATTTGAAGGTTGGTAGAATTTTGAAATCATATGAGTTTTAAATTTGTGGCATCATGTATGTATTAGACCGGGAACTTTTCAGGCGATGTTATATATATATATATATATATATATATATATATATATATATATATATATATATATATATATATATATATGTATATATATATATGGCGAAAAATACGTGAAATCACAAATTTTTGTAAGTCATGTTTTAATTTTATGATTTTTATGTTTTGAATGTGTAGCCTTGATTGAAAAAAAAAATTTGAAATACTTTAATTTTTTTTCTTGTTGTTGTTGTTAAAGATATAGGGTGTCAAATTTTGAGGAAAACGATAATCATGATGTTGTATATATGTCAATAAAAAGAAAAATAATTGTCCGATAATTTTGATTTTGGGCTCATTTTGAAGGTAAGTTAATAAGGATTTATAAAAAAATATAAAAATACTGTACTGTTTAATTCCTTCATCTCTAAATTTCCCGCCAAAATGTTCTTTTTAAATTTTCTCAAAAACCTATTTTTTTTTTTTTTTTATAAATTCGACAATTAATATTTTACAACATATCAAAACACTAGAATACCGTTATTTTTTGTTTTCTTGCAAAATTCGTTTTAGTAAGAGAAGTATTTCATTTTTATATGGAAGGCTATATAGATATTTCTCAGTGTTTTGAAATTGTTTATAAAAATGTTAGTTTAGTTAAATTATTAATATTTATTATTCAAATTTAATTGCATATATTTAAAATTTCAAACCCAAATTCTTTTGATAATTT
This sequence comes from Nephrotoma appendiculata, assembly GCA_947310385.1. Lineage (NCBI taxonomy): Eukaryota > Metazoa > Arthropoda > Insecta > Diptera > Tipulidae > Nephrotoma > Nephrotoma appendiculata. The sequence goes on along the minus strand of OX371223.1, from coordinate 242,486,102 downwards.
TATTTTATTGTTTAACATTAAATCTTATTCAAAGTAAAAATTACAATTTAATTTTAACATAATCGTCAGAATTAGAATATTTTTTACAATCAAAATAGCCATCCTCTGTTGGAATAACTGCATGGAAACCGTGAGTTCTATTTACTGTTTTTAAATTTTCAAACCTAGTTGCAAGTTTGATTTGCTTGGATTTATGTTCTGCGTCTGAACAAAATCCAAATTTGATATCTGTCAAATACAATCCCGATAGTGCGCTATCTTTCCGTTGGTAATAGTTTCCAATTTGGTGCCATAAATAATTAATTTTACATTTTGATGTATGGTACACACGCAGACTGTGTGCGTTCCACTACTACTGATTGTACACAGTATTTTGGACGAAGTAGTGAAAATCTAGAAAATCCATTTTTTTTGATTCGTCATCCTGATACATTGTCTTATATCCTTCGTAGCACTCTTTCAATGTACACATCATTAACCGCTTTTGAACTTTAGCTTTATCGACTGTTAAACAATCGTTTTTGCCTGGCATTATCCGACTAGCATCATCATCAGTATAATAAGATAATATTGCTTGCTTCAGCTCATCACTTATTTGCTTTCATATTTTACCTGCTGGACAACTTAGTGGACCATTCTTGTCTCGTAGATCTTTAGCGGTTTGCACCATATGTTGCGTTGCCTTGAACTCATTCTGGATTTCTTGAATGGTTAATAATCTTGGCAATATAGTGAATAACTGAATCTTATCACTGGTTTTCTCCAGTTCTCGAATTTAGCTTTTAGATCACACCGGTGTGAAGTTTTAATCAATTATCAAAAGTGTAGCTACACTAAAAATCATTTTTCAAAAGTGTAGTTACACTTTTAATCAAAAGTGTAGTGATACACAGAAGAAAATGTAGCAGGGTTGAATTTTTTTTATTTAATCAAAAAAATCATTTTATTGGGACTTTAAATTTAAAAATAATGACAAATAAAAATATATATAGTAAATCATCTAAAGATATTTAAATATAATTTAATAAAAAATGTAAAATTAAATTATTTGTCTATGCGGTTAAACGTTTTTATATTAAACTGAAGTTGTTAATAGGTAGATGAAAATAGTAAGAGTAATTTGCAAATCCCATTAGCGTGTATGTCCTGTTATAGATTAATTTTGATAACCACCATGTTAACGGGACATTCGGGGAATTTCTCCCCGAGTTTAGAATACCGCTCCGATTGCGATATTTAATATGAAAGTGTAGGGTAGGTTGTGGGCCATAATCAAGTAATTCTAGAGATGTCTATTCAGATCTGTGAATGCCCTCGGATTGTGTGTACTCTTACGGATAAATTTTGATAACCACCATGTTAACGGGACATTCGGGGAATTTCTCACCGATTTTAGAATACCGCTCCGTTTGCGATATTTAATATGAAAGTGTAGGGTAGGTTGTGGGCCATAATCAAGTAATTCTAGAGATGTCTATTCAGATCTGTGAATGCCCTCGGATTGTGTGTACTCTTACGGATAAATTTTGATAACCACCATGTTAACGGGACATTCGGGGAATTTCTCACCGATTTTAGAATACCGCTCCGTTTGCGATATTTAATATGAAAGTGTAGGGTAGGTTGTGGGCCATAATCAAGTAATTCTAGAGATGTCTATTCAGATCTGTGAATGCCCTCGGATTGTGTGTATTCTTACGGATAAATTTTGATAACCACCATGTTAACGGGACATTCGGGGAATTTCTCACCGATTTTAGAGTACCGCTCCGTTTGCGATATTTAATATGAAAGTGAAGGGTAGGTTGTGGGCCATAATCAAGTAATTCTAGAGATGTCTATTCAGATCTGTGTATGCCCTCGGATTGTATGTACTCTTACGGATAAATTTTGATAACCACCATGTTAACGGGACATTCGGGGAATTTCTCACCGATTTTAGAATACCGCTCCGTTTGCGATATTTAATATGAAAGTGTAGGGTAGGTTGTGGGCCATAATCAAGTAATTTTAGAGATGTCTATTCAGATCTGTGAATGCCCTCGGATTGTGTGTACTCTTACGGATAAATTTTGATAACCACCATGTTAACGGGACATTCGGGGAATTTCTCACCGATTTTAGAATACCGCTCCGTTTGCGATATTTAATATGAAAGTGTAGGGTAGGTTGTGGGCCATAATCAAGTAATTCTAAAGATGTCTATTCAGATCTGTGAATGCCCTCGGATTGTGTGTACTCTTACGGATAAATTTTGATAACCACCATGTTAACGGGACATTCGGGGAATTTCTCACCGATTTTAGAATACCGCTCCGTTTGCGATATTTAATATGAAAGTGTAGGGTAGGTTGTGGGCCATAATCAAGTAATTCTAGAGATGTCTATTCAGATCTGTGAATGCCCTCGGATTGTGTGTACTCTTACGGATAAATTTTGATAACCACCATGTTAACGGGACATTCGGGGAATTTCTCACCGATTTTAGAATACCGCTCCGTTTGCGATATTTAATATGAAAGTGTAGGGTAGGTTGTGGGCCATAATCAAGTAATTCTAGAGATGTCTATTCAGATCTGTGAATGCCCTCGGATTGTGTGTACTCTTACGGATAAATTTTGATAACCACCATGTTAACGGGACATTCGGGGAATTTCTCACCGATTTTAGAATACCGCTCCGTTTGCGATATTTAATATGAAAGTGTAGGGTAGGTTGTGGGCCATAATCAAGTAATTCTAGAGATGTCTATTCAGATCTGTGTATGCCCTCGGATTGTATGTACTCTTACGGATACATTTTGATAACCACCATGTTAACGGGACATTCGGGGAATTTCTCACCGATTTTAGAGTACCGCTCCGTTTGCGATATTTAATATGAAAGTGAAGGGTAGGTTGTGGGCCATAATCAAGTAATTCTAGAGATGTCTATTCAGATCTGTGTATGCCCTCGGATTGTATGTACTCTTACGGATAAATTTTGATAACCACCATGTTAACGGGACATTCGGGGAATTTCTCACCGATTTTAGAATACCGCTCCGTTTGCGATATTTAATATGAAAGTGTAGGGTAGGTTGTGGGCCATAATCAAGTAATTCTAGAGATGTCTATTCAGATCTGTGAATGCCCTCGGATTGTGTGTACTCTTACGGATAAATTTTGATAACCACCATGTTAACGGGACATTCGGGGAATTTCTCACCGATTTTAGAATACCGCTCCGTTTGCGATATTTAATATGAAAGTGTAGGGTAGGTTGTGGGCCATAATCAAGTAATTCTAGAGATGTCTATTCAGATCTGTGAATGCCCTCGGATTGTGTGTACTCTTACGGATAAATTTTGATAACCACCATGTTAACGGGACATTCGGGGAATTTCTCACCGATTTTAGAGTACCGCTCCGTTTGCGATATTTAATATGAAAGTGTAGGGTAGGTTGTGGGCCATAATCAAGTAATTCTAGAGATGTCTATTCAGATCTGTGAATGCCCTCGGATTGTATGTACTCTTACGGATAAATTTTGATAACCACCATGTTAACCGGACATTCGGGGAATTTCTCACCGTAAATATCGCAAACGGAGCGGTATTCTAAAATCGGTGAGAAATTCCCCGAATGTCCCGTTAACATGGTGGTTATCAAAATTTATCCGTAAGAGTACATACAATCCGAGGGCATTCACAGATCTGAATAGACATCTCTAGAATTACTTGATTATGGCCCACAACCTACCCTACACTTTCATATTAAATATCGCAAACGGAGCGGTATTCTAAACTCGGGGAGAAATTCCCCGAATGTCCCGTTAACATGGTGGTTATCAAAATTAATCTATAACAGGACATACACGCTAATGGGATTTGCAAATTACTCTTACTATTTTCATCTACCTATTAACAACTTCAGTTTAATATAAAAACGTTTAACCGCATAGACAAATAATTTAATTTTACATTTTTTATTAAATTATATTTAAATATCTTTAGATGATTTACTATATATATTTTTATTTGTCATTATTTTTAAATTTAAAGTCCCAATAAAATGATTTTTTTGATTAAATAAAAAAAATTCAACCCTGCTACATTTTCTTCTGTGTATCACTACACTTTTGATTAAAAGTGTAACTACACTTTTGAAAAATGATTTTTAGTGTAGCTACACTTTTGATAATTGATTAAAACTTCACACCGGTCCGCAACCAAAGATGTTGATGGTGTTATTGAAGCTAAATCTATTAATTTTTGCTGCTGATGTTTTGGCCTGGCTTCTATCGTACTCGGATATATAAGAGACTTTCCAAGAAAGGGTAGCTTCATTCATTTTTTCCAAAACAGACACATTTTTTAAATAACACTCTTCACTATCACTGCTATTATTGTTATCGGCTATTTGAGGTGTTAGAGGAGATCTTGTTGATGGTCCCGCAACTGGTGACAACTCTAGTTCTATTTTTCGTCGTTTGCAGGTTATATTTATATAGCACGTTGAACAGAGATATAAATTATCTTGATTCTCAACTGATTGTGGCATAAATTGCTTAACATTCTCTGGAACTCATTTAAGTTTACTCGAACACATTGAATCGCGATACGGTTTACAACACAGTTAAATGTTTACTCTTATTTATATCAACAATGTTCATTTTTGTTGTCAAAATAATTACTCATCGTTTAACAGGTTCGCCTGCGTCAAGTGAAAATAATCAACCCCCAATAAAAAAGGGGAAAACAACATTTTATTTACTCTTTTATAAAATATCCCAAGAATGAAAAGGAATTTATGGTACTTACGACTAACCAAACGATATAAACCAGGGGTGGCACCTCATAATTCTGTGACTCATACTTAAATATGACGCAAATTTGTGCAATAAATAATAAACCAAACACACAAATTAAGTGAACTACGTCTTTTATAAACAATTTCAAAACACTGAGAAATATCTATATAGCCTTCCATATAAAAATGAAATACTCCTCTTACTAAAACGAATTTTGCAAGAAAACAAAAATAACGGTATTCTAGTTTTTTAATATGTTGTAAAATATTAATTGTCAAATCTATAAGAAAAAAAAAATTAAAAAAATAGGTTTTTGAGAAAATTTAAAAAGAACATTTTGGCGGGAAATTTAGAGATGAAGGAATTAAACAGTATACTATTTTTATATTTTTTTATAAATCCTTATTAACTTACCTTTAAAATGAGCCCAACATCATAATTATCGGACAATTATTTTTCTTTTTATTGACATATATACAACATCTTGGTTATCGTTTTTCTCAAAATTTGACACCCTATATCTTTAACAACAACAACAACAAAAATTAAAGTATTTCAATTTTTTTTTCAATCAAGGCTACACATTCAAAACAAAAAAATCATAAAATTAAAACATGACTTATGGCTCCATAGAGTGAATTTGTGAGTTGAAGAATTTTTCGCCATATATATATATATATATATATATATATATATATATATATATATATATATATATATTTATAAACAATTGAATTTTAAAATAACCAAATAAAGTAATTTGATCAGATCATCATAGAATTCATTTTATACACTACTTTTACGAAATGTAGTCAGTTTTCGTGAATAAGCAATTTTTCATTATCTTCTAAAGCGCGTAAAACCATTTAACAAAAACACGTGTCTAGTTTTCATAATCTAGCATAAATCAATTAAAACCGCCCTTTTTATGCTGTCTGACTTGAAAAAAATTATGCACAAACATAATCGTAATATTATCTGAAACTTTGAAACTTTTACTGTTTCAATGTCTAGTGTTTATTCGTTTACTGGCCATCAAATTTAAAACAAAGTTGAAACAAAAGAAATGAAATAAAAGCTATTACGTGAAAATCAAAGAAGAAAATGTGGTAAAGTTTTATTTTGTGTGTGTTTTTCACTTATCACTTCAAAATTCTCAGACTATTGATGTTTGAATATTGGTGTCACTTATTCTTCAATGTGGAGGATGTGAATCGTTAGATTATGTAAATAGTGTCAGGTAGAGAGAAATTCTGAATGAAGAAAATGTTTACATTTTACGAAAAAAAGGTTCCACAAGACCACGCGTAACTTTCACTAGAGACGAATCCCACATGAAGCGGCTATGTCTGCAAAATCGATTTGCACCGGCCAGTCAAATTCATTTTGAGATAGCAAAATCTCAAATAACACCATGTAGTGTGCGTACGGTCCAACGGTGACTAAATGAAATGGGACTAAAATCAAGATCTGCGGCAAAAAAGCCTTTATTATCCAAGAAGATGCAGCGTGGTGTCGCACATACGAAAACTGGATCGAAAATGATTGATCAAAAGTCATTTTTTCTGACGAATCAAAATTTATTTTAATTGGGCCGGATGGTACTCTGAAGATCAGACGAAGAATAGGAGAACGGTATAATGAATGTATATATATATATATATATATATATATATATATATATATATATATATATATATATATATATATATATGTACTCTCTCCACTGTCAAACATTCTCCTTATGTTATGGTCTGGGGATGCATAACATTTTATGGAGTTGGTAATGGAATTCGACTCGGGTATGGATTTTTAAATTAGTTATATTATCAGCGCCTTTATGCTGTGTTTCATAATCAGAGTTTCATTTCCTCAAATTTCCCAGTGGTTCATCATATTCTCACATGTACCTTCAAATCAAGTTTTGTTTGTTATATTTGATATAAGAGCTAACAAAATTTATTTTGCACTCCCAGATTCATTTGCGTGCTACGGTACAGATTCTGAATATGAACTATCAGATTTAAACTCTTTTGGTTCTTTTAAACTCGCACCTTCACAACAAAATAAAGTAAAAACGAGAAAAAAGAAAAGAAACTTGAATAGCTGGCAAAGAGTAGTGTGTAAACGCGAGAAAAATATCGGAAATCAATATAAAAACGCAGTCGGACGGTTCCTCCAAAACAAATGAAACCCGGCTGTTCGTCAAAATGTCGCCTAATATGCCAAAAGCGTTTGAGTCATGATATCAGAATCAACATTTTCAGCCATTATTACAAACTCGCTGTAAAAGAACGTCAGTAGGATTTTGTAGCCAACGGGGTTAAAATGGTTGATAAAAAGTCACAAAAATTGCATCAGGAGCTAGCCGACGAAAATCATCAAGGATTTATTACCTGAAATATCGTTTAAAAGATAAACATGAATCGATAAGAGTATGTCTAAAAATGTTCCCCGATACTCTCTCGATATCTAATCAGGTAGTCGATACTGCGCTTTCCATATCGGGAAGTGGTGGAATTGTTGAACGTGGTAAGATATTACTAATTATAATGGAACATCTGAATTTATTAAATTTTAAACTTTTAATAGGTAAATATGTTAGCCCGGTGAACGAAGTTGAGCAAACTTCAAAAAATTTGGTATTGGAGCATATATCTGCTTTTCCCGTAGTCGAATCAAACTACTCACGTGCGCATACTGAGAAATGTTTCCTAGATAGTGATTTTTCGGTATCTAAAATGTATCGTCTACAATTGAAATGGACATTTCAATGATAGAAGAACAGATTGGGTCCAACATTGTTACAGAGCGACAGTAGAGGGATATATTTAATTATAATTATAATTTAGATGTCTTTAAACCCAAAAAGACCAATGTATTGATTGTACCAGTTACCCCAATATATCCTCACCCGATTTGATTTGATTGAGATGTACGGCCAAGCCATTACACCGTACACTTTTATTACACATAACAAAATCGAGGGATAGGAAAGGTTAAATTAGTAATGAGAGACCCGTCCCGGTTACAGACACCTAAGTAGTCGATAGTTAGTAGCACAATGACGACACAATTCTAACTACGAAATAATTATAAATAATGTAACTAGAAAACTACCGGTCATCTGAAAATTAAAAGTTGTCATTTAATTGCACCCACATCTGCAAACTTATCTTCTTGAATTTTCATTAATATACCTATTTTTAATAAAATCTAAAAGAAAGATCTAAAATAATAAAAAATTAAAATTAATAATAATTATTACCACCATTAAGGAGCCGGGCCACTGGAAAAACAGAGGTCTCTAAACTACAAAATTGTACATTAAAAGTTTTTGACTGCTTCTGAAACCTGAATCTAATTTTTAATCAAAACTGCATATCTATCGTGTAGCTAATTCTGAATGGTTAAAAAGATTGGATCAATAACCATTAACCTTATTTGTAATGTTAATAAATAATAAGAAATTAAATGTGACATGTGTCGGTGATTTAACTTTTAACTGGAACGGTAGGGCGATTGAAGTTAAAAGCGTGATTTAATTCTGTATAGTTCACTTTAAATATTTTCACTCAAATATTTCCGGAATCTATACATAACAATCGAGTAAATAAATTAACAAACTTTCTATCATACAATAACATATTATAAACTTAATTCTAAATTTAATTTAATTTAAAAACTAGCATTAATATAATAGTGGTCGTTTGCTACAACCCAACATCAACCTGTGGCCCTATTCTGGTAATTCCCGGGGAATGGAAATTTTAAATTTTCTAGCAGTTTTATTCCCTTTTCCCCAAAAGTGTATTCTGGCTTTTGGGGAATTTTTTTTGGAAAAAATTATTCCCCATTATAGCAGTTTTGACGTTTGTTATTCCATACCTGTTTTAGGAAAGAATTAACTGGGAATAGAATTTAACGTAAATTTACTGTAGTTTTTAAGTAAAATTCGATTAAAATATCAACAAAAATCTAATACACGTAGTAAACTATTTTTAGACTTGTTTTCTTGTTTTATTGCGATCGCGTGTCGACTGCGAATAATTAAATTATTTCCCCGTAAATTTATTCTATTCCCCGGGAACTACCAGAATAGGGCCACTGGAGGAGATTTGTAGATATAGTACACAACCTGGAATACAAATAATATAATTATTCAACATTCATATTAGATAATACATATTGAAAATGAGATTAAATTAGCTGACTCCCATTTTATTTGTATAATAATACATATTTATTATAATTATTGTATATGAACTGTAATGTGATTAATCTAAACTGTAATTATTTTAAAATTTCATTAGTATTAACAATGATTAAATATTATTCTAAACCAAGGTAAATATTATGAGGCTATTATGTTATGAGGCTTAAAAGACTCAGCTTCCACTTCCATCTATATCTGAACCTCCAGATTCTTTTATTATATAAAATTATAGTTAATGAGTTAAACAATAGATGACTCTTTTTAGTTAGTGGAAATTTTTCATCAATTTACCATAATTATCTTACTCTTAAATTCTAATTCCGCCCAGCTAAATTGACGATAAACTTTAACAAAAACATCCACAACATTTAGCAATAATTAACAACTATACCATATTCCCGCCGCCACTGTGTAAATTGATCACACATATTGCATCACTCGTTAACCCCCCTCTCAGTTCTCCACATTATAGAGAAGAAGTGTACCCCTGCCAAATCGCTAAAAATATAAATACAAGAAATAGAGATGCCCATCGCAATCAAGCAAGATTTACATAACAAGCCGACGAAACTGAGCAAATTCACATAAAACGTTAAAACTACAAAAAAAAAAAAAAAAAAAAGGAAACATTTTCAAATCATAAGTCCCTGTTCCTGGCAAGTAAAACATTCATATGCAAACAAAATGCTACATGCAAGGTTGTGAACATCAGCAATACCATGCGAAACAAAATAAAACATTACCATCATTAACCGAAAAACAATTAACATTATACAGACAAGATATAATAGCGTTCGCAGTCGAAAAGCATGCGTTAATTTTCCATTGAGCCATGCTACACACAGTTGCGTAAGACCGGCTTCACCTTCCTTTCTTTCCCCTTTTACCCACAAAATCCGTTTTTACCGCGACATTTTAAAAATTAGAAACCAACAACAAAATCCATCACGACTTAATTTGAAACCAGAAGCTGAAATCGTGTGTAGCTTGGCTGATTAAAACAACAAAAAATCCAGCTCACGGAATTACACACGCGTGTTCTAAAACATGTGCACACACAAGCACAAAACGTAAATATGTATACAACAAATATAAATATAATTATGTAACAATGATGTAAAATAAATAATAATCTTATGTTCCTTCGCACACCCATACATAGGACACAGCTAAACGCATATACGTATAACATGCTATATCAGAACCAAACACAATTACATTCTATAGAATATAATTGCGATCAGCTTCGAGTTATATATCGCAAAACCACATTTTCGGTGGTTATTGAAATGCATTTCCCGCGCGCCAAACACCTCCAATACATACTAATATCCATGTAAAATATAATATATGACTACGAGCAAAACCAACAACAATATTGTTGTTGGTTTTGCTACGAGTAAATAAGTATACAAAACGAAAGATAGTATTTAAAATTACCAAAAGCAGAAAACAAACGAAAAATTCTCGTCGATCACCAAACATGCATACTCTCTTCCAAAAACAACAACAAAAATTGTTATCTAGTCTGCAAGCGAAAGTCGGGATACTTGTGAGGATAATCGTTGACGTCTTGTTTCAGTTTCTCATACACAGGATCCCTATGCACGTCGTTATCTACTTGAATGCATTCTACAGCCCGCGATAATGCATCAGGGACTACATTTAGTTTTCCTTTTCGATGTCGGAGTTCAAAATCATGTTGTTGTAGACGCATCGACCAACGTGCCAATCTCGAAGCAGGGTTCTTTAGGTTTTTGAGCCAAACCAAAGAAGCACAATCCGTCACTACTTTAAAATGCACGCCATCGATATAGGGCCGAAACTTTTCAATAGCCAATACCACTGCCAGACACTCCCGTTCTGTGGCCGGATATTTCCTTTGTGTCGATGTTAGCTTCTGGCTCATGTATGCGATCACTCTCTCAAATCCATCCATTTCCTCCGTTAACACAGCGCCCACTCCAGTGTCCGAGGCATCCGTCTGCACCGTGAACGTCTTCGTGAAATCGGGGGTTACCAAAATTGGAGCAGACACTAGTAATGTCTTCAATTGGGTGAACGCGGCTTCGGTTGTCCATTGCAGCTTTTTGCCAGCATTCTTCTTCATTAGGTTGGTAATTGGTGCAGTCACTGAAGAAAAATCAGGGATAAACCGTCTGTACCAACCCGCCAACCCTATGAGCCTCCTTACATCTTTGATCGTCTTGTGTGTCGCAAAATTCAAAATTCCAGTTATCTTTTCCGGGTCGATTCTAAGCCCGTGCTCGTCCAGAATGTAGCCCAGATACTTAATTTCCTTCATATAAAACCTAGATTTCTCCACACTAATCGTAAGATTAGCCTTTCGCAACCGCTTCGCTACTTCACGTAATAGTTCAATATGCTCCTCGAAGCTTTGTGACATCACGATTATGTCGTCCAGGTACACAAATACCCTCGGCTCCAGATCAACTCCGAGAAGCTTGTCCATAAGTCGGCAAAGAGTTTGGCTCGCATTGCACAGCCCGAAGGGCATGCGCTTATACTGGAATAGACCTCTTCCTGGTACGATGAATTCTGTTTTCGCTCGACAGTCGGCCTTCAACTCGATTTGCCAAAAGGCGTCGCTGAGATCCAAACTCGATAAATACTTCGTGCCTGATAGCTGGCCCAAGATTCTATTAATATATGGCAACGGGTACGTATCCTTCACTGTGACTTCGTTTAATTTGCGTGCGTCCAGCAGAATCTAATTTTACCCGAAGGTTTTCGAACGCAAACGACAGGGTGTGCCCATTCAGCAGGACCAGCCGGTTCCACGACTCCCAACCGTATCATCTGATCCAGCTCCAAATTCAATTCCTTTTGCACATATGGAGATATGGGGCGTGCTCGTGTTTTTACCGGATTCACATTTCCCGTATCGATCTCATGTTGCAACAACTTTGTAAAGCCCAGCTTGTCAAGGCGAGTCACTAGAAATTCGTGTATTACCTTCTCTAACTCCTGCTTTTGACAATCATCTAACTCGTGTTGTATTTTACGATCATCTTTTTCTAAATCCTCAATACACTCCGCTACGCATAGCTCATCCGTCTTGATCAAGCGGGGCCAGGTCCTGAACGTCTCCCAAAAATCTATTCCACATATAAAATCCCTATCAATCGACGGTATCACCAGAGACCTAATCACCTTGCAAGTTGTACCGATTACGAATGGAATATCAACCGCATGTCCCACGGAATGTACGGTACCATCAGCTGTTTTCACGTAGGTTTTAGTGGTGACCAATTCCAACCCAAGCTTCCACTGAGTATGGTGCAAGTGGCACCAGAATCCAACAAACCAGTCACCTCATACCCCAATATCTCTACATCTACGTGTGGTCGGTTATCTCCCTCTATGTTCACAATGCATTCTATTTGCTGTTGATCACTTTTGTCCTTGACGTCTACATCCGGCTCGTTGGCCGTCTCTTCTAATCGATGCAGGTTCAAATTGTTATCTCTATTAGATTTTCTCCCACGATTTCTCCTTCTGCTGACTTGCGCAAATGTTTCACGTCTTTCTTGGTCTACCCTAATAATCTTGAGGCTTCTCACGTTCGTATTGTCTGTGTCATTATGTTTTTCCACTGCCTCTGTTTGCATTCTCCTTGTAATGTATTTTGGGACCTCAATTGTGTTAAGCGGACGAGGCAGGTCCTCTAATCGCCCGCGCCACCATTTCCCGTGGCCCTATCGTTCTTCTTTACGTCCGAACACCTCAGCAGGCTTCCTCCAGGATGCTTTTTAGGACATCGATCAGCCGTGACGCCGTCCATACCACAACACCAGCAATAAATTCTCTCGCGAGGCTTCGGACATTCGAAATGCCGATGACCTTTCATTAAACAATTCCAACAAGAAATCAAAGTATTGGTTTTTCTTGTAAAACCCCGACGAATATCAGATCGGAATCTGGGTGTCGGCGTCTGTTGTCTAGTGTGCATTTCCGCAACTTCTTCTCCTAGCTCGTTGCATCTTTGCATCGAACTTCGTGGTATCGCCATTGAAGGTTTTGTGGGTATCGCCTCTTTCCTGGATAGATTATCCTTGTTGCCCATGCTTCTCGCCTCATCTATGTTTCTACACAACTCCTCCAGCTGAGCAACCGAATTAATGTTGCTGACGGCTAGCTGCATACGATACTCCTTCATCATATTGCGTTGCAATACATATACTTTATACTGCTCTTCTACAGGCGGATAAATCTTGGAAAACAGTTTCGACATGTTCAACAAATAGTCCGCTATATTTTCATTATTGCGCTGATGTCTTTCCAATATCTCTTCTCTCATGATGAAGTCATAATTCCGTGATTGGAATCTTCTTTTAAGTCCATTAACTAGCTCATTCCAATTATTGAACTGTGATGCCTTTACTTCGTACCATTCCAGTGCGACTCCTTCAAGCAATTTAACAATTCCACGAAACACCTCTCCCCTCGGAACATCTTCTGCTCTGCCATACAATTCGATTTTTCCCAGAAAATCAGCTAGGCTTGGCTTATTGTTACCCTTAAATTGTATTGGCCGTTTCTCTAACGCCACTCGTCTTCTCTGCATCATATACGGTAGTTCTCGCCCTCCCGTAAATTCGTTGGCTTGCCGGCTTATTGGTGATCTGTGTGCATCATTTAGTGTCATGTAATCCTGCATTCTTTGTCGCAACTCTGCATCGGTATAAGACGTCTCTCTTGATGTTATCGGTTTCTGAGACGACCGTTCTTTAGCTCGATACTCTGGTGGAACTTCACTCTGTTTCGGAATTTCCAGGTTTTCCGCTTGTATGATCGATCGTCGGCCTCTTCCTCTTCCAGCTCCCAGTGGTAAGCTATCACTTTTGTGAGAAGTGGTGGGTAGTGGACTACTTCCGCGTGGCGATGATATGGCTACTTCATCCTGTGATAAACGAATTATTCTGCGAATATTCCGAACGATGCCGTAGAGTATTGAATCCTTTTCCTCATCTTTACCCAAACAACGAAAAGCTCTATCCTGATGATGCCTTATCCTTGACTTTACCATACGTTCTGCGTTCGCGTCTTTTTTCATCACGGCTGCCTTCAGCTCTCCTTGAAGTGCCGTCAAAACCTCAATTGAGTTAGAAAAGTCTTTCGGGTCGTCTATTTCATCCATTAGTGGTCCATTTTCTGTGCCACTTGGAATTGCATTGCGTATCCTGAACTCATAGTCCAACTCTGAATCGGTTAATGCACCCGAAAATCTAATAATTCAGTCATTTTTGGTTTCAGCCACACAAATTACAACAACTTTACTCCGATCAAATTAAATGCGTTAAGATCGACCTAAATAGATTAATTATTTATTTCCTACAAAAGAAAAGAAACGACCATACACCAAATTACCTCCTTGATAAATTAAATAGCTATGTAGCTTAATTAAATTATTCAAATTAAACCCTTTAATTTAATTAAATAGATTAAACAAATTCAGTACAACAAGCAAATAAATAAATGAAACCAACTAAATACCTAGCATAAATTAAATAAATTAACCGACATAAATCACCAGGTAACGTATATTATCTCAGCTAACGAATTGAAGAAATTGTAGCCGATAAATTAAATCATGCAAAATCCGTTACTTCAACCCTGTGGATTTACAATGCTATAGACGAAAAAAATTAATTAAATCCCTTGTATCTCGGAACCGTTTAAAATCGACTTATACTTCTCCGTTATTTATTCGACGTTGTCACAAGGTCACCACCGTATCTGTTTGAGCGTTATCCACAACCGAAACGTGGTTCCCAAATTTGCCACGATCTTCCCGTTTGCTGTTTAAGCGACTTTAAAAATAATATTTTGTTCTCGAATAAACGAATTCAATACTTATGTTCCGATTTACCGATTTCGGGCCCCACGTTGGGCGCCAATTGTAACGTGCTCACAAATTATCGGGGTATGGGTAGACGAAAATAAATTAACAGTTTTAAAAAACCGTGATTGGGCGCCAGTCTACCTGCACGTTTTAGCCCAGCTATGCTCAGATTTGAGCAGGGCGACACGGGCGAGGTTATACCACAGAATACCACAACACAAATGAAACGCGATCACTCGAACACCGCAGCAACTCGCAAGTGAATTCGCCCAATGCACAACACGCGGAATAAATTAAGGACACAATACGTCGGACAGTATGTAACAGAAAAGGATGACTCACCTGTCGACCTTCGGTACCGGTATGCCGCTCCCGTCGCTTCTCCGCTTGCCCAGTTACATGCCACACCAATGTGTGCTTTTGTGCTATTCCACTAACGCGCACTTCACTTTATCCAATCAAATTCGTTGATGAATCTCGCCCTCGAACGAGATACGAGTATGTTTATTTCTCAACCAAAAAAAAAACCGTTCAAGTTTTTGTTCGTTTGCTTTAATTAACCACCACAAATTGCACCAACAATACAATAAATAACAGACACAGGGAGTTTATTTAATTAAATTCTGTTTTATTGAACACATATGTAAACCACACAAAAAAAACTCTTGCGTTATATTGAACAATTAACAATAATTATGCAGATTTATTATTTTTTATCTTGTTATTTAACAAACTTAACGATCACTCGATCGACTTAAAACTCTTACATTATACTTATGGAATGAATGCAACAAAAAAAATTGATGGCGTTGTCATTCCATGTTTCAAATATCTTAATTTTAGATTATAGCGATCCGCCCGACTTGGCGGTCAAATTTTCACTGTCCTCTCGTCACCTCTTCTTTTCCTTCTTATATTTCCACACCCAAAATTTCATGTTTCCGTGTTGTGGCCCTGCTGTTCACCCATGTCCGAAAACTACAAAATCTATTTGCGAAACACCTTCTCAACGTCATCTCACCCCCCTTTGATGATCGCGGAAAGCTTTTGTCATTTCGACTATTTTTCTCGCCTGAATGCATGCTGCACAACGTCTGCATTCATGGTGTGCGCTCATTTGATTTTATGATTATGGAATTAAAGAAATAAAAAATTTACAATTTTATTGTTTTATGGTCGGACTATAAACAAAATTGCATCCATGCGATCGCAATCTCCTACAACAACAACAACAACAATTTGGTACAATTGCGACTTTTTTTTTTGTTTTTTGTCTGTCGACAGACGAGTCTTTAAGGTGAGAATGGAATTTTAAAATCGAGACCAGGTAGGAGTACGAGGAAGAGAAAGTTAAAAGGAGAATCCGACGCCGGTTCATGCGATTGCACGAATCCAACTTGCGAGTGCAGGATCAAACTCGCGCTACCGCTCGTTATTTACGTTTCTCCACCAACCCCTACTAGGTAGCCGTTACACCTTCCCTATTACCCTGCTTCGTTTGATCTTTCAATTTTGGGACACCCTGTATATATATATATATATATATATATATATATATATATATATATATATATATTTATGTTATATATTCAGCGATTTTCATGAAAATTGCACAAAGGACTTGATGAATTGACCTGGGAACTTCTTTTAATATTTTATTTGACTTGAATGATTTTGATATAATTTGGCGATACATTTCGTTATCAAGAAAATGAATACAAGAAGTTCTGATTTCTGGATAATTCATTTCGGAGTACTCCAAATGGCCTTCATGTAAAACCGTTAACTGAGGTTTAGAAGGCTAAAATTGCTTACAAAGAATCAATTCTTACGAGTCGCATGATTGCTAGTAAAATCTGCAGAAGCAAATCAGTTATCAATAATTACCTTAACATTATTAAAAACGGGAAGTCTCGAATTCCGCATACTCTGTGGCGAAAAACAAAGCAAGAAACGCAACACGCGCGTGCCGTGAAAAACTGGATTGAGAGAGCAAATAGTGCAATTTTACCGTAGCCCCCATATTCACCAGATTTGAACATCATAGAAAACGTTTAGGGCTGGCGAACATGAAAAATTTACGAGGAAGGAAAACTGTTCGAAGACACTGAGGAAGATAGAGGGGCGGTAAAATTAGCCTGCAGTGAAATTTCCTTAATTATTTGAAATCGCAGAACGATTTGATTGAAACGGTGGGAGTATACCAACTACTAAACGTTTAGTTTTAGTGTTTTAGTTGAATTTAAGTTTTCCTGATTAAATTGGGGCTTTGTTTTGTACATAATTTTGTCTTTTTTGAGTCGGCCCTGTTCAAGTGAACAACACAAACACAAGTGAACAAAACATTCAAATTGTATTTCTTATTTTAAACAAAATTCAAAAAAATAACGGTTTTAATCTAGAGATGAACGAATCTCATTAATTGTTTTTGTTCCTAATTTCTCTTCCCAACAATGCATAAATGAGAATAACTCGAGATAAAAGGAAAATAATGAATTGGAAAAATGAAAAAAATAAGATATCTCTATTCAAGCGACGCAGAGTGATGAAAGATTAATGAGCTTCCCCTGAATTCCACCATGGCTATTTGATAGGCTATATTTTTGTTCAACTTTGTTTCAAATTTGGAGAAAGTTTTTTGGCAATATTTCGCTGTTTCAATACATGTTGAAAATTCTTAGAATGGTTTGGCGCTCCACATAAACCCAATATTCCATTAATGCGACTTTAGCCATTTGATAGGTCGTATTGTTGTTCCATTTTGTTTTAAATGTTGGCAATATTTCACCATTTCTATATATTGAAAATTTAAATTAAGGTGAAAAAAAATGGTTGATATCTTGATGATAACTATTAAAATTATATAACTTTTTGATATGAAGTGTTGCCCGATTACATTTTTTTCTGGGATGTCATCCTTAACTAACTTTACAGATAAATTAACCTCGATAGCATTCCTCTCATTTTCAAACGTAATTCGAAATATTACAGTTTCAAATTTTTCTTCAATGATAAATCTTTTCGGAATCGGCTTTCTAAAAATATAACAATAATAAGAAAACCAGAAATTTTTTGACAGGTGGTTCGAGATTAAGAAATGTATGAAGTATGTACGATGGTAATGATGAAAAAAATATTTTGTTAAAACGGAATATTTTTCGTTTTATATATGAAAAAAATAAAATCGTTTACTTGTTTGCTGTAGAATGGAGCAACTTGTACGGCAGCCAGAATAAATGCTGTGTCAGATGATATATTACAGATGTGATGCCTTAAGTTCTTCTTATTTTTACTCATCATCACATACAAGATGAGTTCAACCGAAAAAACAAATTTTCTATCTTGTGATAATATAATTATTATTTTGTGTATGCTGACAGAAATATGACATAAGCCAATTTATAACAAAATGAATATTGTGAAAAAATTATTAATTTATAACAAATGATTTTGTCAACAACGACTTTTATAGATTATCACAATAAAGTCATTGACAAATGTAATTTAAAGTTGATGTTTCCATTTACGCTCACCAATTTAACTGGTTACACAGAAAATTGAATTTTTGTGATTATCCAACTTAGAAGAACATAATAATATTTTGTGACCATGTTGGAATACAACATGAAAACTCATTTTGTGTAGCTTCTTTTAATTACATAAACATTGGTGGGTGTACATACATGTTATGTCTCATAACAAATATTTTTTTTTTCAAAATAGGTACGTTGGTGTGGTGTAACATTGGAAACAAAAATATTTTCAGTGAAATTTAGGAGAACCACTCTATGTGCTGTACAAAACACATATGGAGCAAAAGTGGTTTTTAATGATTTTCTCTATATACTCGTATGTACATACATTATGAACAGTTTATGCTCTACATACCTGTACGCGTACATGCGTGGGGTTGCTTATTTATCGACCTTTTACTGTGTTTTGTGTCAGTTTTGTTTATACAATCAACAGGTAATTTTCTCTAATGTCATTATATAGTACCTGTTTTACGGGGTTGGAAAATTAAATTTTTCTTTTTTTTGCTAAATTGTGTATGATCTTACGGCTGATGCAAATACGTGAATAGCTATAAGAGAACATTTTATCGGGTACTCTAATTACATAAGGCTGATAAATTTCCCGTAACGTCGTATAAGTGTACAAGCCATATGTACCTTCTAAAATCCAACGTGTAGCAAAATAAGATGAAATACATTTTCGGGCGATGTTTCTATTCGTCACACTTGCTAGCAGATACCTGTGCCTTCTGTGATTATTTTTGCTATTAGAAATATCATTAAATATACATTAGCGATAGACGTGTAGGAAGTTTTATGATTTTCTTGCTATCTTCTCCAGCATATACATACGAATACGACCATATGTACCTGTACTGTAAAGTCTGATTATATTGAGTGATATTTAAATATTTTATTGACTGAAGGAAAATGTGTTTTATTGATTGATTTGTACTGCGAAAATTCAGTTTGTATTCTTCATTCAACACGAATATTTTTATCTTGATGAAGAGTTGAAAGATATTTTGTAGTAGCGATGTGAAATTTTCAATAATAATTAAATTATTTAACTGTCTTCAATGACAGTTATATTCTTTGCAAAACGTTCTCTTGAAATACGAACACGACGTGTATTTGCCTAATTGCAATGGGGTGTTAATGTTTCGAAATGATTTAAATTGCTTCTACATTAATAATGATGGAAAATAACATTTAGAAATAATTATCAAAATATACCTTAATGTCAGCGTTAAAATGTTTAAATTGCTTCAAATGCGAAAATAATTTAAGTAATTTTACAATGATATGTCATTTTATTGAATGTTGCAAATTATTTTAAAATAGCAGTCGGAGTGTAGCTTGCTAACGCAGAGTGGCGCTGCGTGGTTGAATTCTTTCAGGTTTCAGATGAACGCTTAAAGCTCTATACTTATTGTAAAAGCACTGGGTCGCTTTGGCTTTTAAAAATATTGCTAAGGCTGGCTTCTATGTTCCTGCCCAGCATTGTATTGGTTCGTTCGTCAAAATGTAAATATTGCACAATCCTTTACAATTCATCGTTATCACCGTGGAATGGACCGGATTTTCATACTAGCCCGTAAAACAATTTTAATGATCTCGTCCGAGGAATGACTAAAAAATGACTCTTGACTCTTAAAGGCAATAATAGGACGGGTGACTTACCAATTGTTCAGCCAATTCGTATATCAAATCCTTGTCGGATATGAGACGGAAATGATAGTTAATTCCGTCTAGGCGTATTCGACCGTAATTTTTTCGTCACTTTTGACCAACATTAGCTGGTTTTATCGGACTACATATGCACCCTAGAGTCGAATTGTAATTTTATCGACTGACAGTTGAAAGTCTACTTTGTCAAGCAGATATACACTTTTTCAGACAGCCATACGAAAGTCATTGATGTAGTAATATAGTAGAACGAATTAAAGAGTCATTAGTAAGGCAAATAAATCACTCAATTAAGGCATGTACTCGACTTATATTTGCCGTTGTGCTTTTATAATAACAATACTTATAAGATTAAATTTAAACAATTTAAAATTTTAGCTTTATTTAAAGAAAAATATACATGATATGTGTATTTATGTGTAATAATTAATCCAATGAAAAATATATAAAAATAAAATATATACCGATATGACGTGTATTTATATAATATATGTTTCTTCAATATAACTTCAGTAATATATTATATTATTATAAAACTTTAATTCATTATAACACTATTCAATCATTGAATATATTATTGTAATTGAATTACGTATTAATTCAATATAACTGTTGGTGCCTAACACATAATTTCCCTTCTCAACCTAAAATACATAAAAACCTGGAACACATAAAAATTGATGACATACTTCTACAGCTGGAAGAAAAATTTTATTAGTAAATATAAACTTATAATATGTATAAACTTACTTAGAATTCCATTAACATATAATCTATTATTAATTCGGGCAAACCTGAAAATATATAGTATTTAATTAGTAATTAGTTTAATAAGATAAATCATAAATACTTAGCTCACATCCATAATTATGCAGAAATTGTTTTGTTTACAATTTCCATTTTTGACGTCTATGTGTATTAACAAGAACAAAAAATTGTAGTAGAGGTATAATATGGAAACAAAAACTGCAATACCATCAGGGTAACGCACTGAACTTACATTTAAAATCGATTTGGAAGTAAACTTGTCAAATTTATTCATGTTCCAAAAAATTAATTATTATAAGAAAAATCTTTGCAAACTCAACAAGTGAAATTACAAATAAATTATTCAATAAAATAAATATCTAAAAATAAATAAAATTGGTGTATAAAATTTATCACGAGTGCTCTGAATTGCGGAACATAAATACACGCCTCAGGACAACCGGTTTAAGAAGATACAGTCCACTTTACGGCAACGTGGAAATAAAAGCATCGTCATTAGAGGCCACCATTTTCGTGGATTTTATATTCAAATCCGACTTTGCTCCACCAATAACAATTAATCTTTATAAATCTTTTTTTTAATTCTTTTAATTCAATATAACAATTAATCTATAATCCTTTTTTTGCAGAATATCTATACCGCTCGGCAGCTCTCTTCAAAAAATCGACGAAATTTTTCCGTAAATCAACTTTGCTTATTTCAGAGTACCCTAGTTCAACGAACCGATAATTGATGGTATCCTCAACGAGCTTGACAACATTAGTCAACTTCGAAAACGCTTGTTTCTTTTTTTCTAAACAATAAATAGATATTTGTATTACTACTATATTTTATAGAGCCAATCTAATTAATTATTTGTATGTGTGTATAATATATACATACTTGTATTACTTGGATATTGGAAATGCACAAAACGTTTATACCAAGAACATTTTTGAATAAAGTGGTGTACATGGGATGCGATTGATAACGGGTTGATAAAAAGTAGCCAAGAACTATACTTTGTACAATGGGTCCCATTTGAAACGCGATATTTTAAAACGCGATTTTTCAAAACGCGATATTCCAAAACGCGATATTTCAAAACGCGATATGGCACAAAACGCGATATGGTACAAAATGCGATATTTCAAAACGTGATATTTCAAAATGCGATATGGCACAAAACGTGATATTTTTTATCATCAAATCGAATTACTGATATGTATTGAACAAAAGTGTTCGTGTCCAATAAAGGGTAATTTATTAAAGCTTAGACGAAAATTTTCAAAGTGTCCAAGTTACATTATAAAGAGGTTGTCAATATACAGAATATTTTTACCATTTTTGTAAAAATATATATATGAAATTTCAAGAGACTGAATGAAAGTGTCCACGATACAGCAATGCCCAACATTGAAGGTTTTAATAAAATTAAATGATATTTTTTAATAAGATTTTTTTTTCATTCAATTTGCACCTGATATCAATTGACGGCCGAAAATTTTAACTGCGTGGTTATACTTCCGAATAGGTCATATACCTCCAAAAATTCTGAAAATCGGTATACTAATGTACTTTAGTAGAATGATTATGAATATGGCCATGAAAATATCCAAAAACGACCCCAAGTAGCTCTCAATGATCCCAACTGGCCCTAAATGCCCCAAATGGTCTTAAAAGACAACCCAAACTCGAAAAAATATTGTCTTTTTTCGAAGCACAAATGCTTTTATGATTATTTTAAATCATTTTATACCTTAAGATTGAGGGCTACCGCCCCAAATCCCATTCTGGAAAAGGGAAAATTTAATTTCAGTTTATAGGAATTTAAAAATCGATAGAAGAGAGAGTTTAGGATCGGGTTATATTAGGAGGGTGAAGGGGAAATTAAATTTCAGTTTATAAGAATTTAAAAATGGATAAGAGCGGCGGAAGTATAGGATCGGGTCACATCAGGCGAGTGGCTGCACTCTCGTCGCTTCGCAATGTACATTCTGGAGAAGGGAAATTTAATTTCAGTTTATAAGAATTGAAAAATCGATAGGAGCGGGAGTTTAGGATCGGGTTAAATCAGGCGGGTGATGAGGAAATTTAATTTTAGTTTATAGGAATTTAAAAATCGATAGGAGTGGGAGTATAGGATCGGGTTATATCAAGTGAGCATTTCGCTCCTTAGTTAGAAAAAAAAACTTCAGCAGTTCGAGAGTACAGCAACGGAATATACTAGGCGGGTCGCTGCGCTCCAGCCGCTTCGCTCCTTAGTTCGAAAAAAATTCAGTTTATAGGAATTTAAAAATCGATAAAAGCGGGAGTATAGGACCGGGTGATATCAGACGGGCAGCTGCGCTCCTGTCGCTTCACAATGCACATTCTTCTGTACCATATCGCGTTTTGTACTATATCGCGTTTTGTACCATATCGCGTTTTGAAATATCGCGTTTTAAAATATCGCGTTTTGCACCATATCGCGTTTTGTACCATATCGCATTTTGTACCATATCGCGTTTTGAAATATCGTGTTTTGTACCATATCGCGTTTTGTACCATATCGCGTTTTGAAATATCGCATTTTGAAATATCGCGTTTTGTACCTTTTCTCGTTTTGTCATATCTCGTTTCGAAATATTGCGTTTTGAAATATCGCGTTTCGAGCGGATCCGTTGTACAATATTCATGTGTTTACATATTCATTGTTTATTCTGTAAATGTTCAGTTTGTAAAATTTCCAACTATCCTCGTAACTATGTATAGAACGTAATTTATTGTGTTTGTAGGCTTACCTTTAGTAATGTTAATAGCACCTGTCCAGGAATATTTATGTACTACCTCTCGATCTACTAATTTTTCTACAACATTTCTAATATTTCTGGATATTTTTTTCCCGTCAACATTAATTTTCAGGAAAAGAATCTAGAATAATAAAAATATGTATATAAAACTTAATTCAATTGACATGCACATTTGATCTTTAAATAACACCGATCCCATACGAGTACCATTTGTTCGGCAAACTTTCTGTTTTGCAGCTTTACTTCAAAAACTTCGATAACAGATACCGTATGTAGTAGTAATGTAGAGATAGTAAATGATGGATCTTTTTCTATCTTACTGCTTGAGCTTTTTCTTATGTACTTCACCAATTCTGGTAGGATTTCTGCAATGTTTCTCATCGTTTTCTCCATTGCATCAACTTTCTCTCTTAAATGTTGCATTTCTGTTAATATCCGCGTATTAGCATTATTTGTATCAGGAACATCGCTTGGTGTTTCAGCTCCCCCGATAGTTGCATTACAACGAAACACTTTTCCTATAAGAAAAACGTTTATTTACCATTACAAATTTTTTTTTATAAGTCTCAATTTTAACTAAATCTTACCTAAATTAGTGTTTTCTCGTTCATCGGCACGTTCAATAACAAGTTCTTGTATTTCGAAAATTTCATCTGGTTCCTTCGTATAGGGTAGCTCTTCTAAAAAATCAGGGTTATCGCCAAAGTCACTGTTTTCCTCGTTCGTATCTGTCTCTTCACATCTTGTAATATTATTAAATTGCTCATTTAAATCAATTGTTTTTTATTTTATTATATCGTAAATTTGCAGCAGCTGCTTCTGATTCGGAGTTTGAAAATCGTTCGAACATTCTTTCACGATTTTTTGCCTCTCCGAGCGTACCTAGAAATTGAGTTTTGACTTCAGGTACTGATTTATGGTTAATTGTTAATTATAAAACTTACTAATATCACTCTGCAACATCTTAAAATTGTATTTTGCCCATGTGTCATTCAGAAGCGTGTGGTTCTCAAGTAAATATTTACTATATTTCTTCCCCGGCCAAAATACTTGCGATCCTGAAATCCACTTGTTGGAAATATCTCACCTTCCGCATCAAAAGTTTCTATAATCGAATACATCTGTAGAAATAAAAAATATCAAACCTATAAATTTTTTTAATATAAATATAAAATAAAATTACAAACAGATAAATAATTACATTTAGATTAATAAATCAAACAAAATCATAGTTAGGAAAAAAATATAAATACAAAGCATGATTAGATTTATATTCGGTTTCTTCATGTACTTTTTATACCACCATGAACTTTTAACCAAATTTATCTAATGCGCCAAGTACAAACGTACCTAATTGGTTTACGTTAGGTACAAACGTACCTAATTGGTTACGTCTTTACGAATCTTCCTGATTCTCCATCGCAAACAGTTTTTTCAGCGGTCCTTCTAATTTCCAATATGTTGATTCATGTAAATTAATATCTGATTGATATATGTCAAGCTTATCTGAGGAAATAGGAAGATGAAAGTAATTCCGTTTTCCAATTGCGTTTGACCCAAATAAATACAGAGAGTTTTGTAATTTTTTCGCATGTATAAACCGCACAATATTTTTTTCTTTTGTCAGAAACCAGCAATCGCGGTTTGAATTTGTCAGTCTAAAGTCCTTAAAAATGATCTCTTCATATATAATTTTTGTGCGTGAATTAAAATTTATTGCACGTCTACGTTTCAATACTGGAAATTCCATTATATTCATATCTTCTAATTCTGATATTTCACTAAGTTCCATTAATCGGTTATAAATTTGAGCAAGCGGTTGACTATTCTTTCTCAGTAGTAATTTTATTTGATACATAAAACTTTCAAATGGAAACGAACTGAACGTATTAATATTTCCATTTCTGTTAACATCTTCTGCCAAATGAGAAAGTGCATGCACATTAAATACAACATGATGTACACACAATAAATTCGTTCAACAATGTTTGGCTTATTTGAATTAAATTGTTAGGGATGTTATCAGTGGAAAGTAACCGTATTGCAACATGTAAAAGGAGGAAATGGTTATATTTGTCTGTTGATAAAATATTTCTTAGTACATATGGTGCTGCATAAAGCAAGAATGCTCGTACGTATGTAAAAGTGAATCACACAGCTGTAGTGTAATTATTTTTAAATCACACAACGATGATAATTACAATAAATGCTGGAAACATAACCTCTATTAATTGTAGTGAAATTCAACAAAAAATTTTTAGAGTGTACATAATAGATAAATAGTTTAGTAAATTCTAGAAATTTCCCATCATATTTTACTAGAAACAAAAAAAAATCTAAACGTTTCATGGACAAATTAGGAAATATTTGTTTTCGCTTATTGCGAAATATTCTCAAAAATCAGTCGTCCCTATTCAAGTAGATTGCTCTGTTTTATGCAATTTACAAATGGCTTAGGTAAAACGAAATTAGCCACCGCAGATTTTTCGATAAAAAATACTCGTATATCAAATGGCAGCCTGTACACATACTCAGAATTGTCATGGGGATATCCATTAATTTTATTTTCAATATCACATAAATTTTAAAATTGCCTTGTCGTATATTATGAGGGTAGCTTGCCGGATTAAGAGAGAGGACAATTTAAAAAATAATCTCGATTTAAACCAATCTATTTCAAAAAGTGTTATAAATTTCGATTTTTTTTTTGTTAAATAAATTTATTTTGGGCACAATAAATTTATGTAATTCAATTAATGTTATAAATTAAATTAAATCTCAAGAAGACACAAAATAAAATTTAATCCGAATTTATATTTGAAGAAGTTAATTTAGCGCGATACACAAAATGAAATTCAATTAAGTACGAGTTTAAATAAAATTGATTGGCAATTTGTAAAGCGGTCTCCCTAAGTCCCTACTAAAGTTGTTACTTCCTGAGTTCACAAATATAACCGGAACCAAATATTTTCATTGCCTAGATTATTCATAAATTTTATCAAAATATCGAAAGTTTTTATATAAATCGTTCCATTACTCGATGTAAAAAGTTTTTTTTTTTGCCAAAGATTTATTACGTTAAAGTTTAAATTTTTACTGTTATCGTTTGAATCACACCTATTCAACGCCAAATGCTTTTAGATTTTTAGAGAATCCGATTAGATTTATGTTATGACTATAAAAGTTTTCAGGTGTTCGATTTTCGGTGTTCGGGGTTGGGGTAAGGTTATGTACTGAGGCACGGTAGAAATCAAAAATACAATTACCTTTTCTTCAATATATGTAACAATCTATACCTAAGACAATGATAAGAAATATTCGAAATGTCAAAATGTTTTATTCTAATAATCGCGAACAAATCGAAATCGATTACTCAATCAACGAAAGATTAGGTTCTCAAATATAAAGTGTTATTTTGATTTTATAAATATTTAAGTTTTTGTAAAATTGCTATCTTTCATGCTGTTTCCCAATTTTCTCAGTATACGCTATATGCCACCCAACAACCCCGAAGAGAATAAGGAACGTATTGAAATGAATATTAAATTTTATGTCGATGTTATTGCAATCGGATTTTTTTGTGTTCGTTTCATCCTCTTTTTCTGGTAGATATAGTTGGTACCGTAACTGTTTAGTTAGATCACGAAATGTTATATTATGGTATACGTTTTTGGCCAACTGTATGTTCGGTATACCCTCAATTCATATACGCTTCAATTGGAAATGTCATTAAAATTTTCATTTAGTTACGATTTCAAGATACATGTTTCTGTCTTTCATTGATGTTCTACCTATATTTTTATATTGGATAATGTGGGCTTTATAAAAAAAAATATTCTCAATCCGAATGTTTATCCTTTTGATATTTTCAAAGCGTTTTTCAAGGACAATGTTGAAAGAACTGTGTTTGTCAACGGTTTGTTTGAACGACCATACTTTCCAAGTGTTCAGTTCCAGTTCAAATATGCAAAAATCTGACAAAAAAGTTGTTTCATTGGTGAAATCACTTATTGGTCAAATTTTTCCTCAGATTTGGTTCCATTTTTTATTGCCAGTTAAACCCTCGGTTTTTTGTTTTCCAGAAGATCTTCCTTAATTGGGGGTTCGTGTGTCCAATATGTATGTATGGATGGTATACAAATTTAGAATGTCAGAGGTTAGAATTATTATTATTTCGATTTAAATTAACTGATATTAAACGAATCTCATTACAAAATCGTGTTAAAATAAAATTGAAGAATATTAAAATTTTTATCTCTTACATTAATCCCAGTTATAGTTTGGCAAAGCTTGGTGGTTATAAACGGTGACGTTATTCATCAAAATTCGGTAAAGAAACTGGAATTGCCGAGTACGAGTTCCTTCGCAAACTTGAGTACAAAGATTGTTTTATGCCTTTTTCACACAATTACTCACTTTTTACGGTAATATTTGTGCCACATTGTTAAACTAAATTATTGTTAAATATAATCTAATAGTTGTTAGAAAAACAAGCTCTCGTTAGCTTGCTACACAATAAAAATTTTTTATTTCAAGTAATATCGCATGTTGGGTCTAAATCTCTGGGAAGGAGAGGTTATTGTCATTTAACAGTTCAAAGAAGCTGTTGTGATTTACGACTTTACGAGGTACTACGACCTTCACCAATTTGTACACACGACGCAATGAATTTAGTCCGAAGCCGCTCACTATGGCACATTTCAAAACAGGATGTAATAAAACAGGACATCACAAAACAGTACATGGTACGGAACAGGACCGATAAAAACAGTACATCACAAAACAGTACTTGGTACATTAAAGTACATGGTACGAAACAGGACCGATAAATACAGTACATCACAAAACAGTACATGGTACACTAAAGTACATGGTACAAAACAGGACCGATGAAAACAGTACATCACAAAACAGTACATGGTACGCTACAGTACATGGTACGAAACAGGACCGATAAAAACAGTACATCACAAAACAGTACATGGTACACTAAAGTACATTTTACTGAACGTTAAGCTGGAGGATTTTTTCAGCTTGATTTGTTAAATATTTTTTATTGAATACGTTTAGTAATTAGGATATTATCAAGTGGATATGTGCCTTCACCTAGAGTAATTAGACAGTATACTATATAGAATTATAATTGCTTTAATTTATAATAAAATATCCCTTCACCTAACAATATATAACATTATTTTTATTTAAATCGCTAATACTTGATCTTTGCAAAATAGATTAAAAATTTAAATAAATATATAAATAAATATATCTCTTTTTTAACCAAAAAAATGGCTCAATTTAAGTCCAAACCGCACAAATGTGTGAGTAAAAAACCATAGTATGTAATGACGTTTTTGATAAAAAATTTCGATTGATTTGAAGTACAACCGAAAATAAGTTTGAAAGGAATGCACAAATGTGTATGTTGGTTCAAAAAACATACAAAATAAATTTTTGACATGGTACTTTTCCGTACCCACACAACTAGTTATTAAAACCGTAAAATAAAATTGACTATTAACTATTTTGTGGTGTTCTCTTTTAATATGTACTGTTTTGCGATGTACTCTTCCGTACCATGTACTTTAGTGTACCATGTACTGTTTTGTGATGTACTGTTTTAATCGGTCCTGTTCCGTACCATGTACTTTAGTGTACCATGTACTGTTTTGTGATGTACTGTTTTAATCGGTCCTGTTTCGTACCATGTACTGTAGCGTACCATGTACTGTTTTGTGATATCCTGTTTTGTGACATCCTGTTTTAGCACATCCTGTTGTGAAATGTGTCGTTTCGTATGAGACCCAATTTAGTCGAATGGATTTTGACAATATTTTTTTTATGTTTTAAAATATACAAAACTTGGTGATCAAAAATGATTTATTATTTCATTTTACATAGTATTCGATTATATTTTTTTTTATTAAGATGGCGTCTTCCACACTGCCGTATGATTATTTTTCTCTTTGTTATTTTATTTCTAAGTTGGTTTTTACCAGGCTGGCGATCGAACATCAACTAACTCTTTTTTTTTCTTTTTTTCTTTTACAACTTTTTTTTATATTTTATTTTTATTATGTTGGTTGCAATGCAATAATAATTGACCCAATAGGCAAGTTTATTATCATTACATAACACCCCCATTGTTAAAGAAAGAATAAATTCATAGAATTTATTCTTTATTCGTATAAGTTGTCAAACGAGGTTAGATTGAAGAATTAATGTGGAAGACGTCGTACATTATTTTTAATTTACAAATATTTTTATTACTAAAACTTAATTATAAGAAAAGAAAATATGATTTGTAAATAAATTCCTTGAAACATAACAAAATAATTATGACTACTATCTACTTTTAATATATAGTTTTTCATTTGCAAATTTAATTTATTAATATACATATTTCATTTACTTAAAACTATTCTTAACAGTAATTAAAATCTAGTAACTCAATCATAATGTAAATAATTTCAATTCAACCATTTATTTATCTAGTTAATTCATTATTATTTATTAATTTAATATACTTCATTATGTATCTCTTATTTATCTATATGTGAATATATATATTTTTCTCTTTTTCTGTACTTCATCTGAATTTTATTTTAGGTTTCTAGATCTGTGTTATACAATTTTATTCTGTTATTATGAACAGTTTTGACAGATTTTCCCATTTTTATTTGTGTGTTTACTTCTGATGGCACATCAACGAGTTCGTATGGTCCATTCCAAAGTTTATCTTCTGTTTCCCTTCCTGTTTTCGTTTTTTAGTAAAACATAATCTCCAATGATGAATGTACAGTGGTTTACATTTCGATCATAATAAACTTTAGATTTTTCTTTAGCGATGATTAGATTTTGCTTAGCTGTTTTGTAAGCCGTTTGTAATCGGAATTTTAAATCATAATTATACACGATATCGACTTTATTTTTAAAATGGTTTGGCATTAGTGGAGATCTACCGAAAACTAGAAAATATGGCATGAACTTCGTTGCTGAGTGAGGAGTGGTATTGTATACGAACATAGAGTATGCTACACATTTAACCCAAGACATCGGATCCTGATCTACGAAAGATCGAATATATTCCACTAGGGTTTGATGTGATTTCTCTAAACTTTCATTAGACTGAGGATGATATGCAGTTGTGTTTAGGTTTTGTATTTTTAACATTTTACAGACTTTGGTAAATACTTCACCCATGAAGTTGGCACCCTGGTCGGTAGGTATAGACGTTGGACAACCAAATACACAAATTAAATTTTGAACAAAAGCTTCAGCTATTGTATCTGATTTTTGGTCCGGTATAGGTACGGCTAAACAATATTTAGATAAATCGTCCTGCATCGTCAATAGATATTTGTTTCCCGAGTGAGTCGGAAGGAAAGGTCCTACAATGTCTAAAAATGTCTTATCAAAAGTTGAACTGGAAGTTGTCGTAATAACCATAGGCATTTTTAAAGATTTACATGATTTATTTTTTTAACAAAGCGGGCAATGCTTTATGTATTTCTCGATTCTAGCCAACATGTTTGGAAAATATACAAATTGTCTAAGCCTCTTATAGGTACGTTGTATGCCTTGATGTCCACCAAGGGGACTTGAATGGTATTCGGAAATCGCTCTATTAATATCACTTTGGTTATCTAAAACTGTAGCTGATTCATTATTGACTCAAGTCATGTTATTACCCACTGGAGAAAGTAGCTGATTTATCGAGGAAGAGGTTTGAGGATCAGTTAAAGATAAAGTGGAGTTAATAATTTTTTGACTTTCCTGAATGTTTTGAGCTTGTGCTCGGGTAGTTACGAAAATGTTACAAGCTTCCGGTTCACAATTTTCGCTTGGCAGGCTTATTCTACTTAATGCATCAGCATTTTTATTGGCTTTTCCTGGTTTATGTTTGACAATGAAGTTATATTCCTCCAGCTCAAGTCGCCATCGAATTAATTTAGAAGAAGGATTTGTTATGCTTTTTAAAAATTTTAAAGGCTCATGGCATAGAGAAAAGTAATATAAACAGAGGTAAAGCTGCATACAAAATTTTTAACCAACTTTTTTAGATTGTAACCCCAAAATACAAACTCGTTTTACGCCTTAAATAATAAACTTAGAATGTCCAACTCTTCGAATATACATTAAGTGTTTCTTTAACTTTCATATGTTTTTGTTTCATTTTTTTTTCGTTTAAATTATAACGGTAATTTTAAATTTGGTCAACATAAAACCGGATCGTGACCCCATATTTTACTATGAAAATATGCGTAAAAATTTTGTATGCAGCTTTACTTCTGTTTATATTTATTTTTTTCTGTGCTCATGGTCAGTTACAACAACAAATTCCCGGCTGTATAAATAAGGACGAAAGTTTTGAATTGACCAGACTACGGAGAGAAGTTCCTTTTGTATTGTGGAATAATTCAATTCTGCTTTCCTTTGCGTTCTGCTAGCGTACACTACCGGTAAATCGTTGTCCTCGAATACTTGAGATAGCACTGATCCAATCGCAACATTACTTGCATCACAAGTTAGTTTAAATGGCTCGTCGAAATTGGGATATCGTAATATCGGTTCACTTATTAAAGTGTTTTTAAGTTTATTGAACGCAACATCACATAAGCCATTCCACGAATATTTTGTATTTTTCTTTAAAAGCATCGTCAAGGGTTTGGCAATTTCGGCGAAATTTGGGATAAAAGATCGGTAATAACCACATAGACCTAAAAATGGTTTTATTTCTGTGGTATTAGTAGGCATGGGATAGTTTTTAACGGCTTTCAGTTTCTTTGTATCAGGCTTTATGCCGTTTTGCGTTATCATATGACCCAAATAGATAACCTCTTTTCGAAGAAACTGAAATTTCTTTGCATTTAATTTTAGGTTGTGTTGGCGGAAACAGTCTGAAACACTTTGGAGACGCTCTTTATGTTCTCTTAAATTATGTGCATATAAAGGGTTATCCAATTCGAGGTTGACAAAGTAGAAATCTGTATACCGACATCTGTCAAAGATAAACGTCAAGTACGCTGTCATTTATTTAGTTGACATTCTGCCATTTAAGAATATGGAGCATTTAACAATCGACCAACGCGTTAAAATTATTAAATCTGCTGATGCTGATTTTTCGAACAAAATTTTCTTCAGTGATGAAGCTCATTTTTCGCTTGGTGGATACGTTAATAAGCAAAACTGTAGAATTTGGGGCTCAGAAAATCCACAATTGATTGTAGAGAAGCCATTACACCCGGAAAAAAACACTGTTTGGTGCGCATTGTGGTCTGGTGGTGTGATTAGGCCGTATTTTTTTGAGAACAACCATGGACGAACCGTTACCGTCAATTCTGAGCGCTATGGCCGCATGTTAACCGATTATTTTTTTACGAAAATCGAAGATTATGATCTTGACGATATGTGGTTCCAGCAGGATGGAGCAACCAGTCACGTAACACGAGCAAATCGAGATCTTTTGCAAGAGAAATTTCCTGGACGTTTGATTTCGCGATTGGCTGATGTCAATTGGCCTCCAAGATTCTGTGATTTAACGCCTTTGGATTTCTTTTGGTGGGGCTACGCGAAAGATCGTGTTTACGCAAACAATCCTCAAACTCTTGACGAATTGAAAACTAATATTCGTAAGGTAATGACCGAGATACCGCCCGAAATGTGCCGAAAAGTCATTGAAAATTACCTCAAAAGAATCAAGGCCTGTAAGAAGTCCCGTGGAGGACATTTGAATGATATCTTGTTTAACTAAAAATGGCAAGGATCAATCTGTAAAATGAAATAAAAATTACAATACATTCCGAATATTTTGTGTGTTTTTTTTAAGTTTACTTTATCAAGCTTGAATTGGATAACCCTTTATTACTACGTCGTCAAGATATACAAATCACTTTATAGCGTTTAATCTGATCAAAACGTTGTTCATAAGGCGTTGAAAGGTCGCCGGTGCCCCCTTGAGCCCAAATGGCATTCTGGTAAACTGATAGTGACCCAGGTTGGTACTAAACGCGGTTTTTTCCCTGTCTGCCTCATCCAGTAGGACCTGGTGATAACCAGTGGCTAAATCAAGTGTCGTGAAATACATTGATCTACCCAGCTGGTCCAGAATCTCTGTGATGTTTGGCAGCGGAAACACGTCTCCAACTATAACCTCATTCAGTCTCCTAAAATCCACAACCACGCGCCATTTGTTCTAACGATCTGTTGACTTTTTAGGAACAATTAAAAAAGGAAAATTCCAAGGACTCTTGGAATTTTCAATAATGTTATTGTTTAGCATATCCGAAACCTGTTCATTAATTTCAGCTTTTGCTGATTCTGGAAGGCGGTAAGGTTTGATGTGAATTGGGTTTGTCCCAGGTAATGTTGGTATTTTGTGACATATGGCGTTGGTTAACGACAAAATATCACCGGACAAGTAAAATATATCGTTATAGTTTCGGCATATTGATAGAATTGAATTTCGCTCTTCTCCATTTAATGATTCCAAATTAAGTTCATTTTCGAGTATTGTCATACGATTTTTAGTACTTGAATTAACTTTAAGATTAAAATTTAAAATATCATAGTGATCGATATTTTCGACTTTCGGGATGAAGTTTGATAGATTCACAGAATTCTCATTTGTGTTAATCAGGCAAACTAGTACCGAATTATTTACAGGAGTAATCAATGAATTGGCTATTAATACACCAGGGGCCAATTCATCGTTTAGGCATAAGGCCGCTTCTTCGCGTTCTAGGTTTGGAATATAAATTCTAGCAATTTTTTCACATCTTGGTGGAATTTCTACATGGTTAAAAGGTAAGATGTAAAAAAGGTAAGATGTTAGTTGAAAAGTCAAGGTTGCACTTATTTTTTGTGAGGAAATCTTTTGTTCTGAATCTATTGATATTAAGGATATCAATTTTTAAATAAACGTATTTTCGATTGTATTCTTCATTAGGATTTACTAATAATGACGATAATATGATGGAAGTTTGATTGTTTTGGATATTAATTTTGGAACACTCTACCTTAGATCTTTCACCTGCGCAGGAGTGTTCGTCTGCATCGGTCGACTGGAGTTTTCCGTACTGCTTGAGGTTTTGCACTGTTCGTCTTAATGTCGTCTTCTTTCATCCGCGTTCCTTTTTTTAAAACAGTCACGAATATGGTGCCCTCGTTTCTTACAATATGCGCAGACTTGGGTGGACACGTGAACACTCTTACTTGCCATATTTCTAGGATTATGATTTGCATTTAAATTTGTGTATCTATGGTAACATTTATCAGATGTATGCCCAGTCCTTTTGCAGATTTGACACTTATCTACCTGCTTATTGGATATATTATTTTGAAATTGAGGATTCGGGCGAGATATTAATAATTCCTCCTCACACGCTTTGGAAATAGCTTTCTTTAATTCTGTGAACTGACAAGCTTTTACATATAAACGAATTGGCTCCATAAGCTCTTCTTGAAAAGCTCTAATAGCAGTTTTTGAATTTAACTTAGTATAAATTCTTTCGAATTTGCCCCGAGAGTATCAATACACACATCATTTAAGCTAGAAACTAAATTTTCAATGCGATCCGCGTAACATCTCACCGACTCGCTTTTGTTTTGTTTGGCAGTAGTAAGTTCTAACTCAATCTGTTCAAAAGTGCGGGTTTCTGCAAACCGTGATTTTAATTCAAACCTAAGTGTAATCCAATTTGAAAATGTTCCGAATTTTACGACATCGTAAGCCTTATTGGTTAGCTTGGTATTTAAGATTTATAGGAATTTACTAATTTCAGATTTTTTCAGTGGTTCTGCTAACATGTCACAGCATGCCAGAAAGCGATGTAAATGTTTCGAGTTACCATCGAACTCTGGTATGAGCTTAAACGCAAGATTCATATCAATGTCCTCACCCATCTTGTTTGTATTGGAAAACTGCGATTTATGCTTGATAATAGTTTTCGAGCTTAATTTGTGACTCAGCAGCTGTGTAAAAAGTCTGTTCCGTTTCACTTTCACACTACGTTTTACAACCGTTCGATGACGTAAATTGTAACAGTCAGTACTAGAAACCATGTGTTTTTTTTTAAACGAAAATAATACGAACTACGATATTGGATTTTGGAATTGTATAAATTAATTCCCCCGAATAATAACACTGTGCTTGAATTTCAAACTTTTTTTGCGTGACAAGCTGGGCACCCGGGGGGTAAACTTAATTCGACTATGCTGAATTCATTGGTGCTAATCCCATTTCAAAGTTAGTCCCCATTTTTGAGATATCGCTTTCGACATATTTTGCAAATATTTGTCAAAATATACACTCATATTCACGTTGATAGCTCCTGAACCATTAAGATTTTCGTTATGCTTTCTTCAGCAAAGTTGTTGCGCAAGCCAAGACCAACAACTTTTTTGAACATATCAAGGCCGAAAAACGACATCTACAATCACATTTTTGTGTTATTTATCCATATATGTGTGTTTTACTTAGGCCAAGGTGAGCTTGGTGTGGCACTTCCGCACAATTAGACCAGGAGTGCCCCGTTGTGATACCACAGGAACCTATTTCCCCTTTACCCCTGTTCAAAACCATTCGGAGCTACGTACGTACCGCAAAATATCTCGCACTCCACATTCAGCGAGATCTGAAAAGCTGGTCACACTGGACACGCCCAAATACTTATGCCTTCTGTATGATAGTGCCGGACACGAGCATAGGAAGTTATCTAAAGTCTCTTCTTCCTTTTCGTCCATGCAACTTCTACAAAATCATTCGTCTGTAGACCCAGCCTTCTCGCATGTTCCCCAAAAAGGCAGGGTCTTGTCAGTTTTGGCAAAAGCTTCTCACAGAAGACTCCGGCTCCACCTTGCCGTTTCGAGAAACATAAGTGCACAGGTAAGGCTAAATACAACTGGAATTCGGCATACTTAGGCCAAACAAGACACTCATCTCAGATAAGATACAAAGAACACATCACATGTACATAAAATCAAGTTTCGTACAACACATAAAAACTGAAAACCATACACTAAATTCAATAAAAATGTAACCATTTTGCACAGAATCAAAAAAGGACTGAAATTAGACAGGTGTCCCAATTTGACTCATGAGTCATGAGACATTTGTATTCTGCACGTATACGAATTACGGCCAAAATTCACACCTTGAAAATAATGTTGTAATTTTAATTGCGTACACTCGGTGGAAATGATTTTATCTGGTGATAAGATTGATCGTCCACGTGCTAAACCACATTTCACCCCACATCTGACACCAAAACTGTTGTGATTTACGAGGTACTACGACCTTCACCGATTTGTAAACACGCCGCAATGAATTTAGTCGAATGGATTTTGACAATATTTTTTTTATGTTTTAAAATATACAAAACTTGGTGATCAAAAATGATTTATTATTTCATTTTACATAGTATTCGATTATATTTTTTTTTATTAAGATGGCGTCTTCCACACTGCCGTAGGATTATTTTTCTCTTTGTTATTTTATTTCTAAGTTGGTTTTTACCAGGCTGGCAATCGAACATCAACTAACTCTGTTTTTTTTCTTTTTGCTTTTACAACTTTTTTTTATATTTTATTTTTATTATATTGGTTGCAATGCAATAATAATTGACCCAATAGGCAAGTTTATTATCATTACATAACAAAGCTCTTGGTTAGGAGCCCTCTTTAGGCTAATTATATGGCCAATTTAGTAAGCTTTTTCAAGTGATATCCTCAACATTTTACATAAAAAAATCA
Organism: Nephrotoma appendiculata; assembly: GCA_947310385.1. Classification (NCBI taxonomy): domain Eukaryota; kingdom Metazoa; phylum Arthropoda; class Insecta; order Diptera; family Tipulidae; genus Nephrotoma; species Nephrotoma appendiculata. The sequence goes on along the minus strand of OX371223.1, from coordinate 242,448,733 downwards.
TATCAAGCTAGTTATATTTATTAGGAGACACTTTAGGAGGTATTCGAGAAGGCTGATTCACGGCTACCAGTACGGCTACCAGACGTGATATAATTTCGAATTTACAAGCAGTTTCATGAACGCAACAGTTTGATACATTTAATTGAAACTGCTATGGATAAGATGCCTACAGATGATTATACAGTTGTAATCAGAGCAGATAAAATGCCACCAGGTGAACACGAAAGACATTTTAATGCACCGGTGATAGGTGATGTAGCAGTTGTAATGGTGGGCTGCGAATTCAATCGACGTGACATAATCATTCATCGCCGGAACGCAAATGTGGTTCGCGTTTCAGAAACACATCGTTCGTATGATTCGCTTGCATTCACCATGCATGAAGGATGGCAAGTGTACAAAGCGATATCCACGTGAGCTGATCAATGAAACTCAAACTGGAGGTGATGGATATCCTATGTATAGGAGAAGGAACACCGATGATGGTGGATACACAACAACAATCAGAATGCGAGACGTAGATGTTGACATCGACAACAGATGGATCGTGCCGTATTCACCGCTGCTTTCAAAAATGTTTAATGCCCACATTAATGTTGAGTATTGCAATTCAGTGAAGTCAATAAAATATATTTGCAAATACGTCAACAAAGGTAGTGACATTGCAGTATTCGGACTAGCAAATCAAGGCGATGAAGTCACTCAATTCCAGATGGAATGCTAGATCAGCAGCAATGAAGCCGTTTGGAGAATATTTGCATTCAACATCCACGAATGCTATCCAACTGTTCAACATCTCGCTGTTCACTTAGAATATCACCAGCGTGTCTACTTCACCGATCAAAATGCACAAAATAGAGCTGAGCAACCACCCAACACAAGACTCACCGCCTTTTTCAAATTGTGTGCGTCTGATGACTTCGCTAAAACGTTGCTGTATCACGAAGTGTCCAAATACTACACTTGGAACACATCGACAAAAAAATTCATGAGAAGAAAGCGAGGTGCAATTGTTCTAGAGAATGCTGGTGTACGTTCGTCAGGTGATTATGACGTATATATACAGTGCATCCAAACAACGATGAATGCTATTATTTAAGATTCTTATTGCATACAGTCAGAGGTTCAACATCATTCGTTGCATTGAAAACCATCGATGGCGTAGAATGCCAAACGTATAGAGAAGCATGACAATCATTGGAATACAACGCCAACAGAGGCATCGCTTACGTTTCGTCCAAACAAATACGTACTCTGTTTGCGATAATTTTAACAACATGCGCACCATCGAATCCACAAGAACTCTGGGAAAAGCATCGTGAAAGTCTCAGTGAAGAGTGCTAATACTGATTGAGGATTTATCCCACACGGGACAGAAATGATGTACAATACAGAGATCTGGTGCATGAACAGCATTACGATGTAAACCAGCAACGTCGTTTCGTGGAAACACAAACAAAACTATTAGTTGCTGATCAAAAATATGAGTACGACAAAGTCAAGCAACGTGTAGACAATGGAAATGGCAGGATTCTTTTTCTTACTGCTGCTGGCGGCACCGGAAAAACATTTCTGATCAATTTAATACTGGCGTCGGTTCGAATGCAGAATGGAATAGCACTCGCAGAAGTATCATCGAGAATTGTATCAACGCTACTCGATGGTGGGCGAACAGCACACTCGGCACTCAAGCTACCCTTAAATTTGAACCAGGCTGAAACACCAACCTGTAATATCAGCAAAAATTCAGGAATGTCCGCACTCCATAAAGCGTGCAAAATTATCATTTGGGACGAATGTACACAATTGGCCGTGTGAAAAACATGAGTTTGTCAAATTCAAACCAGCAATAGCCAACGATGCCTTTGTGATTTGTTTATGGTGATTGCGAAGGCCAGACGCAATGGAAACTGTAGCCGCTTGAAATCGAAGGGTAAATCATTTGGAATCATCGGTATGCGTGGAATCAGCACATCTTCCCTTTATATTTACCGCTGATGATTGTTGACTTGATCAAATTTGGTGTTAGTTTTTTTATGGTCAGTCTGGTTCCGTTACATAACTTTGGTGCGTCCAAGAAAAGCATGACCGGAGAACTAACTTTCAGTGTCAAAATGTGTAGTGGCATTCCTGGTGGCTCCATTGAATTTAAAAATTCGGTTGCATAATTGACTACTTGTTCCGCATCCATCACTGTGTCAATTGATTTGTATTTGATTGGTTTTCCGGGCAATTTCAATTAAATTTGTTCATTCAGCTTGTTCACATCATCATTTTTTGGGGCCAAAATTGCTCGTTCGCATAGCCAATCTGGATTTTTGTAGTTGCAAGTCAAGTTTGGGAATACCTTGTCAAAAACGGCCTGAATACTCGGCTTCAATTGGCGGAAATGTAATCTCATTTGTTGAGTGATCAGAGGCTTCTTTCAACAAATGCACACGCATGTTCGTTGAGAGAGTAATTTTCTCAACTCCGTTCCATAAATAAGATGCTTTGAAGCATGCGTTTAGCTCATCAGCGGGGATTGATCGAGGTATAACGGGTAAGGTTTGGCGAAAATCACCTGTAAGAAGTATAAATGCACCTCCCATTGGTTCGTTTTTACCTCTGATATCTCGCAGAGTCCGGTCAAGCGCCTCAAGTGTTTTTTTATGGGCCATGGTATGTTGCTTGCTTTCGAGTTGGCACACCAAAAAATCTATTTATTTATGCACCAAATTATAAGACCAAAAAATTGTTTATCCCCTAGCATTACGATAACAAATACATTAAATTTTCATTTTAGATAAAAAAATATATGTTCTTTATTTTGAGCGCAGCAACGCGTGCCGAGTGTTAAAATATTAGAAAAAGAACGAAATTCTAGGAAAAGATCAATTTTAGAGATGCTATATATTAAATCTAGCATTAATTCTATACATATAAATAATGATTGCACTTACATTGGCAATTGCTACAATTATTTTGTTTGATTTCGTTTTTTGTCTACTTTATTTCTTTGCTAAATTTATTTCATTGCTTAATTCATATATACAATTTTCATTTATAATTTTTTAATAATTTTAAAATCATATTCATATTTTATATATTTGTTTGTGAAATTTGTTTTAAAATTTACTTTGTATTTGCTATTTGGAAACTATTGTATTTACTGTATAGACTTTTTTTATATTTGTTTTTAAGAAATTTATATAAAAATTTTCACTAGCTTTGAAAATGATGTTGATGAGAAAGCTCAGTTATTAAATTGTTTTATTTTATTTAAAATAAAAAGGAGCCCTAACCACTTTATTAACGTCTTGAAATTATTATTTTTCGGGATATGCTGTTTTGAGTTATTTCTTAATATTTTTCGGGTTAAGAGGCTTTTTCTTTTAGAAGATTTTTTGGGCGGTTTTTCGGGCTAACTTCACATACATCTAAGAAGGAGCCTCCTTTAGAACGGGTCCGCTCCATCTAAGCCTTGTTGATTTAGGCTCTCCATTGGCAATTCTGGTAATTCCCCACGAATAGGGGGGAATTAGGGAAGGAATTTATTGCTACATTACTTTGAGAAATTTGCTACATTACTTTGAGAACAATCCCATATATCTAAATCCATTTGGAATAGTTTTCAACCAAATTTTTTGCTGGTATAGAATAATTCTATTCTGCCTGTAGTATTAATGTTCACCACCAGGACAGTTTTATTGAATACTTTTATTTTTAAATGTTGGCAATAAAAATATAAAAGTGACATTTGTTTCGTTGACAGCTAGTTTTTATAAACACGGAAAAAATTACTTACGATTTCGTAACATTCAATAATTATTTTAATATATTTAGTTTCGTGTGCACGATATTTTTAATAAAACGGCTTCTCGAAGAGAAAGTTTAACATAGGTAAATATTTTTGATTGTTTAAACTAGAAATACATAAATATAACCATGTACATTTAACTCGCAACGCATCATCGAAAATAATGAAAAGACGTCAAATTCATCTGAATCTGAAGATATTTTTACATCTGATAGCAGCAGCGGAGAAGAATTTATTAGCCATGCCCGTGTTAAAAATTTTGCTGACACAATTAGTTTGTACGACAATGTTGATTTCAAGAGGCACTTCCGATTGTCTCGTAACACTGCTGAAGTTCTCATAGCTAATATTAGAGATGTATTTATTTAACTGAAATTTTGTGATTGCTTGTAGAAATATGTACAGGAAAATTATTTTAAAATGTTTATTTAATGACAACCAATTTTAAATGTTATTTTAAGAAGCATACAAGACGTCTGACATGTGCCCCAAACATCAGCACGGTGGAAGGGAGAAAGTCGGAGAGAAGCGGGAAATTTTAATTTTTTTATGGTATATTGCTAATACCATAACATACCGGCAGTTAGGCAATTTGTTTGGGATAGCCGACAAAACAGCTTGGACCATAGTGAATAGAGTGGCAGCATGGTTTATTTCAATTGCGGACCGTTATATTAAATGGTCTCGTACTACGCAGGCAATTCAAATCACGACAACCGGGTTCGAACGCATGAAAGGTTTATCAGGAGTGCTCGGTGCAATTGATGGAACACATGTTCAAATAAAAGCACCTTCAAAAAATCGTCATTTGTTTTGCAACCGCAAAAAATACTTTAGTATAATACTGCAAGCTGTCGTAGATTCGAAAAAAAAAATTATTGATGTATATTGCGGAGAGCCCTGTTCCTTGCACGACAGTCGCGTTTTACGACGGTCACTTGTATATTAAATGGCTACGGAGGAGTACCAGTCTTACTTCCCTAATAATACCTTTTTATTGGGGGATTCAGCGTATCCGGCTAAAAAATGGCTGGTAACTCCATTTAAATATACAGGTAATCCAACGGAAGCAAACCGACAATTTAATTACCTACATTCGTCAACACGGATCGTAGTCGAAAATGCTTTCGGGCTATTAAAATCAAGATTTCATCGTTTGCTGCATTTCACGGAACACACAAACTTGAGGAACGTGTGTAATATTTCGATTGCCTACTGTGTGTTACACAATATTTGAATCGATGAAAATGATGAATACGAAGATGCAGAGGAAGCAAGTGATTCCACAGACAACGAAATTTTTGAATATGAACCGCCGCAATCTATCAATAACAATGCTTCGTCGGATGACAGAAGATTGTTGTTAGTTAACGAACTGTTAAATAAAGGAATTTTACATTAATAGGTCATACACTATTTCTATAGTATAAAATGGTATTACATATTTTTAAGTTTTTTGAACGTTTTATAATAAGAATAAAGGAGTTAAACTCGCTTAATGCGAGAACCCTAATTCGAAACCTTGATATCAATGAGTTCAATTTGCCTGGCGAATCGAAAGTGGGAATCATAATAGGGTGTAAACGAATAAATAAAAAAATCCAATAAAAAATTCAAATATTTTATTTAATATACATATATAGATAAAAACATAACATTTTTATAAAACTTAAAATTTTAATCAATGGTCTTTTAAAGCTGCTAATAGTTGTAGGTGCCTCTTCTCTTTGGCAGATTCTTTTTCTCTAAATCTTTTGAACTTGTTCTCCTCAATTATTTTCAAAGCTTTTTCTTTAAGTAGAAGCTTTTTTTCTAAGTATTTATCTCTCGTTGAACAACGATTTCTTTTCACCCTTGGTGTTTGACCGTATTTTGGTCAAATCACAAATTTGATAGTTGACAATTACTTAATATGTTTTTCGCTTGCTGCTGGTCAGGGCTGGACAGAAACACGTTGACTGTTGTGTAAGAACTAATATTTATTCCATAATTCATTTGATTTATATACATCTTCTATCTTATAAAAAAGATCATTTATAAAACTATTGATTATGCAAAAAATGTAAAATTAAATGTAAATGCCCTAGTCAATATGAAAACCGATATACATATTCCGTGTCATCAGTATTTAACGGATGTATATATATGGAAAAATTGATATATTCAATGTCATAATTTGATATAAGTGTTGTTGTTATAACATCCTCCCCGGCCAAGATGTGAAGATTATCTAGCTTTATACCAGAGCCTCTAGAGGAGTGACTCTGTCTGGTTTATTTTTGGTTGCATCAATTCTCCTTTTGATTGCCACGAAGACTATGAGTATGAGTACGAGCGCAAGGAGCCCATACGTGAGTGCATAGTGGTGCACGTGGTGATGAGATAAGCTTTGTCCTGAATTCATCGTTACTGCCCTTATTCTTTGTTGTAGTTCTTCGATTCCTTGTACCTTTGACAAGTCTTGAAAGTGATGGGAGTAACCTTGTGGTTGCTTGGTCATTTCTGTTGAGAGATTAAATGTTGGTAGTATTGAGGAGTATACTTTGTGATAGTACGATTGCTTCGCTGGTATGCTTATCGTTCTTCCCTTCAGTGTACAACCAGAACCTAAGCTTAGAATTCCGCTTCTTGATATCTTTGTAGAAAATGGCTCTTGTTAACAAACGATACTGATCGTACGTTCAGCTGGTACTGAATAAAGTCATCTGTAATCTCTTAGTTCGATCCATGTATCGGGCATGTTGTTCGTCTTCCTTTCGACCACCTCGCATTTGTTATTCACTTTTTCTTGTCGTAGCAGGAGCAGCTCACATAAAACATCATCTTCTTGATTCTGATGCATAGCCTGGGTTAGCTGGCATATGCTAAAGTCGTTGGTGCTGATACAGTTTTGCCATTCAGAAGTTGTCATTGAAGAATATGTGTGCCGATGCAAATCTGTCACGAGAAGTTCTATTTGTGGCCGTATAAATATAGATGGACTGTTGGGGGTAGGCAGCGGTATGGGCTTATATATTTGGTATATTTCCTTATATACTAATGGCAGCTTTACCTCAAATATCAAATATTTGGCTTGCAGCCTTGTCTTGGCTGTCATTAGCTGGTATAGTGCCAATATGTCATCTGTGTCATCGATATTGAGAAGCATTAGTTCAGGTGGTAGATTTCTCGTCATAAAATCTATTTCTTTTTTCAGTTGTTGTGTCGTTAAAAGCCTCGTAGTAATGACTCTATTGTGCGTATCCAATACTGCTTCTATCAGTGTATCTTGAATCTCCTTGAATGCAATCATGCGTAACATTGTATGTATTGATAGAGTTAGAAAGTTGCTTTTTTCATCGTTGCTCTCCAATGCCTCTTCTAACTGATTCTTGAACACAAGCCAATGCTTGTTGACATCTTCTTGTCTATTTTTGAAGACGTTTATAGTCGCATCTATGATTGACGTTTGATTCTTTAATAATGCCGTGAAATGGTTGTTGTTCATCTTGAGTTTTTCTATTTCTTCCTCATAACGTACCGCGGCCCTGTCATCTAGCACCCCAAATAACTCATTGGCTATATTTCCTCCTAAGTTAAAAAGTCCACGTTTGCTTCTTCCAAAACTCACCTTATGGTGGTGAAGCAATTCATCCTTGTGCTCCATTTCTTGTAAAGATTGCTCGAACGATGGTTCTATTAGTCCACATGTATTTTCTCTTGATCTTTTAGCGATACTCGAGTTTGTGAAGTTGTCGTCAGGATATGAACAATATTTAGCTAGTCTGTCTATGGAACGCTTATAGGCAGCCAGTTCTGCATAATAGCTGGTTAGATTATAATACACTATTATGTTACAATCGTTGTTTGTAAGTTTGAGCTCTCCAATGGATTCAAAATAGATACCTGGTTGATTTTCGAACGTTGTGATATTGTATGGTAGTGCGCTCGAATTGCAAAAACTAAACGTAATTAGTAATATGAGTAGTGGTGCATAGATCTTCTTGGTAACCCTGGCAACTCGAGACCTGCCAACCTTGTGTTGTCCTACCTTGTTTTCGTCTACTGTTACATCTTCATCTGATTTGCTTGTTGGATCTTGATTATCCTCAGTTGGAAGGAGACCTATCTTTGTAATCGGTCTCTTGAAGATGGTGTTTTTTGCACCCTTTATTGATACCACTCTGGTTAGACCATCTGACCCTGGATGAGTATCTGTTATCCTTCCCATTGCCCATTTTGTAGGTGGAAGTTGTTCATCCTTTATTAGAACTAGCTGACCAATCCTGTAGTTTGCTTTTGGTTCTTTCCATTTGTACCTTTGTTGTAGACTGTTTAAGTAATCCTTAGACCACATTTTCCAAAATCCTTGAGTCATCTTTGAAAGTAGAGTTCACCTCTGTTTTGGGCTTATGTTGGTTTTATCTGACTCAGGGGGTGAAATCAGTGGTCTCCCGATTAAAAAATGTCCAGGTGTCAATGCATCAAAATCATCTAAATCGCTTGACAGTGAAAGAATCGCTCTGGAATTTAAACATGCTTCAATTTGTGATAATACGGTGCTGAACTCCTCGTAGGTCAGTGTTGTTTCACCGATCACTTTCTTTAAGTGGCCTTTCGTTGATTTGACTCCAGATTCCCAAATGCCTCCGAAGTGGGGACTACCGGGCGGGATGAAATGCCAGTTTGTTCCATAGTTAGCTGCTTCCTGAGCTGCGTTGTTGTTTGCTTGTTGTATAGCCACCTGTAGCTCCTTACTTAGTGCGTTCCGAGCTCCAACGAAGTTGGTACCGTTATCACTGTATATGTTTAAAGGCGTTCCCCTTCTTGAAGTAAATCTTCTAAATGCTGCCAGGAATGCTGCTGTTGTTAGCTCACTCACCAGTTCCAAGTGAATTGCTTTCGTAGAGAAACAAATGAACAATGCGACATATCCCTTGTAGGACTTGTTTCCTCTTCCTTTGGATACACGAATTACAAGTGGACCCGCGTAGTCAATGCCGGTATTAGAAAATGGGGCAGAAGGAGTGGCTCTAGCTTCCGGTAACATATCCATTAACTGTTCTGATGCTGCTCTTCTGAATCGAAAGCATTTTACACAATTGTGGATTGTTGTGCGTACTAGACGTTTACCATCCAAAATCCAATATTTTGAACGTATTTGTGCTAGAGTTGCTTGTACGCCTCCGTGTAATACAAGATGGTGTGCTTCAATTGTGATTAGGTTTGAGTAAATATGATTTTTTGGTAGAATTAGCTGATGCTTTTGATCAAACTTAAGTTGAGATTTTTGTAATCTACCACCGACCCTCAGCAAACCATTTTCGTCCATGAATGGATTTAGCGATGATAGTTTGCTGTTTTTTCTGGCTTTACTCGTTGATTTGAGGAGTTTAATATCTGCGGCGAATTCCGAATCTTGTATTGTTTTTATGATTACATTATGTGATCTGGTTAGTTCATCTACTGTTAGAAAACTGGGTATCTCTCCAGGAACTTGACGTATTCGATTTTTAATGATAGTAATAAATCTGTAGCAGTACGCTATAGTTCTTTTGATTATAAGAGCCGATGAGAATCGTGAAAAGTCTATGAACTCTGGTTGAGGAGGTGCGTTGATAAATAAGCAATTTGTTTTTAGTTCCTCATTAGCTGCTTCTTCAGTTGGTTCAAGCGCTAATGGATAATTTGAGTTTTTTAACCAGCTTGGTCCTTCCCACCAAAGTATATAGCTGCGCAAGTTTTGTGCGTTCATGCCACGTGATGCTACATCTGCGGGGTTATAACTGGATTTTACATAATACCATTGACTTGGTTGCATAAGCGACTGAATTTCCGCTATTCTGTTACCCACAAAAGTTTTGTATTTACTGGGATCGCCTTTTATCCATCCAAGCGTTATCATCGAATCCGTCCACGCATAGGTAGTAGCGTGTTCCAAATCCATGGCATCTTGAACTGTTTTTAATAACTTTGCCAATAGTACGGCACCGCATAATTCCAACCTTGGTAACGATATTCTGTTTTTTATATGAGCGACCTTGGTCTTTGCTGCTATTAGATAAATGACCGGTGTGCCTTGGGAATTTATTGTCTTGTAGTATACCACTGCTGCAAATGCCTTCTCTGATGCATCGCTGAATCCATGTAGCTCACTTTCGCCTTGTTGCCTTTGTTCTATCCATCTGTTTATGGTAATATTTTCAATTGCATTCAAACCTTCTTTGAATTTACTCCATTGTTGTTGTAGTTCAATACTGAGAGTATCATCCTGCATTAATAATTTTGCTTCTATGATGGGGGTGCAAACCATCCTAATGGATCGAATAGTTTGGCTACTTCTGCCAATATGCTCCTTTTTGTTGGTTCTTTTATATTTTCGGACAGTGATATTTTAAACCCAAAATTGTCGAAAACTGGGTTCCAGGTTATTCCGAGCGTCTTAATTGTTTCATCGATGTTTATGGAGCATAGCCCATCTTCGCGAGCGTTTCTAGGTAGGCTTTGTAGTCGTGCTGTCTGATTTCATCACTGCGTGATGTGGTAGATAATATGCTACAGTTGAGTCTTCCTCCTCTTTTAGCATCTCCATTTGACCAAGTTGTTCATATTCACTCATAAAGTCTGTATAGCTTTTTCTGAGATTTGGTTCTCTTGACAACCTTCTTTCGACTTGAAGGAACCTTGCTATTGCCATGCGTTTAGAATCTCCCAAATGTATAGCTGGATCCTTTTGAAATGGGATACGTAATTCCTAGCGCCCATTGTTCAGTCGCCTGTGCGTGTCACGAAAGAATTCTTCACACTCCTTCTCTGGCTTTGTGTGAATGCGTGGGGAATGCATTTCTTCTAACTCCCAAAATTTTTTTAGTTGTTCATCTATCTCAGCCGATGAGACGTGTGAGTTGTATTTTAGCTCTGTTGTCTTGTTGGGTGTAGATATTCTTCCTAAAATTACCCATCCGAATTCCGTGAGCTGTGCTGCTTGTTCGTTTTTATTTCCTTTGATGCACTGTGGCTTCAAGATCTGCGTGTAATAATCTGCACCCAGTAGTATATCAATTGGTACGGGAATGTTGTAGTTCGGATCGGCCCATAGCAGCTCATTCAAATGTTCCCATTTTTCAGACATAAACGGTTTTTTTGGCAGATTTTTGCTTATTTTGGTTAGTACTAGAGCTTCAATTTCTATTGAAAATGTTGACGGATATCTTGGTTGTAGGTTGCAATACTATTGACTCTGAAAGCAACTTGTCCGCCTACACCATGGACCTCTGCACTGATTTTACGACCTAATAGATTTAAACGTTGTTTGGCTTCTGTTGTTATAAATGATGTTTGTGAGCCGGTGTCGATCAGCAATCTTAAAAGCTCCTCCCTTCCATCAAACCTTGTGGTTTTGACAAGGGCGGTTGCTAAAAGTGTTGTCTCATGCGTTTTCATCGCACTGTTGGTTGAAATGCTTCTTGAAGTTGTAGTTGTAGACTGCTTTGTATGAAGTAGACTGTGGTGCTTGCCATTGCATTCTTTACATCTTGATTGAATATAACATTGTTGAAAATTGTGTCCAGTGGCTAGGCACCTTCTGCATAGATCATGTAAGTTGACAAGCTGTATTCGTTCTATGTGACTCATTTTGTTAAACTTGTGACAGCATTCTAAATTATGATTTCCTGAACACAAGATGCACGATTGATTTTTTACTATTGTTGCACTGAGTGCTTGTTGTTTATGGCGAATGCTATCGTTTGCCGGCGTTAATTTTGGTAGTCGTAAGGTTTCTAGCAGTTGATATCGCTGTTCCAGAAACTTGAGAAGTCCGTTGGTAGATTGAATCTCCTTTGGATTTTCTAATGACATCTCATATGATTTAAGAGTCTCGTTGTCAAGTTTTTTTGTTAGAAATGGAACTAGCCAGGCACCCCAGGTCGCAATGTCGACTTCTAAATTCTTTATTGCATGTAAATTTTCCCTGACGGTTTCATGCAATATTCTAATTGCAGATGCTGCTTCTTGTTGAATATTGTGTAGGGCAAAAATAGCGTTAATATGGTTGTTTACTAGCAACCTTTTGTTTTGATATTTGTTGCCTAGTATTTCCATAGCGCTTTTATAATTGTCTCCTATTGGCTGCAAATGTTGGATGATTTTGCTCGCTGCTCCCTCCAAATGTGTTTTGAGATACATGATTTTGTGTGTATCTGTTAGACTGACGTTTTGATCTACCAATTTTGAGAACAGTTCATGGAACCCAACCCAATCTTGATAGTTCCCATTGAACTTTGGTATCTCAATTTCCTTTAACCTGTAATTTTTTGATTGCTGATTGTTGGTATGTGTTTCACTTGTTTCAAGCGTCTTATGTACCGCTTGTTGTAGCTTAGCAGTACATTCTTCTGCACGGCTGCTAATCTCGAAGTAAATGTTGTTTTTAAAATAGTCTTGTTGTTCTAAGTCTTCTTCAGTTGTCTCTAGCAGTATTTCTTCGTGCAGCTCATCTATTTTTTCCATCGTCGTATTTAGTTGTTTACTTTTTTGTCTCAGGTATTCAGCTTCTTTTCTGGTGTTTATGAGGCCGTTTGCTTGAATGATGATGTTCTCCAAGTGATTTATTTTTATTAACTGCTTTCTGAGCAGCCTTTCCTTGGGATCATCGCTGTTAGCTTGAATCGTCGGGATTACCAACTTGGATGCAACTTTTTGTTGTGCCGTAGTTGTGCTGGCTGTATGAGTGCTTTCGATATCCAACTCATTCAGTTCTGCTAGCTCAGTTGTTGTTGCTATCGGCAGTTTTTCAATTGCGTTGTCATCTGCTACTTTTGTAGTTGGAGTTGTTGCAGCAGTTTCCAGCTTATAGTTGATCTCAGCTGTTATAGTATCACAAGCACGTTTTATATGTTTGCGTTCTTCTATGTAAGGCAAGTTGTCTATGCCTTCGTAGTTAATTAATAACTTGTCGTTGTCTTTATATTTTGTGTAGATATCCGCGACTTCTTCTCTTCTTTTTTCCAGGTGGGCCTTTGTTTTCCGGGCAGCTGGATCCTTCCTTATATTTGAGATTAGTCTTTGTATCTGTTCGCCCAGATCACTTTGTTGTTTTAATAATTTCTCCATAATAAATTTTTGTTATTGTTGTTGTTGTGGAGCGTTTCACCTAGCGTGATTCTTTTTCCTCGAAGGACCAATGTTTGACCGTATTTTGGTCAAATCACAAATTTGATAGTTGACAATTACTTAATATGTTTTTCGCTTGCTGCTGGTCAGGGCTGGACAGAAACACGTTGACTGTTGTGTAAGAACTAATATTTATTCCATAATTCATTTGATTTATATACATCTTCTATCTTATAAAAAAGATCATTTATAAAACTATTGATTATGCAAAAAATGTAAAATTAAATGTAAATGCCCTAGTCAATATGAAAACCGATATACATATTCCGTGTCATCAGTATTTAACGGATGTATATGTATATGGAAAAATTGATATATTCAATGTCATAATTTGATATAAGTGTTGTTGTTATAACACTTGGTCTTGCAGGATCCGTATTCGAAGTTTCCTTGGCCACCTCCGGAATAGATATTTCTATCATTGCATCAAAATCATCGTCGATCAATACTTCAACGGGGGGATTTGCATCTCGCCTGCCTATCCCAATACTACTGGTGCTCGTCACGCTTGTCGTGGCTTCGGGACCGAGATTTGAAGAGCCGTAAATTTCGTCCAACAAGTCCCTAAATGGAGCGACTGAAGGTGCAGCCCCGGTTCGGTTATTGTTATGGACTGCCGTTTTGTAAGCCATCTTCAAGGTTTTTAGCTTATTGCGAATATCACTGGCAGTAAATGTATTATCCTAAAAATATTGAAAAATAATAATAAAACAAATAAATTTGATGAAAATATCACGTACTGATACTCCCGCACTACTCATATCCTCCACCAAATTATCGTGCACATGCTTCTTCCTTGCCACATGGTGAAACTCTTCCTTCCTCCCATGTACATATACCAGCAAGGTGCGTGTTTCAATCCGCGACCATTTTCGCCTTTGATTTCGCCTATATTTATTGAAGATAAATTTTGTACCGGTTAATAATAAAACGTAAATATTTACAGATCATTCAACAAAATACAATACACGAAAATTACATAATTCTATTTTATTATACTTACGACGGGTTACGTGAACGTAAACTAGTTTCTTCTGAAGTGGTCATAATAGTTATTATATTATTATTTAATAACCTGCTATTTAATAACTTGCTTATAATACCAAAAATTAATCGTTCCGAAATTGCAATTTAAAAAATTTAAACAAATGTTGTCAGTGAAATTTTAGAAACGTAAAATGTAATTGTTGCCAACTAGTAAAAATAAATTTCTTGGCTGTTACTTGGATCACAATATTTATTCCATTCAGAATGGATTTAGCTTGTACCAAAGTAAGACAACTTATATGTAATTTATGTTCAAATATTTTTTTTCCGGCCTACTGAGGAGAATAATTTGATGTGAATATGTATTCATAAATTGGGAATAATTTTTCCATAGTTAAATTGGCACGGAAAATCATTCCCAATTTAATTATGTTTTCAAAAAAACTAACACTTACCTTTTACCTCAGTATTTGCCAGAATTTTTTTTTTAAATACACATTACATATAAATTCTTTCATCAATGCCCTATTCCCGACGAATTACCAGAATAGTGCTACAGGCGGTTTAAGCTGAATACACTCCTTGTTCTAAATTTGACATGGTTGTTCTTCTTTCGAGTCAGTGTGAAATATTTGGAAACCGCGAACTATACACAAATCTAAAAAACTCCTAATTTTCAAGGGTTATTTTTCTATAGTTTTTTAACGTGAAATAAAGTTAAAAAATAGGGAGGTACCACTGTACTGAGTTTAGCTACCCTAAATTTAAGCTATTAAAACATTTGCAAAGCCGGCGCCGCCAAGCTTCAATTATATTTCTCAAAAGTCAATTAGGCCGTTGCACATTCGGATAAATAATTTGTTCTAGTTTCAACTTATGTAATTCAATAATAAAAAGCATTGCCTTGCCATGTACAACGAAATGCCGATCAATATATTATATCGCAGACAAATATGAAACACGACAATTCTATTCATTAATATTAATAGTAAAACACAACAACATAATTTCATTATTAATTATTATACCATAAAAAACGCTTAATTACATTTTTTTTGTTCTATAAAGTTTCTTATATATACGTTATTAAATTACGCTTTACGCTATATGCTAAGAAACTCATTATTATGTTTACATTTCTTGTACCGAACCATAGTTGCTCCTTCTACAATGCATGTATTTAATTAATGTACAGTACGTACAAAAATTATTCGAACCTCGTGAAACAACTTCTTGGAAACTATATAGGTGGACCTTAATGGCTTGTTTATAACCTAAAATACTTTTTGCATTTCGATTCGTTTCCGCAGTGGACAATAATTAATAAGTAAAGATCATATTTGCCGAACAATGAAATCTACTTGCTGTTCAGGTCTGCTGCTAACCACCAAACATATTAAATAAAATAGTTAATGTATAACATACGAGTATTTCAACAGATTGCCGAATAATTGTGTGCTCCACTAGTAATTAGTTTATTTAACAGAGGAAATGAACAGGAGTACTATTTGAAATTATCGATCAGAATTAGAATAAATGGGAAAAAACAGTCAGGTCATTTTCATTATTTGAATTATTTCATTTTCATTATTTGAATTATTTTTAAAAAGCGTGTTACAACGTAGTCGTTAAATGATCACACTCAATTACCAAGAATAGCATGTTAGCTAGTTATCAAAATAATCTAAAGTTATAAAGTACATAATAAAAGTTTTGAAATGATACAATGCGTGATGAGCTTCTAAATAATATAAAAAATCCCTGTTAAGCATACCACTAACATGTACCCATAAAAATGTATTTTGGTTTGGAAGTGGCATAAACTAATCATAAAAGCTCAAACAAACCTAATTGTTTTATTTTGTATTGCTGTTTGGTGTGCACACACATTGGTTGTTATCAATTAGTAAACTTCGTGTCGAAATCGATTATTAGGCATCGCTGAAATATATTTAATGGCCTTAATTGGTATTAAAAATAAGAACCATAAAGTCAGAACTAAGGGGTAATACAAAATTATATCGTAAATTGAATTATAATTAAGTGTATTGTAAATTAATAATAAAATTATCTATATTGGTGATTAATTGGGGATGTTGCGTGTTCCTCATAGTATATAGTATTATACTATTCAGGTGATATCCCAGATTACACACCAAATGTGAAAATTAATGTGAAAAGCTCTTACCACTCACTTAATCGTTTCCAAAATAAAGGAACTGGTCCAACAGGTGTTGTTCTACAATTTAATTTAATTATACAACCAAAGTTTGTTCAAGTAAATTTTGATTTGTAGGCAGGATATGCATAACTATCTGTGGCTTATTATTTTTTTTTCAGGGAACCAGATTGTGATATTTTTCCACCATGTTTGGCGATTGGTTTATGTATTGTTGCGAAAAAAAATTTTAATTGCAAAGCAATTTCGAAATCTGAAGATAATCAATCAAAGCTGATTACAGATTTTGTGAACCGATTTCCCATTACGACGATTATTCCAATCTTTTCGGATACCTGAATCTTAAATTGTAATTGAAACCGCTTCAATGATTGAAACAGATAGCCCTCTATTTACGCAGAGGCTGACCTGCTCCTAGATTTTTACCACCGCTCGTGTCTGTATCTCGAGCAGCTTAGATTTCCGTACCTCAAGCCGGTGGGGGTAAGTTAGTCATGGGTGATGGGGCGCATGAGTAATATAGATTACCGCACATTAATTAAAATACTAGAAGACGACAGAGAATATACCGTTAGGGTAACATAGTTACTCTAAATAAAAGAACAGAATTTGTTGTTGGCACAAATGATGCGCAATACCTGAGGCACTGTTGCTAAAAAAACATCTGCCCCTTTTGCTAGTGAGGGATGGGGTACTGATTGGACAACCAACTGACTCTTTTGCGGATCGGTAAAGTTTAATTAGTTAGTTAGTATTTTCATTTTCTTACTTACCTATTACTTCGGATCAATTCCTTTTAAACTACTGTTCGCTTACACCAAATGATGACGATACGCTAAGTCGACGGGTCAACATATATTATCCAAGTTGCAGATACATTTTAAAAAAGAAAAATTCAAACAATTTTTTTCGACCATTCATCTCTTGTGAAAAAATGCAGAAGAAAAAAAATCGCAATTTTGGAGCAAAAACAAATTGTTTGAATGAATGACCGAACGCAACCATCAATGCGCCTTAAAATTATTATTTCTTTCTCTAGTTGCTTTGTTAGTGTCGTACAAACTGTTGAAGCCGCCAAAGGATATGCGTTTTCTAATTTTTTCAGTAATGCGAGTTTATTGGTGACTAATTCGGATGACCTAGGGTTTCCATTTTCAGTCATTTCATTTATCTAAAATAATGTAGTAACATTGTTTAATGATGATTGTTTGTGGTGCTGCCGCTTACCAGCACATATACATATATAAAGATTTTTCTCTTCAAAATTGGTCACTACTATATCAGCATTTTGTATTTCATTTTATCTATTGTGTAGTTGTTGTAAAATATTTGAAGGTTTCTGATCAGCCGTGTAAGGAGCTGCATGAAATTTTCTGAGCTGTATATGCGGAAAAGTTGTCTAAATGGACCAAATTGTTTATGAAACAGTTTGTTCATAAAAATTAGTAGCATACGACCTAACAAAGTCTTGTAACATTTTGTTGGCAATTTCAATATCGCTTGTACTGCTTCTTTTACGGGATAATATTCGTATTGACGAGTGCATAAGCACAAATGCGTATTATATTCTGTCATCAACATTATTATCAACATTACTACGATTCCGGTGTACAATTTATAAGAATTTCCAAAATTCGGTGGCTTTTCACCGATAGATTGTGAATTTCTAGAAAATTGAACCAGAGTTTCATTATACAGTTTATTCAGGTTTGTATTAATTTCTTCAGTCTTGAAAAAGGTGCCATTAAATTTTCCCAATGAACATGCTGTTAATATTTTTTTTTTCGATACGCCTAGATCGACGAGATGCAGTATGGCGAGTTGGAATTGAGGGATACCAATGGGCGCTTTCAGGTCCCCTATCATAATTTGTAAAATCATCGCCAATTTGATTTGATAATTTCATAATGCTAAACATTTTCATAGCGTCGGCCGCGATTTTACTCAACATGTTCCCAACTGTTGGGTGTCCTGAAAGCGCTCAATGTTACTTGCCTCTAATATATTTTTATTAAATTTAAATTCATCCGAATGGTAGTTGGCATCGATTCTGCTACTAAAACTTGCGTCGGTTACTAACGACGCTATCGTTAGCTGAAAAACCACTCTGTTTTGGTTACATTTTGAACAACTATTTTTTCCAGTAGGATATCGTTTTCTATTAACAAAAGATCGAGCAGGGCTGTCACAAATTAAAGCTCTTATATTAACCCTAGAAAGGTATCGCTATTTTTTTACCTAATCTGGTAACGCAGGGTGAAAAAACACCTCAATTTTCAAGGGCCCGTATCTCGGGCCCATTATTACTCTGAGAATTGCAAGGGGGCTCATTTTTTCGTCTTTTAATATAGAATCGCGAGAATTAAGTAGTTTCGGTTAAACATTTGAAGGGTCCTAGAAAATTGACCAAGAAAGGTAAAAACGTGGAAAACTAACAAAAATGGCATTTTTCCTAAAATCACGATGTCTCAGTGAGTTTTTGAGCGAATCGAGTATTTTCAACGGATAATGATTTCAAATCGGTTAGGAAATAGAGAGTTTATTGCCCATTTTCGAAACTAATAAAAACCCAAATAATCAACGTTTTTTGAAATCCTGGAATTTATATTCAAAATAAATGTTGTCATAACAAACCGTGTGCGTCATTAGGACGTAACACAGTTGTGTTTTATGATGCCATTATTATAAACCCCAACTATGTTAAGTCCTTATAACTCATTCGTCTGATTAGTTATTGTATTTAAAATTTAATCCGCCTTTAAATTTATCTTCTTTGCCATGAGTACTGTCAAATTATTGTTGCTAAGTTACCTATAGGAGAGTGACAGCGAAAGGATATCTGATAGTGGCATGAGTTTTGAAAATATTGATTTGCCTGTGCTAAGCGCAGAAGGAGCCCCTAGAGGAAGCAAATGTTTCTTTACTTGTAGAATATTGTCAACTAATGATAAGTGGAAGATTACAGATCATGCAGCAATAGATTTAATCAGTGCCGTTGACGAAAGTCTTGGACATTCTATTGATGAACTCGTTTTGAGTCGAACAACATTGAAGCGTCTACGTGAAGCAAATACAGTAGATATAGCAGCATCAGTTACATCGATTTTCAAGGTAACAACATTCGTAGTACATTGGGATGGAAAATTACTTCCAGAGTTATCTGAAAAGGAGACCGTAGATCGTTTGCCAGCGAATATTTCTCATATAGATGGAGAACAATTATTGGGCGTTCCCAAAATATCAAGAGCTACTGGTTTGGAAATGGCAGAGGCTGTTTTCCAAAGCTTAATCGATTGGAGAATAGCTGACGATGTCGTGGCGACTTGCTTCGATATAACATTCAAATACTGCAAGGTTAAATAAAGCAGCTATTATTTTGGAGCAGAAACTGGAACGAAGTTTATTATATCTTCCTTGTCGACATCACATTATGTGAAATTATATTGCGCGCTACAATTGAATCAAAAATGGGTAATACAGCTGGAGTAAATGTTCCATTATTTGTAAGATTCAAAAATGATTGGAATTCAATTTGAAAGCAGGCATAGATGATCCCAACGTTCTTGTACAATTAAATGTGTGAAAGCGGAATTAGCGGGTTTATATAAGAACGAATCGGCAATGGAACTTATTCGGGATGAAAACAAAAAATTATTGGAAATAACTCTAATTTTTTAGGCATGATACCAAATGAGAATGTCAGTTTCCGTTTGCCAGGGCCTATGCATCATGCTCGCTGGATGTCCAAAGCCATTTATGTATTGAAATTATTTATCTTTCGCGAATAATTTAAGTAAACGGCTCAAGTACAGAAGAATTTACGGGACATTTGCATTTTTGTCGTAAGATTTTATGTGCAAATTTGGTTCCATTGCACAAAAGCTGCTAAAGCAGCAAAGCTGGATTTGAACTATTTACGAGATATTTATTTGTACAAAACACATGACGAAAAGTTGGCGATGGCTGTACTAAATGAAATATGTGGCCAATTGTGGTATTCGCATTCTCTTTTTTCAACGAAAACCTCTGTAGTGCAGAGAAAAGAAGAATGGTGCAACAGTTGGATATGAAGAGGGGTGTAGAGGCCGAGTCAAGTAAGCGCGTCGAGTTGAAAATTGAAGATGTGAAAACATTCATTACGAAACAACTAGCAGATTTTGTTGCACCAAATACTCGCGATTTTTTTAAACGGTTCAAGATTTCCACAGATTTCTTAAACAAAGATCCGGATATGTAGCCTCAGGATGAAGATTAAATAAAAGTCGTAAATGATATCGCAGAACGTATGGTGTTAAGTTTTTACAAGATTATAACAAAAAATTAAGATGACATGTAATATTTACAACAAGTCGTAAAGGACTACAAACAGAAGTTTGCAACATATACCAAAACATCCTAATTGGGTAGAAGATCAACTTAGATTGATTGTTTTTATCATAAAAATTAATTCATAATAACATTGTATAGAAGAAACATTATGCATTTGTAAAAAAAATAGTAATAATTAAAAAAAATAGTAAATAATTAGTAAAGTCTAGTTTTTGTATTTTGGAAATTTAGCAATAAATTCGCTATTTGCCACCAATCTTTGATGTTTTGGAAAGGTAATTATCTCCTCTATTCACTACAATTTTCACTTAGGCTGAGAACAATTTTTAAATAATTTTTCTGTTCGTTTGAAAGTGAAAAATTGAAAAAATACCGTTTTAAACCACTTTGAACCGTCCCAATTTTTTTCTGTTTAAGTTTTTAACATAACCTCACATTTCTAGGGGGTGTCCCGTTAGATATTGGAACTTTCGAAAATTTGGACCACCATACATAATTCATGAATAATTTACTTTTAAAGACTATTTATCTTTTTTGATTGTGGTTTAGTATTTACGCACAAGAAACCGAAAACATGGATTATAAACCAATTTTTTATTTCCAATTTTTTCGGGATTATTTACGATTGTTCGGGATGACTTCACTTATCTAAGACAACAACCGAAAAAAAATCGGATTCGGGCTAACTTCATCGACTTCTATTTGGGAGTGACAATTCGCCGATTATCCATAATCCCGAAAATTCATATTTTAAAACGAATAATAGATTCATCTTACGGCGCATGGTAATCGCTTACCCATAACCATAAGAATTTAACAGAGGAAGAATAAAATGTTGGGTAGTTCTGATTTACGAGGCAGGATACGGAATGATCGAAAATGAGGTATAAAAAAATATTACAAATTTGCAAATTCACTATAACGCGAGTTTAACTACAATATTATAAGCTCACAATAAAAAGTAAGGACAAAGTTAGGACATACCTCGCACCAGTACTAAGAAAAATCTTCATTAGGTATGGTAAAGAAAATTATACTCTCGTTGTCAATTAAATAGTAACGACTTCCGATTATAATAACAATTTCCACATTGCATTGTGCATTCATTTTATAACTTGGATAATATTGGTATACAGTGGAGGTAAGATAACGACTGAGGAAAATATTTTTGTAAAAAGCGGAAGCCCCATTAGTATTTAGACTTTTGTTTGCTCGTGATTTGTTTGAAATTGCTTACAAAAGTACAATTTATAAGTTTACGTGTTAATTGCCGCCGCTCGAATATGCTAACACAAGTAATTTAAAATAATGCTGTAATCAAGATAAATGATGGTTAACACAGTTTTATCGTACTTTTGTTGTAATTTATAAAATAAAGCACATCATGTCTAGACCGTTGTCTGTAATAAAGAAATATAATTCCACGTCTTATAATAAAAATAATTCAAAATTTTTATGGAACGTATAATTTCTTGTGTTTTCGTATATATTCATAAGTTCCCCCCCCCCCCCCCCCCCCCCCCGCCCCCCAATTATACAATGTTGTTGTAAATAACCACATCTTTTAAATTATGTTAATCATTTCAAATTTTAACACCATTATTAAATTTAAATAAACGATGTGGTTATATTTATAGCACGGATATCAACTCTGATATCCTCCTTGAACTCGTGCACGGCACGTATGATCTTACATAAATTTTTAGTTGGCAACAGAAAATACTTCTGTTTACTGTTTTTTTCTTCTTTTAAATCGACGAACAAATCATATGCTATTAATTTCCAATAAAATATGTATAAATTTCTATTAATCTAAATATTTATTAATAATAACACAATTTTTTATAAATATATTTATTTATTAATTTAAAAATGATTCGGCATGTAATTAAAAATAAATAAAACCGATTTTCTTTCAGTATCATCATATTTTTGTTTTAGATTTTTATGTAAACACAGTAGATGGAAAATCGGAAAATTATATTTTATTGTTATTTGTCTGGATACTAATAAATTGTACAAATATAAACAATATTCTCAAATTTCGCAATTCAGTAAAATAAATAAATTTAAATCAAGGGCGTAGAAGTGAGAGAGCTATCTGAATTATCGCTTACACCAATGAATTTTGGGTTATCCATTAAACGCCTCGGCCTAGTGTTGAATCACATTAAAAAATATAGTTGATAATGGAGTATTTATAAACTATAAACTAGGCTGTGTACACACTCTTTAAATATTGAAAATTTATTTAACCTACAATTTTTTATTTAAGCATTTTCCTTTACTCTTCTGTTATGTAAAAATCATTTGCTTAGTATCAAATTTAATCATAAGTGACTTGGAGCAGATATAAACTTAGAAAATTTTTCAGAAAAGTTTGAAACAATTTTTTTTTTAAGTTCGTCGGAAAAATATTTATTATTATTTTTCCACATGATAGAAAGGATATTACGTGGGTATAGGGTGGGTGCGTACCCTGTTTATTTATAAATATATATAGATGATGATGAAAATCAATATTTTTGTTTTTTATATGTCAATACATCATTTAGACGTTTGATTGTTCTGGATGGCCGATAATTTGATTGGATAAAAGAAAATTTGATATGGCTTTGGCTTATTGTTTTCGTTACGGTGGTGGTCTACAATGAAATTAATTTTTAATACGTTCGGAAAACTTTATTTATGACAACGCAAATTAGTCAGAGTTCGAAATAGACTAAAAGTTTATTAAATATCGTTTTACCAAAACGTGTGCGATATTTGAGCCAAATTTATTTATCTAGTAACGAAAACTGGACGAATTGATGTGATGTGACACATTTCACGCTGCTATTAAGAATACATCCGATGCATAGTTACAAGTAGATACAACTTATTCCACTTTTTATTATTTCTTTAATGGTATAACGCGCCCTACAAGGAAGTAATAATGAATTTCTATATAAGTTATGTTCTAAAACTTTGATTTTATTTTTTATACAATGGAAATTTTATTTATGTATTCCAGACAATGGTCTAGACATGGTTGGATATTATTTTCTATGTTACAACAAAAGCGCGGCAAAACTGAACGAAAGTATGTTTATTTTGATAACATCGTTATTTTAAATTGGTTGCGAAATTTTTTTCAATGGAGATGAAATTGTATACCATACAATTATGAGATGTTGAATTATAAATTCATAAAAAAATATATATATTAGTTTATTTCAATTTTGATGTTACACATTATTAATAATATTCTATATTTCAATTAATAACTTTTTATTAATTATTCAAACAAATTAAAGGTTACATATATGAGAAAATTTTATGACACACAACTCCTCTTCAACTAACTAACAAAAACAAAAAGACACACGATGAACTAGAACTTGGTTACATTGATGAAATAAATTCAACATACCCTCTCATCGTGTGTTTCAATATATTCTCTTCAATTATAAACGGTTAATACCAAGTACATACCAAGTTAGTCAGTTATAGTACGGGAATGATAAATACTATTTTTTGTTAACTTCTGAGCTCCTTGGTTATCGCAATAGATAATAATCTGTTCTTCCGGTTTCATGTACCCTATTTCTGTTAATCTTTTTTTTTAAATAAACGGCTTCTTTTGCTGCTTCACTGAGTGCAACATACTCAGCTTCCGTGCTGGATAACGCCACACAAATTTGTTTCCTGGATTCCCAAGTTATTGACGATTCGTCTAATATAAATATAAATCCATATTGGGATAAACGATCATTTATATTGCTTCCCCAATCAGAATCATGAAGTGATTCAGTAGTATGTATTGGTAAATGTGAGACCATAATTTTTTGTTGCAATCAAGTAACGTAAAACTCTTTTTGCAGAACTCTAATGAACTTGACTCGGATTTTGATAGATTTGACTCAATGTACTCACAGTATACGCTAAATCGGGTCTTGTACACACGACTAAATAGATTAATGATCCAATAAGTGATTGATATAAATTTCTTTCTGACTTATCGCTTTCTTCTTCTTCACTCGAATCAGTCTTTTGTAACTGGATCTTGGGCTCTAAAGGGGTTTTTACCGAATTTGCGTTAGTCATTTTATACTTTGTTAATATATCGTCAATGTATTTTTGTTGTGACATTGTGAGAGTTAAATTCTGTTAAATTCTGAGTTTAGGCTTTCTATGACCTGAGATAACATTGAATCGTTATACGATATAGGACAATAAGAAGTAGGACTCTTTCGTTGCTTTTCAGATAATATAAGCATTTATCATAATCGCTTTGAATCATCCCTGCTCTTGTTAAATGATTTTTTTAATTTTTCGTACCATTGTCTGCCTGATATTTTTAGTCCATATAATGATTTTTTAAGTAAACATACCAAATTTTCCTCATCTGAATTTACAAATCCTGTTGGCTGTTCCATATAAATTTGTTCATTTAAATCTCCATTGATATATGCCATCACTACATCAAGTTGATGAAGTTCAAGATTTTCTTTTGCAACAATACTTATTATCAGTCTAATTGTTCCAAGTCTTGCTACTGGTGCAAAAGTTTCTTCGTAATCTATTCCAGGTATTTGTGCATAACCCTTGGCAACTAAACGAGCTTTTCTCTTCTCCACTGTTCTATCAGGATTGAATTTAGTTCTTAAAACCCATTTACAACCTATAATGTTTTTATCCACCGGTCGAGTTACTTTTTCCCATGTCTTGCATTTAACAAGAGAATCGAATTTTATTTTCATTTCATTTGTCCAATCATCTGCATATGGTCTGGTCCAGCGAAAGCTTCTTCTACAGATGAACATATTATCTAACTGCAAGCTACTTGTGCTACAGATTCGGTGGTATTGAATGATCTTTCAACATAATGTCTCAATTTTTTTTGGTAATATTTGGTTCTGGATTATTTTCAATAATTGGTCCCTTTGCTTTATCAAGAGAATTTGATTCATTATGGAATTACGGATGGTAGTAAGATTTATAAATTCGACTTCACGGCGTTCAATTATTATTTTATCCTTAATATTCCACGATCTATAATATGCTTTACATTCTACCGAATATCCCAAGAAATAACATTCTATCGATTTTCCTGAAAATTTTCCTGCTCCAGGCGCTTTATTTAGAGCAATTACTTTTGGCCGAAAATTTTCAAATGCGTTACATTAGGTTTCATATTCATCCAGACTTCATACGGAGTTTTGCTTAAAATTGCTGTTGGAGATCTATTCCGTAGATACCATTTTCTTCTAAATGTTTGTTAAATTCCTCTATGGAGTATTCTAAACCATTATCAGTTCATAAAATTTGGATTTTATTCTCTTTTTGGTTCTCAACAATGGTCTGATATTTGATATATTCGCGTTTTACTTGGTCTTTTGTCTTCAAAAACCTCATTTCTGCCCAACGAGAATAACTATCAATCAAAGTACAGAAATATTTTGACCCTTCTATGTAGTTTACACGCATCGGTTCACAGATATCAGAACTGATTACTTCCAAAATTCTTTTAGCTTGATTCTGTGATTCTTGAAATGATGTTACTGTTTGTTTCGCTTTTGTACATACGTCGCATTTTTTCGAATTTTTCCTGTATATTGAAAGGAATTTTTGCTATCAACTCTTTTCTAAAAAGTTTTCGCAAATCTGACTCATTGAGATGACCAAAACGTCTATGCCAAAGTGATAACTCATTATTTTCAAGTGTAACATTCGCAGATTCTGCATTTGAATTTAGAAAATACAGATCTCCATATCTTTTCCCTTGGGTAAGAATATTGTTTGCTTTATCAGTGATTAAAATCTTTTCACGAGTGAATAGTACAGAACGCCCATTGTTTGTAATTTTCGATACAGAAAGTAAATTTGATTTCAATTTTGGTACACAAAGAACATCTTTCAACTCAATTTCTTTGGTTACTTCATTATTTTTAACCTTCAAATAAGTGGAGCCTTTTCCATTTATTTAGATTTTGTCATTATTAGCCAATGTGACTTTTGATTCGTGCATTGGCTCCAGATGCGAAAAATTCTTTATATCATAAGACATGTGTGACGTAGCTCCACTGTTAATGCACCAAACATTTTCTGAATTCGTATCCCTAACTTGAAATGAACAATAGTTTTCAGTTATCCTCCAAGCTGCTTTTTCTTCGTCTACATGTGAAGCAGAGAATTTTTGTCTATTTTCAGCTTTATTCCAAGAAACAGACGCAATATGCCCAATTTTATTGCAATAATTGCATTTAATTAATTTTCGTCGTTTATTGTTATTATATTTTTGAAGGTTAGGATTAGTTTCAAATTTTCGTTTGTCGTTATCATTTCAGTTATTATTTTTTGATTAAATTGCTTGTGGTTCATTCCTTGTACCTTCATGTTTTGACCTAAGTTCCTTTTATGCAGCACATTCTTCCAATAATTTTATTTTCAATAATTCGGGCTTGGGTAATTCATCGCGTGCTTCTATGGCACAACGAAAATTATCATATGAACTTGGAATGCTATATAAAATGACAATAGATAATAGAACATCGGCTATTTCGATATCCATACCTTTCAGTTTATGAACAATGTTGAAAATTCAGATGATCTATAATATTTCCATTTTCAGATATTTTTGTAAATATCAATTGCTTCAATAACATAGCTTTCCTGTGCCCTAATTCTCTAAGCAGTAAGATAAGTTGTAAACGTGTAAACGATAATTTATCTTGCCTTTTTACAATATTTGCATTCTGTAATTGCACTCCAAGATAAAATTTAATACGGTTACGATAAATAAATGTCAAAACTTAATCCACTCGTATGATGTATGTAGGTTCATATTTAGACTTTGAGGGCCTATAACTACGGTTCCCATTTAAATTTCAACATTATTCTTATGGATATAAGTTACTCTAAATAGCATCTGTTCACAATCTATAGTTCAAGTTGTTACGGGTTGTGGTATGGCTAATTTTACAGGTGAACATTTTATACAATATATTATCTTGGCATTTTTAAATCGCATTCTCTAAACAGTTTTTTTTACCCAAGATAAATAAACCTATTGACAGCAAGCGAGCAAGATAACATTAAACGTCAAAACGAAATTTTAATTATTTTATATCCTTAATAACTCAAAAAATATAATCTCTAGAAACGTAAATTGTTGCATATACATCAAAGCCATCTAGAATCACACATAGCCCCCAAAATCATATTGAAAAATAATCGGAGTCGGGAGTCATTTGAAATTCAAATCAAGATACGGTTAGATAGACTTATAAAACAAATCACATGTTTCACGAGAACATTACAACAGTCAAAAAATTCTTTACTTCGTATGGTAAAGACGTGTACAATATAAGTCTTGCTTACATTTGATCGATCCGTTGAATTTTGGTTAATGTTGTGTATTCTAATCTGTTTAAAGGTTATTCTTTATACTAAGTAAAAAATCGCATTATTATGTAATTATTATTTGCGATATGTTTTTGAAATCCAATCGAATCTGTCTTAAGCAGATCATAACTTCAGTGTATTTCGTTGTTGAAGACCCTGGTAATAGTGGTTCGAAGAACTTGAAGTTTGACCAACTATTCCATTTAAGAAAAACACTAAAAAACTTATAACTCGAAGTCGTATTAATATTTTATAAGTTTTATTTATTTTATTTAATATATTTAATTTTTATAATATAATAAGTAAGATTTTTATTATATAAGTTATTATAATTTTATATCGAAGAATTTATTTTGTTGTTGCAGCCAAAGATCTTTATTATACAACGTTTTTTACAATAATAATTAATTTCTAATAAATTCAAAACAACAAGCTTATCGCTTGTACATATATAGTTTAAATACATAGATTTTGGTATGTACATACATTTATAATACTATATACATTGACTAATTGTGCATTCTTGTTAATGTATATACTATACATATAATTCTATTTATATAAAATTTCGTTATGCCTAATATTTATTACAATTTAGATACATGATAATATACGAGTATATAGCAAATTATTTGTATGAGTACTATATACATACAATGTTTATGTAATATTATAAGTGAAATAAAATATAATTCAATATATTATGTATAAATAATGTTCAAAGTATATATTAGCAATTGTAAATTATAAATATTTATGTACATAATATTATGGGATGTGAGCCATACTTAAATTGTAACTTATTATTTTGAATGCCTTAACATACCCGCACCCTTGAAATAACTAATTCAACATTATACTATACCAAATACATATAATAATTTGTTAATTTTATAGAATTCAAAATACATAACAATATATTTATTACACCTAGCTTTCAAAAGATGATTTTAAATTTTAATACATAATTCAAAAAACTTAATATTAATTAAATTGTTTAAGGTTTAGTTACATTTTTCTTAAACCAAAATGTATTTTCATCATTATTTTCAAGGAATATATTTTATTGTAAAGTTTCATTTGTTGTTTCAAGTGGTAGAATACTGATTTTTGTGATGGATCTTTTAAATGTAGATTTAGCAGTTCTTATTGTTACAACACGAACCCGATTATCAAGCCCTGGATGCAGGTCAACTATTCTGCCCAAAACCCAATTTATAGGTGGTACATTGTCTTCATGGATAAGAACCAAAGATCCAATTTTGTAGTGTTCATTTGAAGCTTTTTGCCATTTATAACGTTTTTGAAGTTCATTCAGATATTCAAGGTGCCAACGTTTCCAGAAATCTTGAAACATTACTTGTATCTTTTGATACCTTGACAACCTATTAATATTTAAATCTAGCATTGATGGTTCAGGAAGTGCTAGTAAAGGACTGCCAATCAAGAAATGACCGGGTGAAAGTGCAGTAAAATCTGATGGATCATTGGAAACTGCAGTCAGTGGCCTTGAATTTAAGCAGGCTTCGATTTGGCAAATCAACGTATAATATTCTTCCAATGTCATTGAGCGTGACCCAACAACACGTTTCAAGTGCCATTTGGCCCCTTTTATACCGGACTCCCATAACCCACCAAAGTGAGGAGATCGAGGAGGTATTGTGAGCCATTCGATGTTATTACTCGCACAAAATCTTTGCGCTTCATTTTGGCACGACTCGGATAAGAACAAATTCCTTAACTCTTTTAATTCGGTACGACACCCAATAAAATTTGTTGCATTGTCCGAGTAAATTTTTGTGCAATATCCACGCCTGGATATAAATCTACGAAGGCATGCCAAGAATGATTGTGTGGTTAAGTCCATTACAATTTCAAGATGAATGGCTTTCACTGTAAAACAAATGAATAAGCAAATATATATTTTATTTTTAGATTTTGACCTTAGGTTAGGTTTAGCGAAGAAAGGACCACAGAAGTCTATACCAACGACTGAAAATGGCCTCGATTGAGTCACACGATCAGAAGGAAGATCGCCCATTTTTTCATGTGATACCTTTGGTTTATTCTTGAAACAGTGAATACATTTATTTACTACCTGTCTACACAAATTTCGACCTCCTATAATCCAATAGTTAGACCTCAGATTGTACAATAAGGTTTGAGGGCCACAATGTAGAAGTCGTAAGTGTTCAGATTGAACCAATAGTTTGGTAAATAAATGATTGCTTGGTAACACCAGCGGATGTTTATTAGAATAATCTAGATTTGAATTTCGAAGACGTCCGCCAACACGAAGAAGTCCTAGCTCATCAAGAAATGGGTTTAATAATTTTAAATTGCTGGAGCTTTGAAGACTTGTACACTTTCCAATATTTAGAATATCATTGCCATATTCAACCTGCTGCACTATTTTCACAAGTCTCATTACTGAAATATTCAATTCACTATTAGTTAGCTCACCTGTCATTTTTTCTTTTTTCTTATATTTAAGATTATTTATGAATCGAATTATGAATCCTGTAACACGAATAAGTTTAGTAAACGAGGAATATCGCTCAAATAAGTTCCAATGCGATTTCGTGTTACAAACTAAAATTGAAACATTTTTACGAAGGTCTAAATTCAACAAATCTGAGCTAATTTTTTGGTTAGGATTTTTTGGCCAATGACATTGATCTTCAAGTGAAAACGAAGGACCTGACCACCATAATCTTTGTTTCAGAAATTCATTTGGCATTATGCCACGAGAAACGAAGTCAGCAGGGTTTTGTGACGTTGGAACGTAGCACCAACTGTGTAGTGTAGAAAGTTCTTGAATTTGTGTAACTCGGTTTGCCACAAAAGAACTGAATTTAGCTGGATTTGATTCGAAATAGAGTGACCTCAGAATCTGACCAAAGATAAATGTGGTTACAATGAATATTCAAACTTTCAATGACCTTGGTTAACGTCTGTACTAGCAGCAAAGCGGCACAAAGCTCTAGTCGCGGAATAGTCTGTTTCTTGAGTGGTGCTACTCGTGATTTAGAACAAATCATTCTTATGTGTTGCTTATTTTGATTATCCGTGACTCTAAGATACAGGACGCAACCGAAACCCTTTTCCGATGCATCTGAAAAACCATGAATTTGGGTAAATTTACTTTCAGGCACTACAATACACCGTGGAACAGATATTTGGTTCAATTCGATTAATTGTTTCTTGAATTCTAACCATTCATCACAAACTCGATGTGTAATAAGATCATCCCAATCTACGTGATGAAGTGTCCAAATAGTCTGCATAATGATTTGAGCTATGAATATGACTGGCGAACATAATCCTAAAGGGTCAAATAATTGGCAAATTTCTGACAAAATATTGCGCTTTGTACACGTCGTATTTAAAGAAACCTTGGAAAAATTCATCTCGAACTTATCCTGCAAAGTATTCCAAGACAATCCAAGTACTAGTGATACGTCCGACTTAGCTTCCGAAGGTGAAGAAATAATAGGTATATTCGAGGAAAATTTTCTTAGTTGGAAACCACCCCTTTCTAACAAGTTCTGCAGTTCTGACTTAATTTTTTGTGCTTCGTCAATTGTATGAGACCCGGTAAGAACGTCATCCACATAAAAATCGTTCATTACAATTTTTGACGCTGACGGAAATAACATAACTTCGTCGGAAGCTAATTGTTGCAATGTGCGCGTTGCCAAATATGGGGCACTTTTAGTACCGTAGGTGACTGTACATAATTTATAACACTTGATTTCATCCAGTGGATTATCTCTCCACCAGATCCGCTGTAAATCCTGTTGCCTTTCATCAATGCGAATCTGCCTGTACATTTTGGCAATGTCGGCTGTGAAAGCAACAATATTTTTTCGGAACCTCAAAATTATAGAGAGCAAATCTTGTTGTACAGTAGGTCCCTTAAATAAGCAATCATTCAGAGACAATTTCGAAGAAGATTTCGAGGAACCATTAAACACAACTCGCAATTTGGTTGTTGTACTACTATCCTTAATCACAAAGTGATGCGGAAGATAGTATGATTTACAATCCGAACTATTGCTGAACTTTGTATCATGAGCAAGCGTCATATGGCCTAGAGACACATACTCCTTCATGAAGTCTTTATATTGAGTATAAATTTCAGGTTTCTGGGTTAATTTCCTTTCTATGGAATAAAATTGTTTAAGCGATGAAAAATTTGACAAACCGAGGTGTTTTATATTTCCATTTACAGGCAACGAAACTGAGTATCGACCGGATGGTAATCGTTCTTGATGCTTGGCGTAATGTTCTTCGCAATATTTTTCTTCCAACGAATAATGGTTTTTAACCGAAATTGTTTCTAATTCCCAGAAACGTTTTATATCACTTAGTAGGCTTTCATTAGTGCATAACACTGTAGATGGACATTCGTCACTAATACGATTAGATGTCACACGGCCACTTATGACGTATCCAAACACAGTGGGATAGAAAGGTGGAAGAATCTTCAGCACTGTAATAGAATTACCATTAAATAATTCATTGTAAATTTCTGCACCAAGCAAAATATCGATTTTGTTGGGTACATGAAAATAAGGATCTGCCAGTTCAATATTCGCAGGTATAAGACGCAGATTGAAGTCAACTGGACTTGCTGGTAATTGATTTGTGATTTTTGGGATTACAAAGAAATCTAAATTTACAGTAAAATTTGATACCCTCGATGATATAGTCAGAGAAACTTTTGTGTTGATTCTTGTTTCAGTGCCACCGATGCCAGATATAATTTTGTTAGTCATTTGCTTCCTGAGTTTTAATAACTTTACGAGACTTTCAGTAACGAAGTTGAGATGTGAACCGCTGTCCAACAATGCCCTACACAACACATTATTGGTGGACCCAGCTGTGACATTGATTAAAGCCGTTCCAATTAAAATTTGTTCTACATTTTTCAGTGGCTTATGTATTAGTTTGCACGAGGATATACCTGTTGTTTGAACAACATTTGACTCAGAAGATTTATTTTGATTTAGTGAGCCACTTTGAACAAGTTCATTAGTATTAGGAAATGATTTTCTTGGATTACCTTTATAACGTTGAACATTTGATGTTACACCAAAATGAAGCAATTTATTATGTTTAAGTGAACATATACTACAGGGAGGTTTATCACAATCACCAACATTATGCTTGCAAACTAAGCAATTTGTACACAATTGATTATTCCTAATAAATTGGTAGCGTATTTGTGGTGTGATTTTAACATCTGAAAATTCGGAACAATTAGATATTATGTGTGTTCCACTACAATAAGAACACTTGAAACTGTTTGATACTAAAGAAGTCGATTTTGCTTTAGAATAATTGAACTTTTTGGTATCAACTGATTGTTTTGTATTCGTGCTCTTTATAGCTTCCAAAATTCGAACACGATTTTTTAGAATAGTAACAAATTTGTCAAATGTCAATAACTTATTACTCTCAGAATTTTTGATGACATGTACTTTTGAAGAATTATCCAGTTTTTCAGTTAAATGATGGATCAGAATTAAATCCCATGCTTCCACTTGAATAAGTAGAGACTTTAATGCATTATAATTTTTGATCGAATTATCAATAAAAACTTGCAGAGACGTTGAAGAATTTTCGTTTGGGCTTTTGATATCATACAATGCCTTCATGTGAGCCTTTTGAATCAAAATTGCGTTATCATACCGGTTGCATAAAATTTTCCAAGCAGCTTCATAATTGTCTGAAGTCACAGGAAGATTTTCAATAAGGTTATATGCCTTGCCCGAACGAATACAAGAAGTAAAATAAACAAATTTAACTGTTGAATCAATATTAGTTTTAGTGTGAATGATATCGCGAAAGACATCCCTGAAGGCCAACCAATCGCTTTCCGATCCATTAAATGTTGGAAGCTTAAGTTCTGGTAGCTTTATTGACATAGACGGGACGCTTTGGTCCAGCATAGTGCTGTTGTTCGAAGATTCAAAATTAACCGCTTCCTTGGATTGACTTTCAATTTTTTTTATTTCATGAAGTTTATTCATTACCGTCGCATTTAAGTAAACCAAGCGTTTTATTACAGTTCATTTGCGGTGTAAACATGGACATTTTCGGAAATATAACCATATTTCGACACTCCTATTCGAATTGAGTTATTGATTTCTATGCATAGCAAAAAACAATATAATTAAGGCGGGGATACATGTACAGATTTTGCCTTTAAGGCATACAAATTCTGCGCGCTGATTGGTTAAAACTCGGCCAACTTGAATCGCCTTATAGAAAAAAATTTTAAATCGAACATTTTTCAATTTTGTACTTGGCTAATTTTTTTGCCTTATAGGTAAAATCTGTACATGTATCACCGCCATTATAGTATTTTAATAATTTTACTTCATTTATTGTAAACAAATTCATTTGTATTAAATACAACTACAACATATAAATATAGGAGCATTAAATCATTATTTAGTAAATTTCAGTCTTTTAAATAGGAAACATGTTTGTTACGTTTTTGCTGGATAATGTTTCGAGAGCAACCCTCAATCAAACTTAAGTATAACATTAATTGAACGAAGTTTGAATGTTATTGCGTCGCTTAACTTTAGATAAAGTCAAGAGATAACGATCACCAACTCGAAACATTGCCCGAAAAGATGCAGCTTTTAATTTTATTATTTATTTATGCTACGGTTGTACCGAAAGTTGCTCCTTTTTAAAAATTCTTTCACGCTTAGTTTTATTTTTTCGGTGGTAACTGCATTAGTTGGTTTTAAATAATTGTGAACGCCTCGTAAAAGTTCAATTATATTTATGTACTCTGCGAACACCAGCTTATTAATGTCTAAATGAAAAAGAAAAAAGCTTGAGTTACTTCTATTATACAATAAATGTATATTCTTTGAATAACAATAAGTATTTAACTGTTTACCTTTCGAGAGAGAATTCTGTCCAGACCATGAATATTTGGATAAGACAGCATTGGAGCATAAGTATTCCAAACAGTTTTTAACCGTCTTGTTTGGTTTTTCAGCAGCCAACTTGTATAATTGAAGAGTCTGAAACAAATAAATTAAGTATTAAATATTTTGAGTTATCAATAATTATTTCTAATACATACCATTTGATCAATATAACTTTGAGAAGTTAATTTTGAGTTAAATGCGGCTAGTTGATCTACACTATTAATGGGCAGTTTCGGTAGTATAAAAGAGGTATCTTTAGTTATTACCAATTGGTTCTTTTTTGGTTTAACATTCATTAACACAACCTGCAGAATTTCTTTAATGTCTGCTTGGTTTTGTAGAATTTGCTGTTGGTTATCTAAAATGAGGGTAGCTTTGGATTTAACTTCTTTGATTTTAAGTTTGTTTTTCTTTATTTTATCTTTAAGTTTTTGAATTTTTGAATTAGATCCTTGATTGCCATCGGTTTCTGTTTCAATTCCATTCAAAAAATCTTCACTAAAGCAATTTGACCTATAAACGGGCGTTGCAACTAACTCAGTTGTTTGTTGACCTTCTAAATTACACGTTGTTTGTTGATTTTTATTGTTAATTGGGATTAACGGTGGCAGCTCTATCGGAAATTCATCTGAGTAGTTTGCGCTTTCGATCATTACTTCGGTTGCGTTATTTGCACACTGTAACAAAACTTCTTTGTATGAAGGCTGGTCAAAATTTCCATTAAAATTTTGTATTGTGTACTTTCGTTTATTAAGCGTTGCTTCTTCATCAAATTCCGAGTTCGAATACTCCGCCAAAAATTTTTCTTTTTCTTCACGATAGCTGGCTATGTGGTTTTTTAAGACCTTACAATCAAATATTTCCCAGTCCGCGTTTGGGTGAAGGTGATGTTTTAACGCTTTATTATATTGCTTTGGCCAAGCCACCGTCTCATTATTTATCCAGTGTGCACATACAACTGACACCTCCTTTGTACCATCCTGACTAACTGTCTCAATGACTGAATACATACTGATCTGTTGAAAATAAAAATTATGTAATAAAAAATATAAAAAAAAATATTTATAAGTTGGTACCCATTTAATTAATGAAATGAAGAATTGGGAAAAATACGTAACAGTCTTCATCATCGTTTCTCATGGCGAAGAGCTTTTTGTGTATATCAGTAACTTCAAATTTTTCGATAATTGCTTTGCTATTTAAAACAGCTCGGTAAATATCAAATTTGCTTGACAAAATCGGTAATTTATAGAAATCTGAAAGAGTTTCTAATTTTTTACCTTTAATAAATATTTTATTGTTCATCATTTCCGCATATTCAAACATAACAATATCTTTCCTTTTTGTCAAAAAATAACGATTTCCTTCACTAATATCCAGCTCTATACATTCTAATTTAATTTTAAAATAACATAGTTTTCCGTCCTTATTTATTTTTTTTTTAAAAATGGGGTAAGTCAATTCTAAATTTTTGTGATGAAAATTGGCATTATTAATTTCGCAAATCCTATTGCAAATCTGTGCCAACGGCTGGTTAGGCTTTCTAAGGAAACATTTTATTTTGTACATGTATGATTCAAATTGGAAAGCTGAGAATGAATCCAACTCACCAAAGTCTATCACATTTTCTGCCAAATGAGACAAACTGTGCATATTATACGTTAAGTTGTGTTGTCCATATATTAATTTTACCCCCTCAATAAAATGTATTAATATATCGTTTGCTATATTATACTTAGTTTTGGAAAACTCTGGGTGACATAAAATTAAAATTCCAGCGTGAAGGCATAAAAAATTGTTGTATTTATCAGTTGGTAAAACATCTTTTAAAACAAATGGCCCACAATATAATAAAAAGTTTCTGAACTCTGTTGCTTTAAAATACGAGAGATCAGATAATGTTCTTATCTTTCTGCTTAATCATATCTATAGGAAGTTCTTCCAATATAGAGTCATGCTTGTGGTGTTCTTCATTTTCTCTGTTTCGGAAAGAGAAATTTGTTCTCTTGCG
This sequence comes from Nephrotoma appendiculata, assembly GCA_947310385.1. Taxonomy (NCBI): domain Eukaryota; kingdom Metazoa; phylum Arthropoda; class Insecta; order Diptera; family Tipulidae; genus Nephrotoma; species Nephrotoma appendiculata. The sequence goes on along the minus strand of OX371223.1, from coordinate 242,411,930 downwards.
TGCTGTTGTATTAATGGGGAATGTAACTCTGTTTTTTATAAAGTCACCTTCCACATTGCACTTGAGACATCCAAAGTATCCGGTGTGGGCTTTTGTTCCAAGAATACTCGACCGCGCAGGAGCATCGCAAATGAATGATCGAATTTTTACGTTTATATTTTCCTGTTTCCACGGGTAGCCATCTGATACATATTTTAAAAGCTCGAGCGGCCTTAAATATTGGTTAAAGTTATTTGGTTTGTTATATCCATGATAAACTCCAATCACAAACACTTTATTAAGCTTCGAATTCCAAATCCTTCCCAAAATCGGCCAAAAGCAGCTTTGATTGCTTTTCGTGATAGGCAGACCATCAATATTGATATCCAATAAAATCACAGGTGGCATTCCGTCATAATTACTCAACATATCGTCAAAAGCCGAAGCACATCCTATATGAACATATTTTCCTGGATGACATTCGGATGTTTCTCGATTTTTTGGAGTGTTTAAAAGGGTTCTGCTATCAAGAGGTACGTTGTAACCCAGTGTTTTTTGCATAAAAACTAAGAGCTCGTTTAAAGCATTTGCTTTTATATTAAATTTGATAGCCCAATTATGTAAAAAATCTAATAATTTTACGTTATTTCTAAGTTCAACGTCTTCTCCTTCAAAATCTGATAAAACTTCCTCATATATTTCATCGTAATTTGGTTCGTTATTCGACGTTCTATTTTCATTTTGCTCATCTACAGTGCACGAATATTGAATGGGTGAGTTCACCTTATCGTTTTCGTTGGTTGGAATTTCCTGAACGCGCCATTGAGTTTGATTTGCAAAAGGTTTTTGTTTTGAATTTAAGTTTAGAATACGTCGTTTAATAGATTGCTTGGAAAGCTCGTTTAACATTTTATTCTTTGGCATTTTGGTTTATATGTAAGCAAATGAAATATGATGCAGTGGATTCAAACCACCAAAGCCCTTACGAAAATAGCTATTAGCATTAATCAAGAATATGGCACTAAAATAAGTTACAGTTGTAATGGACACTAAAATAACAAAGTTAAAATTTATATTATGGTGGTTTTGATTAATATTTCGGTTAGAATTTTGAATCCGATTTGCAACTAAATAATAAAAATTGTAATGACGTATTGGTTTGGTAAAACGAAAACACCAATTGCACTGAGTAATTTAATTAAGTTGACATAATATTTCGATTAACGTAGATTTTGTAACAAATAGTTTTAGATTATCACATATACATACGTAATACTAATTCGTTTAATATTGTTTGTCTTATATACACGATTCCATTATATACGTATGATTTATCAAGATAAGAGCAAGACACAACTGATAAGAGCAAAACACAAGTTTTTAACACGGTAAAAAATAATTATTTTAGAAAAAATATTCTTAACATTTTTACCTGCGACTCTCGCGTGTATGTAATTTGTTTTTTTAATTAGCACTTAAATTATTTAGAATAACACTTTTGCACAATATCAAATTTGTAGTTAATCAATGAAAAATAAAATTTATTATCACCGTACATACGTAGTTATAATGAGAAATCCTTTCGAGTTCGATAAAAAAATGGCTGTTCTCGATAAATAATACAGCATACACATTATTTTACGAAGTTAGGTACTCGTATATCAGCCTGCTAGATTGAAATATTGTGATGTTTCTACTGTGTTTCTATCACCAAATAGTTTTTTTTCGATTGTAGAATGAAAATAATTGAAATAGATATTGTTCAAATATATTCTAGTAGGTTGTGATAGCAATAGAGAAGAAATAATTGATAAAAGAAACAGAAGTCAAATTAATTCTAGCAGAAAGAGACGTAGAATTCGATAAAATATCGCAAAATGGTGATGTTAGAACATCCCAGCCCTGATGATAATGATACGAATGATTTTAAATTTTCTTTTGCTTTCTCTTTGACCTCTTCCACATATTAATGTTCGTGTTCGTGCCGCTACGCTATATGCAATGCACACGAAATATTTGGCCGATCTCTATACATGCTGCTTTCGTATTACATTCGGTGCCGACCGATAAATAAATATCAGTGATTTTAGACTTTTTGATTTTGTGTTATTAATCGAATTATAATCGGTATTCGGCCGATGTGTATGTGATGTTTTAAATTGTAATCGTCTAAATTCGTCTATTATTATTTTCGTATATTCACGTTCGTTTACTTATTTTAATAATCGAATAGGATTCGTATATATAATTTAATATTTGTTGTAATTTACAACCGTCATTTTTCGGTTGCAAAACCGTAAAGCCTATTATGGTTAACAAATGTTTGTCGGGAGGGTAAGTAGAATTTATTAGAACTTGATGAAACTTGTTGCTGAGTAGATAAACTAAGCCTAGATACGCTTCCATTATCAAGGAAACCGATGCCAAAATCCTGCAACCCCATTTGGTATTACGTGCTAACCGAACGGCTTAAAGAATTATGGGGTGGTATGCACTGGCACCATTAGGGTAGGTAGAATTCGCAACTTGCCGAGTATGTAGATTAGATCTGTATCTACTTACCAAATTTGAAAAATGGATCTTAAAATCCTACAGTCTTGTTTATTATTAAGTTCAATTTGATCTTCTTAACGAAAGACGACTTAGCTTACCGTAGGCGGCATAGGGGATACAGAATGCAAGTGAACTTTGAAACTTGCTGGTTGGATCAATTTGGCCTTAATCCAATTTTATTATCAAGGAAACCGATGGAAATAAAATTGATCTGATTTGTTAAGTAATATCCTGTTCACCATCGTATATTATTAATATATTCGCTAAAAGAAACAGAACTTTCGGGTTAACCTACGTAGGCTTAACTTCATTATTAATGGTTTTTCTTAACTTGTATATCAAATACACCTAAATGATGGCAATTCACTACCACATGCTCGAATATTTTATTGTTTTGTTATTTATTCCTAAATTAGTATAAACTTCCTGTCACTTTATAGACGTGTGAAGTTTTTCCTAAGTTAATCCTAACATTTTATTTTTTTTTGTTTTAGGATAAATTTAGTATAGACTTCACATGCATTTTTACTTGATCCCCATTCACATTCAGAACAAAGGTGTCCTATAAAAATCAAAAATCATATAAAACAGAAACAACACAACAACAATAACAGATATATTGAAAACATTTAAGAAGAAACTCTGGGACCCAGAGAAATTAGAAACAAATTTTTCGGAAATTAATAAAAATCGCAATTGGTTCCTGGCACTCGAATTTCTGCATCAACTTTGTTCGAGCTATTTCCGGAAGCCACAAAACAAATAATCTTATTTTACCGACCAAATGGCACAGTGGTTAAAGCTTTGGCATTTGGATCGGGAGGTACCGGGTTCGAATCCCGATAGGGGCAGGATGCAAAGGGAATTTTCATCTACAGATTACGATCTGTGATGAAATGGAACACATCTATGACCCCCTGTCGGAGTGCAAAACAAATGGGCCGACCCATCTTCCATGCCAATATAGGCTGGTATGGGGCTTGCAATGTGCAGATGGTTATAAAAATCGGACATATAGCCGTACGTCTTCGATTTGGCAAATTATGCGTCAAGTAAGACGGAAAAATAAACTGCGAAAGAGCAGGGAGTGCTTCGGCCCCAAAACAGATGGCATGGACTAAAAACAAAAAAAAAAAAAAAAAAAAAAAATAATCTTACTTGAATATAAAAACATAAACATAAACATCTTTGTGATTTGCGAAGTTAATTAACAACTGACACAGAAGATTGAATTGAGAACATTGAGCACGCTTGTTTTATTCGATCGAGAGAGACGCATCGTTGTATTTTAAACAAAATGTTTCATCATCTTCTAACAACCGTCGCCGAATAAGGGCATGTCGGATCGAGCCATAGATAAATATTATAATTTGTGTTTAACCTTAACCTTGTCTACTACTTATAAGTTCAATTAGTCTTGTTACTGAAGAAACGGAAACGTTAAGTCTACGGCGGCACTAAAGTTAAAGAAATGTTTTATGAAGTTTTATGAAATTGATAATTTAAAATTTCTTTAGATCGGAAAATACAGAAAACAAACGATACAGAGCGTTTTTGAAAATGTTAATCTTTCTGATTTAAAAAAAAAAAATTAAAGGGAAAAAATATTTCCATATCAGTTTTAGAAAGTGTAATGGCCCTTAATTTACTATGGACCTTAATTGATGGACCATTTGTGGAGCAAGTCCTATGTTGAGGTAATTTGGCAGTATTTTGGAAGTTTTAGTTCTTCTTGCAATTGAATGGTCTGGCGCTTTAGATTATGCCCCTCTGGTCATTTAATATGCTCTGTATTTCCATAGGTAAATTTTTTCAAAATTCATTGAAAGGTCTGTCGCCCCTAGGTTAACACAATACATGAGTTGACATTAATTCAATTTGATATGCCATAATGCCAGTTTACAATACATACTCCCAGTGAACAGTATTTCTGATGGTGGTTCGGGTGTGAAATTTGATGAAATATGTTGTTACCTTTTCTTGGAAATGTTATTGGCGGCAATGAAGCAATTCAAACTAAACTTGTTTTATAGAAAAAAATGAAATTTTTCGGAATGACGTGTCTTATCTCCCAAATAAAATAAACGTTTTGTAATGTAAATATATAATGAATGTAAATGGATTAATATAATCCATAAACGGGATGGTCGTTTATTGTCTCATTGGACAAATCGTCGAGCTTCTATTATTCTCGATCGCTTAGGGGTAGTTTTGACACTTGCCATATATGTTATATTATGATTATTGTTCGAGCATGTAGTTGAAACAAACTTAAAACTAATTCTGATATTTTTTCTTTACAGGTAAGTTCCAAATCAGCCTAAAAACTAAAATGAAACATTGAAGGAACATGCAAAGGAGGATGCAATTCATTTGTTTACTTTTTGAAATGGTATGTTGTAAGTAACCGAGGTCTTTAACCTTAACATAAAGTAATAATTAGCAATCTCCCCAAAAAATGATAATAACCTCATAAATTTAAATTCCAATTCGAAATTCGTTAAAAATAGTTTCGTTTCGAAATACAGTTATTTTTTTTTAAATAGTTTGTTAGATAAAGCCAAAGTTGGTAGCCGTCCGAGTCCGAGATTTGTTTTTGGACTGTCTTACAGTACTGTTAGTTGAAAGTGAAAAATTGGAACATTAGCTTCGCCTAAGCCGGAAAGAGCCTCGTTGTAAACTTTATATCGTTGATACGTCTAAGATGTATCATGTGAGATCTCATAGATGATTCATCTGACTTGTCTGAGATGAATTATATGCGATATATCTGATATTAATCATATATGACATGTCTAGCATAAATTTATGTATGTATATCGACATAAATATTGAAAACATTTTATTTAGATGAAGAATAATATTCCTAATTTGTTTGGATAATGTAGTAAAGTAGTGTTTCACAGGTTGTTGGCAGGTGAACCAACAAAATGTGTTGGGGTGAGTGGGTGGGGGTAGTTATTTGGAAGCGTTCATCTCATGGAACTGATGCCCTAAGTGTCATGGTAACTGAGATATGATATTTTTAAGTTTTTTTTAAATTACCCAAAATCTCACCTTTAAATGGTCATACCTTTTTTGTTTGTAGTCGTAAAGGCACGAACTATTTTTTTTTTGTATTCTGCAGTGTGATTTTATTCTAAATAAATAATTATTTAATATAATTGGTTTAAGAAAAATGAGTTATGGGTTTCTAAATCCTAAAAAATATGTAAAAGAAAAAAAATATCTACCTTCTAAGTGCATTAAAAAAGCTAGAGGTTGTTTTGAAATTACCTTTGTTTTAAAAACTTCTCTAGTTTATGGTATGCTACATGGTAAGAGATACTATTTTGCCGGGGTCAGATTTAAGAAAATATCTTTTAAGTTATTAATAAATTTTTATTCAACTTTATTTATTAGATTTAGTTCAAAATCACCTACGGAGTGGAGTATTCATGCAAGGATCTTTTTCGTATCTCCTAGGTTGTTGTGCGAAGTTGCAATTCATTTTTTCAAATGCGGTGCTTATCATATCAATTAAAATTTCTCTTATGGGTAGCTTTGTTGCGTACACCAATTCCTTAGCACTTCCTTAGACGTAGAAATCCTAAGGGTGTGCGGTTTGGTGACCGTACGGGCCAAGGAATCATCGGTCAGTGCGTTAAAACAATATTCATACATACATGGACAAGCGATAAAATTCCAATCGGACGCGTCGTGAAAAATATTCAGAGTTTATGTCTGAATTTATCAATCTTCATCATATGGAAGAGGTTGTTAAGTCGGAGGAATCAAATTGCATCTTTAACAAAACCTATTATCTGCTCCCTCATGCGGTAATTCGAAAGAGTAGTACTACGACCAAATTAAGGGTGGTTTTAAACGCTTCCGCAAAAATGTTTCCTTAAATGATTGTTTAATGGTAGGCCCAACAATTCAGCAAGATCTGAATCTTGCTGAATTGTCCAATAACTGGTGAGATAACTAAAATGTACCGTCAAATTCTCGTCCATAGCAATCAACAAGACTTGCAACGTATTTGGTGGAATAATTCATCTGGAGGTGCACGTCCACTCAAATGCTATAAACTGTCTTCGGTAACTTACGGAACAGCCAGTACCTCATTTCTCACGATTCGCACTCTTTTCCAACTTGCGGAAGACGAAAAAGATTCATTTCCTAGCGCGTCCAAAATTCTTAAATGAGCTTTCCCGTTGATGACATGTTAACGGGATCTAACACCGAGTAAAATGCAATCATACTAAAACATGACATCGACGATATAGCTCGTGTAGGATTCGAACTTTGCAAAATTCAAAGCAACAATAAGAATGTTGAGTCTTCTTCGACAAGTATCATTGAACGACCCAAATCAATTCAAATATTGGGAATGAACTGGAACACCAAATCAGATCAATTTAAATTTTCATTCGAGAAGTACTTGATAACCGGATCATGTACGAAAAGAACTGTTCTTTCAGAAATCGATCGGGATTTTGATCCATTGGAGCCCAAATTTTTTTAATGGATCATTTGATTAGCCCACAATGAGCCTAAAATTATTTGATTGTCAATTGATCTTGTTTTGCGATCTAATTTCGGTTTTAGTCCGATTTTTGATTTGGGTTCTGCTAGCTTTGAAATGATAAAGTCTTTTTCATTTTGTAGATCGAGCAGAATAAAAAAATTTAATAGGGCATTTAATTAGCCTAAAATTAACCTTTAATTTCCCCATTGTTTTTAAATCAGTTTTTGATTTGGGTTCTGCAAAATTTTTCTAAAGCTAGCAGAACCCGCGTTTTCTGCTAGCTTAAGGGACGTTAGTTTCGGGCACATACGCCCTTTGTCAACTTATTAATATATATATCGTGAGAATATTTTAATAAGTTGACAAAGTGCGTATGTCCCGAAACTATGGTACTTAAAAGTTAATTATCACATAAATAAAAGTTTATAATTTATTCTTGTAAAACAAATATAACTTTCTGATAAAAGTGCACTAAAAATGGATATTTTCCAAAATAACATTTTATGATATTTATGTTGAAAACATGCGCACAACTTTATGATTTTATTAATTGTGCAATGGCTAGTGAGTTCTTTAATTTAAAAATGTTTGTGATCCAGTCAATTTTTTATTAAGATTTTAAAATACCTGTAGAAATGTTTTCCATAAAATCACAATTCAACTTGCATTATCTTTATACTTAACGTACATAATCGAATTTCAAAGCAGATTTCTTTACGCGAATACTGGTGGCGCTGATTCTAACTAAATCTAAAATCTCGTCGAAAAATATCTAATAAAAAGTTGATAAGAAAGTAATTTTTTGATGTTGCTGTAAATGACCAATTTTCCAACATCAGCATCGATTCCATCCAGTAAATATTAATTCGTTAGATTAAATGAATTTCTTTCAAATCATTCAGAACCCAAATATCAAGCTAAGACACTTTAATTGATTTTCAACTGTTGTGTGCGATACATTTTATCACTCTGCAGCCTCTTGAATCCTCTTAAATTATGACTTTCACTTGTTCATTAACTTGATCGTTGCTTAATTAAATTTTTTAAAATCAATTCTGACAAGTACTTACTGTTATGCAATCAGCATCATAAACTTCACATTTCTTTTTGTAAGCCTCAGCAGCTCTGTTTCCTTTTTGTAACAAAAACTTAAACTTTATCGCATATACTCGTACGTGTGTTGTCGCACACTCAATTTTAAAACCAATATAAAATTGTTCGTCAGTATATTTTATGTATGAAAAATGTATTTACAACAAGCTTCTTGGCAAAAAATATAATATGGTTACCAAAAACGTAGTTGAACAAAAAGTATAGTAAGTATGTGTACCCTGAATCTCTTTACTCATTCTTTACTTTACTTATGCAATAAAAAATCAAGTTAAACCAAAACAAAAAAACATGGACAAGAACAGCAATTACCTAATTGAGTGGGGCAAGAATATTTATTGAATTTTTTTTTTATTGTACGAGTTCAATGACCAATGGGACTTGGTTGCTCGAGATCTATCCACAACTACTTACGTTTGGGATTCTCGTTAAAAAAAGCTTTATATCACCCGTCACAATTTTCAGTGAAAGGCACGTGTTCTTACGTTGAACAAGGTTGTGTTCGGTCAACACATGTGGGACCCACCTTCCAAGTTTTTGAATTTTTCTCATTTGGTGCAAACATTTGGAAATAGCTGTTTGGGTGACTTGATGCTAGCTGAGCTAGGTTGGAATTCGTCTAGAATGCAGTGCTAAGTTTGTAGTTTATCAGTGGCCATCGCAAACTCTGCTATTCTGAGAGGTTATGTAATTCACATAGACTTGCCGTTGAGTGTTCTGGAACCTTGCGTTCGATCCTGTAAAAACCACAACATACCGTGACAAATATTTCTATTTTAAATATAATTTTATGCTCGAAGAAAAAAATCTGTAAAAATTAAGTTATACCTGTTATGTGCGATTTTTTTATGCGGTGTAAAATTATTTATTTTGGTACAATCTACTTAAGTTCTTTCAAAATATCAATCAAATTAGAACATAATTGAATGTGATTAATCTAATTAGTTAATTGATGTTGGCCATTTTGTTTTTCCGATTTCTGATATTTCATCACTTTGTGTATATTATATTCACACGTCCTAGGCAAAAAATTTCCTTTTTTTATAGATATAGATATAGATTCCGTGGACATCTCTGGTAATAGTACAAATAAAAACATGAATTTTTCATAGGCATAGCAAAACCTATTGGAACCTATGCCAACCGCTATAACGGTAGAATATTGTGTAATCTATTCGAAAATGTGGAACCTGTGGTAATTTCTACGATCGGAGGTATAAAAAAAGGAAATTTTTTATCCAGGAGCTCTGAATATATTTAGCGCGCTATTTATAAAATTTGAAATATTTATCAAAATCGTGAAGTTTCTAACATCTTTAAAACATAGTAAAACCTATCATAATTTTATCCTATTCACTACGCACCCAGTAGATTAAATGATATATTTGAAAATGTTATTGAGACCCTGTGGACATCTCCATAATTGGCTGGAATAATGTTTGAAAACCGTCAAAAATGCGCAATATCTAAATATAATTTTTAGTAGAACGGATCTCAAAAATATGCTTAAATATCTGGAATGTTTGCTTGGTGTATGCTTTATCTTCTCAAAAATGTCAGGTGAAATCTGTAAATATTTCAAGATTCGAGGATTAGTCCAATTTTATAGTTTTCTTTTGAAAATAAATCCCATTAGGAAAAATAATAAATTTAACAGTGTAACTTTTTAATAATTTTTTTTACCACAAACTTCACTATTATAATTTTGCTATAAATCTAGAAACCACCTTTTTGGAATCCTGATAAAAAATCAACGGAACCGTCTTATGCCAGCAACGACCACAAGGAGGAGTCTTTCACGCGATTTTTGGTATGTGAAAGTTTAAAAGTGAAAGTAAAGTTTGCGAAAAATTATTAGTGGTGTTTGAAAGAGAAATTAATTGTGTGATTTATTGCAAATTGTGGAAATTAAAATAGTTAACAAACATTACAGGTGTAAACCGTAACCGTCAAATTCTATAACGGTATTCACAATCCAGTGATATGAACCGGATTTAATAGGACAAATTCGTAACAATTAGTAATAGCGGTAGGATTGTGAATATTAAAAGATGGGTGTTCTGTTAAGGATTTGTCGTTTACGAAGTTAAAATTCCAAATAAAGCAGCGGAACTTACCGACCAGTGGAGATGCAAAAATAAATTATTATTGTGGCTTCGTGATGCTATGAAGACGCAAGGATTAAACCCGGATAATTATGAGTTCGAAGAGGTAACACAAAAAAAACTAGATGATAAACGTGAGATGGTGGAGACAATTCCCAGGCCATTAATTTGATCAACAACCGCAAAAAGTTAACCAACATATAGTAGAGACGCATAAAACAATACGAAATTTGGCGCAACAAATGGATCAAAACTTTTATCAACAAAGTAAAGATTTGACACTGAATGAGACAAGGAAATAAAGAAATCAAAATAGGCAACTAATGATTTGAGAAGAAAATAGACGAAAAGTTTCTAGAGGTACGCGACGAAGTGAGAATGCACAGAACGAAGTTCATCAGTTGCAGTCGAATGTTCAGGATGTTGAATAGAAGTTGCAGATTAAGGATTAAAACGGCTGCCGACAGTGAGTCGTGTAGCAGAAATAATAGTGAAGGTGGAGCAGCCGAAACATACGGGATCCAGAGACACGCGAAGCGGTGGTTTTGTCATTTCTCTCTCTCTCTCTCTCTGGCATTATATCCCATTAAGGGATTTGGCCGCCTCACATGAGGTTTCATAATCATATTTTCATTTCGGATAATGAGTGATTAATTCATTGATCCTAAACCAGCCATGAAATTTTTACCTTGTCACCACCGGGAATCGAACCCAGGACCTCCGGTCGCTGGAGCAAGCATGCAATCACTTTGGTTTTGTCATTGCTTGTGCTTTATTTAATGAGATTGCACAAACTATTATCAAGCCAAAATTTCAAATACGGCTGGTTGAAATAAACATGAGAGATTACGTAGATTATATCTCGCGCGGTTGCTGGGAAAACCAACGAAAGGTGGTAGGTGCTCCAATGCAGTGGAAATCAAAATAAGACAAAGCACTGGTAAAGGACCAGAACCCAAGTAAAGGGTCGTTAAACTCCAATGAGCCAGCAGAAACTGGCTCCCATAACCTTCCTCCCTATGTCCAGATTAGCACAAAGTCGTGACAGCTTAACAACAAGAGGTGATATTGTTTGATTACTTTAGACACAGGAGCAACATAAATGATTTTTCGAAAGGATATCATCAGTGGAAGTACAAAACCATTCAACTGTTGAAATTGAAAACAGTGACTAGCGACTGTACATTCATCCTAGGTAAAAAAGTAGTTAAAATAAGAATTCGGGATATTAGTTTTCAACACGAAGTATACTGATGGTGTATAATGTCGATAGGGTTATTCTAGATATGGAGTTTATGAGATCGACTAGCTTCCTGTTGGTTGTTGGAACAAGGGTCCTGAGCTACGGTAATATCGAGATGCAACTTCGACTCAACCGTTCAAATGTAACAACCATCAGGCGAGTAATAATTGACGACTGAGAAAAGCTATCACTAAATACAATTATTTCGGGAAGATTTAAGGGCAGTTCTGGGTCAGCCAAGTTGTGGGATGAAGAAGCCAATGAACCGGAATTAAAAAAATAATGATCGGAAAGCCATATTAAAACCAAATAACGACGATAGGGTTCCAATTAGAACTCTAAATCTCTCGAGTAAATCAAAAACAATCAAGAAAGAGAAAATCATTGGAAAATGTGAAGAGGTAAGTACTCAAGGACTGAGAGATTTTCCATAAACGTGCCAGAACCATTTCATATTACGGATGCGTGTGTGTATTAGCGATAACGGATAATTTCAGCAAATGACCGGAGGTGTATCCTATACCCAATCAGAAAAGAACAACTATCGTCGATGTCATAATTAACAACTGGATTGTCATAATTAACAACTGTTTTTCTAATTTAAATTTTTAAAACAAAACACTAAACTCATTAATTTTAAAGTTTCGGTAGCCCTTTCAATGAAGACGAATTTGCTTAATTTACAACTATCCCTAGATTTTACACAAAATCTATAGTCAAATGTCTTTAAAAAGCTAAGATAAATTCTTTTAATTTTAAAAGACATTTTCTTTAGTGTAATTTCCAATCCGGCAAATTTTTTATTTTCTAGGCGGCTTAACTGTCGTTTGCTAATTCGGCTAAGTTGCTGCAGTTCTCTTGATGAAGTAAATTTTAAAAGTGGCAAGTTGTAATTGATATATTCGCTATGGTCTCCGAAAGTTATTTTCAAATTGTTAATCAAAATTTCCGAAAGAAATTTCTTATTTGAAAAAGTTTGCGGAGTCGATGGCAAAATGAAATGGACTCATCCTATTGTAATGATAAATTAGCTCAACTTTAGAAGGAATTAAACACGGAAATAATACAGTATGCAGTAATGAAATTACATACTATAGTCCTGGTAAGGTGATCCGAGCAAAAACACTGATAGCAAAGCACAGTGCGATAAAGCGTATTTTGAAAAGTTTATGACAATTGCTGTGTACCTGTTAATGTATTTTATGTACGTTTTACTTTCCTTAGTAATCATTAAAAATTTTGACATTGATTATTTTTTCAAATTTACCGTGCGCTTTATTGCTGAAGTTGTGACGGTCGCTTGGTTGCGGTAGATAATACAAAGCGCGCGCATTCAATCCGTTCCCTGAGATTTTTCGACCGTTTTATTGCTTACACTCCCATTCATTTCCCGTTCCAACGACTCGCGCGGCTTGATGTGCTGGATGAATCGCGTTGCTCCTCATCCTACATGAAAGGGAGTTTAAAAATAAAATAAATAAAAAGAAAACCATACGGGAGAATCATCACAATTCCAGTAAAATCGTCGGAAAGGAATAACAAGAGAGAGAGAGTGGTAAGTACGTCCGGCCAGGTGATTTCATCTTATTTTCATCCAAGTTTTCGTCCTTTGACTCCTACTCCACACTACTAAGCCGACACGCGGTTGCTGGGCTTCTAAGCCCATTTATATAAAATAAAGGTGAGAGGCGAACCGCACTGCGGCCACACTGCTCTTGGAGTACATCATCCGGCAGACGTGCTAGCCCAGATGGACTAATAGATCGGGAAGAAACTTCATAACTAAGCGTATCCCAGAAATTGGGAGATCCCAGTGAATTATGTCTGAAATCAGCCCAACAAAAGTGACAAACATTTGAAAAATAATATAATTTCCTATTACACGCAAATAATCGATCGATTTCGTATTGTAAAAAGCTTTGTCTCAAACCAGTAGATGCTTCTGATGATGGCCTAAAAAGCCGAAACAATAAATTGGGCAAACTTTGAACAAAAAATTAATTTTGGTGGACAAAATGTAAAAAAGGCAATTTCTCCAATTTTCAGCTCGGTGGCACGCTTTAAAATTAAAAATGTGGCAAAAAATTGTTTGGTTTGAAAATTCTTTTATTTTTAAGGCAAAACCTGTGCCTTTTTGCGGGGTGGGAACTTATATAGTACGCAAATGAAATTTATCCGTATTAGTGAAAGCCATCCAATGATTAACGAGTACGTATTCTGTAAATAAATTCAGTCTGTTTTCCAGTATGGTGTAAGGATTCATTACGCGAAAACGAATAAGTGGAATGCACAAATGTGTATGTTGGTTTAAAATACATGCAAAAATAAATTTTTGACATGATTCTTTCGCCTTACCCACACAATTGTGTGGACAGGCAGCAAAAGGAGTATACACTTCTTTTGAATTTTCTCAATACTTTAGATATGATCTTCGTAGAACGGACACCCCACATTTACAGTATACTCCAGCTGGGAACGAACGTGAGTTCAATACAGGATCTTAAGTGTTTTCAAATCAAAATTGTCACCCGTCCAACGTTTGACAAAACCGAGCATACCAAAAATTATGCGCAACACAATTTAACACAATCACAAAGGTGAATTCAGAGAAGCATAATTGTAAAACAAACAATTTTACACGGACACAATTCTACATTGAACAGTTCATCTAAAAATCAAATATATGCGAAAGAAACAATTCTTCGAAAAGACTCGTAAGGCATATTAAAAAATATTGATCGATTACACAACTCCACAAAAAAAAAACTCCGGCACCCGAGACGAGAATAGGTATCCTATATGTTTTTGGGGTCGCTGATCACGAATTTGCACCCCGAATTTCCGTATCGCATCAAAATTTTGAATAAATCGCAAAAAATCTATGAAAATCGATAAAAATCGATAAAAAGCCCGCCTGCTCGTCAGCCTGCCAGTTCACCTACTCGCATGTCTACCCGCCTGCCTGTCTGTCTGTCCACGATTTTTTACGATTTTTCGCAATTTTTTCGGGACTTTAGTCTGTTTTTTGGCGATTCCTTTTTTATATTTCATTTTAGCATAGAAGCTATTTTGAAATTTTTTTTTGATGCGATACGGCAATTCTGAGTGCAGATTCGCGATCAGCGACCCCAAAAACATATAGGACACCTATTCTCGTCTCGGGTGCCGGAGTTTTTTTTTTTTTGTGGAGCTGTGTTATCTCTTAATTGTTCAATTTTGTGATACGGAAAGGAAAGTAGGGCATCGTCGGTTAAAAAATAAAATTGTATCGATATTGAGCACAATTTGAAGCGGATTATTATGTTGAGGAGCTTAATTTATTTAAATCATACTGAATTGTTTTAATAATTCGAATATTTCGGGAAAAAAGGGTGATGGATTTCAGTTTAGTCTGAAAATCTGAATTGAAAACTACGACACACTAAATGACGCAAAAAAAGTGAAGAAAACTACCCAAATCTGAGCCAACAGTTAAGGTGTATTATTTATTATGAATATTTTCGATGAATTGTATCTTCGCACAATTCGTTTTCGGCTCGCATACGTTTCGGGTCCCAATCGAAATTGGGAAATCCCAATTCATCGAAATAAAATTATATCGATATTGAGTAGATTTTGAAACGGATTATTGTGCTGAGTTGCATAATTATGAGTTGCATTGTGATTATGTGTGATATCAATCCCACTAGAATCATGATGATTGATGATCATAATGAAAAAAAAAAAATGTGAAAACACTAAAAAGCTTGCAAAAAATAAGCTGATTATGGGACAATATAGCTACTAGAGGCTAAAAATGGATGTAAACCATTATACCACAAATATAGCTAACACTTCTTCAGAAGCTAATTTTGAATCAAATCTATCCAAAGTAATTATTTTGTTGAAGATGAGTACATCCATTATGTATTTTTTCGAAAAGTAAGATCGTATCGTCGGTTTTTGAATTATTCCTATCAGCATTTATAATATAAATATACTCCAAATACTACATAAATTTCATCTGCTGTTACATTCGTCCGCTCATTCTTGATCTATAGTGATGCTTTCTTGAAAAAACTGAAAGATCCAGTTTGGTCAGGCGAATTTAAATCACTTGCATCCGTTTATCACCCACAACATCCATATTTTCAACGATATACCCTGTGTATTGTTACATGTAAAACTGTATGAATTTTCAAATACGTACTCTTGTCTTTCAAATTCTTAATCTTGAAAATGTAAATAAATCACACAGTCTAATTTAATAACTGGAAGTGGTTTGATCAGTAAAAATAATCTTCCTAAGGCGGGATTTCTCGGAAGTCCCTATATTTCCCATTTTATCGCATAAAACTATCTAAGGCTTATGTTTGTGTATGCCTTGAAGTAATTCCAAACTAGAGCTACTAATTTTAGTTTTATTGTTAGCTTTTCTACATATTTTCTGGTAGGTCTCAAGTTCCACTGACAGCTATATTGGTATTGGCCTACTCCCAAAATTTGTAAGGTTATATACGCGTATATCAGCCAGATGTTGTAATAACGATGCGTATCTCTAGACAAGTCGCCATTATGTTGGCGTCAGTACGAGTATATCGAGGAGAAAGTAGGAGAAAATTTTTTTGTTGAGAATATGATTCAATGCCCGTTCGTTCTAAAATCATAATTTCTGTTAATATTTAGTAGCGATTCATGTATGTTTCAGTCAAAAATCCCCAACTCTGCATACTGCCCCCTACCGCAGGCTAATAGGCCGCACTACCGTCGGGTTGGTTGGTTTCCAATTTCTTCAGTTTGGCCTCCGGTATCATTTTCGGTTCCATCCTTTCAATGTACTCCAAGAGTTACTGGCCCAAAGTCAACTATTTAACGCCATTTGTATTTGGAAGAGAGGCTAGAAATTGGTTATTTCATAGGGAAAAATGAAGAGTACATTTTTCTTTCCCCTGTGTGACGGTTTTTTATCATTGGTCGGAAGATAAAGATAAAATTTGGCTAAATAATGCCTTGCATTTTATCCAAATTTGAATAAGCTCGCATTTCGTGTACATGCAGCCAGTTTAACACGCCTTTGACCCTATTCCCATCCCCGTGTGAGTTTTGATCCTGGTATCTCTGTTTTTTTAGTACAAGATTTTTTTTTCCGCTGTCACAGTTTCCTGACTCATTTTACGTACTCATTGTGCTTTTGGGTTAGATGTGCCACCATCCAAACATTAAACCTACAACGGATTCTAATGGCTAATTGTCAATTTCCGTATTGTGCTTTCAGCGATGGAGGTACTGGCAATCTGCGTTAGCCAGCATTGCTCCCGCCTTTGGTGAGTGCCGATGATTTCTGCTTTGTTAAGATAAATATTTATTTATCATCATACACAGTTGAAAACATATGGCCTATGTAATGCAAATAGCATTACATATAGGTCCGGAGCAAGCTTGCATTACAAACTAATGCAAAAGTTGCATTATATCAAATTTTAATGCTAATTGTATTAATTTTTATTGTATAGTTTATATTAAACTTTAACGGAATATTTTGTTAAAATTGATACAAGTTACATTGCATAAAAAAATAATCAAAATATCCATTTGAAAGCATCATTTTTTGTCGTAAGTGGCATTAAAATTATATAGTCCAGTACTTTAAACAGTAAAGCACACTACATTAGAAATTCCTAAATAATTGTATTAACACTTATATTATTTTGTATTAAAACTAAAAGTATAAGGCAAATTCCACAGATTGCAGTTTTTACTTCCAACTCAATTGACATTAATCAATTGGTGTCCTGAATATTTGACGATTTTGAAGCCTTACTTGATGACAATATTCATGTCTCAGCTCCTACTAGAGAAATCGTCAAGCGGCTTTCAGTTCTAGATACAGGAAGAATTATAGCATACTTATGTTAAATGACATATTTATGTGAATTACTTTTGTTCAGTATACAATCCTAAACTGGTCAACCGACTTACAAAATGTTTCACGACTGGGACACGAAGGGATATATACTGTAAGCCTGCCAGTACTTTTCGAACAGAAAATTTTTTTTTTTAACTTTATTCATATATTTGTTTATTCATATACAAGGCCACTGATTCAAGAGTTGAGCTATTGTTCTAGAATTCAGACTATTCTGAACTGCCAGTACGAATATGATTTTTTTTGAACCACTATATAGATCCTTAATATTTTACAAATTCAAATTACACAAATTATTTCAAATGAATTTACATAAAATGTTTTTTCCAAATAGAACATTAATTTTCAAAAGCAAATTTAATTAAAGAGCTTTTTGTAAAAAAATTTAATTTTGTAACAAAAATAGTTTATAAAGCAATTCCTAATATTTATTAAAAATTTTCGTCATACAAGATAAACTTTTGTTATAATAATAGTTGTTTGTGTAAATTATATATGCCATTGTTTAAATTAAAATGTGACTCGAATATCTTCTTGCATATGTGTTTATAAATTTTCTTTTAAAAGTTATTCAAGAAAATATCCGTGCTAAATTATTCCAATGAAAATTATTTACCATCAGAAATCTACAACAATTGTGTGAAGAGTGTGTTACCTAACAATTTCGATTATTTTAATATACTAAGAAATTATGTCGCCTTAAACGTCTAGAACTACAAAATTATAGCACAAAAAGTGGCACATACCTATTTAACGCTAATAACCTTCTTGGCATAAAGCCATCATACTGCTTTTGCAAGTTCTTCAAAACAGCAACAAAAAGAAGCTTAAATGCTTATCACTACATTATTAATCAGTATCACTAAAATTTAGAAACAATAAATAATTCATACAACTTGTAACGACAAAAAACAGTGATCGGCCTCTGAACGTCACTTTAAGCTAAATCGATTTTTTGTTTCAGCGCTGACAACAATAACGAAATTGGCAAAAAATTGTTTCTAGATTTTCATTTTTTTTTGAATCAATTATATTCGTTTAGGACGTAAACATCATACCAGACGTTATGAGATAAAGTTTATGGGTTTTCTTAATAGAACTGGAGCAGGAAAACAAAAACAAAATATTCTCTAACGTTATTATCACGTGCTTTTAAGAGACATACAGCGAGGCACAAAATATAATCTAATATAAGATAAACATATAAGCAATTTCATATAATAAACTTTGGGAAAATTAAATTTTCAGAGCAACACAGATAGCTATGTAATGTTAATGAACCATCACAGTTTATATAATATTATACGGTGCGGTGTGGTTTTACGATATACTACGGTTTTCTATAAATTCCGATAAAAGTTTCTGGAGCAAAAAATTGTATAATAAAGAATATTAAGTTTTGAGAAAGTGGAAAGGAAGTTTGCCTTCGATACACACCCGAGTCGACACAGAAAAGTTAAGTTTTTTAATATATGTGTTCCAGTTTTGTGTTCGACTTACAAAAATGAGTGCTTTACTCATAAAGCCACTATACACGTCAAAACCATAATAATGTTGATTTATATACGTATTTTTGGAGGCGTATGCAATTTCTCCGAGAACCACCCGTACTCCCCTCGGTAGTATTTAAAGCACAATGGAAAGACAACAACAATAAAAACGTTTAGAGGAAATACTCCCTGATTATTATTTAAAGAAATTAATTTATATTAATATTTTTCGCACTAGGGGTAATCGCCCTAAATATTTTCGGTGTATGCTTGTTGTATACACATTTTCGTATCATCATGGTACTTAGTTATCATTTTGTACAGAATTAGAAGATTTATCATTTTTAATCTACATATTTCGTCATGTATATTGTATAAGCCTTAAAGTTTTCCGTTTCGTTTTTCTTGTACATTCTCCTTCTGTCTACCGCCTTTAACTGAAAAATGTGAAATAAATCATGTCACGTCTTAATCACACGACGTCTTATTATCATTATTATCTTTTTCTGTTTTGTAATAATATAAGTTTATAATTCAATTTTGTACCTAGAATTCTTGTAATAATTTATGAATTTGGTTTTTTGTTCACCACCCCTATTTTGTTAAAATTAGAATATCACCTCAATGTAATGTAAACTTGTCAAAAATGAGTTATAAAAGGTTTCATGTTTAACAGAATAACATTAATATCTCCAATCTATCAAAGATTGTAGAATTAAAGTTCGTTATCCGGGTAAAAAATTGGTTTACCAATTTTTTGAAAGTCGACATTTAAAAAAACAGTATTAGATAGGAAGTAATTAACATAAAGTGTGCTTAACAGTTATTCAAATAGGGTTCAAAAAGCACAATATCATAATGGTGCCTAACTGACACAGTTCATTAGGTGTTACACACCTAGAAAAGGTCATTATTTCGAATATCGATACATTGGTTAAACCTAAATAATAGTATGTATTTGCAAATAAACTCACCACCAAAAAATAGCATAACATATAAACTTCCGAATAAACGATGGTCGACCTTCAAATGAAATGGATTCATTGTCATCTCGAAATAACACAATAATAGCGATAGAAAATGTAGCAAAATATTCCAGTGCTGAATCACATAAAATTACACTATCTACCACTTCTAAGAGAAAATTTTCACTATAACTATTTGATGTTTTGCGGTCATATAAGTTATTTTCAGTTCTTGGCCAATATCTCAAAAACTACTAAATCAAAAAATTATAGTGAAAATTCTAATCCATAAATTTTCCCCAAAATTTCCATGTAGTCTCAGTATGACCTTAGCTACTAGAAAAGTAGCCGAAAGTTTTGGTTACTAGTGAAAGTTTTTGAGATATTGAGCAAAAACTGAAAATAACTTATATGACCGCAAAAAAACAAAAAGTTATAGTGAAAATTCTAATTAATAAATTTTGTCTGAATTGTCCGTGAATGCAATGCAAATTTTGCAATTATTAATTAAGAAATAGCCGATTTTTCTTCAGCTTAAAATCTATTTAAATCGCTTAGAATATAGCAATACAATTTTTCATCTAAAATTTATGTATCAATAAACAATCAATCTAGAAAACAATTTTCTTAAGGATTGGTTATGAAATGGCTAAGTTCAGTCCAACATGATCAGATCCCAGAATTGGGTCCAAAACTTACTTTAAACCCCTAATCAATACTACTATCCAAATTTCGTCGTAATTCGTTAAGAAAGGACGGAAAATAGTTCAATTTCAAGATTTAATTTATCGCGAGTTCCTTTACTTCGGAATCAATTTGTCATTTTAAGGATCACTTTTAATATTTTATTTCACTGGAATGTTTTATTGTATTTAGTGATAAAAGAGATACAAAATGAATAAAAAATTTCCGTGGCAATTATATAAAAAAAACAAAATTATCTTTTGTGATAGTGTTGCCACTTGCGGCTAGTAGCGTAATCTCTTGTTTTCCGCTTTTTAAATTTCCGCTATCTTATACACCATTTGAATGAGCTTGTATTCGGTGTTTGTTTCAAGTTGTTATCTATTGCAATTGAAGGACTTTGTTATGCTTTGAAGAGTTAAAAAACCTCAACCGAATATTTGGTCTATTTTGGCCTTGTTCTTATCTGATGAAATTTTTATAAATCGTATGATTGCGTTTGGTTAAACTTTTGAAATCAATTAGAGGAGCTTCCATTAGATAATCCTTGATCCTAACTCGTCGGTTATAGTTAGGGGGTGATTCGAAACGTACTACCAACTATCCATGTAGCACACATGTATCCACATTCTCGCATCAAAACCGCGAACAAAATACAAGATTTAAAATCTTCGCTGTAGGAAACTAGTTCTATGTTCACGTTGTTTTTTCGGTTAACAATAATTCGGTTGACAATATAATGCGAGCATTTTTGTAAATTAATTGTAATTTCGAATTCAGTAAGGCGTTGAAAAATGGCTTTTGAATGTTTTCTGTGTTCTTCTGGACTACGACTGACGATTAGTAGATCATCGATGTAGATGAACACAAAATCTAGCCATCGACACACTTGGTTTCTTAATCCGAATGGCATTCGTACAAATTCGTACAGACCGAATGGAGCCGTGATTGCGGTTTTACGAATGTCCTCTTCTGCTACCGGCATATGATGATATGCTCGTACAAGATCGTAGAGAAATTTTGGATGTGGGACATTGGATATCGGTCCGGCGTTGTAATTGCATTTAATTGCCGATAATCCCCAACCGGCCTCCAGTCATTTCAGTTCTCTTTAACCACCATGTGTAACAGGGACGACACTTGAGATGAAGATGGCCTACAAATTCCAAGGCTGATCATTTCATCAAAAGCTTGTTTTGCAGCCTTGTGGCGAATCGGGTCGAGCCGTCGAGGTTTCGAAAATGGTAATCTTCCTTCTGTAGTTGTATTACTACACTATGCACAACTGGAAGATTACACCTAGGATTTTGTGTTAATGTTGGGAACTCACGTAAAATTCTACTGAATTCGTTTTCATCTTACCTATTAACCTTCACTGTAGGAACGTTATTTTCACGAGCATATATAGCGTTGACCGATAAAGTCGTTTCGCCATCACGGAGTTGTTGCTTTTGTAAGTCCACCACCAAACCAAATTTCGTATAAAAATCGGCTCCGATGATAGGACGAGAAACATCTGCTACCGTGAAGACATGTGAAAATTCGCGACGTAATCCGAGATTAACTTTAAGCATTTTTGTTCCGAATGTTTTTATGCTCGAACCATTTGCGGCAGAAAGCAAATTCGTTCGTTATGTTTGGTTTAATGTTACCTTGATGTGTATGTGGAACAACTGATATATCTGCACCAGTGTCTATGAGAAATTTTAATTTGTTTATTGGATCAAACAAAAAAAGGCGGCGAGAATAAGTAACACTACTGATTGCCGCTGTATCAACAGATTTTAACAGTTTTTGAATTAGTAGAACTTCCTTGGGGCTTGTATTGGCTCGGTTCGCGACATTGCCGAGCTTTATCACCAAATTTATAGTGATACCAACAATATGGTTTGGCTCCATTTGAGCTACTACTATACCACGGCTGCGACCCCGATAACTTCTATTTGATGCTTGTGAAAGGGAACGACTCCGAGAACGGGCCAGAGACTTGACTTCTTTCTGTGTTCACTGTGTTTGAAGTCTCCCAAATTTTATCCGCGATTGTCGTTAATTCTGTAGTGGACGTTTTTCCAATCGCAACAAGAGCTATATTAATATTAGAAGGTAAACGTCGCATCCATAATTTTAATAATAAATCTCTAGAAAAGGTGTTGGAAGAACCGGCTAAAAGCTCCATTGATCTATAAAACTCGGAAGGTTTTCGATCGCCCATTTGTGAATTCGATAACAGTGATTCTAACCGGCGCTCTTCGCTTAATGAGTGTCTTTCGATTAATTCTTTTTTTAAACTGTTATACATATTCACACATGGGGGCTTCTGAACTATATCTAATACCGACAAAATGACATCTTGCAGAAGTGATGCAACCACGTAATCAAATTTAGTTTGATCTTGAACTACATTCAGCAAACTAAATTGCGATTCAGCCTGTATAAACCATGCCGAAGGACACGTTGCCCAAAATGTTGGCAGTTTTACCGTTATAGCGGAGACTGAAGCATCTTCTTGCATCGAACCATCAGTGTTACTGTTATGTTTGGCTTCGGTTTGACCGATAATGGTTTTGGTAGGACTAACCATCGTTTAACTTTGAACTGAACTATTTTTTACTCAAAACTCTTTAACACACAATTTTTAAAAGAAATTTAACCAATAAACACAAACACAACGCGGTGTAAACAATCGAGTGGAAATTTTGGATCGTATTGCTTTACAACTCTTCTTAATACTATTAAAACATTATTTAAAATTAATAAAAATGTAATATTTAAAATGATATATGTATATTGAAATAATAAATTATTTTCATTAAATATTTGGTGCATTTATTCCCTCGTAAACACCCACATCAAAACACGAATCCACGTTGAACAATAAAAATATATTACTTGTTGACCTTGATATCAACCGTTGGAGTTTCTCGAAATCTAAATGCATGCGGAATGGAGTGCTGTTTGTATTACGGTTACCACCACCGAAGAAATTCAAAACTCAACCGTCTGCTAGTAAGGTTTTGGCAACAATTTTTTGGGATGCTGAAGGAATTTTGATAATCGATTATATGCTACCGAAAACCACAATCACAGGCATATATTACGCAGAGGCTTTGCGAAAATTGAAAAAAGCAATCTGGGAAAAACGGCCAAGGAAAGTTAGGAAAAAAATCTTGCTTCTTCACGAGAATGCACCAGTGCACCATTGCTCAAGCTGCATTAAAGGACTGCGGCTTCGTGGAAATTCCGCATCCACCGTACAGTCCAGACTTGGCACCCAGTGACTACTTTCTGTTTCCCAATTTGAAAAAAACACTAAGGGGCCGGAAATTTTCCAGTGATTATGAAGTACAGTCTGTTGTAAATGAGATTATGTCGAAAAATAAAAATATTGCTGTCTCACTCACTCTTTTTTTTCATATGATATTGCAAGACTTTTTGATTTGCCCTCGTATTTTCACGTTATGTTTTTTCGGTTAACAATAATTCGGTTGACAAAATAATTATTTTTTATTAATTAGCCGATGCGATCCAAATATTCAATCCGTTCCTCTCGAGAACTTTTTACCAAAAAGAAATTCGGATTGTATATTGTATATGTGTTATAAATTTTAGTATCAATGGTTACGCCACTTTTTATATAGTAGCGAACACATGAACTATAAGAAATGATGTTCCGAGGTAAAGTATTTCGAGTTCGAAATAGTGTCTTATGGATTATTTTATTGTTTATGTTTTGATTTTTGTGCAATGTAAAACGGTAAGTATGAATCATAAAGGCGATTTTATTTTAATTAAATATTTTTTATTTTAGAATAAATGAATTGTCGGGAAGACAATCCTCAACACAGTTAATAATTTTCCAGGTTAACTACTAGAATTTTTTTTTTGCAAAATTCGACTTTATCCATCTACATAGTTTCATAATTTTCCCTGAAGCATGTTTTTAAGGTCCGAGAACATGTAGTAATCGCTTGGAACCAGCTTTGTAGAATGCGGTGGGGAAGAATTTCGAATTTTAATTAATGCAATTTTGCCATCGAAGTCAACGATGAACAACTGCAACTTGTAAACTAATGATCGATTTATCATAAAATTTTGACACAAATCGTTTCAATGTCGTTCTCCCTAAAACTCGTATGTATCAGTTTTACATTAGATGCGCCATCTAAAGCAATCTCTCAGCCGCATATAATAATCTATTTATCACCAGTAATTAATTGTTCAACCATTTCATCACTTCGTGATTCCGGTGCTGAGAGCGATAAAAATTTCGTCTATCAGCTTTACTACGACTAAACTGGTTCATTTGTTTGTAATTACAAGAAACAAAATGCAATTTTTATTATATGCAGGAAATATGTTTTCATGACATGTTCGTCAATGCTACTAGATTTAAATATAAAAGCTGCATATATTACATTAAGTCAAGACACAATTTTGGTGACATTTCTGTTGGGCTGTACTTATGCAAATCACTCTCCCCACAATATGACTTATTTGAATATGTCGGTGTCCACAAATAAGTTGGTGCTTGGAAAAAAACCTAAGTATAACAAATATATGAAAATTTCTCTAAAAACAACAGTAACATACAGTAACAACAGTTGTCCTATCAAAGTGTCTGAGGAAATCAAAAGGGAAATCAAACTTCGCTTGATAACTGTATAAGTACTACCGCCCTATGTTAAATAGTTTCGTAAGATTTTCTAAATAAATTTAGTTAAAAATCGCAATTTAATTTAATTTGCTTCCGTTGTTTTAACACGTTCGCCACTCAACGATGCTGTATAAGATAGCAGAAAATTTCCAGCAGAAAAAATGTGTTTTGCTTTTGTTAAAAAACTGAAAACATTTCACATTAAAATGACTTCAAAAATGTTTGGAAGGCTTGCTCATGTATATAGATCATCATCTCAGCTACCATAAAAACATACACCCAGGGTAGTTACAGGGGGATTTTTCTAACACTTTTGTTAAAAAAGTGAAAACATTTCACATTAAAATAACTTCAAAAATGTATGGAAGGCTTCTGACGCCAGGTGTGAATCTTATGTTACTCATGTATATAGAATATGATCTCAGCTACCATAAAAACATACATCCAGGGTAATTACAGGGGGGTTTTTCTAACACTTTTGTTAAAAAACTGAAAATATTTCACATTAAAATGACTTCAAAAATGTATGGAGTGCTTTCTACAATGGCCATTTTTTGATGTTGCCCTGTGATTGCATAATGATGATTATGATAATTTAATTATGTTTTGAGAGTGCTTACACAATACATTCGGAAATCGTTTTTTAAATAAAATTAACTTTATTTATTTATATATATATATAATTTATTTAGATATATGCATATTATATGCATATTATAATTTTGGTAGCAACTTTACACCCTTATTTGAGCTTTCAAGCTCATTCGAAAAGAATGCAAGGCCCAAGTATATTTAAATTATAACTTTTATCTTATTGCTTCATATGCCATATGTGGAAATAATCGCTCATCTATAATCACGTATAGTTCGGTTGGATTTAAATTCCCATCGTTCGTTTCTTTTAACAGCATCTACACGGTAACTTTATCCATGGATGCCCTATTCCACAGAAATGATGATTATCAGCAATACATAACTTTAGCTTTTATTATTAAAAATATTATTAAAAAAAAAAAATAATAATTCTCCAAAAAAAAAACCAAAAAAAAAAAAAAAAAATTTGATCGCTTCAAAACGTTTAAACATACATTTTCTCTTCATCAATTTTCTGATTTTTCATAAAAGTTTCTGCTGAGAATTTTTAATTTGCATAAAAATATCAAACATTTTCTGCTGGTGTTTAAAAATATCAGCAGAAAAAATTTCATTTTTGTGGTAGTGATGCCTCTAGCGGTGAATAGCAAAACACATTTTTTCTGCTGGAAATTTTCTGCTATCTTATACAGCATCACTCAACGTCACTTATATGTGTGTGACACGGTAGTTTAAGGATAAACTTACGTCACAAATATGTGACACAAAATTCTACAACTTTGTGTGGATTGTAATACGAGTCTTTATTTTTTGTGGTGTTTATAGGAGTGTGTGACACGTATTTGTGTCGATCGGCTTATGTGTACGATTTTTTTTATTGCTATAGTTTAGTTTTTCTCGGATTCCCCTAAATGTTTTTTGAGAAAAGTAAAACGATATAATGTTCGTTCAGTTGCATTTTACTTGTCCTTTTATTGTAGTTTAAATTTGTAATTTTATATTCTAAAGTGTGGTAGCTTCTCTAATTAGTTACATAGAAATTAGTATTTTTTTTAAGTTCAAAATAATTACAAATTATTGGTTTCATTGTTGTATTGTACCGATTGAAGGTAAGAATCGATAAGTTTTTGTAATTTTTTGACAACATATTTTTGAATTCATAAGTAATTCCTCAATTCAATATTCTGCATAATGGAGGAACGGGGTAAGTGTAAAGCCTCTCTCAATCAAATTGTTGAATCCACATTACATTCAAGCAGCAGCGAGATTGATTTTGAAGACTCTCCAAATAGCGTTCGTAATGTAGACTAACGCACACGCGAAGCATTTTTGCTCATAAGGGACTACGAGCAATATCTAATTTTAACCGGTGGAAAGACACGACATCTCTCGAGATAAAGCAGGTGCTTGATTTATACATTCTTGTGCCACTTAATAAAAAATTCGCCTTACGAAATTGTTGAACCAATAGCGAGCTGTATATCCAAAACATTTTTGGTGAAACAATTGGTCGAATACCATTTGAAAATATAATAAGAAGTATGTGTTTTTATAGTGAAACAAGTGACGACAATTCCACTCGGTTATACAGGATTCAAAATATCGTATATCATATTTTAAATATTATAAAAACATTTACAAACCACCACAACATTTTCTTTGAATGAAGCGCTATTTTAGTAGCGCCGAAGATTCACATACCGGCAGTATACTCCAAATCACAAGTATAGTATACTATTTAGCTCGCGCTTTATAAAACTTGAAATATTTATCAAAATCGTGATGTTTCTAACATATTTAAAACATAGTACAACCTATCATAATTTTATCCTATTCACTACGCACACAGTAGATTGGATGATATATTTGAAAATGTTATTGAGACCCTGTGGACATCTCCATAATTGGCTGGAATATTGTTTGAAAACCGTCAAAAATGCGCAATTTCTAAATATAATTTTTAATAGAACGGATCTCAAAATATACTTAAATCTCTGGAATGTATGCTTGGTGTATGCTTTATCTTCTCAAAAATGTCAGGTGAAATCTGTATATATTTGATATCAGAAAACTATTCCTCTCCATAGTTATTTTACATTTGGCTGCATCAAGATCACTTCAAGAAAGCAGACTGAATATAAGAGTCACGAGGGCAAACATCGAAATCCAATTGAGAACACCAAAAATGTCGAAGTCTGTTGGCCAGAGGAGCTACACGTACATTGGTTACCGAATAATAAATGAAATGCCAACATCTTTGAGAAGAGAACTTCTAACTTTTGAGAGCAAAAATAGAGCTACAACTAAACTTCGAGTCACCATGTGGCTAAATGAAACTGATATTCAAAATTTTGATCTGTTCTAAATATCACCAAAGAGATAAATCTAAAATATAATTTTATATTTTTTATATTCTCTATACTTTTTATATTTTCCATTTTTATGCTAATTTTAAGTGTTATATATATTAATATTTTATTCTTGTAGGCAGATGTATCTAAGTTTACATTCTTGAATAAATTGAAATTGAATTGAATTGAATTTCAAGATTTGACGATTAGTCCAATTTTATAATTTTCTTTTGAAAAGAAAATCCATTAGGAAAAATAATAAATTTAACAGTGTAATTTTTTAGTAATCCCTTTTTACCACAAACTTCACTATCCAAAATTGTCTAATAAATTTACTCAATTTTATTTGATTTTTTTTTTGACTTATAGAAATCGCAAATGTGTAAGAATCGGAACAATCAGTTTCGAACGAATGAGATTATTGATTTGAAAAAATCAGTCTTCTCATCAGGTCGCGACGACTGAAGTTGTATTATTAACATTGGAATATTGTCTATATACATATATAGAACAATACCATGTAGTTGTACTACTAGTGAATTACTGCGTAACGTACAAAATTCGATTTTTTAACATTCTCCATCTATATTCTATTTAGACAACTAACTTTTCGTATTTACGAATTTTTTATTTTAAATTTTATTGTTTCATGACTTGTTGATAAGTTAGACCGAAAATGTGAATGTTCAACTGAAGATTCCTCAAAACATTGTTGACGTGAAGACCAATGCAACAATTTCATCAGATTTTAAAAATATTGTAATCAATTCTCTCCCCGCATGATTTCGGTGAAGAGATCTTATGTGAGCTAAACATTACTTTAAATTGTTTACTAAAAACTCTCAGCATGACACGTTAAAATATTGAGCACGCAAATAAAATAAAAAAAAATCTCACTGTATACGCTACATGTTTGAAAATTCAAATCATGCCTTAACACTAAAAAGATTATTATTATTTAAACGGAAAATTCTAAATTGGTAAATAATCGTAAAACGACTGTGCAAAATCTGTTCCGCAGCATGTAACTCGTAATTTCATAAATTATGTCATCATTTTTTACGCGAACACACAAGATCATAAAATAAAACTAAACCATTATTTGGGACGGATTTTCCTTTTGTAAAAATTTACAATCATCTTGAAAAAAGAAAAACTCATTTCATACAGCATCGCACCCGAGCACTTAGAATATTTATGTGGATTCCGTAAATTTATGATAAAATTTTTTTGTATACAAAAATCATTCATAAAATTCGAATTTATGAAATCTTGCCACCGGTTTACTCGTAATATTAAGGTGGTGATAAAATTTTTATTTAAGATGCGAATGAAATATGTTTCCAAATTACGGGGAGTGCGTGAGCTGAATTTAGACATAGATAAAATAAAATAAATTATTTTATTCTAGGATGTGTTCAAATTCCAAAATGATTAATAGAAATGTGTCATGGTTCGTGTTATAGAGTTATAAGTTTATGTTATCTTGTTGTTAACATAATAATTAGTCTTGTTTACAAAATTAGCTGCACGTAATCATACCCCTTGTATTTTAGGTTTTGTTTTATTTAATTTAGTCATAACGGGCTCGCCCCACATTTCAAACAGTTTTATTATGAAAATTTTTAAATTTTAATTTCGCCCAAAATTAAACTGCATTGGTTGACCATTTCGCTTAGTGTGTTAATTTTACCTGTTAGCTCTGCTGAGTGCTTGCATTATTTCATTATTTGTATCTGGGAAGAAATTTTTTTATTGGTTGTATACTACTGAGGATACTTAGGACTTTTAAATCGTTCTGTCCACTTCTGCGATTTTGTTCTATCTGAAAGTTAAAGTTGCCAAATTTTTTTGGAGTGTTCGCTTTTATATTATTTTTGTACAAGATCTTTCAAACTAGGCAATGGACATACGAGTGTTTCTGAAATCCACGAGTTTTTTTAATTTTTTTATTTATCCAGTTGAATATTGTTAAAATTCGATTTTTTCGGTCCAAGCTTTAATTTTTCTATACCTTGACACTCCAGACGAGGCAGACATAATATAGGCGGCGGGCAGTTCCGTTAAAGAAAGCAACTGGTATCAGAATGCATAAATTCCTGATCATGTGCAAACAAACCAATTGAAACAAGAGAAAACTGAATACTGAGGATGGATATTATCCACTAGTTACATATTCAATTATCAGTCACAGGGGAACAATTGAATGGATTTGCGAGTAACAAATGTCAAATCAAAACGCGTGTTCGAATCACCCCAAAAATGTTTCATATCAAATCAGCGTCAATGACTCACAGTTTAAATCAATTGTGACACTTAGCCAAAGCGACATTTTATCAAATAATTTCAGTTTCCATTACAGAAGTCGTTTTAAACAACTTAAAATGCAAACTGGGCGGCTAAAATGTGGTTTCGACTGTGATTTAATCACGAACGGGTAAGCAATGTCAATACTGAATTGATGTACTAAAGCACTAAACTTTGAAAATATCATAACGACACATTAACAGCAACTCAGAAAAAATCGTGAGTAGTGTGCAAAAGAGATGCCTCATCTCCAGCAACACAACTATGACCCTCAGTTGAAGTTCATGTAGCATTCATAGGCCGATCCATTTTACATGTCAATACATATAGCAGTCGCAGATGGTTCTACGTAATTCGAACCTGTAGCTGCCCGTCCACGTTAGACTGTTGTGAAAGATACAACGTGAAAGCGAATTGCGGCATCGTTGGGAGTGCTTCGGCCTCGGAATAGATCGCAAAGATTAAAAAACAATCAAACAATATCAATTTGAACGTTTGGTAGTTACAAATCGTGTTTGTATAACTCACCATAATTTTTAAATCGTGATTTTTTTTACTGGGCCATGACGACCCATAATCGGCTTGAAATCCGTTTTGTCAACTGTCAAACCTCAGAAGAGTTTAATATTATCTCTATGAATGCTAACCAAGGTAATTTTAAACTGACGATAAAATTTATCCTTGTTCTCATCAACATTCGTTTTTTATGACGTAACTTTTGCTGACTATAATATTCCCAAACCAGAATAGTATTTTGAAACATGCCGAAAGGACCCGATCCAACACAGGGTTCATCACCATTAAGAATTTGTTTGTTCTTGGGGTTTTATGGGCAAATGTTCCTATACATAAGAATATACTTTCAGTTTATCGTGAATAATTTATCGTGAACAATTTGCCGTATTCATCGTGGGAGCAAATTATCGTGGAGAAAATTTATCGTAAAACAGTTTATCGTGTGCACAGTTTATCGTACAACACATTTGTGTCTATTGGTAACAAAACTCTTCCACAAAATTAGCAGATATATAATATGGCATTAGATTCGGGATGTTGTATACTATCATCTAAAAACCTATATGTATTATAAAATATGTCTTGTCACTTGGAAAAGTGGCATTCAAAATTGCTATTGGCATCAAAACATTATCTTATCCTGCAAAGAGTTTACAGCAAAACCTTATCTTATCCATCGAAAAAAGTTACAACAATTCTTTATGTTGTTTTTTCTTACATTTTTATTTATGAAGTATAGATTACGTTATCCAATTTTATCCCGTTGCACAAAAAAAAATCTTCGTTTCCTACGATATATGCAGTTATAATCAGATAGTGGCGTTGTCCTTTATAACGTCACACAAAACACTGTAGCAAATTGGAACACAACTTGTGGTAAGTTTTTTCACGAA
Source organism: Nephrotoma appendiculata (assembly GCA_947310385.1). Lineage (NCBI taxonomy): Eukaryota > Metazoa > Arthropoda > Insecta > Diptera > Tipulidae > Nephrotoma > Nephrotoma appendiculata. The sequence continues at coordinate 242,380,071 of OX371223.1, read as the reverse complement.
ACTCCCGTTAGACCTGTTTACTATATAAAGACCAGCTGACCCGACAAACGTTGTTCTGCCATATAAAAAATAACGAATGTATTGTAGTGGGGATGAGATCTATGACAGAAAGAGGAATGGAGCGCTGTAGACAATGGCCGCCGATAAAAACAAAAAACACGAACCATTCATTTTCTCAATTAAATTTCATTAACGTAACGAACATATTCATTGCTTGATCTCTTAAAAGTTAAATGTAAAGAGAAAAAAGTAATATATTTTTTATCCTAAAGTAGGAAAATGAAATAAAGAAAATCAATTTTAATTTCGAAAAGCAATTGAGTGTACGATCAGTCAGTCCGTCTTTAGATCAAACTTTCAGTCGTGAGTTTAAACTAGTAGAAGCGGACAATTGAAATTGTCCGACAAGCGCTCGATAAAATAGGAAAAATGCAACAGACGGACCGACAGAGGTGTAAAACCTCTGAAACAACTAAGGTGCTAATATTTACAACAAATTAGCCCAATAGACAAAAAATGAATATAATCTTAAGTAAATCAAAAAAAAAAATACAGAAACTAGTTTTGAAATAACACTCTTTTTATTATAGAAAAGAATAATAATTGAATAGTAGCCTAGAATAATAATTGAAAATTTAAAAACAAAAGTAGATAGCCGCATCTGTGTGATCTCTATTTTTAGAAAAAGTTCAATATCTCGAAAACTACTTGAGCTAGAGTTCCCAAATTTTAAATGTGACCTTTTCAGAGTAGTATCTATGTATCTGTGTGCACATTTTGAGCTCTCTGGTATGTATAGTTTTTGCTGTGATAGTGCCAACAGACAGACGGCCTAAGTCTTTGTATAAGCTTGCTCGCAAGAGCGAGCGCTAAAACTCTGTTGGATAATTTACAACTTCGTTGGCATCGCAAACTGTATCGATCGATTTGTATGATACCAAGTCGCCTGGCAACGACTGCTGTATGTTGAAGTTTAAATCGTCGACGTCCACATTTTTTGCTGCCAAAAGGGCTTTCTTCCAGCCACGCACGATTTATGTATTGTGTGCGTACATCGGGAAATATGCGGTCAATGAGAGCATTTCGCGAATCAATGATTGTGCATAAATTAGTGGGCAATTTTAGGCATCCAGTATTTTCATATACAGCAACTTTTCCGTAGCCGATATCTAACAGGTGGTTCGAGAATGTGTCAGCGGATAGATCTTGTAACATTTGAATGCGTTTGTTTATTTTTAGCTGGAATTTTCAACATTACGCAACAGTGGCGATAATTTCAAGCAAGTGTTGATCTCATCAGCGTACGTTGAACGTAGAATGATGGGAAGTGTTTGTCTGAAATCACCTAAAAGAAGTAAAAGAGTGCCGCCGAATAGTTTGTCGTTGATAAAAAAACTAACTACTTTGAGTGTTCTGTTCAACGTCTCAAGAGAATGTTTGTGTGCCATAGTGCATTCATCCCGGATGATAATTTTGCGTTGTTTCTGCACTGTTGCAATGGACGATTGTTTTTTTATATTGCACACTGCGTCTGGGTTATTTTTAATATTCAGTGGCAGCTTAAATGCTGGATATTGGTGTGCCTTGCTTGCGGAATAGGCCGGAGCACGCATCTATTGGTGTGCCTTGCTTGCGGAGGGAGCATCCATTTTTTTGTTTGATTTCATGTGAAATAGCGCGGTACTTTGGAATAGAGTAGTGTTCGTGCAAAGGCACCGAATGTATCCGCACGATTACAAAATTTGAAAATCTCTTTAGTTTAATTTTTGGTGGATTTATGGCACGCTCAATTGCTGTCTCGTTGGTGAAAAATGCGCGCTGGCCGTTTTCAAGATGGACGACTAAATGTATAACTGCTGGGTGTAACTGCCGGCATAAGTGCACGGTCAAAAATTTTGGAGTAAATTTTAATCTTTTCTGGGTTACATATATGACAACACCAGAAAAAGTTTAAAATGTAATAATTGGGAAATATTAAAAAATGGATTTTAATATTTTTAATATTATAATTTAATATGTTACTAGATATAATGTAATTCATGTCGGCGTAAAATAAAGTTCATAATTGTATTAAACTTAAATAATTTTAGTCTTAAATATAATATACCTATTATTAAAATATAATACTGTGTATTAAAATTTATTCTTTTTCCAGATAAATTTTAATGACTGTTTGTCTTAAATATTAATAATATTGTATTAAAATGTAATACTACGGTGATTAAATTTAATATCTGTTTTAATAAAATGTAATATTAAAATATTTTATATTTCAATAGCTTTAATATTAAATTTTAACTACACAAAAATTATAATATATTATAAAAATTTAGTACTATATTAGTTCTAAATTTAATAAAATAAAACATAAAATTTTTAGTTTTTATTTATAATTTATTTATCGTATAATTTTATTTCACAACATTCCATAATTCAATGAAAATTTAATTTTTAAATTGTTTACCCATATAAACTTAAAACTATATTATATTATATTATAAGGCATTAAAATATAAATCTTATTTCTAAAATCGTATGCTTGTAAAGGTTTTTTGTTAACAATTTGGTCATACGAGTACGTTGTTAGAAAAGTTTGAAATTCACTTTCAACTTCATAGCAATTTAAAATTGGATTATTTTCAATAAGTTTGTAATTTGAACAATAAAATAATATTTGGGAGTTGTAACTCGATGGTTCGGTCACTGACCTTGCACGTGGCCGCACACTATGTTTAAGATAGCCTATAGTCGGATATGGGTGAGTCCCGTTAAACCCCATGCAAGTCGCCATCATTACAAAAAATAATATTCAAGTGTGCAGAATAAAAAGTAAGAAAAAAATAAGATCCGAATCGATTATAGAAGGCCTGCTAACTTTACATCGACTGCAATCATCTACCCCAATAAAAAAAAACGTTTAGTTATGCATCTTTATGACGTTCTCGTATTACACCCAACAAAAATCAACCAAAAAAAAAATCCCGAATCAAACCAAATGCGTTCTTATTTAACCGACTGTAACTTCTAATCAAAATAATGAATGAAAGCAATCATGGGAAAGAAACAATTTCTTCACAAAAAAAAATGAACTTAAACTACTATGGCAAAACGAACATAAAAATTTATATATGTATATACACGATTTGTAAATGTGGAACGTTATAAACTTCCTAAAAGATATAAACGGAATGGTTATGTATTAAAAAAAATTATACGTCACCGATTTTGAATGATGAATGTATGATGGTGTCCTTCATCTCATTCTTTGATTGCAGCTGATGACTCCAGTGACATGTCAATTCTCCACTAGGGCTCTGGATGAATTAAATATGTGGCACATAGGTTGCCTCGCGTTCGATTTAGGTATACTGGTAATATGTGTATTCGCAGAGACAGGATTCATAAACAGTAATCCGTGCAAACTTCACTAGGCGAATGTTTTAGCGCCACTTTTGGATCGCCCGATGATACATGAATATATGACTCGTTATATATATCAGAATACAAACGATACGAATAATAGCTAAACTCTGTGGTCGGGATTAGGCACTGCACAATAAACCGCCACTATTTTATCACAATCAATATTAAATTCGTTCGCCGCGAATAACGTTTAGCATACACCCTTCTGCTACTTGCCAAGGTGAAATCTCCCGAGTAGTCGGAAATCAAACACTATTCTTTTTGCTAGGGATTTTAGTTCTAGCTCACTTTCGTAGAATTTTTGTACAAGCCCCACTCAACATTAAATTATTATTTTTTTTTGATTAACAATTTCCACAACCTTTTATTTTTTTTATTTTCTGTACAATACGTTTAACAATTTTCTTTATTATATATATATATACATATAAATATTAGTTTATATCACAATTAACTAGTTACAATTTATAATCAATGCTTGCGCTTTTCTGGTTAATCACAGTTTATATATATAAATTTTTTTATTTTTATTTTTTCATACATAGATATTCGCATGCAATTTAAATTTTTCTTTGTTTTTCGTTTATTTATATAATTCACAGGGTTTTACACCAAACATTTTTATTTTTATTTATCAATTTTTATCATTAGTTTATCAATGCTTAGGTTAGGTTAGGTTAGAGTGGCTGCTATCGCACACTTAGGCCAATAATGGCCCATTGTGATACCACAGGATCCAATCTCCCCTTACTCCCGCTGAAACCAACCAGAGCTACTGATGTAGCGTAAAATATCTCGCACCCTACAGTCCGCGAGTTCAGAAAGGCTGTCCATGTTGTACACACCCAAGTACTTACGTCTTTTGTATGATAGTGCCGGACATGAGCATAGGAAGTGAACTAGCGTCTCTTCCTCCTCTTCGTCCATACAACTACTACAAAAGTCATTCGTCTCTAGACCCAGCCTTCTCGCATGTTCCCCAAAAAGGCAGTGTCCTGTTAGTATCCCTACGACCAATCCTAAATCTCGTTTTCCCAGGGATACAAGTGCCTTGGAGCGCCGCAGGTCCAGTTTTGGCCAAACCTGTTTTGCTACCCTGCACGTGAGAGTGTTGGTCCACCTCTCATCTGTTAAGGCGATTGCCTTTTTACTGAGCGTCAATTTGAGCACTGCTATAGGCCTCCCCAGACCTGCCCTTTCCGGTTGCATCTGGAGAGTCGTACCGTGCCTAGCTAGTTCGTCTGCCCTGCAGTTTCCCGTGACGTCCGAGTGACCAGGGACCCAGATCATCTGGATACTGAAATACTCGCTCATCTCATTAAGAGATGAGCGGCAATCCAGCGCCACCCGTGACTTCAGAGAAACCGCCTCTAGTGACCTGAGTGCCGCTTGACTGTCCACATAAATCGCGATATCCCTAACAGATACCACGTTATGCTTCAACCATGTCACGACTTCCCATATCGCCACCACTTCAGCCTGGTACACGCTGCAGTAGTCAGGGAGACGAACAGAAATATTAACATTGAGCTTCTCACAGAAGACTCCAGCTCCTACTTTGCCGTCTAGCTTAGAGCCGTCCGTGAAAAATGTCAGTGCCTCGTTTTCCCGTATTGATCCATTCCTCCAGGATTCCCTAGAAGGACAGATGATCCGGAAACCTATATCAAACCACAACGTTGGTTTAATATAATCTAGATTCACCAGTTCTTCCCTTAGTGATCTAACTATTGTCGAGTGTCCCACCTGAAGACACTTCCACTGAGAGACAGCCGAGAGCCTTGTAGCCACATTGGCTGCCATCTGCTTACCAACAAATTCGATTGGAATAAGGTGGAACATAACCTCTAAAGCGCGTGTAGGTGTTGTCCTAAGCGCCCCGCTTATAAGCATACATGCCGTTCTTTGCACCTTCTCCAACATCCTTATGTAGGTTACCTTTTCCAGAGCTGGCCACCACACGCCCACCCCGTACATCAGCACAGGCCTTACCACTGCGGTATAGAGCCAGTGTACCAGCTCTGGTTTCAAACCCCATTTCTTCCCTATTGCGTTTCTACACGAGTAAATGGCTACATTAGCCTTATTCACCCTTTCTACAATGTTAGGCTTCCAGCTGAGCTTACTGTCCAAGATTATGCCCAAAAATCTCGCTCTGTCAGCAAAAGCCAGTCTAATGCCGTTCACAGTAGGAGGGCTAACTACCGGAATTTTATATTTCTTAGTAAATAGTACCAGCTCTGTCTTGGACGGGTTGATCCCTAATCCGCATTTGCCGGCCCATTTCGTAACGATCAGGAGTGCATTCTGCATAACATCCCTAATCGTATCCAGATATTTGCCTGAGACAGCTATCGCTACATCATCTGCATACGCTACAACCCCATCCCCTCTTTCTCCAGTTCCAACAGCAATCCATTCACCACTGCACTCCAAAGAAAGGGGGACATCACTCCTCCCTGCGGAGTTCCTCTAACCACCCGCCTTCTAATGGTGGACTCTCCTAGTTTCGAGATAATAATCCTGCTTACCAGCATCTGATTTATCAACCTACTTATAGGATAATCCACCTTCAAAAATGACAATCCTTCCATGATCGCCTCCGTTTTTACATTATTAAAGGCACCCTCAATGTCGAGAAATGCTACCATACAGAACTCTTGCGAGGAAATTGTCTTCTCAATCATGCGTACTAGATCGTGCAGAGCTGTGTCCACCGACTTTCCCTTACAGTACGCATGCTGAGACATTGCCCAATTCCTCGGATCAACTTTTGTTCGAATAAGTACGTCTATCAATCTTTCCAAGGTTTTCAACAGAAAGGATGATAGAGTTATAGGCCTCAGGTCCTTTGGATAAGCCTGTGAGCTTTTTCCCGATTTCGGGATAAAAACCACTCTGACCTCCGTCCATTTCCTGGGAATATAGACCAATTGCAGACATCCCCTGAAGATAACCTCCAGCCAGGGGAGGATGACCGCAGAGTTCCTTTGGATCTCTGCTGGTATAATCCGATCCGGGCCCGCCGATTTATAAGGCTTAAAACCGTTCAGTGCCCACAGGATTCGTTTCCTGTCCACGATGCCATCCACATTCGTTAAAGGTGTTCCTCGATGAGCTCCAGGCTTCATCGAGTCATCAATGCTTCCCGGAAAATGGGTCTCAATGAGAAGCTCCAATGATTCCGCACTTGAAGCTGTCCATAACCCGTCCGGCCTAATTAAGTAACTAGGACTGGTTGGGTTAGTAGATAGAATTTTCCTTAGGCGAGAAGTCTCGGAGACCTCCTCCATTCTACAACAGAAGAGTCTCCAAGACCCCCTTTGTGCCCTCCTCAACTCTTTTTTGTATGTTCTCAGGTCTTCCTTATAGGAATCCCAATCTCGATTTTCCCTGGTGTTCTTAGCCTTATTAAAGGCTGTCCTACACGCTCTCCGATAGGTTCCCAACCCCGTGGTCCACCATATCGGTTTCTGCCTGCCCCTAGCCTTTATTAGGGGGCACGCAGCATTAAATGAAAGATTGCATGCCTTTGTGACAATATCAACCATGCCATCTAATTCCTCTACTGTCGCCGGAAGTCCAGGAACCTCCAGCGGCAATAGTTCCTTCAACACCTCCCCATATTTGTTCCAGTTTGTCCTTCTGGGATTCCTGAAGGCTTTCCGGGCAACAGGTTTGATGTTGAGGTTATATGTAATATATCGGTGATCAGAGAATGAGTGCTCTTTCGCCACTCTCCACCCACTGATCATATCAAAAATTGTTTCTGACACACAGGTTACATCTAGAACCTCCTGTCGATTTCTAACAATGAATGTTGGTTCACACCCAATATTGCAAACTACAAGGTTAGTATTTAATAAGTAATCAAAAAATAACTCTCCCCTTTCATTAATGTCTGTGCTTCCCCAGATTGTGTGATGCGCGTTTGCATCACATCCAAGTATCACACCTACCTTTCTCTGACCTGCTTCCCGGATCAGTTCCCCCAGGTTGTCCGGTGGAACCTCCTTCTCGCGATCCATGTAGGCTGAGGCTAGCCATAGTTTTTCACAGCCTACCTCAGCGCTCACCGCCGTAACGTCCCCGCTACTAAATTGTGGAAGAAGAAAAATATTCAAATTATTTTTCGCTAAGATACACGATCTGATCTTTTCAGAGTTGCTTGAGTATAATAATTTATACCCTTTCATTCCGAGGCCACAGATCCTGTTATTATTAATCCAAGGTTCTTGGATTAACACCAAGTCCTCATCTGACCTAGTCAGTCTGAGCACGAGGGCTGCCGAGGCAGCCTTCGTGTGGTGCAGGTTTATTTGTACAATGCTAACCATTGTAATCTACCTTACTCACCACTTCATGCACTTCCTGCATCAGGATAGTGTCATTTGGCTCGTTGGTTTGGTCGCAAACCCCCTCTCGTCGTGCGTTCGACGGGTTGCCCACATCGGACTTCAGAGAGAGGAGGCTGCCTCCCATCACCAACTTCACTTCGTCCGAAATATCGGAACGGCTATTCTGGTCGGCCTCAGCCCGCTTGACCGTTTCCTGCCGGGTCCGTTCTACGTCGCCCCAGGCTGGTCTTCCGCGCCCTTATCGACCTCGTCTTTCCTATAAACTTTAAGAGTGATCGACCCGAAACCGAAGTTGATTACTCCCTTAGATCTAGCAAGGGAAACCAAAGATTCCTTATTGATCAGCATGATTGCCAATCTAAAGCCCACCTTAGCCTCCTCCTGCTTCAAAATCCTCCATCCTTCCGTTGAAAGATCGGGATTACTGGCCCGGATAATCTCAATGACCTCCTCTGGCTTATCCGGCTCGGTTGGTAACCAGACGCGTGCTCGCGGCCTGCTCGGGATTTCCCCTCTGCTGACTGCTTCCAGCCTCGCGCCCGGCCACACCTCGCCTACCTCGGTCACTGCTCTTTTATAGAGATCGACCGATCTCTGGTCTGAGCACGCAGTTAGCTTAACGCGCCCTTGGTGCCATCCCGCATCTCTGCAGGACGGGGGGGATCCCGGATTTTCTCTAAGGATCCTCAAGAAAATGGAGTTTAGTGCATTATACACTACCCTCCACTTTTCCGACGTGATGCTCCCATCTTCCTGACCTTTGTCAATGACGGCTAGCACCAGCACGTGCTCCTTCAGGATTTCACTGAATAATTTCAGTTTCTGCTCCTTAGGAGCACCCGACGTCATGTCTGCTTGCACTTTGGCCCGCTTACTGCCTTCTGCTTCAAGCTCATCCTGGGACCCCTGTCTTTTAGACACAAGGATCCTCTCCGAGCTATCGCAGCCGACAGTTTTCTTAGCCCATGCTACAGATTCCTTCTGCGCAACTGTAAGCTGCCCCTCAGGGGTCGCAGCCAGTTTCTCCAGTACTCTAAATGCCGACCGTCTTTCTCTGTACCGTCGTTTTGATGGAGGGATCTCTCTCGGTCCCCCACTGTTCTGTTTGGCAGTTCCGCTTCCACCTGGCTTCGATGTCATGGTGTTGCTTACCCTTGCCTCAGTTGAGGGAGCCCCACCTTGTTGGTTAGAGTTACTCCCCTCTATAGTACTTCCCGGTTTTTGGTGGGTACCGGTCCCCTTATTTTTATTATTTTTTAAATCTTCCATATATTCCCACGAGTATCGGAGAAATACGTCCACCTGCGCAGAGATCCGTATACGCAGGTAAGGCTAAATACAACTGGAGGTTGCCAGGTATCCAGAGGGCTCCGTTCACGACTGGGCTTTGTTAAATGGGCCCCCAGTCTAGTCGATCATCAGCACGGGTCGCATAACACCTTAATCCAGCCCATTGGCTCACCGAGTACCCCGCCTTCCACGCCCCCGCCCCCCAACATCCACTCACTCATTCACCCATCTATATGGATATCCCAAACAAATAGGACCCATTTCAGTCAGGGGATTACCGTTTATAGGGTTCCCTACTCACTACCTGAAGGCTCGAGAGCGCAGGGAGACGTGACGCTCAGTTCACCGTGGTTGTGGTCGATGGTTTTATGGCGCCATCAATTCGCCTTTCCCTACTGGGTATCATAGGCACTCAGAATTTAGTGAACAGAGGTTAACCACTCCCCCGTTCTCTGAGACTCTCCTTCCAGCAGAGCTGCGGTTGGGGACGGCTTATTTAATTCACCGCTAACCTACCTATCGATAGGCCGTTCACAATCCACCACCTGTGACCCCCCCCCCCCGATAGCTGCAGCTCGCCACGGGTATCAATGCTTAAGTAATTATGTTTTTCTAATTTATTTACAATTTAAATAAGTGATTAAAACTATATCACAGTAGAATTTGTTTTTTTCCACATTCAACTTTCACTTTCATATCGTTTTTCTTTCTTTAGCCAAAAAATTTAATCTCCCCGCATTTTGTTTGTTTCGTTATTTATACCTTTTAAGATTCCCGTTTTAAATTTTTTCGCAATTTCCCGTTTTCCCGCCGATTTGATTTTTTGTTTTTTTTTTTTTTTTACTACTTTAATTTTGTTTGCATGTATAAGTGTAATCATTTCCGTTGACGTTTCAAAAGGTAAACCGGATAATAACTAAGGGTAGTACAACTTATATCACCGCGTACCAAATCGAACAGAGGGATATAACCAAAATTTGTTACAGAGTTCAAACTATAAATTTTTTCAATCTTTATAAACTTGTTATTTATAGAATTAAATAAAAAAATCCAGCCCTATAATGAAATCCATCTTCAAATTCTACAAACTCACTTGAATATATCGAAAAATTTTCAAAAGTATCAGTGAACGGTTCGAAAAGATGCATTTGGTCGCTATTTTCCTCAATATTTACATGTTTCAATTTGCCAAATTTTGGTTTTACCATAAATTTTCTATTTTTGTGATTATTTCAAGACATTTGTTGATGTTTTTTGGCCAGTGTATAACATACTCGTATATTAACGTAATTATTAATCCCGGCATTGAGTTTAGTGAAATACCTATGTTTGGATTCATATCGGCAGGACGATAGATTTACAATCGGACCTACTTGTTTAATAATGTTTGGATAGTGACACAAAAAGTGATGCTTTGGTAAAAGGAATAACTTATAATCTTCTAATATACATTTTAGGTGACTTTCAATCAATCTGAAATTTTGGGAGCGAATACGATGTTTATTATTTGTATTATACTAGTTATGCCCCTCCATAAGTGAGGGCTAGCGGATAATCCTAAACTTGTTGGAGATTTATCTAAACTAATTGCAGTTTGTAATGATTTTCTGAACAAATAACCATATGCAAAACTATGAATTTTACTGTTAATCTTGTTTACATCAATTAAATTAATTTGAACTAATTCTAACAAGAATGATCTCATTATAAAGGAGCAGCACCTTCAAGTATATCGTGCATTGAATCAACACTCGGGTTATCAAATATATTAAAGTGATCTAATTCATTTAATTTGCAATACTTTTTAATCCCAAAAGATTTGTTGTAGTCATCATAAATCAAATTTTTATCATTTTCGAATTGCTTTAGATACTCGCGAAATTCACGAAGCAAATTTATATTTTTTTTACTACTTGTGTCAACCCGATGCATTTTACAAATTTGACAAAAATAGTTTGCGCGAAAAGACTCGACAAATCCCAAAGTTATATTTGCTCCCAAATTATCATGACTCAAATTGACAAGAGTTCCTTTCAAAATACAATTGTTGATAGAAATACCGGAAGTTTCTAATTTTCTTATGTCGCTTACAATAATTTTTAATATATCATTAAAATTGTAATTTTCATTTTTAATATCATTTACAAAAAATAATGCGACCAAATGAATGTTTTCTAACCGCGAATTAAAATTGAAATCAAAATTTGCAATTGAAATATAAATTGCCCCGATCTTGTGGATTTTTGTTTTGCTTCCTAGTGGATTAACCACTTCGAAGTCATCATAGAATAATTGTAATTGAATTACATTTTGATTAACATGAAAAAAATCATTATTTTTGAAATTATTTGCACAGCAAAATTTTTCTATAATATTTTCACTACATTTTTGATTATTTTCATGTAGAAATAAGTTAAACAAAGATTCATTTTGAAATATTGATTCAAGTGTTCTTCTATAGAAATTTACATTGAACGAATTTGTTCTTGTAGCACCGATTCAATTTGTCATATTTTCTTTCCCATCTACCACCCAATGACATACCTTGCGGACTGACATAAGAAGATTCAGTATTAAGCTGTTTCTGTCTTTTGTAAAACGGTTTTAAATTTATTAAAATCATTTAAAAAATTATTTTTACATGATTTTAAAATACTATGCATAATAGAGCGATCAATATTTAAATGATGTTTAATAACTTTATCAATTTGTGTAACAGAACATTCGGCAATTCCCATCGATGTTATAGTATTATAAAAATTGTTTACAACATCATGAAAACTCAATTCAGTTTCGGTTTCAGAAATAACTTCAGAAGTATTATTTGAGAAATTCATGAGAGAGTTATCGATTGTAACTGAAGACGTACTCGTATCAGCAAAAGTTTTTACCTTAAAATTTGATGGAGCATTTGGAACAGATGAACTACATTTTAGTGCATGACGACGTAAAGCACTGAATGTATATAATTCTCGATTACATTGACTGTTAGATATGCATTTAAAAATAACTGGTTTCGGTAATGAAGCATAATGGTCGTTACGAATATGTGAAATTGTATGAGAGATAGATGGAATATGTTTATGACAAATGTAACAAAAGAAATTCATTTTATTGTAATTTAATTACGCATTAATCTTTGACTTATTTTCAAATCTTGAATTAATTTCAATCATTCGAGTCGTCTTTATCGTACCTGTATGTATTTTGTATTTTGAGTATTGTCCCCATTTGTCCAAAAAAAGATTATGACTATTCGGATACCTAATTTCGTTATCATATAAAATCTGAAATGAGCAAAAAAAATTAATAATAATCAACATAATAATTGTTGATCTCATCTTACTAGTTCTGGATTGTAAAAAAAATGGAAAAGAACTGTATATATCAATATGTTTTTTAAAAATATTCTGCCGAAGTGTGGCTGTCTTCGCAAGTCTTTGCTTAATTTGAGATTCTTGTTCAAACGCTAAGCAATTAACAAAAAAATCCTTATCGTCTGCTTCTAAATCCGATGGCATATCTTCATCTAGATCCGGATTACTGTATGACTGGGAATCTTTCGGCAATTTTTCATTGAATAAGCCGTCCAATTTACTACGTTTGATGTTAATATTTTTGATTTTGTTTACCAAATATCCACTGTTTTTTTCTGGATTATAAAATAAATCCTGAAATAAATAAAAAATGTAAATATAAAGCCAAGTAAGGGGGTCATAATTTTTTCTTACGATTCCATCAAATTTGCTGTCTGGTGTCTTATAAATAGGAAATAAATCGACAATACTTCTTGCACAAGAAAGTTTTTCTTCTTTCGTTGGATGATTTCCAAATGTAGCTCGCAAAAAATTTGTTGCAACAGAAAAAATTTGTTGCAACAGATACCAATGAGCGACGAGAAGAATCTTTTAAAGTTCCAGTTTTGTTATATTCATGTAAAACATGAGCCTCTTCAGCGTTTTGAATAAATGATTTTAAAGCCTTGCATAAAGACAGTTTGTATCACGTTTCAAAATCACGAATAATAAATACACTATATAATATGTAATGCATATTATATTTAATATACATGAAGTTTCCCTTACCTGTTCGTTTATTATTACTTGTGATTTAGGATATGCTCGCTTGCTTTTCGATGAGCCGCAGTTTCCTGGATCAGCACTTGTTACGGTTTCGCTGCTGCTGTTATCAGGTATAACGGGATGTACTTCAATGCAAAACCAAGCACAATTTAAATATTGTTGCACAATTTCTACTAAATGTTCAGTGGGTATTTCTGTGCGGTCTCTATCTTTTAAAGTGAACAAATTGCACTCTTCGGTGGGTGGTAGCACAATAGTAATGCATTTTTATAAGATATAATTTCACTATACTCGAAAATAACATTTCACTAAATCTTACCTGATACGAGAATATCCGAAATATTTAAATTACTAGAATTATCATCTGTATGCTTTTGAAGTTTTATAAACTTGGTAATATTGTGATATACCCACTTCACTTTAATGAATCCTTCCCTTTTTTACCTCTTAAATTGTTTAACTCAGGAGAACTCTGCAACATGCATGGATACCGTTAGACGTTTAATATTATATATTAGATTCTAATACATTTGATTATTATTTAATAAAAAATGATTAAAATTTAATCCATGAATATTAAATTGTAATATAATGTATTACATTTAAATATATTTGGTTACCTTTTATTACAAAATGAAATTAAATTTTAACCTTAAACTATTAGATTTTAATTTATCTATCTATTATATTAATACGCTTAATTTTTTCAAACTCAACGCTAAAATGACCCCTAAACATGATCCGATCCGTTTAAATTTTTCAGGGTAGGTCGACATAAATATAGCGGTGTGCCTTTGCTAGAAAAATCGGAAAAAATCCACCGGGAAGTACCTGGAACGGGTAACTCAGGTGTTTTCAGCAAAATTTTGTCATGACGCCAGAATGCCATGACAAAATATGTTTATATTGAATCTATGATCATGCGCATTACACCGTGACAATGACAAAATTTATTAAAATTGCCGATGTTTTTGTGATGACACACTGTGATGACAAAATGAGTAGAAAATTTGTAATTGAATCTCAATTAAACAAAACAGAAAACATAAAATGATTTTACATACAATTTGGTGTTAATAGCTGTGAGTGTAAAAAATACAATTTTGTCATGACTCTCTATATCTATTTAAGATTTAAAAATTAACCGCGTATATGAATTTACTTTATTTTTGATAAAAGTGCATCAAATTTACATCTTAAAAAATCTTCTTAATTATTTCTTAACCAAAAATTGAATAAAATGTATTCACGTGACTGATTATTCAGTCACAGGTCAGCTAGTAGTATTATATTATTATAAAATATATTGGTTAATAGATTTTAATACTTTTCTTATTAAAAACCAATACATTAAGGTTATTTCGTTATGAAAAGTAAATTTAATATTTATGTATTATAATTTAACGTATCTTAAATTATAAAGTAATAGGTCATATTAACATTTAGTTATTATCGCTATATTACTTTTTATATTTATAATATTAATTTTTAATATATTACTATTATATCAAAGGAAATATTCAAAATAATATTAAATGGTAATCTTAATTATATTAAAAAAAAATCTAATATTTTATGATTATTAAAATCAAATAGTTTTTGTATTGTATAAGGTTGTAATACAAACTGAGTATTAAAAAATACTCCAAAATTTTTGACCGTGTGGGCGGATATTGGAGAGCGTCGTATGAACGGCGTGTGTCGGCGATGAAGTCCAGATTATTGTTTCTTCTTCGAATCACGATTTCTCGCGTCGATGTGCGGTCGTCAACCATGATTCCAGCAATGTCGTCAACAACAGGTGCATTAAATCAACGCACGTGCTCTCCAGCTGTTGTTTTAGCAGGATTGATGACAATAGCGTGATTGTCACTTTGCAAATCGTACATGTGTGATTGGAAGAATTGTAATAATTCATTGTGCTCTTTCAATAGGGCGTCCAGGTCGCCGACGATGCGCCTGACATTAGGCGAATTGAGGTTATTGTAGCGTTCATCAACACGATGGATGTCCTCACCGCCCATGAAGTAGATTAGTAAAAGTTTATGTGGTTCGTTTGGCATTGGCAGCAATCTGCATACTGTGATACACTTGGCCTTTGATTTTGAACGTTGCATTGAATTGTTGACCATTTGCCGCAGTATTGTGAATTTTTTCGGTTGCTCTGAACGAAGTCATTTGGAAGCATGAATTGAATGTGCGAATGGACTTCAGGAACAAATTTCATAAAAATCGGTCGAGCCATTTCGGAGGAGTGCGACCACAAACACCGAGACACGAGATTTTTATATATTAGAAGATTTATTCGTTGCCACGGTTTTTAGTATTGAAATATGTGAAGCAAAAAATTTAATTCGGTAACATCTGGGTTAAGGTGAGTGATAATAGTTTTGCAAAACCTATTACAAACGGTGGAAAGCGCGGAAAATAACAGTCAACAAATCGAACTGGAAGATGGATCAGCAAAAGAGAAATAGGTTCAAACAGTTTACTTGGACACATTCTTAAAATCTAAATTAAATCAAATACATTTTAGGTATATTGGAAAATCACTGCCGAAAACTCCAAAATGTTCCCATATAGAATTTGTGTATCATTGCAAACGAATAAAAATGTAAGATGCATTAAGTTTTTCCGACTCATTCTACAGATGTACAAATAAAATATACCAAAATGCTTTCATTATTATGCATACAAAAATAATGTGCCAAAACGATGACGAGGTTTAGGTGGGCCCCCAAATTTATTGTGCATTGTCTAATGGGAGAACGAAATTCAAAATCGGTTAGAATGCCTTCAACGAAGGTGCGAGGATAAGAAGTTTAACCCAAAGATATTTCGAGCAAAATACGGCACCAGTAAAAATTTCTAATAAATTCCACGAAAAACGCGAAGCTATTATCGGATTTGTTAAGCGGTTTCAGGTAGTCCTTTCTAGAAAATCATCTATTTTAGAAAATCATTATTGTCGATGGCGGACACAACTGTCTATTAATAGACTACCGAATGTTTGATTTTCCAGATCGAGAAGTAAAAATAAGTTTTTTTCCGATACATATTTAACCGAAATTTTAATATCGGATTTAAACCCCCATCGTCTGATATAATATGTAGTACTTGCCAATCCACAAAGGAACAACTAAAAGCTGAAACAGATCCGCAGAAAAAAATTTCGTAATGACGAGCAAACGCATTTTACGGGTTGGTGAAAGAGAAAAATTAAAATATGGAAAGGTTTTCTTTTGATTGCTAAAAAAATATGTTATTGCCGAAAGTGACTGACCAAGCTGCCTATTACAATAGACAGCTGTATTTGTACAATGTTAGAGTTGTTCAAGGAACTTCGATAAGTCATCTTAAAAGTGAAAATGTATTTCTCTATCGTTAAGCACTTTGTTAGTGAACACCTTTTTAAAACCACTTAAATTAATAAAACAAAAAATTTACATTAAATTAATTTATTTACAAAAAATGAACGTTTTCGACCACTTAGTGGTCATCTTCAGATTTACATTTGCAATTGAATTAAAAATACTAAAATCGCCCGCTTTAAAAGTTTGCATGTTTATGTGTAGCGTATATACCATTATACATAAACACTTGTCCGATGCTTTATAGGTATGAACTATGTACATACATATATAAAATATTACCAGTAATTTACAAATTGAAATTTAAAAAACAAAAATAAAAATATTTAACTGTGTGTGTTAGGGAAATTATTTAACATAAAAAATATTAAATGAAATTTTATACAACAACCAAAAAACAAAATTTAATTTCCCAAAACAATATAAAAAGTCAAAAAATAAAAAAAATAAAAAAATAGAAATTTTGTCAAAACATTACTGTAAACAAATAGCTAGTTTTTGTGAAAAGTGTCAGTGACTAAAAAATTTTTCCGAGTTAACAAAATTAATAACAAAAAACAAAACAAAATATATTGTGGTTGCCTTTCTGTGTGTTGTGTGAATTTAGTGTGTTAGGCTGCTAACCAAATTAAACAGATTGGATGAAATTGGTACCTTCTCTTGATTCATTATGCCGATTTCGTGTTTGTAAATATACAGTGATTCCATGGCATCCAGTTCCCAACTTTTTTGTACTTCTTTTATAATATGTGAGTTTGTTATATCCACTTGATGGTTTCTATTATTTAACATATGTCTCGCTACACTATTTACTGCATCTTTATTTCTTACAGAATTTAAATGTTCCTGGAATCGTTTGTGGAATGCTCTTTTCGTTTGGCCGATGTACTTGCTGTCACACTTGGTGCAACCGATTTTGTATATTCCAGATTTCAATGTTTGTGGTGTGAGGTCCTTGTATCTGCAGATTCTGGAACCCAAATTCGTGCTTTTTGTGACCAGCTCGAAGTTGAATTTTTTGAGTACATTTTTTAGTTTATTTGTAATCGATGGAAAAAATGGTACACATATTCGTCTTTTCGCAGTGGGATCCGTGCTATTTTGTAATGTGGTATGGATGTTGATTTGTTGTTTCCGTTTGTGATTGTCCAATATATTTTGAATAAATCGTATATCGTAACCATTTATTTGTGCTGTGTTTTTAATTAATTTTTCTTCCGCTTGGAACTCCTCTGACGACATGGGTATAGTATATAGTCGATGGGCCATTGAATGGAATGTTGTTTACATTAAGGCGGATAAAGGAAACTCGTTGGTAATCCTCGATAAGACGAATTATGATGAAATGGTTCTCAACATGCTGGTGAAAGGTCCATATGAAGAGGTAAAATATAAAAATGGCAATCCGAAGAACCCTTTGCCGCAAATGATTAAAACGGTTAGAGAAACGTCCTTGATGATGGAGAACATGTTAGAAATTCCGTACCTACACCTGAAAATGAACATGGTTAACCCCAAAGTACCACATCTATATGCGTTACCAAAAGTTCATAAGCCTGGGAATAAAATGAGACCTATAGTCTCCAATATTAATACACCGACTGAGAAGATTTCAACATGGCTCACTACGGAATTGAACAAATTAAACGCAGCTCCGGGTTTTAACATCAAAAACAACTTAGAATTTGTATCAAAAGTAAGGGACGTAAAACTAAACGAAGATGAAATCATGGTATCGTTTGATGTGACGACACTATACCCTAATGTCCCAGTAGAAAAGGCGATAGAATGCATGGTGGATCACGCAAGGTAGGAAAAAGTTGATGAAGACAAAATCACTCTCTACAGAAAGGTGGCAGAGACATGTATGCAACAAAGTTTCTTCCAATTTAGAGGAAAGTTTTATAAACAAACCTTCGGCACGTGTATGGGAAGCAAGCTAGCACCGTATCTCAGCAACGTATTCATGAATAAATTGGAAAACCAAATCAGCACCAGTAATTTGTTCCCGCGGGTATGGCTGAGATACGTAGATGATGTATTTGCCGTCATTAAAAGGTCACAATTAAACGAAACACTTGATCTACTCAACAAGCAATATCCGACGATTAAGTTCACGTACGAAATGGAAGAAAATAGTGTACTACCTTTCTTAGACCTTAAAGTAATTCGAAATGGTGAATCAATTGAATTTGGAATCTACAGAAAAGCAACGAACACTCAAAGATGCATCACTTCGGATTCGCATCACAGTGGAGCACACAAGAAGGCAGCATTCCATTCAATGGCCCATCGACTATATACTATACCCATGTCGTCAGAGGAGTTCCAAGCGGAAGAAAAATTAATTAAAAACACAGCACAAATAAATGGTTACGATATACGATTTATTCAAAATATATTGGACAATCACAAACGGAAACAACAAATCAACATCCATACCACATTACAAAATAGCACGGATCCCACTGCGAAAAGACGAATATGTGTACCATTTTTTCCATCGATTACAAATAAACTAAAAAATGTACTCAAAAAATTCAACTTCGAGCTGGTCACAAAAAGCACGAATTTGGGTTCCAGAATCTGCAGATACAAGGACCTCACACCACAAACATTGAAATCTGGAATATACAAAATCGGTTGCACCAAGTGTGACAGCAAGTACATCGGCCAAACGAAAAGAGCATTCCACAAACGATTCCAGGAACATTTAAATTCTGTAAGAAATAAAGATGCAGTAAATAGTGTAGCGAGACATATGTTAAATAATAGAAACCATCAAGTGGATATAACAAACTCACATATTATAAAAGAAGTACAAAAAAGTTGGGAACTGGATGCCATGGAATCACTGTATATTTACAAACACGAAATCGGCATAATGAATCAAGAGAAGGTACCAATTTCATCCAATCTGTTTAATTTGGTTAGCAGCCTAACACACTAAATTCACACAACACACAGAAAGGCAACCACAATATATTTTGTTTTGTTTTTTGTTATTAATTTTGTTAACTCGGAAAAATTTTTTAGTCACTGACACTTTTCACAAAAACTAGCTATTTGTTTACAGTAATGTTTTGACAAAATTTCTATTTTTTTATTTTTTTTATTTTTTGACTTTTTATATTGTTTTGGGAAATTAAATTTTGTTTTTTGGTTGTTGTATAAAATTTCATTTAATATTTTTTATGTTAAATAATTTCCCTAACACACACAGTTAAATATTTTTATTTTTGTTTTTTAAATTTCAATTTGTAAATTACTGGTAATATTTTATATATGTATGTACATAGTTCATACCTATAAAGCATCGGACAAGTGTTTATGTATAATGGTATATACGCTACACATAAACATGCAAACTTTTAAAGCGGGCGATTTTAGTATTTTTAATTCAATTGCAAATGTAAATCTGAAGATGACCACTAAGTGGTCGAAAACGTTCATTTTTTGTAAATAAATTAATTTAATGTAAATTTTTTGTTTTATTAATTTAAGTGGTTTTAAAAAGGTGTTCACTAACAAAGTGCTTAACGATTACAAATGGAAACCACGGCGGCTTCGCAATACAATAATATGTATTTCTCTATTTTTGGACTGAAAACGAGCGGCCCAAAGGGTTTAACGAAATTGCCTCAGCTGCGTTTATCACATACTTCAAAATTCCACTTTTAGCAGCAATATATCGAAAATCAGGCTAATCTGTGATGCTTGTGGGGCTCAAAATAAAAATGCCGCTATGACGGATGGCTATGTGCTCTCATTGGCTAAGCTTAGAGGCTTCCCGTCACATAAAGGAAATCGAAATTATTTTCCCCATCCCTGGATACTCGTTGGCGACAGTTAAACCAGAGGAATACTTTGAGCTTTACATGGAGAATGGAACCATTATTAGATTGGAAGGTCCTGATTGTAAAATTAATTAGGGATTGAAAAAATGCAGCGGCTACAACACTAAAGCCACCTGGTCGTGGCATTTTAAATTCAATGTGTCGAAGAGATTTTCAATAAATCGACTTGATGATAACACGGTAACTGTTCGTGGGGAAATAGCTTACCCGTCGGATGCAGGTAAGGCTAAATCGGTTTTAAAGGAAGGAAAATCTTTTAGTTAAATGTAACATTTAGTATTCTCCCTCTCAAAGTGGAAAAACTTAAGAATGTTGATCAATTAATTAATTAAAAAAGACCGGTGAAAATTGGCAATCAAATTAAATAGAAAAAAATAGAAAGATCAAATAGAAAATTGAGATCTTGTAAACATGTACTAGAAGAAACTGACTTACAGCCGGTAGAGGAGGAAATATGTGAAGCAGCTGATGAAGATGAAACCGACCTAAAAGTTTAGTATTGTAAGTAGTTAGATATTCAAAAGTGCAATGGAGTCAGTCTCTTTATTTTAAGTTAAAAATAGTTTTAATTTTTTATTACAAAATGTGATATGTATGCTGAGTACTTTGCCTTTAATAACCGAATTAAAATATATTTAACAAAATATCGTTTTTAAGCTGTTTAATTATTTAAAGCATATTTGAATCAAAACCAATCTTATCCATGTCGGTTTGTTGCAAAGCCTACCTCATCCGATGGTAAATAGCATCGTTATACATTTTTAACTAGATTTTTTCTCGGAATTAATTTACAGTTCTTAATTAATAAAATTAAGAAAACCTTTAGATTTTCTTATAATTTAAAAATGGGTAGATATTGTCATTTATCTCAAAATGACTTAAGATGGATAAGAGCATGTTTACTTTTAATACACACTTAGTGTCTAAGATTTGAAGTACAGGTAACACTCCAAGAACACGGTATTTGAAGATACCTTCCCTCGAAGGTTGATTCTCTTTTCTTTTGTTTTTTGTATACCATAACAAAAAAAATTGGGACGTAACGCTTTTTTATTTTCGCACTCCCGTTTTTTATAGTCTCGAACAACAAGATTTCACAGAACACGGAACCAATTAATCGTGTTATTGGAGGGTTTGTTATTGCAGGGATTTTGGACGGTGGATGGAAATGGGATTTTAAAATGATTTTTGGAAGAAGTTCTGAAACGTGACCACCTGGGACGGAACTCGTCCATTACTTAACCGATTATGATCGAGTTGGGTTGGTTTAATGGAAGTGTTTTAAGTGTTTCTGGAATACGGCCACATGAGATGGTGCTCGGCCATCCCTTAACCGATTATGATGAGATTGAATATGTTGGATTGAAATGGGATTCTGAAATGATTTTTGGATGAGGTTTTGTATTATAGCCACTTGAGACAGAACTTGGTCTTTTCTTAACCGATTGTGATGGGATTTGGTATGTTGAATGGAAATGGGATTTTAAAATGATTTTCGGCAGACATTCTGGAATATGCCATCTGAGACGGAACTCGATTGTTTCTTAACCGATTATGACGTGATTAGGTATGTTGGATAGAAATGGGATTTTAAAACGATTTTTTGGAGAATTTCTGGAATATTGCCACCTCGGTCAGAATTTGGCTATTTATTATCTATTATGATGGGATTAGTAATGATGGATGGAAATGTGATTCTTAAATAATTTTATTCAGTTCCAGGTGGTCATGTTCCACAACTTCTTCCAAAAATCATTTTAGAAACCCATTTCCATCCAATATATCAAATCCCATCAAAATCGGATAAAAAATGGTGGCGTTCCGGCTCAGGTAGTCATATTCCAGATCTTCCCCTGAAAACCATTTTAGAATCCCACTTCCATCCAACTTACACAATCCTATCATACTCGGTTAAGAAATGACTGAATTCTTTTCCATGTGGCCATATTCCAGAATTTCATCCCAAAATCATTTTAAAATACCATTTCCATCCAATATAAGGATAAGCATGATCCAGGTGGCCATATTCCAGAACTTCTTCTGAAAACCATTTTACAATCTCATTTCCATTCCCGGTCTCATCAAAATCGGTTAAGAAATACCCGAGTTCCTTCTCATATTCTAAAACTTCTTTCAAAAATCATTAAGGAATATTATTTATATTCAACGATTATTGGGCGGCTGAATTCTATAAAATATTATAAAACAAGACACTTTATTTTTTTATTTACACATAATTTTGTTTTACGGTAAAGTTTACAAACTGCGATAAACTGGCATACGATAAACTGTCCACACGCGAAATGGTGCCCACGATAAATTGTGTTCAAGATAAACTGTCCTACGGTTAAATGTTTATGATAAAGCGACCGTTGTCACCCATACATAAGATAGTGCTCAGACTGTGTCTGGAAATCACATTGATGAGAAGGGCATCTTATTTCATTGATGCGTGCATTATTTGAAGGTTATATTCGTTTCGCATAAAACTTGTTCAGATATCGCCGACCCTGGTGGACGAACGTATCTTTTTGATTTTCCTTGCCGGAAAATGTTGTAATTACGTCTTCAACATTTATTGAAGTAATTTACTTTATAATTAAATTCAATTTTTCATTTTATTCAATTTTTCCTTCCCAATAAAACTACGAAGAAACCATTTTATGTATTATTCAAAAAGTTTATAGATAACAATCTCAACTTATGATTTTGAATAGCAGTTCTAACTTTCTAATATAAAAAATTCCAATTTGTCTACATTTCATAAATTTGAGCTAACATGATTTATTATGTAAGCAATAAAAATAAACTTTTTTGTTGTTGTTAACATATCAAAATTGTTTAGTTTATTTAGTTCAGGTATATAACATTTTGATGTTGTTTTACTTTTATCTACTCTAGTACAATTATGTTTTAATCATTAGATTTAATATACCAATTATAAACTCTTTATTACAACTTTCACACTAAAACTACGCTGCAATGAGGAAAAAATTAGTTTTTTTAGATCTATACGACTTTTATGTGCTGCCATATGTGCTGGTAGGTCACAGGTGAAATTACTTTATACATAAAGCTTTTATTGAAAAAGTTTATGATATAAAAGACTTAATGTTTCTAGAACAACCATAAATTTGTACTTACACAATTTTATTGACCAATAAAGTTTAATTATATTCAAAGTGCCTGTTATTTTGTAAATTAACTTTCAGTCAATCAAACCAATATACTTTACAAAACGCTTTATAGAAATAATTAATTTAAGCCCTACTGTCTTCTACATATTTCGCGAGGTTACGTTATTTGATTTATGTATATACCCACTACCACCTACACGTTTGAAAGTAAATCTACCGCTGCTTTTTGTTTACTTAAGAAACTAAATTAATTTTTTTTGGCTTTGTTCTTCTAAAAAAAATTACAACATTTTTTGTTATGTGATACTTTGTGAACTGCCAGAAACAGTTCGCTTATCTCACAAATATTTTTCAGCCCATCCTCTTATTTTAACATGTTTCGAATTTTTGTTATATTTTTATTTTTATTTTTAAATGAAATTAAATTAATTTTAATTTGATTCTCGTTTAATGATTTTATATTTCATTACCTGAATTAATGATGTTGCTGTGTGCGATAATATAGAAGATTACATTTCAAGATTCAAATCAATTAATCAACTGACAGCTTTTTATCGCTTTATAGTCACAATTAAAATTCAACGTCTGGCTTCTTTTACTCTTCAAAATGCTGATATTATTAAATTTAATCGTATCAACACTGGGAAAATTATGATAGTAAAATTGTTCCCGCCAAATGCTATTAAAATATAATTAGATAAAAATACTGGCATTATGATAGTGTTTGTAATATTTTTATTATATATTATAAAGATAAAATATTGATTATTGTTTTATTATAACACTAAATATGTGTTAGTGGGCCTGGTTATGGGAGTAAAATATACGCGTATACTGCAATATTCTGAATTTTATTGTTGTTAATTTTTCTTTCGTTGGAAATTATTGCGCGAATATAAATTTAATGATAAACACTTCTAGTAAAAATCTCAAGCAAGTGGAATTAAAATGGAAAATTTCTTATTCAATTTAACCAAAGAATTTCTATAATAAGAAGTAAATACACATACCAAAAAGTTGACACACCCAGTATGCAATTATTCCACTGTGTGGAAAAAACTGCTCAAATGTCGTACAAAATTCCGTACTACAAAATATCAAAGACACAAAAATATTTTGGAGAAAAATAATTGTTTTTCTTTTTCTATTTCGCGGTAATGTTATTTTCGTTTTATAAGTTTCGATTGTATCTTTTATTTTCAGTTTCTTCTGACAAGTCGACGTGCACGGTTGCACTACATAATTAGTTTTTTTACTTTAAAGTGTTGTGTTTCATTATAATGATTTTCGATTTGTTAAAGTAAATAACTTTAAATTTAAATATATAATAATAATTATTAACTTATTTAGTGATCGCGATGTGCAAATTTGGACTAAAAAGGTAATAGAGATCTGTCTCACAATGGCGTCGTCGCAAAATACATTTACGTAGTAAATTTTCAATGATTTTTTTTTCAAGATCTCAATATGCTGGCAGATGCAATACAGCGTGGCGGATGCAACACAAAACTCAATTTATGAAATTTAAATATGTAAATAAATTTTCTGTTTTTTTGTACACAAATAAAAAATAATGTTATTATTTATGTATGTTATTATTTATTCCAATTGGAAACCCAATATGCAATGCTGACG
Source organism: Nephrotoma appendiculata (assembly GCA_947310385.1). NCBI lineage: Eukaryota > Metazoa > Arthropoda > Insecta > Diptera > Tipulidae > Nephrotoma > Nephrotoma appendiculata. The sequence goes on along the minus strand of OX371223.1, from coordinate 242,354,918 downwards.
GAATTCCATTTACTTTCGCGTTCTAAAACCACACTGCTTCTATGGAAAGAACCATGTGTATCACGCGGAAATTCGTACTCCCCGCCAAAGAAAAGTGTCACAAAAATTCCGGGGTCGGTGTAAATCCCAACTAAAAAGAGAAAAAACCATAGAAACAAAAAGCACGTGTTTGTATATATTTTCCAATTGGAATAAATAATAATTCTTATTTGAAATAAAACAAAATTTTCCATTTATAATAAAATAAATATTAATTTTTTATTCACATTATTTTTTATTTGTGTACAAAAAAACTTAGAAAATTTATTTACATATTTAAATTTCATAAATTGAGTTTTGTATTGCATCCGCCACGTTGTATTGCATCCGCCAGCATATTGAGATCTTGAAAAAAAAAATCATTGAAAATTTACTACGTAAATGTATTTCGCGACGACGCCATTGTGAGATAGATCTCTATTACCTTTTTAGCCCAAATTTGAACATCGCGATCACTAAATAAGTTAATAATTATTATTATATATTTAAATTTAAAATTATTTACTTTAACAAATCGAAAAACATTATAATGAAACACAACATTTTAAAGTAAAAAAACTAATTATGTAATGCAACCGTGCACGTCGACTTGTCAGAAGAAACTGAAACTAAAAGATACAATCGAAACTTATAAGACGAAAATAATATTACCGCGAAATAGAAAGAGAAAAACAATTATTTTTCTCCAAAATCAATATTTTTGTGTCTTTGATATTTTGTAGTACGGAATTTTGTACGACATTTGAGCAGTTTTTCCCACACAGTGGAATAATTGCATCCCAATATGCAATGCCGACGGAAATTCATGTACGTTCGCGTTCTAAAACCACACTGCTTCTATGGAAAGAACCATGTGTATCACGCGGAAATTCGTACTCCCCGCCAAAGAAAAGTGTCACAAATATTCCGATGTCGGTGTGAATCCCAACTAAAAAGAGAAAAACACAGAAACAAAAAGCACGTGTTTGTATATAAAATTCCGGTGTCGGTGTGAATCCCAACTAAAAAAAAGAAGAAAAAAAACACAGAAACAAAAAGCACGTGTTTGTATATATTTTCCAATTGGAATAAATAATAATTCTTATTTGAAATAAAACAAAATTTTCCATTTATAATAAAATAACAACCCTCTAAATAAATTTTCGAGGCCTCACCAAAGCGAATCGAAAACGAAACGCACGTAAATCGTATTTTTTTTATATGACACCAACACTACCACGTTCATATATAAGTTGTTTTTTGCTATATATGGATATAATTTTTATATTATTTTACTTATGTAGCCATTTTGCTTGTTAAAAAATAAAAATAATTCGTATTTAATAACAATAATAAGTGCAGTGATAAAAATAGTGAATATTAATTATTATTTAGTAATTCATATCAACTGCATTTCGTTCCTGATTCCAAAACGTTTCGTAAATGAATCGAATATGAAGAGAAATGCGAACTACGAATACATAAAAATCAGTTCACTTTCATTTTAATTTTCATACGCCAAACGAAACACTAACGAATCGCTTTTGACTCGCTAAGACGATGCGTTTGCGAAGTGTTTCATATATAAATTTCCTCACTTGCGATTCGTTTTCGACTCGCCAAGTGTAGAGGGAAATAACTTACAATTCTATAAAAGGGACATGAATTGAAAAAATTCTCCCAACATAGCAAAAGTTTCCAGGCGGCAGCACTAAACATTTTTAATAATACTGTTTTCTGTGGCACACAAATTTTGATCTATATTTGATCTTTTTTTGATTAAAATTGGATTTGTTAACATTTTTTGACTTTTTTTTTGAAAATAGATCAAAAAAAAAATCCAACAAATTTTTTGGATTTTTTCTTGATCTATTTTCAAAAAAAAAGACAAAAACTGTAAACAAATCCTTTTTGAATCAGAAAAAGATCAAAAATAGATCAAAATTTGTGTGCCACAGAAAACAGTTATTAAAAATGTTAAGTGCTGCCGCCTGGAACCTTTCGCGGTACTTGTTTTTAACGAAATCATGTTTGTCTGCAGGTTTACTATGGAATGTCCCTTATAGAATATTATAAGTTATTTGTAAAATAAATATTAATTTTTTATTCACATTATTTTTTATTTGTGTACAAAAAAACATATAAAATTTATTTACATATTTAAATTTCATAAATTGAGTTTTGTATTGCATCCGCTACGTTGTATTTCATCCGCCACGTTGTATTGCATCCGCCAGCATATTGAGATCTTGAAAAAAAAAATCATTGAAAATTTACTACGTAACTGTATTTCGCGTCGACGCCATTGTGAGACAGATCTCTATTAACTTTTTAGTCCAAATTTGCACATCGCGATCACTAAATAAGTTAATAATTATTATTATATATTTAAATTTAAAGTTATTTACTTTAACAAATCGAAAAACATTATAATGACACACAACACTTTAAAGTGAAAAAACTAATTATGTAGTGCAACCGTGCACTTCGATTTGTCAGAAGAAACTGAAAATAAAAGATACAATCGAAACTTACAAAACGAAAATAATATTACCGCGAAATAGAAAAAGAAAAACAATTATTTTTCTCCAAAATATTTTTGTGTCTTTGATATTTTGTAGTACGGAATTTTGTACGACATTTGAGCAGTTTTTTCCACACAGTGGAATAATTGCATACTGGGAAGTACAGAATGAGCCTAAGCAACTGTCAAGTGTCACAAATCCGGAGGGTAAAAGAGAAAGCATCTAAATCAACGGGATTACAACAACAACAACAATTTATAAGAACCCACGCCAACAACCAAAATTGTTTTCTTAATTTTTTCTGATTTATAACTTAAATTAAGGATAAATTTACCACAAATCACTAGCTTCTTAACACAATTTACATTTTATGTAACACTTGGTAAACTTACTGATGGTAAGATATTCCTTCTTGTATTTTTTAGGCGTATTTTGGCATTTTTTCACGATACACTTCATTTTGCACAAATGTCTGTAATTTTTGTTATCATATAATGCACCACTACATAAACAAATAACTATTATATAATAATGTTTTTATTGTTTTGATGTATCTTAATTATTAATTTTAATTTATTACAGCGCAAAATTAAAACGTCACTTCGTACAACAACAAAAACTGGTTAGACGGGTTCTCATAGCGAGATATGAGTAAACCATACGGATTTTTTTATATAACCATCCTATTCTGACTTGTGAGTGACAGATGAAATAGCAAATTTTATATTCTTTGAAATTTATATAAAACAAAAACATTATGTATGTATAAATATATGTACTACATGTGCATTTCGGAATATATTCGGAACATATATGTATTGAAAGTTGGAACTATTATATAACCCTTTTCCGACCAAGGAAATTTTTTTTTTGGCTCAATTGAACTCCAAACCACACAAATGTGTGAGTAAAAGAACATATTATGTAATGGCGTTGTTGATAAAATTTTTTGCATGATTTGAAGTACAACTAACACAATTGTGTGTATAGTTATAGTGTTTTTTTCGGACGAAAATAAGTTAAAAAGGAATACACAAATGTGTAAGTCAAAACACGTACAACCATAAATGTTTCACATGATTCTTACCCACACAATTGTGTAGGCACGCCGGTAAAGGGATAAAATGCGGTGGAGGTAAAGTAGTAAACGTTAAAGGAATATTTTAATTTTGTAGTTTTGAAATGGTATGATGACTGAGTGACCCGTTAGGATAGCAAATTATTATATGTATATGTGTTACCGGACAAGTGGTGCAGTGGTTAAAGCTTCGGCACTTGGACCGGGAGGTACTGGGTTCGAATCCCATCAGAGGCTGGATGCAAATCGAATTTTCGTCATCGATTACGATCGGTAATGTTAATAAACACAACTAACACCCTCTGTTGTAGTGCAGAATTCAGCGCCGATCCACCGTCCATGTCAGTTTACAGGTTGACATGGAGCTTGCAATGTACAGGTGGTATACTGTAATTGTGGGAATGGGTGGTCTGTGCGTGAATGAAAGGGGGGTATTAATTGACCTTCAGAGGACATTAAATCCACTGGACAATTAATACTTCCTTTAAAAAAATAAAAAAAAAAAACTACGAGAATAAAAAAACGTTGATAAACGAGTTTCGCGTTGTCTGCTCGAATGGTTTTTAAATTTTAAATGGACAACTATCTACATAGAGGTAATAAAAATATAGAAAATAATGAATGTTGTTATATTTAATTGAACTCTGTTTCGAATTATGTAATTATATTATGTATATTGGTTGGAAAGAATGAATCGAAATGTTACTAAAAATTATGGAAGCAGACGATGGTTATAGAGATGGGGAAAGGGTTTCAAATAAACTTCGAAACTTGTTTGTCATTTTTATTTTGACTGAAAGACGTTGCCAATAAATAGCATTAGCTTTATGAAGCTTATGTTACCAAAGAAAGTGAGAGTAGTAAGACTAATAAGCAGTGGCGGCCGCTGAATGAAATTTTTTGGCATGCAATAATAAAACAGAATTATTAAGTATATTAATGAAACATTTATTTATTTATATATTAATTCCATTCGTCTTGTGGTGTCATAAAATTTATTTATTACTTCGTCGTTCGTTTTTTTTGTGTTCCTGAAGTTCTTTTAAAAGAATTTTTCAATTGACATACTATTTAGTTTCGGCAATATGTTTTTATTCGTTTTAAAGGTGAAAACGACCGTTCGTTTGAGGCACTCGTAGCAGGTATCGTCATAATCAAACATATTAATTTGTATGTCTCAGGCAGACCGACCTTAAAATTTTGTCTTTCAAATTAACTAAAAATTTCCAAAAATGATTTATTTTCAAACAGTTCTGTTTCATATAAAACATTTAATTCGGTTTGTAATAGTTTGAAATCAAAAATATTGTCGTAATATTGTTTTAAATTATTAAATACATCTTTAGGAAATTTAATTTTGAACTGTGGGAAGTTAGTTTGGTTTAACAGCTCCATAAAATTTACTTTTACAAAAACACTTTTACAAAAACATTTGAAAATCGGAAACTAACAGTTTCAATCAATTTTACTAAAATGCTTCGAAACACGTTGTTCATTTTATCTTTATCAGGCGATCTTCTGGAAGCATTTTCAGCGTCAACTAAATTCTAAGCTATCTTGTAAATTTGGTCAAATCAAGTGACCATTTGAGTTTGTAGTTTACTTAGAAATTTTTTGATTTGTATGTTGCAAAAACCTATATCCGACCGCTTGGACTGCAAAAGATCAAACACAACATCACTTTCTTCAAAAATGTCCGCGAATACGTGTAGGAGAAAAAGAAATTCCTTGTCTTTTAAATATTTCAGTAGTCCAACTGCCTCTTTATATGTTTTCGAGTCCCAGTTTTCGGTGTTATTAAGAATTTCTTAAAAAACAAGTAAAAGTTTTTCCCTATTATCCTTCACTTCGGTGCAAATTCTAGATGAATAATTCCATCGCGTTTGACTAAATTTTGGCATTCGCCGAAGAACACGAAGACAAATTTCCAAAAAATATTTTGCACTCCTTTATTTTGCTAACAGCATCAGATAGAATTAAGTTTTTACGATGTGCATAGCAATGCACAAACAAAGCGTTCGGAATTTCTTTCTTAATAATCGTTTGAACGCCGCCAACTGTTCCAGACATAACAGGGCCCCATCATATGTTTGTGCGATGAGTTTTTCGTTACAATTGTATTTTTTAAGAAAATCTAATGCAACCTGTGCTATTCCAGCAGCATTTCTCGTTTTTGATACATCTACAAAATTGATGAACCTTTCATAAACCTGTGATTTATAAATGTATCTCAAAACTATGGATAATTACGATCGACAACTGATGTCGGTCGTTTCATCCAACATAATCGCTACAAACTGAGAAGAATTAAGTTCTTTATGGATACTGTTTAAAATTGTCTGCTCAATACAGTTTATCAGGTCATTTTGTATCGTTTTTGATGTCTTTTAAAAACAGTTGCAGATCCCAAATGATTCCGAAGTTTTTCATCAAACTGGCTCATTAACTTTATGAGCTCCTTATAATTTTCCATATTAGCAGAGTCTTTTGTCTCATCGTGGCCGCGAAATGACAATTCCTGTCTTCCCAAAAAGCACACCTGGCTTATGAATCTTTTCATAACTTCGCGGTTGTTTGAAACCATTTAATTATGGCACGAATCTAAAAGTTTAGCTTGTTCATCAAGTTGGTGGTCGATTCTTGATTCACCAAAAGCCAATAAGGGAAAAAATACGATATATAACTTTATACCTTTTCATGCAGAGTTATATCCGTATGTAGATTTCTTAAGTCGTCTAATCCACCTGTTTTAGAATTCCAGTTTGACGCATCCGTGGACTTGGCAAAAAGAATACAAGGCCAGCAAAATAATTTATTGTAATTTGCACTACCGCATAGTCAAGGGTGTTTGTCATAAAGAAAAACATTAAAATATCTGGTGCCTTTTGGGGTAATAGTTTCTAAATTTTTCAGATCAGGGGTTGGTCTTCCTTTCTCTATTATTATTTTTTTTCCGCAAAAGTTTTAGACCCAAAAGAGGTAACTTCAAAAAGATGTTGAATAATGTCATAAATCTCGTGATCGTTGTTTAAGGACATAATTTGCTTTCAATACTGCGCAAAAAACGATTTTTAAAAATAAAATTAGTTGAAATTCGAAAGCCATAAATCCGGAAAAACTATACAATAAATACCACGATCATCCAAATCATTTGACAATAGCTTGACCCTTAGAAAAAAAAGTACACACGCCTTTGAAAATAAACACTCGGCCCCCAAACCAGACATGTCCCATCCATAAAACTTGAAATTTTAATATATCAATGGATTTAAAATATAAGAAAACAAACATTTAAAATGTTTTGACAAAACCTCTACATCACGACCAAGTTAAGCATATTTAAAAAGCACCATTTGTATGTATGTAGGCCTATAATTTGTGAACACCAATACAATTCCCATACAAATGGAATTAAAGTTTCCTCAAAATTGTGCTTATTTATTTTATATAAATTAAAAATGTAACAACAAAATAATTTGAATTAATATAAAAATGAGCTTTGTATATTTATTTTTAACTTTGTTTTATTAATTTTCATTTTTAAGGTAGTTTTAAAGAGAAAATTTCGACTGCAATTTATGCATACAAACAAATTTGATGCGATTACATAGCGACTAACAGATTAAAGACATCGTAATAGAAAATGCGAAATTCCACATTAAAACTACATTAGAAACGAAAAAAAATCAATCAAAATAAATAAAGTAAACAAAAAATTAAAAACAACAACAAGCCTAATCATTTTATAACCAGCTTATTACAAACTTAATAGTTATTGACTTGGCCGCATAGGTATAGAGGCTTTGGTTTTATTGTACAATTGCTACATTGCATTTTATAAAATTAGGGGAACCACCAAAGAACAAAACGCACAAACAATATTAAAAATATTTAAAGCATACACAATATGTAGGTACATATATAATTTACCTTGCCGTATTTATTATAGAAAATGCTAGACAATATTAATACTTATTGATAAATTACATTTTATAAATCGATATTTTTATTCTTTACGTATTTGAAATAAATTCTACGTCACAAATCACACTACTTCTTTATTTAACTTTAACGCCGCGACTAATTTTGAAAACAAATATCAAGCTTAATAATACCCGTCTTACTTTGGTACAAGCTAAATTTATTCTGGAATATAATTAATATTGTGCTCAAAGTAACACGCAAAAATAGTTTTTGATTTATTTTAATTAGTTGGGAACAATTACATTTTGAAGTTAAAAAAACGTGAAAACACAACTATATATATCTAATTAAATATTAATATGATCGAATAATGTTGAATATTACTAGAAATCGTAACTAATTAACAACCGGTAGAATAGAATTATTCTATACAAGCAAAAAAGTTGGTTTAAACAATTCCAATTTGGAATTACATATATAGGATTGTTGTTGTGAATTAGTCAAAGTAAGACCGCGAATAATACATAACAACAAAACAAAATACGCCAACAAAACTAAAACTAGAGAAGAAGGTTTTAGGAAAGGGAAAATAATAAATAATTTCTTGCAGTCTCTCATATTATTTTATACTTTATTACGAATCTCGCTTGCATGCAAAATGAAAAGTGTTTTCTTTATAAACATCTCTCGAATTTTAAATTTTTTATTTTGTTCAAATGAAAAAACTATGAAAATAAAATGCAGATTTTAAAGTGCATGCAGGATAGGGATTATTGAAGCAACAAATGAAACAAGGTATAAAAAAATTATTTAGAGAATGAGGGGAACTGTAAAGTAGGGCTTTTCGATTCTTTATTTGGTTATGATTTTTTTATTTCGTGCTTCTATGTAAATAGTACTTTCGTTATAGATAATAATATTATTATTGATTTGTTAATTTTGTTGGGCATGCTTTGCATGCGTTTCATTCATAGTCGCTCTGCTAATAAGTGTGAACAGTCCTAATCATCACGGGACAAGGAGAATTGACAAACGTTCCTTGTTTCACAGACATGTTTAAGAATTATTAGTTCGGTCGGAGGAGAATTTTTGCATTCCGAATCGTTTGATTACTACTACTGCTCTCGCGCGATGTCCAATACTCGGGTAATCCTATTCTACCCACTCGGGTGGGTAGAATAGGATTACCCGTATTGGACCTTCCGGCAATTTCTCAGTAATTCTTTAAAATGTATCTGGCGGTTTGATCACATGATGTATGCAGGTTTCGTTTAGCAGGGGCGAGGCTTTGTTAGGAGATTTTTAAAACTTTCTAGATAAATTTGTTTTGGCCTAAATCTGACTCCCTTTTACCACTAATGTACGTAAATCGCAAAGAGACCACGCTAAATAAGTATGGCGAATAAACACCCGCTCTTTGCAAAGCTCACAGAGCATCATTCAACCAAATATCTGCTGGCGGTCTGTTGTTATCAATGGGTTAAAGTTGGAAATATGAATTTTCAGCAATGCAATTTGAAGTGCTGAAATAAACTAATATACGGAACAATCACAATAACACCATATTACAATTGAAAAACCAAAGTAAAATATTGGAAATATGGACTATAGAACTGTGTTTATTCTATTTAGGTAAAAAGATAGTATGAATCTGCAATACTAGTTTATAGCACGGAGTACTAATGGTCGATATGAGACTGAATAGTTTCATGTTAAATATTAGACCATAGGCCCTAAGATTCAATGATTTCAATGATAATGAGCCATAGCTTTGCATACTCAATAAAGACATTCATATTTAAATAAAATTAAAACGGAATGTTATAAAACATGCAACCCTTTACTGATGTGGTGATGTTGATAGCCCACATAACAAATTACTATAATTATTATCGGACTGCCCTGATTTGCACTAAATTTCAATAAGACCTTCCAATTTGCGGAGAAAGCTTAAGTAAGTAGTTTCATCCAGATTAGTGATTTCGCCAACGCTTGAGAGACCGAATTCTTAATGGTAAAACCAAATGACTAAGATTTTGGTTTGATTATATTTACTCAAGAGGAAAAGCCAAATGGAAATACGTTTCAGTAAAATTACGAATTATATACTTCCATAAGGCATAAAAACCTCTATAAAAAAGTTATGTAAGTATTTACAAAAAAAAAAAAAAATCATTAACAATAAATAAAAAATTATAATATTAAAATTCATTATATAACAATAAATAAATAATAAAAAGTAAATTCGTCTCAGGAACATTTGTTGCTTATCACAAGGCATATATCACAGTAGTTCAGAAACGCAGTTTTTGTGATAAAGATGGCGATGTGGACATGAAATAGAATACAAAAAAACTCTTGATTAATTCTTAAACATTACTAAAGACTTTTTCGTATAGCTCTAGGTACATACATATATGTATAATTTTACAGAATAATTCACTCTTCTAAAATATATTATTCGTTTAAAATCATCAGTCTTCGATTTCCTTGGTTAATTCGGTTTCTTTGATTTGAATTCGCCCGTGGTTTTTTTCATTCTCGGCCTTTTTACATTTTTAAATTTCTCTAATTGCCAGACACAATTTATTCTTAGTAAAACTAAAATAAAAATTTAAGTGCACTTTGTCTGTGCTCATTACATCCTCCTGTGCACCAAGGCACATATTTTGGATCAGTGTTGGTTTCATCTATGCATTTATTAAATATACTTTGTAAAATAAATTTATTGTGAATGTTAGTATTAAAATATTAATTTTCTTCTTGCTTGACCATGTATTCGAAGCAATTTTCGCAATTGGACCGTTTTGTTAGTTTCAAAATTATATATCCCAAAAAATAACGCAATGATGACAAATCTATTTCAAATAAACTATTAATAAAAGATCCAACGAATGCTATTTCATTAAAATCAGTATCTCCAAATTCTCATGAATGGATTCAGTATCGTTTCTAGAAATTTCATCTTCTCTTAGGTTGCGGCTTGAATTATCAATCGTATTTGGTTCTAAAATAAAAGAACAATTATCTGGCTCATAGTTCAACGTGGTGGCGTTAAAAATTAGTTTACTGGATAGAATAATTATGAATAATTTTAGCAATAATAGAATTAAAATCGTAAACTGATGGCTTAACATTATTGCCACCTTTCGATCGGATTTGTGAAAATAAATTTTCTACTGCATCAGTTTGTAGCTTGAATGTTAGTACGTATGTTAAACCCGGGTCATCTTCACACACTGCTTTGGTTAGTTGTAAGATATCCGTAATAGTTTGAGCCTTTAAATTTTCTAAATACATTAGCATTTCATTTAAAATAATATGTGCTTCGTTATCACGCGCTAGAGACAATCCCGATTTTGCTTCGTTCGCACAATATTGGCTTTTTATATCACTTTCAGTTTTAAATTATTTTAAATGATGTGCCAATGTCTTTATTCCATTTGCGCAGCTATGGCTTAGAATTTGAGTTGCTAATTTCACTCGCATTTTTTCGAATTGGTTGGTATATATATGTCTGGATGTTAATTTGGGACACACTCTTGTCACTGGTTGGCAATCTATTTGATATAATTCCTTTACTACGTTCCACGTGACCAAACTTTCTGGTGTAATTATACATCATATGCTAAATTAGTATTCCGTATAGATTTAATTAAATGTGGTACGTCATACATGGCAAATATTTTTTGATCCTTAATAGTAAAATATGGATCAAATTCAACATGCCTCCCCTCTAATATTAATGCCTAGTTTAATGACAACTTTTATGTTTTTTAAAATTAGCTCTTTTAATTTTGTTCCACATACCGGCCCTTCTGTTGCCACATAACTTACAACAAATTTGTCTGTACTAAATAGACTTCTCGACATAAACAACCAAAAATACTTGGCAATGGTTTGTTCTTTTTCTCCATTCCCAAAGTCAACTAGCCCGATAATTTTATCTATAACCCGGTTGTATTTTAGATCTTTTCAAATTTTAATCTCATCGAATAAAAGTATATGCTGCATTTCTCCAGTTTTCATATTCTGAACTTTTATCCCAATTTGCTCTAACAATGTATCGTTGAAGCCTGGTTGCAACTAGCTTAAAATTTTCCGATTGCTAATTGACCGTACAGTTGGTAATTGAAAATTTAAAGTCTTTCAAGTATTGGTATGTAGCATGTGATCGAAATTCGATACTTTGCGCCAATCGTCTTTGATAAAATGAATATTTTGAATTTTTATACCGTTTTTCTAATAGCATTTTGCAAAATTCTTTCGTATGGTTATTAACATGTACGAGCTCGTAAATATGTTCGGTAATGGATTTACGCTTAAAGTTTTTGTATTTCTTTTTAATTTGAATACATAATTGGTTTTTTAAATTAAAACCTCTAGTCTTATTTTTCAATTTTTTATTATTAATTTCCAATAATTTGCATTTTGTCCGTAAGTTAGTGTTTTGCCTCCTATAATTTATAAAGTTTTTTTCGTTTCTAATGGAATTGTCACAATCAATTCTCATTACACTAGAAGTTGGAGTACTGTTTATTTTAATTTGTTTTAGTTTCCTTTTCTTGGGAGCGGGAAGATACGTTTTTAAAAACTTTTTTAAAAGGAAAAACGGAAAAATTATATATGTGTAATTTTTACATTAGTACACGAGAACCAATTTCATTATTTGTTGTTGTTGTTTTTAGTTTATTTGTGCCACAGTTTTCGTTTTTCATAAATACCTATATACCCAAAAAAAATAACAAAAAAAAAACGAGATCACGTGGTCTCGAACAAAAATAGTTTCTACATTTAAAATAGATAGCGTATTTATTTTATCACACGAAATCATGATAGGTTCGTTTCTCGGGATATTTTTGATTACCCAGTATGCAATTTTTCCACTGTGTGGAAAATACTGTTTTAATTCCAATTTAAATTCCGTACTACAAAATATCAAAAACACAAAAATATCGTTTTTGGAGAAAAATAATTGTCTTTCTCTTTCTGTTTCGCGGTAATATTATTTTCGTTTTATAAGTTTCGATTGTATCTTTTATTTTCAGTTTCTTCTGATAAGTTGACGACGACGTGCACGGTTGCACTACATAAGTAGTTTTTTTCTTTAAAGTGTTGTGTTTCATTATAATGTTTTTCCATTTGTAAAAGTTAATAATTTTAAATTTAAATATATAATAATAATTATTAACTTATTTAGTAATCGCGATGTACAAATTTGGACTAAAAAGGTAATAGAGATCTGTCTCACAATGGCGTCGTCATCAATGCTGATGATTAATAATCGGGTAGCACGTGGCGGATGCAATACAAAACACAATTTATGAATTTTAAATATATAAATAAATTTTTTATGTATGTTTAATTAAATAAAATATAATAATGACCTGTACAAAAACAAATAAAAATAAAATCTTTTATTTTGAATTCAAATTTTATGATACTAACCAAATCTGCTCTTCCCACGAAATTCCACCTTCTTTCCAATTTAATTTTTTCTCTTTTTAGTCGGGATTCACACCCACACTGGAATTTTTGTGACACTTTTCTTTGGCGAGTAGTACGGTTTTCCGTGTGCATAACATGGTTCTTTCCATGGTGTGGTTTTAGAACGGAATATAAACGGAATTCCGTCGGCATTGCATATTGTGATAAAATCGTGCGAAGTTATAAAAAGAAGTGGATGTCTCAACTTTTTGGTACGTGTATTCACTTCTTATTATAGAAATTCTTTGATTTAACAATGGATTTGCACACAACAGAAAAACGTGTTCAAATTTATTGTGAAAATGAGAGCATAAATTGTGATTGGCTGATTCTTTGTTTAAACATACAAACAATAAGCACAAAATTATGAATTAACTGAGTGCGATGCACCTGGGACGTACCTTTTTTAAAATGTTTCATCATGTAACAATAAGGCCGCTTAAGGCGGTGTTAGGTTTGAAAAGGACAAGTCTGAATTGTAAATATCAGACTATAGTGTACGAAAAGATAAACAGAGGGCTACAATAGGTTTCCATAATAACAACTTGTAATGAGCGATTTTGAATGTTTACACCTAAATCGTTGCTTCCTATAGGGTTAATTTATGTAGAAGAAATTTTTAAATAGAAGCAGTGTTAATCAAACTTGATTTTTGTTTATTACAAATACAATACATTGTCTTGTTTGTGAAACGATCGATTATTCATTTCAATCTGTAGTGGTTAGAATGTTTCAAACCACTATTCTAATCGCATTTATTGCAAAACTTAACATCTCGCAAACAAAAAACTCACCCTATTAAAGGTAGTCAATAGTTCCAGCCGAAAGTAAAAAAAAATCGATAATGCAACTAGTGTCTTTACTATCTTCGCCGAAAATATAATATGAAATGTCAAATATTAATATGCTTCAGCAGAAAGTTATCAGCCGACATTTCTCAGTCGATATTTTTCAGCCGAAAGTATTTTTTTATACCAAAAATATTTGTGTTCTAGAAAAAAAAATTTGCGGGGCTCAAACTCCACCTGAACCGCAAATGTTTGCTAAGGTCAAATAAGGTCAAAAATTAAAAATCACGTATGTCATCGCTAATTGCAAGAAGTCGATGGTTATCTAAACACTGCATTTATTTGCGGAGTTCGTGCAGTTTGGGAGTGTGATCGGTTAAGAATTTTTTTTTTTTTTTTATAACAACTTTATTGATATGGCTACTACAATCTTAAACATTATTAATTCATTAGTAAGGTTGACATTAGTACTTATGAGATAAGCATAAACTTGTGTGGGTCTGCTGGACCAGTGTCCAGTTCCCTTGGTTTATAATTTTCATACGGTTAGTTCATGTGGTTTGATTCGTTTGAGCCGCCTTACTTCGTCTGTACTGTCCAGTAGTTGTACGGCCTCAAGATTGGTGTGGGTAAGAAGTCTCTTTTCATGTTTTATGGCACATTCCCGGATAACGTCGTCTATCAATTGTATTTCTAAATCTTTGTGGATTTCCTTGTTAGTCACAAATCGGTAGGCGTTGGTGACCATTCGAAGAAATTTATTTTGGCTTCGTTGTATAATGTCTCGATTGGATTTATGTGTACAACCCCATAGCTGCGCACCATACATCCATATTGGTTTGAAGATAGTCTGGTATACCAGTCTTTTGCAATACAGGTTCATTTTGGAATGATGTCCAATTAACCAGTACATTTGACGTTGTTTCAATCGTATCTGTTCAGCTTTTTGTCTCACGTGATGTTTCCAGTTGAGCCTTGAATCTAAATGCAGACCAAGGTATTTTGCCGATTCAGCCTGCGGCACTTGCACCCCATTGAGGTATATATGAAGAGTGTTATTTTTATGTCGAAGCGTAAATGTCACATAGGTTGATTTGAGCTCATTCAGTGCGATTTTCCAGTCAATTGTCCATTTAGTAACGTTGTCCATTCACTGCTCTTGGTTGAGATTCGTCTACTGACATAATTACAGTGTCGTCAGCGAACGTGCCGATGAATGTTTTATTCGTCGTAGGTATGTCCGCAGTATAAAGAAGATAGAGGAGGGGACCCAATACGCTTCCCTGCGGAACTCCCGCAATCGCTGGATAAAAGTCCGAACTTGTTTCTTCATGAATGACTCTGAATTGGCGATCAGAGAGATATGATTCAAGCAGCTTGCAATAGTTTTGTGGTAGCATTTTGCTCATCTTGAATGTCAATCCCTCATGCCAAACCCTATCAAAAGCCTGGGATACATCTAAAAATACGGCGGGACAATATTTCTTTTCTTCTAACGCTTGCTCTATTACCGCAGTTATTCGATGGACTTGATCTATTGTGGAGTGGTTATTCCTGAATCCAAATTGAAAATCAGGAACGTTTACCATTGGCTTTAGACGTTTTAGTAGCAGTTTCTCGAACAGCTTTGATAAGGCCGGAAGCAGTGAGATTGGTCTGTATGATGATACTTCTTCATCTGGTTTACCTGGTTTCTTTAGCATAATTATTTGGGCCATTTTGAAGCATTTGGGTACATACTTCAATCTCATACAGGCATTAAATAAGTATGTGATCAAGATGATTGCTTTACGTGGAAGTTCCTTGAATAGACCCGGTGATATTTCATCAATTCCTGGTGATTTTTTATGATTAAGATTTTTGTCGATTTCTTCAGCAATTTCCATTGGCGTAACCCTTTTAAAGTCCTGATTTGGTTGATAAACAGGTGTTACATCAATGTTGGATTGAATGTCATGGGGTTGGAATACTGCTGCTAGGTGTTGAGCAAAGAGTTCCGCTTTTTCTTTGTCTTGTCGAACCCAACTGCCTTGAGCATTCCTTAAAGGTGGTACTCGAACTACAGGTCGTTTAAATCTTCTGGTTGCTTTCCATAACGAGTAGTCCTTATCTATTTCTGGACCTAGCCCGCTTAAGTAGTTATCGAGGCAATTCTGTTTGAAATTTTTGATTAGCCTATTGACTTTGTTACTTATTCGATTAAAAGTTGTCTTATCAGCGGGATTTCTGGTGAGATGCCATACTCTCCTCGCCCTTCTTCTTGCCTTGATTTGTTCCCTGATTTCAGCCGGGTATTTGACTTCAATCTCCGCTTTGTCCTTTAATTCAGGAGTAGCTAATCTGGCAGCCATTCGAGTGTATTCAATGAAATTGTTTGTTTGTTGTTCCAATTCTTCGTTGCTTTTAATGCTAACTTTTAATTCAACTAGCTCTTCCAATTTTTCTCTGAAGATGTCCCAATCCGTGAATCTATTAGTAAGGTTTTGCTTTTTCTGTTTCTTTATTACTATAGCGCTTACTGACAACAGTACAGGAATGTGGTCAGATGTTAGGTCGTTAATTCCTTCGACTCTAGTGTAACTTAGAGGAATACCTTTTATGATGAAGAAATCCAGTAGATCTGGTATTTTTCCTGTATCCGTTGGCCAATACGTTGGCCCCCCTGGGGACAGATATTCGCATTTGTTTTCATGAATGGCATTGAACAAGGTGTTTCCTTTCCCAGGAGAAATAAGCCTGGAACCCCAAGCTGTATGTTTTATATTGTAGTCCCCACCAATAATAAATCTTGGACCGAGCTTATTGAAGACGTTATTAAATTGTAACTTCGTTGGTGTATGCCGTGGAGGACAGTACGCTGCTGCAATATTCAGATCTGCGCCATTATATTGGATTGAGATAACAGTTGCTTGCAAATAGTTTTCACGAATATCCTCTTGTTGATTATGTTTGATATTATTTTTAATTAGTACAGCTGAACCACCTCTGGCTCTTTCACTAGGATGGGTTGTCCAGTAGGAATTAAAACCCCTTATTCTGATAAAGCTTTTGTTGGAGAAGTGCGTCTCTGAAATCAGCGCAATATCAATGTTGTTTGTATGGAAACACAACTGGAAATATGTTCTTGAGCTCGTTGGTTGAGCCCATTAGCGTTCCAAGCTACAATGCGCAGGAACGAGTTAATCATTTGTGAGTATGTTGACTTTTTCGCTTGGTGGATAGATACAGATTTCCAGTTTTGCCACCCTCTCTGCTAAATGACCAAGTGACTGTTGAATTTGGCTAAGCATTTTAATAATTTCAATGTTATTAGACTCTTTGGTGATTTGCGCATAGGATAATCCAACTGTGGATGGTGTGATTGCTGTTTGTGGTTTAGCAACTTTGGTTTGTAATCGCTGCACTGCACTTGTTCTATTATTCTGTTGACTTTTAATTTTGTTCTGATATACTCTGCATCCTTTATAATTTGCAGTATGCCCTTGTTCTTGACAAAGAGCACAAGAAGGCGCGATATCTGGTGTTTTCTTGCATGTTGTCGTGTGGTGATTTTCCGCGCATTTAACGCATTTGGTTTGACGATAGCAAAAGCTCTTGGTATGTCCAAGTTGTTGACAATTCGTACACTGTGGAATTCCTTGTCTTGTTAGGTGGCTCAATTTTAACTATACAGTACGCAAGTTTCTTGATATTGTATACTTCTTTATTGTTGTCTTTTTGTTTTAAGTCGATGTAAAACAATGGAAAGTGTTTCCTGACTTTTACACCATCAATTGTGACCATTTTGTATATGTTGGTAATACCTGCGACTTCATGTCCCATTTTTTCTAAGTCTGCTTTAATTTCATCGTGACTAATAGAAGAAGGTAAGCCTCTGATAACCACTCGATAGGCCTTTTCACTCTTCAGCTGGTAGGTGTGATATTGAATATTTTCCAGTTGGTTGCTAGATTCATTTTTTAATTCTTCCATTAATTTTTTGACATTTCTGTAATCATTTTCATTTTGAAAGGTAATTCTAATGTCACTATTTGAGAACGCCTTAAAATTAGTTGATTCACTAGTGTTTTTTATTATTTTTTGTCGAAAAAGTTCGAAATTGTTGATATTGCTCACATTAATGGGTGGAGGCAATGGTATTTTTGGGTTTTTCTGTTCAGTGTTACTGTTCACACTTTGTGTATTATTTTTTGGGGGAGTTTTCGTTTTTGTACGCCTACGTTTCTTAGGGTTTCTGTTATTAGCTCTGGAAACTTCTGCTTCCAGTTCGTCCTCATCTGTGAAATAATCCTCTACACTCAGAGCATTAAATCTATTTTGTTGAGAGACTGGAAATTGCTGCAGCAGCCAGTTGGAGTTATTTGAATGATGTTGACTGGTTGATGGCTGAATATGGTTGACAGGCAGGTTGTTAGCTCGTGCTGAAACCTCAGCTTTACTATTTTTAACCTTGTTTTTATTTTTTAGTGTAGAGTTTTCTCTCTTCAGTTCAGCAACTTCATTACTCAGCTGCGCGATTAGTTTCTCCATTTTCTGAAACTTGGTTAACAGATCCTCGCTGTTTATAATGTTTGTTGATGCACTCGGCATTTGTAATAAAGTTCCTTTTTCAATGGAGACTGCGTCTTTTGCAGTTACTGTGGAGGCAGTCGCTGTTGGCACAATTGTCTCTAATTGTAGTGTACGTCTAGTTACATGTGGAGGTGGTGATCTCAACATTTTCATGCTCTTAGGAAAGTTGTTCCCTTTATTTGCCAAGGGTTGGTTCCCCCCAGAATCTATGGTACTAACATCCGAAGAAGGTATGGAGCGGCCCGGTTGATTTGATGCTTCTATAGACGCATCCGTCTCGTTTCCTAATATTATTAGGCTATTATTTTCATCATTATTTTTCATCTTAAATTTTTATTTTATTCCCACGAGTAGCACGAGAAATTAACGGTCGCCTATGACAGAGCTCTGCGTTATCATAGGAAGGCTATGGGTTTAAACCGAATGACGCCAAATTCGGAGTTCACATACTAACGACTAAGCACCCTCTTAGCCACGCAGCCATCGGCGTATGTAGTACCACCTTAGCTTTGGTGTGCTAGTTTTTGGTCCGCCCCGAGTATTTAATTTCCCCGGTACCTACCATATCTGGCAAGCGTTCCCCTATCCGCCACCCGGGGAGGCGCCTGATGGGGGTACTAGCAATCCCCACACAGGGGTTAAGAATTGATGGAGTTCCGTCCCAGGTGGCCATGATCCAGAATTTATTCCCAAAATCGTTTAAGAAACCCTTTTCCATCCAGCATACCCAACCCCATCATGATCGGTTAAGAATTGATGGAGTTCCGTCCCAGGTGGTCATATTCCAGAACCTCTTCCAAAAATAATTTAAGAATCCCACTTTCATCCAATATACCCAATCCGACAATAATCGGTTAATAATTGATCGAGCCGGGTCCCAGGTAGCCATATTCCAGAATTTCTTCCCAAAATCATTTAAGAATCCAACTTCTATTGGGACTTCCCAATTAGTCCGTTAAATCGAGGTTTTTCTGTATAACATTTTACATTAAAATGTCTCGTAATCAACGCAACAATTTAACGCAACATTTAACATCACAGTATTTAACAAAGCGTGTAACATGAACCCAAAACTAGTCACCTAAATGTTTTACCAAACATAAAAATCAACTGAAATAGTTAAATATAAAACACAAAACTGTATTTTTAATAGCATTATAAATTGTTTAGAAAATTTATTTTCCAATAGGGAAACTTGTATATATATATAAATATATTTCACACACAAAGTGTGAAAATTTCTAAAATTTGACCTTTTTAAGTGTCATGGTTGAAAATAGATTCAAATCAAAGGTCCAAATGAATGATGTGCACACCTGGAAAATATTTCAAGTCAATTTCCATTTGGGAATCTCGGGAAAACTTGATTGAATATATCGCATACAAAAAATTTGAAAATTTCTAAATTTTGACCGTTTAATGTGTCATGGTTGGAAATAGATTCAAATAAACGGTTTTAATGATGTTCACACGTGGAAACAATTTCAGGCCAATTTCCATGTGGTGAGCTCGGGAAAACTCGATTAAATATACCATGACACTAAACGGTCAATATTTAGAAATTTTCAAATTTTTTGTGTGCGCTATATTCAATCAAGTTTCCGAGCTCCCCACATAGAAATTGACTGAAAATTTTTTTCAGGTGTGAACATCATTAAGACCTTTGATTTGAATCTATTTTCAACCATGACACTATAACCGGTCAATATTTAGCAATTTTTAAACTTTGTGTGTGCGATATATTTATATACAAGTTTCCATATTGGAAAATAAATATTCTAAACAATTTATAATGCTATTAAAAATATAGTTTAGTATTTTATTTTTAGCTATTTCAGTTGATTTTTTTTTGTAGAAAGCAAATATTTTTGATATATAAAAATACTTTCGGCTGAAAAATATTGGCTGAGAAATGATGGCTGAGATATGTCGGCTGAAAAATGTCGGCTGATAACTTTCGGCTGAAGTATATTAATATTTGACACTTTATATTACATTTTCGGCTGAGATGGCAAAGACAATTGCTGTGTTTTAATATTGGAGCACTATCCGGAGCCAAATGGCAATTTTCTACTGAAACTGCAGCTATTATTCACTGGTGTCGCTGTACTATAAAAATTAAAACTAAATTCATCAATAAAACAAACATTTATCACCTGAAATATATTAATTGACATTTATTTTGACATGACGTTATAAACAAGAATTCATTTTGCTGCGTTTTAAATTTTTATTGTAAGATTTATTTTCTAATGGTTTCAGGGGTTTACAAAATAAAAGCCTTTTCAAATTTCCCATTGAAATGGATAGCGCTCCCGATAGCGGCTCCCGATAAATAAGTAGAGCAAGATATTTTTTTATCGATTTTTACCTAAAAAGTTGAATGAAAAATCTTAGTTTAGAGTTAAATAAATTAATTATATGCAATAATAGCGCGCTAAATATAAGTTTTGATATAGAAAATTGGCTGCTCCGGATACAGCTATCGGGCGCTAATAAAAAAACACAGCAAATATCTGCATTCTCGATTTTTTTTTACTTTCGGCTGGAAAATATTGGCTAACTTTAATAGTATCGTTAACTCATCATTCAACACTCTGTACATGCAAACAGAGTAAATGCATCAACAGATGTACAAATACATGCAAGACGGAAACAGCACGATGAGTATTACATTTACAAACGAAAACATCACGACGAAAAGGAAACGAAAGCAGAACGAACAAAATTTATTTGGAAAAAATAAATTTCTGGTGTAATCAGTTCGTCTCACATTCACACCATCGCCGTAGCAACGAATGCACAACACGAACGCAAGTGTGTGCCACTACCAAACCGCATATCAAACCACACCGCCGTTGCATATGGTGGTAATTTCATTGAAAATTAAATTTAAAATTTAATAAACTAAATTAAAATTAATTAAATAATAATTTTTTAATAAATAATAATAAAAAAAATAAAATAATTTTTTATGTTAATAAATAAATAAAATAAATTAACTAAATTAAAGTAATAACATAAATGTTTTATCTTGTGACTCCGACGTGATCTGAAGGTTGCGTGCTCCAATCACGTCGGGGTCACCAATATAATATTTACAACTTTATTATTGTTAATTTATTTTAATATTTATTATTATTATCATAGACAATTATTTTATAACTTTTACTATTAATTAATATTTAAATTATTTGTGTACGGCAAGCGCAATTTCTTTGCGCATCTTTTTAAAGCGGCTGTGGTTGGAGACGAACCAAAAAGAAATCAAAAAAAAATTTCGTTTTGCATTGCTTTCGTATTCGTGGTATTACTTTTGCTTTCGTTTTGTAATGCTCGTCGTGCTGTTTCCGTGTTGCACATATATGTAGATCTGTTGATGCATTCACTCTGTTTGCACGTACAGGGTCTTGAACGATGAGTTATCGATGAGTTTACGAGATATATAGTTTGCAATACACTTCAATATCGATTATCCAGGATCCGATTATCCGTGAACCTCGATTATCCGGGATTTTTTAGCCTCTTGGTTAATCTAAATTTCATCTGATTAACCCGGATTTTTTTAGTTCTTATAAAAATAATTCGATTAACCGGGATTTTTGATTGTCCGGGAAGTCCCAATCATCCCGAATAATCGAGGTTCAAGTGTATGTGCAATTAGAATATTTGTTTGCAATATTCTAACCGCTTCAAATTTTAGTTGCCTAAGGTGGAGGACACAAAATTAAATTAAATATTAATCACAAAACAAAATTGGTGGTTAATGTTGCGTCATTTAAACAAACGATTCCTGAAGCTTTATATTACCTATTACTTTCCCCAGAATACATTTACCCGAAACAACTTACTTATCTTGAAGTTTATGTCGTTTCCGATATATTAACAATATATCGGATAATGGCAGTACCAAAAAACTTAAACGCTTGTCCCTTTACCTCAGCAATTCAAAGACTTCCATTTGATACTTTTGCACTCACCGAGACTAATTTAAATAATTATTTCAACAGTACCTCGGATTTCAACGTCCTCCGGAAAGATGATGTTTTTTTCCAGGACACAAATTTAACTGATAGAGGGATTTTTATTGCAGTACACATCAATTTTGATAGTTAAATTTTTACCATTCCTAACAATGATAATATAGATTAATAATTTATGTCAGATCGTAGCAAAGCTTCTTATTAATGCTGTTGATTTGATGTTTGACCTGCTGCATACTCAAACTGACATCTTTGTAGTGAGTGATTTCGATCTTCCCGGCCTAAAATGGGAATATTCAGATAATGACATAATTATATGTTGCTTCGAATGCAATAACCGCCAAAGAAACTTTATTCACTGACAATATGTCGAACTCGGGGCTTTTTCAGATGAGCAACGTTAATAAGAACAGTCTAAAAAGGCAGCTTGATTTGGTGTTTTCCTCTGTTATCAACAGCAACATCGCTTCTGAAACCAATATAATCCTCTGTGCCAAAGATATGTACTATCGTTCCATTTTAATCACCTTTTGTCTGGAACAAGGCAGTCTTAATGTCGACTTTGAAACTTCAGCACGATTCCAGTTTCATAAGGCAGACTTTGTGAAACAGAGTAATTTATTGGCATCCATCGACTTTGATACTATTTTAAATGATAATAATGACATAGCCCTTAGTATCGGCCCATTTTCACAATTGTGTAGGTAAATTTCGATGAAGTAAAATGAAAAAAAAATCTTGAACTCGTAAACGTTAAAAGCCCAAATTGCAAATTTTTACTCTGCAGATTTTGAATATTTTGAACAGTCTGTACCGTATACTCGTCAAAAAACTGTATCGCTATCACCACGGAACAAAAGTGAGTTACGAACGTTACGTGGCAAAAATTCCTAAAAACTAAATCGGTTTCCGATTACTCAAAATATTTAAATAGTTATAATGATTTCAGTAATTTGTCTGACGAACTTTATGGGAATTTTATCAGACTCATGCAATTTATTCTAATCGCTGACGCTAATAGTTTCTCTCGATTTATTAATTTGAAGAAAAATCTGACGGATACCCTTCCACTCTGAAGTATAAAGGTCATTCCTCTAATGATCCAAGAGTCATAAGGCTTTTACAACCAGCGATTTTGAACCTGATGACGATTACTTCATATACCTGAATAACTGCGTTTAGACAACCTTGACTTCCATTCAAATCGATTATGAATCCGTCTTACAAAAGATTTCCAAACTTAAAGTTGACTTTTCATCCGGTCCCCACAGTCTACCATCCATCGTCTTAAAAACCTGCAGTGACATTCATGTTCAGTCGCTGTCGGCGTTTTTCCAAAACTCACTTTCGCTTAAATTTTTTCCATCTATTTGGAAAAGTTTCTTTATCGTTCCGATCAACAGAAACGGCTGCAAATCAGACATTTGTAATTAAAGACCAATTGTAAAATTGTCTTGTATCCCTAAGCTGTTCAAAAGCACTGTACTTTTATTGTAAACCGTTGTTTTCTGACAATCGGAATTGTTTTCTCAGAGCACAGTCCACGATCACAAACCTCATTGATTTCACTTCACAAACACTAATTATGATGGAGGCAGGGAATGACGTTGATTGTTATCTTCACCGATTTCAGTAAGGCGTTTAAGATTATTTGCTGTTCAGATCATCAATTCTGTGGCTATAGCATCGAGAATTGCAGCAAATTTTTTTGCATACTACGCAAACATTAAAATAGGTTACAGGTAATGGGCGCTAACCGGGTAATAAAAAACATTCGGCTGAAACGATTTTGATAAAAATGGGTTTTCGATTGAGTCTTGAATCAAAGTGCTCCGACGTCGTTCGTTCGAGTCCCTCTTTTAACTTTTCACAGCTCGAAAGATTAAATTTAATGTGAGACCCCTGACGAACCGTCATTGTGCGGTACAATATTTGTGTGGTTTATTTTTTATTTGTTTGTTTTATTTTTTGTTTGTTATGATTTGTTGCAATATTGTGCGTGATGTTGCACCTTTAACCTGAGGTAAAAGAATTTCACCCGAGAAGTAAAGATTTGAAAGCACCAATCACGTCGATTATAGAATCAGCGGGAGTGAATCGATTGAGGATTGAGAACTGCATATAAAAAAAATATAAAACAAAATTTTAAATCATAGTATCTTAGAAATTCCTATGGGTTCTGATACAATTAGTAAAGTAAAATTTGTTTAAGATCAAATAATATAATTACCGTTGTCTGTTTGTCTGTATGGATATAACGCTATGACGCTATCGACATCGTTCTCGAGGATTGCTATGATGTTTTGTTTTTTATATAAACTATATGAACACCGTTGTCTGTTTCTCGATGCTTACTAAGATGTTTTTTTTTATATAAACTATCAACATAATATATAATTAGTACGACCGTTGTCTGTTAACGTTATGAAACCCGTTATGAAATTTACTTTTTTACTTAAAGTTTACTATAATACTATTAGATTGATTGCGTCTATTTTTTCTCTTGAACAATTAATTTTTATTTAAATTTAAAAGTCAATCTTTATATTCCTTATTTCAAAGTAAGTTTGTAAATATTCAAATGTGTAAAAGATTTATAAAAAGATTGATTGATATTTTAGACTTAATTATTATCGTTTCTTTGAACGAACTTGGAATTATCATCATCACCATTATCAAAAAGCACAATACTATAAGTGAGTATAGTAAAAAAACTATTTACGAAAATTTTATCACAGAATGAATAGTGAAAGTCGAGAAGAACGTAAATTGCGTATGAATCGTGAGCGACAGCAAAGATGGAGAGATCGTCAAAGTCAAGATACGCTACAGCGCTTGGCACAACGGAATACAAAATACAAACATCAGCGGCGTGCACATGAGGACCCTGAAGAAGCTAAAGAACGTAGAGCGCAAATTACTGATCAAGTTCGACTGTCAAGATCGATTCAAAGAGCTAAAGAATCGGAGGAGCAGACTGCAGCACGTCTCTTTCAAGCTTCTCAACAGAGGCAGCAATCAAGAACCAGACAACAAGCCGAAGAATCTGAAGAGCAGGCTGCAGCACGTCGTCAGCAAGCAGTTGACCAAGTTCATCAATCAAGAGCCACGCGACAAGCTCAAGAATCTGAAGAGCAGGCGGCAGCACGTCGTCAACTTTCATCTATACAAAGGCAACGATTGAGAAATCAACGATTTCCAGTGGTTCCTACTCATGCCACATTCAATGAAAGTGAAGTGACTATTCACAGTTGTGGCTCTATGGACCAAGAATGCATTCATTGTCTATCTCTGAATTTTCTCGCGGAAAAGTCAACAGACGGTACATTTAAATACTGCTGCCACAAAGGTACGGTTTTGTTAGAATCAGATGGACAGCAAGGATGTATGTTTCCGTCATATCTCCAGGAGCTTTTAAGTAATCCAGCACATCCTCAGTATCGCAATTTTCAAGAAAATATCCGCTCATATAATTCAGCCGTAGCTTTTGCATCCATGGGCGCACAAATCGATAACTTAGTTGGACGTGGTCCATATGTATTTCGTGTGCACGGACAAATTTATCATCGCACTGGACACATGCATCCTGAAGATGGTGCAAAGCGTCAATACGCTCAATTTTACGTCGTCGATTCCGCAATGGCAAATGTTGATCGGATGCAACATCCGGCAAATCAACGACTTAACGTCAGTATTGTTCAGAATTTAGACCGCTTAATTCGACAACACAACGTTTACGCAAAAGCTTATCGCATGCTTGGTGAAGTAGAACAAGAGGAGCAACACCGAGCTGCTACTAATAATCATTCGACACCAGTTGTAAATATGGTATTTCGACGTGATCGCAACACTGACAGACGACGTTACAATTTACCAACCGTCGATGAAGTCGCAATGATCTTTCGCTCTGCTGATGGTGAACCTCCTTTTCAGCGAGATTTTCGAGTATATCCACGAGATGCAGCACAACCGTTGATCAATTTAAATATTATGAGCCCTCACTTAGATCCCATGATATATGTTCTATTTTATCCTTACGGTGAAGCAGGTTGGCAACCGAAAATGCAAATTAATCTCGACAATCGTCCTGGTAGAGTGAGAACACAAATAACGCTTCTGCAGTGGAAAGTCGCTCAAATAGCTGTCAGAGTTGGTCGCTTCAATCCGATATTACATGGTGGAAAATTATTTCAACAATGGGCTGTTGATTCACACCTTCAAGTCGAGGCGAATAATCTTAATTTCGTTCGGAATCAGCAGGGACGTTTGCGTGTAGAACAGTACCGAGGACTAATGGATCATTTGAACGACGCAGCTATTAGACTAGGAAAAACTGTTGGTCGCTCAGTTATTCTTCCATCATCTTTTCAAGGTTCACCACGAAACATGAGAGAGAAGTACCACGATGCAATGGCGATTGTGGCTAAATTTGGAAAACCTGACCTTTTTATTACAATGACTTGCAATCCAAATTGGCCTGAAATTCGCGATAATCTTTTTGAAGCCCAACAACCAAGTGACAGACCGGATCTAATAGCGCGTGTATTCAGCATCAAGTTAAAAGCACTTATTGAAGATATCACCAAAAAGGGAGTTTTTGGAATTGTAAAAGCATTTGTTTACACAATAGAATTTCAAAAACGTGGACTACCACACGCACATCTGCTTTTCATTCTAACTGATGAATGTAAGATTGATACAGCTGAAAAGATTGACCGCTTTATCTGCGCTGAGATTCCTGATCATCATCGTGAGCCAGAATTGCATGAAACAGTCGTTCGTACAATGATTCATGGTCCGTGCTGTGATCAAAATCCTAATGCACCATGTATGGAAAATAATGAATGCACCAAAAAATTTCCTAAGCAATTTTCTCACCATACTGTCACAGAAGTAAATGGCTATCCTATTTATCGAAGACTTCAAGATGTAGAAGTTCAATTGGGAGATCGGATTGTCGACAATCGATTCGTTGTGCCATACAACAAATTTCTTACACGCAAATACAACTGCCATATCAACGTAGAATCATGTCAATCAGTTAAGGCCATAAAGTATATTTTCAAATACATCTACAAAGGTTATGACTGCGCTTCAATGGAATTAAATTCAAGTGATGGCACAATTGTTCACAATGAAATCAGACAATTTCTTGATGCACGATACGTTTGCGCTCCAGAAGCAATTTGGCGGCTTCTTGAGAATCCGATGCACGATCGCTCACACACCGTTTATCGCCTTGCAGTTCACCTTCCTGATGAGCAGATGGTATATTTTCAAGACGGACAAGAGCAACAAGCAATTGAGAGAGCTGAGAATCGTTTGACACATTTGACAGCATGGTTCAAATTAAATAAGACTGATGAAAATGCAAGGCGATATTTGTACTCAGAAATTCCTGAATATTTTGTGTTTGATAAAACACGTAGTATTTGGAAAGTTCGACAAAGAGGAGGAGACAAAGTCATCACCCGTTATTATGCCGTCAGTCCCAAAGACCAAGAACGTTTCTATCTTAGATTACTGTTGCAACATATTCGAGGTGCGCAAAGCTTTGCTGATCTAAAAAAAGTTAACGGAATTGTGGAAGAATCATTTAAAGGTGCGGCTATAAAGTTAAATCTACTTGAAGATGATTCGGAATGGGAGAGGTGCTTGGATGAAGCTTGCAGTGTTTGTATGCCACCACAAATTCGTTTGACATTTGCACTGATATGCGTTTTCAATTCGCCGCAACATCCAGTTGATCTATTTGACAAGTATAAGGAGTTCTTACTGGCCGATTACATCCGAAACTATGATGGTTTTATAGCAGAAAAGAAAGCACTGCAAGATATTGAAGCAGTGCTGCGAATGCATGGCATGAAATGTAGTGACTTCAATTTGCCTGAACCCGGTCCGATCCACAATGTCGAACATGTTTTCGATATTGCTGAACAAGCAGAGAGAGCCAATCGTCTAATCGCTACACTCAATCCTTTACAGCATCAAATATTTGATGAGATATCAGCTTCGTTTGATGATTTAAATGCTGAATCACGCTTCTTTTTTATTGATGGCCCCGGAGGCGCAGGCAAAACATACCTTTACAATACACTAATGTGCTATGTAAGAGGAAAAGGACAAAAAGTTCAAGCATTCGCCACCACAGGAATTGCAGCGGATTTGTTGGCAGGCGGTCGGACAGCACATAGTGGATTCAAAATTCCACTCTCGGCAAATGAAACATCAGTTTCAAACATGAAAATTCCATCACTTGAGTCTAACAAATTAAAGAAAGCGTCTCTGCTGATAATCGACGAAGCATCTATGCTTTCCACTCATTCGCTTCGAGTAATAGACCTGTTACTTAGAGAAATTATGAACGACGTTCGACCATTTGGAGGAAAAGTACTGATATTGGGAGGTGACTTTCGTCAAACATCAAATGTAGTGCCAAGAGGTACTGTAACTGACATCATTGAATTGTGCGTCAAAAATTCTCCACTGTGGCGTCACGTCAAACAACGCAGTTTAAATACCAACATGCGCTCAGCAGGACAACATGAATTTAATAAATGGGTGTTGCGTTTAGGTGATGGTAACTTAACAAACGATTGTGACGATTTGGATCCAGAATTGGTTGAAATACCTGATGCAATGGTGGAAAAGGAACAAATTATTAGCTCAATATTTGGCAGTTCAATAAGAACATCGAGTCCTGATGAAGTTGCTGAAACTGCCAACAAAGTCATTCTCACACCAAAAAACATCGATGCCACAGCACTCAATTTCAAAATGCTGGAACTTATTGCAGGAAATGAAACTGTCTATATGAGCATTGATTCTATGATTTCAGACGATCCAAATGATTCCATTGATTTCCCCGTTGAATTTTTACACGGACAATGTCCATCGGGAATGCCGCCACATATCCTGAAATTAAAAGTTGGTGCATTTATCATGCTTCTTCGAAATCTAAACCCAAAAAAGGGTTTGTTGAATGGAACTCGATTAATAGTCAGGAGTCTTCATCGAAACTGCATAAAAGCAGAAATTATCACAGGAAGTAATAAAGGAGAAGAAATTTGCATTCCTAGAATTGATTTGGAGCCGAGCGAGAATACTTTGCCATTCAGAATGAAGCGTCGCCAATTTCCATTGATGTTGGCTTTTGCTATAACAATCAACAAGAGTCAAGGCCAGTCTTTTGATCATGTCGGTGTATATCTTCCTGAGTCAGTTTTCGCTCATGGACAGTTATATGTCGCTTTAACTCGAGGAAGATATCATGAAAATTTAAAAGTGTTAGTTAAAAATACCGATTATCAAGGAGATTTACTTAAGAACTCGAGAATATTTACAAGAAACATTGTTATTAAAGAAATCCTGAACTAAATAAATAAATATGCCTATTTTTTGAAATTACTCTTATCCTAAACAAATATTTATTTTTCTTTAAAATTTTTCAAAGCGGTAATTAGGTATTGGGAGTCAAGCGAAAAAAGTTAATTCCGTCAGTTTTGACGGGTTCCCACTAGTAGTTTACATATTTTCCAGGCTACTTTGATTTATAGCAATTGTTTTTAATTTTTTTTATATGCAGTATTCAATCCGCAATCGATTCGCTCCCGCGGATTATATAATCAACGTGATTAATATCTTCGAACGAACGTGACTGATGCTTACCCAACTAACAATTTTGAAATTTATGAGCGTCATATAAGAGTTAAAATGCATCTTATATTAAACTTTTAAGAGTCTTCTGGCGAACTTTTTGGGCATATAAGGTTAAAATAAGTGACATATAAGGTGTATATAAGTATCATATAAGCCTTATCTTTCTTGTGAAAGAATGATATAAGTTATAAGAATAGTCAGAGAGTAGTCTTTCGTGAGTTTGTTATCAGAATATATAAATTCTTATGTATGAGCGTTTTAAGACTGACGTTGTATTCCTATATTGTTATAATCTTTGGAAATTATGTTATAGGATTATACAACTTTAATAATTCTTAATTCAGTTTTATAACAAACTTGTTATTATCATTGACAATTACAACAGATAAATTAAATTAAAACAGATAATGCTTGAAAAATTAATTGCTTTTTATATAATTAAAATTTACATTGAAATTAGCATAGAATTTAGCTGCGAATTCAAATTTTTCAATTAAAAATAATAGCTACCAGATCTAATTTTTTTGCGCTCTTAAAAATTCGAATAATAAAATAAAGAATTATTATTATTTAAAAAATAAAAATTATAAAAAAAACAAATATCATAAAATGGACTAATTAAAATAGTACATAGTACTTGTTATGAGAGGAAACTCTATAAAAGCACTTGCTAAGTTCCTAAAATTGCCAAAATATACAAAAATATTCCATTTGAAAAAAAAAAAATTCTAAAAAATTATAAAATGGATGCTTTTTCCATAATGGAAATTCCTAAACCAATATGCACGAAATGACATTCTACGTGAAATATCTTATAAGTGTCTCATAAGAAAACGTTTAAATTAGTTTCCAGAGTCGGCTTGAGTTTATATACTTCGGTAAAATTGAAGAAATAAATATAAATTAACCAGCAAAATATGTAAAAAATTCTACACCATGTCCTGGACTTGGCCAGATTCACCTGATACAACAACTCGGTTATACTGTTGCAATACTGTGTATTTGTATACTTTATCACCAAATAATTAAATGCGTTTACCCTGAGCTCGCCACTGATAGAAATGTCACCTAAAATAATATTTTTAATTATTTTCTTATGTAAGAATATAGTAAGTATGTAATAAGGGAAAAGTATGAGTTTTTCTTATAGAAAACATCTAAGAGTATTTAAAGAATATTTTTATCTTCATCCTATGTAAGAATAAAGTAAATATGTAATAAGGGAGAGGTATGAGTTTTTCTTAAGAGAACTTATCCAAGACTATTAGGAGAATATTTTGCCACTGGCTTATATTTAGAGACATATTTACTATATTATTGAAATAAAAAAACTGAATAAAACAGTAATATGTATATCTAACAATCGATTTATAACATTAATTAGTTTTAGAGTTAAGTCGATCATTAAGTTTTGTTTTCTGCGGTACTCAAACAAATGTCATATTTTCTAAAAGAAACACACTTTAAAGGCTCTTGTTAAAGAATTTAAACAATAAATCTTATAGCGTTCCCCATAAAGATTTGTTTATGTTTTAATCTTATAAAACTCTTGTTCAATAGAAATCCTACAGAACACTTATAAAGAAAGAAATTAAGAGCACTGTAAGACTAAATATGTCTTGGCTAAGAAAAATTTCCACTAAAAACAATAAGAGTATACTAAGTGAGGTGTAAGAAACAGCTTTACAACAGAATCTGGCAAGGTGTAAAAATGACATGTAAGAATATAATATAGTTTATAAATCGACATTTCTTTGACAAGAAGCTAATAAGTATTCAGTTTTAAGCATTCTTCGAGAATGATATTCTAGGGCTCTTTTAAGTGAAAAATATTCTTAAAAGACATTTTATAAGGCAAAATGTTAGTTGGGTATTCAGAACATCAATTTTACGTCTTACTATGGGTTTGAAGAACACAAGATATTATGGATTTGGCGATTTCAAAATTTTTAGGTTCATTGGATCAAATTTGAAAATTTATCAAAATGAAAGTTGTTAGTACTTTAGAAACCCCTTATCCTATAATACTCCATCACAGTTCTTGCATTTTATAATTAATGGGGGAAAATAGAGTTGAATATGTTTTCTCGCGTATAATTTTTGTCAGTAATTCCCTATTTCCAGCAACAGTGACAGGACTTTCTATGTAAATAAAAATCAAATTTTTGTTTCCTTTTTTTCATATTCATTTTTTATTATTTCATTAGATGTGCTTTTATTTTATAATAGGTTTACAATGTTACTTTACTTCATTTTAATTGTTTTTGTTTTATTTACAGTGTAATAATTCAATATACTTTACGTTAACAATAAAAGATAGAATTCAAACGATAAATTAACATTTAAATTAATATTCATTACGGTGGCTGTAGCAAGCTGGCATCCTTAAAGGACTCAGGCTGTTTTCCAAACACCGACTTATTTGTGGACACTGACTTATTCAAATAAGTCCTCTCGGGAGGAGACTTATTTGAATAAGTATGTCTACATAGAAATGTCTCCAAAAACGCTTCTTGACTAAAAGTAATACATGCAGTTTTTTTTCAAACCTACTGACAACGACCAATATGTCAAGAAATTTTTTTCTTCCATATAATAGAAATGCGTTTTGTTTTTTTGTTATTACATCACAAATGAGTCGATACAATGAATTGGAACGAATTGACCGACTTATTCAAGATGGCATCAAATAAGTCTGTAATAAGTCGGTGTTTGGGAAATGGCCTCAGTCAGCGAGCAATAAATATATAAGAGAAATCAAGTAGTGCAAATTTTATAAGCAGGTTTTTCCGAGGTTAATCTTATTTTATAGTTTTAATATATTTATATACACAAATTTATTTTTTGTCTATATCTAATCCATATATACGAATCGCATAAACAAATCGACTTAGCTATTTTATAGTTCATTGTTCTTGTTAGGCTTATACGGCTTGCCAATAGTAAAATGGAATAACCTCGGAATGTATACATGAGTCCTCTTATGTATATTTTACTTTATGCCTCAGTACATCGTTGCCCTGGTGACCTTGGTGATTCACGTCATAACACAAATCGCTTTTCTTTTCGTTCGTCATTTTAAACGTCCAGCATTTACTCAATGATTCTGGGAAAACTATGTATAGAAAACCTAAGGAAAACCTGCATCGGATGTACATAGTTACCGTCTTCTCATCCATTGGCAATAAATACAGTTGGGTTATGGGTCGAACCAATTCATTTTTCTACATCTTAGTCTTACATGTTTGTTGCCAGTAAATACTTGTATAACTCTCGCCATTAACCACTGACTTGGGGGGTTATTTTATTTTTGACCAAATCTCTAACTTTCAGCGATCTGCTTTCCTTTGCCCATTTATTACGACGTTGCTGTTCGGTTTGTATTCTCGTTTTTGCCAAGCAGATACTCAGTTAGTTGGTATGTATATCGGCTAATAATGATTTATATGGTGTAAGAACTGGTTCGCTCATTAGAAAGTGGCCTGCAGATAATGGTGGTAAATCAATTGGATCATTACTTAACGGTGTTAATGGTCTTGAACTCAAACATGTGGCAATTTTGGCTAATAATGTAGCTGATTGTTCGAATGTAAACAACTGTGCTCCCCCTACTCGTGTTAGCTGGTGTTTTACCGATTTGACGGCAGACTCCCACAGACCTCAATGATACGGAGCATTTGGTGCATTATAGTGCCATTAAATAGAATGAGTTTGATGAAAACTCATTACCGATGAATTTTGTCTTAATTCCACTGCTTCTCGAAAAACCATATTTGCACCAAAAATAAATTACTACCGTTGTCAATTTGCTTTTCGGAATCCATATTGGATATTCTTCAGTAATATCCTTCAACATTTCTGAACCTTGCTACCATAAACTATTATGCAACAACTTTTATTATTGTTCAACAAAATTTCAATTTATTATTAGATAAAAATTCACATTTGTTTTAACCGAGATGAACATCTCCAAATAAAATACCAAAAAATAGTTAATATTATAATCGTTAAATTCGTTACAAAGGCGCTTCCGCTACCACATGCTTGTTTACAAGTTTGCTCTTCTAAATAATTAAATAAATCAAACTAATGGGATTTTTGGGACATAATATACTATTATGTCTTGTCCCACATCGAAAACAAGCACACTCCTTCTTACAAGTAAACGATGTGTGTCGAAGATAAAGGCAGTGCAAACGTACTCTTTTAGAAAGAGCCAAATACCATCTTCCATGAATGCCTGCTCTCAACATATTAATATATCGGTACATTTTATGGTTGCCATTACACACCATACAATGACCTTTAAGGCGGATTCAGTGTTGCGTTCGTTCCTTCCTTCCTTCTGAACATTTTTTTTAATTCAATCCAAGTTGCTGAAAAAAATCACAAGAAAATAAACCTCATTTTTAACCAATGAAATTGGTTTAAAAAAATTTCAGAAGGAACGCGACCCTGAATCCGCCTTTAGTGTGGTTTCTATTCCTATAAATTTCCGAAGTACCATAATCATTTTTTGATAATGGATGTGGCAGCCTCCACACCATCAGTGGAAAATTTGTTCCTTTCATTAGTCTGTCAAATTTTTGTTGTTGTGTTGACTTGTATGATAAAAATGATGATGTGGAAGACCTCTTCAAAAATTGTTCTTTGTCCTGTAGGACCCTCTTCAGACCCCCTAAACCGCTGCTTGCCATCGGTTCTCTGCTATCTGACGCGTATTCTTATAAATCCTTCTTACGACTCTTAACTTGTCTTTCTTCCTTCTTTTTGCCCGATTCTCTCGATAATCTGGTTTGTAGTGTTTTCGCTAATATTATTGATCTATATTCTGCCATGACCGATTCTGTACCCTACTCCTTGATTAGTTTTATTTATGTTTGAATTTACCGATGGAATTTACTGATGGACGAGTCATCTTGCATTTCTTCTAATTCTTGTTGAGTATACCGCCTGGCCTCATTTTATAATGTTCTTAATTGCTCCATTTTAGCCGCCCGCACAAATCCCACCACAAAATGATTTGTTGTGATTCTTGGCATGGTGAAAATTTTCCAGGTCAAGTTTCATGTTGAAAGTCCGGGAAAATTGGTGGAGTAAAATACTCGTGCAAATTTCGAAAATTTGTAAGATTTAACGTTTAAAGTGAATTGTCTGGAAAAGGTCTTATTTGAATCGGTTCGCTGATAGTTACCGCTGGAAAATTTGCCGGTCAAGTTTCATGTTGAGGGCCCAGAAAAATTGAGGGAGTGAAATACACGTGCAAATTTCAAAAATTTTTAAAATTTAACGTTTAAAGTGGTTTGTCTGAAAAAGATCTTATTTGAATCGGTTCGTCGATGGTTATCACTGAAAAAATTTGCAGGTCAAGTTCCATGTTGAGAATCCGGGAAAATTGGGGGGAGTGAAATACACGTGCAAATTTCAAAAATTTGTAAAAATCTAACATTTTTAAGTGTTGTGTCTGGCTCTCGTTTCAATCGGTTCATTGATGGTCATCGCTGGAAAATTTTCCAGGTCAAGTTTCATGTTGAGATTCCGCGAAAATTGGGGAGACTGAAATACACGTGCAAATTTCGAAAATTTGTAAAAACTTAACGTTTATAACGTGTTATTACTGGCCAAATTTTGGAAAATTATACTAAATTTAGGCGTACGACTTTTTTGAAGATTAATAATTCAATATCGAAAATTGAATTCTCAACTGGGTTCATTAAGTAAGAACCGGAATTTGTTTACGGCGGTTGTAGGTACGGTAGTTTTTGTAAACGGAGTAAATACGAAGATTACAATTAAAATTATGCAAATAATGATAAATTATTTTTATTTTCTTTACTTCCAGGTAAATTTACATCATCAATAATAACGGTGGGAAGAAACAGGGTGAGCAATAAATTATATATAATAGGAAATGGTTGATCTCAATTTATTACGAATTTAATTGGAAACATTTATGATTTGAAAAAATATTTTAATTTAATATGCAAAAGGAATTTTAAATCATAAAATATCTAAACACAATTATAGATTTCCCTGTAGGGTGAAAATAATTTTTGTTATCGGTTTTATTGTTCATTGCTAACTACCGAGAAGCCAAATAACCAGAATTTGTTGTTCTGAACAATTCAAGTAATTATACATTTAATTCACGCACAAATCTAATTCAAATTATATATCTTGATTTTATGGATGTTGGATATAAAGAAAAAAATTTAAGTTTCCATAAGAATATTTTTTATCGCGATAACCCCTCGACGCTATTTCTCAAGTAAGTGTTGTGTGCATGTGTCGATTACGATAATATAAAATGTAATTCGCATACAAAGTAGTAGAGTATTGATTCAAAGTGGTATTGATTGTAAGTTTTCATTTAGATTTTTTTCTACAACAATAGGGCCAAATAATACAATACCCAATTCATTGAAATGTAAAATCACTTCTAGATCCACATCACTGAGGAAAAATAATCTTAC
Source organism: Nephrotoma appendiculata (assembly GCA_947310385.1). NCBI lineage: Eukaryota > Metazoa > Arthropoda > Insecta > Diptera > Tipulidae > Nephrotoma > Nephrotoma appendiculata. The sequence continues at coordinate 242,318,411 of OX371223.1, read as the reverse complement.
AGACATACAAAATTCCTAAGAAATAAAAATAAATAACAAAGCACAACAGAGCGAGAAATAATATTTTTTTATTTTATTTTTCTAATAAAAATCAAATACAAAAAAAAAATCATAAAAATGAGCTTTTCCAATTTATTTCATCATTCATCTATCAAATAAAATCAAAACCAGCGTACATATCGTCTGTACAGAAATGAAATGAAATTCTGTACTTTGAGGGGCTCATCCCAATAACTACGTATAATAAAATACACTAAAGCTACATGATAGGAAATCTAAATTGGTAAGTGTTTTGGACGTTATCTCCTTACAAATTTTAAATATTTGTTTTCTCGAGGTACCTGTACGTTGCTTGGGTCTGTGAAAACGATCATATTCATAGAGTACAATGGCAATGGGCCGATTAGAAATATTTTGTAAATTGATAAATCTTAATTTACTTAATCTCATTGACTTAGTCGGAAATTTAAAACTGGAGTGAGACCCACAGCAATCAAGTGCTACTCTTAAATTTAGATCCTAGATTATCTCGATAATTAGTTAATTTTTGTTGTCTGACCGTTCCCTAACAAGTTTTGTGATATAATAACGTGAAATAGTAACGTGTGAAACGTGCCTGGTGCATGGTGGAGGAAACTGGGAGGATAATATATTTAGTAAAAACTATGTTTAAAAGGATATTTTTATAATCCTCCAGCTATTTGAGAATTCATAGTTCTATTGCGTTGGCCAATATAATATGCTGAGCAAAATGAAATATAAATATTTACAAAAAACAAAAGAAAGAATGCGGCACTTTTGTACGGCTAACTACTTTTTCATGTTGTTTTTTTGTGCTCACACATAATGGTATTTTTGGTTCCCATATTTGCTGCTAGGTGACCACATTAATAATACCCTTGGACCTTATGCAAAGTTATATTACTAAAATATATTGGATTACATATATAATTTACCATTGTAGTTACTGCCGATGATGCCATCTATTATGTGATAGTTGCACTGCCATCTTTTACGTAATAGATGTACCATCGTAGTGCGTTTCAAATGAATTTTATTTGCGGGACCAAATATATGTTTTTAAATAATTTGTGTGATTTAAAGACAGCGGCATGTGTGTCACTTATGAAATAAAATGAAACTTGAATAGAAGGTGTTAAGCTTTCCGAAGCTTCAAAAAGAGTTTAATAAATTGAAAGTCACGACCAGTCTTCATTTAGGTGTCTCTCTCGAGGACTAGCTTTTTCATAAATCTGTTTGTTGCTTGCGTTTGGCAAAATTAAATAACGATTTCCAGCATAGGATTCAGAAAATAAAACACAATCAACCGGCTTTATGAGGAAGATTTTAAATGTATCCAATTTAACTGATACTAAAATAATTAATCCATTGATAAATAATATTGATTATTTCAATCTATGAAAATATTATCGCATCTAAAATAATTTCTTTGAGTGGTGAATATGTTGAAGCCAACACCCGACTTCCTTTTATCACGAATATACTCGTATACATAGATCTCGCTTACGTCACACATATTGTAATATAATCTTTAAATTTATTGGAACCTTTTAATTTTTTTTTCGTCTTTGAAATGTTAAACTTTTCAACATCAATGCAAAAATTGAAAAAATTTCCATGGAAGCTGCCTCTTTCGATTACAGATTTCCACCAAATTTTGTAAGATTTTTTCAAATAATGCAAAAAAATTAAGTACGAAGTGGGGACAGACTAGTCTATGCGCCTGGACTGTAGTGATTTTTGGTAAAATATTTTTTATTTTCAATAACTCGTCATATTCGGTAAAATTTAAAAGAATTCGTAAATGCTATTCGTTTATTCGTAAATGCTATACAAAATAACTGCAAAAAACAAAAAAGCATAATCACTAAATTTATCGAGAAAGCTTAATTATGACGTGTGTGAAGTTTTTGACAATTAACAAAAAGTGTATTAGTATTAGTAATGTGTTATACAGTAGGCAAATAACTTTATAATCAAAATAGTAAATAAACAGTTAAAATTACAAACATATTGCAAATTATAATAAAAAAATCAAACTTTTAATGTTACCGTTAACGATTATCCTAATACAGAACGATTAATACTGTACAAAACTTTTAAATATTTAAATAATTACATCAAACTTAGAAATTCACGAAACTTAAATTTGACAAGAGCACAAAGAGACAGATAATTATCAGATAATATCAGGCAAAAGCTATAAAAAAACAAAGAGGCATTTCAATACGGAGACAAGAAAGCTTTTGTTATTGGCTGCAAATGAAAATCATTTCATGACTTGATACGTAATTTATAGGGTTACTGTACTGCAGATTGGACAAATCACAGAGATGTTCTGGGGGTCTCACCTACACGGTTAGTTAGCTAATGACCTGTGCCTTTATTAAAAAATAAAGGCATGTCAATACGGAGACAAGAAAACTTTTGTTACTGGCTATAAATGAAAATCATTTTCATGACTTGATACGTAATTTATAGGCTTACTGAACTGCAAATTGGTCAAATCACAGAGATGTTCTGGGGGTCTCACCTACACGGTTAGTTAGCTTATGACCTGTGCCTTTATTAAAAAATAGTGGCATGTCAATACGGAGACAAGAAAGCTTTTGTTATTGGCTGCAAATGAAAATCATTTTCGTGACTTGATACGTAATTTATAAGCTTACTGAACTGCAAATTGGCCAAATCATAGAGATGTTCTGGGCGTCTCACCTACATGATTAGTTAGCTTATGACCTGTGCCTTTATTAAAAAATAGTGGCATGTCAATACGGAGACAAGAAAGCTTTTGTTATTGGCTGCAAATGAAAATCATTTTCGTGACTTGATACGTAATTTATAAGCTTACTGAACTGCAAATTGGCCAAATCATAGAGATGTTCTGGGCGTCTCACCTACATGATTAGTTAGCTTATGACCTGTGCCTTAATTAAAAAATAGTGGCATGTCAATACGGAGACAAGAAAGCTTTTGTTACTGGCTATAAATGAAAATCATTTTCAGGACTTGATACGTAATTTATAGGCTTACTGTTGTTGAGGGTTTATTAAATAAAATAACCTTAGCACCATATTTTATTAAGTTTTAAACTTTAAACATTTATTATTTTTGTTATAAACATTTCATTATTATAATTTATTAAATAAACAATATACATTTATTATACAAGATGTGACTTGTTACTTCACAATTAAACTGTACTGAACTGACTTTTCTAAAAATGATTAAAGCATATTTCACCTCGGTATTTAGGTGTATTGTATAAAGGACACAGGTTAAATATATATATAATGTAAGTATATAAGGAATAATAATTACAAACTAAGTACATAGAAGACAGGGGTATACAACACCTCACCCCATAAAAAAAAGATATTTATCTTTTCTAAGGCTTAAGTACTAACAATTTTTTTTTTATTATTTTGATATGTTTTGTTTTTCCTTTTCACAAAAATTAGTTACATACATTTTAAAATAATAATTAAACTTTTTAATACATTGTTTTGTTTCCTTTAGATTGAATATTAATTAATAAATTATTAACAAAGTCTATATAAAGATTTTAAATATAAAACATAAATCTTATTAGTAGATTACAATTATTATATGATTTTAAATATAGTATTTCCAACTTTATTCAATAAATAATTTTAAACGGTTATTATGAACAAGTTTAATTTGTCTTCCAATACGAATGGATGAATTAACATTTGTAGGGGTGTCTGTTATTTCATAAGAACCCGTCCAGATAGCATCAAATTTACCTTTAGATTTCTCGTTTTTCAATAGAACTTTGTCACCAACATGAAACTCGACTTCGTTAATTGATTTATCATAGTAAATTTTAGATTTTTGCTTGTTGACTATTAAGTTATTTCTGGCTATTTCATATGCATTTGCTAATTTTATTCGTAAATTTTGCAAGTAATCATCCGGGTTATAAAAAGTTGTATTATTATTCTTAACAGAGGATGGCATATTGGGTTTAAATCCATGGACAATTTCAAAAGGCATTAAATTAGTTGATGAATGTGGGGTTGAGTTGTATGTAAATATGGCAAAGGGTAACCAGCGATCCCAATCATTAGGATCGTTCTCAATATAATTTCGCAAATATTCTACGAGCGTTCTGTGTGATCTTTCTAAAACCCCATTCGTTTGTGGGTGATATGCCGTAGAATGTAATTTTTTAATCCTTAGTAACTTACATACGTTTTGGAATAATTCACTGACAAAGTTAGTTCCTTGATCGGTTAAAATACATGACGGTGCTTCGAATTTACAAATAAAGTTATCGACTCAGGGCCGACCCTGTCATATGAGCACAATTCGCATTTGCACAGGGCGCCAATCACAAAGGGCGCAAGGGCGTAGATCACACGGACCAAGAAAACCAATAAATTTTAATTACATATTATGTAATATCGTTCTGTAAAATTCATTTACTCGAATACAAAAAAAAATTCTTTTTTAAAACGATACGAGTCGTCGAAATTACTTTCCCCGTATTAAGAAGTCATCCATACATACCATAGTGCATATCCACATTAGGGTAACTTGAATCCGGTAACTTTTTCGTTCGTTTCTCCTTTACCTATAAAACCAATGTTTTTGCGACGCAAAAAACCTGTTTTATTGGTAAAGGGGAAACAAATGAATAAGTTACGGGATTCAACGTTACCCTAGTGTGGATATGCACATACAGACAAAAATTATTTCTTGTGTTTTTTCTGTAACTAATGATAGTGCACGTGCAGGTTTTTAATATGCTCTTTTTGTTTGTGTTGGCTCGTATTAATTACATATATGGAAAGGTATATATTTTCTGTGTGTATTTGTGTCAGATTTCGATTTTCTTATTTGAATTTGTGCATGATAAAACTTTGCACAGCTACAATGCAATTCGTTACTATTTGAGATAGGGGAAAATTTAGTTCCCATTTCGGTTTTCCATATAAAATTGGAACAATTTTAAACAAATATTTTTATTATTTTCGTTGCTTTTATTTAAATCAGTTTAAAGAATAATTTTAATAATAATGAAAATTAATGTTAAATTAAAAAGAAAACAAACAGAAATGGGATCACAAGTATTAATGAATCGCTCCCTGGGTAGTTCCAAATGAATCAGGCAACAAAATCATTAATGTAATTTGGTCTATCTGTAGTACAGTAACCCTATAAATTACGTATCAAGTCATGAAAATGATTTTCATTTGTAGCCAATAACAAAAGCTTTCTTGTCTCCGTATTGACATCCCATTATTTTTTAATAAAGGCACAGGTCATAAGCTAACTAACCGTATCGGTGAGACCCCCAGAACATCTCTGTGAGCCAATGCCAATGAGCGAAATTTCGATAGTATAGTTTTCAACAATTTTCTTTATTATTTTATATTGTACATATCGACGGACAAAATGCCTTCTATGTATTTTGTAAGCTAATATATATAATTTTTGTGAAATATATTTTCTATTTTTGGGAATGTTAGAAATTTCTTTTACCTACTGTTTTACAAATACATTTACATATTTTTTGTTAATTAACAAATTTTGTGTACATACATGTTTTGTTAATTTTTCCATTTTGTTAAAATCTTCACATTCGTTAATTATGAATTATCATCCCGACCAATCTATCCGTCTGGGCTGTAGAGATGCCGAATTTTGATTGAAAAATAGTTTTATTTGAAAGAGCATCATTTTCTCTTAAATTTTTGAAAACTGATCTGGACTGGTACTGTTGCAAAATTAACTTATAACCTTTTATTTCATATTCGTTTTTCTCGTAAATAATACGTATTTGCAAAAAAGGAAAAAGCTCCTATGAAAGATGTCACTTCAATCGGTAAACCGATTTTGGCCAAATATCAATGAAAAAACTTAAGGGTGAAGTTTTGTACCTCTATCTTTCAATCTGTCTGTCCCACAGATGCCAAATTTGTACTGAGAAATAGTTTTTCGTCAAAAATCGTCATTTCCGTTTAAATTTTGAAAACTGAGCTTCACTCGCATTGTTGCAAATTTATTTTAGAATCTTTTATTCCGAAACCGGTTTATTCGTAAATGGTATACTTTTCAACATTGCTCCAAAAATGAAAAGCCTTATGGCTGCAACGTCCGTTAGACACAATTGCACCAAATTTCGCAGATTTCCCAATTAATGAAAAAATGTTTAAATACGAGGTTGTATTCCGAATATGTAGTTAATCCGTCAAATGCTTTTTTAGACCAGCGATATAGCGAATGGAAAATTTGCAAAAAATCTCAAGGTCAAATTTTATCATGTTTACTAATATTTTATTTTACTACGTAAAACAAAATAAAAAAGGTTTTTAAATATCTCTGTATGTACGTGGTTCCGTGCGGATTAAATGTCTGTAGCCAGACAGATTGTCTGATCGGGATGAAATATCATACTTAAGCTTATCTCATAAAATTGGGAGATCCTATATTCCAATGATTTTTGGCTGACATTTTGAAAAGAATATCATTTACGAGAAAACCGATTATAAACTGAAATATTCTACATTAAATTTTCAACAGTACCGACCCAGTTCATACTCCCAAAATTTAAACGGGACGACGTTTTAAGACAAGAAATTGATTTTCCACACAAATTCGGTACAGCACAGATGGATTGATTGGTTAGGATGAAACTTCATATACTCATTTTTAATAATTTGGGAGATTCTAGCGTATTTTGGCCAAAATCGGCCCTCCGCAGTTGGGAGCTTCCATATGAGCTTTTCATTGTGTGTAAATATTTTGAAAAATATATCGTTTATGAGAAAAACGACTGTGAACTAGAAGATTCTAAATAAAATTTGTATCAATACCGGTACAGATCGGTTTTCCAAAATTTAAGCGGAAATGACGGGTTTTGGCAAAAAAACGTTTTTTTTGCCCTCGTAAGCTTTTTTTACAAATTTGGAGTGATTTTTGGCCGAAATCAATTAACCGGAAGTGGCAGATTCCATAGGAGCTTTTTTTCAAATATTTTGAAAAGTTTATCCTTTACGAGAAAATCAACAAAGATTCTAAAATTATTTTTCAACAATATCAGTTCAGATCAGGTTCCTAATATTGAAGCGGAAATGACGATTTTGAAACAAGTATTGAGTGCATACACGCAATGAGAAGCCTAGGAATAAACTTCAAATCCTATAATTCAATGCTAATTTTCACATTATCGAAAAAATTGGACAGTGAAACACGACAATTATATGAAAATTCGCTCCAGGACCCAACTAAATTTCAGAAAACCGAAGAATTTCTGAAGTTTTTTGAACTGCAAGTTCTTCTAAGCGTCATATAGCCCAAAAATCAATCGCAAGGCAGGTGTCAGCAACAGATAAAAATCTAATTGCGCTACTACACCAGCTATGTAGAAGATGTCTAGCATCAGCACAACAAACGTACCATTGTGGTCGAAAGAGAAAATGCTCGATCTGTAATCTGATACATCATACTATTTTGCGTACAGCAAAGCCCAATGCACTAGTAAAGGAGAAGTAAAATTTTTTAAACTAATAACCAACGAATAGATCACGATAAAGAATACGTATTGTTAGCAACAGCAATAGTTAAATCCGCAAATAATAAAGGCACCACGTAGTTTAAGAGTACTGATTGACCCAGGATCTCAAGCATCTTTCATTACCGAGGAAGCAGTTCAAAATTGAAGCTGAACAGGCAGAAAGTAGATGCAGTTGGTGGTCTGAGTCTGTGGTCACAATATTAGGGAAGTAAAGAAAATAGTGAGCCTAAAAATCCAACCTGTCAGAGCATCCGAATTTGAATTACATTTAGATGTTTTAGTATTTCAAAAACTCACGACAATGCTACCAGTATAAAGGATACAAACCGCAGGCTGGGAACATCTAAACAACATACAGCATGCAGATCCAAATTATTACACACCGGGATCCAAATTATTCCATAAACATGTTGCTTGGAGCAGATTATTATCCAAAGATCCTGTTGAGTGATATTATAAAAGGAAATCCAGAAGAAGTAATCGCGCAATATAAAATGAATGGGACGTGTTAGAAAAATTAAAAAGCTCAAGAATCCAACATCACCACCTGAAATATTGATATACCATCTGATATTGTATATCGATTTAGAAAATCAGCTAAAGAAATTTTGGGAAACCGAAGAAACCGCACCTAGAACGAGAACTTACCAGTGATGAACGGAGATGCGAAGAGCATTTTCAAAAGATTTGAAAATGGTGCATACCAGCTAGCATTACCATTTAAAATTAGACGAATCCTGGAAAAAGGCTGCAACATGTTTTCTTCAAGTGGAAAAACAACTAAATAAAAACACACAGATGGAGAATGAATACAGAAGCTTTATTGATGAATACATCAAATTGTTAGCATTGAATGAATGTAAACGAGGAATAGCGGCCTTCGTTTGTTTTGCAATAAAATCGGTTAACTTAGTAATGGTAAGCAACTTGACATCTGATGCTTTTCTAGTAGTGTTTAGACACTTCACGGCACGTCGAGGTAATCGTTCGGAGCTCTACAACGACTGTGGCTCTAACTTTATAGGGACTTCAAAACTTATGAAGAACGATCTGAGCACTGCTCTGAAACAACTACTAGAAAAGCTTACAGAACAGCTTGCAAAGGAAGGCACCCAAAACAAGAGCTATTACT